>WPIO01000014.1:3092500-4420000 GCA_009760855.2 Cristatella mucedo
TTCCAAACTGTGTAATAAGATGCTAACAATTGGTGCCGAACCTGCAGCATAGCTAAGCATATCTGTCCTAAACTGTCGCAACTGCCATATTAAACGATTTCTATCCGGTTGGCACTGGCTCTCCATCAATAGCATATAAACTTCAAGGTTGTCATTTACCTTTAAGTCTCTTTGTTCCCTCACAACGGCCTATCTATCTGAAGTACTTAATTCTCCGGCATCGCATTGTACAAATCGCTGCTCTAATTCTGAATGCTTAGCAGGCATCTAAAAATCTCAAATCCATAAGAGACCGTGCCTTTTGTTTTTAATTCGTGATTCATAATTCATAATATAACGTCCATAAATATGGAAGATTTCTGCTATGCGGCATACTGAAATTCTACTTGCTTCACGTGCAAAATGTGTTTTTATCAATAGTCTGTTTATTTCCATCCGCTTTCAGCCCTTTTGAAGTATCTAGAAATATATATAGCTGACTTTGTCTGCTTTAGGAAAACTGCTTGGATGAATTAGATTCATGTATTTAGATTAGTAGATTTATGAAGAATATAAGAATATAGTTATTATCATTTCATTCTCCGTGCATCTATTAACTCTTATTCTCTGTTTGTTGACCCAGTCCGAAAGTTTGGAAAATGTAGGTAATGCTTATCAAACTTTAGGACGTCCCAGTAAAGCAGCCAGATTATGGATCAGTTCTAGGGCGAATTTGATGCCTCTCTACATCAAAGCCCACTCTGTGAATATACAGAAGCACCATATTTTGCACGGAATGTCTAAAGTACGTGCGATAGCTGTGAAAATATTGAAATTCTTGCATAAGCTACTACAAGTTAGTCTACTGAATTTCAGTTTTTGATTTTATGCTTTGCCTTCTTGAGATTAAACAAAATTTCCTACCGTTGCAGATAAAAACGCAGCTAGCCTCATTTGCTTTACGTTGTTATGTTGGCATTTCGTAATCTAATATAAGCAAAAGAGCAGCGAAAGATGAAATGGCTTACCGGGCGTACCAGGACCTCCAACGAATTTATGAGGCGAGCAGAATATGGCGTCCTTATACCTAGAGAAAGAATATGTAAGGCCTCTTCAGACTATTGCGTGCATATTCCGAGCACTAGAAGAACGATCGGTGTATTAAAGCGAACCGCGGCTGAGCCATCTACCTAATTTTACCAATTTAACAACTAAGAAACCACTAGCTGAGCTCAAGACGCCCAAAAATAGCCATCTAAATTTTTCTAAAATTGAGGAAGTACTTGGTAGCGATGACTCGAGGAGAATTGCGGCATAGATTCCCCTATGATTTTCGCCGCTGCATTTGACGACGATTGCGGGCGCCTTTTCAAGAGTGGTAGCAACAGCGTTAGCACAATCATGGCCAACATATGAGCTATGCTTTGAGTAGCACAGGTCCGACCGAGCAATAATATGGACGGTCTGCATTTTAGGTCGCTAATTAATTATTAGCTTAATTCTCTACGAATTGCTTTTGCATGGTTTTTGCATTCCATGAAGAGCTACTTCAATTGGAAAATCAGGCTCGTGGCAGTCTTTGACTCTATTATGATGACGACACTGACTTTAACCGTTCAAAGTCTCCCGGAGCGGTTATTGCCAGAGTTGCAACGCTGAACTGCTGAATAGCTGACAGTACGCAGTCTATGACAGCCAGCCTCTTAACTAAGCCCTAATATTCGAAAATAGCAAAGAACTTCTCGTACGAAAAGCTGACAGCGTGTTTGTTATCAGGGATTCGGCTCATTTAACTAGAGGTGAAATTAACTGCACTTAGCGCGTAAAAAATTGCGTGCCTATGGACATCTTAACGCTTATCGCTTCCGGCTCTTGGGTCTCCCACACTGGCAGCGGCCTTGGCCACGCCGGCGGCTGTTAACCTGCATGTTAGTTGTGATCGTGCTCACCTAGTATCGCTTCGTCATCGTAGTTCAACTGCATTCCTAGATCTTACTGCTGCTGCTAAGATTCGTGAATTATGCAGTAACAAAAGAAAAGAACCCGGAGCCGCCTCGGTGGCCGGGGCCGCTCGTTTGGCGGAAGCTGTGAGCTGAGTACCCGCTCGTTTGGTATTCCTGGAATAGTCTCGAACCGCTCAGTACGCTCTCCCACAAGCGTCACTGTGAATCTCTCTAACTTAGTGGTCATCGGGCCTGTTATAACCATGGCGGCTTAACTTAATGCTTGTCTTTGGAATCCTCGCCCAATATGCATAAACCTCCAGTAATAAGCGACTTTATTTCTGAAAATGGGCTCGGCCTGCTCGCCTTGACTGAAACTTGGCTAAAATCGGTAAACTGCCCAGCAATTGAAGACGCTATCCCGACTAATTTTTGTATTCTTTCAAACCCCTAGATCAATCAAAACTGGAGGTAAAGTTGCGCTCGAAATTCAATTTCAAGCCATTTGCAGTACCCACAAATCAGTCTTTTGAATCAATTGTCTTGGTCTCACCCGAAAATAAGCTACCGATAGTGGCAGTAGTAGTCTATTGCCCACCAGGTACCAAATCCTCCTTTATCTCAAATTTCTCCGATCTCATTTCGATTCTGTGTGCAAGAAATCGATCCTGCCTCATTATGGGTGATTTCTAAATTCACTTTGACAACTTATCTGATCCTTCAGCACTGAATTTCATGAATTGACTGACTCACTGTCTCTTGTGACTCATGGGCATGGCCCTACTCACATTGAGGTCACACACTCAAACAAATTTTCTCATGAAACTGCACTTCGTCATCGCCAATTATTACCAAATCCTGCTTAGCTGACTAAATGCAGATCTCATTAAGTCTATAGTGTGTGCCCTCCTTATACTCCTCTAAAATCACCTGTAAATCGTGAAACCTCAAGACCCTTGACATCGATGCTGTCCGTGCGAGAATATATGCCTCACCTGTGCTGTTCAGTCCCCATTCCGGCCTGTCATCATAGCTCGAAACTGCAGTGAGCTAGAATGAGGAAACGGGCGAATCCCCGGAGCGAGCTGCTGCCGCAAGTAGAGCTTTAAGCTGCGTTTACACGGCAGACTTTCCTCCTGACAGACGCAGACTTTCCTCCTAGTTAGGACGTTTCCGCGACAGATTTAGTCCCGTCCTCGACAGATTCGATGGCCGACTTAGTCTCGCCCACAGCCCGCGCTCTAATCCGGGAGGCGGATAAGAAAGAGGGTTTCCCTGGAGACGCCAAGCCAACTCAGGCAGAACTTGAGTTCTCTGCTGCTGTCATAATTGTAGATAAGTACGAGAAGAATATAAATAAAAGGGAGAAAAGCATTTTTAAATGTTTTTTTCCGGAAAGGGAGAGGTACCAAGTAATGTTCGCCGCTACGGTTGTGCGGGTGTCTAATGCCAAGTAATATGCACCGTTACGAGTTTATTGGTGGATTTTATAAACAGATGCATGGCTTATACTATGTGGATAAAGCTGAATAATTGGTTACAATGCGTACGTAAGCATCACATATTTAAGGACTTACTCTGAACGCCTCAGTATAACTCGAGCTAACGAAGCCAGCCATTTTTATTTTGGTCTTGGAGGTGTACGTGATGAGCTCCGGGGTTTTGATTGGTCGGCTGGACCAAAAAAGTTAAGATTCTCGTACCGTTGAGTCAACAGACTTGGCTCCTCCGCCCCCCCCCCAAAAAAAAATGTTGTGACGTGTGATGACGTAGTCGCCCAAATCTGTGGGAAATTGGTCCAAAATCTGTGGGAACATCGTGTAAACGCAGCTTTAGGGACTAGAGCAGTCAATGTGTCCCTTCATTCTATGGCTCCAGCCTATCTCTCCGACATACTCCCCGATCAGGCCACGAATCGTACCACCCGCTTTTCGGAATCCAACAGTCTAGAAATACCTTGTACAAACCTCAAATCCTTTGGAGACCGTGCATTTAGTTCGTATGCTCCCAAAGCCTGGAACTGCCTCCCGACCTGCGTCACAACATCCCCTGACCTGACCACATTCAAAAGGAACTTAAAAACACACCTACTTAGGACAGCATTTAGTGGGTCCCTTCGATTGGTCCTTGATGTGCTTATGCGTGCTGACACTGTGCATGCTGCCACTAACCACATTTGCATGCTGACCCTGTGCATGCTACCCCTAATCATGTAATTAATTTTGTTTGTTTTTCAAGCATGATTTTACTTACCATTCAATTGCATTTCACTTTGCAGCAAATGTAAAGCGCCCAGAAAGAGATTAAGTTCTCTGAGGGCGTTTTATCAAGTACATTATTATTATTATTATTATTATTATTATTAAATGTCAGCGGACAGTCGAAGGTCAGAGGGCAGGACGGACTCTGCACTGGGGTCAGACAGCGAGTCGCCGGAGCCCCGCGTTCGTTTCGCTGCTTGTCGGAACGCTCGCGAAAAATAGCAATAACTGCCATTTCGAAAGGTCGTTCAGATAACTTTAACAACGGTTTGCAGCGCTTGGTTCAAAGAGTTGTTTGACCAACGGCCGAAGAGCAAATTACAATAAGCAAATATTTACGTTGGCAACGAGCAAACAGCTTTTGCCGTCATGAAACGCATCAGATAGCCCACGATAACACAAAAATTGTACAGCTTTAGTGACATGGACAAGCTTTTTGTCCAATCGACGGTCCTACAATAACTAGTAGTAAAAACTTGTAAGTTCATGTACTAGCGTTTGCGCTTTAATTATGGAGACACTTCGAGAGTACCTATAAGCATTGAACTTTTGCATTCAGCGTAGGCCGGCAGTCAGGAGCAAGTCGCGTCGTCTCAAAAATGAGTATACCTGGAAATTGTTTCCATTGAATTGTTTAACCAAAATATCCCTTAACTATGCAGGTTCTAGACTGATTGTTACGACCACGGTGCTTCCACGTAATCAAACGGTATTTAGGAATTAAGAGCGCGAAACATTATATTCAAAATTTTTATTTTTGGAATTACGGCAGGATATTTTTCTCATGTAGTCCACGTTTGTACATGTGCATTGTCGTATAAAATGTACGCTATGTATGGTATACAAACATTATATATATATATATATATGTATATATATATATATGTGTGTGTGTGTGTGTGTGTGTGTGTGTGTGTGTATGTACATATGTATATATACACTTGTATATATGCATATTAGTTTTGTGGCTTTGTGTAGTTACAGTCGGAGATACATTACATTGCATCGTATAAAATCTGTTCGTATCTGCTTGAGTCGTATCTGCTTGAATTTCATTCGCCGCAACTACACTTTTTACTTACATCTTTACCGAATAATGGAAGACGCTTACTTCTTTCCCCCTTTGCAGCTAATGAAGGCATCCTTACCCCATCGGTGTGGCGTTCATGTCCATGTCAAGATACGGAGCGGCGGTCGCGAAATCCCAGAACGAGTAAACTCCATATTTGTGCAGGAGCTCGGCCACGGCCACAGTATTTATCACAATACCGGTTATGTTACTGGCTGCATTGAAGGAAGCCATGAGCCTTTTGCCGCTGCTTGCGTAGTCCTAGTACAGAGAAAAGAAGTCGGTGCGTAAGCATATTTCACACTAGGGTGTGAGTCAAGTGACGGTCTCAGGCACGCAGCTCTGAATTCAGACCGACATGAGAGCGCAGGTAGATATACGCATCCGAGGAAATCCACAGACTGCATACTTAAGGAAGCCTCCTTCCTCTAGAAAGAGCTACGCAAGGTAGCGCACGATTGCAGACTAAAACTGCACCTGACACTGCATCACTAGCTCGACGCCTAGAAATTGTACCTGCGACTAGACTAAATACCCGGCAGGTTAATCTGAATTGGCATAAAGCCATCGAGGTTGGCGGGTAGCTAGCACAATTGCTAGTGGCTTACGGGGCAAATTGGAGAGCAGACGCCGCAGAGCAGACGCAGCTCGCGAATCTCACAAATGTAACACGCGGTTCTGCAACGCTCCCACCTGTAGCATGCGTTCAAGGTCCGCCATGTCCAGGCTGCCATTTCGAGCTTCCTTTATCCTCACAACCTGTTAACAAGAGACCGAGCGAGAGGCGTGAGTGACGTGCAGCCTTTCATTGCTGCTGTCAGCTCCTCTGGGTAGCAGTAATAGTAATAATAATATGTTCGCATAGCACCCACAGATAATCTAATCTCTTTCGAGGCACTTCGCAGTGTGCTGTAAAGGAAGCACGGCCAGACGATTAGTGGTAACATGCACAATGTTATACGCTCCCCGCTGGTGTTAATCCAATATAAAGGAGAATTAACTTCAACCTCAAAAAGTCAACATCTAGAAAAAACAGATTTGCAATGGACCGAACAACTCCACAGCTGATACTGAGCACCTCATGAAAGGCTGTATGTTCAAACTACACAGTGACAAAAAGATCTCGCCTCGAGTAGGAACGATTCGGTGACTCTGGGTTACCGGATCCAGAGCTCTTACCAGTTGAGCTATCCACACTTTCTATCGACATTAAAGACAAGACTTTACCGCCTCGGCTTTATATTTCTACCGCGATTTTGAGCCAAGCCCTGGTGTACTGTGTCAGCAAATGCGTATGTTTATAATTGCAAATTGGGTGAACAATTTAAACCGTCATGCCTGCTGCGGTCCACCATCAGATTGAGCATCTGGTACACGTCCAACAAAAGGGTCCAGGAGGGTAGAAAAAACACTTGCGATCTCTGCTGTATTCTTGGTGTTTAATTGCAATATAAAGCACAGCTATGAAGTAAACCGATAAAAAAGACGAAACCCTGAGGTCAGATGCAAATTATGAGAGCAGTGGCGCTAGGCTCACATTGGTGTCGGTCACTCGAGCTGGACGCGAAAGCACGAAGACAAGAAGAGCAGCGCCTACCTCGAAGCCCGCCTCTATCCAAGGGAGCAGGTTTGACTTGTGCTCAAAGGCAGTGACGAACACAACCTGCAAGTGAAAGAGCGAGGACGCTCGAAGTTAGCCGACACTTTAAAATGAGGCTGCGGCGATTACGAATGAGCCCTGCAATGGAGGCTGCCGCTCACCGTAGTCCGGTCATTTGGTTTGGTTTGCTTGAGCACGGTGGCGAGCTTGTTAACGGCAGCTGTTTTGCCGCAGCCGACAAATATCACCACGTCGTCCGGTCCACCGTTAACGCACCGTCTGATGATCTCCCTAGCGGTGCGTTGCAGCAACGCTGAGACAGGAGGTCGCGCGCACACACAGGAGAGACTCTCGCAGACTCTTCGCACGTGAGAAATTTTGGGTACTGGCTTAATTCATGATCGCTTGGCTTTCTCTCAAGTAGCCTCGTGCTAAATTCTCAGTCAGTAGCGGGCTGTCTAGCTGGCCAGGATTTACCTCTGGCATTAATTAACCTCTGGCCTCCTTACCCCAATGCCGTCGTTTCGCTACGCCTGGACCCGGAAACCATCCTCTAAACACGATCGCCGATTGGCGCTATGGACTACACTTGTATTAATGTATAGCTTACCTGGCATCGTGACGAAACTTGGCGGTCTGTCTTGCTGTGATGCAGGTCGTCGTACAGAGCGTATTGGCGTAATAATTCATTACATAGTCATCAATGTATTTTTCAATGAATGCCAGCGGCCTGAAAGACAAAGCATAACGTACACAGTATGGTGTTGTGCCAAGCAGTCATAGTAGACTAGCCTCTTTTGCTTGCGATAGTAAAGTAGCCGTGTTCTCATCGCATTCATTACCTTCCAGAAGCGGTATAGTCGCAGTACAAAACTAAAAACGTGGCATAAATTACGTTTAGTTTCAAACTAGCAGCTTATTAGCGTCGGCTGTGGACACGTTGCGAGAACCGCAACTGTCTGATGAGGCCATCCAGAGGATCATAAAGCAGGCAGATTGCTGAAACGTACTGCAAAGTGTCGTACCTGATCGTCGTCCAAAGGGACCGTCAAAAATCGTACCGTCACCAATGATGTTGTCATGAACCACTTTCATCAAAGCAGTATAAAAGTCGTGAGCCGGCATTCTTTTATTTCACAGTACTTTATTTGTGGTTTTGAAAAAGAAGATATAAATTACATTAGTTGCTGCTTTCTTATTAGGTCACAGCAGCAGTGCAGTTACTGTGAATTTAAAAAGAAGCCAAAGAGCTGTAATCAGCGTCACCAGGCAAGCACTAGCAACAAGTACGCTTGCGATAGTCCTGTTTGTATTTGGACAGCATTCTCAGGCTGTTGTGATAAACGGCAAGGGCAAGCGCGAGTCACTTCAATAGATTGGATGCCTTTAAAAGATTAACTTTAGACTAGTTAGCGTGTGAGGTGAAAATTGGTTGCTAAAGGTACTGCAAGACTTGTTAACCATATTCATTCAGATCTTTACTCGCCGCGACAAAAAACTGAGGCCTCGCAATATCAAACGTTGCAGGCTTGTTTTTATCTTGGATGATACAAGAGCGACGTGGACTGTCGCAATTTTGTTTTTATGAAAGAGACGCGCAAATGCCTAAAATGCAGTTTAACGGAAACAATTTGCATTTGGGCTCCAGTATCGTGTTGTAAAACCAAAATTGCATCCAAAATCCGTGCCGTTGCTTCCGCCTGACTTGCCTAGCCACCGCCCTCTTCAAGCCGAGAACAGCAAACCCATTTTGGTAGATGCTCCTAAGCCAGCATGGTGGCCGTCGCGGCCCGGTTTCTCGGTTACTTAATAAACGGCATCTGCCTGAGCCGTCTTGTGCTTTGCGCGACTTCCCGCACAAATTTAACAGTGGCGACGAGCTGGATTCTTTGCTGAACCATGCAACCCACGAAGGCTGAATCTCATATGGTGAGTAAAGGCAGCCGTTCGGCGACTACCTGGATATATTCGAACAGTACATGCTAGCTCAGGAGATGCCGGTTGATCACCACAAAGCCTTATTTCTGAGTTCTATCTGAGATAAGGCGCACACGCTGCTGCGTAGCCTTATATCACCGGCTAACCGTTGGATAACAGCCCGTTGGAACTCATGTAGGCGCTTTCTGACCATCTTATTCCGGTATTGGTGAGACCTACAAGTTCTCGAAATTGGTGAGACCTACAAGTTCCACTGTCGTCATCAATGACCAAGTGAAACAGCGAGAGGATTTTTAGCCGCCTGGCGTCTTTTGGCTCATCATTGTGGATTAGACCCATTCTTGCCGAACGCTCTACGAAACGAGTGGAATGTGGCCTTTCGTGCAATGCTACTCGGCAAAGGCTGTTGACAGCAAAAAGTCTGACACTGGAGATAGCGTTAGACATTGCGACAGCGGCAGAATGGTCGCAAAAAGAGGTTGCGGCGATGGAAAAGGGTTCCGAGCATTTCACTGCCGAATCTTTGCCCGTTGACAGGATGAGCGGATCGTATTCTAAGCCTCTTGCAGCTCAACGCAGCACGAACGGCGCAGGTGCCCTCTTTACCTCAGCGTAGGCCACACCTGTGGGTTATAAGGTTATATCCAAAGAGTGTGTAAAAGTAAAGATTGGTATCCAATGCGAGCGGCCGGAGAGACGTCAGCCAGAGAAACAAATTCACAGAAAAACTCGAACAAGGACGGCAGAAAAGTGTCAGACGACGTCGTTTTCATTTATTCTGCAAGAAGTACGACCCACAAACCGTGTATGATGCGGTCCTTGTTGAAGGAACACTCGTTCACATGGAATTTGACATGAGATCGATAATTTCTACGCTACCCTTGCATGACTATCAGCGAGTCTGTCCTCATCTCACTCTCAATCCTATGGATATTAAGCTACGGCCGTATGATCCTACTGAGGAAATATCTCGTGTTGGCGTAATTCATCTTTAAGCTGAATACCAAGGAATAAAGGTCCAAGTTTGACTTTTTGTCCTTACCGAAACCAATGTACCACTGTTCGTAAGCGAATGAATCGTGGCTTTCGATTTTGAAATCGGCAGGATGGTTGCTGTGAATGTATTGAATGAGCGTCAAGACATAGACGCTCTTCTGCAACAGCACGACGATCCCTTCACCAGACGCTGGGTAAGTCCAGCATCGTCAAGGCCAAGTTACATGTTCGAGAAAATGCAGTACCCGTGCATATTAAACATCGAACTGTGCCACTTGTGATACGCGAGAAGGTAGAGGCTGAGGTGAATAAATTTCTCTCTTTTATGGGGTCATTTCGCGAATAGAGCAAAGCAAATGGGCGACTCCAGTAGCGCTAGTAATTAAGCCCTACAGCTCGATCCGCCTCTGCGGGGACTACGAAGAGACGCTGAACTCTCAGATAGTAATTGATTCATACCCAATGCCTTCGATAGACGACTTACAGGAGAAAAAACTAAATGGCGGGACCTTATTTTCAAAGCTGGACCCATCCCGTGCATTGACGCAGATAGAATTTGAGGAGGCATTCAAAGATTTCTGTTATCATTACTACGCACAAAAGTTTGTTTAAATACAACCGCTTGCCGTTTGGTGTTGCCTCCACTCCCGCTATTCATCAAAGGGCGATGGATCATTTGCCTTCTGGACTGCCTGGTGTATTTTGCTACAAGGATGACACTTTTGTGACAGGGAAGGACCAAATTTCCCATATGCATAATCTTGCTTCGGTGTTGCAAAACTGTAAGGCGTTAGCCTCCGGGTACGCAGAGAGACGTGCGCCTTCTTAAAACCGTCTACTGGATACCTTGGGCATCAAATAGACAAGAACGGGATACACCCCACGGAGGGCAAAGTGGAAGCTATAACCCCTCCCCCCCCCCGCCTGCCCACCGCCTTTGGACGTCAGTTGCATGCGGTCATTTATAGGGATGGTGCAATAGCATTACAAGTTCTTGCCCAACCTGGCACAGGTATTGCATCCCAAGTACGAGTTGCTTCAAAAGCAAAGCATGTGGCTCTGGACTGTTCTCTGCCAACAGGCTTTCTCAAAAGTTAAGATGATTAGCTCTGAAAGCTTAGTGGCCACATACAACCCCAATGAAATGTTCGTGCAAGCTTGCGACCGGTCATCTTATGGATTGGGTGCTGTTTTATCGCATCGATTAGCTGACGGACTGGAGTGGATTAGCGGATGGGCCTGTCGCCTTCGCTTCCCGTACGCTATCCATTAGCGATAAAAACCATTCGCAGATTGAGAAGGAGGCATTGTCACTAGTTTTCAGCGTTATGCATATATATTCGCGTGGACGGAAGTTCCTGCTGCTTACCGATCACCGGCCACTTATTACTAACTTCGACCCTAAGACCAGCATACCGCCTAATGCTGCCATGCACATGCAGTGTTGGGCTGCGGTGTCGTCTGCATACACATATAGCATCGAGTACAGGCGGTCAGAAGATTAAGCTATAGCTGATGCTATGTGGCGAATATCATTGCCACATAAGGAAGACCCCTGTCCAGAGACCACTTTGTTCCACGCTGACCATTTTTCTATGCTTCCTGTGACTATGCAAACGGTTCGGGCAACGCTCAGAAGCGACCCGACAGTGTCTGGTGCTTATGACACAACAATGAGCGAATGGCCGGCCAGAAATCTTTCACCGGTCATGACCCCATGCTACAACTGCAGACACGAGCTGCCAATGCATGATGGGTGTCTGCTTCGGTGCACGAGACGAGCCATGCGCACTTACCTACCGTAACCAGCACTTGCATGAGGTTCACGACGGCCATCTCGGCATAAATAAAGCGACTGCTTGAAACTACGTCTGATAGCCGGGCATAGATAGTTACATAGAATCTCTGTGCAGTAGCTGCCTTCATTACAACCAAGCGAAGCATGCACCGCCAGCAACCTCGCATAAGTGGAGTGACCCAGCGGGACCCTGGCAACGTATTCACGTTGATCTGGCCAAGCCACTGGACAACCACTATTTTCTAAGAGTGATAGATGTGTTCTTGAAGTGGCTCGAAGTGCTCCACATGAGGGATGCAACGTCAGGCACCACAATCTCGACGCTACCGACACTTTTTGCGTATTGCGTCTACCCAGGGTAATTGTGTCTCACAATTGACAGTTTACCTCTAATGATTTTTCGAGTTTCCTACAGGCTAACGGCGTCCGGCACTTCCTGTCGGCACCTTATCACCCACAGAGCAATGCACTAGCTGAGCGCTTTGTGCAAACTTTCAAGCAGCATATGCAGCTGCAGTGCAAGCGATCCGCAGCCGCGAATCGACCATCGTTCCTGCTAAAGTATCACTCTTATGAGAGCGCCAATACCGGGTCCACCCCATCACAGTTACTGCTTGGCCGAAACTTGCGCACGTGCCTAGACCTTCTTCATCTGGCCACTGAAGGTGCGTCCGAGCCATCGTCTCCAACTAGGCTTCATAGTTATGCAAATGGGGACCTGGTGTGGTACCGGATTACCGTAACAGGACAACAATTTGGTCTCCGAGAACCATTAAGGCAGCCAAGGGCTATGTGATGAATTGGGTAGAGCCAGATGATGGTGCTGACTTCGTGATTCGTCACAAAAGCTAGCTTCGCCGGGGTAATTTAATGCCATTCACTGACCTGGTGACCCAGGGAAGGTATGAGCAGGGCCTGAGATGATGAAGACCTACCAGTTATACAGGAAATGCTAGTGCTAATAATAATGCTTCAGCTGTGGCAGAAGCCACTGACATAATCTGCCAATACCTACTACAGCAGCTGTGAGTACTATTGCTCATACTGACTCGCAGCTATACCTCGATACTGCCGATACTAATGAAGTTATTACTGGCCCATCAACAGAGAGCCGCCATGCTCTTTTGGAAGCAGATACGTTGAATATTGGAGGTGGATTCATTTCTAACAGTTATGCCGCCGATTCAAGCCGACTTGCACTGCGTAGATCGACCCGAATCAACCAAGGACACCATCCTACGTACCTACGGGAATTTGGACCGTTAGACCGGCGCTGTATTGGCCATTTTGGGAAGAGAGGATGTTGGGTCCACGCGACTTGCTCAGCCACGGCTCCCTTCCCGCCGAGAACAGCAGACCCAATTTGGTTTCTTAATAAAGGGCATCCGCCTGAGCCATCTTGTGCTGTTCGCGACCGCACAAATTTGACAGATGTTCATATCTTTGTCTGTTAATTCCTGATTGGCTGTAGCCTCACCCGGACTTACCTGCAAAGTGTGCTAGAGGGTTATAGATAGTTGTGTTCCGTATAGGCGACGGTGCACAGCTGAAGTGCCGAGGCGAACCAGATGCAGAAGGAACCGTGACGATGCAATGTTTATGACGAAACAATGACTCCAATTTATTCGGCTGTCGGTAAAAAGCAGCACTTCAATCTCTCAAAGTTTACCTGCACAACCTTTTAGGAGCAAAAAACGTTTGTGGCTTTGTGGAGTTACAGCCGGAGAAAATAATGATAATACACTTGATAAAGCGCCCTCAGAGGACTCTCTCTCTCGCTCTCGCTCTCTCTCTCTCTCTCTCTCTCTCTCTCTCTCTCTCTCTCTCTCTCTCTCTCTCTCTCTCTCTCTCTCTCTCTTTCTAGGCGCTTTACATTTGCTACATTACATAATTCGTGCGGTCTGGAAGATGATGGCTGCGGGAGTTCGTGTGATTATGACTGCCGGCAATAAAGAGACGACTAAAATCCGTGTGGCAGCTGAAGAAAGCACGGACCTAACCCCTGGATATGGGGAAAGACTAGCAGCAATGCCACGGCGGTGCAGAGAGGCTGGTGGCTTCAGCAGCCTACTCGTTGCCAAAGGCCGTGCTCCAGCGTGGCTCCGAACAGCTGCAAGGTCACCGTCCTACTTGGGGGGGGGCAGCCATTTAATGTTGGACTGTGCCGGCGTTGCCGTGATGTGAAATGTGGATTCCTTTGTGTGGTGCTTTGATCTTACCTGTATTGCTGCTAAGATTTGTGATTTTGAGATCGCGGGAGTGGTTGTTATGGCTTATTTCGCGGGTTTATGGTTTTATCGGCTTATGGTTTATATTGGATTATTGTTTAATGAGTTGATGAAAATAAGTCTTGGCCTGGCAGAAAAGGGGGAGTGAGAAAACAGGCCCATGAGAGGACGGTCGTGACCCATCGAGCAGCAGAGCCCAAATACACAAATGCTTTTGGACACGAAGATGTTTCTGTACCGTCGCTTGCTCGCTGTTGGAGCATCAATCTACACGACTGGCGTTCTCCAAAAACTGCTCTTCTGCCGAATTGCATGGTTTTCTGATCAAAACAAAGCAGCGTACGGTCTTTCCGCTAATTCTCCTTGATTTCTCAGTTGCATTTGACACCAATTACCCACAGATCATTTTGAGCACCTCTCGATGTGCCCAGGCATCACTCATACAGTGGTGACGTCCTATCCTCAGCGAGAGATGAGAGTATAGATATATATGGCTGTCGTTCATCCGGGGAGCCCATATGCTGTAACCGCCCGAGCGAGTTGCTCTGGCTAAGCTGTAACCAGGCTGGGTTCGGTTGGCTGGGACCGGACGGCTATAATGAGGGTTAGGGTCACCGGCTAGGCCGGGGTCGGACCCACGGCATGTGGTGACGTAAGGTCACCGGGGCTCTTGGATTGGAGAAGTTGGCCGAGTAAGTCGTGGTGTTGGAGGCTCCCGGTCTGGCCGAGTTATGCACCTGGATGGGTGCAGGCGTGCTCCGGCGATGCGGCCACGCACGCAAGGCGACGAGTACCCAAGGCTGCTATCTTCGCTGTGACTATTTATGAGCTGTCCTCGGATATGCTACACAAAACAGGACCTGCTTAGCATAAGATGCGATGTCGCCATTAGTCGATACCAATCGGCGGGCCTTCTCCGGCGGGTCAGTGAGAACCTACCTGCATCCTGCGTTCGCCCCATCAACAGCTCGGCTATCAAACCTACGACTCGTAAGTTTAAAGCGCTAAATAGTACTTGTTGCGGTAGTAGCCCACCCGCTGTAGCCCAGCACGTTGTGAAACGTCGTCCAACGGCCGTTACCAAGGTCCAATTCAAATTCGAAGAGCCAGCGTCCGCCAGGCCGGACCGCAAACGGTAGAGAATACGAGCCACTTCATCGCCGTCGCCCAGTTGTTAGACAGCCTATTAAATTCCGCCTACTAAATGTCCGCTCGCTAAAAACCAAGGGGTTACTTATCCGCGATCAGATGGTCCAGGAGAAGCTAGATGCATTTCTGCTTACCGAAACCTGGATGACGCCTTGTTCCAGTAGCTGTATTTCCGTGACCACCCCACCCGGGTTCTCATTCTATCAGTCCATACGTTCTGACAAGGTTGGTGGCGGGGTTGCAATTGTTGTTCGCGAATCGTTTGGCTATAAAATGTGCAGTTTCTCGCATGGGTTATCGTTTGAATCGGTTGCTATCAGGTCTTCATCAAAGACAATGCCTCTCACCGTTGCGATATACCGGCCTCCTTCTGGCTGTCTAAACTTGTTTATAGAGGAGTTTTCAGAGTTCCTCGCTAAAATATTTGTGTGTGACAGGCCGCTACTGATTGTAGGAGACTTCAATATTCACGTTGACAACCCTAGCAACAGCCAGGTCCGCTCATTTCTTGACTGTCTGGAGAATCTTGGTTTGGCCCAACACGTTAATCATAGCACCCACGTCGGTGACCACATTCTAGATCTCGTGATCACTAAGGATGTCCTCCCCACTGACTTTGTGGTGTGCCCACTGACCCTCTCAGATCATTGTTCGGTCTCGTTTACTGTTCCTGCTCCCTCGTACGTGCAGGACAATGTCGAATTTGCCAAACGACGAAACTTACAAAGCATTGACTCGGACAAGTTTTTGAAATCGGTTTGTGATGCAGGCTTTTTTGATCTGCATTCAGACTCGACCGGCAGCCTCGATACTCTCACTGATGCGATGAACATGACACTCAGGAGTGCTCTTGACAAGCATGCTCCCGTTCGCTCTATCCGTGTTCAAAGTCGCCGAGATTGCTTTCAATTTAAAAAAAACTCCTTAAGATGCGCCGTGTTAAGCTCAGGCTGGAACGTCGTTCCAAGAAAACGGGGTCTGAGGCAGACCTAGGCAATTTTAAAGACTTCCTTCGAGTTTACACCCGAAAGCTTAAAAAAGCCAGGGCTTCCTTTTTCATTAGAAAACTGAACTTCTGCCAGTCGGACACTAAACAGATTTACAAGACAGTAAACCATTTACTGGCCAATGCTGCCAGGTCTGACTCCCCAGATATTAAGGGCTCAGCCGAAAAGTTTTCAGCCTTCTTTACTGAAAAAATTGTGCACATTCGTGCGTCCATTAAGTCCTCTCCGACCAAAGCAATCGCCGTTCCTCAACCCGTGACCTTTCTTAAAAGGTTCTCCGATGTTTCTGCCTGTGATGTGGCTGCCTTAATAAGGTCTAGCAAAAAGAGCTCGTCTCCTGAAGACCCTATACCTTCATCTCTGTGGTCTTCACTTGCAGTCCAACTTAGCCCTGCCATAACTAAGATTTTTAATGCTTCTTTGGGAAAAGGGGTCGTCCCCAAGTCCTTCAAATCGGCAATCGTTAGACCTATTCTTAAAAAGCCTGGATTAGACACAGAGGTCCTAGCAAACTATCGTTCAGTTTCCCTTCTTCCGTTCTTATCAAAGATTCTTGAAAAAATTGTTGCTAAGCAGCTAGTTGAACATATTGAAAATAATGGAATGTCAGAAACATTTCAATCAGGTTTCAAGAGGCAGCACTCTACTGAAACTGCTCTCCTCCGTGTTAACAATGACATTCTACGTGGCAACGACGACGGGAATGTCACTGCCTTAGCTCTACTAGATCTGTCTGCTGCCTTCGACACCATTGATCACGAAGTTCTGCTTGAACGATTGAGAACAACGATCGGTCTGGCAGACGAAGCACTGGCATGGTTTAAATCATACTTGTCTGATCGTGTTCAATCCGTGTAGTGTGGAGGTCAGGTCTCAAACATGAGAAGGGTCACCTGTGGAGTCCCTCAAGGGTCTGTACTTGGTCCCTTGCTGTTCTTTATTTATACGCAACCTCTGGGAAAAGTGATTAAGGCCCATGGAATAGGATATCACTTCTATGCTGACGATACTCAGTTGTATTTGTCATTTAAACCGTCGGAATCTGCTGCAGCAACTGAGAAACTGAATGCTTGCCTTGCCGATATTCGATCCTGGATGTCGGAAAACTTCCTGAAATTAAATGACGATAAAACCGAACTGCTCCTCATAGGACACCCTAAGCGTGTGGCTGGATTAAAAGGCTTTGCTGTTCGAATAGGTGATGCTATTGTGCGACCGTTACCACGTGTTTGTAATCTAGGTGTCGTGTTAGACAGCTGCCTCAATTTCAAAAGCTTCATTCAGAAGACTGCCTCTACAGCTAGCCATCACATCCGATCCCTATCCAAGATTAGAAGCTGTCTCCCACAGTGGCTTGTAAAAAATTTAACTAGCTCTTTAGTTCTGTCTCGGCTTGATTATTGTAATTCCCTTTTGGCTGGGCTACCAATGAAAGCTATTATGCCACTACAGTGGACCATGAATATGGCTGCAAGGCTGGTCTTCAAGTCCCAGCGGTTTGAGCACGTGTCACCTTTGCTGAAAGAGCTAGGATGGTTACCGGTTGAGCAAAGGATACAGAGCAAAGTTCTTATGCTGACCCACAAGGCCCGCCACGGCTTGGCTCCTTCATACCTAGCTGAACTGCTGCATCAGTTTCAGCCTGTTCGCGCCCTCAGGTCCTGTGTGGACAATAAATTAGCTGTCCCATTCCTCCGCTTAAAGACAGTTGGCGACAGAAGCTTTAGCTCTGCAGGTCCTAGACTGTGGAACTCGCTTCCACAATTCTTGCGCAATGACATCTACTCTCCAACTGCCGACTATGGCACATCTTTTTCAGCGGTCCTGAACTGCTACTTCCATGCTACTCACTACCTCAACTGCTCTCCTAACTCTGCCATGCTTCCCACTTTCTCTTTGTTGCGTGAGACGAAGTCTGTTGGCTACCGAATGCGTACCGAAAGCCGCTTAGGCTGTGAGTGTGCTATACAAAACTCTCCTGCGTAACACCCACATGGTCTTTATGACTTTGTGGAGTTACTGACGGAGATACATTCCATTGCAAGGCCCGAGCGGAGCTGGATAGCACGCTCGTTGTTGAGACTTGTATATTCCGCGTTCCCCCGTGTAGCGTGTTCGTGACCCCCTCCTCCCGTGTGTTGGCGTCTTTCGGTGGAAGCTCTCGACTGTGGTGGTTGTCGACTCGGACTAGCCAAGCAGTTACTCTGCCAGCCGGGTCTTGGACGGCGTACGCTCATACTGTTGAATTCGGAGTCGGTACAACGACAGGACTGCAGAAGCCGAGTGACCAACTAACATGTTTGTTCGTGCTTGCTGCGTCGTCTTGCGCCTCCATAGTGTACTGTGTATAGGACCCTCCCTGTAGACTTGTTTAGTTCCCCTATTGTTTTTGGCGCATGCGCTATTATAAAGAGTTTTAACCTGACGGCCGCTCGTCTTACCCTAGCTCAGCGGCATGGCGAGCGGCAGCGTGGCCGGAGTACAGCGGGGTTTGGTGGGAACTAGCCTTTGACCCCTGGAACTCGGTTGCAAAGCTGCGGTGACTACGGCCATTCAGAAGCGTAGTGAGACCTTTCGGCGCCTGAAGACAAAGCTACAAATGGTGCCCCCTCCCCTGGTCAAAATTTGCTGCAAAATTACTCCACTACAGAAGAAGTGCAAAAATTCACGCTAGCAGGCATATCGAGTCGAGAAAGTTGTATTAATTGTAGTAAAGGTACGACGTAACTATCGCAGCTTAGAGGGATTTTTCTGGACATGGAAAATAGGTCTATTACTGTTTGAAATTCCATATTTTCCAGTGTTTCTTCAACTACGCTTAACAAGGCTAAATTACCCTATGGATGCTCTCAGATAACACAAGATTATCTCCAGCTTGCTATAAAAAAAAACGCTTGCAGCCGGTAACTGATACAGCTATGGTGAGAAGAAGTTACAAGGCAACTCTCAAATTAGAAAACACATCTCCATAAATGACGATGAAAGACATGAGTTATAGTGGTGTCTTCAGTGACGAGTCGTGACCTGTGGTAAGAAGTATTTTACAAACAAATATTTTGTTGTACAGCTCTGTTCCACCAACGTATGAAAAATAGAAGCCTCCCAGATTTAGACATTGCTGGCAGATTTTGGTCTGGCCAGGTGTCTTCAAAGGTCTCTCAAATTCCAACAAGAAACCAAATCTGGCATCAAGATATGTGAGGCGGAAAAACCTAGTTGTAATTTCTTGTCGGGGATAGCTCATGCTTTCCTTCATTATTATTGAAATATCCTCGTCTTCCGCGAGACCAACATCTTTTTAGAGCTCTCCAGAAATCGGTGTCCTTCGGCGGATTCTTAGTTCAACTGCAATTCCTCACTATTCGCATCTGCTTTTTTTGTATCTAGTACTGATTTTGGCACAGGCCTTCTCGAAGTCTTGAAAACTCCATCTCAAGAGATCGGTCACAAGAGGTATCTTTGAAGTTCACCTTTGAATCCTGCAGTCTTGTCTAAACGCGGTCAGTTTTCCGTAAGATGCTGCATCAAAAGGGCAACAGAGCCGAAACGTTAGTTCAAAATACAATGTAGGAGACTTCCAGCTTCATCTCTTGTTTCAAGTGTTCTACGTGTTTCCTCAGACAGTCTGTTCAAAAGACTTACAGTGCTGTTCAGTCTACCATTGATAGCTTTCACAGCCTCCACTCTTGCACTCCACCCTTTTGCAGTCACGTTTGACAGGGAAGGCTAAGACTTTCGTCAGTTCTTCTTACCGCAGATTTGATCTTGAAAAGAATAAGTAGGTGCTCTGATTTGTTTCAAAAAAGATAATGACAACGGAATTTTGACTTGCAGCATGAACTTCTCTAAGGCTCAGGTTATGGTTAATTCTATGGTAATTCATTTGTATAGAGCCCTAAGAGAACGTAATCTCTATTCGCGGTCTTCACATATGCCTCGGGGCTCGAGCCCACGACCTCAGCTAGACCTTGGTCGAGGCGAGCACCTTAACCAATCACAGTTTCCAAAAATTGCCTTCTCATTTCTAAACTGTTCTCTGGTTTGGACACCTGAGAATTGGCCAGACTAGACAGCTGAGTTGTCGTAGCACAGCCAGTTAAGTAAGCCTAGATTTTAAGGTTTAATAGTTTGCTCATCCACGGCACGCTGGCTCGTCCTTAACGCTGCGTAGCAGACCAGGCTCGCCCTTGGCAAAACGCAGCCTGTGGCAGGCACGATGGGGCGAGCGGATGGGCAGGGCAGTTGGAACGCGGGCAGAGTGGGTGAACGGCCGGCGGTGCTTGTTTCGCTGCGAGCGCCAGCCAAAAATATGGCGGTTAAAGACCCCTCAGTGTTTCCACATCGTCGCACGTGCCGCCGCCAGAGCGGCAAGCTGCTGCCTGATCTAAGTATGTAAACATGCTCAAATAGCTGAGCCAGCAATAGTCAAGTCCATTGAAACAAGGACTTGCTTGAAATCAAGATTGGTATTCTCGCAGGAACACTTTTTTTTTAAATGCGTACAGTTCATTTTGCTTTCGGCGACCCCCTTGGCCTTGACGCGCGGGGACACCTGTCACCCCTGCCACCCTTACGCTTTCTGCGGCCCTTGTATATTTTACCTTTTTATCCTCTCCGAGGGGCGGCATTGGCGGCGGCGATGTCTATCGCGCCTTTGTTACTCTCGCAGGGCGGCCGCCGAGACATGGCCGAAACAAACACGGTCTCCAACTGGGTCTGGCAGATAGTTTGTAGCCCGACTTCACAGGTGCTAGCCTATTCCCACTAGGGCCTACCTACTATCTACGTCCGTTCTTGGTCGTTATGCGGGCCCTCCGGCAACAGCGGTTCACGGGTGATCGACCGGGTGGGTACACAACACTTTATATAATACATACACATGCGCTATACAAGGGGGGAAACTAAACAAGTCTACAGGGAGGGTCGTATACACAGTACACTACAGGGGCGCAAGACGACGAAGCAAGCGCGAACAAATGTGTTAGTTAGTCAGTCGGCTTCCACATCTCCGCCGTTGTACCGAATCCGTTCCAACAGTACGAGCGTACGTTGTATAAGATCTAGCTAGCTGAGTAACTGCTTGGCTAGTCCGAGTCGACGTCCACCGCAGTCGAGAGCTTCCGCCGACTCAAGGCGGGGGTGGGGGATCGCGAACACGCTACGCGGGGAACGCGGAATATGCAAGTCACAACAACGAGCGTGCTATCCAGCTCCACTCGGGCCTTGGGCACTCGTTGCCTTGCGTGCGTGGCCGCATCGCCGAAGCACGCCTGCACCCATCCAGGCGCATAACTCGGCCAGACCGGGAGCCTCCACCACCACGACTTACTCTGCCAACTTCTCCTACCCACAGGCCCCGGCGACCCCTCGTAACCGTAACATGCCATAGGTCTCACCCCGGCCTAGCCGGTGACCCTAACCCTCATTATAGCCGTCCGGCCCCAGCCAACCGAACCCAGCCTGGGTACAAGTTTATTTGATGGGGACGTTAGCACATTTAACTCGCTATGAATATTATTACAGTTTATTTTCTGGTGATAATAGCAGTTTATTGGGTGATGATGTACACATAAATCAGCTGCATAGTCGTCTTTCTACTCCATAGTCTACTTTCAAATTTTCAGCATAATAATAATAATTATAATAATGTACTTGATAAAGCGCCCTCAGAGAACTTAATCTCTTTCTGGGCGCTTTACATTTGCTGCAACGGGAAATGCAATTAAATGGTAAGTAAAATCATGCTTGAAAAACAAACAAAATGAATAACATGGTTAGGGGTGATGTGCACAGGGTCAGCATGCAAATTTGGTTAGTCGCAGCATGCACAGTGTCAGCACGCATAAGCACGTGAAGGACGAATCACAGAGATCCACTAAATGCTTTCCTAAATAGGTGTTTTTAAATTCCTTTTAAATGTGGTCAGGTCAGGGGATGTTCTGACGCAGGTCGGGAGGCAGTTCCAGGCTTTGGGAGCATACGAACTAAATGCACGGTCTCCAAAGGATTTGAGGTTTCTACAAGGCATTTCTAGACTGTTGGATTCCGAAAAGAGGGTGGTACGATGCTTGGCCTGGTGGGGGAGTGAATCTGAGAGATAGGCTGGAGCCAAAGAATGAAGGGACCTAAAAGTGAGCGACAAAACCTTGAAGTCAATCCGTTGCTTGACTGGTAGCCAGTGCAGGTCGGCGAGAAGTGGAGTAATGTGGCAACTGCGACGCTCACGACAGACAAGCCTAGCTGCGGAGTTTTGCACCAGCTGCAATCGCCTGATCGCACATGCTGGGAGGCCAGTAAACAGTGAGTTGCAGAAGTCGAGACGAGATGTCACGAATGCATGGACCAACTTAGACGTGGTATCCTTATCTAAGCAAGCCCGAATTTTAGCAATTTTATGAAGCTGAAAATATGCAGATTTGACCGTGGAGCCGATATGGTCGTCTAACACTTTGGAATATGACACCTAGATTTCGAGCTGATTCGACAGGAGATATGCTGGCAGAGCCAATTTTGAGCGTCAGCCTTTCCAATTTCTGAATCACACTGGGTTTTCCCATAACTAGCAAGTTAGTTTTGTCATCGTTTAGTTTTAGAAAATTGCTAAAATATCTGACTTTCTTAGATAAGGATACCGCAGCCAAGCTGAACCATGCATATTGACTTCCAGTGTTCAGTCACTCCCTTTCAAGTCACTTCATTCGCTCGCGCTGGCCTACCTATCAGCCTATCTACTCCTTCTCAATCCGGCTAGGCATCCTACCACCCGCTGTCCTGGCTCAAACGATTAGCTGTGCTTCAAACCAACCTCAAATCCCGCGGAGACCGTGCCTTTAGTTCGTATTCAACCAAAGCCTGGAACTCACTGCCAACTGTCGTCACGACATCTCCTGGCTTGACGACATTAAAAAAGAAGCTAAAAACATGTTCCTCACAGTATTTTCTGAGTCCGTGTGAATCGCCCTCTGCTTATGCGCCCTGAAACGTTGCACTGTATCCCTAGACGGCTTCTTTCAAGCATGTGTTAAGTGCCTAGAATGAGATTTGGTGCTCTTAGGCACTGTAAAAAAAATTGTTATACTACCCCGATACATCTTTCGAAGCCGTTAATGTACGACAATACATTGCGCGGATTTTTTAATGAGGTTAGTATCTGTTGGGTCTGTTGTACCGCGACAGCGGCCTACTCGGGCGGAAGCCGCTGAGGCGAAAACAGCGGACCCACTTGCAGCAGCTGCTTGCAGACCCGCGTGCAGGCCATTCGGCCCGGTTTCGCGTTTCCGCAATGAACTCCATCTGCTTGAGCCGTCTTGGTCTGTGCGCGACTGCCCGCACAAACATAACATATCATTCATTGGATACAGAAAGCAGGACCCGAAGTTTTCCGTGCGAAAAATTTAAGCGTGGACTATTTCGGAAGCTGTGAAGCTGTCAGTTCTAAAATTGCTGGTTTTTTATCATTTCGTTGTTGAGGCACTTAAGTGCATTATACCTATCAATTTATTTTTTTATTGTCTTAAAAGATGGGTACAACTTGGAATCTCATGAGTGCTCTGCTTATGAAACAGAAATAACTATTCACAATATAAAAATCATGCTGAAAAAAGTAAGGACCCATTTTCAAGGCCGAAGGCTTTTAGAATTTTTTATTTGCTTTCGCTACCACTTACCAATGCACCATGCCTAGGTTACCAGTATAATTGTATTTACACTTCTGAATCTGCGTGAACACATTTTTAGAGCAAAGGCCAAGGTACAGTTTTAGTCTCCATCCTCCGGCCGTTGTAAAAGGCGGTATAACAATATTGTAGCACTTTGCTGGCCTTGGCTGAATTTTAGCGCGAACAAGAGCTGGTCGGAGGCGGGCTAGAACTCCTTTGTCCTGGAGCAGTGAGCCAGAGAGGAGCGTCAGCGCGGTTAGAGAGCAAGAGCTTAAGAGCAAGCCAGGAAGCTGAGACCGACGGTGGCGATTCGGCCTTTAGAATTGGTCCGATACCCGCGGAAGCTGCTGATTGATGTTGGCTGGCCTGTCAACCTCCGCCTTCACTCGGTCCAAGAAAGAATCGTCTAGAACCATACGCCATTCAAGCTGGACAGAGGTGCCTTTCCAGTGGCCTATATTCCTTGCCGTAATGGGCCGGGGTGTCGGGCCCAATACCACTAGGCGCTTGCCCCATTGTTTCAGCTAGGTATTTAAGAGTCGAGCGACGCTCGCTCTTGGTCTTACGGTCTTTTGTCTTTGGTCCGGCTTCGACGCCGTCGCGCTCGTTTCTCTGAAAGCGAGGGAGGAGGGCGGGCTGTTCGCCGGCGATTGACGGAACAGGACGAGACAGCGCTAGGAGGATTCGGTGGAGCTCCACCGAATACGGTCGTATCGCGCCCGAGCTGGCATTTTGTGTGTTCTTTCGTGTTTTGTGTTTCTTTTGTGTCGTGTGTGTGCGCGCTAGCACGTGGTCTCGGCATAGGGATTTGCCGGTGCGAGTTAGGCGTAGTTGGCGTGTGTGGAGCCCTAGTTCCCCAGTTAGGGTTTAGGCTCCGGTTCGCGCTTCAGTGTGGAGAAGCATTTCCTCCGCAGGAGTGCTTGAGTTGGCGTGTGTGGAGTATTCCTGTCGCACTGGTGGAAACCGAGTTCTAGTTCTCCGGGTAGGGTTTAGACTCCGGTTCGCGCTTCAGTGTGGAGAAGTATTTCCTCCGCAAGAGTGTTAGTGCAGCTGAGAACGTGCGAGGAGTGTGGAGATAAAGCTGAACTAGACGCGCAGCGACTTTGTGCGCTTGCGAATAAAGTTCAGTAAAATCCCCAATTTGTGTGTCTCGCTTTCCAATTCACGCCGTGGACTCACGACCCCCTTTAGTAACGGTAAGCAGGTCAGCGCCAGAAACGCTCGTTTCGTGGCGGCCTGCTTATTGCGCGTAGGCGCGCACCGAGCGGCATTAGGCGCTAGGTTACGCCGCTAGGTAAGCGGCAGGTCAAGCCTACCCGCCGAGCCTTCGGCGTTACAATATGGTGCAATTGTAGCTAAACCACGCCTTTTGTCTTCAAATGATTTTTTTAAATAAAGAAGTTTCCGAGCCAATGCGGAAACTTCTACAGAAGTATTCCTCGTTTACAGCGAGCATACTGCAAGTCAAACCAATGGTCTTGCTTCCGGTATTGGATGCCAAGCCGCATGACCCACCCGGCACCTCGACCGGCAATCGAGTAATCCGCACACATTCCTAGGTATAGTGACTGCGATCCGCAATATCTCTCGTTTCTTCAGTGTTGTATTCCATTTTTGGGGAAAATAAGTCGTTTGCCTTGATTTTTGGATTGCAATAATCACACACGGTCGATTCCTTTTTCTTAGTAATGCGAATAGTCTTGCATGATTGTTGTTTATTGACCCTGTGACCTCTAATTTTGCGACACTGCATATAAATTCGCTAATTTTGGGTGGACGAATACTTTTCACACAGCAGTGCACACGTATACTTAGTATGTGCAGCCATTTTGATAAGAAAATTATACGTACTAACCATATACTGAGGTACAAAAGTCGCCTTGCTGTCCTGAGCTTTCCCTAAGTTGACCGTACACCACTGGTCTTGGATGTTGAACACGGATAGCTGACAACAAAGGCAAGCATTCCAAGGTTGGACCCTCCACGATGCAGGCCTCGAAAAACTATTAGTATCACAATAGGTCAGGCTCCTGGGCAAAAATATTTCAACTTTTCAAGCTAGCTTGAAATTTCCATTTGATTATTTATCAAGCCTCGAAGCACACGCTTTGAACAAATGTTTATAGAGTACAGCATCGTTCTGGATTGAATTTCATTGAAAAAGTATGTAACCCTGCATGTTCGACCATTAAAATTCATGGTGAGGATCTCGTAAATTGTATTTCCTCCATTATCCATTATGATCATCCCAGTTGGCCATAGGCCTAGCACGTGGCCGACTCCTACTGCCAGCTTCAAGGGGAAATGCTCGTAACGCAAGTGACCAAAACTGCAAACCTTGCTAGCTTTCGCACAATTTGACAAACTAAATTGCTGGTCACATCCAGGTTCATTGACATAAATAAAAGGTTGGCTGATTACACTGCCTCACTTACTTATCGGCAGAAGAGCTTTCACACGACCATCACCACTGCTTGCTGAGGTCAGTGAAGATCTCCCAGTACCGGACTCAAAACCCATGACCCGGGTTGTGAAGAGCAAGCACCTTACCCCCAAGACCAAGGGCCAACCTATACATGCTAAGCTCAGGATGGGAGACGTGGTCTTTCTTACGCCAAAGTGATATGCAATCACGATTGACGTGATTTAAATTAGTGATATGCAATCATGAAATTACGCAAAATTCCACCACTGTAAACTTCTTAAGACTTTCTGCAAACAGCACATATTAGTGTCGTGGCTGAAATACAATAAAATTAATAACTACATCGTTTGTACAGAGCCGTAGGAGATTCGAATCATTCTGCAGGTGTTTCTCAACATTCTGCTGTAAGAAAACAATAACCAAGGGTTAATGAGGAACAAGGCTGAGCATATTAACTATCCAGGAACTTGTAACAAGTTTTTATTATTCGACCCCAGGGGCCTGATACTATTGTCCAACTCAAGAATATTTTTTTTAAGGAAGTCATCATACATTGCATACATGTACTGCGATGCTTAAAAGTTAAACAGGCAGCCATAGTATATATGTATATAAATTCTCAGGCCATGATACAGCAGACCTGATAAAGAGATAGTTCATGATTCAGTTACCTCAAATGTCAACAAACATTAACGAATGTAGACTGAGAGTGAAATTATGCACAGCCCTCGGTAGCTTCGAACTATTTATAAGCTGCTGATATAGTGACGTAAAATATAATTCTACATAAAATTGTACAGCATGCAGAAGAAAATATGCAGGGGTCATGCGTGTACCGGCACACAGCACCCCACTAAATGATGATGCCATCGAAACCACGAGGTGTGTCATGCTGGCTGAGGAGCTGCGAACCAAACGTTTGGCCAGTGCATACACCAGTTGCTCGGCAGAACCGATCTCTGCCAAAGCAGCCAGAGCTTCAGCCAGCTACAGCCAAGGGTGCCATGCAGGATCCATTCGGCACAGATTGTCGTGGTTGCTTGCGGCAGCCACCAGGTTGTTGATTACTCGGCTATCGGTACCATCGAATGTGGCAAGATCTGCAACCAATATGATTGTCGCTTGATTTGCAAAGCAAGATAAGAAAAAAATGCCCTTGCAGGATTTACAATGCTGTGCGCTAATTCGGTTGTGCAAGCGCCATTACTTTGCAAACGGAAAGTGATAGCAGAGACGGCCTTGGTGACAAGATATATGATGAGCTCGCCGTCCATTTCGGCAGGCACGGTGGCACTACTGCCACTAGCAACAGATGACGTTGCCTCCTTGACGTTGCTATCGTCTTGCTTCTGCATAGTCAGACATACATTTAATTGAATAACTGTGCATATGAATGGCCAGTGGGTTGCTTGCTTTAGAAAGACTGCCTTAGCCTGGCTAACGGCTCTGCAGCTACTCACCTTTCTGTTCCAGGTTATCATCTCGTCCCGCAATACTGCCCGAAGCAGGCTGCCCACCTTGTACTGGGGCTGCATGAAGCAACGAGCTGCTGTTACCATCGATGCCGTCAACGGCCCAGCGACGCCAGTGGCAGTAATGAAGTCAGCAATGTTTGGCGTCAGTCGGAATGGAACCGGTCGGTTAGCATCAAGCTCACCTGGAGGAGTTGCAGGCATTAATAATAATAATAATAATAACAATAGTAAAACACTCGATAAAGCTCCCTCAGAGACCTCAATCTCTTTCTAGGTGCTTTACATTTGCTGCAAAGGAAACACGATCGAATGGTGAGTGGTATCATGCTTGACAAAGACGAATAACATGGTAAGGGGAGGAAATTAGCATAAGACGAACAGCTATCTGTGTTTTATACAAACAGTGGTTACAGGTAAAAGTAAAAAAATGCACACCGTTTCTAAAATCGGGGAGAAGTGAATGAAGGGCACAAGCAATTGGGAGGGACTCAAAGAGTTACCCCATGGTTACTCTAAGATGGCTAGGACGGTCTGTCACCAGAGATATATTGAACCCACAATACTCAGCCTGGACCTGAACTCATTGTGGATGCTGAAGTGCAAAAAGCTAGCCTCTGAGTCAAGAATATAATGATGGTATAATCCACGAATAACTAAAGGCGAATAGCACAGTGATTAGATGGAAAAGGCACTCACCAATGTATGACTTTAATTTTGAATTTGAAAAACCATATAATAATGCTATCTACTCACTCAAGATTTGACCCTGAAATAATTCACGGAGGCCTTGTGTCCTGAAATCCATTAAAATTGACAATGATATTGAACAGAAAAGTAACAGAACAGGTGGACAGCCACAGTAACTCCGAGAATTTCACTCCATCATGCATGCAGACGGCCCTGCTCACCTTTGTCCTCGGCAAGGTCAAATCGAAAATACGAGACGGTCAGGTAGCCACTGTCTTGGTGCAAATACATGGTATCCGGGTTCATGCGAGTCAAATGGAGCACATACTCAGCTAGTCCCTCCAGGGCCAGCTGCACCGTGAACTGCAAATAATTGTCGAAGTGTATGGAGGACCTCCCTATTATGTGCCGATCACGCCGCGCTAGTGTGAACTCCATGCAGTGCAATCTGCAAGCGCTAGCCATACCATGCTTCGAAACGTCCAGTAATCAGTTGCATCTGGAAAGGTTTGGCAGGCCCATTCTCGTAGCAACACCCTGGGCACCATGTTGGCTTGCACGTCGCGCAATACATCACGTAGCACCTGGTGACTGGCTTGGGTGCCCCTCTGCTGTACACTGGACAGGCGCTCGTAGTAACGAACCATTGGGGCATCATACTCGATGTTTCGCTTCGAGCATCTCTGGAGGAGCACATACGAAATTACGGCACACATGTGAGCACGCATAAGAGACAGCATCGGTGTTGTGACACGTCGGCTGCCTGTACTGCAATCGCATCGTACAGCCGCACATAACAAGTAGCAGAAACCAGTGCAGTGCAGAAAGGAGGATAGTTGCACAAAGCGGTTCACCACCGACCTGGCGATAAATATCCAGAAGAGACATCGAAGCAGGGTTGTCCTCGATCAGGCGCATCTGAGGTGCAAGGGGAACGACGCGTGGCACGGTAAAGTGAAGCAGGCGCTCCGCCGTCTGCTTCTGCTTCCCAAGGAGCTGGTTCATCATGCGCAGCAGCTGCAGCACTCGCTCTTCACGCCGTGCCTCCATCAGGTTGGCATCGTTTACGACAAGGTAGGGATACACCTACAGATACAGAGTTCAGTGGCAATGTGCATCCATACGATTAGGTCAAATGCAAGCAAGAAGCTTGCCTGCAGCAGATGAACATGCGGGGCAAGGCGCAGTGGCGCTCACCTTGCCATTGTGACCTCGTATGTAGAGCCGCCTTGCCGCTGTGTTATGCTTGTGTACAATCTCGACTCGAGGCATGAAGCGAGCGATGCGAACGTAATAGCTGCCGGACTATAAATGCAAAGTAAGACGGTGGTCAGGCTAGTACCCCGACTCGGCTTGCGTGATAAACCTATCTCGCATGGCAACGGTTCGCATCCTCAAGCACAAAAGCTACGATCAGTCACTGCATCCAACTTAAGGCACAGTTGGACTAGAAAAATCAGGCGACTGCACAATCGCATTAAGTAGCATGACCAGCATGCTGTACGAGCGATCTGCCGTGCTGCAAGGGAGACGTTCGCAAGCTATTTGTGATGGCTCGCAGCTAGCAGGAACGTGCTTACTTTGGGCAGCAGAAACTCGCCAGGCAGTTCAATATCAGCTGTCTGTTGCGAGAAATTACTCAGGAACCGACACTTATCTTCTACCAAGAAAGACCTGAAAACGGGTGAAATAGAAAAGCTACTAGTGGGCGTGTTATTTTGCACGACGAAACTCTGCTTGGAGGTTCTATGCCAGACCGTCGAGTAGCTCTACATAAACAGCTGGCCGATAGCACATCATCACACTAGGCGGGATGCAACAATCGAAATAACTGGGACGGCATTGAAGCATGATTAACCATACTTAGGCAACTGCTTGGTTTTGGCTTCAAGGATTTTGATCCACTTTTTAAGCTTGCTTATCAGGTTGTGAAGCTTTGTAGAGCCCGGCACACTGCAAAAACGTGGCCCGCACAGTAAACTATCGGTCAGTAGGTGAAGAAGCAGGTGACAAGCATATCCACTCAGTTATGTGAGCACGGCTGCTTACCTGAAGTCAAAGTCTGCAGTAAACTGGCTCTTCATTTTCTGGAAGACAGGATCTTGCGCAGTGGCCTGGGCGCGGCGGGCAATCGACTCCGAGGCAGCACTTGAGTACGTCTGGCTGGCATTGGCTACACTCTCGAGACCAACGCCGAAAGTGCTCACCAATTTCTTTAGAAAATTCTGTGTATGAGGGGTGATTGCAGCTTCACTGACTATAGAAGAATAACGGTCGAGATCACAGCACGGCAAACGGCTGGCAACTGATGTAAGACATGTAAAAGACAACCTATAATGTAAAGGGGGTCCGTAAACATGAACACATACAACAGTCATTTGGCAAGGACGATTAAACTCCTACGTCGAAGGTCCCACGTTCAACTCCTGATGTCGATAGGGTATGGTTTATTTTTTTCCTTATCAGTATTATCCTAACCTCCAGGATGTCGGTGAGCTGCGTAGCCACACAATTTACTCAACGGCTTACTAGATAGAAATTCTGCTAGAGATGGTGCTAAAAAGTAATAGCATGATGGTAACACGGGATATGGCATTGGCACTTCGTGCGGCATGCAGGCCGTATGATCAAGGCCAGGCAAGACTTTTGGGTAGCAACAGTCACCGGTGCCTCATTGGCTATCGAGCGTGTGCATTTGTGCTGTAGGCTAGTTCATGGGGGGGGGGCAGGTTCACACTAAGGAAAATAGAAGAACACGCCCCCCCCCCCGAGGAAGTTACCATGTCAGTGAGACAGTAACAAAGCAGCTGCACCTAGGATGTGCTTCATTAAGTACCCATGCACCACCACCATTCCATTCTATCAGCCCTGAGATTTTTCACGGCATATAAGAATGTCACGAAGAAGCGAACTTCACAGCATTATTATTTTGCTCCCACATCACAGGAAGTACCAACCTGCACCACGGTTCTCGAACGCCACCGCATAACACTTGGCGAGGCCTTGCTTCAGCTGTCGAAGCACTTCCTCATACCAGTTCTCTCTGAACCACACCATCTGAAAGAATCCACACACCGGATGTCGGACGGATGCTGGCAACAGGTGCAGACAGCAAACGGCACGGCTACTCAACATGACCACAAAGAACAAAGCAGTTTGCTGCTGCTGCTGAACCATTCCAAATCCAAAGCTAGCAAAAGCTTCGCACCCCTGCTAAGCCACAGCACGACAGTTCCAAAAAGAACAGCAGATGCAAGCATTCACGCGGCTCATCCGCTACGCCTGGCAAGGACCAGCGGGGTAAGCCATGCGACACTTGACCCTGGCCGCTGCATCAGCAATCGCTGGCAGACGGCTACTCCCTACCTGATCCACGATGCCTTCCAGCGATGATAACACGGTGGGGTACAGTTCGCGTTGCAAGTGCATAATCCTGCTGCAGCGCCACATTGCCGCTGGCGCAGCATGGGTTGCCTTGGTGCTTTGCTGGCTGGCGGCGCTGGCGCTGCCGGCAGCGGTGGCCGTGGACAGGCCGGTCTGCGAGGCCGACAAGCTGCTTGATGACGAAGAAGCCGACGGCACGGCTGTGGTAGTGATGAGATCTAAAAGATGCGGGCAGCTGACCAGAATGGCGCTCGCCGATGTCAACGACCCAAGCTCGGTCGGACGCCAGAAAGCGAGCATCGCATGGAGCAGCACAGAGGCGCACACAGCACGAGCCTACCAATGTCGCTCGGTATCGTATCTAGACTGACAGATGCAGCCACTGCTGCTGACGATGCAAGCGGGCTGTCGAGTCCCGACAGGCAGCTCGAGGTTGCAGATGCACCGGCAGCTGTTGCAGCAGACTGACTCGACGGCACCGAGCCGTGCTGCATTGCGCCACTGCCCATCAGCAGTGATGCCGGAGTCGATGTCGCCAAGAACAGTTGGTCAGATGTGCCTGGGCCAAGTGGACTCAGCAGGGATGGTGGCGCCGAGCGCCCTGTGCTGGACAATGGGGTCATGGGGGTCCCAACCGGTAGGCCAGCTACCACGTCGCCACCGCTCTTGTCTAAACAAAAACATTAAACATTACCAGAGAGTCATGCCACACTTCATAACAAAAAATACAAGGCAAACGTAGGAGCACCACCACTGACAACAACGAAGTCGTACACAACACGAAGGCAATTACTGACATGGCTTTTATCTTACAGAACGCACGTTTGCAGCACTATCGACTCACTTCGAGTATCCTGATACAGATAACCTCCCAAGTCCTGCTTCGATCCTATTTAAATGAGGGCAAACTCCAAGTAGTAAGGAACGTCCAACTATTGTAAGCACTGAGAGACACGACCTTAAAAGTACCGCTAAACATCCCTAACTCGGTTGCTATCACACACTGCAATGCATGAGTCATGTAAAAGCAGCACTCTGCTGTATTAGATCTCGCCTGTGAGGCACCGAGGTTACTGCTAATAGGTTGCTGATCCTGTTACATTACTATGCTTTAAGACCGTTGGCGTTAGACACTTTTTCTGTGTAGGCGACGACTCCCGTGCTACTCACTTCCTCGGCTGCTCTCCTGACTCAGCTATGCTTCTCGGTCGTTTTGCTGCATGAGATGAAGCCTGTTGGCTACTGTGTGTGCACAGAAAATCACGAAGTTTTGCTTGAACAATAGAAAACTCTCCTTCTTAACCCAAGTAGTCTTTGTGGAGTTACAGATGGAGAAACATTACACTACATTCTGAACTCGGTTGGTTTGTGACTAGCATGGCACTTTCTTACCGGGATTATGAATATAAGTATACGGCCACATACTTTGTAGCTGTACCAACGACTGGCAGAACTTGGATAACTTCTGCCTAGACACCTTCATGCCATTCTTACAAAAGACAATCGAACGAGCAGCAATTGACCAGCTAATGTCAAAATAGAAAACCTAGTAAGCTCCTGTCTGGATGTGGACCCAATCACTCCACAAGGTCAGAACTACAGTAAGTGCATAATGATCTTCACAGGAATGCTGATTTAGGTAGTGCTTCTTTAAAAATTCTGCTGGATCTCTTGACAGCTGGTGATACTATCGGTGAATAAGTCATTCTTGAGCCCGTATTGTAGTATACTATCCTTATTGGTGATGCAATCACAAAGCACATTCTAGGCTTTCATTTTTATGCAGATAAATAACAATTGTACTTGCACTTTGATCCTTCCAAACTTATCAATATCACTCTCCTCTCTCTTTCTCTCCCTCACAGCATGTATTGCTAACATTTGCATTTATATAGTGAAAACATTCTCAAATTGTATGGCGACAAAACCAGCTTAATATTTATGGAAAAAACCTAGAGTCCCTCAAAACTCAAAGCCTACTCCTAAAAATTGACCCAGTCAGCATACCACCATGGATCTGGATATCCTGCTCCAAAATGCCTTTTCATGTGATTCCTATATTAGATCTTCAGTCAAGTCGGCATGCTTTAAATTATGCTAAGTTGCAAAAATTACTGAATTTTCACATTCGAGAACCACAGAAGAGTTACTTGCATTCGTGAAAGCTACAAAGAATATTTACATCTCTCCTTACACGTATTTCTGCTTATGCAATAACATACTTAAAAGTACAGCGAAACTCGGCATCGGGACTTGTCCAATGTGAAACTCGTAACTGCCACATTAAAACCCCTTCTCTCCGAGCTGCATTTGCTCTCCATCAAGCAGGGTATCGACTTCGAGGTCATGTTGCTCAGTTTTAGGTCCCTTCATTCTTTTACTCCGTCTTACCAATATGAAATACATACTCCTACGGCTTCAAATAACCTGCTCCACAGACTCTGGCCATTTAGCTGCTGTTCTAACCAACCTCAAATCCTTTGGAGGCCATGTATAAAGTTCCAATAGAACCCACTACCGACTGACATCACGATATCAGACTCGATGGTATTTAAATGAAAGCTCAAAACCTAACAATTTCTCACAGCAGTTGCTCTGTCTGCATTAAGTGCCTGTTATGTACTTATAAGTGCTTGAATTCTGCACATTAGTATCACTAATCAGCTGATGATTTTTCCGGCATACATCAAGTGCCTATGGTGAGCTATTGCTCTCACAGGGTAATTAATGCCAAATGAATTATATTACTATCATTAGTACGTCTGATACAGTATGCAACTACATCAATAATGACCAGGTTGAAGATTATAGCATTTAGCTGAGAGCAGCGCAGGAAAACTCGTGCACATGCGTATGATCACAGAAAAGACGAGCTATAGCAGCCACCTAGGAATGTTCGAGCTGTGCAGTGTGACTGGAGTCCAAATCCGGCCACTGGTGCGCTAAGCTGCAAGGAAGACATCTGCAACAGCCGACAAGCTCACCGATCAAGGAGCCTTGCCTTCCTTTTCAGTTGCCCTGCTTCCGGTGTGCAAGCTAAGGCACTTAAAATGTATTTCAGTCTATGACTAAAAAAAGCCTCACCGACTAGGTGGTTGTTATGCTGGATAGTTTTTCGTATTGCAGACATAAAGTCTTAGCAGCTATTGGGTGCATACGGTAGCCAAAAGACTTCATCTCATGCAACAGAGATAAAGTGAGAAGGATAGCCTAGCCAGGAGGTCAGTCGAGGAAGAATGTAGTAGCAACATAGGACGGCTGAACTGGATAGGAACGTTGCACATAGGTATTGGGCCTCTGCTGTGTAACGTCTTGACGGCCCTGATCATTCATATCGCACATTCACAAAACAGTCAGCTAGCAACTGGTGGCATTTTGGCAAACAATGCTGGTGACATTGACTCACATCGGTCGCGTTGTTCAATCTTCAGTGTCAGATATAACGTCCTTATTGGGAAGTATACGGCCTGAGGAAATAAGCGACCCACTTGAGTGATAAGATTCAGGATCAGGTGACCCTCGTTCCTTGTAAGGCATGTGAGCAGCTGTGGGATCCTAGCAACGAGAAATCAGCATGGGCATGGCAAAGCCGAGCTCGTGGCGGTAGTTGAGAGGCGGGCATAAATCAGCTGCAATCAAAAGCGGCCACAGCATGCACGACTCACCAGGTAAGCCACTGGCCGGGTGGCACACCCACAGCATACTTTTCCACAGCTTCAGCCAACGACAGCTTGTCGTCGTCATAGGTAAGAAGCCAGATCACCTTTGCGAGATACTTTCGGGACTTCCCTTCATTGGTATGACGGCATGCATGGAGAAAGCATGTCACGGCATTAACTCCGATAGACATCGTCCTAAAAGAAACAAAATAGGGGTTGTAAGAGAAACAAGGAAATTTCATTATTAGCAAAACAATGAGATAAAGATGGATATTACCTTTCCTTGGTGAATATGGTCTCCAGGTAGTCACCCCACAGAGCCCATGCCTTAACAAGGGTATCGTGCATTTGCACAGCAGCAGAGAAGGCCTTGTTAGCATCATCTGACCTGAATTAGGACACAATAAGGTGTGAGACAGCTGGGTGACTTGCTCGAAGGTTTCTGAAATGCATGGTGGCCCTTGTGTGCGCGTGTGAAAATTATAGTAGCAGTTGTTACCTTCCAATTTGGGCCAGAAACATTCCCTTGAGCGCATAGAATTCTGCAGTCATCTCCTTTGTAAAATACTTGAGATTTGTAGATTCTATTACTTCAAGACCTTCCTGCAGTTCATTTTTACCCATGACACCTGCCATCTGAAGGTAGCACTTAACCTGCTGGCGGATTTTCTGGAAGCAATCCACAATGGGTACACTTGGGATGGTATGGATTCTAAAATAAAAAATTCGGCAGGTGATGAGCCACTTCAGTTAAGGACAACTGACAGACTGACTATCTCACACAAAACTCGGTACACCTATGCTTTATATATATATATATATATATATATATATATATATATATATATATATATATATATATATATAGATGACATACAATCGAGCACCGAAGTAGTGGCAATCCCTTGTTTATAAGCAGTAGGGAGCATTCGCCTGTGACACGTTAGACCGAAGCACAAAGAGCGAAAGGATCCAAATAACATACTGTTTTTACTATGTCGTTTTAATAAACCAGTGTAAAAAGCAAAATAACAAGAAAAGGTTTCTTCTATCCTGAAACTTCATTAAAAACGGCGGATTTCCTCATTTTAATAAGCCTTGATTGCGACTACATTGCCCGTTTTTGACTTGGACATTCGCACTGGTATGAAAACAACAGTCCGCCACACGTGCTCATTTTCTGGCCATTTTCTATCGCCAACCGACTACCTAGTTGATTGCCTTTACGATAGGCCAACTGTAGGCGTTGTGCCAAACGAAACTTGGTAATATTGTAATCGTTATAGAATTTCGAACTGGTGAGACTTGGCTGAAGTAAAAGGATGACTACGATCGGTATCATCGATAACACAAGAGAGACCCGGCCGACTACAAGCCACTATACCTGCTAGGGCAGCCAGAAAATAGTGAATCTTAAAGCATCATTTAACCCCGGTGAGAGTTCGTGCGGAAAGAAACTAGTTGATAAGTACGATCCGGCGTCTAAGAGATGAACAAGGTATTTGTTGTTTGGTGTTTTCTCGAAATGGGAAAAAGCTACTTCTGCCTGTCAAGCATACAGTGGCTCGTTTGGAGTGGACTGGGGCAAAAGCACAACGGACCCACATAAACGGCTCAAAATCAAACAGGGCCATGAGAGCAAATTCGCCATTTTGGTAACTGAAAATGTATGCAGTGCTGTTTTGTTGCTCCCATGAAGGTTTCACTGATAATTGCCGTATGTAGACATAAATTTGAAAGAGAAATTTGGGGCAAAGGGTTTGAGGTCAGTGGTTGCTTCTTCACTTGTGGATACTCGGCATCGTTATGCAAGACTTCATTTAGAACTAGTCGCAAGCATAGCAATGCCTAGAAAATGAGCCTTTGTGGAGATAATTTCTTTTCAAACTGGACAATGAGCCTAGGAATGCGGCTACGGGTTTTCAATATTTTTTCTGCTTCACTGTTGAATTTAGTACAAGACTATTACCCATACTTAGTTAGTCAATAATGATTGAGACTTGGTCAATCTTCAGGCCTGAATCCCATTGAACACCTCTGGGGTAAAATGGATTGTAGGCTCAGAGAGCACAGGCAGGTCATATCACATTTAGAGAACCACTTTCCTCAAGTTTGCCAAACGCTCCGAGAATGACAAGGCCAGATTTTTCCGAAGCAACTATACCCGAGCAACTCATCCGGGTTATTGCTAGTCGTGGTGGCTTAACCTCATTTTAGCACTAAATATGATTATACTTATGAGGTACGAGTTTCCAAGCTAGCAACAAAAATAGCAGCCATCTGGCCAACTTCTAAGTCGGTGGTAGTAGAACTAGTGCTCCGTTGACTAAGACTAAAATGTTACTTGCATATCATAGGAGCTTGTTTAATACATTATGCATGATTACAGAAAGTTGTAATAACGTATTTCATATCAGAATTAGAACGTTTAAGGTCCAGTAGTCCAGTGGCCATTTTAGGTGGCCTCGAAGTTAGTTCTGTGGTCGAGTATATTTTTTACATAATAATATATGCATATACACCTCCTCTCTAAAGTCTTGTTCCACAAAAACGAATTGGTCAAATTGACCAGGAGATACAAATGCACCACCGGATCCCATAAACCGTGACCGAAGCAATCCAAGTGAAGTAGCTTCGGGTCATAGTTAGTGCACTGTGTATGTTTAAACTGCAAAAAGCATTCGCTTGCTGTGGATTGTGGGTATTCAAACATGGCTTTTCTAAGGACTAGGATTTCCGAAATCATTTAGCTCGATGTCTTCTAGCTCTGTGGTGCCTGGGAGCTATCTGGTGCCTGGGAGCTCTGTGGTGCCTGGGAGCTCTGTGGTGCCTGGGAGCTCTGTGGTGCCTGGGAGCTCTGTGGTGCCTGGGAGCTCTGTAGTGCCTGGGAGCTCTGAGGTGTCTGCCAGCTCTCTGGTGTCTGCCAGCTCTCCGGTGTCTGCCAGCTCTCTGGTGTCTGCCAGCTCTCTGGTGTCTGCAAGCTGTCTGATGTCTGCAACCTCTCAACCCGACGACAGAGAGCCAGCTTCTTCCGGCTCGTTTTGGCAACCAGTTCAAGATACCTTGGAGGTCACCACTCAACAGCAACACGAAAGGACGACTGCAGGCATTGCTTAAAAAGGCCTTGAGCAACCAAAACGTGGTATGGATTCATAAACTCGCCATACGGCAATGAACTACAACCTCAAAAAATTTAAAACGCACGGCAGTATGGCTGGTCGAAGGCGCTCGGATCGGCCAAGGAAGACGACCCGGCCGGACGACTTTTGCCTTAAGATGCTGGCTCTTCGGCTACGGAAGGCATCGCTCTGGGAGCTTTCTCAGTCGATGGCCACCACTACCGGAGTGATCATAAGCATAGAAACAGTGCAACGGAGGCTTGCTAGGCGTGATATTTTGAGAAGAGTCGCCAAACGCGAGCCTTTGCTTACCGAGCAACCAAGGAGAAATCGCCTCGGATGGGCCCGGGGCCACGCCCACTACAAAGCAGATGACTGGAGTTTTATGGACCTACGAATCGAGATTCATGCTTTTTGCTAACAGCATGCAAAGAACATTCGTAAACTGGCATAAATATTAGATGTACCACAATGATTGTCTCTAGCCAACTGTGAAATTAGGCGACAGAAGTGTCATGGTTTGGGGGTTGGTTCTGCCCTCCGGAATAGGAATTCTCCACCGTATTAATGGACCAATGGAACGATATGTGCAAATCAATCTGGTAAAACATGCTCGGATTCTTCCAAGTGCTAGAGCTTTTCTAGGACATGATTACATTTGGTAGCAAAAGCTTCCAAAAAGTTTTTCTGCTTATGCAGCTGTGAGAGTCAAGATTTGGCCGCAGTGGCCCAACATCCTATTAAACAATTTGCACTGCAAATAATATTTTTATCTAGACTCTAGCTAGACGTTAAGCTTACATTTAGTTAGCATGCAGAACTGTCCCTGTCTCTCTCCCTCTCTCTGTCTGTCTGTCTCTCTCCTCTCTGTCTGTCTGTCTGTCTGTCTGTCTGTCTCTCTCTCTCTCTCTCTCTCTTTCTCTCTAATGCTCTACTATTCTGTTTGTTGGGTCAACAGTCATTGGGCAGCATCCACTAGGCATAACCGGTCAGGATGGAAAGAGACTTCTTAGGAATGTACACACTCTAGCAAAAAAGTATCAGCAAGGCTGCCTAAGATTGGCGACCGCGCACAAACAATTCTGATTCTGATTTCTGTTCCTATTTTCATAAGCCATTTGTTGATTAAGTGTTTTGCAGACATCTCGAATTGACGTAAAGGAAATTAAGATGTCTGCAAAACACTTAATCAACAAATGGCTTACGAAAATAGGACCACGTGTTAAGGATTGATGGCTAAAACAAGGTACACAATGGTACAAAACAAAGGTACAACAAGGTGCAATCAATAAAATGAGTGGTACTATGAATTGTGAATACAACATTTAACCTCACTTACCGGCTGAGCGAATCCAGACAGACGCCAGTGAGACCTTGCTTCCGAGCAATTTTTCCATAGTGTATGATAGCTTGTGCCGATGCATGCACACCAAGCATAGATTGACTGCTGGCCTGTAACGAAAGAAGTAGCAGCCATTGCTAGCGGTACTTGCAGCAGCAGTTCTATCCTGACCCTTAAAAAAGACAAATGCCTGCATGCCCAAGAAATCTGCCAACACACTTGCTGATCTTGCTGGGCTGAAGCTTGTTGCTCATAGTGTGAGACAATTAGCTGGTAATGGTGCTGCCTCCATGTAAACACGTCACCCCAGTGTGAGAGGTCGTCTGACAAAATGGGCAATCGATTGCGCCATGTCTTCACTATAGCCTTCATGTCGTGCAAGCTGTTTGGACGGCCAATGTTAGGTGGCTGAAGGCCATGGCTAATCTGTGCAGCCTCCGACAACTCCATCACTTGCTGCGCAGCCTAAAAACAGTGATTTTGTAGCCATCAAGTGCAAGTAGAAATACGGCTGGGGGTTAAACACGTACATGAGCAATTATGCTAGCACAAAGGCTTATAGCTCAATAAGACACAAATTGAATGCCAAGCAGCACAAATTATCGTCAAGACGGCTGAATGATAAATAAGTGAGCGATCCTATCTGTTCTTTCCAATCACAGCTCCAAGCTTAACACAGTGGTTAGAACACAAGAATTAAAGCAGCCAAAAACATCTGGTCAAAAATATCGGAGCTAGCATGCAATTAAGAAACCAGACTTCATCTAATTTTATTAAAATCGGCTGCCAGTAATCCTAATATGTATTAAACGGGGGAAGGGAAAGTGAAGCGCCGACCAATCACGATTTAAAATAATTAGCAGGTAATAATAAACTGTAATTATGAACCAAAAATGAGCAGCGCACATGCAGGTTTACATAAGCTAAATGAGCAAGAAACAATGCAATACAGTAACAGCTTGCTTATCTGGCTTTGTTTCATACGAAGCTCAAACTTACAGCAGTTCCTGTCAAGGACGTTTTCTCAGCACCAGTAAATTGGAGGTACAAACCAAGTACCCCACAATAAAAATGGACATTTAGTAAATCATGGTGGCTGATCACTTCTAGCACATTCACATTTAACAAAGTCTATGTCAAACAGCAAAGGGCTAATTGATAAGAAGAAATGAAAGAGGGCCTGCAGGGTAAGGCAGTGCTTTCAGTCAACGAAATGGCACGGTCACTACTGCCTGCGGTCAAGTGAAGACCAAGGCAGTGTGTTTAAAAGCCTTGGAAGCCCATATACGGTTAATTTATAAAGTACATAAACAGTGCCGGACATTTCCACAGTACTCACTTGTAGATAAGGCACGTGCACGTGGGACACAATTTTTGGTAAACGGCGCCATTCTTTAATTAATAAACTAGTTGAGACTTCAACCAATTTCTCGACCTACCAAAGAAAATGCCAGGCATAGTACTGCAACAAGGCGTTATGCTCAAAGATAGAGTGACGACCAAAACGTAGCCAAAAATTTACATAGCTCGTCAAGTACCTTTGTAAGAACTTACCATATTTAGATGTTGATCGTCCGGATGACATATAGCAATGTAGCCTCGGCACAAGTTGACTTTCCAAGCCAACTCCTTCGGGCAGCTCGATTCGACCTGAGCAAGCGCCTCCTTCATCAGCGACCAATTCGGCACACGCCAAGCACTCTCCAACACAAGGTGGGCATTTGTGTTGCCTTTTGAATTGCCATACTCCAAAAGTAAGTCCCACTGATTAAGTTCTTTTGCACATCTAAAAAGACCAATCATATACTGACGACTCACCACAGCATCACCAAGATTCCGCCAACACATTCACTTGTATGAGCTACTTCAGAAATCAGCATTGCAGCATCACAATTCGTAGATGAACAATGGACCAAACATAAAATACAGAGTAGGTATTAAACCATGCCAAAAGCAAACAATCACAGTGCTATCAATGTGGGCATCAAATTGCTGGTGCAACTAAGGAGCTCCCTGCCCAATAGCATCGATGTATATGCAGTGAGAACTCCTATTGGAAACTTGATGCTCTGCTCCACAGCATGTGTGTGTCTATATGTGTGTGTGCACATTTTATGGTGAGACATGATGGTTTATTGCAGGGGCTTACATGGGATGCTAGTCCCATGTGCTTAGCACATGGCCTAACCTCGCGGCAGAAAGTAGGTCCTACTTGCCGACTGACGTCACGACTACCCCCTCGCTTGACAATATTCAAAAAGGATAAAAACCCACCTGTTTTCACAAGCTATTGGACCGTTAGCCTGAACTGCTATGTGTGTGCTTATGCATGCTGAAATTGTGCCCGTTATCAATAAAACATCAGCATACTTCCTTTCCGAAAGTGCATGCAAAGAGCCTAGAAAGAGATTAAATTCTCATGGGATACCATGCACATATTTTATACAGACAGATACACGCACACGCACGCACACGCACACGCACACGCACACGCACACACACACACACACACACACACACACACACACACACACACACACACACACACACCGAAAGAGATAGGGGGTGTGAGGGAGAGAGTGGGATAAGAGAACTACGAAGGAGGGTGGAAGGTGATACTCACTGCACCCAATGATCCTCCCACAGCTTGAACTCGGAGAGTACCGACTGTGTTGCAGCTGCCTGGTTCAGGTCGAGCCGTGCCTTGGCCATGACCTGCTCGTAGGTCGCCTGAGCCTGGTCGTAGAAGCCATGCTGCTCGTAGAGAAGGGCCACCACTGTTTCGGAATATTTGGGCACGCGCTTCTGCCACAGCCCCGTCAGCATGTCTTTCTCTCGCAGCAGCGAGTATAGATCGCTGAGCATGTCGTGAATCTCCTGCAAAAGTTGAGAGCAAGATATGCTATATCTAAAAACAACAAGCACCGTTAAGGTAGGGATGGAGGCACGGGATGCTCTTATCAAAAACGCACCTGTAGTGAACTTGCCGTTTGATCGACATCACACTCGGCTGCTGAAGGCAGCTTGGGACGGACGGCGGCTACAGGAGCTGCTGCCGAGCTGTCGTTTGACATGCTCTCGAGGATGAGTGCAGAACGATGCCAGAGATTATGAGCTCTTCCCAGATACTAAACAAAGTGTACAAACTATGCAGATAAGCTTGGTCACTGTTAAACTGAACAAAAATGACTATCGCGGTTTAATAAAAATGCAATTAATCAGTCTCGATGTCTGCATGTGCATCGCATGTTATAATTCAAAATAAACAAGGCTGATCAACAAGAGTCCATGACAGGCACAGCCCACCACAAACTTCGGCTGTGCATAATGATGTTCTTACCTTAATGATGCACGGCCTCAGTGCAAATATTGGAACACACTTTGAAAGTGACTCAAAAAAGCAGTTAGCAGCGCTTGGCTGTACCTCCTTTTGTACAACGTGGCTGCCTGTACACATGAAGGGGATTATTTCACCAGCAAGAGCCTAAAATGAGACCGTTCTCCATTAGAGGCGAAAGGTTTGGAAAAGCAACAAAGAGAGTACAAGCACAGTAAAAAAAACTGGAAGACAAGTCAAAGCAGTGCAGTCAAAACTGTCTATATGCAGCACACGGGAACAGGTCAAAAGCGACATTACAGTAGCGGCTATTACTTATGGATGCTAACTAGTGATTGAGTATGTGTGGTCAACCAAAATCCAATGTGCTCGGGCATGCACTCACGTGCAAGGTGCTCACCTTAAAACAAGGTCAAGGTGAATTTATTTAATGACCAAGGTCATGGGATCGAGACCGTGGCATAATCGAGAGCAAAAGTATTTGGACGGTTGGGCCAGCCGCCGTGACCGCATGTAAAGTAAATATCGAACCTTTGTGTAACTAAAAGTATGCGCATCGGTTGAAATGAGAAAAAGCAACATGTTGTGGCAAATATCACATACAAGTCGTCCCTCGCCACTTCGTGCTTCGATGTTTGAGGCTTCACTCTATCTCGGTTTATTCAATTAAATTTATTAAAAAGTTGATCGAGATAGAAAATGATACAGCAGTTCTCGGTTTTCGGAATCAAGTAGACAGTTACAATTAAAATTAAAATTACTATACATATGGACTGTAGGCCACTCGACCACTCCTTGAGCGTGGGCAAGAACTTCCAAGAAATCGGGTGTGGTGATACCAAGCCAATTAGACCCTGCTGTTCACTGATTGGCTATCCTAGTGTAATTAAATGTACAATAATAATACTGATACTTTTAGCTTCTAGTGTCTTCTTTTCTCTTATTTTGTCTAATGTATTGGGTAATACAAGTGTAAAGGCAACAAATGGGTGTTATTCCATGCCAGGAGGGCTGTTAAAACCGTTATTTAGAGGGGGTAATGAACAGACCTGTGCTCTAAATTCAAACAGCTCGCCACGATTGGTGTATTTTTCCTGGCGAAATAAGAAATCCTCGTTGAGTTCTCTGTACAGCTCTGGCTTGTGAAAAGTGGTTGTTTCTTGAGGCTTTGTTCAGGCCCAGCCAGCAATTTTTAAAAGATTTTAAAGAGACTTGGCCAATTTTGGGCATATTGTCCATAAGTTGCACAACTGTCATGGCAATTCGTACTTAGGCATCCTAATTAGCAAACAGAACCAGCACCCCAGCTCCAATTTAGTCGGAGGCTTAGGAAAAGATGGTAAATGAGCAAGTCTGAACCGTCCAAATACTTTTGCGTTCGAGTGTATGTGGAGCGCCCGAATAGAGATTAAGTTCTCTGAAGGGGCTAAACCAATGAATTATTTGTTTCATCCTATTGCATAACCATTGGATTCCTGAGCGGCCAGTGAGTGACTCAGTGATGTGTCTGAGCCGCTACGAGTACCGCCCTTCTTGCTTCACTATCGCTGCCATTTTCGGCCCAGGCGCCAGATCTGCACAGGCATCCATGTCGTGAGGTGTGTCAATATACTACGAAGGTCAACTGTCGCTTGTTTCTTCTCGGGCGACGAGGGAGTCTATAATGAGCCTGGTAGGCCTGAGCGCACCGCACCTTCCAACCGCCTGTTATGGTCTCTAGAAGTGTCTCTAGAAGCTCTATGAGCATGCCAAGCAGGCCAACGTACAGGCTCAGGCTAGTTACTACTCTGCGACTCAAGCATTCGCGATCGACAGCCCTTTTCAAACTTTGAGCTTTGGCCATTTGCTCCACCCTGGAGGTGTGAGCACCGTGCACGACTGGACGTGCTGCTGGTCGCTTCTGCTGGGAGCCCGTCCTATCGGAGACCAGCAATCAGCTGCAGCCTGTACCACTCACAGGCTAAGACCGTGTGTGGGTTAGCCATTGATGGCCAATACTACAAACCATAAAGGCTCGACGCAATCTGATTACAATGAGTCACCTCATCAAGTCTTGTCTTCCCTCAGACCTCCAGGGCTTCCAGTCTGTGCGCCGAGCATACAGCACAAAGTCACCAACAACTCAGGCTGGACCTTGTCATTGACGACTCTGACGGTATGATAATCAACGTGACAGTCTCAGGTGAAATAAGGGCCGATAATAATAAAAATAATAATAATGCACTTGATAAAGCGTCCTCTGAGAACTTACTCTCTTTCTAGGCGTTTCACATTTGCTGCAAAGGGAAACACGATTGAATGGTGACTAATATAATGCTTGATAAAAAACATGAATAACATGATTAGGGGTGACATGCACAGGGTCAGCATGCAAGTGTGGTTAGTGCCAGCATGCACAGTGTCACTATGTATTAGCACATAAAGGACGAATTACAGGGACCCACTAAATGCTGTCCTAACTAGGTGTGTTTTTAAGTTCTTAAAAAAAATGTGGTCGAGTCAGGGGATTTTCTGGCGCAAGTCAGGACGTGATCGCATACGAACTAAATGCACGGTCTCCAAAGGATTTGAGGTTTGTCCTAGGTATTGGTATACTGTTGGATTCCGAAAAGCAGGTAGTACAATGCTTGGCCTGGTGAGGGAGTAGATCTGATAGGTAGGCTGGAGCCAAAGAATGAAGTGACCTAAAAGTAGGCGATAAAACCTTAAGTCAATCCGTTGCTTGACCGGTAGCCAGTGCAGGTCGGCGAGACGCCGAGCTGGTTTGGTCCAGTGGTTAAGGTGCTCGCTCCGACCAAGGCCGGGCTGAGGTCGTGGGCTCGACCCCTGAGGCATATGTGAAGCGCCTGAATAGAGATTAAGTTCTCTTGGGGCGCTATACAAATGAATTACTATTTATTTATTTATTATAAGTGGTGAGATGTGGCAACTGCTATGCTCACGCGAGACAAGCCTAGCTGCAGAGGTCTGCACCAGCTGTAAGCGCCTGATTGCACATGCCGGTAGGCCAGCAAGCAGCGATTTACAGAAGTCAAGACGGGATGTCACAAATATATGGACCAACTTAGACGCGGTATCCTTTTCTACACAAGCCCGAATTTTAGCAATGTTATGTATATTGTGGAGCTAAAGTGGTCGTCTAACGAGATGCCAATTTGGAATATGAAACCTAGATTTCGAGCTGATTCAACAGGAGATATGCTGGCAGAGCCAATTTGGAGCGTTAGCTTTTTCGAATCACACTGGGTTTGCCCATAACTAATAAGTTAGTTTTATCATCGTTTCGTTTAAGAAAATTATTTGCCATCCATGTGCGGATGTCATCAATATATGCAGCAAGTGAGTTGAGAGAATCCCAGGTGCTCGAAGGTTGCTTTGTACAACCGAGTGCAATACGCATAGAATTATAAGCCTAGATTGCGCTTGGCAATCACATCAGCAAGGAGGAGTATAAATCGTGAAAAGAACCGGACTTAGCACGAAGCCATGAGGTACTTCATATTTCAGAAGTACCTCGGATGATCTTTGTCTATTCACGCCAATACTCTGTGGAGTCTCCCACTGAGATAGGATCTGAGCCATTGCAGAACAGTGCCAGTGATGCCCAGGCGAGATGAGAGGCTCTTTAGAAGAACTTTGCTTGATAGTATCAAAAGCTGCCGAAAGATCGAGCAAAACAAGCACAGACACTACCTATGTCGGCATTCTTAAGTAGGTCGTTGTACACCCTAAGCAATGCTGATTCTGTGGAGTGATTAGCTCTGACGCCAAACTGAAACTTACTAGCAATGCTATTAATCTCAGTACATGATTTCAGCTAGTCCGCCGCGGCCCGTTCCAGGGTCTTTGATAGGAATGGTAGAAGGGAGGCTGGGTGGTAGCTGCTTCTAGTTTAGCGACCTGACTGCAGCTTATTTAGCGACCTGACTGCAGCTTATTTGAATGGTGCTGGGGGCGTGACCTGACGTTAACTACAGTGTCGGGGGGGGTTAAGCCGTGCTGAATCATAAAGTGTAGTACGGCTTTCCTCAGATCTTGATCCTTGGTGCCGAGGACATAAGTTTGTACATGTATGTTCAAGTGGATACATGACTAGTGAGAGCTTTGTAAGACATGATGCACTAATATTAATTGGTGAAAATAGCCCTCGGAAGGGCTCACAAAAATTGCACATGCCGACGGTATTGCACGTCGTCAGTGCAGGGTATTGGTAAAAGTTTTCAACCAGCAATAACCACGCCTCGGATAAACCTCATTGGCTATGGTACTGCCACTGCGCAAAGCTAACTTGAACTAAGTGGGGCTATTGAATATATATCGACGAATCAAGTTTAAATGTATGTGTCAAATAGGATGGCCAAACTCTCACATGCTATTGGCTGATGCGATGACATGCAAATTAGGTCCTCACCAGCGAGTCCAGTTATTTTGTTTCCAGGGCTAGCGGGTGGTGAGTAGTAGCGGTCTACATCTGTGTTGCGTTTTTGTGTCATGTTTTTTGATAATTTCAAGCGGGTTTTATTTCAATGGATTTTGAAGCCCTTGCATCCCAAATAAAAACCATAATTTGCAACTAGATGGCTGGACATCTACTCACAGAGCTTACAACCATTCTATACCAGTTTTCTGAGAACCACCAATCTTATATTACCTCTAGCCTTGAACACGGCCGCCTGTACAAATTGCGATACCGCACTTAAAGGTAGCCGAGGCCAGGTGGTACGTAGGCGGTGGTGCTTGGTGGGTTCGAGAGTGATCTGAGAGGCCCTCTTCGAACTAGGTGGGCCGGAAAGCCTGGAAACGCTAAGTGGCCGGCCCAAACCCTAGAAGCCTTGTAACCCACGAGTTAGAAGAAGCACTCACAGTCATTGACTGCACGGTGTGGAAATATCTTAGGTGGCAAGTGAGAAAGATAATTCAGACCGTAGGCCAGGGGATGGCCTAGTTACCAGAGGCTGTGTACGACTCAAGCTCAGCCTAGCACGACTTAAAACCGATGGTATTTGAGTGGACCACTGCATCCCCACGGAAAGTTGAGTTAGCACGTCAATTGGTTAGTGATAACATGCACAGTGCCAGCAAGCATAGGCAAACATAAAAATTCCCATGAATCCAGCAAATGCTGTAACCGATGCATTTCTAGCTTCTTTTTAAATGTCAAGTCAGGAGATGCCATGTCGAGAGTGAGTTCCAGGCTTTGGGAGTACACGAATTACAGGCATGGTCATCCCTAAAGGATTCGATGTTGGTTGAGACACAGCAGACGACATGAGCAAGAAGAAAAGTGGCCTTATGCCTGGCATGACAAGTTCGTTCAGATAGGTAGGCCAGAGCAGCAAGATAATGGGAAAGAGCTGCCGGAGCTGTATGGGGGATGTAAGATGAGAAAGACGAAAGTAGATGTAGAATTCATTTATATAGCGCCCCAAGAGAACTTAATCACTATTCAGGCGCTTCACATATGCCTCGGGGCTCGAGCCCACGACCTCAGTCAGACCTTGGTCGGGGCGAGCACCTTAACTGCTGGACCAAACTAGCTAAGGTAGATAGATAAAGGATTGCCGGGACCGGCTGACAGTCAGCCTCATTGAAGTGTCGAGGATGCCATGGCCAGCTACCGGCATACTTAGCCTTCTTTTGCCCATTCGGAGCACCATTACAAATAATGGTAAGCCTGACATCCAAAAATTGCACGTTCATTACAGCTTCCGCAAGTCTGAAAGCGATTATTTTGCGAGCACTTTTCATGTTTTTCTATAAAAATATACTTTGTTTGCATAGCAACCTAAGACAACTCAATCTCTATCCAGCTGCTTTACATGCACCACAGGGCTCGAGCCGAGGACCTTGGTTGCTAAAGATGAGCCCCTTATGCCTAGGCTAAATCAGGGGGCCACTCTATATGTAATCAATCTTTTGAACAGTGTAGGCTATTGACATGGTAAAACGGTTTGGTCTCGCTAGGGACATCAGATAATAAAGTGGTTATCTCCTGTTCTGCTCCGAAAGATCTTCTCAAGTTTGGTAAGGGTGTAGCAGACAGAACTTTCATGACTTCGGCTATGCATACTAAACTGCCGAGCTGGTTTGGCTAGGCCAAACCAGCTCGGCAGATCATGTAGCGTAGCTGCTCGCACCGACAAAGGTCGTGGGCTCGAGCCCCGTGACGTATGAATTGAGTTCGGGTTACCTCAGGGATTGCCTTAAGCCTGCTTCTTTTTCATAGATATATTCTCCTTCTGGCTGAGGTCATCGCCACACAATCTTGTCACACAACGTTGGCTTCAATTTCTGCATCGAGGTTGCTCATCAAGCTCTGCTTATCCTTTGACCATTTTAGCCTAGGTCTTGATCTCATTTACCTTAATTGCAGTTCATAGGCACCAAAAGCCTGGAACTGGCTTCCAGCTTCTGTCAACTCGAGCTCATGACTTTGCATCATTTAAGTCTCGGCTAAAGATGCACCTGTTTCTCTCGGCTTTCCCTTCACCCCAGTGGTCTTTTTATTCGCTTTGCGTGCTTACCTGTGCATGATAGAGTGCATGCTACTATCTAGGGATCATTTTAACCAGTGGTCCTTAAGGTCTTCTTACATGCTATTTCCTGCTTATCTATACACATCTTGCTGGTTATTAAATCTTTCATTAATTTTCCGTGCAGCAAGCTGTACAAAACCTGAACAGATTTGGTTCTCTTACGGTGCAGTACAAGAGACTCAATTGTATTACTACTACCTGTAACGGTCTGGACAACAGGGTTGTACAGAAAACCCTTGCTGCCTACAGAGTACTGCTGCATTTTGCTGGCCATATATGGAATCTGCGCGTGTTCCTGTACAAATTTCCACGGCCGGTCTTGTGCAAGAGAGAAGCTGACCGGTTAAATTGCCAAGAATGCATAGAAATTTGGCTTTTGGGCTTTGTTCACTACTAATGAATGCAGTGCTAGTGGCCGGATGGATCTGGAATACAATTGTCTGCAGCTGTCTGGAGACTCGTGTCCTACAAGTGCTTTTGCTCTTTGCATGGTGCTACAGAAAAATAGATGATGGCAATGATAGCATCATTGCAGTGTGAACGTCTTACCTGTTGCTGGCGATCGCCCATGAGTTTCCATAGTCTTGGGAAAAGATCAACCCATACATTTGCTGCTAGGTCTGTGTTGAGATGGCACAGTTGACATACAGCATTGAGGAAGGTGCTGGTCTTTAAAACAAAAAGCAGATACGGGCAGCTTGGTGTACATACCACATGCGAAATGCAACCGAGTACTGACAACATGAGTGTGACAAAAAGCATCCCGTGGTTAGTTCACGCACATAATTAAGTATTACAAAGCAAGAGATGGTGACACCAAAGTGATGGCTACAAGGAAATCAGGAAAGAGGCGTTGGTGGTTAAAAACATCATTACTAGATGGTAGTAAGCACACCCTAACACGGACAATCGCACGCACACACGTGAGTTACACGACCTGGGCATACAAAGTAGGGATCAGAAAAGCGAAAACAAGTAGCCAGCAGCATGAAAACCTGCTAGTCTATTGGGTTTTTCGGCGCTATACGAGTACTCCTAACCAAGTCGTCCATGGTGTACCATAGGGGGCCAGAGCCATAGAGCTGCACAACACAATCTCACGACAGGAGCTCATGATGACTTACGTTTGTTTCTCTGCAGGAGTCCAAAAACTTGGCTTGCTTTCCTATTAATGTTAACAGAGCTTGTTTCGGATCAACCGACGTGCCTGCAGATCCTGACGTCTTTTTTGAGGTCAAACCAGACTCTTTCGGAGATAGCAGTGAGTGGCTCATTCCTGTCCCCGAAGTTTCATCCCCGCATGTAACAACGCTTGCCAGTTCAATTTCAAGTTCTTCCTGCATGTGTAGGGACCACGCAGATTAATTGCATTGAGTCATTTGTCACAGGAAGGGTTAGCATGACACGGACAAACAAGCAAACACATCCTTACTTCTTCTTTGGTGGCATCAATCGACTCAACATCCATAGGTTCTTCTTTCATTTTCATGGTATTTGTAAATGCAGACCGGGCTTGGCTGTCGGCCATGCTGAGCACGGCAGTGGCAGCCGGCAGCATACTTGTCGGCGGGGCACAACGAATGGGCGAACCATTGACAGCCACGGTAAGTACCAGCTGTAATAGAAAAAGAACAGGCCTCTTTCGCTGCACCCGGCACAGTATCAAAAATCGTACTGACTTGAACTCAAACGAAGCTGAACCTCTAACAAAGAACCCATTTCAACAGATAAGGCAATAATCTACCCTGTGAATACTTATACAGTGTCGGTGTGCACAAAGCAGATCGCTTTGTATAGGATCGAGACCAGCAGGATTGGGTTCTAGGATTTAACAATCTCTGGTGTGTCTCAGGATTAGAATTTACCAATCTCTGATAAAAGAAAAAATTGCCTATTCAGTTTTCTGTCGGCTAAAACTAAAGCGTCCGTGGAAAACTACTGCATGTTAAAGGAGAGCAGCTACAGTCTCAAGGAAAATAGTGTTCGACCTCACCTTTCTGAACAGCCCGTTGGATAACAGCAAGGGTTGAAGAGAACGTTACTCAACAAGTTTGGCTCGCAAACAAGAGCTACGACTCACAATGCCGAGACATACCAAGCGATTCGGGATTGCCGGTGCACTCGATTCAAGAACATATGGCAAAGAAAAGGTAATAAAGACTGAACCAACACCAAAGCTTGTTAAAGCACGAATGGTGCTTTCACTGCTCTCATGTCTTTACTAAGACCAGGGACAGATTTGTCTTGCCACACTCGGGTGTTAAATTCGGGCGAAGCTGAGCCTCTTACAAAGAACCCATTCCAACAGACAAGGCAACAATATACCCTGTGAATACTTATACACAGTGTCGTTGTGAGCAAAGCAGATCACCTTGTATAGATCGAGACCAGCAAGATTAGATTATAAACTACATAAAACAAGCACAGATTTCGGTCGGGTGATTCTCGTTGCAGTCGCACACACTTGAATAAACATCCCCGTTAGTAACCAGGAATGTGCTAAATACCTCGATGCACTGCTTTATCCAAAAATGAGTTCCCATTGACTCCCAGTTTTGTGATGAGCATATGTAGAAGAGCCTTTGGGAGAGACGAGCATTCACGCTCCTGTTAAACACTTCACAGAACTTCTGGCGAAGACTTGGTTGGCTGCAGCGCAGTCCTGAGAGAAAAGCTACTTCAAGTTTTGCAGTGAGTTCCGACCCTCCAAACGAATCGTCCCTGCAAACCAGATGGGCATAAACAATTAAATTACAGCTAGCAATGGCAATGATCACTGAAGTACCTCACATGCATACAACTAATATAATCTTTTGACAACATTCTGTCCCATTGGCACTAGCTGTTACATGAGTTTTGGTCATCACTGGATGAACAAGATTTTGCCATCCCCAAAGTACCTATCAGATCCAACAGACTTAAATCTGTAAGCTCTCACTCACACCCAAGGACACATTGTCTACCAAGTGGTCTGGTGACAGTACTTTAAAAACGCCTTTCAAGCTCACCTGCCATGAGCCGTGTAAGCATAAGCACAGCAAATCACTAGGCTACGGTTGGTATCAATTGACCGGCACCAAGTCCGATGCTAGAAAGACTCCAAACCCCCCCACCCACATTCAGAATTTGCTACACAAACCACTAGGCCACGGGGATGGTGGCCAGATCTGTTAGGCTAAATAATGCAAAGTTCAAAACTGCAGCCAGTGAAAAGCACTAATAAGCTGTATCTGAAGCACTGACTAGTTTTCAAATAGAACTAGCAACGTTGCAGCCAGCTTATTAATTTGTAAAGGAATAAAATTATGAATCTATTACACATTAAGCTGCTATCTGCAATCACTCTGGCCTCATGACAACCTACCACTCTGTCTCAGCTGAAATTGAACACAGGCTATAAGTAAGTGCAATTAGCTATGTGACTTTTAGCTTGTCTCCTGTATCAAATGACTGACCCATGGTGACCCCTAGAGATATATATGACTTAATTTGTATATTGCCCTAAGAGAACCATCTCTATCCAGGCGCTTAACAAATGTCGTGGGCTCAAGCCCACGACCTATGTCATCAGATGCATTCACTTAGACCTTGGTCAATAAAGATGGCACCTTAAACCCTGGGCAAACCCATAGAAAACAATTTAAAAGAATAATTTCATTCTTTCATCGGAAAATGCTGGAGTGCTTTTTCTTTCTGCTGCATCTTCGATCTATTGCACCTTTTCGAACCATATCAAGCCTACGGATGAGCATGATAGCATTATTAGCAAATTAGCATTTTTAAACTCTTAATAGTGGTTGAAAAAATAACCAACACGGTTGCTGAAAAATACATATGGTGAGAAGGAATACTTGCTAAATCTAGTAAATCATACTTTGCAGTGCCCCTGCAGTATGCCAGTCGGAGGCCAGAAATTGTCCGATACGGCAACAACAACAAAATTGATTGCGTGTTTTGCACCTGGTGAAAAAACCAAGGATGTATCATACACGATTTGTAACAAATATTGCTAGCTCATGCAACTCTTATGTTCTGGTAAAATTTTGTCGCCTGGAATCCACGAAACGCTGAAATATCCGGGCTTAAATCTTGAACCCTAAGGTTCGGGGATTTTTCCGGCAAGCACTTTCTAGATCAAGATCACACAATTACTGACTACTTAGTAGTACGACTCAATCATTGTATGTGGAAAAGAGATAAATAGAATGTCTTTAGACACAGAACGATTGAACCAAGGAAACACAGTTTAGACCACAGACAGAAATACTAGCTGATTTAACAGCCTCTTTTTGTATAGTGACAGAAGAGCCTTGTAGGCTATCACCGCTGCTTGCAGCAGCAATAAAGGATCGCCCACAGCAGGATTCTAACCCAAGACCTCAAGATCAAGGTCGTGAAGAGCAACCGCCTTACCTAGTGTGCCATCACGGCTCACCAGAGCAGGCCTTACACAAAACACAACATTCGTAGAAGCAAATGTGTAACTAAACTCGTTATAAATCCTACTCGAGATACTTGGCATGACACAGCATAGGCATAAAAAGATAGCAGCGAGAGCAAACGATAATAATGGTATAATTAACAGCAAGATAGTAGTAAAAAATATAGAAGTGACATGAGTATTACGATGCACATACTGGTAAGTACTGTTGCATGGCTTCAGTGAGTACCAAAAAGAGAAACTACAAGCAATTACCAAACCAATAACGAGCTGAGCTCTATACTTGAAGTATGAATTCAGTGGCACCATAGGACCCAAGGTCTCGATAGTTAATATAATACGATTTATTCCTTGTTCCACCGAAATGCACTAAAATGTAATGTGTTACCTGTAGATGTAGTTAACAAGCTCCAGAAATTGAGCATTAAGCTCCTCATCAGCAGGAAACCTTTTTTCAACATTCTGCATCAGTTTCACAAGCAGAATCGCCTTTTCGCGAAGAGTAGGCGACTGATTCAATGCCACAGCTGTCTACAAAGACATACAGTAAGATTTAAATTCTAGAACTAGTAGCAACAAAACGATTAACTTTTACTTGCTCTGCATTTATAGCATGCATGTACTGTATGCAAATATAAGCAGCCGGCTACCAAATATTTCAGTGCAGGCGTCACAGCAATGAGCACTTGCCACTTTTTGCCACGTTCAAGGGGCTCATCGTTAAGCAAACAACGCTCAAGAAAAGTGAAGAAACAATTCTGCTTCCCACCGACTTTCGCTCGAATACCTTGGTCTTTATCCAATCTTCGACCATCTTCGTAATAGCCTTCATCACTTTGACATCTGCCGTCTTCTCGATGAGGCCCACCAGGATGCTACCGATGAAGCTCTTGCGCATCTCCATGCTCATGACAGCAACACGATTCTTCACGAGGTCGAGGCTGAGGATGAGCAGTTCGCTTGCCACTGAGTGAAGGAAGAAAAAGACACTATCGCACTGTCTTGCCAGCAGCCACTCTGCACGCAGACAGCGCCAGCTAACGAGAGACCGGCGCTTAAGACTGCCGAAGAGCCATCTGTCGGTGGCCGTCACTCACTGGGATTGCTGATTTCGGGGGCTGTCGGTGACAGGTGCTCCTTAGCCATGCGCTGTAGCACGCGCATGAACGACGTGATGAGTCGGTCAATGTACGATGGGTTTTGCATGCACGCAGCCTTCAATATCATGAGGGTCCCGAACAGCTGAGTGCCGGTTGCCGATCTACATATTATATAACCAAAACGAAAATATCCGTCTGGGCTTCCAAGTTTACACTTTCAGCAGGCAGCACGACACGGCAACGATCAGGGCCTACAAGCTCCTAGCGCCATCATGAAGCTACATTGTGCATAGACCATTTTCATAGAACATGGAAAAAAGTAGCAAGGCACGGTCAATTGAGGCGATGCACCCTCATATGCAATGTGGTGCATAGCAAAACAATGCCTATCAGGCCAATGTCAAATCAAGCCAGCTCCTGCGTGGCACACATCTACGCAAAAAATAGCTGATCCAATCGGCTGCACACATTGGGAGCCGCGCTAGGAGGAGGAGCCGACTAGGAAAGACTCTTACTTCTCATAGCTGCTCAATCCTTCATACACGACTTTGCTGACACACGCGTACAGTATTTCGAGCTCTTCGTACTTTGATGCCACATTTGAAGTCGACGGTTCGGTGGGAAATATGCTCATGAGCCGAGACAGCAGGCTGTGCACTGCTCGGATGACCTTGGTGTTCATGCAGGTCATGCAGGCAGCTATGCCTCGCTGCAGCGGCTTCAAGCTTGCAAGTATGGTTTCCTTGCGCTGCAAAGAATAATAGAACCTTGTTCGTCAGTCACTCTTGGTCGCGGTGAGCGAGGGCAATTTCTCACCACTCGATAGCTTGCCGTTAAGCTTTCCGCGTCTTACCAAGATTGAAAGTAGAAAGGTCAAAAGATCCAGGGCTGTGCAAATGTTGGCAAAATTCGGATTGGGAGCCTCCACAGAACCAAAGAGCTTTTCAAACCACGCCAACTTCAGCTCCGCGCCGGGCCAAACGTCATTTCTGAGGCACGATTTGAGCAAGGCGACACAGCGGCGAGAGAGGAGCTCGCCAGGCGAGCTGCCCGTGGCCAAGATGCCCGAATTTGCTGCCGCTGCAGCTGCCGGCGATACGGTTGCAGTGGCGGGCGCTGCCTGCTCGTTGACTTGGCAAGCGACCCTTAGCAGGAAGTTGACCACGCTGTCGACATGGGTCTTTTCCAGGGGCTTCAACGTTTCACCGACTGCAGCAGCACCAGCGCCTCCTACCGACGTAGCCTTGCTGGGCTGTGTAAGAACGATGAAGCAGTTGGCAATGACGGCCAGGGAACATGCTCGGGCTACTCGACAATGCTGAGCACATGCCTGGAACGGCAAAAACGACTCACCAGAGACCCCGTGCTTCCAAACCCTGCGGTCAGTCCAGCGGGCTGCCTGACTTTCTTCAAATCAGACGCATCCCCAGAGCTAGCTGACCTCCTCAAGCCACCGGCTTCAACAGCAGCAGTGCCAGCAGAGCTCGATGCAATCCTGTCTTCGGTGCCATCCGGATCGGTTTCGTCCTTTACCCTCTGCAGCTCCCACTTGATAATGACCTCGGCTAGGTCTACAGACAGCTTGCGCTGATCCATTCCCGCCTGCAATGGCGGTGGCAGCATCCGTTCGACAAACGAAGGCACCAGCAAGATGCCCGGTTGCCAGACGGCTGCATAAAAATAGCCCAGCTGGCGACGTACGGAGCCGGTGAACGCCAGCCGTTGCATGGACGTCACCATGTGCTGGATGAGGTGGTGCCTCACCGGATAATAAACCCTCATGTGCCTAACGACAAGTTGCCTGAAAAATGAAATTCCACATTAATACAAAGGCCCCGGTGTAGTAGCTAGCAGCGTTCACTCCTACTCCAATCAAGTGCTGGTCATCTACTTACAAGATATGCAACAGCTGTGCCATGGCATGACCCTCTTCAACGATGATTTTCTTTGTCCAGTGTATGAGCATGCCCTGCAAAGTTGACCGAGACCTTAGCCGTAGTATGGAATCCAGACCAAGGAATGTGTAGCTCTCCCATGGGCTACTCAAAAAGAGCTTCAGTATATAACACCAGCTGCAGCACTTACATTTCCATCTTCCATGCGACCAGGCATGGCAGGCGTAAGGATGTCCAACGCATTCCTTACAACCACCCGAGCCTCTGAAGCATGAGCTTTCAGCAGGCTGTGGAAGACCTGCAGCACGATGCGCTTGTGGATGGCAAATTTGGCAATGATGTGGGACAGCAGCAGATGCCCGTGATATCGTGTGGCTGGGTCGACACAGCTTTTCGAGAGAAGGCATGGCCAAGCAAATGTCATGAGCCGTCGAAGCTTATTGCCTTGGCGCCTAGATAAGGACACAAATGGAAACATGTGACGCGAAAAGCACGATACAATAATTGCAACACAGAGTGGCAAAAACAATGCTACAGGGACGATCATTGCATATAAAAACTGAGAAGACTTAAAAAGAAAGACGAATAACAGCATTGAAATCTGGATGCAACCAAAAGTAGGGTATTCAATAAAAAGCAAGCTATCTTACTTATTGGCAGCATCATGGATATGTGGCGATGCCTGTTCAACGAGCAGTGATGAAAACTGCAGAAGTAGAATGCGCACGGTATCCGAAGTGCCAAAAGGGTTGTCGGGGTCTATGACCTTGTTGATGAATACACTTATGACATTTTCTGGATTGTCTTGATCCGGCGCCGGAGGTCCACCAATCAGTGCTTCTCCCTCGCCTTTCTCAAATGAGACTTGAAAAGATGGTATCACAATGTGCTGAAGAATCTGCAGCATAAATGTTTAGCACCTTGCAATCAAAACGGCTTCTAAAACATGCAGGCAAGGGCGCTGGCACACACACAAGCAGTAGAGCAGAAAGAAATTGCTACTCGGTCTGTGCAATCTCTCTGTCGAGGTAGCCATACCAGCTAGGCAATCTGTCGGTCCAATGCCTGGCCACCACATTCTTCAATCTGCATCAAACTGCCTGCACTGAGAACTTGGAAAACCCACTGCTACCAACGAGAGAGAGGGAGAGAGAGAGACTGATAACGGGGAGAGAGAACAAAGCCAGGGAGAAAGAGATAGGGGTATGAGCAAAGCAGAGAGTAAGGGACGGCACAAGAAAGCAGCGAGGGATGTGGGAGGGAGGGAGGAAAGAGAGGGCAGGGCTAGAAGGTGGCAAGGCAGGAAGGAATTGAGAGATATAGAGAGGGAACGAGAGAGCAGGGATGAAGGAAGCAAGGAAATGAGTGAGGGAATGAGCAAGGGAATGATGAAGGGAATGAGGAAGGAAGCAAGGGAAGAAGGGGCAAGGACAAGAGGAGAACAGTAGAAAGAGCAAGGCATGGAGGAGCAGGGCAGTCATTGTGGTGGTGAGGCAGTGAGGGTCAAGGCAGTGACAGACAGAACAGTGAGGGAGGGAGTGAAGGAGCAAGGCAGGGAGTGAGGGATTCGGGAAAGCAGAAGAAAGGGAGTGTCTGAATACTAAAGCAAAAGCCAGTGATGGCAACAACCTCTTTTCAGTAGGCAGGGCAGGAAGAAAACATGGCTAACATTAGGAAGCTAGCTGGGTGGGGGACATTTGAAAGGGACACACATGGGGGGAGGGTTATTGCTTACTAATAGCAAGGTAGTAGCTAGCAGTAAACGGTAAAGCAGCTGTTTCAGCTAAAGTATTCAACAGTAGTGTGCTCAACAGTAAATTGCTATTACCTTAGCTTTCATCTCTTGAGTGTACTTCTGGTCACTAAATATGTCAACAAACTTGAAGAAAGCATTTCTCTTCCATTCCACTGAGTAGTCCTATTACGGAAATTAACTATTTAACAACCCAGCAAGGCATGTGGCAAAGCCCGAGCAAGCGATGCTAGCGCCAAACACTCATATATACCTTTGCCATGGGATCTTCAAGGAACGCTCGGAAGAACTGATACTGGGGCAACTGACGCAGTGTAAAACAGCGAAGCATTTGAAACAGTAGTTCAATCTCTGTCGTTGATTGCCTACAAACCCGGATAAAAAATTAAGCACATTACACCATCAAGCACAGTAATTGATAATGCTTCACAGCAATACCACGTAGTGGTTCGGCTCTGCTCTGCCACACTTTTGGGCAACGGGTAGTATACGGCAGGGGTGCAGACACTATATCAAGAATGAACGGCAGGGGTGAAGACACTATATCAAGAAATCAAAGTTGATGCAGTAAAAACATCATGGCTGACCGAGAGAGAACATACTTGAAATACTCCAACATGACTTTAACTATAAGCTTTGGTTCCTTCCAGTGAACATAATCTACACACTCCTGCAAATAGTAATTGAGAGCAGTCAGCATAAGTAATTCATGTGAAAGGCATGTAGGCAACTAAAACGTTCTCTAACAGGAAGAATTGAGTAAGCAGCCAAGTGACAAAGAATTTGAAATGCAAGCTCAACGGCAATAGTAAGACAGACTTGCTCACCAGTTTCCTGTGCCTCTCTTGGAAAGACTCTGATGTCCATATCTTCAATAGTGTCGACACCTACAGCAACACGACATCTGTGTAGGGGCATATCCTTTGTTCAACGTCTAACGTCTAAGAATAGCAAAACTAGCTGGGCACCTATATCATAGCACATGGTTTTACTTACGATCTGAGGGTTACTTGGAAGCCACAGAGGGTTGAGTTTGGTAAGAACAGAAATAATCTTCACTCCAATAAATTGAAGGTCTTCTTTAATGTCATTAACAGACGTGTGTCCTGAGCTTATCTGTAAAGTGGGCGTACACAGTTCCTTTCTCAACATCAAGTTACAATTGGTTTAGTACAAAACCTCAAACACTGTTTGCTAACAATAAAACCCTATCCGGACTATCAATCTAGCAGGCGAAAGCGTACGATCTCTTGAACAGAGGTCTTGAAAAACCCACCTGACCATGCAGTAGGCTGATCAATTTCGGTGGAACCGCTTGCAACTGGTCGCGGAAAGGCTTTCCCTCGGGGGACTTCAAATATGTCTAAAAAAAATGAAATAGCATACAGACAGCAGTAGTTTTCTTGTGAATCAAAACCAACTGAAGCATGCAATGTAGCAGATCTAATGTAGCAGATCAGACGCTGGACCTGTCAAGTAAGTCACTACAGCTACTTACAATAAAAGTCCGTGTGTACGCAGGATCTCGGAGGCTGGCTTCAGATAAAAACAGCTCAACTGTTTGCACTGGAAATCGCACCAGGAAACGCAGCAATGGCTCACGAAAAACGCTGCCCAGCTGAAAGAAATAAATGGTCTTGACATAGTGGTGCATGCGAATGGTATAATCCTGTGCGAATGCCAGATGTACACGGGAGGCAAAATATGCTTGCAAACCTCAACGAGTAACTTCTTTTCGCCGTTAATGGTCAGGCTCGTAAGAGCCTCGACCGTCTTGCTTGAAGCAGCTTGGATGAGATGAAACATGTTTATTATGGCAGCTATGGTCTTTATTTCAAGTGCAGCAGCTGCCTGCACAGTAGACCGTCCAGGACCTCCTTTCTGGGCACTGGCAGCAGCAGCTGCTTCAAACCACTTCTTTAGATGTTGCTACAAGTAACCACACAAATTTTTCCATACTTCAACTAGTGTTAAAAAATACATAAGGACACAAATTGCCCACTTGTCTCCAACACCCCAAACCCTCAGACACATCCTGCATTGCTAAACTGGTTTGACCCAGTGCTAAAGGTGCTCGCTCGTAACGACCGAGATCAAGGTGAATGTTTTTATCACCAAGATCGTGGGCTCAAGCCCCGCTGCATATGTGAAGTAATTGAATATAGATTAAGTTCTTGTAGTGCGCTATACAAATGAATTGCATCAATTTTTTTTATCTACTGAGTCTCTCACTATCAAATCATTTTCCTGATGCCAGTCACAAGAAAAACCGAAGCGGCATGCAAGCCATACAAAGTATCAAGCCTGATTAGCACGTTTCGAGGTCAAACAGTTGCATGGATGTCCGGCCTGAGCAAGCTTGTAAAGCTGAGGCACTAACGAGCTAGGAATGCTAATAAACACTCATAGTATGGCTCGAGCCTGCAGTCACAAAACACGTCGAGAAGAATTGTATTGTCTTTGTTCAAGTATGAAAATATCATAAAAATAAAATTCCTAAATAATACGCTTCATAGACCAAAGAGTTTGCAGTTATTTCAACCAATTCAATCGTAAGGGAATGCATCTACACAGGCATGAGTGGCATGTGCAATTGTGCCTACCAGCAGCTGCTCGCTAAGTTTCTCATTGAAGGAGTTGGGAAAGAGCTGAATTAGGCTGGTCAGCTTCTGAATGTTCGTGAGAGTCATGCCTCGATGGTCACCAAGCAGCATCAATGCTGAGCGCATCGACGAGCGCACTTGCTCCGCCTCAATCTCACAGCTGGAGACAAACTGCAAAGAGAGGTATTAACCAAGAGGTATGACACGCGAAACCCACTGGGCAACAGCCATTATGGTAAGACGAGCCTCCAAGACACCACAAGCACGGATGTACACCCATGCCATCCCATGCACGCTCACGCACACAGACACCCATATATAGAGCGAGCAAAAAAATTAAGCGGACTGTACCTTTTTCATACACTCATAAGCAGTCTCCTGCAGCTCACTGCTCGGAACGCTGAGCGCTTTAAATAGAACACTGTATATCTTCTCCCGGCACATCGGTATATAGTGACAAGCAGCTAGAGCACCTACGTTGAACGAAACGATAAGGCCGAGTCAGCTATGCACCAAGCAGCTATGCCCACAAAGAAGCACCAAAAAGAAAATAAGTGTGCTGCTACGTACGTAGTGCACTTCGCCGCAACGGCATCAGGTTGGTGACGGTCTTGTAGCACGGCAGCTTGGCAAGCGCAGCATCCTCAGCTTCGCATAAGCTCACAAGCTCGGTGTAGAACATTTTGTGCTCGTTGATTTCCAGATCAATTGTGAACAGACGCGGCTCCAGAGTGGTGCAGAACGTGTTTCCATCCTATGATACCAAAACGACAGGGTAGGCAAAGATTCACGCTGCTTGCGACTTGCTGGGGGAGGGGGCATCAATACGCTAACATGCAGATCCCTCGCAGCACATGAGACGAAGACCAGGACCGTGATAACCCAGACGGTAAGGTGCTTCGAATCCACGACCGAGCTCATGTGTTCGAATCCTTCAGTGGGCGATCCTTTATTGCAAACTGCAAGTAGTAGTGACAGCCATAAAGGCTCTTTTGCTATTATACAAATGAGGCTGTTGAATCTGCTATCTATTGTGTGTGTGTAATGATAACGATCTAATCTTGTCAACTGTGGCATGATTCGAGCCATGGCTTGTCTTGTCTGCAGTAACCGGGATCATGTGAAATGGACCAACAAAGCAAACAGGTAATCAATTGCCCAAACTAAAAACAAGGTTGCATGAAAACTAGAGTATATAAAATAAATAAATAAACCATCCAGGCAGCACAAGACGACCGCAATGTATTTAAAAAAAATAACATCTGTAGGATTAACCTGGAGAGGACAAGCTATGCAAAACCAAACACCTACTCAAGACCAGTACATTAGAGTGGTCCCATCGTCTACTACCATTTGAACAAAGCAGCCTTGGGGAAGGATTAGCGATTAAAAGATACCATTAATTGTAAATAACACTCTCCTAATTTCCAAACAGTCAGACAATGTTTGCAAAATATCTGGGTTATGGGCATGATTAAAGGCATTTCCAAGATTCGTGCAACTAATGAACTCGTGTTACACACTATCAAGACCTTAGAAGAAGGGCTCACTCATTCATTGAAGGGTCAGATGCCAAGAAAATTGGAAATGTAGATGCATTGCTAGGGAATACTGGAACCTGCCATCATGCATGATACCATGGTTCCTAGCAAGTGCCTTGACTTGACAAGATCCTCTCTCTGGCCTACAGGTTACCAGTGTGTTCTCACACCGCCCACTCCTTGGCCTCCAGACGCCTCATTATTCCTAACAATGAACTAAAATCTGTGGATAATGGACCTTAAGTGTATGCACCGAAAGTCTGGAATATGCATATGTTCCACTTACCTTTCCGTGTACCCTAGTGAACGTCTTTTTTTGTTCATGTGTGCTTTGCATGCTTATCTGTGCTTGGTTCAGTGCATGCTACCAGTGATTTTACTAACCTCAAATCCTTAGGAGACCGTGCATTTAGTTCGTATGCTCCCAAAGCCTGGAACTCCCTCCCGACCTGCGTCACAACATCCCCTGACTGGACCACATTTAAAAAGAACTTAAAAACACCTATTTAGGACAGCATTTAGTGGGTCCCTGTGTTTCGTCTTTCACTTGCTTATGCGTGCTGACACTGTGCATGCTGCCACTAACCACACTTGCATGCTGACCCTGTGCGTGTCACCCCTAATCATGTTATTCATGTTGTTTATCAAGGTTTATCGAGATATTACTCACCATTCAATCGCGTTTCCCGTTGCAGCAAATGTAAAGCATCTAGAAAGAGATTGAGTTCTCCTGAGGGCGCTTTATAAAGTGTATTATTATTATTATTATTAACCAGTGACCCCAAGTGATGTTTTGGGTGCTTTTGCATGCTTGTCTAAGCGCAATGTTTGACTAAGCATGAGTGATGCCATTAGTCCCTAGTTTTTCTTCTCTCGAAATGAGTTGCAAAGTGCCTGGATAGAGACTTGGTTCTCATAGGGCATATAACAACCGACCACATTAATATTATCAATTATTATTACAAAAAGTTGTGGTTCGACGGTGGCTAAATTCATTTACTAGAACTTTGCACTTCCACAAGGTAAGGCATAGAATCTAGTGATGATGCTACCTAGTGATGATGCTACCTAGTGATGATGCTACATAGTGATGATGCTACCTAGTGATGCTACCTAGTGATGCTACCTAGTGATGCTACCTAGTGATGCTACCTAGTGATGCTACCTAGTGATGCTACCTGCCGCCGATGCTACCTGCCGCCGATGCTACCTGCCGCCGATGCTACCTGCCGCCGATGCTACCTGCCGCCGATGCTACCTGCCGCCGATGCTACCTGCCGCCGATGCTACCTGCCGCCGATGCTACCTGCCGCCGATGCTACCTGCCGCCGATGCTACCTGCCGCCGATGCTACCTGCCGCCGATGCTACCTGCCGCCGATGCTATGTGCTGCTATCTCTTTCTTTATCCGTCTCTCTTGGAGGCTCTTGCTATGCCAGCTTATGGGGGTCAGCTGGACTATACTGCCTGGAAGACTTCTTTCTTTATCAAATTTACCAAGATGATACCTCTCTGAAGGCTCTGTTTAGGAAACCTGTTTACCTTCTCGGCTTGACAGGATGACTGACAGACATGTAGACAAACGCACAGACACAGCTGGGAACAAAAGACTGAGTTAGGGAAATCTTAGTCCACCCTAACAAGGATTACTTAAGGTCACCAGAATATAATACCGTTTAGACAGATGTGCAGCACGTCGTGCTGTGTATTTTTAACATACGAATGACAGCAAGTATGCCTGTTGCGGAGCACACCCACCACCACATGGCAGGCACTCTGCATGCTCCCACTTAAATAAAAAGTATAAGCACCACGGTGATTAAGCATGTTACACCATCAAAATAAAATATTCCAAATCACCTACATATGACCATATTCTTGCTCTTGATAAAATGGCATCCGTCAATGCATACTTTCAGCCCTACTAATGACCCACAATTCCCGAAGTTGAACGCTAGTGTGCGTATGCTAAACAGTCACTAAGCGGCAAGAAATGTATACCACTGAATATTCTCTGTACATGGCAACAAGGTTCAGTCTCGCAATTCAGCAATTCTGTTGCTTCACGGGACAGGATTACCTATTGTACATTGCTGCAAAGATGCCAACATACCATGAGGCCAATTTGAGCATTTGCTGGTTGGTGTCGTAATAAATGCTTCTTAGGTGGAATCATGTCCTGCAATACTTCTTTATGAGGTTCCATTACCTCAGTGACAGTCCTGCCAGTAGCTTCGGCCATGACTCGTAATCCTTGCATCGCCTGTAAGATAAAAAGCTCTTAAAGATATGATAACTCGGCTAAGGTAAGCTAAGGTGGGTTAGAGGCACATCTAAAGGACCAAATAGAACAGAGGGTATGCTGGGTGAGTGACAGGTCTTTGAAGTCAATTGACTGGGAGCCACTTGATGGGGAGCCCAGTGCAGCTCGAAGAGAAGTGGGATGGTGCGTGGCAGGTGCTACGTTTGTCACAGACAACCCTAGCTGTCGAGTTTTGCACTATTCGTAATAAGCATATTATGCAGACAGTAAGACTTGCAAGGTGGGAGGTACATAAGGTAAGAAGAGATACCATAAATGCACGGTCTAACATGATAGGTATACCTGATTCTGGAGCTGGTGCGGTCATCTAGTGAAAGATCGCTTTAAACGAGAGCACCCAAATTCTTTGTCTACACTGGGATATGCTGACCGAGCTAAATTTGAGGGTAAAGCTTTCCAGTTTATAAGTGACACTGAGTTTTCCCACAACTATTAAGGTTGGTTCTGTCATGATTCAATTATAGAAAGTTTGCTACTATGGGTGCAAATTTCAGCCAGACAAACTACTAAAGACTTGGGAGAATCTGATGTGTCCATTAATGTGCTTATAAGCCCTTTCAGCCAATGACACATAGAGAATACAGGTTTCATGGCTGCTTAAAAATCAAACTGCATGTAAAATGAATCTGCTAGAATGCTCTGTGCGTGCTTACGTTTTAAGACTATGACTAGACTATTGGCTTGCAAGCCAAATACTGAACTACAGCCAACTTTTACTTAAGGCTAATCCAAGGAAACATACACAAGCAGAACAGACCCACCTCACCACAACAGAACATACTCAAGCAAAGTCGCATGACGTCAGCATTTAACAGATATTCTGATGCATTTACCTGTTCCCGGACATGTGTGTTCGGAGATGTAACCTGTCGCACAAGTTCGTGAGAAACGTCGTGTAGTGACTTCTGCTGTACCAAAGCAAGGTCATTGTCGGCACCAATGGGCAGGGTAGCCGCACACGCCTTCAGCATGCCATCCAGAACAGACTTGGACAAGTCGATGGCCCCACTGGAGACCTATCAAAATAACTATCATGAAAAGCAGCAGCAGAGGCAGCAAAGCCTGGACTTCTAGATACACTAGCAGTTACACGTATTACACAAAATGGAGGTCATCAGCAAATGCAAATTGTCTACATACTACCCATTCGGGCCAAATAACAGAATCACCATTAACACAGCCAATACAGGCGTTGACAGGTTGGGTGCCAAGTGGTAGAATCTTACAGATGCCTCACCTCTCCTGTTAAATCAAGCATGACGAACAGCAGAGCCTTGAGAAATAAAAACTGGTGTTGTAGTACCCAGCGTAGACTTAGCCGCTCACACATAAACTTGATGGCGTAGCACCTGTAAATATGAGGCTATTTAAAGGGCCTGTATTTGCATTTACAGCAGGGTTAGTACTGATCTCATTACTCATCACCAAAAGAATTTATAAAATTTAATTGGATAAACTTACCCTCCAAGTTTGGCATACCAAGCACGCTCGTAGCATAAGGAACACATCTTCTCTGCCAAGTACTCAAACAGCGGCAGTTGACATGCCTAAAACCCCAAACCAATAGCTCCTTCAGTTCACAGCAAATCTATAGGCCAAAGCATCAGCAAAAGAAGCAAAACAACAAACGGCAACATATCGAGCCTTAAAACGTCCGATTTCCAGCAGAAATGCAGCTTTATGTCAACCTGCATATATGCAAGCCTACAGCAGCTGAGACAAAATAACAAAGTACGGTTGGGAGCAACTCTCGCTTTGCAAGACCCTAGATATTCGTCTTCTACTAATGCCTTTTTGGACAAAAAAGTCTACGACAGCCAGTCGATTTTTTACTACCATTATTCAAACCTCAGTGCTCGGTCAATCAATGCAGCATTATGAATTCGACAATGCTCAAGCAGCTCTGCTACTCCATTACTGATTGCACACGACACCAGTCACATGCCACTACAGCTGTAATCAGAGAGTACATACACTTATGTCCAGGACCCAAGTCGCCGAGTTCCTTCTACACCACAATCATTTACAAGAGTGCAATCAACATTCAACACTACACTTCACACAGCTTAGGGCTTAAGCTAAAAAATAAAAAAATTCCATAAGGCAAACACAAATATCTCATCCATGGTGCACAGATAAGTAAGTTCCTCGCCACTTGCATCCCTTCAGACCGTCGTGATGATCGAAATATTAGCTAAACTAGCTGCAAGGTCGCAATACAATTTCTTCACACTCTGGTGACACTTCAGATGATACCATAAGAAGGCAATAGAATAATCCAGATATTCTCATTCTTGCTTCTGCTTTGCTGCTGTCAGCCAATCAAAAAATATAGCCCCAGATGCTATGGATTGCTGTGATTTTTTCCGGCCAGCCAAAAATGTGCTCTAATGTTTCATAACCTCCTGGCACGAAGTCACTAAAATATACAATCATAGCATTTTCATACCCATCCAACATTAATCACTCAATGGAACATTTCCCTTTTCACACATCTACCAGACACTGAGCCTTTTGGGTGACTTTAGTTCTTGTGTTGTGGCTACACAGTGGCATGGGCTATAACTTCCTCTCTTACAACTTCTTTCACCGATGGCTAGTTGCTCACGACTCTTGTCACTGTGCTGCTTGCCTTTCAGTGCTTCCACTCAGAGCCTGCCAGTAGGAGCTGCATACTGGTGCTCTTACGACAATCCAATGAATAGGCAGCATACATACCCAAGCAGCTGATTCAGCAGCCTCAATAATATAAGGGCAACAGAGCCTTAGCGGTTCTCATATTGCTTGCAGAGAGCAACAAAGAATTGTCCGTATCAGGTATCTAACCCACGACCTAGGTCGACGAGGCATAGTCGCAAAAAATCCTTGCTTCCCTTAATGCTCAGTGTTTAAGGCTTGCTAGAGCACCAATTAAAGTCATCGGGCATCTATGAACTTCAGCCATCCGAGAGTTATCCAGCTTGGGTGGCTATAAGAGTTCAAATTACAGGCTTGAAACAAAAGAAACGCTAAGATCGGGCGGTTTTAGCCGGAAGATTTGCCATTTATAAGGATAGCACTATCTGTAAGAATTGTCATTTATAAAGGTAGCATTATCTAAGAATTGCCATTTATAAAGGTAGCACTATCCTTCGATGTTTCCCAGCATTAATAACTTCAACATGCATCGTATTTGAGCAAACTACCTTGCAGCAAAAGAATAATAAGTGTATACCCCCATACTTCCATCTAGGCCACTCGTGGCCGTGAAATGCCGGGGGCTAAACACTTCCGTAGCAATGCTAAGTGAATATTGACAGTAATGCATCAAAAGGGCATTGCAATCATTAGATAGGATGATGGCTTGAGATTAGCAAATTCACCGCTTGCTATAATATAAACAAATAAACTAGCACTGCATCGAAGGCCCAATCAGTTAGACCTAGCCGGTCGTGAAAGACCGACACCAGGGGTTACTGGCTCATTAAAATGGTAGCACTTCGGAATAGAACTGCCTCACTTCCAGACCTTCAACAGTAATACAAAGACACTACAAGGATCGATATTAGTAAATATATAGTCAGTACAAGGCTCGCTAAGAGTGGCATCCTCCAGCGGAAAGCAAAACACAAGCAATCATAAGGCAAATCGTTACACTGGAAAGAACACGGGAATTTTACTGCCCTCAACATAATTTGAAACTCGGAGGCAGAGCAGTGATGGTTAGGGACTGCTTTGCCACAAAGCGTGTTGGAGCTATGCATCAGATCGAATGTATCATGGAATAATACGTTTTACTTCATGAGTTCAAAGAAAACACTCTGTTTGGGGTCGGTATATTTGGAAGTAAGATAACGACCTAAGCCTGCTGCCAGATCAACATTTTTTTTGAAGAATCCGAATTGGTATGCTAATGCAGTGCCCAAGCCGGTCGCTAGATCTAAACCTCAGAAAATGTATGGGACCATATCGGCAGGCAGCTGAGGCAGATGTACAGCCTGCATCAACAGCCAAGCTTTCAATAAAATTCAGGCTCTGTGGAATGCCACAGCAGAGGGTACGATGCGGAAGCTTCAAACATCTATGCTTCGGCAAACAAGGAAGGTCATAAAGAATCGTGGTAGGGTGAAGCCATACTGAATACATTCATATAAACAGCAAATGCGTTAGTATGTGGGGTGTGTCCTTAAATATTTTCACACACTGCTCACAACTTTGGAATGTCTGACATCATAGAAAATCCTCTTATTACCAGAACTGAGTGAGTAGCAGCCATAGCAACTGTGGCCACACCGTGAGAAATTTTTGCAACAGAGTGTCCTATCACCTTACTACTGTACTAAAGCCAAGTGGTGTTATAGTATCCTATGTACATCTAAATCGTGCAATCGACTGCAAAAACCTGAATGTGTGACCAGTTTTCTAACAATGCTTTCTTGTATGCACACACAACACTTGTTGGGAACACAGCAATTGTGGCCGAAGCTTAACTCACCCGCTCTTTGTTTCCTACAATGGTGACAGTCGTGTCCAACACCAGTGCCAGGGCCATCTGCCCGGGTCGACACAGCTCCTTTTCCTCGTGGCCCATGACCATGGCCAAGGCATCCACCAGCACATAGACGTCAATGCTATCTTGTGGTCTGCTAGTTCTGTCACTGCTACTACTGCTTATCGGAAATGGACCTATAAAGACAGCAGGAGCATGACAGGCCAATGAACTGATCTCAAAGGGCCACTGAAAAAAGCAGGCCAAACCAAATATGCTTACCGGACATCTGTGCAACAGCAACGATTACAAAGTGCCGAACCACAGAAACTATGAATACTAGTACCGATAACTGTACTTCCTTTATGGCAGCAGCAACTGCAAAAGAAAAGAGCATTCCTTAAGCAATCTCTAGCCACCCGGTATTAAACACTATAAGAAACATTGAATACATCCCATCCTTTATATACCGAACATCCCCGAAAGGGCAATCTTGATTGTTTCACGTGCATACTCATCAGTTGCACGATGATACGAAGGAAGTGGCTGATCTGAAGATGAAGCACCAGCATAACATAAGCTCTCTTCGGTGAACCTAAAGTGAGATACACTTTGATGGCCTAAGAAATGAAGAAACATAGTAACACCATGCACACACTTGCTAGCCCGGAAGGTTGGTGACAAATAAAGTAGCTCGCTGTCAAAAAGGCATCTTACGACGGATGTGTCAGTAAATGAGTCAGTGAAAGCTTGTCGTCATCCAAGCTAAGTGTAGACATAAGAAAACATCTCAGCACTTCCCAGGCATGTTTTCGATAAAACAGGTCTACCGAAGACGACTTTAATGTGGTGACAGCACACTCGATAGCCTGCAACAGAGAATAGCAGGAACCATCCTATAGAGATGACTGACTTCTAGATAAATGACATGTCATTTGCCTAAACGAACAAGGACATTGTCAACACGAAGAGCAATCTGGAGATCGGTGGGCATCATTATATCGCACTACTAGTATCAGTGTCTGCAACATTTGCAAAAGAATAAAACAGTACAACCGGCATTAACTAAGAATATGGGGCTTCTAAAGAAAGACCCGGTGTGGTTTTTAAAGAAATAAAAGCAAAAGCACATATGTACTGTCCCGAATGACAGGATTAGAAGATAACTTTCCAAGTAAACAACCAATGATCCTCATTGCTCGAAGCTAAGTGAAGAAGCCCTGTAGCTATACTACAGCACAAAAGTTTACAGTCGGCCAAAGCATAACGTTTGCTCTACCTCCACTTGCTGACCTAATCTCCAAGTAAAATTCCCAGACAAAAAAGACCACTGGCACTCTTAGAGCAAATAACTTATGTTCTCCCTCTGAGATGCCTCGGTTTGCTGGAGCTATATATAACCAAAATAATAAATGCATCCTTTGCCTTAACGTGTATTCTTTCATCCTAAAAAAGAGGCTGCTGTCATGTCACTCATTAGGAGGTCGACACTACACCAAGAAGACTTCACCAGTCTCTACCCAGTCCCTCTCCCTATTGCTATTCCTATTAATCACTTTGGATAGAATAAAGGCAGACTCATACATAAAAACCTCGAAACTAACAAGTAAGTTCCTGTCAGGGTTTACAGCAAACCTTTTCAGAGTCAGCATTGCTGTAACCATATACCGACATCAGTAATGGTGAATTAGGTGTAAAGTGATCCGTGATAGCTCTGCTATATCTCCCTGCAGCTTGGGATACCACTTGATCACAGAGTACTTATTGAGCTCCTATCCTCTCGTCTGTGTATCATACATGTTATCACTAATCAATTGATATGCTTCCATCCCAACATGTGTAAAGTGACTAGAACGAGATTTGGTTCCCTTGGGAGGCTATATAACTGTTTTAGTAGTATACCTACTATTGACTCTATACCACTTACAAGGTGTTTTGGGGCGATAGACAGCCAGCTGCAATCAAACACAATAAGGTCTTTGAGCAAAGCAGAAGGGCCGAACACGAGACAGAGATACAAAGCACCAGCTTGCAGCACAACCTACACGAGGAAAGGAAATAGCATACCTTTCTCACGGGCATCTGGATAGACACCTTGCTGTCCGGGAAGTGTACAGTGATGCATGGACTATCAGCACTGCCAGCATCAGACTCACTGTCCTCGTAGGAAAGCTGCTGTGGTTCCCGAAGCATCTTTCGGTTGCCACCGCCAAACTTGCCTAGCACACGGTAAGCAACGTGTGCTATGCCTTCGTTAGAGCTCCTCAGACAGCGCCATAAGGCCTGCATGAGCTCTGCCCGCACCGGCTGGATGTGGTCGTATAAGAACTCGGGCTGAAGGTTGTCGACGCAGAGCTCAAGTGTGCGTAGCCCCTGGCAGACATAAAAACAACGACAAGCTCGTAAGCCAACAGCCAGGCTGAACAGACGTATTAGTGCCGCCGACCTACATGGGCTGCCAGTAGGTCGTGGCAACACCTTCATCCACATACGAAACCACAAGTGCGCATGCGTTCATAGGCACCGGCACTACCTGGCTGATGAGTGTCTGAGATCCGTTCAGCGCCGACACCAACGGGTCCATGAGCATGGGTAGGTAAGGCAGTAGCGAGCTGAGCCGGACTGGCACCGTCAGGCAGAGCTCGACGAATAGATCCTTCATGTGCTGCTTGTGCAACCCACTCTGCAGACTGTTCAGACCTGCAGGGACAAAAGCTCATTTTATTCCTAAGGCATATCAGTCAGCACGAGTGAAGAGCAGAGTACAGGCAGCCGTGCTGTGCAGCCGAATTAAGCTGATTCAGCAATGGTACAAATGGAACACATACTGTGCAGCAGTGTTGGCAGAAGTGGCAAAAACTCCTGGTAGAGCAGGTCGTGGCTTCCACCACCTATCGACCGAAACAAGGCTCTCAGAAGCAGGAAGTAGTTGTAGGGTTCCTTGGCTGTCATCGCCAGCTCGATTGATCGGTTGACTATAGTGTGCAGATGAGGCTGCAAGATGATCAAGATTGCACACACCTGCCACGCTAAATTGGGGGGGGGGTGTTGTTAAACATAGATGACTGAAACTGCCAGTACTCAGCCTCCACCACATCTACCATACCACCCACTTATTTCACAACCCCACTGCACACACTAGGCAAAGCTTGCAAGCGACAAAGTTTTTTCACAACCCCACTGCACACACTAGGCAAAGCTTGCAAACGACAAAGTTCACTCTTCGGTGTACTGCAAAAGCTACATCTACTAAGCACAGCAGGCTTTAAAAAAGCATAATTGAGATTACGACGATTGCACTAGAGTAACACACGTTCATGCAGCAGGTATGCAACCAGAGTCACACAAACCTTAAGCATCTGCTCATTCTCAGCAGCAAACAATGAAACTGAGCCGAAGACGAGCTTAAACAGCTTCAAGTACAAGCTCGACCGCTCAACGTGTACTGCTGAAAAAGAACAAGGCAGACTTCGATGAAACATAATTGAAACTTAAGACGAAACTACTGCACCAAGCAATATAGCTCAATAGATTTGTGCACAGCGCAAACCATCTAAATTGCAATAGCAATGGCAATGGCTCAGAAGTCAAGCAAACCGACTTACAGCCCATATCTTCAAGTCGAGCAAGCAAGTACTCAACAAGGATGGTCGCAAAACTTGCAGAAGTTGTCGGGTTGGCGAGAAACGAGTTGGCGACAATCTGAAAGATCCCATGCAGGTCATCAACAACAACGGCAGCATGATGATCCAGCCAAGTTTCACTAAATGCTAAGATCATACCTGGAGAGCATAATTATTGTGTATTCGCTCAACCATGAAGTCAATAGTGACAGAGAATATTTCACGGAAAGTGGTCGGATTCATCATTGTAAACTACAAAGTAGGTAACATGAGTACTGCTAAACAAGTAGTAAGTATTAATCGACATTTTTTGAGAGCTTCTAAGCGGCGACCTGCTGCTACAGCTGCTGCAGCCGCATAACAAGTACGCACCACACCAGCGAAGTGCTCCAGAACTTCCTTCTCTTCTTTGGTGCGTACCTGGTTCACACTGTAAGTAGCATTTGTTTAAAGTCAAAGCTGTTAATAGGCAGCAGCATGGTTTTGTAATTTCTCGAGTAACAACGAAGCAAAAGGACAAAAAACACTCACGCTGCTGGCCGTATGAAAGCCTGTCCAGTCGTGGTAATGCTTATCGTATAGATGTCAAGTGCCCTGAGAGCAAACTTAACAAGTCGCACGAAGACAAGCGTTTCCTTGGGTTGAAACTGCCTTACTTGCCCAAGTACAGCATCTGAAAAAGGGACGTGCAAAATTGGTCAGGACTCAAAAACTCTAAACTCTAAGGGCACCACCATATAGTTAACAGGGTTGAGTATGGCATCCTCCAGCATATACGGTTTAATAAACTTCAGCTGAAGTCAGCCGTGGTTACAATTATAATAATGGCTGTAGCAATGGTATGCAGGTGAAACACCAGAGCAACCGAGTCTTCAAAATTACACAGGGAGAAAGACCAGTGTATCAACTACACAGGGAGAAAGACCAGTGTATCAACTATCTATAATCAGAACACCTAAACACAATGCAAGGATACTGAGGCATTTCGGCTTTCTAACAAACATCAAACAAAGCTAGCCCACGACTAGCATCAATACAAAAGAGATACCTGTGAAGAAAAACAAGTACACAGGGAGCTAAGTACAGTAGCAGCCATACTAAACATGTGGGTGACAACTCCTTCCAACCTTTGCCTGTTCACAGCCACCGACAAATCGTTTTCGGGTTTAAAAATGAGGTGCCCAAATGGCAGAGACCCAATTAGCAAAAACCTAGCAAATCATAATGAAGTGAACTTGTGTGTTTCGACTATCTGTCATAGACTAGCCACCAACTGGCGTACAGGTTTGAAACTTCAAACCTTAAGACCAATATCGAAAGAATGCTACTTGGACTAACTGCTAAATATGTGGATACCAGCCCATGAAATGTGTTACTGCACTGGCAATACAGAAGGTAAGCTTAGAAAACGCAGAACCCAAAAAACCATAAAAAGAATTTTAAATGTCGCCAGATGCTTAGTGAGCCAGATCACTAAATAAACTTGCTGCTTCTTCAGTAACCACCATCGAGTGTACCGTAGAAATGAGCCATGCGACCTGAGTTAACTAGAGCATTGTGAGAACTGGAGAAATGCCACATGACTAGCACCACTTGGCACGTACTCCCAATATTTATCCCGTGCAGCTTGCTCAGTTAAGGTAGCACCTTAACTCAGTAAGCATTGAATTTCCCCCCTCAGAGAGGCACGATGCTCGATTTTTCCTACGACAATGAATTATAATAATAATAATTCATTTGTGCAGCACCTGTAAAAAGCTTATTCTCTTTCTAGACACTTTATATGTGCTTAAAAGGAACCATGCACATATATTCAGTGCTAGCATGCACAGAATGAACGCAAATATTAACGGACGGCAGCTTGCTCTTTAAAGTCTCATGGTCATGCCTTCCAATACTCCACATTTAAGGCAATAACCAACATCTGCAACTTAAAGCTGCGGGGAACATGAAAAGCATTGCAATCTGGTGGTTCGCCTAGACCAGTGGTTCTCAAGCTTCCTAATGCCGCGACCCCTTTAACACAGTTCTTAACGTTGTGGCGAACCCTGTGAAAGGGTTATTCGACCACCATAGGGGTCAAACCTAAAAACAAAAAACACTCACGCTGCTGGCCGTATGAAAGCCTGTCCAGTCGTGGTAATGCTTATCGTATAGATGTCAAGTGCCCTGAGAGCAAACTTAAGAGCCCGGTGAAAGGGTTATTCGACCCCCATAGGGGTCGCGACCCACAGATTGAGAACCGCTGACCTAGAGAGTCGTCTATGAGACACTCACAACCTGTGGCCAACAGTGTCAGCTCGGGGTATACAACCTAAGTGAGAAGTGCAGCTGAATAGACTAGCCCACGAAACAGCTAAAACAGCAGTAGCAGCAAAGGTCGGCTAACCAAAAAATGCCACAACTTGCAGCAGCATGCGCACAGGCAGCACTACCATGTCAAACTTATGGACGTGAGTTCCCACAATCTTATCGCCTGCACAGCAAACGCATTTGCGGCCAACAGTCTTGAAGCAAAAAGAAAGGATGACAAACATACTCTTCGAAGGCCACACGAAGGCTGCTGATGCTGCAGCCGTCAGCTCAGTGTCGAGGAAAACGTTCAACCCCTGACCAGTCCTGAGCGTACAACTATTTGACTTGGTTTGCTGTTCGACCAACATTTTCTTTAGCAAAAAAGACATGACTTACTTTCTTGGATTTTAATATCAATCTGGTGGCCACACTAGGGACATCTGTTGAGGACTGGTAGTATTTTGTGGTACCCCTGCTAAGTTAGATCTGCTACAGTCTGCTATAGTTAGCACAAGAAAGAACTTTAAAATCCCTTACACTACTTTCCCTTGTTCACAGTTGTTTAAATGATGCATTCCCACCAAACCAGTTACCTCTACATACATAATACACAAGTCCTCCAAAGGACTTGTAAGCTTATAATTGGGTCGTTAAAGATCAGCACCCCTTGCTATATACATCTGCACTACAGTCAACCTACAGATAAAAAAAAACGTGTTCTTCACGATCCAACTCGAAATAATGCAATGTGCCGACCACGCACGACAGGGCATGGCCCTTGGGTCAAAGTCTCAGTGGTTATTGCAGACAGCCGGTAATGGGTAAGCTTATAATTGGGTCGTTAAAGATCAGCACCCCTTGCTATATACATCTGCACTACAGTCAACCTACAGATAAAAAAAACGTGTTCTTCACGATCCAACTCGAAATAATGCAATGTGCCGACCACGCACGACAGGGCATGGCCCTTGGGTCAAAGTCTCAGTGGTTATTGCAGACAGCCGGTAATGGTGAGTGTAAACCGACCGGCACGACCACTACATAACAGTTCGGGCACAGTAAAGATTCGGAATAGCAAGGTAATGGCAGCTAAGACTTTCGAGGGCATGTGTTTTATCACCTGCAGGCGTCTTGCAAGATGCAATGCCCCAGGTAATGGTCTTAACACCGCAGACAAGCGTCTTGACAAGGCTTCGGCAGTCCACCACGGAGTAATTGCTCATCTGGACAGTCGAACCGAACTTGGTCTACAAGAAAAATGTCAAAAAGTTCTGCTGGGACGTCCAGGTGCACAATCTATACTAGCCTTCGAGTTCGATCAAGTCAGCCGAGGAGCATAGCCAAGAAGCTTCACAATACCTTTTCTTCCTTGTCGGTGCAATCTATGTAGGCCTAAGACGAAGATAAAAAAAAAAGTGGTCAGAGTGACAAGAGATGAAATATTCGGAAGGGGGGCTACTACGGTAATGTGAAAGCACAAGCCAAGCCACACAGGTCCATATCAAGCCAGCACAGAATTGCAGGTCACAGGCTCACCTTGTCATCCTTGTCGAAAGACAGCATAGAGGTATCCATGCCGGCAACGCCTTTCTGAGTTTGCAGTGCAGGCTTTGAATCCTCTTTTGCTAATGTGGCATCGATTAGCTTGGCATCAAGCAAGGTTTTGACATCTGCTTGCTTACTACAGCGACAATACCAATAAGCTGCATTGACCAAAGTAGTTTAGTGGTGCAAGAACACAAGCACAGTGAATAGGAAATAGGTTGGAACGTACCACTTTTGCAGTATCACTGGCAGCTGATACTCAGCAACGACCTTGAACCTCAATACACAAACCTCTAACATTTTCATTAAAAGTTCCCGGCCCTAAAGCGGCAACAAAAGCAGCGATCATGATCCAATCTTAGTTCTGAAACTTAATGATCACTTGCACCACTGGAATGTACCCACAATGTATCTCTGTCTGTGACTCCACAAAGCCACAAAGACTACTTGGGTGTTATGAAGGAGAGTTTTGAAATAGCACACTCACAGCATAAGTGGCTTTCGGTACGCATTCGGTAGCCAACTGACTTCATCTCACACAGCAAAGTGAAATTGGAAGCATAGCAGAGCCAGAAGAGCAGTTGAGGTGGTGAGTAGCATGGAAGTAGCAGCTCAGGGCAGCTGAAAAGGATACAATGCTCTCACCGTGCCATTTTCCTGGTCACTTTTCTGTTTAACGCCCTCGACGAGGTTCAGAAGTAGCTTGCACGACATGGTCTGAATGTTACTAGGCAAAGTCTCGTCATGCACACTCTTTGCAAAGAGACCAACGGCAAGTGCAAGATCAGTCAACGGCAGTGCTGACCGCACGTGATGCACAAGGTCAGCCAAGGTGCTGTAAGCAAGTGGCCGCAGCGAGTCGTGGGCAGTCCATCCGCCTCCTGTCAGCATATTTTCATCGAACAGGCGCTCAATGTGGGGAACGAACTCTAAAGTGAGAGAAAACCTCCTCGATAGCTTACCAAAACCAACAGGGGGGCAGTCCACACAGCATACAGTAACATGGGACTAAATAGAACCGGAAGTCCCATCAGATTCGTGAGGACTACTACAGGAAATGTCATAAGCATAAGAAGCAGTAACATTAAAATAAAAACCAGAACATGATCTGCCACCATAAGATCGTGGTACCTTAACAAAACAAAAACCAGCAGAATCTGAAGAATCCGTGTTTGAACATCACTTAGGCTAACGCATATAAGCAATAAGGCTCACACTTACTATTTCGAAGTTCGGTTGCCAGGATGTGCCGTGCAGCGATAAGCAACTCCTTTCGCAGATGAGCCACCTCTTGTGGGCAAAGTGCCAATAGACCCAACATGCCTCGGACAAGTTGCTGTGAATGAGCGGCAACTACATCCTGCAACCACGAACGAAAACAGCTACCTTAATTTTTTCCTTTTGCAGCAAATGTAAAGCGCCTAGAAAGAGATTGGGTTATCTGAGGGCGCTTTATCAAGTGCATTATTATTAGTATTATTATTATTATTAATTGGAATATCAATCTACAAAATATGCGGAGCAGGCTTAATAACCATACACTGTTCAGGATGCACGAATCAAAGACTGGTTACATGGGGGAAAAAGTTTCAGATATGATATGCAGCACAGCAGAAAACCTCTGAAAGTTTAAATTCCAAAAATTATACTCAGGGAATCCTGTGCCTTCGTCAGAAAAAGACATAAACTCGCTACCTCTTAAGTACAATCCCAGAGCATTGTGAGAACCGCAAGCACGACTTACACATAAATACCCCCTCGTATAAATTTCGTGCAGCTGGCACAGAGGTGAGGAGTGCCGGCTTACTCGGCAAACGTTTCTGCCTTGAATTTCAATCCTCCGACAGGCACCATGCACGGCTTTTCCTACTATAGTAAACGTCCAACAGGGCAAGGAACAGATAGCGCTGACAAGTTTCCTGACAACTGACCAACATCCAGAAGCAAAAAATGGCCATCGGCTACTTGGGCCAATCCCACCTTGATGCAGGCATTGTAAGCCTGCACAATTCTTACAGAAGCTGGCACTTGAAAATGTAATGGTCAGATCCTCAATCCTTCACATATAATGCAATAACTTGCATCTGCAACTTCACAAAGTCGCTAGAATCATACAAAGTGGTACAAAGCAGAGGACCACCTGGAGAGCCATATATGGGACACTAAGCTTAGTGGCTCTTGGTGCGTAACTAGTGGCCACAAAACGAGTGCAGAAAGCAGAAGTGAGAAGCACAGGTGATTAGGATAGTTCACAAACTAGAAAGTAGAAAAACAGCAGCAGTTGTGGTCAGCTGTCAAAAGGAAATTTTGAGCAGTGAAGGTCACAGCTAAGCAAAAACTATAGAAATGAGTTTCCCGTGGCCTATGCCCTGCAGAGCTAATGCATTCGCTGCCAATGGCCTTGAAGCAAAAGTAAAAGAACAGCAAACGCAAATTGTAGAGACCTCATTGTGAAAGGAGGCCACTGATAGTGCCAGCCAGCAGTCCTGGCACCCAACAATATCTTGATCTATCTTTATCTACAGAAAAGTAGCTGAGCAAATGCCATGCGATGTTACTAGATGGCCCGTAGAATATGCACCCAGAAAGCTCAGTATATTCTTTAAGTGCGTAAACAAGCAACGACGATTGTAAACACTCAAACAGCATCATCTATGCAGCAACACAATGCACTCAACATAAAGAGGGCGACCGCACGTTGCACAACGATAAGACTCCCAAATCAACATAACGTTCCCAGGTCGACACACTTCCCCACTAGAGAAAAATGAAAGTATAGCCAAACCATGTCACTAATTCGCTAACCACAGGGACGTAATAAAGTCCATAAGCATATTCGTATGGTACAATTTTGTTCGCATGTGTAAAAAGCTCCGTCCCTGTTAGCTCATTCTTGATCACAATAAGTACCTGATAAACTCGAATGATATAAGCAAGAAAAGACAAAGTCTTGATCTGCGCAGCAATGAAGTCTACAAATATCTCTTTGTTGAACATCGGGCTCGTTCTAAAATAAGAAAATAGCCGACATGTTACAAGGCAACACCGAGAAGATGCAACCACTGCTATCACCTCTCATTGTACCAACGTTGGCAGAAGGTGAAAGCAGCAAACTTCACAATTTACTAGGTACCAGACACAAACCACTGTTTATTAAATAACCGTTTAGGAGCTGAATGCAATTACCTTTGCTGGGGTGTAGGCTGAAGAACAAGAGCACTCATGATGAGTGGAATGAATTCGGCTACCTCCTGGTGGACGTTGCTTTTGAATAGTTGGTACATCAGTACAACGATGATAGGCAGTTCAGCGAGGACTTTAAGTGATAGCGTGACACGTGGAATGACATTAAACTGCAGAACAATAAGCACGGCACATCAAGACACTTGATTTTTGCAAACTCGGTAGTGACCCACAGCAGCAGCTAACATTTGAAAATACGAGCCATAAAAAGTATAACACCGATGAAGCAACTAAATAAAGACTAACAAGCTAAACTACATGCAGGACGTATCTAAAACGTATCGAATAAGAAAATGCAACGCCAAATGGGAGAAAAAAAGAGATTTACCGTGACAGGCTGATTGTCGGGATTTCGCTTTTCTGTCGTTATTGGAGTAACGGCAAATATCTCCGGAAGCAAAATGTCTACAGCAATTTCCGTTATGTCTTTCACTTTTATCTGTGATCGTGGCTCAAATATTTTTTGCAAGTGAGAAGGAAGCTCCTTGTAAATGTTCTTCACAAATTGAAGAAACTTTTGAACCTACAGCAACATAGCCGAATGAAAAGAAGTGCTCCAACAAGTCAATGTGCAATGAAACAGCAGCCAAGAACTAAGTAGTTTACCTCGGGACCATACGGTGGACGGTATGTCTTGTGTAGCTCAATGATAATACGTAAGCAAACAAGGACATTCTCTTCATTCTCAATCTAAAAGAGGATAAGGAAAATCGGGTTCATGAGATGAAATAAAACTCTGCAAACACGAGCATTCACTTAACATCTTGCCACATTTGCCGAAATGATAGCCTGCCTGACATTTCAGCCAAAACAAAGCTAATTGCCTTCACGCAAGGGGGGGTGAAGAAGCTGCCGATTACCTCGAGCAGATTAAGCACTAACGTTAGAATTTGTTTCCAAAATGGTTTCAAGAGCTCGTTGGTTGGCAGCCTGTGCAAAATCTCCAGAAGAATTTTCCGCAGTTGCTACAGGTACAACAATGTTCTGTCAATTACTGAAGCGCAGACAATAACAAAAAAGCCCAAATGCTGACAAGACAGCAGCAGCACCAAATGCTGGGCCTTTGAAAAACTTATGACACGGCAACGAGATGTCGATTGAACACTACCCGTTGTGGAAAAATCGCAATACCTGCATGCTGAGCTCAGCAATGAACTGCGGCTCTCCTTCCTGAAGCACTTTCAGAAACACCTTCACAAGGTCGGGTAGCATTTGAGAATACTGAGCAGACGATACAACAGACTACAGCGCAGAATAAGACACGCGGCCAGCATGAGGTGAATGAACAAGCAGAAAAGCCAGAGCGAGAAATCAATGAACGATCGCCTTTGTTTGCATTTTACCTCGAGGTTCTCGCTCAGCTCCTGAGCTGCCTTCAGCTTCTTCTCGAGTGCTACAGCAGGAAACGACTATGAGGGTAACAGCAGAATGCAGGCTACTATTGGACACATTCCATTCGGTCCGAGCAAGAGACAAAGATGATCAGATCTTATCAGCTACTGGCATCCGTGCCGACTCAAAACGAATAGGGGAGCAGCGCCATTACTTTCAGTTGCATCCATCACAACAGCTGAAAAGAAGAGATTCTTTTTCTTGCTGATCAGACCTTTGTCAGTACAACCACCCTAATTCACTATTCACAAGACCAAACTTGTGTACGACCTGCATGTCAAACTTGCTTTGCATCGAAAGGCCAACAAACCAGTTGCCCTTCATACAGTCCAGCACTGTTCTTCATACATTAATCTCGTTCTCTTGCTCCTCTTACAGTAAGTTGCAAGCACCTGAATAGAGATTGATGTATCTTACGGCACTACGTAAGACTCATTATTAGTATTAGTTTTGCATTATTACTCTCATTTACTGTATCACTGCTGCGAGGCTCAGGCTACAAGCCAATGGTTTAGCCTAGGCCCAACCAAGGCCAAGGTCGTGCTTACCTCATAGCAATATAAAGTGCCAACAAAGAGATTGAGTTACCCGATGTCAAATGCATTATTACTATTATTAGGGTGAATGTATGGAATGACCGAGGTCATGGGCTCGCACCCTCCCCCCCCCCGTGGCATAAGTGAAGCCCCTGAATAGAGATTAAATTCTCTAGGGCTCCAGAAAAATGAATATATTTTTTATTTAAGGCAGTCATGTGCAAAGAGTTACATAACCCTGAAAAATGCCCAAAGCTGCCACAAAGGAAGAAAGCATGACAATAGCCACCTACAAGCAGTGGTGCCTTACAGGACACCACAAAATAATAATAATAATGCACTTAATAAAGTGTCCTCAGAGAACTTAATCTCTTTCTAGGCGCTTTACATTTGCTGCAAAGTGAAATGCAATTGAATGGTAAGTAAAATCATGCTTGAAAAACAAACAAAATGAATAATATGGTTAGGGGTGACATACACAGGGTCAGCATGCAAATGTGGTTAGTGGCAGCATGCACAGTGTCAGCACGCATAAGCACATCAAGGACGAATCACAGGGACCCACTAAATGCTGTCCTAAATAGGTGTTTTTAAGTTCCTTTTAAATGTGGTCAGGTCAGGGGATGTTCTGACGCAGGTCGGCAGGGAGTTCCAGGCTTTGGGACCATACGAACTAAATGCACGGTCTCCAAAGGATTTAAGGTTTGTACGAGGTATTTCTAGACTGTTTGATTCCGAAAAGCGGGTGGTACGATGCTTGGCCTGATGGGGTAGTATATCTGAAAGATAGGCTGGAGCCATAGAATGAAGAGACCTAAAAGTGAGCGACAAAACCTTGAAGTCAATCCGTTGCTTGACTGGTAGCCAGTGCAGGTCGGCGAGAAGTGGAGTAATGTGGCAACTGCGACGCTCACGACAGACAAGCCTAGCTGCAGAGTTTTGCACCAGCTGCAATCGCCTGATCGCACATGCTGGTAGGCCAGTAAGCAGTGAGTTGCAGAAGTCGAGACGGATTGTCACGAATGCATGGACCAACTTGGACGTGGTATCCTTTTCTAAACGAGCCCGAATTAAAGCAATGTTATGAAGCTGAAAATAGGCAGATTTGACTGTGGAGCTGATATGGTCGTCTAACGAGAGGTCGCTTTGGAATATCATCCTCCTGCTCAAATCCTCACATCCTCCTGCTCAAATCAATCCTCAAGCAGGCTATCATGAACTGCCTGCTGCAAGTGGAATCAGCTGCTATGGCTCTTCTACTGCCTTTTAAATAAGGCTTTTGCTATTAACTTAATTTACCAATACTATACTTTTAGTTATTCAATACTACGATGTTTAATTCTGTATCTCGGTAAGGGTGAAGAGCTTGCAGAGCGATTGCAATAAGGTCTTGCTCCTGCATAAAGATTTGCCAAATCACTGACACGGTATGAAACGACCACTGCATTAATACTACAGCATCAACATCCGGCGTAATATACACGGTTACACGTTGAAATAAACGTATCGTGATTCACAATATCCTGTATCCATGGCCCAATTTAATAAGTTTTAAAAAATGAGACTGCCATGTTGAACTGAATTTTTCAGTAAAAATAAGCTAGTTGATAAGCAATTAGTTTAGGCTGGCAAGTTCTTTTTCTGATTCGACTCAAGCTCACACGTGCTTAGCCTCCATCAATCACCGGCAATTTTTGTTAATATATTTGTGAGCCAATAATTCATCGAGTAGGTGTGAAACTTCAACCCATTTCAGGGGGCCCTTCTCAAGGCAAGGCTGGGTGCAAAGTAAAACAATGGAACGAAAACAACATGATATGTAGACACTAAGCAGCCGGGAAATCTCATCCTAACCCTTAGTCAGCTGATTCTGGGGTAAGAAATTCGCCAACACGAGTCTCATCGATCGCGATTGTCACATAGAAAATGGCAGGCAGTAAGCGAAGTGCGGTTAATATAATCGTCAAAGGTAAGTCTCGGAAGACCGCACACAAAACAAGCTCAAGCCGGCCCAAGCGCTGAGTATAGCGAACCGGTTGAGGTCACTAGTATGCCGTAGCGCTCGGCGTTAGACGGTTACATAAAAACTAACGCATAAATACAAATTACCTGAGGCAGAGTCTCCAATCAGCTGTATGTAAGATTTGAATTGGATGTCTTGCTGAGCCATCTTCACGGGTTGGCCACTTCGCAAATCGTTGTCAGCGCCTTGAAGCATACGAAAATAATGCATGTATAAGGTAGCGTTTAATAAAGCTTCAAAATTTTTTCCGTCCACAGACATTATTTAAAGTCGAACTTGACAAAAGTACACTGCAGCGATGCTTAACATCGCATGAAGGGTGGCGAACACAAGAAAGATCGGCCACTAATCCATCTTAAGTGCAAAAGGCACGCTGCAGCATACTATGACTTACCGATATGGTACATTGACTGGTGGAAAATAATGACAGCTATATTCCAGATCGTATCCACGAAGATCTTCAACCAGAAAGCTGCAGTACTCAATAAGCATATGAATCCCGCCGGTACTCCATTACCATTACCCAGAACTCCAAGCCCCCAAAAGTGGATATAAGCCCGAATAGAGTGTTATCTGCAGATTCTTTTCCGCTTCCGACCATGGACTACCGCGTTGCTGTTGCATGTTACGATGGTTAAGTCAGTGTTATTTTAAAGGTAAGAAGTGTGCCCAGATATTAACATGATTTGGATTGTGATCCTGTTTGTGCAGTTCAGATGCTTTGAGTCACTGTGGGTTTTGCGATCGACTTATCCCAGGCATAGGCTGGCTTCCGGTTTTGACTCGCTGGTTCGTCGTTCAGTTGACATTGTACCGTAACCATTTAGCCCACTATACTTAAGTTATGCGGGACTCCATGCGAGTCTCTAACCCCCTACCCCTGCCTTCAGAATTTCAGGTAATGTCTTGACGTATCACTGAGACTTGCCGCGAATCATCTGTGAACCGTCGGAATTACTGCTGCAGGGCCACCTGGTGGCCCCTATGGTTTGCGTTATGCGTTTTGGAAATCTCACTGATATACGACGTGTGAATTTTTTAGGCAGTTGGATTTTTATACTGCTGCTTTGCTTTTGTTTTAGCTAGATGGTCTGGCTGAATTATTAGTACAGGGGCACCCGGGTTTACTTGAATCGAGCTGCACAAGCTGACTTTGCTAAACAAGTTTAACCATAGCGGTCGACTGCAGCATCCTGCCCACCTAACCTAAGCCACCTCCAGCATCGACTAGCTGCCAACCAAGTTTGACCGATTAAAGGGAGGGTCATGTGACCCTCGGCATCGCTTGCTCCAGCTCTCTCCTCTCTATCTATCTCTATCTTATCATCTGTCTCTCTCTTCCTCCTTCTATGTTGGAGCCTACTCGACCACGGTGAGCTCATCTACAGTATACTCTCAGTGCGAGTTTAAGAACTGCGTCTCAACTGTTAAGCTTGCCAGCTTCTCGTGTTGGCTTAAAATGCATTATCTAGCATCGCAACTCCTCTGCGCACGAGCCTATCACTAGCATGCAGACGGAAACAACCAACCATGCTTGCTGTCTCATTGTCGCCCGTAGCCCTAAAAGCATGCCGCACGAAGGATGGTACTCTGCACCCACCGTATTCGAAGAATTGAAATTTGCACATTGTAATTTAAATTCAATTTAATTTTAAATAAAATGCAACATTTTAATTTGTGATTTTCGGGGGCACGACGCTGGCAGCTGTGGCCTCATTCGATGGTCAATCTTCGAGCTTGGAGGCACTATCCGGTGGAAGCATCATTGCTGTGGGGGCGGCGGCGCAGACCTGCTCGGTTACCGTCTGGGCTTGGCTCGAGCTCTTCGTGAATATAGTTGTTATTTGCCGACTTCTGGTACAATACTTTAAGCATGCTTTTTTTTTCTTTAGAATACTCTTAGGATACCAAAGCAAAGTGTTTTACTGACAAATACTCGTTACTCTTGAAGAGTGCACATTCCCTAGTGTCACAAAAATAAACTACCCTGCTTATGCCACATAATATTACAGAGTAATTAGAGTTGTTAGTCATTTAGTCATCTTACTGGAGAATACCGGTCTGGCAGAAGATTGGTGCTGAAGAATCTCTAAATTTGGCTAACTTATGGAACTGATCCAAAGACCTTCTCTCCTTCCTATTTGATCTGCTTTCCCCCTTTCGTTTGTCATAATCAGTTCGGCGATAGTGTTGATTCTTCATTTGGTTTGTATGCCTGTTGACATTATGCTGTATACGTCATCAAACATCCTGGAGCTTTATTTTTCGGTTATCCAGTTAGCCCTTGAAGTATGGTGCTCCCCCACAGATCAGCTGTAGGTTCCCTTCTTTTTGCGATTGATTCACTTCCTCCTACCGATGTAATTGCCAATCACAATCTAGGCTTTCATTGTTATGCCAATGACACAGAGCTGTATTTGTCCTTGGATCCTTATCTGCCTTCTAGCACCTCAAACTTTCTCAGCTCCTTGCCGCATGAATTGCTGGCAGCTTTCTTGAATTGAAGAACGACAAAACCAACTTACTAGTTATAGGCAAACCAAGTGTTACTCAGTAGCTGGAAAGCCTGGCTCTCCAAACCGGCTCTACCAGCATATCTCTGGTAGCCTCTGCATGGAATCTGGGTGTCCCCTTCCGTAGTGACTTTTCATTAGTTGACCACTTCATCTCCATTTTCAAGTCTGTCTACTTTCAGCATTGCAACATCTAAAAAATTACGCTTGCCTAGATAAGAATTCCTTAGCCTAGCTGGTACATGCATTTTGATATTCCGTTTAGACGTCAGTAACTTACTACTTGCAGGTCTGTGCAGTAAGATGCTTACCGATGCTACAAAACTCGTCAGCCGGGCTTTTCTGTTGTGAATGCCTCACTGCCAAACTACACCACTTTCCATTGACGTACTGGCTCCACATCAAGTAGCTTATTGACTTCAAGGTTCTGTCATTCACTTTTAGGTCCCTTCTTAGAATGTTATGCAAAAGTTGTATTATTATTATTATTACCAATATGGAGGCTTCTTGGGTAACCTGCCAAGATTGTGCTAGAAAAATCGTGGCAGACCCTTCTAGTATTCGAAACTTTTGAAATCAGAAGGCTCCATATGCAGAAGTTTGACCACTCCCATGAGAGTCGTGGATCTTCAGTCAATTCTAGGGAAGTAGGATGCATGCTGCATATGCATCAATTATTGTATTGTAATGTATCTCCGTCTGTAACTCCACGAAGCCACAAAGACTATGTGGGTGCTACGCATGTGAGTTGTGTGTAGCGCACTCACAGCCAAAGCGGCTTTCGGTACGTATTCGGTAGCCAACAGACTTCGTCTCACGCAACAAGGAGAAAGTGAGAAGTATAGCTGAGTCAGGAGAGCAGTTGAAGTAGTGAGTAGCATGGAAGTAGCAGCTCGGGATGGCTGGAATTGGTGTGCCATTGTCGGCAGTGCGAGAGTAGTTGTCAAGAATCGTGGAAGCGAGTTCCACAGTCTAGGACCCGCAGAGTAAAAGCTTCTGTGGCCAACGGTCTTTAAGCAGAGGAATGGAACAGCTAATGTATTGCCCATACAGGACCTGAGGAGGGCACCAGGAGACTGAAACTGGTGCAGCAGTTCAGCTAGGTATGGAGGAGCCAAGCTGTGGCAGGCCTTATGGGTCATCCTTAAGAACTCAGGTTCAGGAGATGATTTTTTGCTGCATGACTGTCGGCCTCCTTTTTATCAAATTGGCAAGTCTCTGTATCAAATGTGTGGAAACAAAACGACATTGATCAATGATACTTGTTTTTTTGTGTTGCCAAGATAGTTTGGGATAACACAGAACCCCGTGTGAAGTCACCTATTACCATCTAGCTTCTATGGATACTTAGGGATCATAAGCCAGTCTAATACGGCTTTGTAAGGCCAGTAGAAGACTCAAAGAAATTGGGAGGTGAGATAGGGTATCGTGGTAGACCTGCAGCAAATTCCTTGCTCGCGCCTCTGGGGTTTGGCTACCTAGTACAGCCAAGCAGCCCAGTTCTGAGTAAGGCTATGCTGGTTTGGCCCAGTGGTTAAAGTGCTTGCCTCGACCAAGGTCGAGGTTAATGTATGTAATTGCCAACCGAGGTCGTGGGCTCAAGCCCCGTGGCATATGAGCGCCTGAATAAAGATTAACGTCTTAGGGCACTGTACAAATGAATTACATTTTCTTATATTTGTTGTGATCCCTGATGTAGTGCTGCTTACCTAATCTTATGTGGAAAGTCCACTGATGCCTTGCAGTATGTCCTTGAACTTAAGCATGACTGTTTATTTGCAGTGGAGCATTACATCAAGGGAGAAGAGCTTACCGAAGAATGTTTTGATACTTACGAGGATGTAGCTGTTGTGGACAGTGGTGTGCGAAGAGCCACCGTCCACATACGTGGCTCTGTTACTGACTGTGCAGCATATGCTGTTCGTAGGCTGAAGGTAGGTAATGAATGTATGATGTCATAATTTGTATAGGTTTGCACAGCTGGTGCTTCTGTTGCACTGCCTCACAACAATTCATAGTTTGGCTGGCGGTATTGGAAGCCAGTCACCCGCAAAATAACCTGTGACCACCATGCAGGCTTTGCCTAAATGTAGGAGGTAACATTACCAAAGTTGAGCTGATAAATTGAATTTATCTGATGGGTAGCATTTAATGGTTCGTTTGCTAAATATTGCAGAGGCTGCACGAGTGAAAGACTAACATGATTCCATCAGTATACTTTGCCATTATTGGTGTGCTTCGGTGTGAACCATCGCTGTCAGGCATTGAGCAGTCACACATTAATATTCCCATAGGTCCCAACTGAAAAAAAATGTTGTAGCTTAAAAGGTGAGTCTTGCAAAGTGAAGCTGGTGATGTAATAATAGTAAAACATAGCATCTGAGAGAACTAAATCTCTTTCTAGACACATCATTTAGACTGGAAAAGAGTTGTTAGAGCATGTTAGCTGCTTTGTTATAATATAGTTTCAGCATGCACATGATGGACGATTCTCATCGACGAACCATGTAGTGTAAGGAACTGGTGGGTTTTTAGTATTCCTTTAAATGTGTCAGTCGGTAGAGTTCCAGGCTTTTAAGTGCTTAGGAACAAGAGACGAAAACGGCGGGTGATCTGAAGAGTAAGTATTTCAATGAAATCCCAATGATTGAGACCTCTGCTGTGGGACTTGTTCAGAAATGCTGTACCTTACTAAATCGCTATACCATCCCCTTCTGACTAACCATACCAAACAAGGTAATCTTAGCCACCTGCTGGAAAGAGAAGCAAACTATACTAAGAAACGTCATTTTGGAGACCATTTTAAAAATTGCCTCTAATCAGTGTTGGTGTGCTAAAAATTCCCCCAAGTATTCAGTTCCGAAGCGTTTTTTCTGTACAGTGAGGCTTACTAGATAGTTGACTTGGGTGACTTGACGTTGCTTCCAAATTTGGAGGTGGATATCGAAATTGTGCCCAATCAAAAGGACAAAATGTGGGGACAACATTTGGTAGCTTACATCGACATATGCATTGCAAGGTAGCAATGCTCATGCTACAGTATTGAGTAGCAGTTGCAACTCAGAACGACGGGAACAAGGCAGTGATGTTGTCGCCCTGGGACGACGAAGGTCAGGCGAGAAGGCCATAAAAATACAAGTCTTATTGATTAGATTTGCTCGTGGTGCCAAGTCTTTTAAAGTGGTGATAGGGCTTAAGTTGAGCCAATAAACTGTTCCGAAGATATGCCAGCTTGTAATGTATACTCTCCTATATAACCCGTAACAGACCCGTGCTTTCTAAAAAGCAAAAGCTGTCATCTGCGATGAGCTGAGGGTTAGTTAACTGGACTTTGGCTGACCGAAAATGAGTTGTGTGGACTGGTGAGTCAAATTGTACTGTTATTATACCGATAGGAGATATAATAATAATAATAATAATAATAATAATATTGCACTTGATAAAGCGCCCTCAGAGAACTTAATCTCTTTCTAGGCGCTTTACATTTGCTGCAAAGTGATACGCAATAGAATAGTAAGTAAAATCATGCTTGAAAAACAAACAAAATGAATAACATGGTTAGGGGTTACATGCACTGGGTCAGCATGCAAATGTGGTTAGTGGCAGCATGAACAGTGTCAGCACGCATAAGCACATCGAGGACGAATCACAAGGACCCACTAAATGCTGTCCTAAATAGGTATGTTTTTAAGTTTCTTTTAAATGTGGTCAGGTCAGGGGATGTTCTGATGCAGGTCGGGAGGGAGTTCCAGGCTGTGGGAGCATACGAGCTAAATGCACGATCTCCAAAGGATTTAAGGTTTGTACGAGGTATTTCTAGACTGTTGGATTCCGAAAAGCGAGTGGTACGATGCTTTGCCTGATGGGGTAGTATATCTGAAAGATAGGCTGGAGCCATAGAATGAAGAGACCTAAAAGTGAGCGACAAAACCTTGAAGTCAATCCGTTGCTTGACTGGTAGCCAGTGCAGGTCGGCGAGAAGTGGAGTAATGTGGCAACTGCGACGCTCACGACAGACAAGCCTAGCTGCAGAGTTTTGCACCAGCTGCAATCGCCTGATCGCACATGCTGGTATGCCAGTAAGCAGTGAGTTGCAGAAGTCGAGACGGATTGTCACGAATGCATGGACCAACTTGGACGTGGTATCCTTATCTAAACAAGCCCTAATTTTCATATATGAGGCCTTGTTAAAAGCTTTTGGTGAGGATAGTCATCTGCTAACAAAAATATTTGGTGCTATGTGAGGAATGGTATATGGCTGTTGACCATACTTAGTTGCAAAACTCTCTATCATGTGGAAGGTATTACGAACCGGCATGTATACCTAAACATGAAAGAAAGTCGGAAGTCAGATCGCGATGGTCCCAAGAGATGTGGAAATTGTATGTTTCTGCATGACACTGATACCAAGACGGCGGTAGCATTTTTGGCAATGATTTGTATCACGGGTAGTCTCTGCTAACTGCTCTGGCCTGGCGTGGCATGGCAGGAGCTCTTATCTAAACCCCATCAAAAACTTGAGGATGCTCTGGAGCAAAGCGAACGATCAGCTATTTGTTTAATAATTATTATAATGTCTTGTATACAAACCTAAGAAATCTCCCTATTCGGGTGCTTTACAACTCGATGCAAGAGAAGCAACAGGCCTTAGTTAATAAAAAGCAACGTATCCTGCCTAGGCAAAAGCACACAAAAAGACACTAACACCGGCCAGTATGTCCCTGTTAGTAACATAAACTCAATCATGTACATGTAAGCAAAGTACACAGGATCGCCCCAGGAGATGTCTTTGAGGCTGTGTCACTGCTGTCAAGAATCGCTCGTGGGTTATGCACGAGAATGCCCATGCCAAGTCGTATTAGAAGTTAGTTACTAATGCAGAAGTGTAGCTTTTACGGCTATGACAGACCATGAATGTATGCGCTTGCAAAGTAATGCTTTGTGAAAGTAATATTTACTTAAAAAAAGGCGGTGCGCTATTCGTTAAATATATAAACGCTCTCTTAAGCTTTTGACGTCATCTTTGTGTATATACACGTGTATGTGTCAGTGGATGCTTTGTACTTATTTTCTATTCGTGTCTATGTTATGTTATGAATCATTTACCCTCAACAAGATTCATTAGTGGCTCATAGTCGTGATTGTCTCATGTGTCTGGGTTTCATGCGTTGTGACTGGTTGTAAGCTAATTTTCTTCTGGACTATCTACAGGATCCAAAAGTTTCCCAGGCGACATGGAAGGAATCGGGATCTGCCGTAGAGAAGACTATGGTGTGCATAGCTCTTGTCATGAAAAGAGTCAAGGTTTGTTACTTATTTACCTGTTGTTGTCTCGTGCATTTAACTATGTGCACATAACTAAAAAAAAATAATGTGACTTCGTCACCATCTTTGAGTTCAAACTGGTGTGAGGTATGACATCGAGCAGACGGGCATTGTTGTCAGTACCTCACTTTTCAAATTTACTAGCATCATATGCTGCCTATGTGCTGTGTGGTATTGCTGCCATGTGGACACCCATGACGACCACTGGCATACTCGGGCACATGGTAGGAAGTCGTCCATTGCTGTACGTCTTTTCTTTTATGAAAAGCCCAATACGACAAGAGGTTGTATGACCTGTACTGTTCGCTATTGTACCTCCAGCTTTTTAAAGCAATCATGTGATGTACATATAAATAGACATCGCGTTGCTCTCCATTTCATTGCTGTTTGTTAGGCTGTATAAGGTTTACAGAACGGCTGCTTATTTTCATAATTGTAGGGACTACATCAGGCTACAAGAAAAGGCATCATCAGGTATGACTAAATGGATATACATCTTTTTCTATTCACAGTTCACTTGTAGGCAGGAGTTGATGTTCTCCAATTAACTTATTCTTTAATATCCTTGATAATAATGCAATTAGAAACAAGTAACTCGATGGGTAAAGAAATTGCTATGCAATTCTCAGGAAATTTAGAGGCGCTTTGTTAGTATTGGCTACTTATTCGACCGTGTGGGCATCCGTTCACTGACTTTGCTTTTTGACTTTCCTTTATAGGATAACCACGTATTGGGAACCAAAAATAGATGGCCTTGAAAGGTTTGTAGTGCCAAATTGTAAACTTCGTTTTCTTCTGGCTTGTTAAGGCAGACCATGGTAGATGACACCCCTGCCTCAATTGTGGCACTTCTTTTCTTTGGTATCAAGCTTACTTACCTTTTGACAGGCTGGTTGTAACCCGGCAGGTGCCGCTGGTAGCTGTTTTACTTTCAAAAATACCATTAAATCCGTCACTAGCTGGGTAAGCAGTTATGTTTTTTGTGTGGCATTCTCGTTGTGCACATCTATGCTTTGTACGTCGATGCTTTGTATGTGATCAGCAGATGACACCCTTCGAGCAATTTAAACATTGCTCAACTTGTCTGCTTTATGTGCCATTGCTATGAACAATTATGTTTGTCTTTAAACTCTCTTGCGAGGCAAATATTTCGGGGATTCAAACGTGGCAACAGATAGTACCTTGGTTATTTAGGTGTCAGACCAGTCCACCGTTTGCTTTATCTGCACTAAGCCAGTGATTATAGTGTGCCATTTTCTAATTGAATACCTGCACCAACTTACAATTCTTGTACTCCTAGCACACCTTTGTGCTTTTATATTTTCGTCAAAATGTGACTCATCGTGGTTTCACCAGCTTAAACACATAACGTAATGCTTCCCTCTTTTATGTATCCTCCTAAGTAGAGTATGGTTTGGTTTTGTGTGCAGTGCACTTCGGCACATTCGTGTAGCTAGTTGATCAGGCTGATAGTTTCAGCAAGTGATTCGACGTGTATTATTTGTCTTTATAGTTATGGGAAGCCAGATGACAATTCTCTGTCAGAGCACAGCGGACCATCTCCTTGTGGCCATACTGGTAGCGAGAGCCTTCCAAATAGGAGCTCTCGCGAACTATCCCACAATTATACAGGTCGCTCCAGCAGCGACCTGCCAAATCATCTTGGAAATAGTAGCAGAACGAAGCTTTTTGGTGACAATGTTTTGAGCAGTAGCTCTAGTTAAATAAAGCAAACTGCATAGCAACAGTTGATGCTTACACAGCCTGAGCACTTATTTCAGACCGTTGCTGTGTGCTTAGTTACGTCAGTACTAAACGTTGATCTGTGAGAACAACTTGATACCGACCTTTTTGATACATTCCTGCTGTGTGATTGGGTCCTACATATATCACATCTGAAATGGCTAGGCATGTGTTACTTGCAAAAGTGACCACACTGCAAGACCTGCCGGTTGACTAGGAAAAGTGAAAGTAATGGTTATATGGTTTAACAGCCTTGTTGATATTACGGCAGAAGAGGAGTAGTGGCTATCAGTTCTACTTGCCATGGGCAATAAAGAATTGCCTGCTTCAGGACTCAAGACTAACGACCTGAGTCGTGAAGTAGGAGCACATTGTCCCTAGGCTAAGACTCGGAGATCGGTCTGATACCAAGCTTACCAGACAGATATGAGCCGCTGCCAAAGCACAGTCAGAAACCTCTGCAGGGCCATATAAAAACATTTTATTAATTTGAAACATGTTATGCAGATCAATGAGGAGTAATGACTTCTATGTACACCAGCTATGCTACGACCTACAGTATGAGGAAGTGAAGCCGGCTGCCTGAAACTTCATTTATCAAGCCCCAGGATCAACCCCTGAAGAAACGTGTGACCTTACATAAATGTCTCTAGAGTCTTCAGTTTAATTGCACGTACATCAAAATCGCTTGGGTAACATCGCCATCACAGAAAACGGGAGCTATGCAGTCAAATCTAAGGTTGCAATATGTCGACAACTGATGTGGTTATTGGGCTGGTGTTCGTTCCATATGCTGCAGCTCTTGAGATTATGGGTTAGCCTATGATCTGGCCGGGAGCAAATCCTCAGTGTTGATGGTTTGGGAACTTGTTAAATGTATTCGCTCACTTAAGTTCCTGGCATTGCTCTAAGCAGACGGCACTTACTGGTATGTTCCTCAAAAAAATCACCCATGGGAAGTTTCAAGGTTAATTTCATTGTTAATCGGTGTGTATTAGTTGCACCAACATGGTGAACGCTTGCAACCTGTGAACTCTCGGTTGTACTATGGTTTCCTGCGTTACGCCTAAGCATAGAACAAATAAAAAGTTTGACCTGTTCATGAGCATCTACATGAATAGTGACTTGAGACAAGCCGTGGTAGATAGCTTGATTAGCTAAGTCGCTGGGCATCAGTTCTTGGTGCATAGACTGCTATGCCCAATTGGTTCCGGAAATTGCATTAGAAAACCAATAAACCTGCAAGTTGTTATTCAGATATTGCTTTTGTTATTATAAGAGGTGTTCCGTGTACTAAGAAAGAAATAAGAGTGCAATTACATCTCATTTTGAATGCAAAAATTTTCTAACGATAATAATAACACGATAAAGTGCCCTCAGAGAACTCAGCCTCTTTTTAGGCGCTTTACATTTGCTGCAAAAGAAGCGCGATTGAATGGTTAGTAGTAGCATATTCGGTAAACAGCAAGAATAACATGGTTAGGGGTGACATGCCCAGTGTCAGCATGCAAGTGTGGTTAGTGGCAGCATGCACAGTGTCAGCACGCATAAGCACATAAAGTCGTTGCATAGCGCCTTAAGATAACCAAAACTCTATACGGGCGTTTTGCAACATGCTGCAGGAGATGCCACAACCAAGGCTAAATAGGAAAAGTGATTCTGGCCCATGTAATAAGACTTTTATGCTGACGATACTCAGCTGTATTTATCAATTAAACCGTTCGAATCTGCTGCAGCGACTGATAAACAGGATTCTTGCCTTGCAGACATTCGATCCTGGATGCCGGCAAATTTCCTTTAAACTAAAGGATGATAAAACGCAACTGCTGTTCATAGGACACCCCAAGCGTGTGGTTAGGGTGTCGTCTTAGGCAGTTGCTTAAATTGTGTTTCTGCAAGGCTAGTTTACAAATCCCTCAGATTTGACGAGGTTTCTTCTTTGCTGAAAGAATGGCTGCCGGTTGGTCTACGGAAATACAGCAGCTGACCCACAAGGCCTCCCAGGGCTTGGCTCCCCCATACCTAGCTGAACTGTTGCACCAGTTTCAGACTCCTCGTACCCTCAGGTCCTGTATAGACAATAAATTAGCAGTTCCATTCCTCTGCTTAAAGACCGTTGGCGACAGAAGTATTTACTCGTGAGGGTCCTAGACTGTGGAACTAGCTTCCACGATTCTTGACAACCATTCTCGCACTGCCGACAATGGCACACCATTTCCAGCCATCCCGAGCTGCTACTTTCATGCTACTCACTACTTCAAATGCTCTCCTGACTCAGCTATGCTTCTCACTTTCTCTTTGTTGCGTAAGATGAAGTCTGTTGGCTACCAAATACGTACTGAAAGCAGCTCAGGCTGAGTTAAAGTGTGGGCTTGGCCACGTCCATAATGCAGTTCCGCCCCATCCGGACTAACACCACTCCGCCCGGCCAGCGCATAGGCACTGCAGTTGGACAGTACCGGCTGACAAAGCTGGATTTAATTGCAATGGGTCAGCTGTGGTCGTTGTGATAACAGAACTATCTGGCGGAACCGCAACAACCTGACCAATCAGGAGAGGCCTCGCTCACGGTGAGGTCCTGGAGTCGACATAAGATGGTTGCCAATAAACGTGGTCTGTTCGTTGTGCTGCGTCTTATCATTACAGTCGTGTGACCCGCTAGTCCTGCATCGACCCATTTTCTGCCTGTGCGTCGGCCTGTACGCAGGCTATCCACTCTCTCCCTCTCTCTCTCTCTCTCTCTCTCTCTCTCTCTCTCTCTCTCTCTCTCTTTTCTTTTACTCTCTTATCTACTGGCGCTCATGAGCTGCTTCCTCGACGGCTACTACCGCTACATCCATTCGCACGCTTGCTCGCTTCCGTTGCCCGCGTACGATACAATACGGCCGCCGCCGTCAATGCCACAACTCGCTTAAAGGAGGGGGGCAATGTTATCTCGTCGCGCCGCCATCTTCCACACGAGCCCCCACAAAAGTTCACCGGGACTCAGGGAAGGCTTAGTCGGCTGCCTCTTTAGCGGAGAATTAAACGATGCAAAGTTGGCGCAAGAGTTGACAGCAGCTTCCCAAAGCCTATTCCAGGCTTTTAGTGCGAATTTGCTGAACGCTCGGTCATCAAAGGATTACAATTTAGTAGGGGCGGCGAGATCATAGCAACAGATATGCTGTTGACTAAAGACCAGACAAGCTGCTGAGTTTTTAACCAGCTGCAGACGATTAATGCCATGAGTCTAGAATAAAAGGAAAACGAATTAATCTAGACACGATGTCACAAAAGCATAAGCTAGGCTGTCCGACTCTTGTCTCCCAAGCCCTGATTTTGGCAATGTTTCTCAGCTGAAAGTAGGCCGACATAACAGAAGGGGCAATTTGCTCATTCAATGCAATGTAATATAATCTCCGTTTGTAACTCTGTAACAAAGTCACAAAGACTATTTAGGTGTTACACGAGTTTTCTATAGCCCACTTAAAGCCTAAGCTGCTATGGTAGTCAACATACTTGATCTCAAAGTGAAAGTAGGTAACATAGCTGAGTCAGCAGGGCAGTCGAGAAAGTTAGTAGGATGGACGTAGTAGCTCAAAACGGCTGGAAGAAATGTGCCTAGGGTTTCCAGTAACTTTAACAGTTGCAGGAAAACAGCTGTTTTCCGCCCAAAATTAAAAAACCTTTAACAAGTAATTTATAGTTTGTAAAGGAATTTTAAACGAATAAAACGCTACAACTGAGGCTCCAACGTTCATTGTGGATATGAAATAACTAACGGAAAACAAATTATTCTTTTATCAAGTTTTTTTTTTAATGTGTGAATGATTCTTTATGACGATTTTATCAAATTGGCCAAACACTGAAATTAAAGTGAAATTTTTAAATAAGTAAGATTAATTAAATTGATCAAGTTGCATAAACAAATATTCTTTTCAACCGTATCTTCAGTTTGGGAATACGCCGCAAAAAGATTGAGTCAAATTATAGAAGAGCTAGAAGGTCACTGAGGAAGATGCAATACAATCATCAAATGTTCTGAAAACTCTACGACAACGTTAGAGAATCGTCTGAAAATGCATGAAATTAATAATTATAATTTACTTGATAAAGCGCCCTCAGAGAACTTAATCTCTTTCTAGGCGCTTTACATTTGCTGCAATTGATTTGATAAACCTGCTGGAGGGTGTACATCCAGATAAGAGCCCGTGAACTATAAGAGAACACAAACGATTGCCGATTTCCAGTGGTGAAAGAGTCTGAAGGAGATTATTACTGATCTGGCTACCGATGGATTATCGATTAAAGCTATCGCTAGAAACACGTATATACGGCAGTTAATTGTAACGCCGAAGGCTCGGGGGGTAGGCTTGACCTGCCGCTTACCTAGCGGCGTAGCCTAGCGCCTACTGCCGTTCGGTGCGCGCCTACGCGCAATAAGCTGGCCGCCACGAAACGAGCGTTTCTGGCGCTAACCTGCTTACCGTTACTAAAGGGGGTCGTGAGTACGCGGCGTGAATTGGAAAGCGAGACACAAATTGGGGATTTTACTGAACTTTATTCGCAAGCGCACAAAGTCGCCGCGCGTCTAGTTCAGCTTTATCTCCACACTCCTCGCTCGTTCTCAACAGCACCAACACTCTTGCGGAGGGAATACTTCTCCACACTGAGCGCGAACCGGAGCCTAATCCCTAACCGGAGAACTAGGACTTCGTTTCCACCTGTGCGGAAGGAATACTCCACACACGCCACCTCAAGCACTCTTGCGGAGGAAACACGTCTCCACACTTACGCTACTTACATCTATACTGGGGAACAGCCCTAATAGACGGAGCTCAAACTGGGGCCTAAACCCTAACCGGAGAACTAGGGCTCCACACACGTCAACTACGCCTAGCTCGCACCGGCAAATCCCTATGCCGAGACCACGTGCTAGCACGCACACACAAAACACAAACGAAACACAGAATGCCAGCTCGGGCGCGATACGACCGTATTCAGTGGAGTCCACCGAATCCTCCTAGCACTGTCTTGTCTTGTTCCGTCCATCGTCGGCGGACAGCCCGCCCTCCTCCCTCGCTTTCAGAGAAACGAGTGCCCGACGGCGTCGAAGCGCAGAGTCGGACCGAAGACCAGAAGAGACCAAAACACAAGGCCCACAGCGAGCGTCGCTCGACTCTTAAATACTTAGCTGAGACAATGGGGCAAGAGCTTAGTGGTATTGGGCCCGACACCACTGGAATGTCCCCTCTGTCCAGCTTGAATGGCGAATGGGTTCCAGACGATTCTTTTTGGACAGAGTGATGGCGAAGGTTGACAGGCCAGCCAACATCAATCAGCAGCTCCCGCGGGTATCGGACCAATTCTTAAGGCCGAATCGCCACCGCTGGTCAGAGAGCTTCCTGGCTTGCTCTTAAGCGCTTCGTCTCTAACCGCACTGACGCTCCTCTCTGGCTCACTGCTCCAGGACAAAGGAGTTCTAGCCCGCCTCCGAACAGCTCTTGTTCTCGCTAAAATTCAGCCAAGGCCAGCAGGGCGCTACACAATCTCATGAGACGGATTCAAACTTCCAGCGAATGAAAGCAGCGTGATGAAGCTGGTGCATGATGTGACGATTACGAAGGAATTAGAAGCAAAACGATTTCTGACATCAAAGGAAAAACTCGAGAGAGGAGTGAAGTTTAGCATGACATTGGATGTCATGTCATGTCATGTATCTCCGTCAGTAACTCTACAAAGTCATACAAACCATGTGGGTGTTATGCAGGAGAGTTTTGTAGAGCGCACTCACAGCCTATGCGGCTTTCGGTACGCATTCGGTACCCAACAGACTTCGTCTCACGCAACAAAGAGAAAGTGGGAAGCATAGCAGAGTCAGGAGAGCAGTTGAGGTAGTGAGTAGCATAGAAGTAGCAGTTCAGGACCGCTGAAAAAGATGTGCCATAGTCGGCAGTTGGAGAGTAGATGTCGTTGCGTAAGAATTTTGGAAGCGAGTTCCACAGTCTAGGACCTGCAGAGCTAAAGCTTCTGTTGCCAACTGTCTTTAAGCGGAGGAACGGGACAGCTAATTTATTGTCCACACAGGACCTGAGGGTGCGAACAGGCTGAAACTGATGCAGCAGTTCAGCTAGGTACAAAGGAGCCAAGCCGTGGCGGGCCTTGTGGGTCAGCGTAAGAACTTTGGATGAATGCACAACCGTGAGAGGATGTCAGTTCTTCGAAGTCAACATTTATGATAGCGGCGATACTGCAACAGGGAAGACGGGTCTTGTTGGCATATTTGGTTCGTGCACTGCTCTCGATATGGTCGAATTTATGAAACAGAATTTGAGCGTTTTTAGAGTAACAATGGAGAGGGATTTGGTGGGATCTACTCAGGTCGGCGCCGCAGTAATTAAGCAATGCATTAGCCACATCGATGTCGTCGGACAGTTCTGCTTAAATCTTGGTGTGTGCCTTGGAGTGTGTGACACAGTATACTAGAAGAGTACTGAGACAGACGATTTAAACCTTGATAGTGACGATAGTGATGAAACGGACAATTTTGAAGCAGGTATGGACTTGAAAGTGATCAGTGACGAGACATTAAAAGACGTCGATTACTACGATCTGCTCACAAAATTAAGCTTGTCAAATTCATCAAAAAATCGACAATTCGAAGTAATGTCTTGCAATCCAAAGTAAAAGCTAAATTCGGACGCACTATTAAACTGCATCTTGACATGAAAACGCGCTGGAACTCCATTCCAAAAATCTTAGACCCGCTAGTAAAGACAGAAGTCGAAATCCAAGTGACACTAACCGAATTCACGGTGCTGAAAATGATTGAGACAATGGATTTTGACGCGCCAAAAACTCTTCTTAAGGCAATGAGACCTGTGAAACTTGCAGTTGAGAATCTTAGTCAAAAACGGACTTGTATGAGTCCTGACACAATTTTAAAATTCATGTTCAACAAGCTCTCTTACATGAGTAATGACATTGGTACCAACCTCGTGGAAATTTTGTAGTGTCGCGTTGAAGAGCAATTGAACAAGAATGTCATGACCCTCTTTCGCAGTCTCAAAGATCCATCAGTCACCCCGTCTAAAACTACGCTACAATTACACAAGAAATTTAGCGTCTCGTCTATTTGGAGTCAACGATGTAGAAATTATCTTCGAAAAGTTTTCAAATGATGCTGAAAAGTGCATACTTTTCTCTTCAAGATGAATTGAATTGTTTTCTTCAAAAAGATGGATTATCAGTTGCAGTCGGAGGGCAAGAAAGTTTCAAATGGCTCAAGTCCGAATTCACGCTCTCCAGGAACTCTGGCACAGAATATCTCCGGTAATTGTACAACGAAATTCTATCCAGTAAACTGACATCAACGGTCGTGATTTTTTTGGCCTGTACAAATTTCTGAACAAAATTAAAATCGCCTCTCTCAGACAAGTCATTTAATGCTTTTGCATTCATGAAATATTATTATAAGAAGTAAAAATTTTGATGTAGAACTTATCACGAAAGATATATGACAGAACGATGTTCACACGAATAAGCTATTGATTTTAAAATAAGTGGAAAATGCAAAAAAATAGTAAAATCAGCTGTTCACAGCTGTTTTTGGAAACTGGAAACAGTAAACAGCTGTTTTTCAAACATGTCTGTTTATCAGAAACCCTAGACATGCCGCAGTCGGCAGCATGTTATTCGTTGTATAAGAATTGTGGAAGTGGGTTCCACAGTCTACGACCTTAAGAGCAAAGCTGCTGTCTCCAATGGTCGTTAAGCGGATGAATAGAACAGCTAATTTATTGTCCATAGAGGACCTGAGCACAAGATGAGGCTGAAATTGGCGCAACAGTTCAGCTAGATATGAAGGAGCGGAATCTCGCGTCACAGTAAGAATTGTATCTGTATCCACCGATCAACTGGGAGCTATCACAATTCCTTCGGCAAATGAGACACATTGCTGAATCTCGGGGATTGATTTGTGGACTAGCTTTTCAGCCGTATTCATCACGAGCTTCAGAGTCTTGATGGCTTTTCTGGTAGCCCAGCCATAACGGAGTTCTAGTAGTCTCCCTCTCTCTCTCTCTCTCTGACTCAATGAAAGGCGAAATTCTGTTTTTCGACGACTTCAGCCAGAAAGAGAATATATGTAGTGAAAATAAGGGGGCCTAATACCAAACCCAGAGGTACCCCGTACTATAAGGTCCCCACCGAATGACCCAAGGCCATTTACACCAAGTCATGGACGTCTCTTCACTGAGATGGGATCTAACCCAATTCAGCACTGTGCAAGTGATACGTAGGTGTGTGGAGAGGCACGCTCATGGAGGATTCGGCTATCAATTATGTTAAATGCTGAGAGATCTAGACGGGCAAGCAGAGGCCGTACTTTTTACAGTCTTTGGGAATAGCAAAGCCTCCAGTTGATAGACTGTAGCCAGATTGATGATAAGTAGGTAGCAGAAGCTACAAGTAGATCTGCTAATGGAAATGTCACTATTAGAATGGTGCTGTGGTTCCAGAGTATGCCCGAGGCTTATTACCACGAGGTGACCTGTGGCTGACGTATACTTTACATGTAACGGACTTGTAACTCGTGTATTTACATTCAAGTTATGTCGGAGCCAACCCAACTTGTAGGCATTGCCACGGTATAATTAATTCCAATTTAGTCTACTGCTGCGACTGTGGGACCAACTAATAGATTGACACGCGTAAAGTATGCTTATTCATTGTGATGAATAAGCTAGCTGCTTGCTTCCCAAGATCATTTTACAAAATTAACGTTCGTGCACATTTAGATATTGCTGTTCGGCAACAGAAGCAGGTGCAGTCTCTCACCGGTCACTCATCACAATGATGCTCAGTGCAGTTGCACTAGATCATACAATGCTGGGCCATTTAGTCATGCTCGTTTGGCTACCTGTGCACACAGGCAAAGCTAGGGGGGTGGCAGCTGCCACCCCTGGCCTGGTAGGTGGGAGCCGAGTCTGACACCTGGTCAAGCTACCAGCCCAGCACTTTTGCACCGCTAGCCCCTTGGTGCTACGCCAGACTGCATGACACCTGTATGCGCTAGGGGGGGGGACACACCAAAGACCCGTTAACAGGGGGTTCTGCCCCCATATCCCTTTACAGGGAGCTCCATCTAATACCCCCTTTAAGGGGAGACCAGCCCCAGACCCCATGCCACCCCAGCGGTCTACTCCTGGCTTTGCCTCTGCCTGTGTGTGTCAGAGGTGACTGCACACTGTGTGTTGATAAATTTTAGACGACCGAAAACTGAATGCAGCTCAGAATTTCATTCTCAGACTCATCTTATAGAATCTCACATGTCCCGAGCTCCGCTTCCATAAGAAAGTGAGGTCACGAGCACCGGTATACAAGCCAGTAAGTCACGCGTGGCCTCATTTCCAAAAGGATTTCAACAGCCACGTACAGCACGCGCTGCAAAAGGACGGCAAGCGCTTAGCTCTAAGCTGCAAGGTTGGTCGAGGGGTTGTGTGACAGCAACTTAAACTGGTTTGCTATGGGACTAGAGCAGAGAATCACGGCTGGAAGTTGATATGAAACAACTGCCTAATCTGCCACACGGGCACGTAAAGCAGCTCGGCATAAAATAGGGCATCGGCTACAAACTTGGGCGTGATACTCCAAACGGCAACCATGGCCAAAAACACGAGCATCCATATCAGTGACGACTTCACACTGCTGCGTAGAACGTGCCATGCAATGCCTGCATTGTGCAGTGCCAGGTAGTGGGTCAGATGTCTGCGCAGTGCAGCAGCTTCCGAGACAGTCAGCAGGAAACAGGTGACAATGGCGCCCCGAGTAAGCCAGTAGTGAACGTCCATCCAGTCCCAGGCAAACTCGGCGAAAATCACGAACGGCAGAAGCGCTGCCTTGGTGCAAATGGTCGCCCAGTGCTCCGCGGAAAGCTGCGCAGCAGATGGCTGAGCGGTGGCGTTCCGCTCCGACGGCTGTGCTGCTGCCTCCTCGGTGTCGTTGCCGCTGCCTCTGCTGCCGCTATCGGAGCAGCAAGCGCGAGCCAGAGGCACGAAGACGTCCTCGTAGTTGAAGCAGTACAAGTACAGCAGGGTCGAGCGTGGACAATGCACGAACCCGTACAGCAGGAACAGCGTTCGGCCCGGATACAGCGACCTGTACTCCCACAGGTTGGCCGGCATTTTGGCTATGCCGGTGGCGAGCAGCTGCGAGAACGAGAGAACCAGGCTCTTCCTGTGCAGCGAGTCGCCAATCTGCAGCTCGAGCTCCAGGTAGGTCTCGTCCAGCGCGCCGATGACAGTGCCTGCGAGCTGACGGTCAACGAATCGCCGCGAGTACGGCTCGGCCCAGGGGCCCAGGCTGGCCACGTACAGGCCAACGTCGGCGGCAGTCCACTTCGGCACGGGCTTGTGCTGCAAGTCGTCGCCGGCCTCGCCGACGTGCATCAGGCTCGAGCCGAACCAAAAGCAGACGCCCAGCGACACGACCAGGAATGCGCCGAAGCAGCAGCCTCCAGTGAGTATGCTGCTCTCGTTTCGCTTCAGCTGCCTCGCCAACGTCTCCTCGAAGTCGGCCAGGACGCTCCTCACGCTCTCGTCGCCTTCGACTTCACGCTGGCGCTCTGTGTGTCGATCGCGGAAGAAGTGCTCTATCGTCTTGCGAATCGTCACGTTCGTCCTCGGAATTCCGACGAAGGGCTGCCGGCAGAGTGGGCATATGGTTTTCTTGGATGCTGCGACCCAGTTCGCCAAACAGTGGCGGCACGTCGTGTGGCCGCAGTTCAAAGTCGTCGGGAGGACCATTAGCTCACAGCAGCAGCTGCACAGAAAATCCTTTTCCATATCCGAACTTGAGCCAGCAGCGTCGGCAGTCGTCAACCGCACTTCGTCCTCCATTGCTGCGACTAGCTAAGCAGCTGCACAGTGTGTGGTGGTGGTGGCTGGCTCGACGGCGTATTGCCTATCAACGACAAGAGGAGGAATCTTAACTGACAGGTCTCTTGAGCGGCTACTGATCGCAATAAAACCGCCCAATGACCACGAAACTGAACGCCGGAATACGAGTGTGCGTAGCCGCTCTCGAGCGACATACCCAAGACGTGCGAAAATCGCCAGAGCCAGCCACCCACCCAGCCACCCCCCCCCCGTGGGTGAAGCTAGTTTCTCTGGTTGGACTATCAAGGGTGCGACATTCACGGCTCGACAATCGGTGGGGCTACAAGAAGCCTGCTCGCTCTCGAGTAGAGTTAGCGTCTCGGCGACTTGGGCCATGGCGGGGCGTTACAGAGCTGTAACTCGACACGTTCTCAGAGAATTTTTCGAATGGCACACCTCGGAAGTGGTGGCCCTGGTGGTACAACTCGCGCCGCCCATGCTACGCGTCGAGCTCAGCGATACGTAGCACGCTTAGACGATGCACCCCCTCTTCCAGGCGAAGGAACGATGCCAAACCGTCTACTAAAACAAAAGGAAGCGACGCTCTGCCGGGGGAGTGGCCACGTCCACTGCAAGAGGTACGACCGTGAATCGAGGAGCAAACTGAAAACCAGACAGAAAAATACTGCGGCCGGCCTATGAAAGCGCTGCGAGCCGGCCACGCAAGCATGACGGCCCGGCTGTCGGTTTCACGAGCTCCACGCTTATCGCGAGCGACGCGGCGCTTTCGGCTTCCTGTTGGGCGCCGCCAACCGCCGTCCCGTGGGGTTTACGCCAGCCGGCGAGCAGCAATATGTTAGCCAACTGCAGCACCGTTTCAGTAGCTAACGCTTATTCTGGCCCCTGGCGCACAGTGCAGGCACCCGCGGCTACATACGGTACACGTCGCATACCGAGTCCAGTTGTCCGCGGCTTCCGCGCGACACGAGGGCAAAGCCCGAACGGTCAAGGTACGCCATCGAACCGCAATCGTACACTGGTCACTAAACGGCTCTTCCAAGCGAAAACTGCCATAGCGCAGCCTCAAGTGCGACAACGACGCATAATTCACTACAGGAGTATCGAAGCAAATGCAGGATGCTTCAATAATAAATGTTGCCCTCCTCGGAATAGTATTACCTGGTCGCAAGTGACGTCGCGACTTGTAACTCGGTCGGATTCCCGTCGGCGGCGAGGTTAAGGGGGCGGGACGAATTGGTGCGAGGTCGCTATGCACTTCCTGCTATGGGCGGAGGGCCTATAACGGGCTATTAAACATATGGTCGCCAGCGTCTGTTTATATTTACGATACATAAAACACATTTTGAGATATATTATCTGCCTAGATTTTCTCCCTAATAACCTTTACGCAAAATTGTAAACCCAAAAACTCAAAGCCAAAAAATACAAATCTAACCGCCAGACCGTAGAACGTTAACCCCCAAACTCACAGCCTCTAAGCACTAGACCAAAAATCATAAACCCTGTGATAAAAAGATTGATCAAAATGAGTTGATGGAACCTAAAAATAAACAGACACTGGCGACCACGTTTAACAGCCTGCGGTAGGCATTGCGCCCATAGCAGGCTAGCCCGCAGCGTGAGCGAGATTCTACTCACGGCTACTAAGGTCATGACTTCGTTAGCATGGTCTAGATCGAGTGACTAAGCACAACTAGGCGATTTTTAAGAGATTCATTTTCCCAGGGCTCTTTTCACTTAATGGAAATACGCATGTAGAGCTCTAACTCCCTAACTGGGTATCTTCTCGCGAAACGAAAACTTAATAGCCGAGGAAGCATGCAAACATACACAATGTAGGCTGCGTTAAGTCGTCAGCTGACGTTTATGAGTGAAAAATCGTTGCCATCATTGGCGGAGCAAAGATTTTTGTGTAGGGGGAAAGACCACCAATTTTTTTTATTTAGGGCAAGACCCACGGGTTTTTCAAATACATGAGCCCGGAGGCATATGTGAAGCGCCTGAATAGATATTAAGTTCTCTTGGGACGCTATATAAATGAATTATGTTTTTTATATTAAATTGTTTATGTACGTGCATATATGTATACATCGTCAAGGGTCCTATAAATTGGTAATCATTAAGTGGCGTATTTTTAGGGTTTACAATTTATAAGCTAACAGTCTTGCTTCTATAAATCAATTTGAATTTTTTCAATTCAGAGCCTTAACTCATTTGATCTTGAAAATTCCCACGTCTGAAAAATTGAGTCCCAGTCAGTTGGCATGAATGGCCAATGACGTCAAAAGGTCTACATCAAGCCACTGTAATATGTGCTCATGTATAATGATAGTTAATGCTGGAATTGTTGCTTGCAACAATTCCCACGTCTGTTGTTCTATCGGTTCTGGTTATACGAAGGATCATTACATTTTCGGGGGAGATAACTACACAGCAGCTCATATTCCCTAAACTAGTCATGTCGTTTTCGAAAAGCTGACTATTCGGCAGCCAGAGAGTGCATCTGTGCAGCATCAGATCATGCTACTCGCTTAGAAGCCTAGAGTACAACTGACTCACCATCAATCGGGTCTAGCTCTTTATGGTAGTCAGTTTAAAAGGTCTGTCGGGGGGGGGTAGGATTAATGCAATTGATCGGGTCGAAACTCTGCTGGTAGGTAGCAGCCGATGACTAGGTAATCAGCAATAGCCTCCTGCTTCGCGGGAGGTTTGCTGTATAACTTTACTTTTATCTTCTTCTTTCTTTCGCATTCACAATCTAATCGCTTCGCATGCACACGTTTTAATACTTGCGAGACAGACATTCTCCAGCGAGCTAAATATAACGCCAACGTCCTGCTGCAGAAATTCAGGCATGCTAAGATATGTAGGGAAGCTTAAGCCAAGTTAGTCCATGCATTTTTTCACACCACATGAATACTTTTGTAACTTCTCTTTGCACGTCTTCCAGTGTTCGAAATGCGATGCTTACAGACTGGGAGAAAAACTTGGCAGCTAGGCATGACTCTCCTGACTGTCACAACCGCCATATTTAGTCATTTATCTCCTTTGCGTCCATGCTTTGGCTAAAGAGTAAGGTCCTAGCCTTTAACCACCAGGGCTGTGGGCTAGAGTCCTGCGATTAAGGTATTGTCTTTAAGGTCCTGTCGTTCGCTTTCAAATACCTACCTTCTCTTGCACCGACTTATCTATCAGAACTGCTAATTCCTCAGGCTTTCCCATCCTCTTATTCTGCTCGTTTGTAACCGCAATGGTTTTAGCTGGACGTCCGCCCAAGCAAGCCTTACGCTCCAAGGCAGAGCTTACCCTCCCTAGTCTAGCTGTGGTGGCTGCGGCCTTGCCTGTTGTGCCTTTTTAGCTCCTTTCTGGGACGGCGGCGACCGTGCGGCAAGCCTAACTCGCCTTGGTAACTCTCACGGGGCGGTGGATGAGACGTGGCCGAAACAAACGCGGTCTCCAACGGGGCCTAGCGGCTACAGTTTATTTAGAGGGGATGTTACGTGGCGGTCGCGGGGCGCGAACCTGAGCTACCGCTCCACGCCATAGACACGTCTCGTACACCAGAGACTCACTGACGATGCCGTCCTGACCGGGGCCTCTCGTCAGATCCCTGCATAGTCACCAGGATGCGAGCGGCTAGCACACCGGGCAGTCTAATTGAACTTGGCTGTTTATCGCTGGAGGCTGCGACGTCTTCGAAGTTCCAGGGTCGGCGCTCGGCGGTACTGCGGCGTGGAGCCGCCGACGTGCACAAGGGCGGAGTGCTTGCGTTCTTCCCTCCAGGCCTAGCCGTGGGTGCGCCGTCTCAATCTGCCTCTGCGTCCTACACCCGAGCATTCCCTCATCCCCGAGATCTTTGTCCATTCACACCAATACATCGGAATCCCCACTGAGATAGGACCTGAACCATCCCTTGCTGTGCAGTGCCAGTGATGCCCATGCGAGATGCGAGGCGGTCAAGAAGGACTTGGTGATCGATAGTATCAAAAGCTCCCAAAAAATCGAGCAAAGCAGAGATACTCTACTTAAATCTGCGTTCATGAGGAGGTCGTTATACATCCGAAGCAATAATGATTCTGTGGAGGGATGAGCTCTAAAACCAGACTGGAGCTTCCCTCCAGGCCTGGCCGTGGGTGCGCCGTCTCAATCTGCATCTGCGTCATACACCCGAGCATTCCCTCATCCCCGCTCGCTCTCTCACATACTCTCACTCTTACCTCTCAACTCTCTCTCTCTCTCTCTCTCTCGGCGACAAACCGGTTGCACATGGATCCTATGAAATAACCGTTGTAGGATTAGCCCCACGTAGGCGATAGGTGAGCGGGCAGCTCTTCCTCAATCGCCTGGCCGGCAAGGCGGGAGGCTGATGAGCGAGCGAGCGGCGCCGGCTGGTTGCTCCTCCCACCGCGATCCGGCGACCTCTCCCAGTAGCACCGTCTATTGGGATTCTCAGGAGGATTAGTTGCCGTTGATCTGTTATGTCTAAGAGCGCACAGCTTGTCACACCAACATCGCATATTTTGGCTAGGCATTAGTTCAGGGATAGGCGAACGCGGCCCACTGTAAAGCTGCCTGAACTGCAAGCTGTCCAGCCACATTCCACATGCTTGCACACAGCATCCGTCCCAATCGCACCGCATGTGTTCTATTTATTCCTGTGAGCTATTCCTTTGCGCGTATCTTAAATAAATAAATAAATCCTAGCTGATTAAACAGCCTCTTTTTGTATAGTGACAGAAGAGCCTTTATGGCTATCACCACCGCTTGCAGTGGCGATAAAGAATCGCCCACCACAGGAATCGAACACACGACCTCGGGACCGAGGTCGTGAAAGCAACCGCCTTACCTAGTGAGCCATCACGGCTAAGAACACAACTATTTAGGACAGTATTTAGTGGGTCCCTGTGATTCGTCCTTCATGTGCTAATGCGTGCTGACACTGTGCCTGCTGCCACAAACCACACTTGCATGCTGACCCTGAGCATGACACCCCTAACAATAATAATAATAATAATATTGCACTTGATAAAGCGCCCTCAGAGAACTTAATCTCTTTCTAGGCGCTTTACATTTGCTGCAAAGTGATACGCAATAGAAAATACTAACCATGTTATTCGTGTTGTTTATCAAGCAGGATATTACTCACCATTCAATCGCGTTTCCCTTTGCAGCAAATGTAAAGCGCCCAGAAAGGGACTGAGTTCTCTGAGGGCACTTTATCAAGTGCATTATTATTATTTATTATTATTATTACGTATAGCTGTGTTTCGAACTACATTCTTCGGAGACCGCGCCTTCAGTTGGCAGTATGGTCCCCACGTCGGAAACTCACAATTGACTGAATACACCTGATGACATATCAAAGCAAGCAAACAAAAAATACCGACTGTTCCTCACAGCATTTGCTTGTCTACGTGTATAGCTTTTTGTGACTAGGCGTGCACTAATTGTTCATTTTATTATTGTTAATCAATTTGACAGGCTTAATTTCCAGACCATTTCAAGTACCCAGAAATAGATTTAGTTATCCGAGGGAAATATGCAAATGCTTAAGTATTATTATTAGGTTAGAAAAGGAAATGCTATACAAATAGAAAATGAGACCACTTAATTAACAGGCTCTAATTAACACTTGCAAGACAAACTCCTCATTTCTCTCTACTTTCTAAATGTGTTCTAGTTTTGATAGCCCAGAGTACTCATTGACTTTCAATAGGCTCAAATTGCAGATGGTCAATTTCAGTAACCGGCTGTGCACGAATGGAGGTGAGGCAGCTCTAAACCTTGATAAAGCATGGTGGTGGCAGGATTAATTCTTGGTGAACCTTGAGGAAATGAACACATCCACTGGCACAACATGCAAACCTAGTATTTACCAATCGATGGCCACAACGGCATTCATACAGCCGTCTTGCAGTAACGCTGCTCAATCAACGGTACTAGGGAGGGAATCGCCCATCGCTAAAGACCCGCCAGATGAAGTTTTAAGCACCGGAAACAGCATAAAGAGTTTGATGGAAGTAAACTGTCTTCGGTTTGTTCGTATTGGTATCACATATCTCTCATTTATCTTAGTTATTATGCTGGATTCGGCAATTTTTAGATTAAGCCCTCGACGAGTAAACATACTCACTAGGTTACCGGAAACGACGGCACGACGCGTGTTTTGATCCAACCGGGCCCGAAACTGGGGCCTGTTAGACATGCCCTCGGCTTGCCCTGCTTTGGTCGTTTAGTCTAATTCAGCCGGGCTATGGCGGCTGGTGGCTCATGCGTTAAAAGATCAGAAGAAAATACGATGGAGGTTTGTTTGCTCGAGCCCTTTCGTACGGGTCTTGCTGCGGATTTTGAGAGCGCACTTTGAGCATAGCCCCTCACCCTCTTCAACCGTCGAACCGCTTTCCTGATTTTTGGGCATCCGTCTGTATTACAGCGGATAATTTCTGTTGCGACCATATTTTGCGTGTTTTTCCATACGGGAACCCGTTATTTTCTGCTTGTAATCGTACCTGGACGGCGGGATATTTGCAGAATCTACGTTGCCCAACTCGACTTCTGTAACTCACTACTTGCATATCTTCCGACCTATATAGTTAGGTACTGACAGTTGGTGCACAAATCTGCAGCAAGTCTTGTCCGTCGTGAGCGTCGTGGTTACCAGAGTAACTACTTCTCGCCGACCTGCACCGGCTCCCGATTAAAGAGAGCTTCGAGTTCAGGGTTTTGTCCCTCGCTTTTAGGTCCTTCATTCTCTTGCTCCAGCCTACCTGTCAGAACTACTCTCCAATCAGGCTAGGTACCGTAACATCCACTCTTCAGATTAAAGTCGTTTAGCTGCGCCGCGAGCTAACTTAAAATTTTGTGGAGGCCTTGCCTCCAGTCCGTATACTCCCAAAGCTTGGAACTTACTCTTGACTGACGTCACGACATCTACTAAAATTGATGACATTTAAAAAGAAGCTAAAAACGCACCCATTCCACACAGCCTTTGCCTGGTCCGTGTGAAATAGTCCGAATGTGCAAGTGAGTGCTGGCTCTGTGCATGTTGCATTGTGCATCACTAACCATATTGACATGCTTCCATTGCAGCACCTGTAAAGTGCCCAGAAAGAGATTTAGTTCGCTGAGAGTGCTATACATGTGTCTTATTAATATTAATATTATAATTTTATCAGAGGGAGCAAGGTTTCTAGCATAGTTGTATATCATAAGAAGCAGTGCATGATCGCCTAATTAGTATTCGTCTGTTATTGAGCACCTAACTTTAGTCCAGGTTATTATGTGTTGTATTTTTATATTCCTGCTTCACTGCTTGGATAGCCTTTTAAATAGGTACTTGGTTTCTTGAATTATCTTGCTGCTGAATTTGATTCAGTGCTAGGGTAATGTTGTGCATATAGTAGCAAGTCCATGCTATAAAGCATTTCAAGTACATATATGCATTCATCTAATCGTGGTCTCCGTTAGTCCCTCATTTTGTGCTTAGCAAGTCCTTAATGGTCAGTATGGGTGTACTGTCTATTTTCTGTTGTGCGAATGTCATGTCACATCCGTTAGCTCCATCGAGCAGACACACCGTTGCTGCCAAAATAAAGTTGATTGTTAGTACCGATCAAGGGTCCTTCGTTAACCTATTGGCTGCCCTGATAGACCGTAGCCCTTTGCTCAATTCCTGTCGGGTTGGTCATGGCATTCTTTACTATGCCACCACTCACTGCGCTCATGTTGTATGCATAAAGTCTATTTGTATGGATATCACAAATAAAAAATACTCAATCAGCCGTATGGCTGGATGCTACTTGCATTGTCATCATTACAACTGTTATATTTTTGACCAATCTAGAGCATCGTCGAGCTGTTTCGTTGTTTCATCTGTACCGACAAGCTGAGGGATGCCCGACTCTGTCCACACTGTTCGAAGCTGTGCTGCCTTCACTGCATAAAAGTAAGTAAATTACCTTGTTTAGAAGAGATTAGATATGAAAGAGTAAATGCATTACACAGCCGAGCTCATAGCTAAGACTGGCAGTCTGTCTAGCATACTTGTACAGGCTTTCTCGTGCATGAGGGAGTCTTATATCTTCCTCACTTAGTTTTAATACGCGTTATTTATCTTTTTAGCGATGGCTTACTGAACAACGACCTCAGTGCCCACACTGCAGGTTAGTTATTGATGCTACAATGCCACACAAAACAAGAGGCTTGGACCTCAGACACTACTGAGTTCAGCTAGCTGTCTACTCTGAATAGTTTTTTGTTGATATGCATATGTGGTACTTTCAATGCATTGCATGGTCACTGATGATGTTCTTGCATAGTGTGCTTGTAGGATGTTCAAGCTTTTTTGTTTGTCTGAAGGGCTTCGTTGCGTCTGCACGAGTTGGTGTACTGCCGATGGGCTGAAGAGTTGACACAACAGCTCGACACTCTACAGCTTGCTGCCCCATCCCTACGTCGACAAGACGAAATGCTCAAAGACAAGTACATTTTTTTATGGATGTGCACTGGCTGAGCTCTTTGGCTTTTTTTTTTAGATCAGATGCTCAAAAGGTTTTCTATGTGGCAGCAACACATGATTCCCCTTGTTTTCTTTTAGTTGCAGCATTCACAGTGAAAAACTCACGGTGTACTGCAGCATTTGCAAGGTGGCAATTTGCCACCAGTGTGCACTTTGGGGTGGCACGGTATGTATGTATTCCTTTACTTCAGGCAATTTACAACGAGGCAATCTCTACAGAAGTGCCTCGTGATTTGGAATTGGTACACGTACCAATATGTGTTATTTGATAGGTTGAGTCAGGGTCACAGTTAGCCAGATTTAAACGAACATTATTGCTGCAATGCTTCAAAGGCAGCTTTGTCTAATAAATCGGAAACAGACTGTTAGGTACTGTTTTTTGATCACGAAGTCATACCGCCCTAATTACATTTTTTTTTACCGTGAGTGCCTGAGTGAAGGCGGTTTTCCAGCATTTTACCATCTTCTACTAGTACGTTCTTTTTCGAAATAACATTAACCAAGTATAAGCTAGATGAACGAATATGACAAGGATCACGGTGCATCTATCTTTAACCGTGCAGCAATAAAAGTAACATCGAAGAGTTGTTCTAATTTATTTAATGCTTCTAATGAACCTGCTAATTATGCTAACATTCTAAGCTGCTTGAACAGATCTAGCAAAGCCAAATACTTTATAATACTGCACCACTTCAACCAAACATCTTGTATCAGTTTTTGTGCTCAACAATGAGCTATAGTCACACATAGTCAGCATAGATCCTGGCTGCCATACCTATTGTTATTGGTCCACAGCTTTTTCAAATTTCCTTGGTATGAATTGGGAATTAGTTGCCAGTGGCAATAGTTCACTTGCTGTCTGTGGAGTGCAGTACCTAAGCACTTTGAGTGATGATAGTGGTGTGCTTCGAACGATGGAATCTTCCGACATTATTCGTCCGACCTCAACTTGAAAGTCCAATACCACCTTGCCCTGATCAGTTTTGCTTCTGAAGCTAAACTTAGGCATTTAAAGTCAGTCTTTCCAACTGTTTGTCCTTGGTCTACGATGGCTTGTTTGGGGTACATTCCTCCCCCGCACTAGAGAGCGGCCTCGGGCGACTCCTAGCGTGGTGTGGACCTTTGCCTGATTTCCGTGATACCTTCGGGTATTCCGCTGCTATATTCGCTGTGACTATTTATGAGCTGTACTCGGATATGCTACACAAATCAGGACCTGCTTAGCATAAGGTGCGATGTCGCCATTAGTCGATACCTGCCGGCGGGCCTTCTTCAGCGGGTCAATGAGAACCTTCCTGCATCCTGCGTTCGCCCTATCAACAGCTCGGCTATCAAACCAACGACCCGTAAGTTTAAAGCACTGAATAGTACTTGTGTCGGTAGTAGCCCACCTGCCATGGCCCAGCACGTTGTGAAACGTCGACCAGCGGCCATTACTAACATCCAATTCAAATTCGCAGGGCCCGTGTCCCCTGGGCCGGATACACGCCAACGTGAATACAGGCCACTTCATTGCCATCGCCCAGTTGTTGGACAGCCTATTAAATTCCGCCTACTGAATGTTCGCTCGCTAAAAACCAAGGGGTCACTTATCCGCGATCAGGTGGTCCAGGAGAAGCTAGATGCATTTCTGCTTACCGAAACCTGGAGGACGCCTTGTTCCAGTAGCTGTATTTCTGAGACCACTCCACCCGGGTTCTCATTCTATCAGTCCATGCGTTCTGACAAGGTTGGTGGCCGGGTTGCAATTGTTGTTCTCGAATCGTTTGGCTATAAGATATGCAGTTTCTCGCATGGGCCATCGTTTGAATCGGTTGCAATTAGGTCTTCATCAAAGACAATGCCTCTCACTGTTGTGATATACCGGCCTTCTTCTGGCTGTCTAAACTTGTTTATAGAGGCGTTTTCAGAGTTACTCGCTAAAATATTTGCGTGTGACAGGCCGTTACTGATTGTAGGAGACTTCAATATTCACGTTGACAACCCTAGCAACAGCCAGGTCTGCTCATTTCTTGACTGTCTGAAGAATTAGGGTTTGGTCCAACAGGTTAATCACACCACCCACGTCGGTGGCCATATTTTAGACCTCGTGATCACTAAGGATGTCCTCCCCACTGACCTTATGGTGTGCCCACTGACCCTCTCGGATCATTGTTTGGTCTCGTTTACTGTTCCTGCTCCCTTGTACGTACAGGGCAATGTCGAACTTGTCAAACGACGTAGCTTACAAAGCATTGACATAGACAAGTTTTTGAAAGCTGTTTGTGATGCAGGTCTTCTTGATCTACATTCAGACTCGACCGGCAGCCTCGATACCCTCACAGATGCAATGAACATGACACTCAGGAGTGCTCTTGACAAGCATGCTCCCATTCATTCTATCCGTGTTCAAAGTCGTGGAGATTCCTTTCAATTTGCAAAAAAAACTCCTAAAGATGCACCGGGTTAAGCGAAGGCTTGAACGTCGTTTCAAGAAATCGGGTCTGATGCAGATCTAGTCAATTTCAAAGACTTCCTTCGAGTTTACACCCGAAAGCTTAAAAAAGTCAGGGCTTCTTTTTTCATCCGAAAGCTGAATTCCTGCCAGTCGGACCCTAAACAGATTTATAAGACAGTAAACCATTTACTGGCCAATGCTGAGAGGTCTGACTCCCCAGATATTAAGGACTCAGCCGAAAAGTTTTCAGCCTTCTTTACTGAAAAAATTGTACACATTCGTTCCTCTATTAAGCCCCCTCCGACTAAAGCAATCGCGGTTCCACAACCTGTGACCTTCCTTACAAGGTTCTCCGAGTTTTCTGCATGCGATGTGGCTACTCTAATAAGGTCAAGCAAAAAGAGCTCGTCTCCTGAAGACCCTATACCTTCATCTCTGTGGTCTTCACTGGCATTCCAATTCAGCCCTGCCATAACCAAGATCGTTAATGCTTCTCAAGGAAAAGGGGTCGTCCCCAAGTCCTTCAAATCGGCAATCGCTAGATCCATACTTAAAAAGCCTGGATTAGACACAGAGGTCCTTGCAAACTATCTCCCTGTTTCCCTTCTTTCTTGTCAAAGATTCTTGAAAAAATTGTTGCTAAGCAGCTGGTTGAGCATATTGAAAAGAATGAAATGTCAGAAACATTTCAATCAGGATTCAAGAGGCAGCACTCCACTGAAACTGCTCTCCTCCGTGTTAACAATGACATTCTACGTGGCAACGACGACGGGAACGTCACTGCCCTAGCTCTGCTAGATCTGTCTGCTGCCTTCGACACCATTGATCACGATGTTCTGCTTGAACTATTGAGAACAGCGATCGGTCTGGCAGACGAAGCACTGGTGTGGTTTAAATCGTACTTGTCTGGTCGTGTTCAATCCGTGTCGTGTGGGGGTCAGGTCTCACACACGAGAAGGGTCACTTGTGGAGTCCCTCAAGGGTCTGTAATTGGTCCCTTGCTGTTCTCCATTTATACACAACCTCTGGGAAAAGTGATTAAGGCCCATGGAATAGGATATCACTTTTATACTGACGATACTCAGTTGTATTTGTCATTCAAACCGTCGGAATATGCTGCAACAACTGAAAAATTGAATGCTTGCCTTGCCGATATTCGATCCTGGATGTCGGAAAACTTCCTGAAATTAAATGACGACAAAAGCTAACTACTGCTCATAGGACACCCTAAGCGTGTGGCTGGATTAAAAGGCTTCGCTCTTCTAATAGGTGATGCTGTTGTGCTATCATCACCACGTGCTCGAAATTTAGGTGTCGTTTTAGACAACTGCCTCAATTTTAAAAAGCTACATTCAGAAAACTGCCTCTACAGCTAGCCATCACATCCGATCCCTATCCAAGATTAGGAGCTGTCTTTCACAGTGGCTTGCAAAACATTTAACTAGCTCCTTAGTTCTGTCTCGGCTTGATTATTGCAATTCCCTATTGGCTGGGCTACCAAAAAAAGCGATTAGGTCACTGCAGATGACTGCAAGGCTAGTCTTCAAGTCCCAGAAGTTTGAGCACGTGTCTCCTTTGCTTAAAGAGCTAAGATGAATGCTGGTTGACCAACGGATTCAGAGCAAGATTCTTATGCTGACCCATAAGGCCCGCCATGGCTTGGCACCTTCTTACCTAGCTGAACTGCTGCATCAGTTTCAGCCTCTTTGCACCCTCAGGTCCTGTGAGGACAATAAATTAGCTGTTCCATTCTTCCGCTTAACGACCGTTGGCGACAGAAGCTTTAGCTCTGCAGGTCCTAGACTGTGGAACTCGCTTCCACAATTCTTACGCAACGACAACTACTCTTCTGCTACCGACTATGGCTCATCCTTTTCAGCGGTTCTGAGCTGCTACTTCCATGCTACTCAGTACCTCAACTGCTCTCCTGACTCTGCAATGCTTCCCACTTTCTCTTTGTTGCGTGAGACGAAGTCTGTTGGGTACCGAATGCGTACCGTAAGCCGCTTAGGCTGTGAGTGCGCTATACAAAACTCTCCTGCGTAACACCCCATGGTCTTTATGACTTTGTGGAGTTATGGACGGTGATACATTACATTACTTCGTATGGTGCATTTGGTTGCTTTCACATTCTTCCTCGTGATACTACGTTTGGCTTAGGATGAGAACACAGCTGCCTGCTGGCTGCAAGCACCTGGCTTAAGCAGATCGCATTTTAATGCTCTTATTGGTCTATTCATGGAGCAATAAAATTGGCTAGTGATCTGAAAGCTTATTCTAAGTAAATTGACCAGGTAGAGGTGTACCATGCTTTTGCTTCAGCGTTGTGGATTTCTTACATCACTTGCTTACGTGGATGCAGTGCAGTGCATTTCCTAGTCAATGCAATGTTCAACCGATTTATTTTGCTGCTGGCATCGCTCGATACTTTAAAGTATCATCGGACGGGACTTAGCCCATCCATTTTTCTTCTGCCAATCCAGCATTCTGGCCACACGTTCAAACCACTTGACGAAGTCTATGAAGAGCACTGTGTGACAGTGCGTGAGGAGATGACTCAACTGAAACGTCGGCACATTGAGCTCATCAGCATGGTGCAAGATGTGGTATGTGATGTCGGTTTGGTGAGGCCTATGAGGCCTTCAGCCACTACCCTGTAGCCTGCTGCTTGTCTTGAATATTGCTTTTGCATGGTGATACAGCATTGAAATGGGCTCTCACATAATCGCGTAGGAACGCAACGTTGAGAGCGTGAAGCACGCTAAGGACGATCGAGTGCGTGAAATTCGAAATGCTGTCGAGCTGATGATGGCACGCCTGGAGTCCCAGCTGAAGAGCAAGCTGCTCACACTGATGGGTAGGTGTACTCTGGTCGGCTACCTAGCTTGTTTATAGGGCGATGTTCGGTCTTTTCAGTGGTAGAGCAGCAGTCACGAAACAGCAACAGATGTAGCTAGACACCGGCAGCTAGATTTCAAATATTACTAACGGCAAGCCCTTTTTCTACCCTGGTCATTTCCCCTCACCCTTTTTGTATCTAGGGCAACCCCCAATGTCCCTGATGCTCAACAGTCCAACAGGGCTCGTCGGAAACGGATATCCGGTGTAGACATTCGCATCAAGCACTAAGCTGGCGCCCATCCCGACTGGCGGTATACCAGCATCACTGGTGCAGGTTTGGTGTGCTTTGCACGTGCTGCAAGCAATACAAGTCATTAGGATTAGGTGAATGTTTGCCGTAGTCTAAAGAGTCTGATACCATTACCTCATCCAACAAATAGCTGATTTAACAGCCTCATTTGTATAGCAGCAGCTATCGGCCGTCACCACCATTTGCAGTCGAACCCACGACCTCGGCTGTGAATCCACTGCAAGCCATGAACCAGTCATCATCAGCGCATAGCAGTGCCAACACTACCACAAAAGAGATCATTTTGCTCAAATTTGCATTGTCTGTCTTCTCAAAATCTTCGACTCATGACGATGCTCCTGCTGCGAATTTTGCACCGGCACTACTCCAGCAGCAACCCATAAGTATGGCATCAGCACAGTAAAGTGTTGAACCGTATGCAGCTTCATTGTCTGCTTCAACACAGCCAGGTCAAGGCAATGCCCTGCCTCTAGCTTCATTATCCACAGGGGTACATCGATTGAGATTCCGGATGGAGACTTACTGTTTCGACATACGATCTGAACATTGTCGATGAGATCTGTTGTTTTTACATGGTCCAGGGCCCGTTCCATCCTCCATCACATGCGTCAGATGGTGGCATATCCCCAAGCCGGAGATTAGAAAAAGTTACGTGTCGCCCTGAATCATTATAATTTCAGACGTATAAGTAGCTTGAGACTTCCTGTATCGTAGATAATGTTACTGTTTCACATGCTTCCTTTTCCTCACCGACTTGAACCTTTTTGAAAAGGGCATGCTTGGTAACAAGAAGGTCTGTGGCACAGATTGCAAACTTCTCGTGCATCAAAGTCTCCACCAGTTGCATTGCAGTAAGTCGAAGGAGAAGGCCATTGACCTGATGAACAACGAAGCACGCAGCACTATAGGAAAGTATGGCATGAATCGCTGATACGATTGCTGATGAGTCATGGCCGGCCCACTAGAGCCACGATGAGTCTGTCGATTTGCTCCGCCTAGTTAACTTCCTTGAGCTCCTCACGCCCATGTGCAAGTGAGACATCGAGCTTGCTACCATTGCAATCGAAAGGGCTGCAGATTTTTACGATAATCTACCCCGACATTCAGAAGGACATTAATCACGCTTGCTCAACTCGTTGGTAGGCGTCTCGATGATGCAGAAGGCGATGCTTATTACTGCTGCATCATGACCAAGAGACGCGAGATGTGAGCAAGGAGCAGCTGGCTCATGTGAACTGCTTCGTTTTGGTCAAGACCGATGTGTTGTGCAAGTGACTTGTCCACCTGAAGCAGGAGACAAACATCTGCGCCGATACTCTATACACTTCCATCGTTGACATTCAGACGAATTGCCGTCGTCCGATCGTCAATTGTCACGGTCAAAGCTGTGATGATATAACCAATCTGAGGGCTGAGATGTCCTGTAAGCCTTGATGAAGCAACTGAAAAAGTTGGTGTTCTGCAGGCTTTGTCAGATGTACGGGCTTCAGCTAGCCGTGGTTACAGCCTGCGCAGACCCAGACACTGCCCTTTTCTTCGGATTGGTCTGTGATATTATCAATGTGGTGACGGGTTCTTGCAAACATTGCGATGAGCTGCTCAGAAAGCTAAGGGAGATCGTATACAAAACCTGATCGACGAGCTGCAGGTTGAGACAGGCCGTGGCCTGAACATGGAGACTGCACTGGTGGGCCCAGAAGATATTTTGTGGTCTTCATTTTGGCACATCACTCAATCAATTGACATGTTCGGCGCGACCGTTGACGTCATTGAGCACGTCGAAGATAACGGTAGCACGGCTGAGCTGAGAATCAAGGTGACATGCCTCCTTGATCACATGCTTTCGCTCAGGTTTGCCTTCGTCTTACATCTTAAAGAGAGAGAAATAGAGAGAGAGAGAGAGAGAGAGAGAGAGAGAGAGAGAGAGAGAGAGAGAGAGAGAGAGAGAGAGAGAGAGAGAGAGAGAGAGAGAGAGAGAGAGAGAGAGAGAGAGAGAGAGAGAGGGTAGCCTGCGTACAGGCCGACGCACAGGCAGGCAGACAGAGCACTTACTATTGCTTATGCATGAGCTATCATGGATGTTACAAAAACAAGATCAGGATATTGTCGATGCCTTGCACATAGGTCGATTGCACGGGGTATGCGCTGACAGAGATGCAAACGCATCGCTATGAAGATCAGTTAACAAAGTGCAGAAAGGCCTACCAGCATCATGAGGTTGAGTTGCCCGACATGAAGGCCGACTACATCCGAGCGTGTTGGCCTCGTTGGAATGAGCACACGAATAGAACGAGTACTTTTTCAGTTTCGACTTATTCTACGTGGCAATTGACTAGCTACAGTCAAAATTGGACTATCGGCTTGACTATGAGTCGATGAAGATGCCATGCCCTGTCTGGCTGCTTGCATCTCCCCTTACCAACAGTTCTCTGCATTCAATGTCGATAACCGTGTGGAGTTCGCAGCCGAATTCTGTAAGACAGACTTTCCAGATTTCCAGCCGATCCTCTTGAGAAGCAACTTTGCAACTTTCGTTGAGAACTTGATTCGAACTTGGCTGCCTGTGACATACTCTACAACCTGGTACGACTTATTCTAACACTGACTGTATCAACCCCCAAGGCCAAGAGTGTGTTCAGTGTGTTAGAACTTAAGACGCCTTCGAACGATGATGGATGCATGCTACCTTAATGACACTAGCTGTTGTTTGTTGAGAACGAAGCGGCTGCGATGGCGATGAGATCTTCAGATACTTTAAATCTTTGCACAGCTGATGCACTAGCCCTCAGTAGTACCACAGGGTTCTTTCTTACTATTAGCCTCTCACGGTACTGCATTGCTTGGTCCGTTTTAGTGATATTTCTAATTATCCCAGAACAACTATCGGCTGCCTAAAATCTGCTATTTTCATATTTTTCTTGAGTTCGCTTGTGAGCATAATTAAAATGTTGAAGTCGCATGCACTTATTTGTATTTGCAGTGGATCTTATAGAGTGATAGTTCAAAGCAGTCCAACTTTTGTGAGATTCCTTTGGTTGCTGCACATTCTGCAAATGCTGGCCGGCCACAAGAATGATAATCTTCCGTGGGAGTTGGCGTTTTGTCATTCACTGCCTGCACCAGCTTGAACCAGATATTCTGGATTGTGAGTGACTTGCAATACAAGGACCAACCAAGAGTGCCCGACGTATGTCAGTTTTTGCTACTGGTAGCAAGACATGGGGATCAACTGCTCTGTGTCGGCTACTATAGTCAACGATTGGAATGCAAGCATATTAATGTGAGGCAGAGAATATAGAGGCAATTCTTGAGTTTTCTTGAGGATTTGGTTGCAGAATAGGCCTTGTAGATAAAAGAAATAGGTTACCTCGGATGGCTGCTTGGTGTTATTTTTGTGTGCGTTGGCTATCTTGTGCCTTGAGAGAAGCCCTCATCGTGCCGTACTGTATGTAGATGCAATGGCTCTTATTGCATGTCTATCTTTCTAGGTCAACGAAATCAGCTTACACAAGAAACAGAAGAGCTGGAGGCAACAATACACCAGGTGGAATACGATCTCAAAGCATATTCAAAGAACGAGCTGATCAGTAAAAGCAGTGACATGCTTCACAATCTCAGGCAGATCTATTATAAACCCATGGCATCTCTCGTGACAGCACCTGTTCCGGCAGATTTTGCAAGGCAAGAGGCTTCATTTTTGCACGTGAATGTATAGCTTCTTTTGTATTGGAGAAATCTTGGTGAGTCTTCCTGTATGTGAGCTTCATAACATACGTAGAGTTGTTTTGTCACTGTGAGCCCATTATTACAATAGCAGAAACTTGGAAAGGGGTTTGCGATCACTGATTTTGCAAAGAGATTCATTCTTGTCTGTGAGCATCTCCTCACTGTGTGTTTCTTAAATAAGGCTTGGCTACTCGTCAATGTCGTTTATTATAATAACCTGAACTGAAAAAACTTATGTCCGGTAGCCAAATAACTGAATTGTACCAAGCTTATGCCACCGAAACACAAGTTGTGCTTTTGTGTGAGTAATTGTTTATTGTGTTGCTGGTTTTATCGATGTTCCATTTTCTTCAGTTATGTGAGCTCCACCTTACTAAGCATTGCTTTGCATTACTGTAATGACCGACTAATACTGCGTTGCTTGGTTTTAGTGAAATAGTTCCACCATATGATGCCAGTACATTTGTCATGAACGGATTCACAGCCCTGCAGCAAAGAGCCGATCCTATTTACAGCCCAATGCTACATGTCCATGGTCTCAGTTGGAGGCTGAAAGTCTACCCGGTTGGTAGCCTATTGTGTGCTGCATCCCATGTCTAGCATACTTGGGAAGAAGTTATTTCGGTGTCATTTATTTGTAGCAATTGGTCTTGTTACCTGATTGTATGTCTCTTTTGCCCTACAACTGTCGTCTAGTTGCTTTTTAAAGGATTAGATCTGCTGCTAGCAGTTTTTGTGACTTTTTCATAGCTAAGAACTATTACTCTTCCCTGTAGGATGGCAATGGTGTCGTACGGGGAAATTACCTCTCCGTGTTCCTTGAACTGTCTTCGGGTCTTCCGGAGACATCCAAGTAAGCCGTTAATGGCAATGCATGCCCGCAGCCATAACTATTGATGGCGTTGTGATTAACCTATTGCTCTTGCTTGCTTTAGGTACGAATATCGTATCGAAATGGTCCACCAAGTGTCTAGGGATTCAAGCAAAAACATAGTGAGAGAGTTTGCATCTGATTTCGAAGTGGGGGAATGCTGGGGTTATAACAGGTTTTTCCGACTCGACCTGCTGGCTGCAGAAGGCTATCTCGATCTCGACCCGGATGTGCTAGTGTTGCGCTTCCAAGTGCGTCCATCTACGTTCTATCAGAAATGTCGTGACCAGCAGTGGTATATTTCTCAACTCGAGTCGTCACAAGCACAATATGACGTGCAAGTTCGTGATCTCAAGGAACGACTACGAATTGAGCTAACACGCTCGTCACCACGTCGTGGTGGAGGCAGCAGCAGAAGAGCTGCATTGCCAGCACATGGTAGGCTGACAGACGTGTGCTCGTATATTCTCTCATAGCATTCTCTCATACCATTCGTGCTTCTTGACACAACACAACCGAGTGGACACCGTATGATTTCTTAGTAAAGCATGATGCAAAGCCGGTTGTCTCTGTAAATCTTGAAGTGTTGCTAGAAGCAGTCAAACTCTACCGTTTGCCACTCAAACAAGCAGGCAGGCTTACTTCGTAGATATATGGATATATAGATTATATCGTAGGTATATAGATGCTCTAGACACTCAAGTGCCTATGCTTGTCAAGCTCTAACCTTGATACACAATGTCATACGATTCTTCTCTTGGCTGCACTGACCTGTTTAAACAAAAAGATAATGTTAAAGCAACTGGCAGAAGTAAAGTATTGAAGTGTATCATAGGACTTACAAATATTACTAGAACAACTCGGTTGAAGGAACAAAAGAATATAGAAGCTTTTCAGATTTTGCTTTAATGGCTAGTTTTGTGCCAGCCTTTCGTGAAGTTACTAGTGGAGACACATAATCCAGACATATGTTCAAGACTCCCATGTGCTGTCGATGCATTCGGGCAAATAATGTGCTTTTAGACCGTAAATGCAGTTACTGAAAAGGGGACATAGCTGTACTTGTTTTGGTTTTCTACTTGCAGCAAGCTCATATTTGATTTTTGTCAACTATGGAGCAGTGAATCGACCATGCTTTGAAACTAGGTCTCACTAAACAATAACCAATTAATGAAAGTGTCCACAAAGAGGTTGACCAAAAAATGAAGCTTGAAGAGGTTTGTCGATGACATAGCATAACCATGCATAGTAGTAAAAATCGGCACCTTGGTGAGGCGTTTGTGTACTGGGTTTTCCTATGCTGTGCTAAGCAGATAGGTTTGACGATATACATTATATGGGAATAAAGCAAATGCTCATTCTTTACTGAGCCTCTGGAGATAGATGGTGAACAACGGCTTATATGCTATCAGCTGGCTGATTGCTGAGCTTTGAGACATGTCACTAACTAAGGCATATACAGATGCTTAAAGTGGAAGTGATTTGCTTAGTAATATTGCAATTCAAGCAGTGTTACAGTTACTGTGGTGAAACGATTGCATCTACAATTCACGTGACTTCTACAGCATAGTCGGCCTATTCTATTTTAGGGTCAGAGTTTCTGGTTGGCTGAAAAATAGAACAGGGTACCTTAAAAGTTCTGATGTTCATTGGCCATGCTGCATAGCCGGATGCTTTTCAGGCAAAACAGAAGAGAAGTATGGGTTTCATATAACCACACTGCCAAGTCATGGCTGATAAATATTTGATTTCGGTAATGGACAAGGAAATTCATGATCTTGGACAAAGCAAAGTCGTTAGCAGCAAGCGGTAGGCGTATGCTTCAAAATCCCCAGGTTTCAAAATTACCACCTTACGAAACAGCTCGGATTAAGCCATATGATGCCGTAATCATTGCATCATTCAAGTGATGGTACAGGTATGCCTTGCTACAACACGCCAAAGAGAGATTCAAGCTGATGAAGGAAGTGTCTGTAGACGGCTACGAGCAATGTGTATTCGGGCATGATATTCTTTTAATGTTTAGGCAGTGGTAATTTGCTTCCATAACAGTTGTCTTATTCATGTAGATGACCTGGTAAGAAGTGGTGCTTACTTTGCAGATTTGTAAATATTTAATTTGGCCTGCTGTAGTGTGACCAGTGCAGTGGCTGGAGGGTGCATGCAAAAAAATTTCTCCTAAGTTATTCAAGCACCCAAAAGGGCCTTCCAACGTTCAGTTGTAGGCTCTGAATAACGCGATGCTACAATAAACCCTGCTTTATATATAAGGCACTAAGAAGCAATATATTATTGACCATCCTTATACATTTCTTGCTGAAAGTCGCCTGCCGTGGGACTGATCGTCCAACCTCTGAGCTACATGTTCAGTGCACGACCAATTGAGCGACTACCAGAACTTGTACAACGGTTAGAAAGATGTTTCGTTCTCAAAGGTGCCATACAATGTCTTATCATGGTTATCAATATTATTATTTATTATCATCTTCATATCATCTAGATCGAAATATTTTGGCAGCCAGTATAGGGCTTTAAGGGTTCATTTCCCTGATTTAAAGGTTTTGCTATTACATGTCCTTGATTCCAGATAATAAAATGTAAGGACATTTGATGGCACGTATAGAAAAACTTAGCCAAACAAAATCAGAAATGAACTTCAGTTGGGGTGTACAAGCATAGCTGAACGTACATTCAAAATTTCACGTTGATCCGTCAAGTGTTGGCCGAGTGTTGGATTTAAGTGTTGGATTTAGAAGCCACAAAGCTACACTGTAAATGAAGCTATTTAAAAAGTCAAGCATGTACCTCAACAATCTGAAAATATGTACCAAGGTTCAACAAGCTAAGATTTGAGTCGTATATTAGTCGTATACTACGTGCAGAGGTCGGAAATTATTCGTTATTTGTAGATATGTTGCTTCTGGTTTACTTCTGTGTTAGACATGGTTTGCTTAATCGTTTTTTAATGCTCTCCGTTCATGTCGAGATCATCAAAACTTCCTATCTCATTTACAACATGTTTGTCTTTTTGAAAGATACCCTAAGCATATATTCGATTGCTAAGCCAACCTTTCAGTATTTTCTGGACATCTGGACCTTAAGGTCTCGGCTTTGAATTTCCACTTTTAAGCTCAAGCCAAATCTCAGTGTAGTGCAAATCAGGTGTCACATTGAAACCGTTACAACTGTTGTCGTCGGTGACCAGACAGCATATCTGCCTCACGACTGGTCGATGCAAGTTGGGGAACACCAACGAATAATTCACTGAGTTCTTGCAACCTTTGAGGTGCTGAATGTACGTGTGGCCTTCAGCAGTAGTTGCAAGTGAAGCAGTAATTTCAGAATACTGAAATTTTGAGTTACCCGTGGTTCTTTGACTTAAGAGTTGAGAGGTGAAAGCTTGCATTGCAGTCTTTTGCTCCTCGTAGCAAGTTCAGTTATGCATCATCAACTTCTCAGTTCAAACTGACTCAAATTGTTGATGCAAATGGTATAACATACTATGCCTGATCCACTCTCGTGTTGTTTATTTGTAATATGTTTGTTCGAGGCTAGTGTTCGTTGGTTTTCGGTGTTATGAGGGAAGCCGCGGTTGACGTATTGCTGAAGCTCGGTGTTTTCGTGACTTTAGACAACCCAAGGCACGTGGCAAATCGACTGGTACGCCACATATGCAGCAAGACGAAAAGAGCCGCGAAAGGCTGCCCGAGGCGGTCCTATGAACCCCAGCACGAATCGCCTGTGATAGACCGTACTGAGGCAATAGCAGCTGTGGCCAGAACAGCATCAGCTGGACCACATTTAGTCGACCAACTGTCTGTTAAACTATCGCCTCGCGACCGAGACGAATCTGAAGAGGGAGAGGATGCTTTCAGTGGTGACTCGGCTAGCTCACAAGATCACGGCAGCCATGTCTGCTGTGACCAGGACGATGGCACACGCTCAGCTGCATCATTTAGTAACAGTGGCCCCGATGAGGATGAACACACGGGAGCTTACGTGGAGCAATCGGTAAGCTAATAATATTGTCACTTCGGTACCGGTTTTTTGAGTGGTGGTGGGCTTGCATCGTAGGCACCTAGTTATGGTCTGAAGTAAGCACAGCTTAATACTTCTGATGTTGCTGGGCCAACATGCAGCCTCTGCTTACACTGGGCTTGTTAAAGACTATAAGTTGTTACCCATAGATGATAGGATGCCCATTCATGGCAGTGCCCTCTTGCTGGACTCTGCCCTTGCATACTGTTATTTGAGTTGAGGTGATTGCAACATGATCAGAGTTGAATTAAGGCAAGCCCCTTGGCAGAGTGAGCAGCAATCAATCCTTGCTGTTAATTAACTTGGTCATTCTTCTTAAGTTCTTGCTTATGCACCTGAGTACTCAATTATAAACTCGAATCCTTCAGTACACGACCATAATCAGGTCACGAATGAGTATCTACCACTGTGGTGCATGTTGTTGTTTTAAGGATTACTGACTGGTATAGTCGACACGACTTTCACCCACCAACATTTGGTGCTAGTGCCTTGTATTCTAGTAGCTCGGCTAGCTAAGCCAATTGTTCTGTATGATGCAAACTGTCAGGTAGCTAGTAGCACAAAAAAGGTGGGAGGAAAAACGCTTTCAACGCTTTACTGAGCACGTGTTGAAGAGAGGTGCTACAGGTACTGCTGTGCTGCCGTCCACCTGTCATGCGAGAAGCATTTGAGCTCGGACGCTTAGCAGCTAAACGCAGACCGAAGTGCGATTCACAGCCAAAGCAATCCTTTTTGCTGCTCCATGCGGCTCCCGCCTGCAGCCGAAGTGGCTTTGCACTGTCTGCCCTGCTCTGCTGTCGTGCGCATTTACTAACGCATAAGTAACATACATCCTTTTCACGGCCTTTCCATAGGTGGCCAGCACTGACGAAGACGACGATAACGAGATAACCCAATACACTTACCACAGCACGGATGAAAATGACGTGGAAGATGAAACCATGTTTGTAGATCGAGACGTTGAAGGCCTGCTGAGTGGCTCTGCTGCGGCTGCTGCCGAGGACCTGCATCAGGCTGAAGCCACTGTTGCAGCGACTGACCAAGCAGCCACTTCAGGGTATGTGAATGCTCCTTGTTGTCACCTCAACTGTCTCGCTGCCCTGTGTGCTGCTTCCTTCCAGGCATGTGCTTCCACTTCGCGTGCTCCTGTCCATTGTTGCAGCAGTAAAGACGAAAACGTGCTGCTGCAGCTACTCGATCTGAACGATGCAGGATCCGAGGAAAGGCAGTGGGCCGTTTGCAGCTATGCATCTGCCGGAAGTAAGTACAGCTGGCTAAAAACTTCCCGTGGCAGCTCAGCCGTGCTCTCGAGGCTCTGGCGCGCCATGCGTAAAGCTGCGGCCTCTCCGCCGAGCTTCCATTTTAGGAACACGATCCAGGCGACGACACACCGACAGCTGTCCGCCTAGGCACACAGAGCTCGCTGACGAGGAGGACGTGCAGACACGGCACATGTCGTCCGTCGAGATGTTCGAACGCATCCAGGCGCACGTGTCCAGCATGGCCGCTGCCGTGGCAGCAGCCAACTCGGCGTTGCTGCAAGAGATCGGGCCTGACGTGCAGAAGGATGTCAGCTCGGTTGAAGGTGAGAGGTCAACCGCCACGGAGCAGCAACCTCTGCTTGTGGCCAGTGCTTTTTTTGCTCTCTTGCAGGGCCTCGCTTGGCTTGTCCTGCATTCGGCTTTGCCATTTGGCTTGTCCTGCATTCGGCCTCGAAAGCTGCCGCGCTTTTACGCAGCTGCTGTTGCTGTGTTTACTATAAGTTATTAGCCAAGCGACTGGTCTTCTTTTATGGCCAGGCCCTACTAGCGAGGACGAGCTCCCACGCAGTGGGGCATGTCCGAGCAGTAGCAGCCGCAGTGCCCGGCCAACCGCAGCGTGTCTGGCAGAGAGAAGCTTCATTTCTACTTCTGCTGGCGGTGATGCTGCAAGCCCATTAGAAAGAATCTCTGTAAGCGATGCTTTTCCTGGGATTGGTATTCCTGCCGAAACAGCCCAACCTGGTCGGAGTCATTATTTGTCATTAGATGAGCTAACTGTGACCATATCAACGGCGACTCGGGGCTTCCATATGCAACCATCAGATGAACCCCGCCTCGGGTAAGTCTACGAAAACTAACTTGCCATGGACAATATGTGCCTTATGAACAAGCATGACATTGGTACAAAAGTCATGATGGTTCTTGCAAATTTATTATTATTATTGAGCTAGTATACGATGTGTTTCCCCATGCGAAATGTGAAACAACCTCGTGAGGACTGGGTTGATGTTACGTTGGAAGTTTTGTATCAATCAGAAAAATCTTCAGTGCACATTGCTTAAAATGACCCTCGTGCCTTCTGTGCCAATTGGAGCCTGAAACACTTCTAAGCATTGCAAGTAGCACATGCACCCATCAAAATAGAATTTTCGAGGAGCTTGGCTGATGTTTGCCGACAATGTGGAATTTTGGAAACTAGTAATAGTGATTATTATGATAAAGCATCTTTCTACTACTCTAAAGAAGAAAACTAAACGGTACTGTAAAAAAGAAAGCTAAATCTATTGCTACGCACTTTGCACTGGCTGAAAAAGAAGGATATTAATTAGTTAGTGATGATGTACCAACACAATTGTTGCATTCACAATACATAAACGACGATTTACACGGAAGAAACCCACGTCAGTTTTGATTTAAATATGGTACACTGAAGATTTTGTAACGTCAGTTGGTAGAGACTTCCGGGTTTAGTTGCATATGAACTCAAGACATGGTGTAATGTGGCAGATTCGACGCTCATGACTGTTAAGTCTAGCTGCCGATTTTGCCCCATAGCAACGGCAGGAAGATATGTAAAGGCAGAGTTAAAGAAGTCAATGCTCGATGGCTCTAATGATTGGCCCTTGATAGTCTTCTTGATGCATGCACGAATTTTTTCCATGCTTATGAGAAGTAGGCAGACTAATAGAGAGTGATATCAAGCAAGGTGCTAGGATAGGAACACAAAACAAATATTGATGTTCAATAGTTGAAGTAAGTTTCATAATCAAGACCATTCAGATCACTGAAGCAATGCAGTTAAATATGGAGGAGCCGACAAAGCAGCAGGTATAGCAAAATTATCAGCTCATGGATTAGAAGTTCATGTTATAGTGATTGAATTCAACACTGAGAATCCTTGCTGTCACCCCATTTGCTTTATAATAATAATAATAATAATAATAATAATAATGTACTTGATAAAGCGCCCTCAGAGAACTTAATCTCTTTCTAGGCGCTTTACATTTTACACAAACTCTCTGTCATACATGATCTTAGCACTGCCTGTCGTCTGCTGTTCGGCCTTGGGGGGCCTTTCGTCTCTTTTGTAACGTGCATGATCAGTTTTAGTTTGCTGAAGTGTCCATAGATCGCTGGCGAGAGTATATAGGCGATGTTTCGATTAGGACTTTGGGAATTACATACTATTTTTCGTATTATTAAGAGCTGCTAGTTAGTGTTTGATGCTACTTGTTTTGCTCTACTGATTTGCATTGGTCTGGTGAGACAGCATTCAAATTCAGCAGGTCAACAAGTTTTCACTAAACGTATTTTTTGCTTGGTAGAAATTCACCAATCACAGTGCAGCTATCTGCATTTGTCTAAAAAGCAGGCTGTCCAACAATTTAGGGGCTTCCCAAGAAGAGCTAAATGAGAACGTTGAACGACAATTTGATATGAATACCTCTCTCCTTCCTATCTCCTCTCATCTTCACTCATCGCTTCAGCTTACAGTACCTAGCTGGATTAGTCCAGAGGTTAAGGTGCTCGCCCCGATCAAGGTCTGGCTGAGGCCTTGGGCTCGAGCCCTGAGGCATGTGTGAAGCGCCTGAATAGAGATTGAGTTCTCTTGGGATGCTATACAATGAATTATATTATCTCCTCTTCGTATGTGTGTGTGTGTATCGTAGGCCTTCTCGAGCTTGCACGTTCTCCCATTCAGATAATGGAAAATGTGGGCTGAGCTTACGAGTCTAGAGTTGGGCAACTGGTGAATGGCTAAGTAGTTAAAGAGTGACACTTGATGCACTGGTCACTACCCTTATTATGTGAGAGTGGTTAGATTGGATCGTACTCTGCTCGCTGATCTATGCTAGTTCGGCTATAATGTGTTTTGCCACGTAGCACTTTCTGCTCCCTGTCTGTCATTGTGATGCTTCATATCTGCACCTCCTTTTTTAACCCACGGGTCTCACTGTCACTGCTCTATGCCAACTTGCTTTCTTGACAGCTTATATATGTATATAGAAAGAGATGTAGTTCGCTTAGGATGCTATGAAAATGTCATATTATTACTAAATGAATGATTTGGCACACCGGCCAGCAGTCTGATGGCAGTTTCTCTCTAAATGATTTCTTTTAGGCTTATTGATCAGCCCCCGAGTGACGACGAAACCGAGCAGTGTCGGCTGCCCAACGGATCTTGACAGCTGATGTCTTTTCGTACTTTTCGTAAAGAAAAGTGCCGATCCCCTCCCCAGAATGAGGGAGCCACCTTTTATGGGTTTTCACTGACGTCAGTTGTGTGCTCTGAATATGGGAACCAGGGATCAATGAAAAAACTAATAAACTACAGCTGTCTTCCGGCTATAGACAGCCGAAGATGCCACCGAAACACAGACTGTCCTGGAGAGCTGAATTTTTTCTCTCATATAAAGTAGAGTGTGTGAGAAGTTAGCTAGTTAGTAAACTGGCACATTAAATGACAACTTGCCGAAGTGCCTTGTATTGACGTTATTGTGCTCAAGTTCCTCAGAACCTTATACGCCGGCCATGACATGCTTGCTGTTGATTTTCTGCCTTGCACAAAGCTGGCTTGTATACATATACATGTAATTGATTGTATAGCATTCGCTTTGTCGTCCAAGTCCCGGCATTGGCTAGTGCATACTGTGTGTAACCTGATTAGTGTGTCCGATGGTCAAACATTGTGCAGGCACACGGAAATCTTAATGCATTGTTTTGACCGTGGAGAAATTGTTTGCAGTATCCTGTTCATTTACCCTCTTATGATTTGTTTGTGGCTCTGTAGGATCAGTAGCGGGTTGCCCCCTATTCCTACATCCCCAACCGTCACCCAACCACACTATCGAATAAAAGCAGTTTGTTATATTGTTCTGTTTTCCACAACTGGCTGTTATAACAACAACAATAATACATTTGATAAAGCCCCCAGATAGCTCAATCTCTTATATTTTACATCTTGCAGGTGCTTTACATTTGCTGCAAAAGAAGCACGATCGAATGGTTAATGTGTGCTCAATAAACAACAAGAATAACATGGTTAGGAGTGACATGCCCAGGGTCAGCATGCAAGTATGGTTAGTGGCAGCATGCTGTTCAGTAAAATGGGTGCAACAACATGACTGTGCTTTAATCCGGTAGCTAGATGGCTTGCTTATTGCAAAACTTGCTTTTCAGCCATATCATGAGCATGTTTCATGTTTCAAGTGAGCCGTAAGGTCTGTTGCCGACCGACTTCAATGAACGTAAGGTTCAGCTTAAAAAGACTTTGAAGGACCTGTGGGGATGAAGAGAGGCACCGGGCTGCTGAGCTAGTTCGGTTAGGCGTAGGTGAGTCATTCCACAGGATACCTTAAAAGTGAATGTAAGTGGTATTTTGTATCTTGCTGTCAATATGTGGCTCCGACAGCAACTGGTACTACCGATGCTATACCAGCATAGATTGGATTCGTACATAAACAAAATCAAACTGGTGTCAGTAGCTAAGACCAACCGTGGGCATAGCAAAGAATTTTTCAGGAACAGCCGAATCTCCACACTGCCCAACCGAGCTAATCAGAGGAGCCCCCTTCGAACGAAGGACCCCTAGGGGGACTGGAGCATACATCTATGCATGAGGCTCTACCAACCTATCGTAAGGCTCCCCGGCGTCTCAAGGAGAGTAACAGCAGTCAAATCTCGAGGGAGAGAGCTCAGAAGCAAGTTAAAACCCTAATGGAGAGCAGACGTAACTAATTATATCAGGGCAGCAGCCATACAAAGAGCTCTAGTGCAGTTTAGGGCTCCAATAGTAATAGATCTCTGGCTGTTAGTTGGGCCGATATTTACATTCCGACCCAAGAAGAGTATGGCAACCCGAAACCTGGGCTCCAATTGATGTAATACATCGTTTACACACAGGATCAAAGGTCTCGGAGAGCAGGCAAATAAGAAGTGGCTCGACAAACGCATCACACACGGTTCAGTGATCGAGCAGAGCAGAAGACTGCTCAGACAGAAAGAGCTTGTGCCGTTGGGAGTTTAGGCCCCACTTTCCAGGCTGCCGTAATGAGCCTTAGCACTCACATACACTGGCCTGTATGCCTTCGTCAGGCTGACTGCACTTTCTCCATTTAATGGTTGCAACTAACAGGCAATTAGCAGAAGCAAATTAAGCTCACAGCAGGGCTGTTCGCTCGTAGGCACAGCTCTCGGTTCAAATGAGATGTGGCCCCTACCCCTGAAAGGCATTAGGGCAGTGTGTCCTTTGCTCTGCACCCCACCGCAAGCTGGCAAAATTTTCTCTTATATGATACATACAGCTCGGTTCCCAACCTTAATGGGCACTATGAAGCAATTCGAAATGACGAGATAGGTAGGAGCAATATGTTGTCCTTGTCCACAGCCGCTCGGGGGGGGGGGGAGGCAACTAACTGAGCAACAATGCTTATGAGGAAAACAGGGCAGCAGCAGCTGCACTCCTGTATGTGGTCATTTGCATCAGGATAGTAAGTGGGCCAAATAAGTTCTGCCTGAAGCAGCAGGCAAGCAGTTTTGCTGACCACTAACGGTGTGCAATTCAGTCAGACAAGGTTCACACGATTAACAGCTGACACATTCGGCCATTTAAAAGCCAAAAAGGTTAGCCTGCTGCCTTGATTCCCCAGTGCTGGAATAGTTAATTAATTGGGCATGGGGGCTTCACAGCAACAGCAGGTAGGCTTCACAGCAGGGCAGCTGCCGGCACTAGCTACTTCTCAGCCAGTGGTCAGTGGTCATACTCCTAAGCCTAGCTTGCTTGGCAATGGCTACAGACTAAGGGCACTGCCGGGAATACGTTAAGGGAGGAATAAACCTCGACCATGCCCGAACCAGCCATTCATGGCTGGCGACGTAAGCTGAGTAAATAGCCTCATTTGTGAAGGCTTCAAAGGAGCCTTAGCAGCTATCATTCCCACTTGCAGTACGCAATAGTGGTACAATTCCCTGCTGTGGGACTCGAACTCACTACCGGGTCTACAAAGAGTGAATATCTTACTGCTAGACAAAGACCCCAAGGGTAACAACAACATTTAACGATGAGCTAAGTATCATGCTTAAGCAAGCATGTCAAAGCAGTCACCGGAGCAGTGAGACCTGCTCACGATGAAGTAACAAGTCTCGGCACCGACGCTTTCCCACCGTTTTTTTTTAATCCAAAAGCAAGCAAACGTCCAGTGGCAGGACTTACGGCTCAGACACATATCAGCTGACTCAATGCAGCCCACTTCCTACAGCTGACCAGCTAGCTAGAAGCACGTACGACTCGTTGCCTGCCGTGCGTGCATGGATGCAAGATCTGCCATGCGATGCGCGAAAAGAAAGATGTAAAAATAAAACGAGCGATTCCGAGGCAGGCGGCAGCTCGGAGCGGCACACATAAGGCCTCTCGCTTGCTCTCTCTCTCTCTCTCTCTCCCTCTCGAGCCCCGGAGCTCCCGGGAAAGAGTGCTGCATGTGCTGACTATGCTAAGACATCAGCAACTGCATTGCATCACAAAGGCATCACGTCAGCCGTCGGCAATGCCCTCGGCACAGCCGACGTCGGCACGTGAAAGCTGGCGGCGAATATCTTGCCAAAAGGACCGGCACTGGCGGCGGGGAGTGAGGCCAGCGGTCTCCGCATGACAGCTGCGAGATAGGCTGCTGGCCGGCGAGCGTTCACGCTTGTGAATATCGACGACGATGGCGCCCCAGTCCACACACCCTGTCACCTGGGCACACCTGGCCGAGCGCTAGCGGCGACTGTGGCAGTGCATTTGCAAGATTCACACTGCCTTCCTGACGTGAGCACCCGCAGCGTGAGGCCCCAACGGCGGCGGCGGCATGTAGGAGCCATCGCCGGGCACATGCCCTCCGCCGACGCCGGCGTGTGGCTCATCGACGTCACTAGTCCGATGGCTTTTATCTTTTCCACGTACCACCATCGGGCCGATGGGGCCACCGAGCTTGGCATTCAGACTTGCTGCGAACTCCGGACGGAGCTTTGCGGCGCTCAGTCGCTGCGCATGCTCAGTCACTGCCGTCGGTGCAGTTCTGTTGGCGGCTGAGTCATCAACCTGCTGGTGCTGCTGCGGTGGCGATCGGCCGTCAGCGGCTGTGGTTGCAGTCTGGCTTCCTGCCCAGCCGGCAGCCGGAACTGGTGCAGCAAAAAGCACAGGCTGTTGGATCCCCAGATTTCTGGGCTTTTGCGCTACAGCCGGCGGCAGGCTTTTTGTTAGCGAGTTACGATCGCCCCACGTCTGTTGTACCACTGCTGAATTGGCAGCTTCGTGCGGTGGCGGTGGCGGCAGCGGCGGAGAAGCCAGCACAGGCAACAAATGTGGCTGCACTATGCAGTGCAACAGAAGCGGTGGTGGTGGCGGCAGCGCAACAGCAGCAGAAGTAGGCTGTTGAAACAGCTGACCGGGAGACAACGGCTGTGGAGAAGAATGCAGTGGTGGAGGCGGTGGAGGTAACAAGTCGTCATAATCGATGGTGACATTCAGATCTGTACACCATTCGGCTGGAGGCGGGACGAGCTGACACGTTGAGTCCGACTCAGCATAGACAGCATCAGCCTCCGGGGGCGGCGGAGGTGGTAGCGCTAGCTCAGAATTACTGTCATCGCCATTTGTGGGCATAAGGTCACCACAAGCAGGCTCGGACGCCAAGCTGGCAGTGTCGAAAGGCGCCTGCTCGTGCGTTGGGGAGAGCTCGCCAGTCGTGACCGATGCAGACGAAGTTCGAGTTGGTGGTGGAGGTCGTAGCATTGGGCGTCTCATGACGGCCTGGCCGGCCCAAGTCATCACCGTGTCGCCTGTTCGGCAAGATCACAGTACATGAAGCACGAGGTCCGATAGCCTTAAAAGGCAACTTCGTATTCTCGGTGCAAACAAAGTAAAGACACCCAGCTCATTTTAATTGTCTGCAGAAAAGCAGATGTCGCATACCTAGCAACCCCTGTGGCAGATCCGCTCAGTTGCCAAGTCTCCTAATGTTATGCCTACACTTCCAAATGTTTGATGGACGAACACATCAAAGTTGTAAAACACATCAATAGCAAGCTGATTCCAGGACTGGCAGCTTCGACCGAAGATAGAAGTAGGTACCTGTTCTATAACCCAGTCCTGAATTTGATGGTAATCAACAGATAAGAATCAGTCGCTGGCCGAGTGGAGAAATTGCTACCCTGGCATGCAAAGTGTGGGTCATTGCAGAAAGCAACAAGCTTGAATAACGGCAGGCCGGGCAAAAAGTTTGACTGTTTGAGTCCAACCATCTAGCAGTAATGTGTCGATGACAGCAGAACATTAGATCGACAGGAAGCAATTTTTTACGATTGTGTGAAGTTTAATTATTGCATGACTAAATTGATTAAAGAGAACATCCGAGGCATAACATGACCACGGAAAGTGCCGGCACTGCTACGGCCGGATTGCCTGGCTTGAGCAGGCTAGTAGAGCAAGTCAGCTGTTGAGTGGGTGCCCATGGTTCGACGACAAGGGCGTTAGTTAGGAGGAAGGCTGAGGATACAAAAGCGACCCTGGATCTGGCTGGAGAAGGGCCCGGGCTGCTCCGACCAAAGCTCCATCTGTTCAAGCACCTCTCATCCGGTGAGAATGGACCCTTTGCACTGCACAAGCCCAATAGCCTCATAAGCTGCATCTTCACTGGCAAATAAACGTAGTCGATAGCTATGAACTTGTCTCGAGTGCAAACTAGCATCGAACCAGCCATGTCGTCTACACGCACCTAATAGTTTGAAGTCGGAACTAACCTCATCGACGAGCTGCGATGGGCACACCAGCCCTGAAACTAGCAACAAGAGAGAGAACTCACAACCAAGCGAAAGGTGCTGTGCAGTTGAGATAATAAGGTTCGATTTACTTTAGCTCGTGTCAGCATGTTGTAAGACAGATTTCATTTGCAATAAATTCCTATATTCTTCACCCTCGCAGTCCCATAGACTGATTGGTCTTATCATGCAAAGCATCCATGAATGTAGCATCCATTTTGCTTTTTTGATATTTCTGGATTGGTCGGCTACCTCAGAAGTCTAGGCTCTATCGCCAAGAAATAAACCGGCTGCTAATTCCACAAACCCGGCACCAAAAATTACGATCCTGCCTGTCGGCCTCTGGTCCAGCCCCTTACCAGTCACAAGTGATGACGTAGCCTTGAGTTTGCAGGTGTATCGACAGGAAACATATCCCAGTGTAGATATTAACAGAGGCTACCAGGTTTGCAGGTAGGGGCTACCAGGCTTTGAGAGCGGCTCTTAAACATGGGGTAGGTTTGTAATTTTTTTTCTAGAATTGAGTCAATGCTCAAAACTTGGATTGCATTTCAAGCAAGTTTTCTTATTGAAAGGCACAATTTAAAAATAGCGATTTTGACTCATTTTTTCGGACTTTCCCCGCTGTTGGAACATGCGCCTTCGGCTTACAGCTTCCAGGCATTTCTCCTGAGTGGATCGGCCATTTTTTGATAGGGCTAAAATCGCTGCTCGAGTGGCAAGCATACTGTGTACACATTCAGGGATGGTTTCCAGAAAAGGCAGTAATTTTTTATAAGGGCAACATATTTTAGAGGTCACAATCAGCTAATGCATTTTTAGAAAAGTCCAATGAGGCATGCCGATTATTTGGACTTAATTCTGCTTCTGGCTCCTCAGAATTGATGCAAAATTCCCTTTTAGATAAGCAGGTGCATCAGGTGGGGATGTGCCTTTGGCGTGGAGCTTCATGCTATCTCAGAAAAAGGGATTAAGGAGAGAAAGCTTTCTGGATGGGATGCATTCGGATCCCATGTTTGAGGTCTTTCTGCCGAGTAATGTTAACGATAGCTTCAGATGGAGCTACGCAAGCATGCCGGGCAGGCAGTCCTCCAAGCTACCAAGCGAAGGTTCAGGCTCTCGAAATGCCACGTCAATCCTTTGCATGAAGACATTCAAATTAGGCTTCCAGGTAGCGCTTCATCGGTGCAGAGATTCTGCCTCGTTCAAAATGGGGTACAAGTATAGCCACATTATTAGAAGGACTAGTTTGGCCCAGGGGTTAAGGTGCTCACCTTGGACGACGTGTGACATCGACCGTCGTCGTCTTTAGAGCATCGATAGAGGCTCTCGGGTGGCTAGCCCTTGGAAAGAAGCTTGCATCTCTCTCAAAATGGTTTTGAGAGTTAAACTAACAGCTAACAATGGAGCAGTTAGTACACAAAACAGTTGATAATAACGATACGAGCTAAACAAAAATTGTTAATAGGCTATAGCTGTCTTCCCAGCAGATTTCGACGTGGGCGATTGCCAGCAGATTTCGACGTGGGCGATTGCCACGTCGAAATCTGCTGGGACCGTGTGCCAGAGAGGCAAAGTCGAGGTTTCTTCCAAAATCTTGGTTATGCTGTCGTCTCAAAAGCCAGGCAATTTAGGCCATTGTTTGTGCAACTTCATCAAGCTGCCACACTTTGTTCAGTAGTCTGTGATCTTTATAATCACCAGGTAAGCGACCAGTTAGGTCGCTAGACACCCGAGAGTAGCTTTACACCCAACCAACTCAGACAGAGAACACTTTGTTATATCTCGTTTGCTCATCAGAGATGCTCGCTAGCTCATATACCTTCACTATGTACAGTTCACCTGGTAATGGGTCAAATAACCTAACTTGATGATAGCTTATAAAGTAATTACGATGATTAGACCTAAAGGCCTTAAGGCCCTAAAAATATGCATTCAGTTCATTTAGACCACAGTAGCCTGTCCGTGCCGAGCTGTTCTTTTGTTTTGATTTAAAGACGGCTGACGATAGAAGCTTTTGCTCCAACTATGGAATTCACTTCCACTGTTCTTACACAACGACATCTTCTCTCCTGCTGCCGACTCTAGCACATCCTTTCCAGTCGTCCTGTGCTGCTATTTCCATGCAACTCGCTTCCTCGGCTGCCTGCCCTCCTGACTCAGCCATGCTTCTCACTCTTCTCATTTCTATTTGTTGCGTGCGATTGAGTCTGTTGCATGCTTGATGGCTACTGTTAGCACAACGAGAGCTGATTGGGCCTTGGGTGCGCTACAGAAAACTCCCACTCGTAACACATCTTTATGGTTTTGCGGAGCTATTAAAGGAGATGCATACAAGCCAGCTATCTACACAAATCCTAGAGAAAGTGCAGACAATGTCACCAGAGCAGTCTTCGAGCTAGTGGCAATGCAAAGTCCAAACAGGCAGGAATCCTTGTAAAGGTTCGCCGATCCCATGGCTTGAGCAAACATTTTCCAACTTACAGCAGCCCTATATTAGCAGAAGTTATCCAAGAAGTATTGCTTCTTCGCCCTTATGCATCCTTAGCTAATGGCACGACTTCAATGCAGGACGAGTGCTAAGAAGTCTGTAGTGAGTCATGTGACCTATTGTATGCGTATCTGATAATGATCGTATTGTGTATGAAATATGCTACGAGTGGCAGGATGAAATCTGGCACTTACCGATTAATGCCCAGTTGAGCTGACACCCTTGCCAAGATGGCCTGCGGGTTGGAGAAAGGTACTTATTAGATAGGAAATAGAGATAGGGATGAGATAGATATATGAGATAGGGAATGCCTTTTGGACTGTGTATTAGGATTACATATTCACGAGATAGAAAGTCACGATAGGCTGATTCGTAGGCAATACAGCATTGCCTGCAGCAGGACTCTGACCCGTGACCTGGCTTGCAGAGAGCAAGCATCTTACTGCTTGGCTAAGACATCTGGGAATTGATGTAACTTATTCACAGCTATGTGAGTCCCAATTTACATGCTTTTCCCATTCTATAAATAAGGAAGACTTAAGTCAGTCATCGGTCTTTGCAAGTACAATAAATGTAAAAGTGTGACACTCATACCTGCACCAAACTAACCAGGCTTGCTTGATTCACACAGCAGCTAGGTGACACAGCTGATTGAACACCCCGGAGACTTAAAATACAGGGTAAACAGACAAAAGACCAATGCAGTGATAAAAAGTGGCGGCACATTGAACATGCATGCAGTAACACCGTGCACACATATGCCTAAAAAAATTCGCAAGAACCGTGCAGCACGTTAGAGGCTTTCCTGCTGCATGTAAAATCCAGATGAAAGAGAATCGAAACAGCAAGAGTAGCATGCTGCAGAGCAAGAGTAGCATGCTACAGAGCTCAAGCACACTGCAGAAACGCACCTTGTGAAATTCTAAGAGCATCATAGTCGATTGCACTGGGAAGCATATGCAGCTGAGCCTGTGCGTGAGCAAGCGTGGCGCCGCCGCAGCTGCTGCTGTCGAGGCTTGACCTATCGCCAGCAGCATCTGCAACAGCTGCGAAGTGAAAGTAAAAGTGACAACGACGATGGCTGCAAGAGTTGAGCGATGGGACAGCATCCCAGGATAAACCAGTAGTGAACGATGCAAATGCACAACAAGAAGTAAAAGAGGACAACCATGTTTCCTGCACCACTGCAAGGCCACCAAGGTGGTAGGAGGTCATAGCAAAACAGCCATGTAGGTATGAACACACAAAGAGCAAGGCGTAAAAAAAAATCCTAGCTGATTAAACAGCCTTTTTTGTTTAGCGACAGAAGAGCCTTTACGGCTATCACCACCGCTTGCAGTGGCGATAAAGAATCGCCCACCGCAGGAATCGAACCCACGATCTCGGGACCGAGGTCGTGAAAGCGGCCACCTTACCTAGTGTGCCATCACGGCTCACCGTAGGCGTAGTGGCAGAGAACAAACTAAAACAGAGTCAAAGAAACAAGAGAGCGTGTGTTCGAGAGAAGAGAGAGAGAGAGAGAGAGAGAGAGAGAGAGAGAGAGGCAAAACATAGAAAGACAAAGGAGAGACAGCAAGTGAGTGAGTGAACGAGACGACAGAGAGTCAGAAAGAAGTGAGAATGAGAGAGAGAGAGATAGAGAGAGAGAGAGAGAGAGAGAGAGAGAGAGAGAGAGAGAGAGAGAGAGAGAGAGAGAGAGAGAGAGAGGAAGAGAGATAAAGCAAGAGAGAAAGAGAGTGAGAAGAGAAAGTGAGAGAGCAAGAGAGAGAGAGAGAGAGAGAGAGAGAGAGAGAGAGAGAGAGAGAGAGAGAGAGAGACAGACAGACAGACAGACAAAATACAGACAGAATGAGAGAGGTAAAGAGAGACCGGTAGAGAGTGAGTGAGACACGAATACACTGGGAGACACAGAGGAAGTGTTCTCTGAGATATCCAGGTGCTATTCAGGCACGAATGGGATGGAAAAGTACCGATCCACAATCTTCTCGCGCATGTACCCCACAATCACAGCACGTGCTGGCAGTGAAGGTGCACTCATTGACCTCACAGCTCACCGTTTGGTTCGGACATGCGAATGTGCTGCACGGTTGGGGGCCTACAGGATGGGGAGAGAACAAGTGGGACAGAGTGTCTCACGCTGGAGGTTCAATAAATTATAAAAGCTTGGGCAGCAGCAGCGCAAGAATGCCTACGAACGAATAGGCGCATGCCGGTCAATTGAGCTATCATTGAAATCCCTAATCACCGAGCCACACACCCTTCACAATGTCAAGGCAGGTTTTTTGAAGCCAGGTAAATTATTCGGCCCCGCCAGCTGTCATTGCAGCTATAAAAATAATAATCACAAGACATTTGCATTGCACCCTCAAAGAACTAAATCTCTTTATGATTAAATTGCACTACTGTGTATTATATACGCTATAGCATGATTAGAACGTGATATCACCAAAATGAAGAAATAGGCATTATTCCTTATAATGCATGGAATGTCAATGCACTAGAGCTTGCTGCTGCAAATGCAGACAGCTGTTGCACCCAGTATGGTAGCATGCCAAGGCAAAAGCCCAGTCTGTGCAGGACCAGAGCCAAGAAGACAACAGCCACCTAGCCTCCCATGCAACATATCTTACCTGCGAGCCAGCAGCCCACTGGATAGTCCCCTCAGATTGGCTCGGACCACTCCCCCCTTGCCGGTGGGTACCGGTCTGGAGCCATTCCAGCTCGAATGGCACTTAATCAGCATAGGGAGATGCATAGGGCTGGCATGGGGCTGGCCCAGGCCCCCTGGATCGATCTGAAGGAGCTGCCAGGCAGCCCGACATACCACTTCACGACCTTATGAACTCCCTTGCAACAAGTTCTAGCTCCTCCTTGGATTTATGCTGGCTATGCCTATGCATTGCAAGCTCAAAGCTCTGTGGTTTAGGAATTTCAAATATATTTCAGGCCATCACTTGTCAACAGAACTATGTTACGTGCTAAGAAAAAATTGGAATCCACTAATAAGCATGACAGCTAAGGATGAGTAAGCTGTACAACAGGCTATCGAACTTATCAGATAAGTGATTACAGTAGCTCTGCAGGTGCTGCTGATAGATTTTCCTTCAAGGGCTTCAGGATTAAGTTCTAATTTTGCTGCTTGGATGAAACATTCTTTTTTGGAAACCATGATTGGGTCAAAAAGGTCATATGACAAGAGGAATCATTTAAAGTGGTGACTTACCACCGGCACGAACATTTTATGACGTTGGGAGGCAAGGTCAATCATAACCGGATTGTCAGGTGACAGCCGAATTGAGTCCTGAAATGTTCTCGACACAATGCCTATTTAGCATGGCTTTCACAAGAATCGTTAAGGTTTGATTTAAAACACGTGATACAAGAGTGCTTCGTATAAGTTGCAAGCAATTTGAAAGGATAACAGCAGACTTTTTTTAGTGCCAAAAAATGGCAGGCGCGAGTGCTGAGGAGTGATCAAGATCTGCCTCTCGACAGTGCTCGATTATCGGCCTAGAGCCTCACGACCAAGTGTCGACAGCAGAGCCCAGGTCGCACATCTCAACCCAAACGAATGCAGCTAGGACAGGCACTGGGCTGCCTGCCAGGAGGCATCGCTCACAGCGTGCCGCTACTGAATGCAGCACAGAAGGACAGACACGCAGCGCCGCTGCCCAAAATCACCAGCCAGAAAGGGTTGCTTGCCACTGCTGTCACTCGCACCAGCCTCGCAAGCAAGGCGATCGATGCTGCCGGTTGACGAATCTCACCTTCAGCGGCAACACTGCAAGGCACCGGCTGCTGTCCCTGCTGCTGCCCAGTAGATATGGTAACGAGTCTCGCGTCTCCTCCGGAGCTCCAGGTGCTTGCCACCGCCGCCTGCTGGTCGCGGCCCATGGTGGCGGGATGAGTGCTCATGCTGCATCCGGGTGCTGCATCGACGAACGCCTCGAGTGCAGCCGTGCTCTCTTCCAGCTCCCGTATTGCGTCTGCCAGGGCCGTGGATGCACGCGTCTGCACGAGACCAGGCACCGAAACCATTGCCATATTCAGTGGCGACAGCTGGCAGCACCGGGCAGCAGCAGCGCTTAGCCCTTCTCCCATCGGGGGGGGGGCGTGGGCAGTGTGGTGGCGAGACCGATGCTGTGCACACACGACCGAGAGGTCGCCGATACAACCATCGGGAAAAGAAATAGTGAGTTCGAGCTGCGTGCCAGCCGCCGTCAGGCGAGCCTTCACTCCAGTTAAAGGGGAAGGCTGAGCCCCGCCCGGGTTACCGCTAAAGGGGCAGCTTCTGCTCATACATCTCGGCTGCCACGGCGCACGCACGCCCTCACGGGAACCAATCGCTCCGAGGCACCGACCTCTTTCTCTTCGGCAGCCACCGCTGCGGCAGAGCTGCGGTTCGGACTTTCATTGCTGCTGCTGCTGGACGGCTGCGCCGACTGGATGGGCAGCTCTTGAGGGTTCATGTAGACGGGTTCGGCTGCAACGTGCCGACATGCGAGTGAAGTCAATTCAGCAGAGAGCACGGGTATAGGTGGGCGCCGCCGGGAGCATGCCGGAAGTGGTGCTGGCTTGCCGAGAGCAGACAGGAAAGAGAGAGAGAGAGAGTGGCTTACGAGCAAACTGAGGTGGGATGAGCGGGGTGGCGATCGGCTTGGCTTTGCTGGACCGAGCGGGCGGTGGAGGCAGCACTCGCACGCTTCCGCCCGGCTGCAGGCCCGGCTTGCCGGATTTCGGCAGCATCCCGAGCAACGACGATGCCGGCGGCGAGGTCGTCGACGACGACGGCGGCAGGGGTGCCAGCAGCAACAGACCGGCAGCCCTATCTTGACGGGTCGCGCCACTGCTGCCCATGTGCTCTGCAACGTAAAGGGCAAAGACAAACTGCAGACGGAGGTGGCGCTCGAGGTGCTCGAATCGCCACTCGACAGCGATGCAAAGCAGCAGCGAAGGTTGGCAGCGCCGGTCACGTGATTGGCGCAAGGCGGGTGGGGAGGAGGGGAACCGGCAGCTGCAGGCAAATAAAACGGCGCCTTCCCAGGCACAGGCGTGCTAATGCCACCACGAGGACGCTAGGCAGCGAAGTGCGTCAGCGATAGCTCGTGTCTGCCCAGTGAAGAAAAACAGCAAAGGTCGGCTGATGAATCAGCCTCATTTATACAGCGGCAGCCGGGTCTTGGCATCTATAGCCACACCTCTCCCTGCCCTTGCAGCAGCAGCCACTGCAGGACTCGAACCCACGACCTGGGCTGTGCAGCAAGAGTGCCTCAACCCTGGTCTAAGACCCAGAGCAAGGTCTAAGGGTCAGATCCACCGGGGAGGGGAGAAAGGAACTTGGGTAAAACTTGGCAAACTGTGCCCGGAGAGGTGGTGATGGTGGTGGGTGAACTCGGCGTCACTCCATTAAAGCTCAAGCGACTTGACCATGTTCTGTCATAAGACGCTGGTCTTTAGTACCGGGTTGAACTCAAAGGTAAAGCCAACAAGACAAGCTAGTACCATGTCGAAGCAAAGTATGGTAAGAGCCGTTTGTGCTGAGCAAGCCCACCAGCTGGCTCACAACTCGCCTATTGAGTTTGTCGCAAGGCTTCAATCCTGCGAGAGCGGGCAAAAGCTAAATGCTAGCATGTTAGCACTCTTAGCAAGCTTGCAGCCCGGTGTAGTGAGAGTGGGATCAGCTCAGCCAGCCTATACACCATATTGCAGACCGAGGTGCCCAGGCAGTCCTTCACGGTGACAATGCTCGAACTATAGGCCTCGAAGCACCCACACAGTCACTATCACTGCTGAAGCTGTTGAACTGCCTATGACAGATAGGCTGTAGTGGTATCAGTGAGGGGAGGGGTCATACTGACCCACCGGTAGGATAGCGGTCCACTAACCAGGATGAGAAGGCATCAGTGAACGAAGAAGACAGAAACTTTCTCTCACGAGCGGGCGCTAATTAACCTGGCTTGGGGGGTGCCTCGGTAGGTACACACACCACACTGTGTATACCGACAGCTATGTTGGTATGCAGCACGGTAATTGTATGCAGCACGGTAATCAGTAATTGTAGCCGAAAGTAAGTCATTAGTTCTATGTATAAGCTCAGCACACTCCACACTTGGCCTAAAAGCAGTGTTAACCTCGTCAAAATAAATTATCACAACTGGAAAAAGCTTGGAGGAACTTCAAACTTGAGGGTGCTTGGGCGGCAGCCGACTGCTGCAGCAGCTCCTACGTGTGTGCATTTCCTTTGCATTTTCTATCTCCCCTTCATTGCGCAGCCATGATGTCAAGTGTACAAGCAGACACCGATCAAGTGATCTTCTCGGATGGCGGAAGCTGCATTTTGCAGAGTGCTGAGAAGAGATCAGTTAAGTACTCTCACCATAGCTGGTAGTGTATGGAGTCTTAACTGGTCACTGCATCGCGTGGTAGGCAGCACAATGCCAGCTTGTAGGGCACTAGCTATGTTTTAGTAATAACAAACAATAAATATTCATATCAAATATCTTTCTCGGCACTATTACATGTGCTAGAAAGGAAGCATATAAACAGATCAGTGATAGTAACACAGACAATCTCAGCACGAACATGCACATAAATGACAATTCACATGGACGAAGCAATGGTGCGAGTAAGTGATGGGTGTTAGCATCCCTTTAAAATGCCATCAAGCCAGAGAATGCCGTGATGTCAGTTCGTAGCATGTTCCAGGCTTTGTGTGAATAGGAACTAGAGGCACTGTCTCCAAAAGGATCCAGGCTGGTTTGAGGCACAGCTAAACCACTCGAGTAAGAGGAGTGGTATGGTGAGGGGAAGCCTGTGCAGAATAGAGAGGAGTGATTTTACAGATATGATTCAGTTGTGACGCTCACGAGAGACCAACCAAGCTGGAGCGTTTTTGAACAATCTGTAAGCATCTGAATACACAGGCAGGAACCCTTATTTAAGCACACCCAATTTTTTGAAATGATACGTTGACGAAAGTAGACAGGCTTGCCTATGGAGCTGATGGGTTCATCTGGCAAAAGATCATTTTGAAACAGGAAACCAAAATTACATAAATAGGATAGAGGGGTCATGCTTGCCGAGCTAATTTTGAGGGCTAGGTTCTCCAGTTTCTGAGTAACACTGGGCTTGCTTTTAACTCTGAAGTTGGTGTTATCATTATTCAATGTGAGTAAGATAGCTGCCATCCAAGTACGAATGTCAGCAATAAAAGCTTCGGAGGGAGAAAGCTGAGGTGCTGGAAAGCAGGGAAGGATCAAGGCATATAGCTTGTGCTCTGAAATTACATCGCGATGGAGGACTATTTAAATTCTAAAAAGAAGTGAATCTAGAACAGATCATTGCTCTACTACATACTTCACAAAGGCTCAACGGATGACCGTTAGCCGTTGACATGTATACCATGAAATATCCCACTAAGATAGACCAAACCTTTGCACAGCAATGTCAGAGGTCCCCTAGTGAAAAGATAGGCAACCACAAAGGACCCGGTGATCAAAGGTGTCAAATGGTGCTAAGATATTTAGTCTAACAAGCAGAAAGACTCTATCTAAATGTGCTCGAAGATGTTGTGCTTTACATCTTGGCAGCAAGAAAAGAAGCCCCGAACAACAAAAAGGAAGAAACGTGACTAACCTGTAGAAGACGACTGCTTTCCTATCAGCTGCGAGGGGGGCACGAAAGTATCTGGCTGAAGTGCCGGCCTGGAAAAGTGGCTGCCAGCTCCGCTGACTGTGTGCGGCCTGTCCGTGGCTGGTAGCCAATCCATGGATGCCGATGGCCCGCCAGGGCCTCGGTGCAGCGGCTGAGAGCTGCCGCTGCCAGCAGCACTGGCTCCTAATGCAGAGGCCTGCATACCGACTTGGTAGTGGTCTCCCTCACCCCGAACAGTAGCTGTGCGAGAATGAGTAGCTAAAACGTCGGGGCTCTTACTCTCCTGTCAAAGACAAAACGAAATGCACTTGCATGTGTAAAAAACCACTGTGCAAGTATGAAAAAATGCTCTGTATGTTTTGACTGATTAATGTGCAAGTTCTGCCCGAGAAAAGGAGCCTGGCCCCCCTTCTCACCGACCGATAATAATAGCAAGAAAATGCACATGGAATGCTCTTAAAGTGGAAGCCTGCTGAAGATCGAAATTACACAACCACCAGATAGCTCTGTATTGCCTGGGGTCCAAGCCATAAAACATAAAGGACAAGAGCCCGGAGCAAGACATACTTGGACTAAACTGCAAAAACGGATGCAAAAACAATGCATACATTAAATCCCATGACCGAGTTGTGAGTAGTCCCAATCCACACGATAGCAACTAGCACAAAAATGCTGTAGCTTGAAGTCAACAATGACCGATGGGTGTTCGACTCAAATCGGACGTCAGGATCCCAGCTGCTAAACAGACGCTACTGCCGATAGACTAAACGCTCAAGCCATGACATAGCCATGACAACAGCAACATAGCATAGTCAGGCAGTCAGCAAATGCTCAGAGAGGCTAACAGCAGCTACACGAGCTGCTGCCAAAGGATTGCTGACAGCCGAACCCACCGGCGGTCATGCGACACCGAGGCCAAGCAGTGGAGCACGTGCAGAGCAAGGAGGCAAAGAACCGTACCTGCCGAATAAGGAGAGCGTTATCGGAAGCGGCAGGACTGGTGGCAATGGCTGTTGCACCGGCAGTGGTGGCCACACCAACAGCGGCCAGGTTGGGCCGACAGCAAAGCGTATCCTGTGACGTGAAGCCCGAGTCCTGGGAAGCTATGCTGACAAGCCCCGTGCTGCCCCGCGGGATCTGAAGCTAAAAAAAAGCACACGGCGGAGCACATCGACCGGGCAGGCATACAACACGACACGGGGTACCGAAAAGCTTCAGGCGAGCAGCAGTCGTCAGTCGCTCAACAAATGTGTACACACGCACTCATGCATCTGCACACATGCAAAGTGTGTGCGGGCACGCACACACACACACACGTACACACACACACACACACACACACACACACACACACGTACACACACACACGTACACACACACACACACGTACACACACACACACACACACACACACACACACACACACACACACACACACACACACACACACACACACACACACACACACACACACACACACACACACACACACACACACACACACACACACACACACACACACACACACACACACACACACACACACACACACACACACACACACACACACACACACACACACGTACACACACACACACACACACGTACACACACACACGTACACACACACACACACACACACACACACACACACACACACACACACACACAGACACACGTACACACACACACACACACACACGCACACACACACAGACACACGTACACACACACACACACACACACACACACACACACGCACACACACACACACACACACACACACACACACACACACACACACACACACACACACACACACACACACACACACACACACACACACACACACACACACACACACACACACACACACACACACACACACACACACACACACACACACACACACACACACACACACACACACACACACGTACACACACACACACACGTACACACACACACACACACACACACACACGCACACACACACAGACACACGTACACACACACACACACACACACACACACACACACACACACACACACACACACACGCACACACACACACACACACACGGCAGGACACCAATGACAGGACCGGCACAGGAAGGTGAGGCTCGACCGGAATGCCCAAAGCTGGAACGCTAGGTTTTCCTTCCTCAACAGCAACTGATTCACGAGCGCAGAGCAACAGGTCATGGAAATGGGGGGGGCACAACACGGACAAGGGTAGTGGGCACAGCACTGGCAGAAAGGCACAGCAGGTAATGGCAGGCATGCTGAGATAGAGGCCACACACCCACCGGAGGCCACCACCAGGCAGCAACGCCTTTGACAGAAGAGTTGCTTGGAGGCAGCTTTGCAGGTAGTGCAAGGGATGTGTGTAGAGTGAGCATTGCACTTCTGCCGGGCCACGGCACATGTTACTCGGATCCAGTCTCGTCGAAAAGAGACGTGACACACTGCACTCTAACAATGTGCCATCGGGAACATTGCAGGATGCTATGGCAGCCTTAAAGTGAGCCCCGTCTCAACGATTGCAGGTCATAGCTGCTTTAAACTAGAGGCCACACCCATGTGGGCCGTAGTGCCACTCAAATGCAAATCACTATTGCAAGGACTGAGGTCGGCACGATTGGTAAGACACCATCGATGTCACAGCAGTATGTCAATACAAAGTGGCTGAAAGCTGGAATGCATGCAGTTTGGTTACTTGCCTCATAGTGCTAGAAAATATGTATCGTGCAAGAGGGGTGCAAACGCATGCACACACCTACATGAGTATGTGTAAGCTCACCCATACATAAAATAGCTGTGAACCGTTATTACCAAGAAACAGCTTTGCTACCATTGTACCATCGAACAAGACTCATTCTGAGCCAGCAGCAGCCCGTGACAAACACAGACTAGGATGTTGATACTTTCAGATCATCAGCATCACCAGGCAGTGGCTTTGCTGTGTGCCGCTGCATAGCAAGAGCAAGTGAATAGGGCAGTAATAATAATAATATTAATAATACAATGTATAACAGAATATGCATGTAATGCCCCAAGAGAACCGAATCTCTTTGTGGGCACTTTATATGTGCTGAAACGGAGCATGACAATTGGTTAGTCATAATGAGCACAGTATCTGCAAGCATAAGGGCAAATAGGACAATTCATATTAACCCAGTACATGCTGTGTGGAATTAGTGTACTTTTAGATTGTTTTTAAATGTCAAGTCAGGGGTGTCGTGACGTCAGTCAGGAGTGAGGTCCAGGCTTTGGGAGCATACAAACTACAGGCACGGTCTACAAAGGATTTGAGGTTGGTTTGAGGCACAGCTAAACGACTTGAGTCAGAAGAGCAGGTGGTAGGATACATAGCCTGATTGGAAAATAATTCGTATAGGTAGGACGGTGCAAGAGAAGGAAGGTATATAAAAGTGAGAGACTAAACCTTTAAGGCGATATGCAAGTTCGTGATGAGCCAGTCCAGATTGCTAGGAAGCGGTGCAATGTGGCAGTTACAACGTTTCCGACAAATAAGCATAGTTGTGCAGCAACTGTAGGCATCTTATACAAATGGCAAGCTCTGAAAAAATAATCTACACAGATTTAGTGGCATAGTAACTCCACCGTCCTCGGGATCCTAAACAGCATGTCCTTTACGTCAAGCATGGCTGCCACCGGCAACACACACTCTGCCCCAAGGTTCATCAGGCCAAACAGAGCTGTATGTAGCCAATGAGGCAACTACCTGCATAAGTAAGTCACTGGAGTTACCACGAATGCAAGCAAGCATCAGGCGAAAATCGAGAGGGACTAATGAGCTGTCATGACAAAGATTCAGTGGAAACTCGGTGTGGGCATCGAGCAGCTACACCAACGGAAGATGCAGTCGGGCAACATACAATTACTAATATTAAGTTGACATGTGAGCTAAATGCAAGAGGCACCACAGCAAGATCACTGGATATGTTGCAGAAACAAACAATACAGCAGCACACCGAGGCAGTCGGACAGTGCCTGCTGATGACCTGGCTTTAAATCTTCTGCTGTGTGAACAGCTTAGTTTGACTGACGTGCAGGTGTGGCTGGGATGCCTGTCAATCGGTAGAGCTGTGCCGGTGTGCCTCTTATGGCGGTTGATCTAGCAAGGTGGGCAGTACCGATGAGCCCGTACGATAAAAGCAGCCCTAAAGCACTTCAACTCTGGCACGTAAGTGAGCTTCGAGCTAAACGTGACAGAGCAATCAGCACCTACGAACGAACATAAAAGCCTTTTTTGGCTGTGATGCCTATCTTGCATATTCGTGTGCTCAAGAGTGGTGCAGCAGGCCATTTGGGTCAATGCCATATTGCAACAGCACAATGAGCCAGTACCAGAAACACGACCCTCTCGCCTCAGCTAGCAATGAGGAAGTCTACTACTATGGCTAATCAGCCCTGCTACATCAGAGTAGTAAAACGTTCAGGAGCAGAGGGTGACAATCACAAGTATTTACATTAAATTCAAGATGACCAGGGAGTGAGGCGAAGGACTATTGCCCATATTGAAAGTTCTTGCCGTTTCCACAAAAAGGATAGTGACACTAGCATCACCGTGTATCTTTGCTTGTTATTTAGGATCCAAGATGCTTAGCTATCGATGCCCTGGCATTCCCTGTTATTTGTCGGCATAGCAATACCATTATGAGCGTAGGATTGGCATGAGTTACTTGCAACCATTCAGAGTACTCGATGGTCTGCAAGCATGATACATGAACATCACTTAGCAAGAAAGAGGTCCCAGTGGGCAGTGACGGCCGAGGGAGAGATACAGGTGTGCTCAGACAACCCACAGCCGTAGCAGTGGCAACGACTACATGAAATGTGAGGAATGGGCGCGGAGTGGGTTTCAGCCGAGCAAGCTGGTGATCATGACAGCTGAGGAAGGGCAAATAAGTGCCATGTCATATAAAGCTATTAGCAGGTAGGCAGGGCCCCAAGGCAAGAATCCTTTCAAGTTAGTAAGCACATCAAAACACCTATTTACCCGAGGAGGCACATTTATGTATGCCCTTACCGAACTCCTTCGTGCCAAACCCATATAATACCCCCAACTGTCAGTATGTTCAGTCATTAAGCTGCACTTTACTGCAAATTGCATCTAATGCTCTGCTGACATGCATAATTAACATGATAGATATAATAATAATAATACATTTGATATGATGCCCTCAGATAACTCAATCTCTTTCTAGGCACTTTAAATTTGCTGCAAAGGAAGCACGATCGAATTGTTAGTGGTAGCATGCTCAATAAACAACAAGAATAGCATGGTTAAGCACGACATACACAGGGTCAGCATGCAAGTGTGGTTAGTGGCAGCATGCAGTGTCAGCACACATAAGCACATAAAGGTCGAATCACAGGGACCCACAAAATGCTATGATAAATAGATGCGTTTTTAGCTTCTTTTTAAATGTGGTCAAGTCAGGAGATGTCGTGATGCAAGTAGGAAGTGAGTTCCAGGCTTTGGGAGCATATGAACTAAAGGCATGGTCTCCAAAGGATTTGGGGTTTGTACGAGGTAAACAATTTAATTCCGAAAAGTGGTTGGTACGATGCTTAGCCTGGCAGGGGAGTAGATCTGATAGGTGGGCTGCAGCCAAAGAATGAAAGGATCCAAAAGTGAGTGACGCAACCTTGAAGTCAATGCAACCTTGAAGTCTATGCATTGCTTGACCACGAGCCAGTGCAGGTCAGTGAGAAGTGGTGTGATGTGACAACTGCACCGCTCACGACAGTCACGCCTAGCTGCAGAGTTTTGCACCAGCTGTAAGCGCCTGATTGCACAAGCCGGTAGATCAGCAAGCAGTGAGTTACAGAAGTCACAAGACGGGATGTCACAAATGCATGTTCTTAACCTCAAATCTGGTCCTTGCAACTTAAAAAAGGCTGTTGTTGGGCCATTAGCCGGTAAAGTATTTCAGATTGGAGACCGTGCCTTTAGTTAGTATGCCTGTAAAGCCTGGAACTCACTCCGACTGATGTCACGACATCCCCTGACATGCCAATGTTATTAAATAAACTAAAACACACCTGTTTCTCACAGTATTAACTGGGTCCTTGTAATTTGTCCTTCGTGAACTTGTGCGTGCCGGTACTTTGGAGGTTACCATTAACCATATGTTGACACCGTGCATGTTAACACTACAGCCCTGCTTCTTTTGCAGCATATGTAAAATGCCTGGAAAGAGATTAAGTTCACTGAGGGCAAAATACAAATGTATCAGTATTATTATTCTAAGCCAGTGGTTCTCAACCTTCCTAATGCCGCGACCCTTGAATACAGTTCCTCCTGTTGTTGCGACCCCTAAACATAAAATTATTGTGTGCGAAATGTGGAAATGAATGGTGTCTTAGGCGACCCCTGTGAAAGGGTCGTTCGACTCCCTAAGTGGCCACGACCCACGGGTTAAGAACCACTGTTCTAAGCTGACAGTCTTCACATCAGCTGTCATAGACATAAGGATCTTATAAACGATTTACAATAAGAAAGTAAAGACTTTTGCTCTTCACACAATGCCGATTAGGTAAACATGAGATCGATCGATTAAGTGAAAACTTGCAGAGGTTCTCTCAAGAAAAAATAGCATATCACATCATCCATATGATGACGGCATTACCATCGACCTCCCCCACCCAACCACTAGGCTAAAGCTCTTCAGTAACCTTTCAAGCATTTATTGCCGTGATCATGTCTTCGGTTCCACACAGCCGGGTGAGGGTGGAATGGCTCAAGGTTTCAAAAACTGCTTGACCAGTTATTGCTAACACTAATGAGCATGCTGCTTGCTGCACGGTGGCGGCTGCTACAAAAATACATCAAAGCAGCCTTTGCTGGTACACGATCAGAGCTCAATTGGGAGGGGGTGATGCTCAAAGCAGGTCAAGCTGACAGGGCTGGGGAGGGGGTAAGCAAGCAAGCCATGCCCCAGAGTAGGGCTACAATGCAAACTGAGTGAAACAAATGGGTGATAGATGGGTGCTGTGCTGTTGATAGTAACAACAGTAAGGGAATGGTCACCAACACGGACAGGTGGAGGGCACTTGGCCAGAGCTTATAAGGCATACATCAGCCACAGACTTAGCAGGTCAAATTCACAATTGCAATCACAGGACCAATGGTGGTGGCAGTGCACTTCAACGAGACAGAAGGCATGAGGCCAACATGGCAATGTACCCACATATGGCCACAAAGCTTGGGTGGCACGATGATTTCAAGTTACACAGGCACGTTTCAGGTGATGTCAGCCCTGCTAGGTGCTGTCGGCAGTACAGCTCAAGAGTGCAGATGGTGAATACCTTGAGGCCGGTGGCTTGGTGCTTGGGAGACGATCCTATTGCAGAGTCTGCCTCCGACGTGCTAGCCTGGCTGCTGTCGTCACTTGAAGCACTCGACTTCCTCGATCTGGCGGGGCCGGTGGGCGAGTCCGGCGGAGTAGCATGCTCCTATGCACACATAACGGTAAAGGATGTGCCCTTGCCAAACGGCTGCATGGCACGACTTCAGCAGCAAGAGCGGTCTGACACATTAAGCCATCAAAGCTGCATTGCACAACTAAAATATGCAAACAGGGGAGCGGGGCGAGGGGGTGAGCCCCCTGCCCCCCCCCGACAGAGACCCCACTGTAAATATAAGTTTGGGCAGCAGGGCGTAGGAGTGCAGCAACCTGATTCGGCCAACAGGTTAAGATGCTTGCCGATGACAACCAAGATCATAAAGGAATCTGTGCCTAGACAGAGATTCAGTTATCCAAGGGTACTATACAAATGTATTATTCTTATTATCGTGAGCTAGAACCCCGGAGCAAAGCAGAGCACCTGAATAAAGATTAACTTCTCTTAGGGCACCATACAAAAATCCATTTTCAGCTGAAAAATCGCCAGATTCCTCTGTTGACTTGCCACAGAGACAAGTGGCTTGTCATGTAATCTATCTCTGGTGAGCCGAGATGACACACTAGGTAATGCGGTTGCTTTTACGACCTCGGTCCCGAGGCCATGAGTTTGATTCCTGTGGTGGGTGATCCTTTATCACCACTGCAAGCCGTTGTGATAGCCGTAAAAGCTCTTCTGTCGCTATATAAAAGACTGTTTAATCGGCTTTTATTTATTTTTTGTTTATCTCCGTTTGTAGTTCCACAAAGACTAAGTGGATGTCATGCAGGAGAAGTTTCAATAGTGCACTCAAAGCCTAGGCGGCTTTTGGTACTCATGTGGTAGCCATCACACTTCATTGCATGCAACAAAGAGGAAGTGAGCAGTTTAGCTGAGTCAGGAGGCCAGTCGAGGAAGTGAGTAGCATGGAGGTTGCAGCTCAGGATGGCTGGAAAGGATGTGCTACAATCAGCAGCAGGAGAATATATGTTGATGCTTAAAAATTGTGGAAGTGAGTTCCACAGTCTCAAACCTGCAGAGCAAAAGCTTGTGTTGCCAACGGTCTTTAAGTGGCACAGAAATAGAACAGCTAATTTATTATCCATAGAGGACCGAGGGCACGAGGAGGCTGAAAGTAGTGCAACAGCTCAGCTTTGAAGGAGCAAAGCTGTAACGAGCCTTGAGGGTCAGCATAAGAACTTGACTCTGTATCCATTGATCAACCGGAAACCATCGCAGCTCCTTCAGCAGAGGAGAAACATGGCTGAACCTCTGCGATTTAGTAACTAGTCTTGCAGCCATATTCATTACCAGCTGCAGTGGACTAATAGCTTTTTTCGATAGCGAAGCCAAAATGGAATACATAATTCATTTCATTTATATAGTGCCCCAAGAGCCTAGACAGAACCAGGGAGCTAGTTAAATTTTATGCAAGCCACCGTGGTAGATAGTCCCTAATCTTACATAGGGATCGGACATGATAGTTAGCTGTGGAGGCAGTCTCCTTTATGAAACTTAAAAAAAACCAAACAAGATTAAATGAATCTCACAAACAGCTAGGAAAGGTTATAAAAAAACCACGATTCTCATGTGTAGCTTCAAAAGTACTCAGGAAGGATGAAAGCATACAAGCTACTTACATGATGAAGACAAGCTACTTACATGATAAGCACTTGCACCGGCATGGCCTTTGAGTTCAATAATAACATGCTCACTTGCTTCCGGTAAGTTGTCAGGATCAGCAGCCTGGCTGCACAGGCAATCCAAAATCTCTTGAAGGTGTGCTGCCTCATTGACTAGACTCACCTCAGCTTTCTACAACGGATTACTGTCATGCTTTTACAGGGATGCATTTCATTTTCCAAAAAAATTAAAGGCTACTTTTTGCAAACATACATTGTATAGCAATCTTGATTAGCATAATATGGTAGTTAGGGTTTTCAGTGTTGCCATGCAAATCACTGAGGCCATTCAGAGCTACAGACTGAGTACATGGGGAAGCTTGTGAACTGAGTCGTTGCAGCAAAGAGTGCTCACGGCCAAAATGTCATGTCAAACCAACAGCATAAACAATGCCCATGCACAAGGTGAGGTCAAGCAAATCCGAGACTGCATGGGGGAGGCACAATTACCACCATGGGGTCGATGCAAGTAATAAAGTGGCAGTAGTGCTGGCGCTCCTCAATCAGTGCACGTCGGATGCCCTTCTTTTCGGCATCCTCCAGAAGCAGGTACTTGTTGGTCAGATTTTGTATGGCGCTCTCCAGCTTTTCACTTGCTTCGCCTTTGCCTGAAAAAAGGTAGACCAGAGAGAACCTTGCACCGACACACAGAAAAGGGATGCTCACCATGTCCATGGCTGCCCTAAGCAACTAGAAATGTCTTTGGTAATCCCAACACGGCAATGAGGCAGACGTCTAGCTATAAATTTTAACACAAGATTTTTTCCAACCCATAGTCACATGCAGTTCACAGTAGCGCAGTATACTATGAGGCTACACAAAGATGACAAAACAAGTTTCCATTTCTGAGAGAGCAACCATTTAAATAGCCATCTAAACTTTGGTTCAAACAACAGGTTCAACACAGCTCCGACCAACATCTATATGCACTTGCAACACTTTGAGATGCATACATCTAGGCGCTAATGCATCATATCATCAAGTAGACTGTCACAAGCCTTGCATCAGCCTACCTCGAGGCATGCTAAACCAAGCAATGGCTCAATTACTGGCACCTCGAATCTTATTTACAGTGCACTCAGAGATCACGGCTCTCTTAAGAACTACATCAAGTTAATCATTTGTCTTTGCTACGGACCTGACTAAAACAAATAAAACACCATTTATACAATTCAAAATAAGTACTCCAGCCCTAGTCAATAGCTACTGCAAAGGCAAGTGTTGGAAAGCTAACTAGCGCTGCAAAAACTATGCATACTTTCGTTGATATAACGTCAAGCAGGATAAGAAAACGGAATAAAAAGCACAGCGTGATAGGTGCTTGGTTCAGCAGCCTGATAGACACCTCAATGACTAGCCACGATTTAGCTAAACTGGGTTTCTTCTGGGGATTAAATATATGTATCGCTCAGGGTAAACAATTTACCCTTATTATGCTAGCAATTCTAGGCAGACAATATAGAATGTGGCAGAAGCCATGCACGACTATTTATGGGTTGGTGGAATCTCAGCACAGCAGCCACTACTTTAAATAAGATCAAGTCGAATATCACGTTGGCACCACTTGTCACAATGTGCTACATCTATTAGGCCCATTCCCAAGACAACTGGTACATCCATCACCGGGGTATATATTGCAATTTTGATCCCCGACCGACCGAGGCTCGAAGCATTCCTAATCCTTGCAACAAATTGATGCTTCTGGCCCATCAAACGTCTTGCCAGCTGAGCATGCCTTTTGCAAAACACGGTAGAGGGTCATCGGTAAAATACTGCACATCTCAGGCTAAAAGAAAAGTATACAGTCAAAGAAATAAAACTGACAAGAACAAAAAGTAAAGGATTAAATATTTTTTTAAAGTCTATTTAACACCACCTTTTAGGGGAAGGGGTGTTTGGAGAACTAATGGTTCTTGGAGTCTAAGGCAAATGGACTAGAATTTACCAGCTATAACATTAGCATTACAGCTGTTGATGGTTTTTTGAGTTTATATAATCTGGTAGGACAAAGTTCGGCAAGGTAGAAACATAGTTTCACTCATAGCAAAGCTGTTTTAGTATTAACATAGGTACAACCATATGGCACATACTACACCTTCATTATTGTGACATTTTCAAAGTGGTGTCATCAGTTTAAAGAACACATGCCTAGTCAAGAAGCTATTTATGACATAATAAAAGACAAACACGTATTAAAACCAAATTGCAGTAAGCTGGAGTGTAATCCCCGAACAACCATGCTGGTTGCACCGTAACAGCAACAGAGGCTTAGACATATCGTGGAGAGTGGCTGGCCTATTAGGACCAACTAGAGGAGTCGTCCAGGCTAGTGCCCAATCCGGTATACCCCATCAGCCCCACAAGAATTATTCAAGAGCAGGATTCGGCCCTTCAGCCTCCTAGTAAATCCTTGGGCACCCCATGTCAATGGAGGTGCCCTCAGCAGCTCAGGAAGCCTCAGCCGTGCCCTGTCTCAATGAATAGTATGCAAAGTAAGAAAAAAACAGGCAACTGCATGCTAAGCGTTTTTAGCCCTACACCCATGAGGATTAGCCCCATAATTATATGCCAGTAAATAACTCCTCCAGCCCTTTCGCCTTGTCACGCTGCATCAGAGCCGAATAAATCTTGTTTAGGCTTGCCACTTCTTCCGGGATATTGGGCAAAAATTTGCTCTGATACCCAGGACAAGAGCTGCCGCAGACATTTACTAATACCATTTCAAACGATGATGATAATAAGAATAATAATAAGACAGTTGCATAGCGCCCTATGAGTACTGAATCTCTTTCTAGGCACTTTCCATATGGGATGAAAGTCTGCATCAGCCTGAGACAGCAGTCACTTTGCTAGAGCAATTCTCTGATTCTGCAGAATAAATCCTGCTCAGTGGCCTCCTTTAGCTCGGTACTAACCATACTTGTATCGAGGCAGTTTCAAATTGTGTTCACAAGTTTAAAATAAATTTTTAAACATTATGTTCTGCAAGCTACACAACACATACAGGCCATAATATAGTGATTCGAAATAATTAGTTCTAAGCGCAGTGAGGCATTTGTCTATAGACTACTACACCCCAGCACTAATTATGTTCTGCAAGCTACACAACACATACAGGCCATAATATAGTGATTCGAAATAATTAGTTCTAAGCGCAGTGAGGCATTTGTCTATAGACTAATACACCCCAACACTGAGTCTTAGCCCAACGGCAAGGTGCAAACACTTCACGACCTAGGTCGTCAGTTTGAGTCCTGAAGAGGGCTATAATTTGTTGCCAGAGAGGTTGAAAGCCATTAAACTCTCCGGTCACTATAGGTTACCCAACGGCTTCTCTGCAAAGTGCACACACCACAGCAACAAAATCTCGACACATCAGTAGAACCTCTCTGTACCAACAGGATCCACAAGGAACACACTTGAGAATTATTACGCAGGGGGTAGCGGCTGCATAAGCAGTGGCTCTGCCAGCGTGGGCAGTATCAGCAGGCACACTGCAGCCACCAAGGCCATCAAAGGCAGTAGCAGATAAAAAGCAATCGTTACTGTAGGTGGTCTTTCCTTTCTTGGCTTTCTTCTCCAGCCGTGTCTTCTCGCTCAATGCCTTCTTGATCTCCAGGCAAGCTTTCTTCTGGTCTGCAACGCGATCACACTGTTTCGTATAAAAAGATCATCAAAACATTATCTTCCCCCTGCCGCTAGTGCCCCTTACCGAGTCGCAGCCCTGCCCAAAGCCGCAGAAGGTGAGAGGAGATAGCAGGGGTGGTGCTTGTGAATTGAGCGGCTCCCCAAAGGGCAGCTCCGTGCTTGGCAAACCCAGGCAGAGCAGGTGCTGAAGCAATACCAGGACACCCACTCCCACAATGATACTTATCATCGCCCCCCCCCCCCCCCGTCCCCGAAGGCAAAGCACCACGGGTCACAACACGTAGCTGGAGAAGGATTAACGAGCACGAATTAGAGCAAGCCGGATAGCACGGCTAATATCAGCAACAAGCTGTTAAGCTTGGCGTTAGCGTAGCAACAGCAACAATTGTTACAAAGTTTTGTGTTGGCAAGAAGAGCAACTAGATTAAGTGGAGCTCCTGCGACTAAGCGATATGGACGAGTCAGCAGCAGCAAACACAAGCCAAGAATTGCAGTTAGTGCTAAACGAATTTCGTGAGGCAGGATGACCAATCAGAAAGAACACCTAGCTCAGTGAGAACAGCCTGCATTGTGTGTACAACCTACATCGTGGGACCAGCAGCATCAACGTGCTAGCAGTGCAAACTCACTGCATAAAGGAAGGCGTGCTGAGATGAGTGCTGCCGCACTGATAACTGCCATCAGCCGTATGATCATAACAGTAGCATGAACACGCCAGACCAGGCATCAGTATGCGCAAATAGCCGAGAAAGACCACTGGTTCTCTTAGGAGCCATATAAATAACTTTCGTATTATTATTATTATCACTGCAGCAACATGGGAGGTCAGCTATCCGGAGCAGTGCAACAACAGACGCAGCAGCACGGCATTCCTCTTGTAACACATGAAAGCTGCCAATCTGACGGAAGTGCATAACCATGAATTTGCTCGCTGCTTTAGCCTGGTTTAATCAATCATAGCGAAGCTTTCGAGCCTAAAAGTGATGCCATCAGAGACCTAATATATGCTCAGGCTACATTCGAAATGGTCTGGTCATATAAACAAGACTAATGATGGCCTCGTGTCCCTTATGGCCAGCATAGACTGGAATGTAAGGAGCCACTAACTTTATTGTCTCGACAATGACAGCTTAAACAGCTGCATTTTCCATCTGGCAATGGCACAACAGCTGATGAACTGAGCCTGGCCCCATGAAAACGACAGCCAATGGCTGCCACTGCTTGGCATCCACTTATTTCCACAGCAGCACGGCAGTACTGGTAAAAGAAGCTGGTGGGTAGAACAGTTCGGCAATGAGCATCAACCCATGATGCAATAACCAGTAGGAACAGTAATTATCTTATGCCAAACCATTAGCACGAAAGGCACTTGTTAATGCATCACCTCGAGCCTCTCTGGACCTATTACCCTGGGAGGCTTAAATTAAACGAGCACATGCACGTTCAAATAGCTCCATTAGGGGTAAGACTCAGGTTACAGGACAGCAGTCTGACCCTCCCTGGAAGAGTACCAATCCAGCAGCCGTTAAGGCCTGCCGGCTGCAGCTTGCATGCTGGCTAGCAAGAGAGCTAGAAGATTGCATGCTGGCTAGCAGCAGCAGCCACCGGAGTCCAGTGTTTGGCAGACATGATGCTGACCTATGCAGTCCCACTTACACATGCACTGTCCATGAGCCCACGAAGCAGACGTGTCGGCATAAGCAAACCCTCCCCAACTCGGCTCGGTCTTGGGAGGTACATGTGCCAGACCGCCAAAGCCAGAAGCTTCGCACCTACTGCCTGAGGCAGAAGGCGCAGCTGGTCAGGCCCAATTTGGCTGACAGCAGGGAGCAGGCTTCCGTGACCTGTTCACTCCACACGCTTCATAGCAGGTATAGGTTGGCTCAATTTTCCGAGCCGCTCAAAGCAGCCAACTTAAGAATGGTTTTGTGCAAGGCCAAGACTCGAGCGGCTCCTGTCATACGAATGACTGGCGAGCCTGCTGTGCCCACATAATGCCTTGCCTGGACTAAATAACTTCCAGCTGGTCTCTGAGTTGATTTGAAACAGATGTACCCTTATTATTATTATTATTATTCTGGTTTGGCCCAGTGGTTAAAGTGCTCACCCCAACCGAGGTCAAGGTGAATGTATTTTAAGCCACGGTCGTGGGCTCGAGGCCTGCGGCATATGTGAAGCTCCGGAATAGAGATTAAGTTCTCTTAGGGAGCTATACAGATGAATTATTATTTATTAATACCTTTCACACAGCCCGCATGCCACAACGACAGGTTGCACAAAAATTGGTGCCATAAAGTTTAGAAGTCACGACACTAGCCACAGGGCTCCATCATGCATTCTTCTTAAGGTAATACAGTGCATCGTAGCTAATCCTGCAACAGCAGTCAGCACAACTAACTGTTGCACCACATATTTTCCTACACACCGTAAGAGTAGTGAAGGTCCCAGGCTGTGGAGCACGAAAGATCTGCCTGAGATATCCCAGCTGGTAACAAACTTTCACTTACAGTTGGCAGCCTGCAGCCATATCTCCCACATATATAATCTAATTAACGTTTTAATTAATATATATAATTTCCGATATGCAAGATCTCATAAACGCAAGTCACTGCTGATTAGTCCCAGGCGCTGACTAATGGGAGATCATTCTCGACTTTCATAGATAGATGCTAATGACACTAGTTTCAAATATGAAGAAAATTGAAATGTAACTCGAGGTACAGGGAAGAGATAGAGGTAAAAATAGGTGCACGAAAGTGAGCAAAGTGAAAGGTGTCAGGTTCAATTAAGGTGTTTAATGTTCTCCCTTTCTCTAATAAAAGTAGTGGTACAAAGACAATTAACAAAAGTAAGCATTCGTTTTCGATCAACAATCCTCTGTTGTTCTAGGCATGGATTTCAATAAAATTAGCTAATCGCCAAATATACAGTATGTGCAAACTATCACAGACAGTAACGTAAAAGACCAGCAACAAAGGAAGCCAATAAGCATTGAGATTTAGAAACTAGGTATAAATGCAACTTTTGTCAAACACGGTAACAGTAAGAGACCGAAGAGGAAGCTAACAAACGTTGACTTGACGACATTTAAAAAGAACTTAAAACACACCTATTTAGGACAGCATTTAGTGGGTCCCTGTGATTCGTCCTTCACGTGTTTATGCGTGCTGACACTGTGCTGCTGCCACTAACCACATTTGCATGCTGACCCTGTGCATGTCACCCCTAACCATGTTATTCATGTTGTTTGTTGATCATGCATGATATTACTCACCATTCACTTGCATTTCCCTTTGCAGCAAATGTAAAGCGCCTAGAGAGAGATTGAGTTCTCTGAGGGCGCTTTATCAAGTGCATTATTATTATTATTATTATAACATCGCTACAGAATTCCATCTCCAAAATTTCAGCTTCGAAAAACTATATAACATGATTTTTCTCACAAGTCTTTTCTAGTTCTCAATATTGTGATTTCAATGCTGTAATTTAAACAGTCGCAAATGCCATGGTATTAACAGGCCAACCTTGCAAAGGAAGTCTATCAGCACTTATGAGTAGCAAAACAAGGCATGCTCCACTATTCTTCTTATACCAATGGGTAGGTCGTCACTAGACAGCATAAGGATTGGCGTTAATTATGGCGAATAATCACATGCCCTGTAACCAGCAGTAACTGCTCTTTTTTCCCCGAATAAACGCTTATGTACAGCAGCAGCTAGGTACAAGATGACCTGAATCACCAGGATTACAGATCCATGTTTCACAATGCTAAGGCCTACTAAGAGAGGGGCTGCTATAGAAAATTGAAGACCCAACGACACATCGATGCCGATTATATAGTTTCGATTGCTCGAAGCCAGAGCACCTCAGCCTAAGTCACTATCCTCAGTAGTATGACCAGGCCAAGTTACCTCGACTTGCCACCACTCACTAGTCAGCAGTTGGGCACCAATGGAAACTGCTGCTACACCATGGTATAGCAGCTGGTGCCGGTCGGGCTCACTCGGGCACCTACCCAGAGTGTCGAGCCAGTTGTCTAGCGGAAGCAGATCAGCCTCAATTTGGAATTCCAACTAGAGGAAATTGTTGTGGCCTATTAACATTAAATACTGAAGTCAACACAGGAACTACATGTGCACTGAAATGACCGGAAAATATACTTTAGATAGGTAGAACAAAGCAGACCAAGTAAAAATAGTAACATAAAAGAGAATGATGTTGCCATCAATCAGACAGACATTGATAGTGTTCTTTCTTTCTGCCACTGCCATATAAGGCAGCACACCAGTATAGAGTGACCTATACACGGACTCGAGAGTTTATGAACAGGTGCTAAGCTGACTAGATGATCTATATTAGACAAGTCATAATGGCTAGGCACGTCGACTGACAGCTAAACCAAAAAGGATGACCGAGAGAAGTTGCCGTTGCAATCAGCTCAGACCTAACCACGGGTGTTGATTGCTAGAGCTGACAAAGTTGGATGCCCAAAAAGATTAATTCGCAGGAACCAAACCGGGGAATGTTCCAAGGCAAGCAGCAGATGGCCTCTGTCCCACACTGCACTCAATAACGATCGAATACCATGCTAGGCTTGAAATAAATGACTAATGTACTAACGACACAGAATAGATATGGACAAAAGAAGCCACCAGAGCAAAGTTCCACACTGGCAAACTCAATGCAAAACAAAAACATCGAATGCACACATCGCCAGAAGCATCATCAATGTCCAGAGCTTGCAGATGTTTACTGCTGAGCAGTCAGACTAGAGGTGCAGCTGGGATCGGCTGGGAGGATCACCAACCACGAATTGGCACTTCCCAATGAGCAGCTTCCTACCCAGATTTCTAGATGCAAGCAGGAGCCTGATTTCCCGAGTGCAGATGCTTGGTTCAATACTAATTAAATTAACAAAAGCGCCACGTGTGCCTTATTGAGGCTGGTGTCAACGAGCTGTTTCCCACAGACTGCCTTTTGTTGGCTATGTCAATAGCCTAGTTGACAGGCAGCCACCGACAATCGGCCACAACCAAGCTCAGTTGCCAGTTTGCTTCACATACATAAATACAGTTGGCTTGCTGTGTTGCCTATCGTGCAGGTGTCTTCTCCTAGCCAAGTCCAATAGCCACGGATGCTAACTGCAAGGCAGCTCGATATTGCTCCCTTGTAAGCAGCAGCAGTGAAGGTAGGCAACAGCCAGCCCAGTATCGTTACTCGGAAGCAAACCTGCATGATTACTAGTTCCATGAAAAAGGGCCTGACATCAACCCACATGGTCAAGACACTGACACTGGCATGGCATTCCATGCGGCGATGTACCTCGTGCATGATCTTTGTCAAGTTGCACCACACTTCTCTTCCAGTCTTCCATTTTCTCCTGCATTGGACTAACCAGGCCCTCCGTCAGTGCACTGCAAGCATCATGGAAAAGAAACTCATTATAAAACAGCATCAGAGCTCAAAGTAAGAAAAACAAACAGAAGCAAAGTGCAGCAGCAACATTAAAAACCTGGCCGATTAGTCAGCCATTTGCTATTAAGTGCACTCACAATCTCGAGCATGCTACTGAACCACGCGATTCAAAGTCACCCTTTCGATTCCCTTCTGTAACTTTGATCATCCTTATCCCAGCAGATTTCACACAGATGATGCTCACCTATCCCCTCATTCTACAAATATCTTCTGAAGAATAGAACTGCCACATCATAGGGCCACTGTGTGGCAGCCGGCAAGCCGTGGTACTAAGCTGCAGAGATTGATAGCACCAAGCCTCTAGGACGAATGGCACATGGCAGTATGCGGGAAGCTTATTCTCAGTAGCCAACGGCCTGCTGAAGCACAGCCATTCACAAGCGATGACCACTGCTAAGCAGGGCCACAACCCACCACCCTTTCTAGCCAAGGCCACAACCGACCATCAAACTGATCGTCTGATTGTTGGCTTTGTTCTGTTCTTTCAGAGCCCGTGAGGACAGTTTAAACCAGCCAGGACGAATTGAAACCAGTCGGCATGGCTGCTGCTACCAGTGTCATTTTATCCATGGAGAACTAATTGGGGTCTCTGCTCAGGGGACCGAGCTAATTTGGAAGGGGTGGGGAGGTCGAACAGCTTCTTCACGGAGCCGTCCTTGGAATCGCTTGCCCGAGAAAGGGGGCTAGTAAAGTGGGAGCACATGAGGGGGACTTGGACAGGGTCAAGCTCCCAATAAGATTCATGAACCGAGCCTACATGGTTCTTAGCTCACTAGGAATGATAACATCGTTCGGCTTTTCATGCTGCCATCTTTTCTTTTACGTGGAACCTTTCTGTGCCCCTCATTGTCATTCGGTGTCCACACAGAATAAAAGTGCTTTCGAGGCTTATTCCTTTTCAGTCACTTGCCCTGACACACAGCCGATGAGGCAGCAATAATTGAGCAAAGCATATGGAGATCATGATGTCCCAGAAAAAAGATGGCTTCAATGGGGGTCCGTGCAAAAGAGCCGGCTGTCATGCTTAACGTGAGGTCTAACTAAGATTTGTCGACTCAAATACTACTTCCACTAATGCACTGTGCAAATGTGCAAACGACAGATCTGAAAAGTCTGATAAAATCAGCCGGAGTAGCTGCTGCTGCATGCACAGATTGCGTACTATCGCCCCGGTTGAGCACCAGCGGTTCATCGTGAGCGTCGCAGTTGCCACATTACTCCACTTCTCGCCGACCTGCAATGGCTACCAGTCAAGCAACGGATTGACTTCAAGGTTTTGTCGCTCACTTTTAGGTCCCTTCATTCTTTGGCTCCAGCCTATCTCTCAGATTCACTCCCCCACCAGGCCAAGCATCGTACCACCTGCTTTTCGGAATCCAACAGTCTAGGAATACCTCGTACAAACCTTAAATCCTTTGGAGACCTTAAATCCTTTGGAGACCGTGCATTTAGTTCATATGCTCCCAAAGCCTGGAACTCCCTCCCGACCTGCGTCAGAACATCCCCTGACCTGACCACATTTAAAAAGAACTTAAAAACACACCTATTTAGGACAGTATTTAGTGGGTCCCTGTGATTCGGCCTTGATGTGCTTATGCGTGCTGACACTGTGCATGCTGCCACTAAACACATTTGCATGCTGACCCTGTGCATGTCACCCCTAACCAGGTTGTTCATTTTGTTTGTTTATCAAGCATGATATTACTCACCATTCAATTGCATTTCCCTTTGCAGCAAATGTAAAGCGCCTAGAGAGAGATTGAGTTCTCTAAGGGCGCTTTATCAAGTGTATTATTATTATTATTATTATTCATCCAAAACACGGCAGACAAGATCCGAACGGCGACCACCGATGCTTAGGCCCGTGCTCAGCTATAGCAGACGTTTGACAATCACGGCTAGGGCAGCACACTGTGCTGCCTCAATCCGTTGATGGCATACCAGGGCCAGTGGGACTGGCTGCAGTCTCAGCTCGGTACCACAAGGGCATTATAACTCAATCAGTGCTTAGAGTGCGGTGACACGTCGAGTTTCGTGCACACGACGTCAGCCGAAATCTAACTGCCCATGCAGTAAAGTAAGGAGCTGGTATTTAAATCATGCCTAGGGAGCCTTGATCCCGACTGAAGGTTGGGTAGACAAACTGGCCACAGCTATGCAGCACCTGTGTCCAAAAACACAGCCTTCGACCTCAGCTTGAGCCTCCTCATGAGCTTGAAACAGAGAGTGGCCGATAGGGCAACTGATGCTGTTGGACAAAGTTACACCCACCCTCCAATTGGAGGTCAGTTGTGGAGGATGGTTCAGCCAGTACCAGTGCTAGGCACCCCAAGCAAACAGCAGAGACTGTCTGATAGTCAGTAATCAATAATCAGCTGCTTATGAATGACTGGGGAGATAATTGAGGATAAAAACAGCTAATGCACTTGGTATGACTCTTACTACGACAAGCAAATGCTGGAAGCCAGACTCTACATAATGTATCCGGATCAAAAACTAAGAAAATCGGCAGATGTCGAGACTGACTCAAGCATGCACAGCAGAACAAGGCACTGACAACGACCAACTGTAAAAAAAAACTAAAAATTGAAGCACTACTACAGGAGTCCAATAGACGGTATAGGTAACAAAAATCTACACAGCCACCCTTTTTCTTGAAGATAAACTGCAGTGGCAGGCAAGACCAAACGAACGCTGAGCACTTCGGTGGTGCTCTATTCCTGAAACAACAGTGAAAAAAGCTCTCCAAATAATGCACAGAAAACTAGACAACGTTTGTTTGTGGATCACCAATCATAAAAGGGGTATGCATAGCAGCATTGCCTTCTGCGTGGCAGTAAAAGTCGGACTCATAATGCAGCAGCCTCAAGACAGAGTCTGAATTCGGTAGCCTTGCCTTTCGTGTGTCATGATGCTGTCGACAACCTTCAGGGTAATATGCACACACTGGGACCCGTTAGGAAAGTGACATATTTGGGGGACAGTACACCCGGTCAGCTGGTAACTCATGCTCTGCATGACAGTGGCAACCTAAGCCTCCAGGGGAAGCCTCATTTGTATAGCTGCAAAAGAGCCTTCACCACTGCTTGCAGTGGGCAACAAAGGGTCACCCACTGTCGGACTGGAATCCACGACCTGGGTCGTAAACAGCAAGCACCTTACCTCCTGGGCAAAGATCCAGGCACATCATGAATTCTCGTGTACAGCAACTCTACTGCTTGGTAAGCAAGACGGCCAACAAGCCGTGCAAGCATTACACGAGTAAATTCAAGGCAGCAGTTAGCAAACAGTGCAAGAAAAAACCAGTCACAGTTTGCAGTTGCAGAGCTAGGCATGCTTAGGGAGAGAGAGTGAGAGAGAGAGAGAGAGAGAGAGAGAGAGAGAGAGAGAGAGAGAGAGAGAGAGAGAGAGGGAGAGGGAGGGATCACTGAGTAAAAACTATCGCCAGCCGGGCTGGTGCTGGCCAAGTTACAGAGACAGCTCAACCTGCTGCTAACGAGGCAGCCGGACAGAAGACACTGTAGCACCACTGTGCTGTCAGTAATGCATGCAACACCATACTCAGTTTAAAGACAAACACGAAACTGAATGCCCTATTTATACTGATGGGCCCCTATGTGGGCAGCAGCCTCACTGGCTCTATGGCCAGGATAGTCGTCAAGCCAGGGGGTGATAAGCTCTAATCTCACATGAAGCCAGGCAACAAGGAGGCTTCCGGCTCACGTGCATGCCAGCAGACGACTAGGCCACTGGCAGCACTGGGACAGACACCGAAGGTGACAGAGATTGCTCGGTGGACAACTCGGCAGACTCGCGGCTGCAAGCCAAGCGAGCATAAGAGACCGTGACAATCAGCGCTATCATCATCTAGGCAGGGCAACTAAAAGACAGTGCTAGGCACGACATAGTATATACATGTGGACGTTGCAAGTGAGACAACGAGACCTAGGCCAATGGCAGTGGTGGATCGCACGAGCAACCAAGACAGCATGCATGCGACTGAACAGCAGCAAGACAGAGGACAGTAGGCACTGACTAGTGCAGCAGAGTTTGTGTGAGCGTGTGCGGGCAACTTGCACATGACGAAGGCAAGGAAACTGAGACGCTAAGATAATGTGTTCGGCTGGAGACAGAAAATGAAGAGAGATAAAGAAAGAGAGAGAGACAGACAGACAGACAGAAAGAGGAGACAACAGGAAAGATGCATGCTGGTTTGTTCAGAGCTGGCTATACTACTGCTTCAGTTGTGGGCTCACAGCAGGTCCTCTGCCAGCCAGCAGCACAGTAGGCGGCTATTTATTCGCTTAGTTAATGCAGACCATGGCTGTTGACCCCCAGGACCAGGCAGCACAAGCACTCCTGCCTGCCAGCAACTACCTGGTGAACACTCTTAGTTTGTTCTCGACGCCTTTCTGGCGAAGGGACAGTCGTGTGAGCGCCTTGCCGATGTCCTTCGTGGCACCTGCAATATGACCGAGTTAGCGTCACCAAAGGAAAGGGAGGCAGCAAACAGTGCTAAGTCAGTCGGCAGTCCCACCGAAGCACCTACCGCGAGCATTCGTGGCGATGTCAGCCACTTTCTGGAAGGATTCAAGGAAACTGGATGCTGCCAGCATAGTCGTCCTGCAGGAAGTCAAGTTGATGTAAACAGACATGGACCAACAGACGAGCAAAGGAGGCTGGGTCAGTTGCACAGAACGATGCACCTTCAATTGCCATCTTACCTCAGAGAAGAATGCAGTTTCGTTGCTTTATTGACCAAGTCCTCGAAAGCGGGCCAGCTCTCCTGAAAGCATGTGCCACGTTAGCAGTTTTAAGCAACAACAGCAAATCGTGTTAGGAATCTAAAGAAAACAGTAATGCTTACTTAAGAAAGTTCATTAATTTTCAATAATGACAGTACCTCTCCAAAGCATCAAAGTTGTCATGTCCATCACCCAAAAGAGTCACTGCTCTTAATAACAGAACTGAAAACTGCTGTCTGGCTGGTCCCTGGCCGACCAGCCGGCTTCTTACCTCACCATGCCTGCAGCTAGGCAGGCTGCTAGCCAAGCCCTCGAGCTGAGCATGACACTAAGTGGGCCATCCTAGCTCAGCTGTGCAGGAGCTACCATGTCAGTCCTAGATGCCGTTAATTAGCCGGGCTGAAAGACGATAGCCACCAGGACTACTGCCTGAACACCCTCTGCAACTCCACCTATTCCGGGGCTCTCTCCACCACTGTAATCCCCCTCTAGGCAGCAGCATATATGATAGTTGCATATCGCCCTAAGAGAACTTAATCTCTATCCAGGGGCTTTACATATGCCGCAGGGGTCGAGCTCACGACCTTTTTGGTTGAAGGCAAACACATTAACCCTGGGCCAACCAGGGCACCAGGCCACCGTGGCTACCAGCAGACAGGTGCATCTTCGGCAGCCAGGCGATTTGCATAGTGGCTACTGTGATCGTGCAGCCAATGGCTGCTGCTTGCAGAACCGATGTGAAGAACGGCAAACAGCAGTGGCAACCATGCAGCAAAAGATGCCATGGCATGCTAAGGAGCATAAACTGACTGAGAAATGGAACAGTTAGTAGAACTTAAGTCTCTGATCGGTAGAAGGTCGTGAGTTTCAATCCAGACGATAACAAATCATTCCTCTCTGGTAAGAGACCTTTTTGAGCTGCTCTAGCTCTACATAAATCTGGCCTAGAATTCAGCTATGCTTACATTTCCAAAGGTGGTCAGTTCCTGGATCTCTAGCGCCTAGAGTGAACACATTACCAAGTCAATAAAACTGCTCTTCGATCATCCTGGTTTATCAGAGCCACAAAAATAGTGAAATTTGTGTGAAGAGAAGTCAGCACCTATAAGCAGTCAATCGCTTGTCAGAAACTACACGACTGTTTCAATAAAATCTGGTGATTGGCAGGTAACATCTGCTCGAACCCAGGGCTACCGACTAAGTACTGGAAGTGCAAGCATCCGAAGGCTTCCCCAATGCCGATCAGCTGCTAAAATGACAAGAAAGCCCGAACACTCTCTAGTCTGCTTACAGCCCAGCTGGGCCAACTAGCAGGCAATGCATTCACCATTAGAATCATTCTGGCATCGACTGCAGGCTCACGTACAGGTCGGAGGCAGGCCAGCAGCCATGACTAACCAACAGCACTACGTAGGACAGGAGACAAATTACAGGGCGTAATACAGTGTGACACTCCCCCGGCAGTTGAAAAAAATGCTCGATCGCCGGCAGCGAAAGATAATTTATTACTCTACTCACGACTGACAGGGCAAATCCAGTGCCTGCCGCCGTCGTAAGCCGAATTGCGACACGATAAGTCCTCCCAAGCTACGTCTGCCGGACCAATATTTTGAAAAATCAATGAACCGAAACGAAGCCCGACGATACTCGCAGGCAGCTGTTAAACGAAAGCGACTAAAAATTAGGCTAGGATCGATAGCGGGTGCCCCACTGCCCAATCGAAATTGGAGCTCCCGATGAAGCCCAATCAAGACGGGAGCTGCCGGCGAGGCCCGAGGTTTACTGCAAACAAAATAACCTTTTGAAGTGCGGCTATTATCCAGCCGCTAAAGTTCGACAGAGCGGGCAGCACGGGGGTGGGTGGGTGGGGGGGGGAGATGACCTAAGCGGTCGGCACAGGGCAGGCAGCCCCAGGCGCAGGCAGCCTAGCCAAGGGGCTGGGCAGCGACGGCAGTAGCGGCAGCGGCACAGCAGTCGATAAGAACCATCAAAACATGCGAGCTAGCAGCTCACTGAGCAGCTATCTCGCCAGGGAAGGCGTCTGCACGGTGGTGCTCACCTTCATGTCGTTAATAATCGCTGCGAACAGCGACGCCAGAGCGTCGCAGCTGCTCTCCACAGCATTGCCTGACATTGTGAACGCCGTGCAACTGCAGGGCACCCGCTACGCCCGGGCGCCACGGCCACCTGCACGCCTGTGTAGTAATAGCCGACGGCGAAGGCGGACCGGCGTGCTCAGTAACTCATGGCCCAAGCGAAACGTTCTAAGCGCCGACACTACCGACTGAGAACACTGGGAAGACGAGCTGATGGTCGAGTGCGAACCGCGGGTCGAAAAAATCCGTTGTCCAGGCACGAGACGCGCCGCATACGGCGAAAAACGAACGCGAGCGTTAGCAGAGTCGGTCAGTAGCGCAGCGAAGACCGGCTGCAACCCGGGTTAGACGCGGACAGCGTTTCCATTTGCAGACGATTGAATTGAAAAGGAGGCGCCGGGTCGACTCGGGGTCAGATGACCACGCGGGTGGGGTCGGGGGTTGGCGAATGGTTCGGTCTTCTAGTACGCGAATCCACTTCCACATCCTCTCGCGACGCGAGTGGCCGCTTCAAACCTGGTGCGCAGCTGCGCGCGAGTGAAGCTGACTCGCACTTGCTCGCTCACCGGGCGCTGCGGCGACTCTGCGGGAGCCTGCGACCATCCGCTGGGGTCTCGCCTAGGGCGACCCCAGCTACATCGAGCTCCCGCTTAAAGTGGATATCGCTGTTCGCTGCACATAGTTCGCGTACTATGGGTTTCCATAATTCTGCATAAAGCTCAGCATGTGCAGTTGGCATCTTTGCGCGTAGAGGTTAATACCAGGTACTCCTGAAGGTCGCTGGGCTCGAATTTTTCCAAGTATAGTGGTATCTCGGCTTACGTGCGTCTTGACATAGGAGTGTGTCGAGATACGAGCTGTCTCTTGGCCGAGTTTTTGCTTTGAGTTGCGAGCTAAAATTCTGGTTATGACCCAGCTTCAGATACTCCACCGCTAGTTGCCGCAGCGAACGACACACTGCGTACGGTTACTCATGCAATTAGGGTAGGGTAGCATACTACATTCCTGTTGCAAGACGCTGCCCGGGTGTGACGCCTAGCGCAGGCCTGTTGGTTCGCTCCCAAACGGACTCGAGCGAGCCATCGTGGTGCTTGGACGCACAAGATCTCCAGACTTCTGCGTTAAATCCGACTACTACAGGAACAGATAAGTACGTGCTGTACTCTATTTAGGCAATATCATCGTATGAGAGTTCACCGCATAACTTGTAACAATCGGCGCTTCCACGCAAAGGTCCAACCAATAAACTGAAAGCGAGGAAGCCCGGCGAAAAGGGCAAAAATCGGCGAATAAGAGTCTGATATTCGTTTCAGCCTTTCTCCTCTAATTCTATTAGCATATTCAAGTCGTCTGATCTCCAAGTTACTCCTGTACACCAGGATTAATAAAACCCGTTTGTTGCAAGAAACTCTATTGTACTGTTTGAAAACTATATTCGTTATTTATTAGTAAATTTTTAAATTTAAAAACATTTGACAACAAATCGCAGTTGTTTGTGGGGTCCGGAACGGATTAATGGCATTTCAATTCATTTCCATGGGGGAAATTGATTATTTGACGCATGGGCAATTTGAGTTATGAGCTCCGGCACGGAACGATTAAACTCGCAAGCCGAGGTACCGCTGCACTAACCCTCGTTTGCTGTAGTTGCTAACGTTAAGAAGGTGTTGTTCATCTCAAGAGGCTGATCCTCGTAAGTATCCCATATCTCTAGAGCATGGTCACCACGAATTTTGCCTGTTATAGCCGTCTACGTCATTAGCGATCGTAATTATAATCGAATTCTCTGCTGGCCATTGGTAAGAACCTGAGATTCTGCCGTAAGCAAGTCTCGTGTTTCCTTTAGGTGCACCCACATGTCAAGATGAGGGACTCCTGTTCGCCGGCCTCTACCGAGCATGCGGTGGCTGTCAACCAGATTTCACTTGGTGCTTGCCGGCCGAGTCTAATTGACTCCTAGTGGCCAAAAGAAGTGTGGTAAAAAATGCTTAGGATCGACGGGAGAGGCTGACGTGCATGGGGAGGCTGACATGCAGCCTGAGGCCAGGTCGATATTTTTGGGCTACGGGTCTACAACCCAGTCAAGTCATCGTATGTGGGCTCCAAAGGCCGACTGGGCCGACTATGCGCTGTTACTGCTGCTAAGGCTTAATTCAAGAACATAACATACAATTCATTTGTACAGTGCCCGAAGAAAACTTAATCTATATTCGGGTGTTTCTCATATGCCACTGGGCTCGAGCCCACGACCTTGGTCATCAACTCTATCTGCCTCGACCTTGGTCAGGACAAGCACCTTAACCACTGGCTCGAACCAGATCGATAAGAAATCTTTATCGTGAGACGAACGCTGATGCAATGTTTGACACCCAAAGGGAATTAGCTGGAACGCCTTTTCTGGTTTACCCACCGAGCACATATACATGCTATCATAACCTATCTTAATGGGTTGGCAATGCTCCGACAGCATGGCACGTTCGTCCAGATGACCAGCTTATGCATGATCTCAGTTTGATGAAGTTAGCTCCACATCTGCACATACACACACACACATACACATGCACTCTCACTCTCACACTCACATGCGTACACACATACAAACTTATATATACACATGCTGGTGCATGCACACACACAGGCATGCATACACAAACTAAGGAAACGTGCGACTTGTTCAGGGCTTGTAGGACTTTCCAAAAGCCGGCCGAGAATGTGATTCTTATCTAGGTGACCAACAATGTAGCCGGATTTATCAGGCAAAATACATGGTAGCCGTTATTTAGATATATGAAAACATTGTGATGAGGGCCTTCCTATGCGCGCACACACACACACACATTTACACACACGTGCACAAGGAGAGTAGCACTGCTTGGAATCTAGTGAGTAAGTAACTTTAGTTCATTCAACCGCAATTAATAATGACCCGGCTTTCCACTTGGTGGAAGCCCATACCTGCTCTGGAACAAAAGTCACCACCACAAGCACTTAACATAATGGATGATAGTCCTGGCAGATGTGTGACAGAAAATGGTGGAACTATCGCTTCCAAGCACTTCCAACGAGTTGAAAAATCCATAGATGCAGGCCTGTATGATGAATATAGCAGATTCCGAAAATAATCAATAATACTCTCACTTAATGACAAGTCTGGGTCCGGGATATCGCTCAATATTTGACAACCGAATAATGCCATATCAGATCAGGATCAGGCACAAAGTGCCACCGAACTAATGATAGCTTCTGATAACCCTTTCGTAAAACCTAAGCCATGGGTCGGCAAACTACCGCTTTAAATCTAGATACGGCCTAACTAGTACTTCTTTGCCCTAACGCCCTCCAGTTATTTGTTGTTGGATACGGCCTAATTGACCGGTCACAGTTTTGTTCCTCTTCATTACTGCTGTTTGAAGCTCGAGTTATTGTCTATGTTTCTTTTTAGAACTGACGTCAGGTGCTTGTATGAAACATAAGCATCTGACAGGGGAGGGATGATATACATCTACCCCTATACTTGTCGTATGCATGTGCGTATCCTTTGCGATCTTTTGCTCGATCGTCTGGCCACGCCCACACCACCAGCTCACTGGAGTGGGCGTGATTTCTTCTGGCGTAGGGTGCCTTCTTGACCTCTTGAAATGATCTAGTATTCCGTAAAGTTTGCCAATCCCTGACCTAAACTATTGGCTAACATGGACGGTTCAAAATGATTTTAATTCATAAATCTCTAATAATCTCTAGCCACATCATGACCTGACTGATTTAGCATGCTAACATTTCATTGTTGATTACCTAATGCCTCTTGTGAAATAATAATAATAATAATAATACTGCACTTGATAAAGCTCCCTCAGAGAACTCAATCTCTTTCTAGGTGCTTTACATTTGTTGCAAAGGGAAACGCAACTGAATGGTAAGTAAAATCATGCTTGAAAAACAATCAAAATGAATAACATGATTAGGGGTGACATGCACAGGGTCAGCATGCAAATGTGGTTAGTGGCAGCATGCACAGTGTCAGCACACATAAGCACGTGACGGACGAATCACAGGGACCCACTAAATGCTGTCCTAAATAGGTGTGTTTTTAAGTTTCTTTTAAATGTGGTCAGGTCGGGACGTACTGACGCAGGTCGGGAGGGAGTTCCAGGCTTTGGGAGCATACGAGCTAAATGCACAGTCTCCAAGGGATTTGAGGTTTGTACAAGGTATTGGTAAACATTTGGATTCCAAAAAGCTGGTGGTACGATGCTTGGCCTGATGGGGGAGTATGTCGGAGAGATAGGCTGGAGCCATAGAATGAAGGGACCTAAAAGTGAGCGACAAAACCTTGAAGTCAATCCGTTGCTTGACTGGAAGCCAGTGCAGGTCGGCGAGAAGTGGTGTAATGTGGCAACTGTGACGCTCACGACAGACAAGCCTAGCTGCAGAGTTTTGCACCAGCTGCAATCGCCTGATCGCACATGCTGGGAGGCCAGTAAGCAGTGAGTTGCAGAAGTCGAGACGAGATGTTATTAACAATATTATGAAAGCGCTCCTGAACTAAAGTCCTTTGCTGCAAATATAGAATCTGTAACGGGTGCTTGTCCTTAAAGATAAATAACAGATGCTTGTGAAGCTAGCACATCAAAGCTTCAGGCTGAGTCTGCCATGCCGATGTAATATTAGATACACGGAGGCTAGTAACCTGTTATGGTCGCCGGTACCTTTGATCGCTTCGTTATCGTAGTTCAAAGGCATTCATAGATGTTATTGCTGTCACTAAGATCTGTGAATTAAGCATTACCAAAAGAAAAGTGCCCGGGAACCGATGCAGGGGCTGGGGCCTCGTGCTGAGACCTTTTAGTGGAGCTGTGAGCTGAGTACCTGTTCGTTTGGTATTCCTCGCATGGTCCCGAAGTGCTCAGTGCGTTTTCCCTCAAGCATTACTCGAATCTCTCTAGCTTAGTGGTCATCAGGCCTGCTATGACTATGACGGTCAAACTTAAGGCTTGTATTTGGATTCATCACTCAACGAGCAATAGATGCCTATTAATAAGCGAAATTGTTTCTAAAGAAGCCAAAATCAGCTCGCCTTGACTTAAACTTGGCTAAAATCGGTACACTGCCCGACAATTAACGATGCAACTGCGACTGACTTCTCCTTCTTTCACAACCCTAGATCAAAGTGGAGGTGGAGTTGTGATTATCACATGCTTAAATTTATATTTCAAGCCGTTTGCAGTACCCTCAAAGGAGTCTTTCGAATCCACTGTCTTAGTTTCACCATGCAACTAGTTACCGACGGTGGGAGTAGTCTATCGCCCACCAGGTACCAAGTCCTCCTGTATCTCTGGTTTCTCTGACCTCATTTTAATTATGTGTGCACGAAATCAATCTTTCCTTATTATGGGCGCTTTCATTGTTCATTTTTATAACTTATCTAAGGCCTTTAACACCGAATTTCGTGCAGTGACTGACTCATTGTCTCTCGTGGCTCCTGTGCATGGCCCTACTCACATCAAGGGTCACACACTCGACCAAACTTTCTCATACAAGTGCACTCTATCATCACCAATTATTATCAAATTCGGCTTATCTGACCACATGCAGTTCTAACTCAATCTACAATATGTGCTCCACCTACTCATCTAAGATCAACTGTGAATTACAAAAAAACCTCAAGACCATTGACGTCGATGCTGCTCGTGCGAGATTACCTGCTTTGCCTCTACAGCTCAATCCTTCTTCCGAACTGTCATAATTGTTAGATTGCTACAACAAGATACTAGCTGACATGCTCGATGGATTTGCAACTCTAACTCAACTAAGCTCACTGTTCGATCTGGCCCAGACGGCCTTTGGTTTACTGCCGACATTAAACTAGCTAGGTCTACTAAGCACAAGCTTAAAAAGCATTCAAAAGATCAAGTCTGACTGTCTATAGGCAGGTGTACGAGGACTGCTGTAGATCTTATCAATCGATCCTAGAAAAGGCCAAGTCTAGCTCCTATAAAAACATTGTTGAATCACGTATTCCAAAAATGCTGATGTCGACGATCATCTACTCAATCGCTCCCAGATTACCTCCTTACCTAGTGATCCATGTGATGTTCTAGCTGATTGCTTCTCTAGCTTCTTTGTCAACCAGATAGACACGATTGGGAGTCCATCCCTAGAGTGGCTGCTCCCCCCTGGAATCATGTACCTCAATTCCATGCAGCACCTCAGTGTCTACATTCAAAGTCACTAGTTTGCTCCTCCCGAAGTTCATATCCCAATTAAAGAAGACAACTTTTTCTCTGGACTCAAAGCATGGAAGCTCTATTCCCACTGTCCTGCTTTTTATGATGCATTAATATGTACCTGATATGCATAACTAACATTATAAATATGTCATTAGCACCAGGTCATGTCCCAGCACCTTTCAAATAGGCTATAGTCAAGCCTCCACTCAACAAAACAACAATTGACCAAGAAAACTTGAGCAACTTCTTCCTAGTCTCCCTTCTGCCGTTCCTATAAAAAACACTGGAACGAGTCGTAGCAGGCCAGCTAAACTCATGAATTGAAATTTCAAACCTTGCTAGTAAGTTCCGGTTTGGTTTTAGAGCTAATCATTCCACAGAGTAAACATAGTTCCAGGTGCAATACGACCTATGTAGGAATGCAGACTTTGCTAGAGTTTCTCTGCTTGTTTTGCTCGATCTTATCCTTACTGAGTGCCTCTCATCTGGCCGGGGCACCACTTACACAGCATTGCAATAGTTCAGGTCTTATCCCATTGGAAGACTCTAAAGTGTTGACTTGAATGGTCAAAGATCATCCAAGGAACCTCTGGAATATGGGGTACCTCAGGGCTCTGTACTTGGTTCCGTTCTTTCACGGCTGATTCTCTCCTTCTAGCCGACGTGACGGCAAGGCACGATCTAAACTTGGAGACCGTGCATTTAGCTCGTATGCTCTCAAAGCCTGGAACTCACTCCCGACCTGCGTCAGAACATCCCCTGACCTGACCATATTTAAAAGGAACTTAAAAACACACTTATTTAGGACAGCATTTAGTGGGTCCCTGTGATTCGTCCTTGATGTGCTTATGCGTGCTGACACTGTGCATGCTGCCAATAACCACATTTGCATGCTGACCCTGTGCATGTCACCCCTCACCATGTTATTCATTTTGTTTGTTTATCAAGCATGATATTACTCACCATTCAATTGCATTTCTTTTTGCAGCAATGTAAAGCACCTAGAGAGAGATTGAGTTCTCTGGCGGCGCTTTATCAAGTGCAATATTATTATATTCTATGCAGATGATACTCAGTTGTACATTTGCTTTGATCCTTCTCATTCCTTCAGCATGCTGAATTCTCTCGGCTCCCTAGCTGCATGTATAGATGACATCCGCATGTGGATGGCAGTAAACCTTCTTAAATTGAATGATGATAAAACCAGCTTTCTAGTTATGGGCAACCAAGTGTGATTTAGAAATTGGAAAGGTTAATGCTCAAAATTAGCTCTGCCAGCACATCTTCTGTTGAACTGCAAGCAATCTAGGTTTAATGTTCCAAATTGACCTTTCATTAGACGACCACATCAGCTCCACATTCAAGTGTGCCTACTTTCAGCTCATGACATTGCTGAAATTCGACATTGTTTAGACAGAAATATCACATCTAAATTAATTCATGCATGTGTGAAATCCCGTCTTGACTTCTGTAACTCACTGCTTGCTGGTCTACCAGCCTGTGAAACAGGCGTTTACGGCTGGTGCAAAACTCTGTGGCTAATCTCGTCTGTCGTGACATCGCATTTGTCACATCACACCACTTCTCACCGACCTGCACTGGCTCCCAGTCAAGCAATGCACCGACTTCAAGGTTGTGTCACTCACTTTTAGGTCCCTTCATTTTTTGGCCTTCAGCCTATCTATCAAATCTACTTTCCCACCAGCCTAAGTATTGTACCTCCCACTTTTTGGAATCTAATCGTTTATCTATACCTTGTACAAACCTCAAATCCTTAGGAGATAATGCCTTTAGTTCGTATGCTCCCAAAGCCTGGGGCTCACTTAAAACTTGGGTAACGACATCTCCTGACGTGACCACATTTAAAAAGAAACTAAAAACGGATCTTGTTATGTCTGTGCGGGCAGTCGCTCACAGATCAAGACGGCTCAGGCAGATGCCGTTTAATAAGGAACCGGGCCGCACAGCCAGCATGCGGGCCTTCAGGCAACTGCTGCAAGCAAGTGGGTCCGCTGTCTTGACCGGAAGAGCTCGTTGGATAGATAATCTAGGCAGACCCAACAGATCTATTTATGCCAGTGTGTAGTGGGTCCCCGTGATTCGACCTTTATGTGCTTTTTTTGTGCTGACAGTGTGCATGCTGTCGCTAACCATACTTGCATGCTGACCTTGTGCATGTCACCATAACCATGTTATTCTTGCTGCTTATTGAGCATGATATCACTAACCATTCGATCGTGCTTCCTTAGCAGCAAATTTAAAGTACCTTGAAATCAGCACTGGTTTGGCATAGTGGTTAAGGTGCTAGCATTGACCAATGTCTGGCTGGAGTCGTGGGCTTTTCTGCTGCCAGGGGTCCATTATTACTTAAGCACTAAGCACGTTATACTCCTGATTCAGCATGTTTCTGGTTGGGTCCCATTGACACACTTAAGCATAAGCCCTTTCCAGGAGACTTCTAAGCCAGGACGCAGGCTCATTCACACACTTTCGTGCTATCCAGGTCTACAGTCGGCCAGTATGACCAGACACACTTGCATGGCTTCGGTGTTGTCTGTATGGTCTTCTAGCGTTTGCGGCTGCTCACACAGATGCAACAACGGTGAAAAGGATGAGCGTGGCCTGAAGAACTGCTTTATCTTGTATGCTGCCTATCACAGGGAAGTCGGCAAAAGCTATTGCACCATCAGTACTAGCACATGGAGAGCAGATGCACCCATACAACGTACAAATCGCTCATGGGTGAGCCAGGAAAGGAATATCATGATCGGAACCCCAACGAAAGGAAAATGCTCCTAAGCATCATTAATTCAAAGCATTATTCAATATTTTGTGTGGGCATAGCTTCGTGGAAATCGGGGTATTTTTCACTAAAGAATACTTTAGCGATGGTAAGAGGGCTTAACCAATTGCTACAGCAACTCTGCTTGACCTGTGTAATATATGGTGGAGATTCCGACACAAGTTGCTTGTATGAGCTTTGATTATGAGTTGGTGCATGAAAATGCTTCGTCACCTGAAGCATCGGCATTACAGACATTAGCTGCATCCTCAGGGTTGGTTGCTGTGTCCTCGATGCAGGGTCAGTGCAAGGCATTTTTGTGCACTGGGTGAGATCAGATATCTGGGGCTCCCATTCCCGCCTTCCCACACTCGCCCATCATGAAATAAAATCCAATTTGCAAGGTGTAAAACTTTTTTATCCCACATACTCAGAACCATACATAAATAGTGTGGATGCAGTAATACAGAAAATGCTAACGATATTGATGTTCAAAACAAGGCTTTCCTTGCTTCAAAACTTGGCTTTTACTTGCTTTTATCTTGGAAAATTCACAGACTTCTTCAATGTCGAGAGAAGATGCTAAATCTGATCCAAGCCAACCAGCCTTTATTGGCACGTTGTTGAACGAAGATACTTTTTTATTAGTTTTAATTTTGAAAACTTCTTTCTCCACTGACCATTGAAATCGGAAAGGTCAATACAATTCTGAGTGCCACTCAAATATTGGAAAACATTCTACCAATTTATGCTGCAATAAAATTGCAAGACCTCTTGGGGATTCATAGTCTGGGGGAATCATCCTGGCAATGGCCTGCAGCTTACCACACAGTTAATCTCTATCTAAATACTTGCTGCCTCCATAAGTAAGAGACTCTTCTAGAGACTTGCATTCACTAAGGATATGTCAGATATGTCCGGCATGTCAGAAATCGTGAAGATATCCTACAGAAACCCAAAGAATGTAGTGTGTTATTGAATATAATTGAACCTATCTGTTATAGATTCTGCTACCACATCTAGCACAGCACAATAAAAGTTAACCTTATAGCTCTCCTTGGGATCTTGTACAGTCTCATCCAGTGCTTCATTGTCAAACATCCTTCTCTTTTTTAATTTTGCTTAATTTAATTTTAATTTGTAGTCGAATATTTTCAAAAGTGAGTTCAATCTCTAATTCTGTAGTCATCTGAGTTTCATCTGCCAATATTTTATGGAAGCTCTCTTCACTTCGGAGAGTAGTGGAGTACTTTTTTATGTTATCCAGCTGTCTAACTCCCAGTCACAAATCAGTTGATATCGCTGCAGAACTTTACTGGTGACATCGACCTCAAACAAAATGTTGTACCAGGTAAGAAGTGATATTACAAATGATTTTTTTTTAATGTTCTTGGCCATTGTTTGTGATTCAGATCTCGTCAGAGCTCCAGCATACCATTTCTGAGTCATATCTTCATATATCTCAATCAGAGCATCTTTGACTTTGTCAAATATGTACCTCAGCAGTTTCAGAGTATACATTCTACTTTCCCATCACGTTTTAATGAGTGGTTTTACCGTAAGATCGCTGGCATAAGTGATGTGACTTTAAAGGACTCCGCTAGGCCGAGTAGATGCTGAGAAAAAATTGGATATTCACTGCCCAAAGCAAATAAATTCGCCGTCTTCAGCCAACTCTTTTGATGCATCATTTAAAACTAGATTCGCGGATTGGGCACTGCAAGCTACAAAGAAGGCATGCGGATTTATGTTCAGAATCCTCTTCTGCACTCCATTGTTCTTGGCTTTCATGTTACTGCCATGGTCAGACACTGTTCATTCATATTTCCAACATCCAATCCCATATCTTTGAGCCGCTCACACCAAACTTCCGTTATGAATGCATTTGTGGTCTTTTGTAACGGGATGAAACCATGAAAATGCTCCATGATTATCTCTCCGGTTTTACTTATGTGAACAAAACGAATAATCATGGTCATCTGTTTAATGTGGCTGACCTCTGGGAAACAGTCAAGAATAGCTGAATATTATTTTGCTGAATTGACTTCTTCTGTAATCTGATAATTTTTTGTAGAAGCTAAAGTTCAGATGAATTCATTCTGGATGTCTTTGCCGAGAAAATATACATAAGTTTCTTTATCACCAATCCCCCAGGTATTCAATCATCAGAGGATCAAATAGGGTCAGAAACTCAACTAATTTTAGAAAATTTATTTTCATTCTCAGGTTGGAAGGGCTTTTTACTTGATGCATGGAGTGCTAAAATTTGAGTTCCAAGTGCCCTTTCTAATGCCACGAGGACTCCAAGACTGGTTTCCAATATTCCTGTTGCCTAATCTTCTGTTGGATTGTCTCACCTATTATCTAGCCTTCTGCTAGCCGAACCTACAATTCCCTCTAAGCTTAATAACTTTCTAGGTGGGATGGACTTTTCTCAAGTGAGTACAAAATTGCAGGCAGATTTTTCCAATCTTTACAGCCTGTTTCTTGCATAGACGAGATGCTAGCCTTTTTGCTGAATAGCTTACAGCAACAGCACAATACTACATCTCTTGATGTAAAATACATAAGCGGCAGGCGGCACATTTCCTCGCCATTTGCAAGCCTTCTTTTGTAATGGAGTTGAGAAAATCTTCTGTTGTGAGAGTCTTAGCCAGTTTATGAATGTTCTTGGCAGATACAGGCACATTCATGGGGTTTGTTTATGGGATATACTTACAGTACATACACAGGTATGTACTGTCAGAATAGAGTATATAGTAAATACACATACCTGTACATACATATAATAGGTTTCAGCGCGACAAAAAAGCATGACGGGAAAATTTGAAAAATAAAAATAAAAGCAGATCCAGCAAAAATCGGTTCCAGTTACCGAAAGATGAAAATAGTAAGCTGCCAGTTTAAGGAAACCGGTTAACACAAAGCACAAAGCGCAAATAGCACTCAAACTGTACACAAATTTGTTTTCAGGTGGTAAGTTTCTTGCCGCTCTCAACATGCTCGAGAGACGAAACTATAATCTAGGTGTTTGCCCAAGGTTAAGGTACTCCCTCTTAAAGACCCAGGTCCTGGGTTCAACTCCTTCAATGGATTCAATTCTGTATTTCCATCGCAAGAGGTGATGATAGCCGTTAAGGTGCTTCTTCCGTTTTATAAATGAGACTTTTAAACAAGCAAACTTAAAAAAAAGCCAAATTATTTGCTCACCATGCCTGAAGAAATGTCGCAGTCACGGCGGCAATAACTAGCCGTAGAGACGGCAGAAGAAGCAGCACTGCTGCTGTATAGAGAAAAGAAAAAGAATTGCATAACTGTAACTGCAGAAATTTTAATGTCCGTTGCTGCAACAGGACGCCCCGTCAAAATGTGCTGCGGCGAATGCCCCGCTTCCCCAAATGTGCGGTGACCCCCAGGATGCATCACTTTATCCCCAGCCTTTTTTTGAGCGTGTTTCCATAGAAAAGCGTTGCTATCTCAAGAGTTACTTGAAAAGAACCACGGTGATAGCGCAATGTTAGGATGGTTGCCTTTTGAGCAAAGGATACAGAGCAAAGTTCTAACGCTGACCCACAAGGCCCGCCACGGCTTGGCTCCTTCATACCTAGCTGAGCTGCTGCATCAGTTTCAGCCTGTTCGCGCCCTCAGGTCCTGTGTGGACAATAAATTAGCTGTCCCATTCCTCCGCTTAAAGACAGTTGGTGACAGAAGCTTTAGCTCCGCAGGTCCTAGACTGTGGAACTCGCTTCCACAATTCTTACGCAACGATAACTACTCTCCTACTGCCGACTATGGCACATACTTTTCAGCGGTCCTGAGCTGCTACTTCTATGCTACTCACTACCTCAACTGCTCTCCTGACTCAGCTATGCTTCCCACTTTCTCTTTGTTGCGAGGGACGAAGTCTGTTGGGTACCGAATGCTTACCGAAGGCCGCTCAGGCTGTGGGTACGCTATACAAAACTCTCCTGCATAATACCCTCATAGTCTTTATGGCTTCGTGGAGTTACAGACGGAGATACATTACATTACATTACATTACATTACATTACAATGTACCGGCAGCTGCCGATTACAGTCGCCGGTGCCGTTCAGCTCCAGGTAGCGCAGCCACAAACTGAGAAGCTAACCGGACTTGATGAGTATTATCGAAATGAAGTACATAAGGCTGAATTAGCATAAACATGGTCAAAACATGTCAGGTTGGCTCAGGCAATAAAAAACTGTTTAGAAGTTTTAGCTTCCGGGAAAGCGAACTGAGGACCGCCCCTCCAGCGGATATAAGAATAGCGAACCCATTACTGCCTCCATATTAATGAGCCCATTTTTACGTTTTTTCATCCACGCTGATCTCGGTTGCTGCCGTGTTGTTAGACCCGCAGAGGTAAATGGGTGTTTTAGAGAGTTTCGCGGGCATGAGTGCAGAGGAACTGGCCGCACCAGTTAAAGAAATAAAGGTAAGCACCGTGGCAAGTTTTTTGGATTGCGAGATAGCGTAGATCGCTTGGCACTAGCGGCTAGAGCTGGGGCGCCAGCGGCTAGTGCTGGGACGCTAGCGGCTAGTGCTGGGACGCTAGCGACTAGTGCTGGAACGCTAGCTCCTAGTGCTGGGACGCTAGCGGCCAGTGCTGGGGTGCTAGCGGCTAGTGCTGAGGCGCTAGGGCCTAGTGCTAGGCGCTAGGGCCTAGTGCTGTGGTGTATGCTGACAACTGACAACTGACAAGTGTAGGCAACTGCTACATGACTAGTATTATTTGTGCGAGCCTTCGGTCGAGTACCATTATGTTGTTCTAGGTATGATACAAGATAATTTTGGGTCTTCCTCTTCGCAGGCACCCTGGTGCAGTAATAATAATAATAGTACTGAGAGATTGCAGCCTCTTTATAATAATAATAATAATAATAATACACTTGATAAAGCGCCCTTAGAGAACTCAATCTCTCTCTAGGCGCTTTACATTTTCTGCAAAGGGAAATGCAATTGAATGGTGAGTAATATCATGCTTGATAAACAAACAACATGAATAACCTGGTTCGGGGTGACATGCACAGGGTCAGCATGCAAATGAGGTTAGTGGCAGCATGCACAGTGTCAGCACGCATATGCACATGAAGGACGAATCACAAGGACCCACTAAATGCTGTCCTAAATAGGTGTGTTTTTAAGTTCTTTTTAAATGTGGTCAGGTCAGGGGATGTTCTGGCGCAGGTCGGGAGGGAGTTCCAGGCTTTGGGAGCATACGAACTAAATGCACGGTCTCCAAAGATTTTGAGGTTTGTACGAGGTATTTCTAGACTATTGGATTCCGAAAAGCGGGTGGTACGATGCTTGGCCAGATGTGTAGTATATCTGACAGATAGGCTGGAGCCATAGAATGAAGGGACCTAAAAGTGAGCGACAAAACCTTGAAGTCAATCCGTTGCTTGACTGGAAGCCAGTGCAGGTCGGCGAGAAGTGGTGTAATGTGGCAACTGCGACGCTCACGACAGACAAGCCTAGCTGCGCAGTTTTGCACCAGCTGCAATCGCCTGATCGCACATGCTGGTGGGCCAGTAAGCAGTGAGTTGCAGAAGTCGAGACGGGATGTCACGAATGCATGGACCAACTTAGACGTGGTATCTTTATCTAAACAAGCCCGAATTTTAGCAATGTTATGAAGCTGAAAATAGGCAGATTTGACTGTGGAGCTGATATGGTCGTCTAACGAGAGGTCGCTTTGGATAATTCTACACCTGACTGAAGTGTTCTGTTTACTGAAGGAAAGGAACGTGTATTTACTGCATGCATGCTTATTTGGCCGGTTAGGCTATTATGTTGATTGCAGTGATCGTATTTTTTACAGTTAAAATAAAATGCTGAAGATTGTCTTGTGGGCTCATGGGCTGAACCACTTGTTTCAGGACCTGCTTACATGACCTTAGACTAAACAGTGAAACAAGATGGTACCCGAGGATCGATGTTGCTGTATGACGGCTGCTTCTAGACTGGCAGGCTAGTCGTGGGCTGCAAATTGTGAAAATAATCTTAGCTTGGGATAGATTTTGTGGGCTGGATTAAATTACCATTCTACTATTTTGCTCAACGTCGATTATATCTAAATGTGGTGATTTGTAGCTTCATTCTGTTGGGGTTGTCATCATAGCCAACCGATGTGCTGTTTCCTTTACTTACAAAGTGCTGTTTTCTGAATCCAGCTGCTTCAGGATAGTTTTTTCTAATCGAATACTTTTAATAGGAGAAATGGAAGCTTTTGCCAGCATTTCTGAAAGTGAAGGGACTTGTCAAGCAGCACATCGATTCCTTCAACTACTTTATAAATACAGAGGTAAGACAGTTTCATATTAGTTCTCGGCTTTCTATTTTTTATTAACCTATCCTAGTTTTCTCTGTGTTCATAAAAGCCTTATCGGCTAGCTGTATGGACACCATCCGATATTATAGTTGCTGGTATCTCTTCTTGGTAAATCAGCCTATCAGTGTTTTCGGAATGGGCGTTGAGCACTGGCATTTTTACACTAAACTGACAAAATGTCTTTTCCTTTCCTATATAAGTATTGATCCATATCTCAGCAATTCGTCCCCATATATAATGCTAATAATAATTATGATAATGCATTTGTATAGCTCCCATGTGCTTCCTCTGCCATTCACTAACATTGTCAATATTTCTGAACCGTGACAAAAGTTTTATTCCACTAAAGTAACTCTATAGGTTTTCAACAGTACCAGCAAAGTGCTCCTAAACTGCAGCAAATGATTTAGCCAATCATATTTTGTTTTTGCCGTCGGTCACTTGCCTTCTATAGGTTTGTCACTTGCTCCTGTTATCAAGCGATGCAGTCTTAGATTTTCACTTTGGTCACCCACTACCGTGGCTTGTGGTTTTCATTTTGTCTTACTCATGCTCATTAGTTCCTTCACTCCATTATGTTTTAAGCAACCACTTAATCATCACGGCGTGCATGGTTATGAGTGCATCAGATTCCACATTGTAAGGTTTGCAGTATTATTTTTCAAAGTCGTTCATTATTTTGGGCCAACGGGTACTGGGTTACTAGCATCTCGACTCTAGCCATTGCCCTTATACCTAGGATCCAAATTTGTCAAGTATAGAGAAGGCCTCTAGTTTGGATGGTTCCTGGCTGACCAAAGCCATGATGCTGAAGCTATCACTGCTGTGGATTAGGTGGCAATAGGGTTAGCTATAGCCAGTTACAGGATTACAGCCACTAAGCTGACAGTGGTATTTGCATACCTTGAAACACTTTGCAGTCTTTGCAGCCCAACAGCTGCATGCAAAAGGAATGATATGTAGGTGGCTAAAGGTTTTGTCTAGCTTGAGATATTTATTAGTATGGTGACTTAATGTGAGAGAATTTTTGGGAATACTGTCGGACGTCACTGAAGATTTAAGCTTATTATTTGTGCAAGCAGTGCCTCCTTATTTATTAAGAAACATCATGTATTAGTTCTGAAGAAAACCATAAACCAGTCCCGTTGTGCCTTCCCGGTGAGTGCAATTGTCTTGTGCTAGCCTTTGTATTATTCATGGTCGGTCTTGAGTTTTAGGTTTCTATTGTGGCATTAGCAATACATTATTATTTTGGAGGTTGATATAGCTTGCTCCTCACTATTGCTTAAAGTCTTCCATTGGCTTAATATATTTGGCAATGGGTAGTAATCTGCGTAGCCTGGACCTCAGACTTCTAATCACTCTTTCTTGGTATAGCTTAAAAAATAGCCATTTCTAACCTCTCAATTTCAACACGTTTAGCCTGGCATTTGTTACCCAAGCAATGGTAGGGCTAATGTTCACCACAGAGCATGCAAGCAGGTTTTTGGAGTAGTGTCCAGGTGATGAGCTCGTTTTTATTTTTTTCAATTGTCATTGTCTTGTCATCCATGAGACCCGAGGGAAGGTTTTTTTTAGTAAGTAGCTGATTTTGACATGATAGACGATTCAATGCTAGGAGTGCATTTGCAGTAGTTTTGTTCGTGCCAGCAACAATCCTGTGATTTAAAGCTGCGTTTACACGGCAGACTTTCCTCCCAACAGACACAGACTTTCCTCCTAGTTATGATATCGGACGTTTACACGACAAATTTAGTCCTGCCCGCGATGGTTGATGGCCGACTTAGTCCCGCCAACAGCCCGTGTTCTAATCCGGGAGGCTGATATGAAAGAGGGTTTTTTCGGAAAGACCAAGCCAACACCGGCAGAAGTTGAGTTCGCCGCTGCAGTCATCATTGTAGAGTAGTATGAGAAGAATATCAATAAAAAAAGATAAGCATTAAAAACATTATCGGGAAAGGGAGCAGTACCAAGTAATGTACACTGCTACGGTTGTACAGGCGTATAGTGCCTAGTAATGTGCACCGATATGGGTTTGTTGGCGGATTTGTGTGATAAACTGACGCACAGGTCATTTTATGTAGAAAAGGCTGAAGCATTGGTTAAAACGCATAAGCATCTCGTATTCAAGGACTTGCTCTGACCGCCTCAATCTAATCGAGCCTACAAGCATCAGTAGTTTTTATTTTGGCCCTGGGGTGTGTGTGACGAGCCCCTGGGTTTTGATTGGTCGGCTAGACCCACAAGGAGCCAACAAGTTGAGACAGATTCTCCTTCTGATGAGTCTGCAGACTTGGCTCTTCACCCAAAATGTTGTGACTTATAATGACGTAGTAGCCCAAATCTGTGGGAAAGTCTGCCGTGTAAACGCAGCTTAAGAAGAATGCACCCAGTCTGCAGATACGCAGCATCACTTGACTGTTGCTATTCACTCAATTGTCTTGATGGTTCTCGGCATTGTCTCGAGCACACTGTATCTTGTTGTAGCCAAAGCCTTTAGGTGATGGTTGTCTGGCAGGCAAAATTTATCTGCTAGGGCATTCCATCATCACTGCTAATTTAAGGGGGAATGTCAAGAAAATACTTATAAAATAAAATTTGTCCGACAATCGAATGTGTTTAGGGTACCTTTCGAAAGTCAAATATGTTAGAACTGGAATCAGAAGTTCTGACGACTTCCCTATGAAAGAAAAAATGGTTATGCAAACCATGTCTAACCCAGATGTAAACCGATGCAAAAAATAAATCTACAGATAACAAATTTACCTATCTCTGCATCACGTGCGACTTGTATCCCAACTTCTCGAACCTTAGCAGATCGAGATACATGCTTGAAGCTTGTTGAGGTGCATTCTTATGACTTTTATACAGCTTCATTTCCAGGGTTGGTTGGCGCCTTGTAAGTACCATAACTCGGCTAACACCACGTATTGGAGGGAAATTTGAAATGCAAGATCAGGTCTGCTTGTTTTACACGAGTGGGGAAAATTACAGATTTTGGCAGGATTCATTTTGCGGTATAGATCATCAAACGTCCAGGAGCTTTATTTTCCATAATCGTGAACATATAGATAGACATATAGGTGCAAAACTCTGCAGCTAGGCTTGTCTGTCGTGGGCATCGCAGCTGCCACATCACACCACTTCTCACCGACCTGCACCGGCTCCCAGTCAGGCAACGCATCGACTTCAAGGTTTTTGTCACTCACTTTTAAATCCCTTCATTCTTTGGCTCCAGCCTAGCTATCAGATCTACTTCCCCACCCGGCTAAGCATCTTACCACCCACTTTTCGGAATCTAACTGTTTACCCATATCTTGTACAAATCTCAAATTCTTAGGAGACCGTGCCTTTATTTAGTTCGTATGCTCCCAAAGCCTTGAACTCACTCCCAACTTGTGTCACGACATCTCCTGACTTGACCACATTTAAAAAGAAACTAAAAACGCATCTATTTGTCACCGCATTTAGTGGGTCCTTTAGTGATTCGTCCTTTATGTGCTTATGCGTGCTGATACTGTGCATGGTGCCACTAACCATATTTGCATGCTGACCCTGTGCATGTCACCCTTAACCATGTTATTTTTGTTGTTTATTTAGCATACTACTATTAACCATTCGATCGTGCTACTTTTGCAGTAAATGTAAAGTGCCTAGAAAGAGATTAAGTTCTCTGAGGACACTATATCAAATGCATTATTATTATTATTATCATCTTGTAAATTGTCATAAATCTGTTTCCAAAGTTTCCACACTGATTTTCCCACATTTGGTTTTTAATGCAGTCAATGATTTCCATGTCCACTAATGTCCATTGAATGACATGTTTAGGGCAAAATCAAAAGTCTTTAGATAGGCAGTCATTCCTGTGGAAATTATTATTCGATCTGTTCCTTCCAAGGAAGTTGTCTTGAGTGTGGTGTGTGCTGGCTGAATCCCAGGCTATAAGACTTCTTTAGCCACCTTCTAAAGCAAGTGGCGATGTTAAATTCAGCCACTTCCTTTTATTATTGATCGTGTTCGACAGGCTTTCTCTGTTTCTACAACATAAATGCCCAGAACTCGTTAGATCTCATCTTTCTTGCACTTAGTGATGGCTTAAGGTGGGGGCTTATTTTTGGGGTAGGCTTATATTATGAGCATCCAAAAAAATTATGCTATGGCTTATATCCTGCTTAGTTTTATTTTTTTTGGGGGAAATACGGTAAAACGGTACAGCTATGATCAGTATCTTGTAAACATGTCAGAAGATAATTTAATAATTTGCACATGTTGCTTCACCATGCACTTTCATAGTTAACATTGATCATTGAATTGTAAATTCAAGTATGAAATAAGAATGAGCATGCTTTTGATCAGTGCCTTATTTAATTACATATGTATAGGTTATGGGGATTATTATCCGGGGAGGGAAACGTCTTTATTCCTTTATTAATTTTCCGGTATTCTGTGGTAATGAACGTATGCAATTAATTTTATGGTGATTTTGGTGGGTTAATAATAATAAAAATAATAATAGTAATAAAAAACTTGATAAAGTGCCCTCGGAGAACTCAATCTCTTTCTAGGCGCTTTACATTTACTGCAAAGGAAGCACGATCGAATGTTTAGTGGTAGCATGCGCAATAAACAACAGGAATAACATGGTTAGGGGTGACATGCACATCTTCAGCATGCAAGCATGCAGGGTTACTAGTTAAACATACTTGTCTTGCAGAAGGATGTATATTCTATGCTAATCTTACTTGCATAATTTGGTTAATGCTGATCTTATAATTCTACAATATTTTTAATGTCTGTGGTGCCGACTGTAAGCTAGTTTGAATTCAATCTACGAAGATGTATTCATGCTCTGGGTCGACTTTTGCTAGTCATAAGTAGAGCTGTGTAGATTCGTACTGTCGGGAGTATAACTTTTGTGTCAATCCTGTCAATGTGCATGGTTTCACTTATTTATGTGGGTATGCTCTTTTGTAAGCTTGTTTCATCACTCCTGGATTCATCAAATGCCCAGGCCAGTGCGTCTCAGAATTAATTGTTTTTATGTTTTTTTTTCTAGTCATGTCTTAGTAATTTTTAGAATGCTGTGGTTTTGTATTCTGGGGCAGATCTGCTAGTCGGCACGAGTGTGCTACATTTGAACAATTGGGTCTTCATGGTACAATTTATATATTCTGTGCTGCTGCTGTTTTGGCTGTATGACTTGGACTGTTCAGGTCGTAGATGGGCGGCAGCTCGTCTGCTGTTGTTTATGTACCTGGTATGGTATGATTATTGAGGTAGTAGTTAAAGCTGAATGCAGTTTTAACAGCTAGGTACTCTTGCTGTGGCAATGCAGCATGGCTGGGTTTGACTTCAACATTATTTACTAATGGGTGGATGCAGGAAAATCTCACGGTAAAGAGGCTTTATTTTCATCTTCTATGGCCGTGGACATTTCATTTGGCTTTTCTGCTCTATGTTCTGCTGCCATATTTTGATAAAATGGCCACAATGTGCACCCAGCATCCCCGTGGCTGCCAGATTTTGATGAACTGTTATACCTATGCGACCACTCCATCTCTATGGTATGGCCACAGTAATGCTCGGGTTTCCTAACAATATCAGGTTTTACAGTAACCTAGCAACTGCCGCTAGTTTTCTCTTCACTCGTTATTTCATTGATCACTCGAATGTAAACTCAAATGTCACAAACACTTATCCTATCTAACTTATATTAACCCTTCTGTAAGTTTTTAGACTGCGTCCTTTTTTCTGCAGATTAAAAATATTATGAAAGCTAACGAGAAGGTGACCAGCGATGCTGATCCTGCATTCTATATGAAGTATTTGGATATACGTGTTGGAATGCCTGATGTAGAAGAAAGTTTCAACATAACAAAACGTGTTTCACCTCACGAGGTGAGCCCTTAGGAAATTGCCTTGCTGTGCTGAGTGCTTGGAGCAGGTTATCTTAATCGTTGCTTTTTTTATGCATTCTTATTTTTTATAAAGTGTCGTCTTCGGGATATGACCTATTCGGCTCCCATCACTGTGGATGTTGAATATAAAAGAGGTCAGCAATGCGTGGTTAGAAAGAACCTTCCAATTGGCAGGTATGCTGTTCTGAATAAATTGGCATGCTGTCGTTGGATCATAAGAATAATAGCAATAATAATAATAATAAAAATAATAGGACCTTTGTATAGCCCCTCAGAGAATTAAATCTCTTTCTAGGCACTTTACAAATGCTATAAAGGAATCACTTTAAAGGAAGCAATCATTACTTTATATAATTTTATGAATGGCCGGTGAGTTATGTCACTTTGTGGCAGATTATTATTTATTAATAGGTAATTGCTTAATCATTTTTTTAATAATAACTATTTATTATTCATAGATTATTAAAGAACATGCATTTTTTTTACCAATGGCCATCCTAGCTAAAATGTGTGCAGATAATTTCTGTAGGCTTGAAGTTGCGTTTATCTTAATTATTTGGCCGTTTGCTTAACGGTTTGTCTGCTTAACTAGCTGTAGCTCAGAGGCAGGCCACAATGTATGTGGTTTGAGAGAAATAATTGATTTTAATTTGATGAGAAATGATGAAATCTAGAAGTCGCTTTTTAAGATATATTATATTGTTGCCAAAGTTGATGGTCACTTATTCTATCTGCATAGGAAAAAGCCTTCAGTTGGTAGAGTGTTGCCACAGATGTATGGGTTTTATTCCTTCAAAATTCGAAGGGTGGGAATAATTAAAGGGCCAATTTTTGGGAAACGAGCTGGCAATGCAAGCATCCCAAAAGCAGCTATAGTGAAGTAGAAAACTGAGAAATTTCTTTGCTGTTTTGATAATAAAGCTTTGCATGACCCTAGTGCAAGAGTACTTGACCATTTTAGCTGGTGCCTTGCTTCAGCAAGCTGCCAATAGGTATACATTCCATATTTGTTTTTAGTTACTAGTTGTGTGAGCAAGCAGGCAGAAGAATTCGTCCTCGTTGCAGAGTTTTGTAAAGATTTTTATGTGGTTTGCAGAAAGCAGTAGATAGAACTCACTGCCCCGAGTTGTGATTTTTTGAGTTTTTGGCAAAGGCTGTGGGCTAGAGTAGTGGTTGCAGCCGATTTTCTGAAGCTCTTGCTGTAGTACTTTGGAAATGCACTCGCTACTACCTTTCATCGAGCTATTCAAGGCTAGCTAATCTTCTGTGTGCCTACCGCTCTCTTGTGGCTCGAAGGCATTTCAAGGCAATGCTGGATCGGGAACTGCATTCGGCTACTCTAAAGGCATTGTACGGGCAAAATAGCAAGGGTCAAACAATGGTATCCGAGCTTGTGGTCGGAAAGAGCTGTGCATTGATCGTGGAGCACTGCTGCTCCTTGTGTGCTTTAGTGTGCCCCAGCTTCTGAAGCCACTACTACTTACAGTCTTTACAACATAAATTCAAGGTCATTATAAATGCTGATTTTTAGCTACTGTTATATTGTGGCCTTTGTTCTGTATATGCCTGTTCTGCTGTTGCATTATAATTGAGGTGCTTTTGGTCTTTTCTCTACAGCAAATACTGTGCAGTTCTAATGCAGCTTTTCTTGTTATAGAATGCCCATCATGCTTCGGAGTTCAAACTGCGTGCTTGCCGATCAGTCCCCAGCAGATTTGGCAAAACTCAACGAGTGCCCTCTTGACCCTGGTATGTCTGTTTTTGCCGTGGGTAGCATGCTGATGGTACATTATTAATGTCAGCTTATTGCTCTGGATTAGTTTTGCACTTATTCTTGTGTGCCAGCAAAGAAATACATTGGATCGGTCCTGGAGCAGATGCATTGTTAGATGAGACTAAAAAAGATGCAAGGTCGTTGCAGGTAGTGATCTTAGCTCTAAACAAGTTCGAGACTTTGGGTGCATACCAGCTGAATGTTTACTCAGAAGAGTTAACCAAGATTATGAGCAGGCGTCACTAGAATGATGCAAGCTGAACCAATCTTAAGGGTGAGGTCTTCTAACTTTTAGGCGATGCCAGGCTTGCCCCGAAGGTTTTATGTTGGTCTTATCATCGTTAAGCTTTATGGTGTTAGTAGGCATCCAAATGCGAATGTCATCGATGCAAGGAATCAGGTGAGTCGGATAAGGGGCAATGCTTAGAAAGGTCGAAGGATAGGTAGAGCCACGTGTCATTTGCATAGAAATGTAAGCCAAAATTGTATTTGGCGATGATATCGCCCAGAAAGAGATTATAGATAGCAAAAAGAAGGGGGCCTAACGACTGTACCCTGAACTACCTGATACTGCCAGGGCTCTTTAGATGGCCGATAGCCATTTATAAATACACACCATCTCTCACTTGGCAAGGCGTTCCAGTAGGATCTAGCGGTCAATGGTGTCAAAAGCTGCTGATAGATCCAAGAGCAGCTGAAAGGCCTTAACGTAATCACCATTGTTCAGAAGGTCGTTCTAAACCTAAAGCAGAGCAGTTTCCACGGAGAATGGTTGGCTCTAAATCCTGATAAGAATTTGCTAGCAAAATCTTATGAATTTATGTAATCGCCTAGTAGCTAGGCCTCTACTAATTCTAGTGTCGTGGATAAGAATGCCAAGGAGAGGGGAGACGGATGAAAGTTTTCTCATGATGTAGGGTAGGCTTTTTTGTTAGTGGCCTGAAAATTGCTGTTTTCAGAGAGAAGGGACTTCATCAGTAACAAGAGACATATTTACACTATTTGTTAGCATGATCTACAACAGGTCTGTACACCTGATAAGGAGAATGCGCGAGGAAAGGGTTTAGAGGACTATAGGTCTTTTTTTGAGCCTGGGAGACAAGTTAAGTGAAAGTTCAGTTGAGGCAGACACAAAGGAGGTGAGAAAAGGAGAGTAGTGCAATGAGCGGTAACAGCTCGGCAGGATGCCAGTGATGAGATGGAGTCCCATAATTCGCTTTATCTTACCTACGAAGAATTTTGAGAACTGCTTTGTTAAATCACCATTGGGATAACTAGGCTGTATGCTTGGTTGTTTGGGAGCAGTTAAGAAGATATTGTTAATATTGGATATAAAAAAATTTGGGTCATTGATATGGGATTCCACTGCTTTACTATACAATTTGGACTTAGCCTTAGCTAACATAGATTGTTACGACCTACAATAATCTTTAAATGACAAATTCGGGACAGTGAGAATTTATGTCAGCGAGTTCCGAATGTTGGCAGCTTTCTCACGTTTACGTTTAGTGTTCCATGATCTAAATAAATAAAATTTTCCAACCGTCAGCCTGATTTATAAAGTGTATTGGCAGTTGGGAAGGATATCGTAGAGATTATCAAAAAAGTAGTTGTAGAGCTCCCATTGTGCCCCACCTTGAGGTGGTTTTTCAGTCTGCAAGAAAAGCCCCAGTTGCTTTCTTTGCATGGCTTTTTACCAGCAACATACATTTCTCACTATAATGCAAGGGCAAAAGTGGAGAGCATAGCCAAAGTAAAGAAACCCTCAAGGAAGTTATTAGGTAAACAGGTAGCAGTGAAGAACAGCTGGAGAAGAGAGGCCAGGATCGGCACCAAGAATTCTGTTTGCTTTTTTCAACCCGAAAATCGTGGAAGTGAGTTTTATGTTCTAAGACAGAGGTTAGTAATTTCCGGCCTTTAGGGCAGATCTGGCCTAGCTAGTGCTCTAGTCCGGCCTAGCTAGTGCTCTAGTCCGGCCTAGTGGCCCCCTGGATCCGGCCTAATTGAGTTGTTGCGGTTCTCTTCCCCTTCATTATCGAGGTACTTCCCAACTAACGAGTTTTCGAGGTATGAGCCGTCTCTCGGCCGCTTTTTGCTTTGAGTTGAGAGCTAACTGTTATTATGCTTGATTTTGCTTCGCACGTTTTGCAGTATGATTTTAGAACTGCTACTTCGTTTTTTGCATGGCTAGCGGCGGCAGCCCTTAACCGTGACGAATTTGCGCCAGAAAGTGTTAACACGAAGGTCGGCAAAATCCGGCCTTTATGCCAGATAGGCCTTAGCTAGCACTCCAGTCCAGCCTAACAACACCCTGGTTATTTATAGTTGGATCCGGCCTAATTAATAATTTATAATAATAATACATTTGATATAGCACCCTGGAAAGAACTAAATCTCTTTCTAGGCACTTTACATTTGCTGCAAAAGTAGCACGATCGAATGGTTAGTAATCAAATTGAAATTAGAAATTAGAAATGGAGTTGTTGCGGTTTTGTTCCCCTTCATTACTGCTGGTGGCAGTTCAAACTGTTGCCGATGTTTATTTTTTAGAACGGATGTCAGGCGCTCGTTTGAACAGAAACGTATGGTTGGGGAGATACATGTCTACCCTTATAATTGCCGTGCATGTCTGTGCGTCAGTTGTGGCTTTTTTTTGGTCGTCTGGCCGTGCCCACTCTGGTAAGCCAGCATAGTGGACACAGTTTCTTTCTGCCTAGTGTGCCTTCTTGACCTAAAACGGCCTAGTAGTCCAAAACCATTTGTCGACCTCTGTTCTAAGACATTAGATCAAACATATTGCAATGGCTGATTATATCTTATTCTACTAGCTGGCAACTTTCTCTTTAATGGAACTGTTACAAATAAGGAGTGTGGCCATTGTGCATAGCCTTGAAGTCCCGGTGCAGCTGACATTGCCTGGTTACTAAACAGCTAATTTCCCCTTGTTAATGGATTTGACCTGCAGTAGTTAATTAGTTAAGCGCACGAGACACTTAATTATTTCTACTGGCTATTATGTCTTTGTGATATATGTTACTGGTTCAGCACATGTTATATTCATTATTAATTGTCATATTGCTAACAGATTCTTGGCAGCAAGAAGTAAGAGCTGATTCTGTAGCATAGCTGAACCAGGGGTTTGGTCAGATAATAAAGGCATCGGGAGTACTACTCTTGTTTGCTACTAGCTGAAAAATAATTATGTATCCCATCGATCCTGTGAGGATGGCTATTTGTGAGCTTGAACGAATCAGTACTTGGCTGGCTAAGTGACTGACATCATATATCTGACAAGTGTGCCCACTGATGATGGGAAATTGGTGCATCTGCTTGCAGCTGCTTTATGAAACTCTCTGATAGATGTGCTTTTTCATGCACCCTTTTTGTGAGATGGCCAGTTGGTTGTTACCCAGTCCTTTCGTACTTGGGCAGGTCTGTGCTTATCATGGGCTCCACACACACTGTTTTCAAAGCACTGCTTAATGATTGATGCAATATCAAGACCTTTATTTCAGGTGGCTACTTCATCGTTCGTGGCACGGAGAAAGTAATTCTTATTCAAGAACAGCTATCAAAAAATAGGATTATTGTGGAGGAGGATAGGAAAGGTCTGATTGGGTGCTCAGTCACCAGGTATGCATTTCTTATATGATGCCCAAACGGTGCATCATTGAGTCATGTGCTTGACACATTGTCTAGCTGTCTGATGGAACCTGATTGGCCTGCAGATCTGCTAGCATGAAGCTTGACGCTCTTTCCCAGCCATTGCAGTGTAATGAGCACATACCGTGTGCGTTTAACAGTGGTTTGATGGACCCGGAAGTCCGATCAAGAATGACCTGTCAATGCACAAACTAGCAAAACTACAGACTCGTGCTGTGTATCTTTTTCGTATAAATGGTGTCTTGCTTTAATCAGTCAGAGCAACCATAGTATAATCGTCTGTCTCAGCCGATTAGGGCTTGTTAAGTCAGCTGAACGGAACTTGATTCGTTTCCGTAAAGGCCTTTTGATTTTTGTAGCAGTATCACGAGCAAGATCTTGTGTACTTTGAACTTGGTTTTCTGCTGCAGGGAAGCTGGGGCAGGCAATTATACAGTGCATAACGCTGAAGATTATAAGATATCGTACTTTTCAGGTTATACAGCCTTCTTAGATAACCCTGTATAGCATTGACTTGATTGTTTTCTTACCTGTTAAGCTTGGCTGAATAAGACAGGTAGTTAGCTATAGCTGTTGAATTGCTAAGGCTATGTAAAGGACTAGCTTGCTGATATATTTGCTCAGTGCCCGATCCTATTTTGAAAGTTTCATAAGGAAGACTGCCTCCACAGCTAATCATCACGTCCGATCCCTATGTGAGATGAGAGGCTGTCTACCATAGTGCCTTGCAAAAATTTGAATTGGCTCCCTGGTTCTTTCTAGGCTAGCTTATTGCAGTTCTATTTGGCCGGGCTACCAAAAAAAGGCCTGAACCGTGATGCACACTACGTAATGCGGATGGTTTTCACGACCTGCGTCCCAAGGTCGTGGGTTCGAAGCCTGCGGTGGGTGATTCTTTATCGCTGCTGCAAGTGGTGGTGATAGCCGTAAAGGCTCCTCTGTCGCTATACACAAGAGGCTGTTAAATCAGCTAGTATTTTCTGTGAGTCGTGATGGCACATTAGGTAAGGCGGTTGCTTTTCATGCCCTAGGTCCCGAGGTCGTAGGTTCGAGTCCTGCGGTGGGCAATCCTTTATTGCCACTGCAATCGGTGGTGATAACCGTCAAGGCTCTTCTGTCGCTATACAAAAGAGGCTGTTAAATCAGCTAGTTTTTTTAATGAATATGGCTGAAAGGCTAGCTAACAAATCTGAGATGTTTGACCACGTGTCTCCTTTGCCAAAGGAGAATTGATGGCTTCCCATTGGTCGACGGTTACAAATTAAAGTACTTATGCTGACCCACAAGGCCTGCCACGGCTTGGCTCATTCATACCTAGCTGAACTGCTGCACCAGTTTTAGCCTCTTCAGATCCCCTATGTACATTAAATTAGCTGTTCCATTCATCCGCTTAAAGACCGTTGGTGACAGAAACTCTGCAGGTCTCAGACTGTGGAACTTAGTCCCTAAATTTAAACAACATCTACTCTCCTGTTGCCAACTATGACACTTCCTTTCCAGCCATCCTGAGCTGCTATTTCCATGCTACTCACTACCTCAACTGCACACCTGACTCAGCTATGCTTCTCAGTTTGTCTTTGCTGAGTAAGATGAAGTCTGTTGGCTACTGAATGCATACTAAAAAGCCCAGACCTTGAATGCCCGATAGAAAACTCTCCTGCGTAACAACCACTTGGTCTTTATAGCTTTGTGGAGTTACTGATGGAGATACATTAAATTACATTAAATCCTAGCAACCTGTCGATATCTCTCCGTAATCGTTCTATGGGCTTCAAATCAGGTGACTGGCTGGCTTGCTTCATCTTCACCGAACAAGGATTCATAAAAATTAGTTTACTCACGTTTTTGGTCAAGAAAGTTGGATTTCGAAGCTCATACTCTGCTTGAGGGTCTTCTCTACGATCGTAAGCACACTGCCAGGCTAGTGAGGTACCTTTTGAAAAACCCTTGTGTGGTGCTAATGCAGTGGTCTGATTTGAACTCCGTAGAAGGCTACGCAGCAATATCGACAGGCCGCTGAGGCGGTGTGTTTGGCCTTTACCAGTAACAGAAGAGATAAGGCAGAGGCTTGTGGCCTCTATGCCTGGCCAGACAAGGGAGGCCATAAAGACTTGGTAGGACGACATCGTACCAAGTTCATACATGCCAACAACATTTGTGTTTGTTTTTGGGCTGTCAATGAATATTATCACATCAGGTTTCAGACTGTTAGGTATGACGGAAAATCCATGTCTCGTGAATCCATCGTGCTTCTGCTTTTTCTAAAGTCTCTGGCTTGTTTTTTTTCTGGCAAGATTGTCTCTTTCAGCTTCAGTAGTGCACCCTCAACAACGCTTCCGGCGTCTTTCCGACATGCTGCTGCTAGCGAGATGCCTTTTCTTTTCAGCTTATTTTCTTTCAATATCTTTATTGTTATTCTTCCATAAAAAAAGTACTGGCTTCTAATTAGAAGTCCACCAATTATTCGCAGCCATTTAACGAAGCTGGTAAACGCAAAGCACAGCAGCACAAATGTAAACTCATTGTACACAATTCTGGCTGCTTTCCGATACATCAATGCAGCCAGTTCAAGTGGAAACGCCGGAAGCACTCTGGCGACAGCAAAGGGTGTCGTAGTGCAGAGAGCTCAAGCTGCTAGAATACCATGGCCACACTTTGAATAACCTTTTTAAGGGCATAGTCATAAGAAGTTCTAGCATTCGATATCTAATTTGACCTATGACAACATATGCAAATTCGCAAATTATTTCCCTTCTCAACCCTTTTTTGACACTCATTGCTCTACCCTCATTGTGTGACTATAAATACATCATGAAGGACTTAATGTCTATGTGATCTAAGGAACAGACAAACGGACTTACTCAAAAACCTAGCTCATTATAGCGATTGATGCTTTGCATAATGTTACTATGCCTGACATCCTAGAAAACATCCCACATTACGCAAACGAATTTACAACCACACCCTAGCTGGCGCCATACTGAAAAGATTTGTTGACCCTGAGTTTATGTTGCTTTGTCGACTCAAAGTAGTTTAAATAGATTTTTTTTTATTGAATTGCAGAGGGTTATGATATCATATGCTAAATATTATTTACCATGGCTAGATTGCTGCATATGTTTTTCAACGATTCAGATGAACAGCTTCTTTACATAGCTGAACATTTCTGTATTTGGAAGTCGTTTTGTCTATCGTGGTAGACCCCTGACACAACGAACCTCACAAGCTTGCCTGAGTCTTATCAGAGGCATTTCCACTATGAGCCAGCAAGGCTTTCTAGTCAGTGGCCGAGCCCACATGCTTTCAGAATCAGTCCAGCATCTTGTTTCCTATGACTAGAGAGATCTGAGAATGTTGTAGGATGTCCATATAAAAATTAGTTACATTGGTTCTACTCGCACGTCACAAAGCACAACGTAGCTGCCCTCAGTCCTCTGTTATGTGGCCGATCTCCATTAACCTTATTGTCAAGACTATAATAGCTTTTTCAACTCCATCTTTGGATTTGCTCGAGCGTTGACGTGTACATGCTTTTTGGCCTGGTCGCCCTTGACACTTATACCCTAACTTGCACTGACAACATGTGGCCATGCATTTATAGTGTGATGCTGGTAGACTGCTGTAAGATTAGGTGCTGTGTTCTTGTTGCTAAAGCCAGATTGTCTCTGATCAACGGGTTTTGTCTACAATGCTATCTGGGCTCTTAAGTTATGTGTGCATTACTGAACCTTGGCACTGAGAGAACCATCTTTTTTGTAGCTCTACCCATGAAAAGAAAAGTAAGACAAACCTCACACAAAAGAAAGGCTGCTTTTATTTGAAGCACAACTGCTTTGCAGAGGTATATATTGTCCGCCTATGTTGATTTCTAGCCTGAGGTCTCTACATGCAGCATTAGCTTTATTATGATCTCAGCATGCTGAGAAAGATGACGTGCTTGCTTTTGGAAAATGCATGCATTGCTGCTTTAGGACATACCAATCGTGGTGATATTCAAGGCAATGGGCATCGAATGTGATCAGGAGATCGTGCAAATGATAGGTGTTGAAGAAATGGTCATGGCTGCTGTTGCTCCATGTCTCGAAGAGTGCCATCGGTGCCAGGTTTTCACTGAGGGCCAGGTCAGTGAAGCTTCTGGGCAGCAGTGCACACACACGCACACACGCACACACACACGTATGTGTGTGTGTGTGTTTATATATATATATATATATATATATATATATATATATATATATAGGATATATATATATATATATATATATATATATATATATATATATATATATATATATATATATATATATATTACTAAAATCTAAATCTCTACTCAAGTACTTTATGTATGCTGGAAAGGAACACTCATGCCATAAATGTGCTAGGGTATGGTAATGTAGGCTACTTTTTCATTTGCTTTGATGGTCATGTTGGTTAGGAGGCTTTCTCTTTTTTGATCGATTACTGCTTTACTAATAAATTGCTCAAGTCCACCTTGTGTGATGGCCAAGAACCACATTTGTTAGGTTTTGATTGTAACCGATTTTTTGCATGTGGCAATATCTGTTGTTAGAATCTAGGCTGTTTGTCCTAGGGTTGCATAATTTCTTAAGTTGACACTGATGGCACTTACCCATGTTTCTTTATTGACATGATAAGGTTGCTGATCAATTGCCCCCTCCGGAGGTCTGGTGGGTGTGGCGATTGAGCTCATGTTATCCCAGCACACTACTTCTGTTCATTTTCTTCTTTGTTAGTGCAGACCTCGTCGTCTTAGAGCATGTCATTTATTTGTCTGTATATGAAACATGTCTACCTGATTTTTAGATCGTAGTAAAATATAAAATATGCAATGCATCGAATTTTAGAAATTAATGGATCACTGCAGGCTTTAACTGATTACACTTTCTGTAATTCAGTTAATTGAAATTACCCGTTCATCACTGGAAGTAGTAGACTTTGGTCCTGTATTCATACTGGACCTGGTATCAAATCGCAAGGAAACACCACTCAAAGTCTTTCAGGCTGAGCTGAACATTTTTTTTTAAAGAAAATTAGATGCAAACTAAGGGGTAAGAAGTTTGGCCATGGAGCCATGCCTTTTCTTTAGAAAAAAATCTTAGCGGATCTAACAGCCTCATTTGTAGAGCGGCTAAAGCGCCTTATCGACTATCACCTCCGCTTGCAGTTGGCAATAAAGGATTGTCCAACTGCATGATTTGAACCCACGACTTCTGTCGTGAAGATCGAGCAGCTGACCTCCTGGGCTATCACGGCCTAGTAGAAACAGAGGTTTGCATCGAAGAAGTGCTATTTTCTCCGTCAATCAGTACATTAGCTCCCCTCCCCACAAAGGCAGCCATCAGGAGAAACAGCTTGCAGCTGAGACCACCGACTATGCCGATTGACAGCTATTACTATCAAACCCAGCCTGCAAATTACCTCTTTACCAACCAATACGACAAAGACGAAGCAAATGTTTTGAAGAACAGGCAGGTTTTTTGTTCATACCTATGTACACCAAAAACATATTTTCAAATGGATTTGGGCTTAGGACTAATGGCTGCTGTTCTTGTGGTGTCACACTAAAGGCTCCCTGAAGCGAAGTGCTAAGTATTTTATCTATTAGCAGAATGCTCCCCTCCAAGACAGTGGTCATGTATGCAAGCAGGCCCTTTGTAACAGGATACTGACAGCTTCTCAGCTAGATGCCATACCTGGCAATTGTCTGGCAGATTGACCGAGTTTTATTGGCACCCCATATTGCTTAAGAATTAAGGGTTATTTTAATCCGTGTCGGTGGTGGGAAGGGGGCAGAATGAACAAGTAGGGTTAGGCAATTCTCATGCCATACTGTGCAAGCTAGTGCCCTTGATTGACTGAAGAGGGAGGAATTGCCCAGGAGCAAAAATTGCCCAGGAGCGTAAGAGGAACTTAAATGAAGAGATAGGCTGGCATTCAGGCAGATTATGGATATAGAAAGGTTGGCTCAAAGCTCCATTACAAAAAAAAGACTCCGAAAGAAAACACATCTGTCCGATTACCGATTCAACTGAAAGGATGTTTTTGGCTGTGTCACATATGTCTTTCTGATCAATCACTCTGTGATTTAGGTCGTAGTATTTATTGTAGCAGGGCTTTGCATTTAAATGTGCATTGTTAATACATATTAGGCTGCCATTTCTATAACTCATTTAAATACTTTAATTAATTTTTTAAGTCATGGTTTGTTGGTCTCCTAGCAAGTGTGTCCAGGCTGAAGCGAATCTTACCACTGACTTTTGGGCGAAGCTACTTGAGTCATCCAATCTCTGCCGACATAGTGAGCTCTAAATTTTTTACACGGCGAGATTCCTTACGAGATTGCCGAGCTGTAAGCTTTGATGTTAGCCGTGATGACGCACCTGTTCACCGTGTTATGTGCATAGGCTTTCATTGCCAACTGGCCTGCTGGGTTACTGCAGTTCTTAAGAATGTTTGTTTGGCAATCTCTTTTGAGTAAAGCAAAGTGATCGACTTGACTGACCAGTTTAGTGTATTTTATAAAAGCCCTGTGTTGAGTGTCAGATGAAATTTAGCCTCAAAAGCTCAATCGGTAGAGCACCGGACTGATAACTGAGAGGTTTTGGAATCGTCACCTCACAGATTTTTTTTTGGCACACATTTCGATGGCACACGGCCTCCGGTCACTATTTTGAAATTGCTTATACCAGGAAGTTGAATTACCACTTGAATCCGCAGGGTAGCTGCCGAAGCTACCTTAACTAATTGAAGGCATATTAATTGCCTGCACTATGACTCTAAATCAATCTGCTAAATAAATAAATCCAAGCTGATTAAACAGCCTCTTTTCGTATAGCAACAGAAGAGCCTTTACGGCTATCACCACCGCTTGCAGTGGCGATAAAGAATCGCCCACTGCAGGAATCGAACCCACGACCTCGGGACTGAGGTCGTGAAAGCAACCGCCTTAACTAGTGTGCCGTCACTGCTAAGCATGCTGCTACAAGTGCAGCTTGCCAGGCAGGATGCCTCTGCTCTATATGCCATATTTACTTGGAACCTTTGCCTGGATACATGAAGTAAAACATATGCAATTTTCTACACTGTAAAACCATGGTGGCTTCTACTGTTTCGTAGTGCCACTTCATGACTGCTTCATGTTATTAGTACCTCTCGTGCCAATTTTTGAATGCAATCTGGAAAACCGAACTTTTCTTGATGTGGCTGTACTTGGGTTGGGTTTCGTTTCATGAATAGAGGCCTTGAAAGAACAAGTGAGCTGGATTGGTCCAGCGGTTAAGGTGCTCGCTCCGACCAAGGTCTGGCTGAGGTCGTGGGCTCGAGCTCCGTGACATATGTGAAGCGCCTTAATAGAGATTAAGTTCTCTTGGGGGCTCTACAAATGAATTATATATAAGTAAATGTGAGCTTCATTATGCCACAATGTCCTATGGTCCATTTGGGTGATTTACAAGCATGGGTGCTTGTTGCCTTTTAATAAGGAAGTCAACAGGCACAGCTTTTCAAAATAATAATGATGATGAGGGCAATGATTATCTTTCTGAGCACTTCAAGTATTTTTGGGAAAGGTACGTGTCAATTGGTTAGTGATAACATGCCGACACAGAAAAGCAGTAACTTGCCCAAGTAGATAAGTGCATGACAGAAGCATAAAACAAGAGCAGAAGTCACTGACAAGTCTGGGGTTCAGATTACCTATCTAAATATGTGACCTGTTTAGTTACAGGCTAGATAGGTCATCATTTTGGTCTTTATTATTGATGGTGCAGATGGTTATTTAAAAACAACCTCGAGAACACTGATTCATGAATAAGCATGAACCGGTGCCACAAACTTAAGCAAGCCTCGGTGTTACAGAAGTGCTGCACTAGGAAGCCTATCTGTAAGTGCGTTTTCTTGAATCAGTTTGAACCTACCACTTATAGCTGCAACATTACCATCACTAATGTGGGAACGTCGATATCCAGGATAAGACCGCTTTGTCGGGTCTGAGCTCCAAAATTGCATTTCTGTATGCTCGACACTAATCGAAATTGGTCAACTCTTGTTTGTTCTTGTGAAATTAGTTTTAGTTCTTAGCTTTATGATGTGGAGATGCTTTCACTGCTCTTCCTAATTATGTATGATGCTTGCCTATTATGGTTGAAAGTGAAAGAATCGATAGCTATTTTGCACCTATCACATGTTCTTCATTCACAATTTCTTTTCTGTTTTTAAAATAGCAACATTTGCTTAAAGTTGAGTTAAACTGTTGCAATTCATGTTAAGTATTTATTTCCGGTCCTGTTTACTGTAGTAATAATTATTATAATAATATACTTGATAAAGCGCCTTCAGATAACTCAATCTCTTTCTAGGCGCTGTACATTTGCTGCAAAGGAAACGTGATCGAATGGTGAGTGGTATCTTGCTTGATAAACAATATGAACGATACGGGTGACATGCACAGGGTCAGCATGCAAGTGTGGTTAGTGGCAGCATGCACAGTGTCAGCACGCATTAGCACATAAAGGACGAATTACAGGGACCCACTAAATGCTGTCCTAAATAGGTGCGTTTTTAAGTTCTTTTTAAATATGGTCAAATCAGGGGATGTTGTGACGCAAGTCGGAGTGAGTTCCAGGCTTTGGGAGCATACGGACTAAATGCACGGTCTCCAAAGGATCTGAGGTTTGTACGAAGTATTGGTAAACAGTTAGATTCCGAAAAGCGGGTGGTACGATGCTTGGCCTGGTGGGGAGTATATCTTAGAGATAGGCTGGAGCCAAAGAATGAAGTGACCTAAAAGTGAGCGACAAAACCTTGAAGTCAATCTGTTGCTTGACTCGGAGTCAGTGCAGGTCGGCGAGAAGTGGAGTAATGTGGCAACTGTGACGCTCACGACAGACAAGCCTAGCTGCAGAGTTTTGCACCAGCTGTAAGTGCCTAGCATCTCTCTATTTCAGGCGGCTGATACAGTTAAATTCTGTTAGACAGCAATATACAAGTCCTGTTTCCTAGCTAACCTCTAATAACTGTAGCTTGAAAGCTCCATTTGATAGTATGCTTGAACGGCTGTCATCTTTGCGGGTTTGCAATCGAGTCCATGACCATGTATGTAGGTTTATGCATGACTGAAGCATATAACATGAGCAGAAGCCACTGATACATCCGATCAAAATCTATGGCCTGTTTAGATGCAGGCTAAGATCATGTTTTCAGTTGTATGCCCTTCGAGGTAACCCACTACCCATTTTCTTCGTTGGGATTAGCTGTTGGTATCCAGTTGCTGTCGGTGGCTGCTCAGGTTCAAACACTGCTGCTGCCTTGTTTTCTGTTGAACAGTCACCTTCTGCCTGTCAATTATCCTCCCTGATAATTCTTCCGTGCTGTCCTCTTGGGTACACGGTAGGATTGAAAACACTAGTTTGCAACTCGGTGCAGCAATGGAGCAGCCATTTTCTGCTGCAGCCTACGGAGCTAGATAGTGTGTGGCTCCTTCACACTGCAGTGCAATGTAAGGGTTGCCGATCGTGCCGGTCTGAAGCCGACGAGGGTTGTGATCTCTACTTGTTTTGGTTTTTCTAGGCGCTAAAGTATATTGGAAGCAAGCTGAGAAGTCTGCGAACCTGGGGAGGTGGGGCAAGCAAGAAACCCAAGGCTGAAGAAGCCAGAGAGCTGCTACAGTCTACTATTTTGGCACACGTCCCCGTGAGTTGCGGCAGCAGCTGTGCACGTTTACCCTTCTCTTTGGCCTTGTGCTGAGCTCGTTCTTGCAACGCCTGGCACTGACTGCAGACGTATTCATGCTCGGCTGCCTTGTTGGTGGTGGGTTTCAATATTCTCCTTAGCCTGCACACACACGTGCCTGTATTTGTCTTACTAAACCTAGAAGCATGACTGCCTACTGGACTTTAGCACACGTTGATGGCAGCCTGGTGTTAGAGAGAAAAGTTGTATTGTCTGCTTTGAAGGTCGAGAATTGGGACTTCAAGCTGAAAGCAGCTTATGTTGCATTGATGTTGCGCCGGGTAATTTTGACCATCGGTGGTGTGCTCAAGGTTGACGACAGAGACTACTACGGCAACAAAAGGCTTGAGCTGGCTGGTCAGTTGCTTTCTCTTCTATTTGAGGATCTCTTCAAGAAGTTCAACTCAGAGGTATTACATATATAGCAATTACCTGAGCAACTCAAGGTTTCAGCGATTTTGAGCACCACCGTGCTTTGAATTGCTTTAAGGAACGGGTACTGCTGTGCATTCCGTTTGTTTTATGTATACTCATGTGTGCATACCTGCCCAGCTGAAAGTGTGCGAAAAACCACTGCCCGTCGTCAGCAGTTGTCATTACACGCTAGCAGGAGCAAACATACTCCTGCAGATCAGCTGCAAGTTTTGGAAATGGAATCCGGCCGTGCTTGCTGAGCTAAATGGGTGGACGTTGTAAGGATATTTCCCACTCAGCCTGTAAAGTGGAAGCCTGCTTGATGGCAATTGATCTAGTATCAGCCCTGACTTCTGACAATATTGCTTAACGCTTACCCCGGAGGCTCAGGCCTAGTTTTTCTGTGGGATCCCTCCGCACGATCTTCGGGCTTCTGCGTCTTGAACTCACAAGCTATGCAGCCATTCCAGTTTACGACCAAGGTGTATAGATAGCTTAGTTACATACCATATTTCCCCAAAAAATAAGACCTGGCTAGAAAATAAGCCCTAGCATGATTTTCAGGATGTTCGTTATAAAAGCCCTATCCCAAAAATAAGCCGTGAAGAATTCTATTGCAATTAAAAAGCCATTCAAGGACCGTTTGCGCACGGAATTCATCGAGTATATTAAAAACAGAAAGTATAAATCAGCGTGGAAACTTTGTGAAGCCTAGCCTGCATGAGATCGGTACTCTTGCGATGAATTGATGGGATAAAATCACTGACAGTGTGTTGCCACCGCACTATGAGCACGCTATGTGGACAGGAAATGCTCGTTTAAGGAGAGCTAGACGAGAGATAGAAGCCAATGATTCTACAGTAAGAAGGGATTCCAACAAATTCAGGCCGGAGTTCCGGGTTTGGAAGTTTATGACAATGTTTCTACATGAATGTTTTTGAATTAATCTAGTTTTTATACATAAATAAATGTATTTTTCCATGCATGAATAAAGGAATATACGTGGATTGTTGGACACGAATAAATTAAGACTGTTAAACGTGTAAAAATAAGACATCCCTTGAAAATAAGCCCTCATGCATCTTTTGGAGCAAAATTAATTTTTCAATTATTAGAATTAAATAATTGATTAATTAATATTTTAATTAATAAAAAACTGGTTTATTTTTGGGGAAGTATGGCATTATTAACGAAATTGTTGCTATTGCACTGCTAGTATTTCTAAAATATTATCAACCAATCAACTGGAATCGAGATAGATTATTATTGTAGTGGAACAGCACATTGCGATTGTTTACTGCGCCATTGATAGCACTTCCTCCCCAACCAAAATCTTTTAGCAGCTGTAAAAGGGCAAAACGTTTATAAGTGGTAGGAGCTGAGGTATATTCCACAACCTTGCAAGTGCTGCTCAGTATAAAGGTACACAGTTTGAAGTCTGTTCTAGGACCGAGGCTCAAAAAAAGCATTGAAATAAACTAGGGCATGATTTTCTCTATGCTATTTACTGGTCGAGCGGCCTTTCTAGTCACCGTTTGCTCACTGACTCATCTATTTGCAACTCATACTTTTGCAGGAATACTAGAGATACCTGAGAATTAAGTCTTGTGAATTGGACGAGAGCCAATACTAGAGAAGTTATCTCTTTATAACTTGTGAAAATTCGGCGCAAACATACTTGGTATTAATCAGTTAGCAGAGCAATTTAAAAGGTGTGCTTGAGCTGTCGTTTATCACTAACTTAAGCTGACCAAACCTATTAAGTATTGGTTAGTGCAATGTTGTCAAATATTCCCTTGCTGATGCTCCTATCAACTTCTAATTTATGTGCACTTACGACACATTTGCACCTTATTTTCATTTATAACAAATGGAAATGTTGGGGTAATCATATCGGTGTTTCAGCTTTTGCTAGGTTAGATTGGTTGCCTAATGCACAGCTTTTTTTTATAATCTTTGCCGTATGCTTAGCTTGTATAAAGAAGTCAAATGAGGTAGATTTCCCGTGAGAAACCAGTAAAGCAAGACAAATATAATGATTTGCAAACCTGTACCATCCTGTGCGTAAGCGACAAATATGCCGTGCCTCATGCGTAGTTTGTGGATACAATCTCTGTCTGCTTCAAGGGCTTGCCTAGTTTTGCAACGTTTCACGTGCAACAATGCTAAGCAATCAGCGATGCTGCTGTTCAAAGTTGGGATTTCTTTCAGCTAAAGAAAATGGCTGATCAATCACTTCCTCGAGTCAGTGTAGAGCAGTTTGATGTAGTTGCTCACATGCGCCAAGACCAGATAACAAATGGACTTGTCAATGCCATTTCTACAGTAAGTTTATTTGGATAGATTTATGGGTCGATATGCAAATGGTATGTGTAGTCTTGCTTTACAATGCCATGACCTTGTTTAAAAATGCTGCTGTTTAAATTGAGGACATAACCATCTTTTTAATAATAATGTATACTACTACTACTACTACTAATGATAATGTACGTGCCGTCAGGGAACTTAATCGCTTTCTAGGCTCTATATATATTTAGCCAGAGTTGCATGAAATAAGCTTTGCTTTCTGCCTAATAACACTAAATGATTAGGTAGTAATATCTACCAGCTCGTTAATGTGGCTAAGGACTGTAATTACTTCGATATGGAAGCCACTTTTGAAGTATCTTCGCCTATGATAAGCTAGGTTTGTTAATTGGTCCATTAGTGTTGTTCTATAAGTCCAGCTCCATCACTGGAGGCATGTTTCACGTTTACATCTGGTCCCTGGTGTGATATTTATAGTACTAATGAGTGTAAACAGAAGGGAGGTACTTTTCCAATTTGTGCATATAGCTGCAAAATGCACCCTGTAGTTGAAATTGGACACTGCAATGCTTTTTACAGGCAGAGTTCTGCTGGTTCATGCCTTAAATGAAATCACTTCTCAGGTAAATGTCTTAATTGGTTTCAAAAGATATAAGCATTTTTTTTCGCCTGCATGCTAAGTATAAGAATGCATAGGTATTTGGACGGTCTGGATTTGCTCGATTAGAAACTTTTCCTAATTCCCCGACTTTACCTTAGTAGAGATATAGGTTCTGTCTGCTAATTTTTGGATACCCTCGTACGAATTGCAACTATAATAATGCAAGTTTTGGCCAATATGCCTGAATAGAGCATCTAGAAACTACCACTAATCGGGTTATGCCAAAATCACTAGGCTGCGCACGACCTGGAATTATACAGAGAACCAACTGAGCCTTATTTATTATGCCGGGAAAAGCCCACCGGCCATGCCGAAGGTTGCAGAATTGTCAAGTTTCATGGGGGGAAATTATGGCATTGTTCTAGGCTAAACACTTGTACTGTCAAAGTGCACTACTTTATCAACGGTCAAAGCGTAAGGTTGCATACAACGCGAGGAAGGGAGTAAAGAAATAGCCTCTTGGTCGTGCCGGCCCCATGCTACCACTAGGCGAGAAAACACCATCCTTAAGTTGGAGGAAGTAATAGACCGTTTTGCTTCGACTCAAAGCTCATGCTCCAAGTCTGCAAGCATCGTCCGAAAGCGAGCTATTGGTGATACCGTCAGAAGGCGATTAGATATGGCTGGTCTGCATTTTCGAGTGGCAAAGGGGAAACCACTTCTGTCTACAAATAGTATGGGAAGCCGGCTACAGTGGGCCAAGGCTCGGATCATTTAGAAAGATGCTGAAGATTTGCATAGAGTTGTATGGAGTGACGAAAGTCAATTCACACGCTTTTTGAACTGAAAAGTGTCTTGATGTGTGTCGTCGATCCAACGAAGCCTACTCACTCATTTACTTGAAGCCAAAGGTCAAATTCAGGGTGCGGGAGGAGGTGTCTTGGTATTGGGATGCTTTAGCAGTAACTGCGTCGAAGTCCTGCAGTCCAAGACACTCATTTAGACCTGCCTCAGAACGTTGGACTTCCAAGTGCAATGGCACTTCGTGGATTGGATTATATATTTCAGTTTGCTATTGACCCAAAACACTTCGACGCACAAGTTAAGTAATTCTTTTTAACAATTTATCTGGGTTCGGTTACACTGCTGTGACAGCAATGGACTGGCCGAGTCAGTCTCCGGACCCTAACCCAATCGAGCATTTGTGGGATGAGGTCGGGTGGCGGTAACGACAATCGGCAGTTCGTATCACCTCCTGATCCTTTTTTGAACATTGGCACCGAGCCTGTGGTAGGATAATGGCCGATGTTTGCAAGCATTTCATTAGCACTTTGCCTGACAAGCCTTTGACTTTGCCTGCCGGCCTGACAGCTTGCCGCAAATAAGGAAGGTAAAACCTCATAATTAGTAAGCTGAGGGGCACGATTCGTGTTATTTCGGAAACATGTTGCTTTTTCTAATCGCAAGCAGTCCGAATACTTTTGGTGACAGCAGCTTTCGATCTTAACTTTAAATTAAGGTGATTAGGCAACCATGATGGCAGCAGCCACAGCTGTCCAAATACTTCTCTGTTTTTTAATTTTATAGGATATGCAGTGTCTTCAGTGCTTCAGCAATTGGTTAAGCATGAATTATGGCTCTATGGCTGCCTTTAGATGAGTTGTTTACCACTTAAAGCTTGTGCGAGTGCAAATAACAGTCATCATTTGGTTCTATGGCTGTACCATGGCATATTTTTATGTTTGCTGAACCGGAAAGAGTGCATGTACACTCCCTTTCAAAGGTATCAGTGCCTGATTATGTACCCTTAGTATCAGTTACTTGCTACCCTTAGTATAAGTTACTTGCTACATACATAGTTACTTTTAGATAGGCTGTGCAATGAATTGTATTCTTGGACCTCAACCCGTTTCATTGTGTACACATGCTCCGTCTGTGTATGTGTGTGTGTGCTTGTTCGCAGGGGTGTATATGTATGTGTTTAAGTGCAAGTACGAGGTGCTAATGCACCATGTGCGTGCGTGTGTGTGTGCTTGCGTGCACTCACATGCATGTGCGCGTGCGAGCACATGCATGCATGCATACATACATGCATACACGTGCCCATCCCACATATGATATTTTTAAGCTTGACACAATATTTTTTAACCGGATGGTCGTATGAGCTGATACTGGATTGTTGTGCATGTGTGGTTTATTCATGTCAAAACATGCCGAAAGTTTATGGTCTGCAACTAACATAGCTGTTGTATTAACAGATTCAGATCGAATATGGGATTAGTCTTTTTTATTATTAAAACATATACATTCTTTACACCCACGTCGACTTTTGCCAAAGACAAAATAAACTTGATTAGGGCAAATAACATTTACGCTCTGTACTATGAGCAAACAATCTTAAAGATGCGCTTACAAGTTATTTCGAGTAGTTTTGTTGAAATGATAGCACCAAGTTCTGTGGTCATTTTGACACCGTTTTGGTTTATCTCTGGATTGCGTTATACCTCTGCACCTTACATGTGAACCGGCTATTGGTAGTCAACTGTTTGATAAGGACTGTGGTGCCAACTTGTCAGTAGATTCTTGAGGAACCAATTAATCTTAAGAACAATCAGTACGTGCGATGTGCATTGAGCTTTCAACTGCTTTGGCAACGTTATACAGGGGATCACCACCTTTCATAATTTGTTAGGATATCTTTTGTGCTAGTTGGATCACATGTGATTGTTCACAAAATGAATGTCAGATGACTATCAGATCGAACCATGTAGACTTTTTTCTTGTAGGGAAACTGGTCGATCAAGCGTTTCAAAATGGATCGTGGTGGTGTGACACAGGTGCTTTCACGGCTATCTTTTATTTCTTGCCTAGGTATGATGACGAAGATATCCAGTCAGGTAGGCGGTTTTTATTAAACTTTGCAAAGTCATTTTAATTTTTGTTGCTCTAGTGATCATAATTTTAGTTTGGACACGAAGTGTGCGTTTTGTGGAGGAATGGGACCCATTCAAGCTTGTAGGTCTGGGTCATAGGTTTGCTGTGAGTCCATTGCCCAATGATGTGATAAACCCTTGTGAATATGATTGTATGTCTTTTTCACACTTTGGGGAGACGGGCTAATATTCCATTATATCACCGTGTCAGAGGCCAGTGAAGCTTTGTAACCCCTAGCCTCAACTTGTTGCTGTATACAAGCAACTGGACACCGACATAGCCAGCAGTGATATGCTGTGAGGAGTACGCTTAAAAGCTACAGTTGAAAGTGCTAACCGTGTTTGAAGTTCTGCAGAGATGGCACGCCACAGCAACGAGGTTTCACACGTGTGTCTTGCTGTCATTTGTGAGTTTAGCCCATTATCACGGATGCTGACTATTTAGCTGTACTGAAGAAAAATAGGATAGATATTGTTGATGCTAGTGAGTTCGTGGGCCAAAAGCAAACCTGAAAGTGTCAGCCGAATTCATGATTGTTCACTTATTTGAGATGAATGTTGTTGTAGTCATTGTTTGCAAAAAATTGCATGGGATGCTCTATTGCGAAGCAAAGGTTGTTGGTATTTACTTTTTTGTACGTATCAGTTGTTGTCTAACAATCAGCCGAAAATGAAGTTAGGGCATGCTTACCTGAAATTGGAAAAATAATGTTGACTTTAAGGATATGGATATCTGTGTAGAGATGTGTCCGAATCATGAGAAAAAGCTGGCATTATTCTTTCCTCCCTAGCCCAGACCCGGCTAATATCTAAGCTAGGGAAGCACCAAGCAAGTATTATGGTGTAGCCCAAGGTACACGAGGTTCGAGTTATTTCATCTGATAAGTGTTTCGTTCATTTGGGTTATTTCTCTCTGTGTAATATGTGCTTGTATATTGTTTCTCATGCCTTTTATTATTTTGCTTTTTAGCCTAGGGTAAGGCATTTGCTCTATATGACCCAGGTCGTGGGGTTGAGTCCTTCAGCAGGCGATTCTGTATTATCCACTACAAGCAGGAGTGGCCTAAACAAATAAGGCAGTTGAATCAGTTAACCTTGACTTTACTTTGTGTTTTAGGGTTGTTCTGTGTGCTTACGTGGTGCTCATTGTTTCCAGTTATCCTTAAGCACCTGACTGCTGTATGTACTCATTACATGTGCACACATGTTAATGTTTAATTGCAAGAACTTTATTTGTTGTCTACTGCCATTGATTGAGGGTCTATTTACTTGCAATGGTTAGAAGATATGACTTGAGCAAGTTTCTTGATATGTACATTAATTTATTTTGGTTTTTAGTTTGAAAAGACAAGGAAAGTTAGTGGACCTAGATCACTGCAAGCCTCACAGTGGGGAATGCTTTGCCCTTCAGATACTCCTGAAGGAGAGGTGAGAATATCGTTTGCCTAGCGTTGGTGTGCGTGTGCGTGCGTGTGTGAAGCAGGAAGGACGTAGTTTGATCATGCCATTGTCGGCTAACCAATGTCTTGCTCATTGAGTCAGTTGTGGAATAAGGCAGGGCTTAGTATCATTACTTGGAGAAGTGAGATCGTCAGGATGGGCATGTACTCTTACTCTACTCACACTGATTATATGGGTGAATATTGTCAGTGTTCAGTTCAACTTAAACTACTATGGGTAGAGTAAACGATTATGCCAAGGTTTTGGGCACATTTTAAGGTGCGATTCGGGAGTCACTTAAGCTCGGTTGGAAGTCACTTTGTTGAGGCCCTACCTATGAGCAGAGGTTCTGTTGTGTCTTCATTTAGAAGTCTTGATGATATCCAAGGCAAGAATTTATGCATTGCATTTACGTGCAAGCATTTATCAGGTGTAAATAATGATATAGCTATAGTTGCATGCGTCCACAAAATATGGGATGTCGTACGATCAAGTGATCTTTCCAAGAAGGGCAATGCAAGTCGAAAACAGAAGCAGGCTCAGCAGAAATCTTTAGAAATGCCATATTTGACATGTTACCACGTAGCTCCGAGAGTCAATGCTGCCTTGTAAACTATCGTGAGTCTTCTCCCTGAGGTTTGACCAAAATCAGTTTAGCATTGGGGGCACCGAATTCTACAGTGGAAACTAGTAACCCTAGCAGGATTTCATGGCCACAATATCGTATTTTGCAAAGAGGTCGTTACTCCGGTGCTGTTACCATCTAACGACTGTTCTGGGCAGGAAGTAAGCTCGACTGAAGCACGTCGCCAAACACTTGCTTACTTTATGTAAAAATATATTTTGATCAGAACAGTTTGTTAAAGATTCTTGGGCAAAAACAGGAGGAAAATGAGGCCGATTACTACAATGGTACAGTTGGATTATGTGACTCCAAATTTTGCTCAAGTAATTTTTCATGTGGAATATATTTGCTTGTATGTGCATTTCTCAGCCTGTAGCTTTGCTTCCAAAATTCTTAATTGGGAGTCTTTTCAAATCGTTCAATAGTACGGTGCAAGGCCAGAATTCAGGATTTGGAAATCAGTTTAAGGACTCATTTTATTTTGGCAGCCTTAGCACGACGGGAATGGCATTACAATTCAACTTATACCATAGCTAGCTGTAGGCTTATAAACCATAATTTTAAAACGAGGCGGATGCGATGGCTGAATGATTGCAGTCACTTGGATAAATCTATCGGAAAAGATGTTTTTTTAGGAGAGCATCCAGGCTGGTTGGTAGCTAGTGATGAGCAATAGACATGCTTACATAATGTGCTGATCATTATGCTTACATGATACTTTTACATTATCTTTGTTGTTTTAGGCGTGCGGTCTTGTGAAGAACCTTGCATTGATGACTCATGTCACTACAGATAGTGACGAGCGTCCGTTGTCCCGATTATGTTACAACCTTGGAGTTGAAGACATCCTGCTGCTCAGTGGTGAAGAGATGAACTCACCGTTGGTTTATATGGTTTTCCTCAATGGTTCGTGTAGCTCTTGTTTGTCATGCTAGCAAGCCTGCTGTTATAGTTATTGTCTAAGGACTCTAAACACTTCTGAACAAAGTTATCGAAGACGTACATACTTTCTGTGTACTCAGAAGCGTTCATGTCTCTTGCAGGTAGTGTTCTCGGGGTGACCAGGAATTATCGGAAACTGGTGGCAACATTTCGACATCTTCGGCGAGCAGGTCTCATCAATGAATTTGTCTCTGTTTGTGCCAACCAGAGCCAACGATCGGTGTACATAGCTTGTGACAGCGGTCGTGTTTGCAGGTCTGCAGCCGAAGGTCACACTAACTGGTCATAGCAGTCTCGTGTTCATTGCATTTCTGTAGATGGACACACTCTTAAGCTGATATATTGCAGCAGGCACTTCAGCAGTTCCATGTTTGTACCTGCCACACAGTGCACGGGCTGGCCTCCGTTGTAGGCCATACATTATCGTGCACAATGGTGAGCCCAAGGTAACCAATAGCCATATCGAAGAGCTCAACAACGGCTTGAGGTAAGCTACTGGTGCAAAGTGCGGATTGCATGGCTGAAAAGTGAATGCAGTCATGTACATATGCCCTAAGTCTTACTCTTGCAGGTATAGTTTGGCAAGCAGCACTTCTCTGAGGGGCCAAAATACTTGTTGAAGTTCAAACTTGCTTCTTGACCTGGTGTTAGCTTATTTAGGCCTTTAACTGCTCGAATGGTTCGTCATGAGGCAGCATTTATAATGCCTACCCTCTGCCGTTCATGTGCAGGTCTTTCCAGGATTTTCTTCACGATGGGCTTGTGGAGTACCTTGACGTAAACGAAGAGAACGACTGCTTCATTGCGGTCTATGAGGCCGACATTACCAGGTAATTGGTGCTATTTTCAAACTCCTGACACTTGATAGCACTTTCTGCTTGCCATTGATTTATCGAGAACGCCAGGTGCAGTACCTAAAGGGCCAAGAAATAAGTAGTCTAGAGCTAAGTTGTCCCATAAATAGCTTTCGAAATGTACACACATCAAATGTTGCTCCCATTTTAATGATGTCTCAAGCTATGACAAAGAAAGTAGCATACAGGGTTGAGCACATGCACTGGTGTTTGCAAATCTAGATGTTGCTTTACTAGAAATAAAAACACTAGCTGTTTTGAACATTTGGCTGTCCTTCGGCAGATATAGCAGATTTGGCACGGGAGAGGTTGCCTGTGCCGAAGCCCCATTGCGATTCCAAAGGTTGATATTTTCACGTTGCTCATAGACGCGTGGTCGGCCGTGCTCTTCACGTTTACAAGCACTAGTCAGACGGGCTGTAGAAATATGTCGTAAGCTTATAATATGAGAAGGACTGGGTGATCGATAGTATCGAAAGATCGAGCAAAACAAGCAGAGATACTCTACCTAAGTCTTCATTCCTAAGTTCCTAAGTAGGTCGTTATACACCTGAAGCAATGCTGACTCTTGTGTGAGTGATTAGCTCTAATACCAAACTAGCAGCCATTAGCAAGGCATGAAATATCAACATGAGTTCAGCTAGTTTACGGTGACTCGTTTCAGTGTCTTTGATAGGAAAGGAGACTGGGCAGGAGTTGCTTAATTATTCTTGGTCTATTGTTGCCTTCTTGAGTAGTGGCCTTACTACAGCCTTTTTGAAAAGTGCTGGGGTATGACCTGAGGTTAATGACTTATTTGTGATGTTAGGTATGCATGGCAGCAACAGATCTATGTAGGCATCGTAGAAGAAGGACAGTGGGTATACGGTGTAGAGGACTAGTTGCCTTCTTTAATTGGGGTATGAACTTCAGGACGAGGTCACTAGTGACCTCCTTGAAAGTAGACGTTGAGGTGCTGCCTGGAATTGAGGGACATGATTCCAGGGGATGCCACCACCCTCGCTAGTGACATCCTTCAATGTAGGCATTGAGGTGCTGCCTGGAATTGAGGTACATGGATCCAGGGGGATGCCGCCACCCTATGGATGGGCTTCCTGATCTTGTCTATCTTGTTGACAAATAAGCTAGAGAATCGATCAGCTAGATTATCACGAGGATCACTAGGTAAGGAGCTAACCTGGGATCGGTTAAGGAGATGGTTGATCGTAATAATAATAATAATAATACACTTCATAAAGCGCCCTCAGAGAACTCAAATCTCTTTCTAGATGCTTTACATTTGCTGCAAAGGAAACACGATCGAATGGTGAATGATATCGTGCTCTATAAACAACATGAACAACATGGTTGGGGGTGACATGCACAGAGCCAGCATGCAAGTGTGGTTAGAGGCAGCATGCACAGTGTCAGCGCGCATAAGCACATGAAGGACGAATCAAAGGGACCCACTGAATGCTGTCCTAAATAGGTGCATTAAAAAATAAATAAATAAAGGATCGCCTAATGCAGGATTCGAACCCGTGACATCGGGCCTAGGTCAATCAACCACCTTGCCCAGTGAGTCATCACGGCTCACCATCGCAAACATCGACATTTTTGGATTGTGCATCTGTGATTGAACAATGTATTTTTTGTAGAAGTCAGAGTTGGCCTTTGTTAGGATCGATTGGTACGTTCTACAGTAGTCATTGTATGCGTGTAGATGGACAGTCAGTCATGATCTTTTTTTGTATGCTTTTTCAAGCTTTCGCGTAGTAGACCTTGCTAATTTAATGTCTGCAGTAAACCATAGGCCGACTGGGTGAGGTGTAACAGTGCGCATAGTTAGAGGTGTAAGCTCGTCGAACATGTCAGCTAGTGTCTGTTGTTGCTATCTACAATGATGAAAGGTCGGAAGGGGGATTGAGCAGCAGAGGCAAAGCAGGTATTCTTGCAAGGACAGCATCGACATCAAGGGTCTTGAGGTTTTGGGATTTACTGGTGATTTTAAATGTGGAGTAGGGCACACATTGTAGACCAAATTAGATCTGCATGTGGTCAGATAAGCAGGATTTGGTAATAATTAATGATACTAGAGTGCAGTTGTAGGAGAAAACTTTGTCCAGCGTGTGACCTTTGATGTGAGTAGGGCCGTGCACGTGAGTCACGAGAGACACTGATTCGGTGCTGAAGGTGCCGGGGAAGTTATAATATGGATGTTGAAATCACACGTACGAGGAAAGATTTGATTTCTTGCGCACAGAATAGAAATGAGATCAGTGAAATCCGAGATAAAGAAAGACTTGGTCTTTGGGGAGGGGAGTGATCTGCAGCTCAACCTTGACATTTGATTAAACTGGGTATTATGGAAATTCCATGTTAGAGGTAAGAGATCTTTCCAATTTAGAGAGAGAGAAGTATAAACACACGTGACAATGACGTATACCATGGCAATTGAATTTTTAGTTAGTGTAGGGCAACCAGTGCAAGGCAATTGGCCTGCTCCATATTGTATAGTGTGGTAGTGTGTGTGTGTGTGTGTGCGCGTGCGCGTGTGTGTTAGTGTTGTATTCCTTGATTTTGATTTGTATACATGTGGTCCATCATGGTAGTTTAGACTTTGGTGGAACAACCTCCGTCTGTACTGTATGTGCCTGTTTGTGATATTAGTAGCAGTGAATGTGTATATGTGGATAATGCTTTCTTGCAATATTGCAGGGAGACGTCCCACCTGGAAATCGAACCATTCACTCTTCTTGGAGTGTGCGCTGGTTTGATCCCATATCCTCATCACAACCAATCTCCTCGAAACACCTATCAGTGTGCCATGGGAAAGCAGGCAATGGGCACAATAGGCTACAATCAACGCAACCGCATCGACACGCTCATGTATTTGCTTGTCTATCCACAGGCCCCTCTTGTTAAGACGAAGGTACAGTCCACGAGTGTGCAAAAATCTTATTTTTCATCCTGGTCTTTTGTTGACATTATAATGTTAGTGCTATTTATAGACAATTGAACTTATTGGCTTCGAGAAAATTCCTGCTGGTCAGAATGCAACTGTTGCCGTGATGAGCTACAGTGGCTACGACATTGAAGATGCGCTTGTGATCAACAAAGCCTCTCTGGACCGTGGGTAAATAGCCAGTATGCCGCACTTAAGTTTCATCCTTTACAGCTCTTTCTTCAGACCAATTTTGCGGAGTACGTTTTTACAATGTCAAGTCTCTTTTTCAGCAAGTAGTAGCCACCCTCGAAGCTCTTTACCTGAAAAGGCAGCAAGATGGTCTGCTTTAGATTCAGTTAGAACGTATTTTCATTGCAATCGGGACCTGATTAGATCCGTATAACTCGTTAAGTAGGTCTCGACCGAACCTTATGGGTAGAGGCTACCTAATAAATATAAATGGCTAATTGTCGCCTCAGTGTGCTGCTTGCTGTGGCTTACGGTATCTTGTTGCATGTAGCTTTTAGCCTGCAGAGATCTGCACATGCACACCCCATTCTTATAATTCCATGCCTGTTGTTTTATTAGCAGCTGTTGTGCAAACCACACTGTAAAAGTTGGAAAGGCTTTTTTGCTATGGTTGAGAGTGAGTATTGTATTTGCCATTCGAGCGAATGCTTGTTTATTGCGCCGAAGTCAGGAAGGTCTGCTGAGCATCCGTGAGATTCAAGCCAGCTTGCCTTGCATTATGAGCAAATGTCTCATCAAACGTGTGCAAAATCTGGGAATTCGGCTACACAATTTAGTATACTCTGTTCTCGGACTTTGCATTTATGACTGGCAAAGACTTGTGAAAAATTCACGAGATACTGGGATTTTATTTGCGAAACTGAAAGTTTGGAGGCGAAATCTCGAAGCAATGCTCTTTGGCTTCCAATTCGGCAGCCTTTCCCCCCAGCATTTGACAAAATATTTGCTTACATCGAGTTCCTAAAGGGGCAATACTTATTGGCTGCCTTCGTTGTTTGTCTCCCAGGTAATTGTCTATGATATATATATATATATATATATATATATATATATATAGGGTGATATATATATATATAGGGTGATATATATATATAGGGTGATATATATATATATATATATATATATATATATATATAGGGTATAGGGTGATATATATATATATATATATATAGGGTGATATATATATATATAGGGTGATATATATATATATATATATATATATATATATATATATATATATAGGGTGATATATATATATATATATATATATATATATATATATATATATATATATATATATATATATATATATATATATATATATATATATATATATAGCTAGCACCCTCAGATAACTTCTATTCAGGCGCTTCGCATGTCTCAGGGCTTGAGCCCACGACCTCAGCCAGACCTTGGTCGGGGCGAGCACCTCAACCGTTGGATTGCGCATGTATTCGGCGTGTGGTTAGCTCTTTTTGATTGGAATCCATTCATATCAAAACAGATGTGTTGTTTGAAAACGAATGCTGACCCTGTTAGCTTTCCTTGTACCACTAGCCTGAAAAGAGAAAGGGAGAACGTTAAACACTTACGTTAATTAATCTTGAAACCTTTCACTTTGTGCACATTCGTGCACTTTTAACTTTAATTACTTCCTTGCCCTCGAGTTGGGTTTGAATGCACGCCTGATTGCGACTAATGGCCTTAAAGGTTTACTGCTGGGCTATACATACAAATAAAAAATTCTAGAACTTTTCGTTTTGTCTGGGAAAATGCTTGCCTTGTAAATACTAATCAAAACTTGTAGAATGTTCAATTCAGTTACATTTTAAATGTACTATTTGATTTTTATATACATAATGTGTACATACTAGCAAGTGTGTACCTGCAAAACTTGTAGGTAGACAATATTTTATTTTTAAACTTACAGACCACACTTATAAAGCAACTGTGCAAATGCTCAGCCGAAACAAGTCACCCACCGACAGGCCGTAGCTAACATCTAATCGTTAGCATACCGGTGGCATTGAATTAGTAGCTTGCTTTGAACTCGCTTTGCCGATCTTAGTAAGAAGCACTTCAATGAGTTCATTCCAGAGTTTTGAGCACCCGAGTGACCTCGGCAGCCATTCCTTCTCGGGTTTACCTAAGTGGAGGAGGCATAGTCTACCTGCAAAAATCGAGGAGAAACTCAGTTTGAAAATTAAAGACCGTGCATATAAGTGTATAGCTGTGCAAAGGCTCTGCCGAAATGACTCACCGCTGGCATATCGTCTGTAAGACTGACTGTCCCGATCAAGCTCTTCATTTTTACCTATTCCACTGAGATAATCGCCGATGTATTTACCTACGTAAATAAATAATGCCCCTAAAAAAACCTCATCACTATTTCACAATGTTTACACTTACCAAATTTGCATGTTGACATAGTGTATTTGACCTCTTACCGTGTTATGCTTGTTGACACTGTGCATGGTACTCCTGACCATTTGATCATGCTTCTGTTACAGCGCATAAAGTGCCCAGCAAGTGATTTTTCTCTGATGGCGATATGCAAATGTATTATTATTATTCAATGCATAATTCAGGGTTCAATTTCAAGCTTGTGAATGCGTGTTGTATCCATATGTGCAAATCAGTAAATCATGCCTCCCCCTAGTTTTTTACATGACATAGCTGTTTCATCTTAGCAGTAGCACTATAAATAGTGCATGGGGTGGGGAATGCAAATACGGTTTCGGAAAATCATGTCCCCCTAGTTTTTTACATGACATAGCTGTTCCATCTTAAGGGTAGCACTATACATATTGGACCGGGTGAGGAATGTAAATGCGGTGTCGGCAGCTTGTGTTTATGAACTCACTTATGAGCTCACGAACTCACTATATTCAAAATGAAAAAGGTTGATTGCACGGGCTGTCCTCCGATTGGTCAGTGTCGGCTAGCAAATCAGCAGGGACATGAATATGGAACTCACCTACATCAAAAAATGTGTAGGTAGATAAGTGCTTGCTAGAGCTGGTGCTTCGATTGCTCCTAGATTACTCCAGTTTCCTGCTATGCTAAAGAATAGCTAGTAAATACAAGAAAAAAAATGGTAACACTAGATCTCCTTCTCCACACTCCACATTGACTAGAATGGAAGCATGCCAAACGTTGAATAGTATGTACAATGGCAGCACACATAAGCACATAAAGGGAGACTCATATGCTCGCGATAGTAATCAGCAAATTATTTCATCAAAGGCAATTGTAGTGTTTGAGCCATTGTTGAGAGTAAGGAAATGTGGCACATGGCAGAAAGCGAGTGATGTGAGCTGCAATTTTGAATGCATTACTGGAAGCTCACTAAAGTAGCAAGAGAATCGCCTTTGTTATGTTGTGCGAATCTTTCTGCTTATCTTACTTTTTGAGACCAGACCGACCGATGTGTTTTTAGGTGTATACAAATGTCTTACTATTATCATTATTATTTATACCAATCTCTTCTTCCTATGTGACATGATGTGTTTGAGGTGCAGTGATTGCTCTCTTGATGTAGCTGAATCTCTGTCAATATTGAGAAGGGTGCCTGTGGATTGGCGCTTTGATCCTCCATTCAGCTGTATAAAACAAAGAAACCAATACTATCAAGACATGGCAAGCACACGTGTTTGTGAGCATTTTTAAAGATTTTAAATGAATTCATGTGGTGTTTGATGAAGTGAGACAGCAATATAACTAGGTTTTTGTAACTCTTCTGACCCATATATTTATTAGCTGACCTGACACCACCCCACGTGTTGTTCTTAGTATGTTTCGAAGACAGACTCTACTGGTTATCGGGCCTCTAAATATATAGACATACTTGAATATTTATTTACTTGTCTAGCTTCTACAGCTGTCTGACCTGCATTCTCCACACTCTTGGAACTGCTTACCAATCTCATTGCAGGTTTGGTCGATGTTTGGTGTATAAGAAACAGAATTGTACTGTTAAGCGATACACACACACGTTTGATAAAATCATGGGACCAGTGCTCGATGCAGAAACTCGCAAACCCATATGGCGCCACGACATTTTGGATGCTGACGGTATTGCTTCTCCAGGTACCGATGACTAGCACTGACCTTGCTGAAACCTGTGTAGCTATTTAAGGTCAAAGCTATGTCACAGCTACGATTTAATCACCACGTGCTCGTTGTTGCAACTGGTGAATAAGTATTATCATTGTGCAGTGCATTTTCCTAGAAAACTTCTCGGTGTACTTCAATTATGCCGATTTTGGTTTTTTACTTTAATGTTTTGCAGTTGCTTGTAGTAGCTGTGACTTAAGTGGTGCAGCATTTTCCGGGGTTTAGTTAAGACGTTACTTCTGAACATGGTTGATGCTTTTAGAGTTTTATAGTAGTGAAACTTTATTTGCCTATTACTGCATGTACGGTAATTTGAAAATACAGACCGCCCTAAGGCTGTTTGCCGTTTGATCTCTAGCCTGGAATTTTCGCCTAGAGCAGGATACGGCATCGAGAAAATACAGGAAACAGGGCTACCGAATGTTGTCTGCCCTAGAGCAGCTAGCTGTACAATTTATTCTCTAGTGGAAAGGATCCAACACTTTCTGCTTTTCTGGCCATTGCTTTATCAGTTTAGCTACCGAGACTCCAGTATTATTCTGCTCCCAATGCAGAGCTTAAAGCTATGGCTTTAAATGAATGCATTCGTGCCCGAGCCCACTCCGGGCGAGTTGCCACAATTAACATGCATTTTTTTAAAATTATTTCTGGGTACCCAACTGCTGCCTTTCTTTCGTCTGCTGTTGTAGCTAGTGAGCACGTATTCACTTATTTAGCGAGATGCTTAAATCCACGTGAAAACAGCTGGGTGTGAAAATGCACATTCATGTCAATAGCCCGTGTTGGAGCTTTAATGTGTCCCGAGTTTGTTAGCAGTAACTTTTAGCTAGGCAACTAACTGTGGTCACAAGCCATACCACGGGCCTTTTTTTTCTTGCTACACTCGTGTTCTCGGAAGTGACCGCTGGGAAGTGCAAATTCTAGGTTAGAGCACTACACCTGGGATGATGCCGAGAAGCAGAAAGCATATTCTTAGATCTCGATTGTCTGCTGCTAAGTGGATGCTTAGATTCGACTGCACCTTTACTAAGATACCCTTCCCTCTCTGGCACTTCAATACTTCGTATAGTATCAGCTACTGTCTTTTGCTGCTGCTTCGGCTTCAGGCGATATCTGACCACAAGCAGCTCCTCTGCAGCCGACCCTGCCCCTGTCTGCTCCCTCTGCCCCGAAGTGGAGCCTGGTGGGTTTCCGGTGCCTTTGCATGGTTTTCTTGTATTTGCTTTTTCTGCCATAGCATTGCCTGTTTCATTTCCTTCTGTCATGCTCGCTGGGCTTTTGTCATGCTTTGCAAGCTGCTGATAATAATAATACTCATAATTTCATCATTATTTTTATTAGTACGTTTGTATAGCATCCTCAGAAAACTTAATCTCTCTCTCTAGGCACTTTACATTTGCTACATGATCGTAGTTTGGTACAGCGGTTAAGGTGGTCGCCCCGACCAAGGTCTGGCTGAGGTCGTGGACTCGAGCCCCTAGGCATATGTGAAGCGCCTGAATAAAGATTAAGTTCTTGTGGGGCACTATATAAATGAATTATATATATATATATATAATATAAAATATATATATATATATATATATATATATACTATATATAATATATGTTTATACAAGCATGCATATATATATATATATGTGTGTGTGTGTATATATGTATGTATGTATATATATATATATATATATATGTATGTATGTATATATATATATATATATATATTTTATATTATATATATATATATAATTCATTCATTCATATATATGCTTGTATAAACATATATGCTCAATGACAAGCATAGCATGGTTAGTGGCAGCATGCACAGTGTCAGCATGCATAAAATGATCTCAGCTCTTTCTCGCCTCTCTACTTTGTATAAATTTGTTTCGAGGTGTTCCCGTCTTTGTTCAGATCAGATTGATAAAAAGATGGCAAAGTCTTGCCCATGCTTCGAAATAGGCTATGCATGATGTTGCTGATGGTTACAGGTACCAGCCGCTGCTTCGTGCATGGATCAGTATGCTGCTGTTGTGACCGAGTAGTCAGCGCTGAAGCTGGATGGTGCCCTTGTAGGCGAAATGGCAGAGCACAAGCAGGTACTCGTCAACAAGCATCAGCCGACGGAGACCAGTGGCTTTGACTCGAGTGTAGGAGCGCAGCAGCCACAGCAGCTGCAGCGTGAGACCGAGTACAAAGAGAGTCCCCTGACGTAAGCTCTGGTGCAGCTTTCTTTACTCGTTATCCTTACGCTTTTCTCCTAACTCACTTTGTGTGCTCGTGCATGTAGTCTATGTGCTTTTGGTCGGGTTACGCTGCGATGCTTATTGTGACTGCAGAACTTCATTTGAAGCATATTTAAAATTACATCGAAAGAGATTTAGTTCTGTTAGGGTGCTAAACGATTTTATTATTATTATATCGTTATTATCATTATTACAGTTACAAAGGTTCAATGCCGGCATATGTTGAGCGAGTATTAATAACTTCAAATCCGGACGAGGCATTCGTTGTCAAGATGCTTATGAGGCAAACTAGACGACCTGAACCCGGTGACAAGTTCAGCAGCCGTCATGGGCAGAAGGGGTATGCTAATCTTGCCGTCTAATCGTACTTGGATTGTTGTGTCTTGGTAGTGTGAAGGTGCTTTTGACCGTGCCATGCTTTCGACTGTGTCTGCCCTTTTCGACGTTTCTGTAGCTAAAGAATGCTTGCAACTTGGCCGTGCCACATTCGCTTTGCATGCCTTGTTTTCCCCCATTCCACGTTGATGTGGACATAGGGCTGCCTGTTTAGTGCTTTTTTCCGAGCCTACCGTTTGCTTGTTTCTGAGCCTGCTGTTTCATATAACTCCAAAAGGCCTCATCTCGACTTGTCAGCTATAAGCTAGTTTCCATTTCAGTGTGTGTGGTCTCATCGTCCGGCAGGAGGACATGCCTTTCACGGACCTCGTAAGTACAGCTTCTGCAGTGCCTCTGTGCTATCTTCTAAACCATTAATGCGGTTTTTTAATGATTATTAATGGATGTCCTGCCACACTATTACAGCTTCATTTTATCATTGTAGGGTATCTGCCCTGATATTGTAAGTACACTGTACTTTTCCACGCATAAGATGTATACTAAAGTGTGTTTTGATTATAATCAGAATCGAAATCTTGGCACTGTTAGGTGAATACTTTTGCGGTCCCTCTGGTGCCTGAGTAGACTACTTGGTGCTAGTAATTAACCCCCCATTCAGTGTGTTTAGCAGCATCCTTTGGCCGTTTTGATCGAAGTAGTGCAGGGTTTTATATGCAGAAGCCCGAAGACCACACAGGGCAATTCTTGTGGGATAATGCGCGCTCTCATCAAATGGGGCTCGAGACTTTGACGTCTATTGTATTTGCGGCCGACTCTTGTAGGGTTACATAGAAGTGATGCTGTCACGATTAAAGCAGTAATAGCAGTATAGCTGCTCGTAGCAGGCTAGCATCTGAGGCATGGGCACTACCGACTTCCTGAGGGACGACTTTCCTCGGAATAGGAGTTCTAAGAAGCATTCTTTGTCGTCAGTGATTGCTGCAGCTATGGAAATGATGTTTTTGAATAACGAAAAACGACCTTCTGTAGTACCAACAAACTGGCCTGGTGTTTGACCTCTTCTTTAAGCCAGTGATCCTCAGTCCGAATTTTTCCTGTAGTGGCTTTTGCTGCTCATTATCATTTCGTACATGTAACATTCTGCATGCAGACTGTATGCATATATTTGCTTATTCGATCGATGGAGTTTTATGTGTAATCGGTTGTGGCTACTTGCTGCTAAAACTTTAGCTTTTTACATCTTAAAGTTGAGGGCTGTGCTTATTGCTGGAGAAAGTCCAATAAAGGACGTAGCCCTTTTTCTTTCGCCGAAGGCCACGGGCTTGGTCTTGGTCACTTTTGAGAGGAGGTGGTGTTCGGTTGAGAAGCATCCGTTGGGGCCACGTTTGCATTTCTCAGCTTAAATTGAGGGGTATGGTTATAGGTTAGCTTGCGTGCCCTCTCTACCTGTGTTTTTTATGTGCCTGTCGTGAGGTCCTGTCTGCTATAGTGCTATTAGAATTGATGCTTAACTCGCGATATTCTCTCGTTTGACCTGTCACAAGCATACTGCCACCGACACGACTACAACATTCCTCATTTATTTTTTTTTGGTAACAACTTGCACGGTATGCTATCCTTGTTTCGCATACACCTCGTTGCTTCAGATAATGAATCCCCACGGCTATCCGTCTCGCATGACAGTAGGCAAGCTGATGGAGTTGCTGGGCAGCAAGGCAGGGGTTCTACGCGGTCAGTTTCATTATGGTACCGGTAAGTTTACTTACAGGCCTCTCTCATTTCTGTTCGTCTCTTTCTGTCTTCGTTCATCTTTCTAGAAAATGTAAATGTGAATGAACATAGAACCGAGTTTTTGTAGTGCTTACGTTTATGACGTACCCACAAGGCCCACCACGACTTGACTCCTTCGTACCTAGCTGAACTGCTGCACCAGTTTCAGCCTCTCCGTGCCCTCAGATTCTGTGTGGACAATAAATTAGCCGTTTCATTCTTCCGCTTAACGACCGTTGGCGACAGAAGCTTTAGCTCTGCAGGTCCTAGGCTGTGGAACTCGCTTCCACAATTCTTACGCAACGACAACTACTCTTCTGCTGCCGACTATGGCTCATCCTTTTCAGCAGTCCTGAGCTGCTACTTCCATGCTACTCACTACCTCAACTGCTCTCCTGACTGCTATGCTTCTTACTTTCTCTTTGTTGCGTGAGACGAAGTCTGTTGGCTACCGAATGCGTACCGAAAGCCGCTTAGGCTGTAAGTTTGCTATACAAAACTCACTTGCGTAACACCCACACAGTCTTTATGGCTTTGTGGAGTTACAGACGGAGATACATAGTGCTATCATATCACCGTGGGAGATATAGCAATGCTGTAATTGAAAAACTGTATTTTTTTCGGTTTTTAGTATGTCTTTTTCAAGTCTTGTTTCTCAGTCCTCCCTCTCTTCCGATCTCACTCTTCTCTTTTAGTTCTCACTCTCTCCTCACATCTCCCTCTCTCATCTCGGTGTTCTCTAGTCCTTTGTCCTGCGAATCTTTTCTCATCTCTCTCCCCCTCCTCTCTTCCTTTCCCCCCTCTCTCTCTCTCATGCTTTCTCTGGTTTCTCTCCCTTGTCCCCCCTCTCTTCTTTTTTTGCTCTCCCTCTCTCTCTCTCTCTCTCTCTCTCTCTCTCTCTCTCTCTCCTCTCATCCTCTTTTTCTTTCTATCGTCTTTCTCCTCTCTGTCTCTCCCGTTTTTATTTCCTCTCTACCTCTTCCTATCTCTGCACACTCCTCTGCCCTCCTCCTTGCTCCTTCTTCCATCCTTCCCCTCCCCTTCATCCATTCCTCTCCTTTTCCTCCATCCACTCGCTTTCTTGCCGAACTCCACTGTCCTCCCAGGCTCGTTTCTCGTCACCTTTCTGCCCTCTCTTGCTGTTTGCATTTACATAAACTAACATAATATAATAGGCACTTCTTGGTAAAACATTAGGATGAATAATGTATGAAATACGTCTTGTTGACCAATTGTGCGGTGTAGTTGGTTTTATGAACGCTCGGTTCTTTTCTGACTTGGTTTGATCGGGATGCCAGTGTGTGGGTTATTTATCTGTATGCTCCTTTACAGCTGCAAAAGGGCAAGCAAGCATATCTAGAGCTGTTGCGTTGCATATTGTGCCATGTTAAGAAATTTGGTAAACTCTATTTTTTCTTTTATGTGGCGTGTGCAATTACACATTTTGGTATCACTGTTTTGAGTGCTGACAGGCCGTAGTACCATGTATTTGTGTTCTCATTTATCTTGTCATTTAATGGTGTGCCTTTTAGCATTTGGTGGAGATAAAGTGGCCGATTATTGTGAGGACTTGCTCAACTGTGGTTTCAATTACTTGGGCAAAGATTACCTTACATCTGGAGTGACTGGGTAAGATGCATGCTAGGATCGACCAGCTTTTTACCATTTTTGGTCCAACTTCTGCCTCATATCATCCTGCCATGCTATTTGTTTGTTATTGCTGATAATTACGAATTTTTATTTTCGAGTTTTTGAGGATTCAGCACTTCAGTTTAGCATACGACCATGGGTTTAGCAGTAAATTTGATCTTTTGACTCACTGTACAGCCAGCCTTCTTGCAGATTATATTCCTATTTGCGCCTGTTTGTGTGTAGCATTCTTCTCACATGTTTTAAAGTTATTAGGAATTATAGTGGTGCTGTTCAAATGGCACTGCCCCACCGTTCAAGCCGCATGGTTATCGCTTACGGTTAGGTATGTCAAGAAAAAGAGCTGAACAGTGGAAGAATGGTTTGGCTCAGTGGTTAAGGTGCTCGCCCCTACCAAGGTCTGGCCGAGGTCGTGGGCTCGAGCCCTGTGGCATATGTGAAGTGCCTGAATAGAGGTTACGTTCTCTTAGGGTGCTATATAAATGAATATATTTATTTATATTTTAATAGGATTAGCTGCTCATGACCATAAGTTAAGATCTCCCTTTTGTGTGCACACACACTCATACACACACACACACACACACACACACACACACACACACACACACACACACACACACACACACACACAGTTCTGGTCCGAAAAAATCTACGCATCATGTGAATTAAAACAAACTTGAAACTTTGCTGATTTTTGAGAAGTCACGGCCAAAAATAGTACCACAGGTAATAATATCTAAGATTAATATGAGGAAGCAGTAGATGTACCAGATTGTTCATGCTGCCATGTCGGTTGGACTGCTAGGTGCAGAAAAATACAATTAAATTGTTTTCGGTTTCACGTGGATGCGGAAACAGTTGTGGTTTTCGGTTTGTTTTTGGCAGCACAATCAGAAGACGGTGAATATATTTTGGATGTGCATGCCTTTCTAGAAAATGCATGTTAACAACTATGTCGGGCACTAGTTTATGGAATGTTCAAGGTTTGAGACTTCTTGTTTGCGCATGCTCATACACAGGCCAAATCTGGTTTGAGAATATGCGAGAAATCAGTAGTGTAGTTAGAGCAATAAACCAGCTTACTATTTCCTGATGAAAAAAGAGCCGTAGAGCACTAAAACACTGCTTTAGAAGTCTTGGCAAACGGACGAGATGCCAAAATCATGTCGACCTGCATGGGTTATGTGTTCCCTGAAATTATGAGCCGCTAGTTTAATTTAGTGCATGCATTTAGCAAATTGAGATAGTTAAAACCTAGGAAACATTTTAAAGAATTCTTTAATTCCTTGTTTACCAGAAAATGCTGGTCGTTTCTTTCTACTGATCATCGAATGTTAACATCTCTTCGAACCATTTCATACTTATTGTTGTGAATGCTCAAATTAGCATGCTTCAAATTCTCGATGATTGCTGAATAAAATGCCCAACACAGTTGGTGAGATACATTTTTATAGAGTCGTATACTAGATGAATCTAGTAAATCTTACCTTGCAGTGCTCCGACGGTACTAGAAAATAACATCTGTCGAGAATGGTGGCTATATAGGTAGCCAGAAATTGTCCCAATTACTACACAAGCAGGATCATTGCATATATTTTTAACCAGTAAAATCTTGCTATCTCATGCAAATCATATGCCCTGGTGAAATTGTGTTGTCTCCAGTCCATGAAAAGACTGAATTATCCGAGATTATAAATCGACCCTCAGGGTATATAGATTTGTTTTTAGCCTACTGGCAGATCTACCGTGCTTACTCTAAAAATCCATGCACCTTGCCCTTCAGCCACTAGGCTAATCCCTTGAACATGATTAATCAAGGAAACCAACAATGCTGAAGTAAATTAAAGCTGGCCTTAGTTAAGAACAGTTTATTTTGTGCAAAAACGATGCAATGAATTAAATTTTTTTTTTGGACTAAATACGACTAAATATCATGTTGCTCATCTATGATTTTTTTTGTAGTGACAAGAAGAGCCTTCTGGAATTGGCCTTGACAATCTCTTGCATGTGTCTGAGAGGATTTTCTGGCAATCTCTTTGCAGAAGTTTGAACACTGCATCACAGTTTCGTAGCACAATGACTTGTTCACATGTTCTTCGCTCCGATTCCTGCCACGGATGTTGAATATATTTCAAATCCGAAGTCTTACTTGGCTGCTCTTAAACCTGGGTGTGGTTACGGCCTTGACTTATAAGGTAGTCTAATTTTCTTTTACAATGCCTGCAGTAATCTTAAGGATCAGTGTCCTGCTGCCGAATAAAATCCAAACCATGCTTGCTATCTGCTGGCAGAATACCAACACTCATAGCGATGTCCAAATATTATTCTGCATTCATTATTCCCTGCACCTAGTGCAAGCTCCATACACCAACCGCGTTAGTGCTACTCTACATAATAACCGCACAACCACTATTTTACGGTATTTTGGATACCCCGCCGTTCTTCTTCCTTTTTTCTCCACATTCGCTGAGCGCGCCGATTCGTAGCAAAGAGCCTGGACTTCCAGGAAACTTTGCTCTACACAGTCGAGTCCAGTGCCGATATTTACAGGCCAAAGCGAGCCTCCTGTTTTGGGCATAGCGGTAAGTAGCTGATTCGTCTTAACAACCGTGGAACTCGTATCTTACTCGTTGAGCCCCTTCCTAACCGTTCTTGCACTGACAGTAATCGCCGAGAGCTGTAACCCTTTCTAATTTTCATTGAACTGCTGAACTTGCAAAGCAATACTGTTATCAGCATTGCTATGATCAGCATTGCTGTGATAAGCATTTTTGTGATGTTCCCTTTCTGATCCTCCCGCATCGTCAAGCAGCCACGTGTACCACTCAGGATCCTTCAATTCTTTGTTCCAGTTTTTCTGGTTTCTTCAAGGCGTAGCTCACTATCGCCTCAGTAGTAGCCAGCTTCATCGTAATTAGTCAGTCAGAACAATCCTCGTTTTTCAATGCAAGGATAGCTTCTTTCTGTCTCTCTGGGAGCTTTAGAAACCGTGTTATCTTAGGTTAAGCTCGACCTATCACAGAAAGCCGCCGAATTTGAAATGGCGATGCCGAAGCGTGCACAGAAGGCTTGTAATTGGATCCGGCATTCCTATGCGATTCGCTGTAGCAGTCAGTCAATATTTACCCGACCACCTAGTTTTCTGATTTGGGAGATAACTTTGTGGTCCTGCAGGTGATAATTTCCGAGTCCATTATAAAGTCAATGATAAAAATAGCGATACAATGCAGGCTAAAGTTAATGTGCTCCCATGTATTGTTTAGTAGAAAACTTATTGTACTATCATTTCACAATTGGTGTGTATAGTTTATGGGAATGCGCTCAGACAATCTTAAAAGTAGAAAGCCCTGCCGGGTGCATGCATTTGCGTTTTTCTGCTAGCACTGTACGTGTTTGGAGTAGTTGCTGGTAGTGCTGCTGGCTCACTGCATGACACGACAGTTTCGTGGATGCTACTGGCATACTAATGATAACCTCGACGGTTTTTCTTTGCAGAGAGCCACTGGCAGCTTACATATACATGGGCCCAGTGTACTACCAGAAGTTGAAGCACATGGTGCTCGACAAAATGCATGCTCGCTCTAGGGGCCCACGTGCGGTACTTACTCGCCAGCCAACCGAAGGACGGTCACACGATGGCGGACTTCGGCTTGGAGAGATGGAACGCGACTGCCTCATTGGCTACGGAGCGAGGTATTGCGTTGCAGCTCGCGGTCGGGCTACTCTTCTCGGCTCACCTATCAATGTTGGCATTATCAATTCATTGCGATCTAGCAGTGCACACTGGCTGGGGGGGGACCGTCGATGACCAAGGAAAAATAACTCGCATCTAGAGGAGAGATTGAATATTCGTAAAATGCAAGCGACTAAAAAAATCTGTTCTTTATTGTTTGCTTGACCTCGCATTGCCATTGGGTTTTGCATTAAGGCCCAGGATTCAATTGGCTGATCGATCTGCATTGCCCACCCAGAAAAAAGTTCCGACTGGTAGTGACGCCTTGTACTGAAGGGTTGCTGGAAAAGAAGTAGCAGACAACATGCCTGACGTGCAAGAACTTGTGTTATGAGTTCCATTGCTTAATTGCCGCCCACGTGGTTCGGGGCATGAGCATTCTCGGCCGGCGCACCTGGCCCGCCCCAGTGACAGAAAGAGCAGCTATGGACGGAGCTGTCCCATGTGTATGAGGCTCGATTTTGTGTGTGTGGGAGCTGCTGCTCCAGCAGTGCAGAGCAGCAGTGGCTTGTATTTAGTATAACAAATATAGTTCATTTATATAGCGCCCCAAGAGAACTTAATCTCTATTCAGGCGCTTCACATATGCCACGGAGCTCGAGCCCATGACCTCAGCCAGACCTTGGCCGAGGCGAGCACCTTAACTGTTGAACCAAACCAGCTTGGCAAGCTCTAGTAAGCTTGCAATGCAAGTGTCAGTTTGCAATACTTCCAACCTGCTGCTTGAGTAGCGGGCTAGTTGTCTCCGGTGTCTTCATGCTTGCTTTCTGCAATTTTCAAACGTCTCTAATGGGTTGGTAAGCTATCACTACTCTTGACACGCCGTGCGAAGTGCACGGTCATAAGTGCCTGAAGGACTGTGCAGCCACGTCTCGTGACGGTCCGACTTCTATTCGGGCAGTTTCTGTGCTACAGGGAAGCAACGATGCTGCATCGTGGCTGCTCTGAATCAGTTTAGTGTCGTTTTGCATCTGTCTGCATTCTGGACTGGACTCACGACTCGTCGTATCACTTACTGTAGATGTGTGCACAGCAGTGACTCGCGATCAGTCACTGCTTCTCTTTTTGGAATTGACCCGGCAGGTCTGCTCTTGAGATTGGGTCTTACGACGTCTTGGTAGCAAGTGCGATAGAAATGTAACCGGGGAAACTAGTCGAACGATGCCGACCGACCGTCCAGACTGGCATTATGGATCCATGCAGCCACTATGCGCTTGAGCTTTTGTATGAAGAGCGTTTGCCCTGTATATCGACTCGTACTTACACGTATGCACGGGGCTTGTGTTGTAGCATGCTGCTACTGGAGCGGCTCATGCTGTCAAGTGATGCTTTTGAGGTGGACGTGTGCGACTCGTGTGGGCTCATGGGTTACTCAGGCTGGTAGGTGAACCTCCTTGTCATGTCGTGCTTTGCCCATCATATGCTCGTATGTTTCTGCTGCTAGCATCAGTTCTTCCATTTCATGCTGTGCCCGTGCTGTGTTCGTGGCGTATTCGTTATTTGGAGTCTTACTTTTTCTTTCAGGTGTCACTATTGTAAATCGTCGAAGCACGTGTCGTCACTAAAGATGCCTTATGCTTGCAAGCTATTGTTTCAAGAACTCCAGTCAATGAATATTGTGCCACGTCTGGCTCTCAGAAAATGCACTGAATAAATAAATGTAGACGTGAAACGGCAACTTCAAAAAGTTATTAAAACTAGCCTTTTTTAACATTCTTTTACTTTTAAGATAATCACTATATGGTAGTGCCTAATTGTCTCTCAAGATCCAGCAACATGCACACTTTCATCGTTGTGGATGGACTTTGGGTGAGGAGGTGACTGCATGCTGGAGCTCTGCTGAATGCATCATTGTGCTCGTCACTGGTACGAAGGGAAGTACTTCATTCGGGTCTTTAAAGCACCCACAACAGGCAGATATGGTTGGCTGGAAATGATGTTACAGGTCGACCTTAAGATATGTTAGTTGACTGCATAGTGATGCAGGCAGGACTCATGTAGAAAAATGCACATATAAGCTTTTTCTTCTATGGATCCGCAGGCACTTTTAGTCAGAGAGTGGCGTTCACACTTCGTGTCACACTTTTATGTTCCGGTATATGTGTCTCTGCAGTGCCCTGCCCTACATTCATTTCGAAACCAGTGCCATAGGCAGTTGTTCAAGCGAGACCACTTTCTTAGAAAAGGGACGGCGTTACAACTAATGTCTAACCAATGTCAAAAGCACTTTTTATTTAGATCTAAGAGTAGATACCACGTCTGCCAAGATGCCTGTTTCAACTTTCAATAGGACTAGCATATCTTGTCAGTTAGGATAGCTTACTTTAATGACATTCATTATCGCTATAAAAGTCGTACTGTTGGTTCGGTCGCATTTAATTTTTCACGTGTCAGGATTGGAAAAACGCTTTCTCGCGGTTACAATGACGTTAAGTTGTGCCTCTGCCCGTGACTCTGAAATGCGGTGTTGACAGAAAGGTGGTAATTTCGGGGAGATTCTTTAGCCTGCTAAAGGTCTGACCGGCTTGTGTTTTGCAGTTGCTAATCACGAATGTAATCTCGGTACTGCTTAGTGGAGTAAGACGCATAGGTAGGAACATTGTGCGTGTGTGTGTGTGTGTGTGTGTGTGTGTGTGTGTGTGTGTTTGTGTGTGTGTGTGTGTGTATATATATATATATATATATATATATATATATATATATATATATATATATATATATATATATATATATACACATACATACATTGAATTGGGAATTTTGAGGAAGATAGTGGAAAAGTGGCAGGGACAAGTAGCTAGGAGGGGTGCCCTGAGCTGGAAAGAGTGGAGCGTATTGCAGTATTGCAAGTAATTCCAAGTTTCGGGAACAAGTTCTGTGGACCGGGTCCAACGAAACATCCAACGCCCAGAATATTTTTATTCGAAGCAACTACAGCTAATTTATTTTCGTGAGATGGTCTGGGGGCATGCGGTGGCTAATATTGCGATTTCGGCTCTTATAGTTGTGTAAACATAAGCTGTGGCTGCCTTAAAGGACCGAGTAAGAATTGTGGCTTATATTTTATTTATAGTTTGACTGGACCGATTTTTTAAATTGGATCGATCTAAAAACCAAAAAAAGGGAAGATAGCATAATTTGGCCGATCTGCTTCAGCAGAATTATAATATGTCCAACTCACTAATAACCGAATTACTACTAAGAGCCTTAGCAAACTGTTGCAGGATGTACCCATAACCTAGTGGGGAACATGTAAATGACAATATAACTGAACGTTTAAACAGTTGTCTTGAGAAATTAATTAGAAACCTAGTGAGGGTCAGACATAGTCGTTGTAACATTTCCTTTAAAAGACAGGGTAGAGAAATTGTTTGTGCCTGTGCTTTGAAGATGCAGCTGTGCAAGAACAATTTCTTCGGAGAAGAATAGCCAATACCAATACTTTTATTCCGAAACCCTTGCAAAGAGCTCATGCATAGTTAAGAGGTGCTCGTCGCAGATCACACAAGACACCTGCAAGAGAGCTCTTATTTAGCTTCAGCGACAGTAAGAGACGGGTGCACGACTGGCACTGTCTGTCTGTGTGTTGGTACAATCGATAAATGAAAACTGCATCGCAGTGAGAAACTACCAGCAAGTCTCGCCATACTTGCACCTTGTCTAAGCCAGAACAATACCTAAGCTGCCAGCATGGTACTTACTATATGCTCACGAGTTTGTTGGATAGATGGTCACAATTTAATCGCGACCTATTGCCATTACCTCTAGTTTTTTGTATCACATGTCTAACCTAGCAACAGAAATATGTCTACTGTATCACAGCTACCCCTGCTGTCGTTTTCTGTTTTAAAACAGATAAGCTGTAATTTGTGTACAGGCCACTGCCCATGTCGGTCAGTGGCAGCAAGCTGAAGCAACAGTGACAAGGAAGGAACTACAATATTTCAAACAGAACTTCGTTGTTGACAGCAAATACAGCTTCATGCTGTTAAGCTGACTTAAGCTTGTGCAGCCATGTTGTAATTGCAAGTGGCACCCCGTGGGACTGCTAGTCAGGTGGTCCCTACATTTCAGAAGTACACGCTACGGCTGCAACGTGTGGCAGCTAGCGAAACTGTGAGCAATTATCTCTAGCTGGTGACTGCCGGCGACTAGGGTCCAGGCTCTGAAGCACAGAATTGGCCATCGCCTGGATCCCAGGCCACGTCTCGTTGGTGACGCGAGGCAGTTCCCTCTCGGGTAATATGAAGCCATTGATGATGCCGTCGTCGTTGTCTCCCGGTGGCAACTCGATGGTGAAAGCATACTTCACTCCAAGCTCGCCTTTCGCCCAGTCATCTGCTCCTCCTGAGGCAGGGTCTAAAGCACAAACATCAGTGAATATTTTGCTGCCGCTTTAGGGGTTGCTGCAGATAGCATATCTGGAAGTCCCAAGATGCCTAGAATACCGGACAGGACACAAGCGATCCCACGTGTCGTTGATAAAAAAGCCTGGGTAAAAAAGGGGAACCAAGAAATGTGTCCAGAAATTTTTGTCTGGACCAGGCAAAGCTAGATGTCGGTAACGATGGGGAGTATGCATGTGTCACGATTGCTTGTGGGTAGTAAATAGTTGTCAGCAGGTAGTTTATGTCGGTTGAGATGGATCTACTGGATAACAGTTACGTACAGAGGTCTAAGTACAATCCCAAGCTGTGAATGAAAGATAGGTAGCCATTTCCCAGATCATGCATGTGTAAACTTGGTAATTGCTACCGCGTCTGTTTATGGTATCGGAGCTGTTAGGAATGGATAGCCATACACTGCATGTACTTTTTTCCTTATCTCTACCTTCCCAGTCATAGATGGCGTCTGGAGAAATTTGGTGCTGACTCATTACTCATTGCACTCATGCACTCATGACTCATTGCAGGAAATGTAATCAGAATCTAAATAATATTAGCACAGTAAAAGCTTGGTGATGTGCAATTACGATCCTTGTCGAGTAAGTAGACCTTACAATGCACAATAGGTTTGCACATATGCACTAATTTCGTTGACAGTTTTGCTTCTGGGCTTTCATTTTTACTAAGTAAGCTATCGATGCGTGTGCATAGCTATAGTTGTATGGATATACTCGTGACTCAAACCTTATATATATATATATATATATATATATATATATATGTATATATAGCAAGGACTTGCTTAATTTTCAAGAGCGAAGTAATACCGTATTGAACTTTTCGTGCAGTAGCTCCTCATGTAGCTGCCTGCGCCTCGGAATGTAGAAAAAGCTAACAGGAGTAGAGAGACAACTTGGCAAAAATCTTCTCCTTTCAGAAGTAGGCATGCTGATGCAGTGTCGCTTTGCGTGTGATATATATCTACAAGTGACACGCCAGGAGCAAAAGAGCAAGACTCCTGATCTAACCTCACCCACTTGGGAGGTGTGTGTTTTTATCTGGAGTCTCATAGTTTGGCTACTAATCGGAGAGTGTTAGCTGTTCAAAATCCTTTCCACACAAAAAACGTGCCCCTATATCGTAATGTGGGCTTAAGAGGGTGTATCCACAGTGAGATAGGCTGCTAGGGTGAGAATTTAGCTATACAAAATATTTTCCTCACGAGCAGTGTGCCCATGCACGAAGTGGACCACACTTAACATCTCGCAAGCTTATACTATCAGCAAAGTCTACGGAATGAAGAATCTCGAGGTTTTGTCTTGGTAACGTCTAAGAAAGTCTTGGTGCAATACATGTTCCAGTAAGTTTGCAGGGTATTCCAAAAAGAATGATGTTTACAGGACTGATTTTGGCGATAACAAGTTGACTTTATTATCATTAAAACTATTTCAGTTTAGGAGACCCGGGCTGTAAGATCGCTGTGCTTTCGGATTGTTGATTTGAATGTGGACACAAACAGGGAGTATGGCATACATCGTGATGCAGGAGAGTCTACAGTATGTTGGATATTTTTGCAATTTCTGCGGTCTGCAAAAGCTTGTCAGAGAAATATCAGAGTGTACGTAGACGCTGACAAAATACAACACGACTTACATAGAGCTCGTGCAGCTGACCCGACTGTGTATACTGTCTGATGCCGGCCGCTGGCATTTCTTATGGCAGCTGCTCCCGTATATGCAATGGAATGCTGCAACGAATTCAACATAGTATCCGTGGACTAAAAATCAGTGCAAAGCTATTCGTATTTGTACACGATCTACTATTAGGTATACCATAATGACGCAGCCAGAGGTGGCGGAAGGGCCGGAAACCATCCTCGGTACCCGGACGAGGCATGGAGGGAGCAAAGCCCCCCCCCCCCCGCTATGCATGCTAAAATTCACGCAGAGCCAACTACCGACGTATGGAATGTCGTGTATGTTCCAGCTGTTTGTCCTCTGTATTATAGGCTGAATAGCAAAGGTAAAAAGTTAAGTAAAGATCGGCTGATTCGCCGGCCTCTTTTATGGGTGTATAGCAGCAGAAGAGCCTTGACGGTTCTGATTGGTAGGCTGGAGCCACAGAATGAAGGGACCTAAAGGTTAGTGACACAACCTTGAAGTCAATAGGCTGCTTGATTGAAAGCTATTCTTGTCGACGAGAAGAGGTGTGGTGTGGAAACTTCGAGATTCACTAAAGACAAGCTTGCCTTCAGAGTTTTGCACTAAGCGCCTGATTGTACAGATCGGTAGACCAGCAAGCAGGGAGAAGTCGAGACGAGATGTCAGACATGCATGGACCGATTTAGATGTGGTATCCCTGTCTAGGCAGACCCAAATTTTAGCAATGCTAGGTAGCTGAAAGTAGGGAAACTGGACTGTGTACCTGATGTAGTTGTCTAGTGAAAGGTCACTTCAGAGCAAGGTACCAAGATTTTGTGCAAATGCTTTTCGTGCAAATGTCTTTCTAGATCTACACTATCCCTCCTGGTGTGTTCAGCGCTTGCAAATCCAGCTGATGGATCAGGCACAATACATTTCCCTGCAGAAAACAGTGGCAAAGCAGTAGCGATGGAGTGACGGTCCTTTCTCTGAGAAAATAGTGCTGGCCGAGTCCTCAATAAATGGGAGAAGATAGCAAATATCCCGGTCAATGCTAAGGCACCAAGCGGAACTCTAGCTTCTCTACACCAATGTTTAACAGGCTGGACCTCTAATGAGATGCAATCAAATTAGTGTAAACTGTTTGTGAATAAAGTAACCAACTGGTTGTAGCATTGATACTGCCTTAAAAGTCACTAGGAAAGAACATCAATGTCCTTAAAATCCAGGATATTCGAGACTGAAAGAACACCTGTGGCCTAGAATCCAGAATATTTGAGACTTCTGATACTTTAAGAGCTCTTGCAAGGTGGCTGAATTGCCGGGTTACTGCTAATCTACGACAGTAATTGGTTGGCCACAGTTGCTGATTTGAATGATTCATTAAGATCGCCGACAAGATGACAGGATGGCCTTGCTGCAAATACAACCCTGGTCTTGGACAGAGGACTATTTGGCCACAGTTAAAAAGAATAACCAAAGCCGTGGTATACTACTTGTTAGTTATCACTGCAGATCGGTTGCCCATGAGTCACATTAGCTATCACTCAGCAAGAGAAATTAAGCTGCTGAAAGGACAGCACTAAGCTGGCTTCAGCATTCACCACTGCTACTTGGGGATTTGCTTCAAACCTAAAATGTTATTGCTCGTTCACCGTCGATGTTTACCACCATTTATGAAACCATGCACCTGCCCATAAAAGTGCCATCAAAGGATAGCTGGGGAGTTGCAGGGCTTTGCTAATTGTGAGCTGAAGTACATGGCTCACACAGCAGCCATGACAGCTAGGGGCTGAGTGGCCAAGTGTCTGCTCCTTTAACTCTGGTTCCTGGCTGGTTAAGCTGGTGATTGGCAGCATATCGACTGCCATCTTTAAATTCTGTACCCAGGCTGGGTTCGGTTGGCTGGGACCAGACGGCTATGGTGAGAGTTAGGGTCACCGGCTAGGCCGGGGTCGGACCTACCGCATGGCAGGATGTATGCGGTGACGTGAGGTCACCGGGGCTCTTGGGTACGGGAGTTGGCCAAGTAAGTCGTGGTGTTGGAGGCTCCCGGTCTCGCCGAGTTATGCACCTGGATTCGTGCAGGCGTGCTCCGGCGATGCTGCCACGCACGCAAGGGAACTAGTACCCAAGGCCCGAGCGGAGCTGGATAGCTCGCTCGTGTTGACTTGTTTATACCGCGTTCCCCGTGTAGCGTGTTTGTGACCCCCCCCCCGTGTGTTGGCGTCTTTCGGTGGAAGCTCACGACTGTGGTAGTAGTCGACTCGGACTAGCCAGCAGTTACTCAGCCAGCCAGGTTTTGGACGGCGTACGCTCGTACTGTTGGACTCGGAGTCGGTACAACGACAGGACTGCGGAAGCCAACTGACCCCAACTAACACGTTTGTTCGCGCTTGCTGCGTCATCTTGGGCTCCCATAGTTTATAATGTATAGGACCCTCCCTGTAGACTTGTTTAGTTCCCCTGTTGTTGTTGGCGCATGCGTTATCATAAAGAGGTCTAACCTGACGGCCGCTCGTCTTACCCTGGCTCGGCGTCCTGGCGAGCGGCAGCGTTGCCGGAGTATGGCGGGGTTTGGCGGGAAATAGCCTTTGACCCCTGGAACCCGGTTACAATTCTATGAATCCCTGGTCTAACAATGTCACCACTGGATCACCTACTTGAACTGCGGCAGTCCTTGCCAGAAAACAACAAGGCTTACCAGTGCTTGGTGATCTGCGGGCAGCCTTTTGCTGTAGCCCCAGGAGTACAGCCAGTATTGACCGTAGGAGTGCAATGAAACGTAGACACGTAGCGTCTGCTGGATGCTCGATAAGAACCGCCGCATGTTGAGTGTCTCTGGCTCAGAAAATGCCTGTGGACCACCGTATGTGTCGGCACACGGATTGCTGCTGGAGCCGAGGCCTGGAAACGAAAGATGCTTTCTCAAGGTAATGGTATTTGCTGAAGTATATTCTGTTTGGGGTACCTGCACTTTAGGGTGGTGGTAAAGAAACAGACTGACTAAAGAAACAGCAGAGAAAGGCAGACAAGAAAAAGAGAATGAGAAGAGAGAAGAAGAGAAGAAGAGAGAAAGAGAGAAAGAGAGAAGAAGAAGAAGGGAAGAAGAAGAAGGGAAGAAGAGAGAGAGAGAGAGAGAACACCACGCACGGAGGCCAAGAGACAAATAGAGACAAGGAGAAAGGGAGAGGGACTCAATGCTCTTTCGTTGATTGCATCGTTTCCTCCTTGCTGCCATTTTATATTGGCTTATATTGTTGATATTGGCTCTTTAATGCGTTCCCTCTCTCTCTCTCTCTCTCTCTCTCTCTCTCTCTCTCTCTCTCTCTCTCTCTCTCTCTCTCTCTCTCTCTCTCTCTCTCTCTCTATCTCTCTCTCTCTGTGACTAGATGTGACCAACAACAGCTGGCTTCTGGCAGTTGTTGAAACGCAGAGCAGTAGTGTAGATACGTGCACAGTCACGTACCGCCCCAACGGAACGCAAAGTTACGGTTCGGATCAATTCCCCAGCAATTTCTACCGGCCGGCCAGGTGCTGTTAAAGAAGTAGGTTGCCCAGCGACTCTGTGTAGCTGCTGCCGTGGCCGGCTTCCTGTTCTTTCGCCACATCCTATTCTGTAACGATAAAAAAGAAAGCTCTCGGCATAGGAATAGCGGCACCAGAAGGTAAATCTTGCAGACTCGTCTGCAGGGAGAGAAGTAGCTTCGCGAACAGACATTGTTGGCCGGCTGGGTGGTACAGAAACGAACATGGTGGCAATTAGCTACCGCCAGGTGGCACTCGTTGGAACCGAGACAGAGCTCACCCTTGTTCTGGAGTAGTCGTATCCGTCCGGATTGGCTGCAGGAAGGATATACCAGGTGAACTGGTCGGCTATGTACCGAGTGCAACTGCTGGTCAGATACTCTGTGACTAGCTGCAAAACGCAATGCTTTCGTAACTCGTCGGCTTTTCTTTCGATGCAGCAAGCAATTCTTCAAAGGTGTCACGCGTTGCAAATTAGGTCAGAAATAATGATATCGCATCCAGCAGAAGTAGTCTCGCTCACGTAGACGCTGCCACTTGACAGGCTAAAGAAATGTGGCGAAGAAAAGCCCAGCTGTCTGCCTCTCTTAGTCTGGCAGCCAACATTCGGCCATGCAATGCCTACCACATGTCAGTAAGGTGTGCTAATGCTATCAGTACCATCATGAAATTACCGTCAGCTCACTCACACGGGAAATGCTAACATGCCAGGCACTGTCACACTATAGCCAGCTCGTTTGCAGCTGCATTCTTTTATGGTATTAGCTGTTGTCTCCATTCAACCCACGGGCCGGGGATAGTGGGCAAGGTCGTCGGAAGCCATGAGCGAAACTGGGACTGAAGGCTGGTCAGCTGATTGTGACGACAGCAGTCTTGGTGCCGGGTTTCACAATCGCTGCCCTTGCAGCTGCAATATCACTCCTCACTTTTAGGTCCCTTCTCTCTCTAGCTTCAGCTTACCCATCGGAACTACTCTCAAATTAGGCTAGGCATTGTGCAACCCGGTCTTCTGACCCAATTGCTTTAGCTGAGCCTCGAACCAACCTCAAATCCTTTGGAGACAGTGCCTTTAGTTTGTGTGGTCCCAAAGGCAGAGAATCACTCTAGACCGACATCACATCATCTGACTTGACATTTAAAAAGATGCTAACAACGCAGCATTTCCTCACAGTATTTGCTGGATCCTTGTGAACAGTCCTTCATGGACTCATGTACACTGCCGCTCTGCACGTTATCAATAGCCATATTGATGCGCTTCCTTTGTAGCAAATGTAAAGTGCCTAGAAAGAGCTCTAGTTCTCTGTGTGTGACATACCAAGTTATTATTACTATCATAATACACTGCCGGTGCCTGTGAACAAAATGAGAACTAGTTTAAGTATTTTTTCGGACTTTGCTCTTAGCCACGGTACCCCAAGGTGTTCGATCAGTTCGTCACAGTTGCAACGTCTGCAGCAGTGGTGCCAACGCTTACCACCAGGTGCGTGCAGCATGACTTCAGCAATCCACACCGATGCTCGATGGTTGGAATGCAGTGTGTACGTGCATGTACGTGTGTACGTCTAGCTGTCAATGGTTAACTTATTCCCGCCGGTCAGCCAGGCTATATAGTGAGTTGGTCGTAGTGCGACTTGTGTCATCCAGCAGATTGCCACGTGCCCTGCCAAAGGATTTCCACGAGTTCACACTTTAAACCTCGACTGACCATCGCCTGCTCGTGCTGTTGGGTTTAACAGGCTTCTTGTCAGTGGCAGCTTAAGCAAAAGCGCCGAGACCCTTCATGAAGGCACACATTTCGGTAGGCACTACAGCTTACAGCTCTCTCTCTCTCTCTCTCTCTCTCTCTCTCTCTCTCTCTCTCTCTCTCTCTTTCTACATTGCACCTAAATTGTCCAGTATGCAAGCAATATACACATAACTACAAAAGCAGGATCGTGTTAGCAGCTGCATTCCTGCTAGTCTGTTTCACCTTATTGACGATGTTGAGTGCCATCACCGGCGCTACCCATTCCCTGGCGTGAATGCCTGCGTCGATCCAAATTGCCGGTTTACTTTGGCTCTCACTCAGTCCATTCACCTTGATCACCTTCATTTCTCTACCCTCGTGAGACTGGCCTATGTTGATGATGCTGCATCTGCGACCGCACTTCGCTGCTGTTGCCTCGAGCCATTCATTGATCTGTAGAGTAAGAAAGTATAGACGTGTTTTCAATGGTTTGCACTAGGCATGCGATGGATGCTGCATGCATGACAGCAGTATGACCTTGTTTGTACATAGGTGCTGCGAGTGCAGATAGTAGTCGGCATTCTTAAAAGCAGAGAGTATATCATGAGGCACCCTGTCAATGGATAGGCATGAAATTTTATGTTGACTAGCTGACTTATAGACAGCAAACGAAATAATACCGCATGGTCACCAGTTCATTTCACAGCTGCCTTGTAAAAAGATACCATAAAGGCAGAGACAAATATTCGAATATTCTCTATGACAGCCACCTCACGACAGTGTAAGACTGCAGTACAGGACGCTGCGACAAGAATGTAATGTAGATGCAAGCAAATGCAAAAGCCTGAACTAGATAGGAGCCGCTAAAGACCCAGCTGCAGGTTGGCTGGCTGTCAATACCAGCAACTCTAAAAACTTGTGTAGATACCTGCATGCTGTAATCGCGATGGAGATGCTTGAGATTAGCAACAAAAGAAGTGATTGGATAGGCATACACAAATTACGAGGCTACAATTGCTGCGTTTCCCCCGTCTCCTTGCTTATTGTAACCACCTTCAAGTCTCAAGATTTGTGGCACTAAAGCTGTATAGGGCGGGTTTGCTCACTGAGCCGTCAGGGCCAGGGCTACCTCTGTATAAGGCCGACGCGTGTATGCCTGCACACACACACACACACACACACACACACACACACACACACACACACACACACACACACACACACACACACAAACTGCTAATGCGCGCACACACACAGCATGTACACAGGGCGCACACAGGCATCATTGGTGAAAGATCGATTAAGCTGCAGCTCGTTGTCTTGAAGTGTAGCCAGATATTTCGAATTCTTTTTTTAAATCAACAAACAGTACCAATCCTTTTCAACAGGCCAGTGACTGTAAAAAAAAGACTAAAAAAGGTCTGCACCTGCAACTAACCGTGAAACGATCACGATTTTTGGAAGATAGCACAGAGGAGGCATTACACTGAATCAGCCTCGCCCTCCACTACTCAGTATCAAAGCAATAACGTGAGCACGTGGTGAGCATATGCGCACCTCCAGGAGCATGTGCCCAGCAGGATTGACTCAGTCGAGAATGGCACAGTGTTCCACGTGGGTCACACTGCAGCCGCTCACAGAACATGCAGTGATCCGACAACAGTATTGTCGAATGGAATCGAATGCGAATGCAACTGGTTAAAATATCATTCAAACCAGACTGCTGAACAGCTGTTCTCTCATCGAAGGCTTGCCCCAGGCCATCAGAGGCCCTGGCCTTCCAGGGCTCGCTTGCAGCTGGCCCATTGTAAGGATTAGCAAGCAGAGAAACAAAGAGGCGCGATTATCAGACCCACTCAACTCGATTTGGCTAATGTACGGCGATTGTACTAAACACCGGGTGCGTCGAGACCAGAATTAGCAAGACGACTGTTCAGGGTTAATCGGCTAACCCTCCTCAGTAGTTGTGGATTACAGTCGCTGTGAGACATCAGTTGCATCTCACCGGGAAGTAGTAGGGCAAAGCAGCAGACTCTCGCTCCGATATCCTCATTACCTAAAACACGATCTTTGTCCCTCATAACCTGAAACATCCAGGTTTCCAGGTTTCGGGCAAAGCGTGGAGACGGCTCTATCGCGCGAGCTCACGAAACACCGGTGCAATTTTAGTCTTGAGGTAGCTTCTCTGGCCGAAGCTGCGTCAGGGCTTGAATGTGCATAGGCGGAACAAGTCGAGGCACCAAATACGCTTACAGCAGTGCCCATCTGCAGTTCCAAGTTTGCTACTACGCTACCGTAGCTACCGGAATCAGGAGGATTCAGAGGCTTTTCATCGGCCAGTCGATCTGTCGCTCTGCTCGCGTCACTGCAGCAGAGCGGTTCGGGCTCGTGGCCATTGCATTCTCAGTCGCCGTCGGGCGAGCTCGAGGTAGCGCCCCATCACCCAATTTGACCCACCTCCGCATGAAAGCGTGCCGACGCCTGGCCAACAATATCTGGTTGGAGCTGCCCAGTCGTAGTCAGCCTCCTATTTTGGTGCCTCCGCGGAACAAACTAAGGGCAGCACAGACAGGCCCAATCTAATTACGAGCATCGACAGAAAAAGATCGAAATGCTAGGCGGGCGAGTACAGGTACAGCTACGAAAGTACTGCTACTGTGAGTGGTGGCTATCAAGGGCACGATTTCGCGGCGGCCGAGAGACAGCAGCGAAAGGCACTCATCGACATGTCCAACTCACCTCCTGATGCGAATGGTACGACTCAAGAAAGTTGGGTGCCGATCGTTTGCTCCGTACAGGTTCTTCAGCATCAATGACACTGCAACGATTTCATCGTGACCCCAGTGACATCAGTCGTCGGGAATCCACTGAGATCACGGTGGCTGCAATACTGCCGTTATAAAACCACTACCTTTGCAAATTGCTGATGAGGATCTCATATTCGACGCCGTGTTCCTGAAAGAGCTGTTTAACCTTCTGTAGCTCATCCGGTGCGATGTGAATGTCGACGGGTCGATTCTTTGCTGGCTGCTTCCAAAAGTCCACCTACGCAAAAAACGACCAACGACTCGCTCGCCAGTTCATTCCAGGCAAAGCTGTGACTCCTAAGCAGCGTGCAGTTGTCGTCGGCATTAAAAAGAGCGGCTTGGACGCGAAAAGCGGGTTGTCATGACTACACCCGAGGTAGGCATATTGACTGAGAAGACGGCTTGAGTTCAAGCGTCTATAACTGTGTTTAGAGTACCTTCATTCGGGATATTTGGCATTGTTGAAGAATCAGTCGTCTTTGGCAGTTTCCACATTATGAAGCAACGTGAAACTGGGCTCATGTATGCCTTATGAGAAACTTTACAAAGAAGATAAAAGGACAGAGACAGAGAGAAAGAGACAAAGAGAGAGACACAGAGAGAGACACAGAGAGAGACACAGAGAGAGAGAGAGAGAGAGAGAGAGAGAGAGAGAGAGAGAGAGAGAGAGAGAGAGAGAGAGAGAGAGAGAGACAGACAGACAGACAGACAGACAGACAGACAGAGAGAAAGAGAGACAGAGACAGAGACAGAGACACACAGAGAGAGAGAGAGAGACACAGAGAGAGAGAGACAGAGACAGAGAGAGACAGAGAGAGACAGAGGCAGAGACAGACAGAGACAGACAGACAGACAGACAGACAGACAGACAGACAGAGAGAGAGGAGAGAGAGAGAGAGAGGAGAGAGAGAGAGAGGAGAGAGAGGAGAGAGAGAGAGCAAAGCAGCGCACAGAGCAGAGAGAGAGAGAAAGAGGGAGGGAGGAAGAGAGAGCAGAGAGAGAGAGAGAGAGAGAGAGAGAGAGAGAGAGAGAGAGAGAGAGAGAGAGAGAGAGAGAGAGAGCGAGCGAGAGAGAGGGAGAGAGAGAGACGACCGCGACGGTAGCTGCAAGGAGGCAGTAAAAGTCATTGCCTGACTAAACTGACTCTAGATAGGTAATAACTGCTTCCGTTTAACAACTGGGTTCGGTTCAACCGTAGCTGCTTCAGAAGGAGCCACTTATTGATACACACGATGGCTGTTCCTTCAGTCTTATCTCTCTTCGCCCCTGATGGAGTTCGACAGCTTCGATGCTTTGGTTAATCGGAGGAGCACGACGGCTGACTGCAGCCGCGACTGCTCAGCTGCGAGTGGACTTCGAGCCGATGGTATTTTGGAGCCGATTCGCTGACCCGGTAAAACACCTAGAATGGCTCTGAATAGGAGACATTGAGAGATCTGACGACTGAACGGAAAGCGCATCTTCACCGATACACCTGCTCAGGAACTTTCGGAAGGGTGAACCTTGGCCAGCTTTTGGGGGACGGGGACGGGCGCCACCTTCGTAGGGCACGGCTCTACCGAGAAGGCCAAGAGAGTCAAGCGGTTAGAAAAGCTGTCTGCCAGTCGCGAGCACACCAGTGGCGGGAAAGAATGTCCAAAAGGGTACTTAGATATCAGGCTCCGAATTTCGATGCACGGCTTGAGGTTAGTGATTTCTGCTGAGGCCATAAACACGCCGTTGCAGTTACTGGGGAAAAGGCAGCCATAAGCTCAAGTATACAAAACTAGAAAATCTCGAGCCTCAAGTCTTGTGGTCTAATGATTCCTAGAGCGAAAATGAAATGAATAGGAAAATGTATAAGGTGGAAACCTATTATTTAAAGTGGCTAATACGCCTCTGTGAATGAAGGTTCGAGCAAACTTTAGTGTTCAGCCTACCCAGTGCAAACTAAGATGCTTGTTATATCGTTATCGACTTCAAGGTTATGTCGCACAATTCTAGGTTCCCTCATTCTCTTGACTCGGCCTACATATCTGAAATATTTCCGAATCGGACCTAACTACCTGAAAAGCTTTCTAATCAGGCTTCTCATCTTGTCAACCGCTCTTTTGGCTCTAGAGGTTTAGGCAGTGCCGTTAACCTACCCCTTTGGGGACCGTGCCTACTGTTCCTGTGCTCGCGAATTAAACTCATTAGTGACTGAAATCACGATATTTCCTGTCTTGAATAGACATTTAAAAGGAAGCTAAACATTCACCCATTTCTCACAATGATTACTTCCCCTTCCGATTTGTCGTCTATGAGGGCCACAATAGATCAGGGGGTAAGGTGCTCGCTCTTCTAAATTGACGTCACGGGTTCGAATCCGGCAGTGGGCGATCCTTTATTGCCAACTGCAATCGGCGGGGATAGCCGTTACGGCGCTTCTAACGTCTATGCAGACGAGGCTTGGAAACCAGCTAACATTTATTTATCTAGCATGTGCTCATACGTGCTGAAATTGTACATACAATCACTAATAGGTTAGAATGTTTCCTTTTTCATCAGGTGCATAGTGCCTCATGGAAAGTGACTTAGTTCTCAAAGGGGGCATTAGTGTTCTTTTATTCAAGCCAGCAGAGTGCCGATTTGAGGATTGAACAATGTATACGAATGCACATTGAGGAGTGCTCGCTGATCGCGTGGCTAGCAATGAAGGTTAATGAGATGCAGTTGACAAGAGCCACTCTTCAATAGGAGAAACTCAACGAAGGTAGACACCACGCGGTGGTGGAAGACAGTGAAAAGCCCCCAAGCGCTTAGGGTGCTCGCCCAGAGCAAGGTCTGAATGAGGTCGCGGGCTCGAGCCCCGAGGCATATGTGAAGCGCCTGATTAGAGATTAAGTTCTCTCGGGGCGCTATATAAATGAAAATGAATTATATAGCTTGAGACGGCTGCCAAGCTGACGCCGAGAGACTGTCGAGAGATCTGACGAGAAGACAGAGCGAATTCAAATTACTTTCTCTGTTGCTAATCTGTCTCTGCTTGCGTGCTACTACAATGGCTCCTATTGCTCACGTCTCCTCGATAGGCGCCCGATAGTCTTCCTCGCCGGCCCGAGATCATCAAACTCGGCATCTGCCTCGCCTCCTGACATAGAGCGCTCTAACGTGCGTTCGTGTTCGTTGCAGAATTCTTCCGAAGACCGAAGCTCTTGCGAACATCGTATACGGAAACGATACGGCTAAGACCTGTTTAAAGTTATTGTGATTGTCATTTGACCGTAGCGCGTAAGAAATTACGTGCTTATGGACATCTAAACGCTTATCGCTTCGGGCTGCTGGGTCTCCCACGCCGGCGGCTCCCTTAGCTATGCCGGCGGCTAGTAACCTGCTTGTTAGTTATGATCGTCAGCAGCTGCTATCGCTACGTCATCGTAGATCAAATGCATTCCTAGATATTAATGTTGTTGCTAAGATTCATGAACTATGCATTAACAAAAGAAAAGCACCCCGTAGCCGCTGAGGTGGCCGGAACCGCCAGCTCAGACGCCGCTCGTTGGGCGGGAACTTCGAGCTGAGTACCCGCTCGTTTGGTATTCCTAGCATTGTCTCGAACCGCTTAGCACGCTCCCCCACATGCGTCACTGTAAATCTCTCTAACTTAGTGGTCATCAGGCCTGTTGTAACTCCATCGGCCAGACTTAACGCTTGCCTTTGGAATCCTCGCTCAATGTGCAATAAACCTCTGGTAATAAGCGACCTCATTTCTGAAAATGGTATTGACCTGCTCGCCCTAACTGAAACCTGGCTGAAATCGATAAACTGCCCGACAATTAAAGACACTACTCCATCCGGTTTCTCGTTCTTTCACACCCCTAGATCAATCAAAACTGGAGGTGGGGTTGCTATTATCGTGCGCTCGAAATTCAACTTCAAGCCATTTGCAGTACCCTCGAAGCAATCTTTTGAATCAATTGTCTTGGTCTCACCCGAAAACAAGCTACCGATAGTGGCAGTAGTCTATCGCCCACCAGGTACCAAATCCTCCTTTATCTCAGATTTCTCGGATCTCATTTCGATTCTGTGTGCAAGAAATCGATCCTTCCTCGTTATGGGTGATTTCAACGTTCGCTTTGATAACTTATCTGACGCTTTCAGCACCGAATTTCGTGTATTGACTGACTAATTGTCTCTTGTGGCTCATGTGCATGGCCCTACCCACATCAAGGGTCACACACTCGACCAGATTTTCTCATACAACTGCACTTTATCATCACCAATTATTACCAAATCCTGCTTATCTGACCACATGCAGATCTCATTCAATCTACAGTGTGTGCCATCATCCTCCTCTAAAATAATCTGTGAATCGCGAAACCTCAAGACCCTTGACATCGATGCTGTCCGTGCGAGAATATCTGCTTCGACTCGGCTGCTCAGTCCTCCCTCCGATCTGTCATCAGTGGTAGATAGCTACAACACGACACTAGCTGACACGGTCGAAGAGTTTGCACCTCTGACAAAGCGCACTGTGCGCACCCGCCCAGACGGCCTATGGTTTACCACAGACATTAAACTAGCCAGGTCTACTAAACGAAAGCTTGAAAAAGCATACACAAGATCCGGACTAACTGTCCATCGACAGGCATATGAAGACTACTGTAAGTCGTACCAATCGATCCTAGCAAAGGCCAAGTCTAGCCTCTATAGAAACATTGTTGAATCACAGATGTACAATCCAAAAATGCTGATGTCGACAATAAACCATCTCCTCAACCGTTCCCAGATTAGCTCCTTACCTGATGATCCTTGTGATGATCTATCCGATCGCTTCTCTCGATTCTTTGTGCAGAAGATAGACAAGATCAAGGAATCCATCCCTGCGATGACAACCTCCCCACTAGAATGCTGTTCCTCGGTTCCTGACTGCACCTCAATGTCCGCATTTAAGCAGGTCACTAGTGATCTAGTCCTAAAGTTCGTATCGCAATCAAAGAAGACAACAAGTCCTCTGGACCCTATTCCCACTGTCCTGCTCCTACGTTGCATTGATCTGCTGCTGCCATGCATAACTACCATCATTAATATGTCATTAGCCTCAGGTCAGGTCCCAGCACCTTTCAAAAAAGCTGTAGTCAGGCCACTTCTCAAGAAAGCTACACTAGACCAAGAGAACTTAAGCAACTACCGCCCAGTCTCCCTTCTACCATTTCTATTAAAGACACTGGAACGGGTCGTGGCAGACCAGCTAAACTCATATATCGAAACCTCACACCTTGCTACTAAGTTCCAGTCCGGCTTTAGAGCTAATCACTCCATAGAGTCAGCATTGCTTAGGGTATACAATGACCTACTTAGGAATGCAGACATGTGTAGAGTGTCTCTGCTTGTTTTGCTCGATCTTTCGGCAGCTTTTGACACCATCGATCACAAAGTTCATCTAGAGCGCCTCTCATCTCGCGTGGGCATCACTGGCACTACTCTGCACTGTTCAGGTCCTATCTCAGTGGGAGACTCCAGAGTATTGACGTGAATGGACAAAGATCATCTGAAGTACCTCTGAAATATGGAGTACCTCAGGGCTCCGTGCTAGGTCCGGTTCTTTTCACGGTTTATACTCTCCCTCTTGCTGATGTGATTGCTAAGCACAATCTAAGCTTTCACTTCTATGCGGATGACACTCAGTTGTACCTTTGCTTTGATTCCTCCCAGCCTTCGAGCACCTCAAATTCTGCTTGCATTGATGACATCCGCACATGGATGGCAGCAAATTTTCTAAAACTAAACGATGACAAAACTAACTTACTAGTTATGGGCAAACCCGGTGTGATTCAGAAATTGGAAAGGCTGATGCTCAAAATTGGCTCTGCCATCATATCTCCTGTCGAATCAGTGCGAAATCTAGGTGTCATATTCCAAAGCGACCTCTCGTTAGACGACCATATCAGCTCCACGGTCAAATCTGCCTATTTTCAGCTTCATAATATTGCTAAAATTCGGGCTTGTTTAGATAAGGATACCACGTCCAAGTTGGTCCATGAATTCGTGACATCTCGTCTCGACTTCTGCAACTCACTGCTTACTGGCCTCCCACCAAGTGCGATCAGGCGATTGCAGCTGGTGCAAAACTGCGCAGCTAGGCTTGTCTGTCGTGAGCGTCGCAGTTGCCACATTACTCCACTTCTCGCCGACCTGCACTGGCTATCAGTCATGCAATGGATCGATTTCAAGGTTTTGTCGCTCACTTTTAGGTCCCTTCATTCTTTGGCTCCAGCCTGTCTCCCAGATCTACTCCCCCACCAGGCCAAGCATCGTACCACCTGCTTTTCGGAATCCAACAGTTTACCAATACCTCGTACACACCTCAGATCCTTTGGAGACCGTGCATTTAGTTCGTATGCTCCCAAAGCCTGGAACTCCCTCCCGACCTGCGTCAGTACGTCCCCTGACCTGACCACATTTAAAAGGAACTTAAAAACACACCTATTTAGGACAGCATTTAGTGGGTCCCTGTGATTCATCCTTCACGTGCTTATGCGTGCTGACACTGTGCATGCTGCCACTAACCACATTTGCATGCTGACCCTGTGCATGTCACCCCTAACCAGGTTATTCATTTTGTTTGTTTTTCAAGCATGATTTTACTTACCATTTATTTGCATTTCCCTTTGCAGCAAATGTAAAGCGCCTAGAAAGAGATTAAGTTCTCTGAGGGCGCTTTATCAAGTACATTATTATTATTATTATTATTATTATTATTATTATTATTATTATTATTATTATCAACCGGTCATGCTACTTTCTCGAGGTGCATTGACGAATTTAGCCAGCAAGCATTCGAGGCCAAAGGCGAATGTAAAGCGTCGTAGCTAGCGGCTCAACGCTTGCGGTTCCCTAGGGCCAAGCCTCTCCACGAGCAAGTTACGACAATGCAATCCAGGTGTGTTTGTCAGTTCTGATCAGAATTCCTGTCTGGTGAGATAAGCTGATCCAATAATGTGGTTAGGTCAGAGGAAACAGATCTGCTTCATAGTCTCGAGTAGGAGCCAGAAAAGACGCTTAACAATCGAAACAATTCCTGCTCGCGATACGTAAAAATGCCTCTAGAATGACAAGCGTGTTAGGCGATCAAGTATTGAGTTTCGCGTATCCTAATGTAGGCGTCGTGGCTGGCTGTCAGATCCAGACTCCTTGTTTATCACTCTGGAGGGCAAACTCCTTCCTGAGATGTTTTGCGCATCCGGGGACTCTATCCCACAGCTAAGCTTCAGCCTGAACTCACGTGATATACGTCCGGGTCTTGGAGTGCTGTTAAAATGGCCATTTGGCGTTGGTTCTTCGGTATGACTCGTAGGACTTCATGGCTACAAAGATTTGCGGAAGTCTTACTTTTACCTGTCATACAAAAATCCCTGCCAGCAGCCATGCACGAGCAAGAGGGGCGAACTGATGTAATCGGACAAGAGGGCCAGCTAGTCGAGGCTCATCCTTTGCACGGGATTGAATGAGCCAGGTCACGGGAGATTTGCATGGTCGTCTTTTGAGATTGAATGCAGTACTATATATATATATATATATATATATATATATATATATATATATATATATATATATATATATATATATATATATATGTGTGTGTGTGTGTGTGTGTATGTGTGTGTGAGTGAGTGTGTGTGTGTGTGTGTGTATTTATATGTATATATAACTCACGCCGCGTTTTTGTTGAATGACCAGCCAAAGCAGACGCGCCGAACTCAGGTTTGTAATAAAAGACCTGATATTGAGCCTTTGCTGCTCATTGTCATCTTCACGTGGCCCTTTCCCGCTAAAAAGCGTAATTCGAGCCCAGCTATCTTTCGCGACCAAGTGCAGATACACGAGCAGCTTTGTTAGTACACGGAATTCACAGCAAGCTTCGAAGGTAAATGATAAAGCTAACCGACTTTTGCATACTGCATAGCTGTTGACCAGTTTAAATGGCTGGTCAGGATAGTGCAGGAAGTGTGTCCATGGCGCAGCCAATCGTCTACGGTTGAAGTACCGCGTCAAAAATGTTGGCTGCACCATCAGCCAGCTTCATCTAGCATTAAACACCCCAAAGGGTCAACCAAACGTTTGGAATATATATATACGTTCCTTGGAAGGCATACATCGTGAAGTTCACAGTGCGGCTCGCCATCCTTAGAAATCCTAATCATGAGCTCTTGCGACAAAATGAGTTAGAAGCAGAAGACAGTAACGTAAAGTAAAGGGTAAATACTTGAACAGCATCATTTACGTAGCGTCAGAAAAGCCCTGGCGGCTATCGCCAGCTTTGCAGCGGGCATTAAAGGACCGCCTGCTGCTGGACTCGGACCAGCGACCTGGGTCCTGAAGGGCTAGCACCTTCGTCTGGGCTGAGACCCAAGGGCGACGGTAGCTCGGAAGGTGTAGTGTGGTCGCGCGACCACACCTATCCGTTTTACAGGCTCTGCAGTGTACGGCAATGGCGACGTGATAAAGATTGGTGCATCGGCCTCTGTCTATGTCATCATATCTGAATACTTCCCTAAACAGGCTTCGCATTGTAATGCTTTTCTTTAGTAGTGCCTCTAACCAAATCAAACCCTTCAGAAACCTCACCTTCAGTTTCTATGTCCCCATAGGTTAGAAATTCATTACTGAATGACGTCATGGCATCCGCTGACTTGACGACATTTAAAAAGAAGCCAGAAACCCACCTGTTCCTCGCAGCATTTGCTCCGTCCGTGCGTACTGTCCTTTGAGTGCTCATTCGTACTGTCGCTGAACGTATTATCACTAACTAGTTGACACGCTTTCTATCCATCGTAGGGAAAATGTCTTGGCAGAGATTTAGTTCTCTTGGGGTTTTATACAAGTGTATCATTCTTGTTGATAATATTAGCTTGCCGACAGATTGCTCGGAGTTCACTCCCTCGATAAGCCAAGGCGGCTGCGGTGAGCAATTAAGACGCCGAATGGAGCGGCGGCGGCGGCAATGTTGCACAGCGACATTGCCGCCGGAGCCCGGGAGGACGGCGGTAGAAGGAATCGACCGAGAACTTAAAAAAGCGAAGCAAACGCCGCCACATTATGGTATGGCTATCGGCGACGCACTCCAGGGCAAACGAACGACAGTCGGCAAAATACGAACGCGTGCCGCGGGCTTCAAACTGGTGCATTACCCTATGAGTTCCCTGAAGGAATTAGGTGAGCTGGCGACGCAATTGTCTGAAAGCATTTAAAGAGAAGAGACGCGTCATCTTTCGATAACTCGATATCCTGATTTGAAAGAGGAATAGAGACAGGGAGAGCGAGTGAGAGAGTGAGCCACTGCGCGTTCAGTAAACGACAGCGAATTTCAAAGGCGAGCGGCCATAGTCGAACTCCATCCGAATCAGGTACTGCCGGGGCGCGCTAGTCGTCTAAACGAGCCGCTCCTGTCGAGCGCCCCGAGCCGCTCGCGCGGACGCACATTCAGCAGCTACGTACATGCGGCGTTGGCGCTGCTGCTTACGTTGTAAGCGTCCTGGTCGTCGGCCTGCGTCAGCGCGGTTCTTGGATCCTGCCGGTCCGGAGCGTGGCTTTTCCGCGACACGGGGGAAGGCACAGTCGAGCTACGCTATGGGCAGCCCCGGCTCCAGCCTGCACGGCCTCTGAATTAGCCAGGAGCGGGGAGATTGGCAACAATGCAGCGTGCTTTTACGATCGACCCACTGTACCGCTTGCAGGCGACCAAACTTGGCTTGTCAAAGCCATCGCAAGGCTGACTACTGGCTTTCCATAACCACGTGCGGATTGTAGGTACAGCGAATGGTTGTCGCAATAGTAGTATAAACCGCCCGCGAAAGGCGAGCCAGAGATGTTCTCGCTGCTACACGAATCGTAAAAATAAGCTTGCACGGTCGCCGCACGAAGCTAGCGATGGACCAGAGCACTGAGCATTCTGAGCTCCGATGCGCGGCCCGCGTCGCTTCAAGGAAACTCAACGCTCAAGTCGAAACTCGCGCTAGTCTTCGCTGAGCAGTAGGACATTTCGATGTGCAAGCGCCGGTTGACTGCCTTGTTACTTCTGGCCGCTCAGGCCAAGCATTGCGGATGATGTGGGCAGTGGAAACGAGAATAGCGGCTCTACCTATAGAGGTTAGGGCAACTAATGCGGCATCATTTGTGCGGAGAGGCAGCTCACTTTCTGCCTTGAGCACGGTGCCCATAGCAGGCCGTTCAACATGGTCGCCAGCGTCTGTTCATGTTTGCGTTAAATAAACACGACGACGCGTATAGTTTTCATCTCGCAAGATTGACAAATGTAGAAAAATGCACTTGCTCGATGCGCGCATAAAATAAGGCACCCAAAAAATTAGGAAAATGCAATGAACGCCGGTAGCCAACCGACTTGCTCGATGCTGACTGCGCTCGCTCGTACCGCGCCAGAGCTTGGGAGCCTCGCGAGCTCGGGCGCCTCTGGCGGCTCTCGATTCAACGTGCACCCGCACGAGGGAGGTACGAAAAGGGTCGCCACGATTCGTACGACCAGCGAACGTGCCCTAGACGGTAGGCGGGCGCAGTACTAACCGGGCATTTTAACGAATGCCCCGGTAGAATGCGGCCCATGAAACTTATAATTGGCCGCCGTTAGCGCTAACAGGATTGATTTGCGAACAGGTGCAGCTTAAGAGCGGCTGACGGAGCTGGGCGCCGGCGCTCCCGCCACCACTGAACAATCGGCTGCCTCGCAATGGAGAAGCTTAGTCTCCGACCTTATACTCGGGTTTCGCAAGTAATGTACTGGTCTCGTAATGACTCATCAAAGTAGTCAAGAAACGCGAGGCCAGGAGGCAGGTGCTTTGCCTTAATTTGATTCTTTTGAAAAGGGCCTCTGCAGAAGCGACGCGCAGGTCCGACGTCTCGGTAGGATTTCCTTCTGCCACCAATGAAAGCAGTACAAATTACTTTCTTACTAAGAAAAAAGTCTAGCTAATTTCGAAGGATAGAAACTTACAAAGCCAAACCCAGAAATGCAGTTACGAACAGGTAAACAAAAAAGATACTTCTCATGCAACCACAGTAAATTCTCAGTAAATTCTAATGAGACTGCGGTTACTGCGAAAGACGGCGCCACATGCAAGAAATAAGTCAAGAAGACCGCCCGGCACCCTTACGTTTCCGCCATTCTCACTGCACAGAGTGCATCGTTAGTCAAGTGGAGAAAATGGAGAATGCAAGAACAACGAAGGTATCGTGGCACGAACTCAAATATTGTTCTTCGCGCGACTCGTTCAAAACATTTCCACTAGCGAGAATGCGACAGCTTGACCGAACGATCGTACCGCCGCCGCCGCCGTGAAGCATGAGGGACGGCGATATTGCTGCTTGGCGCCATTCAGATGCTGCATCCGCCTAAGTCTGATAGATAATACTGAGAGCGCTGAAAGGAAATTGTTATTTAGGCAGCCATGCTCTCTCTGCCTTCACTTTTTAAAGATGGGAGCACGTTAAGTCCAAGAAACGTAATTTGCAGTACTCGAGGACACCGACTTTTGAAAGCAAATTTCCGAAATTTCTCGAATTTCCTCGCGCTGCGCTCAGACGGTCGTTCAGACTATGCGAAGCGCCGCCGAGCGACGCGACATCCGCAAGCTGACACCGGATGGCCGCGGTCAAATGCGTAAGTCGCCGAGCGGATCTCGCTGCCGGTTTTCCTCCGCCTCGTTTTCTCCAAGGCGCCTCGGCGGCTCGGCAATCGTGCGGGCAGTCCATCCCGACCAGCTCGGCGCTCGCGACACGGCGGGACGGGACGGAACGGCCGGCCACGCCGGATCGAGACGGAGGAGCGAACGCCGTCTGCTCGCAGCAGCTCGCAGGGGCGGAATATCGCGTTTTCGCTGCGAAGTCGCACACCGCCCCCTCCGGCGGCGTGCCAGTGCGCTTTCGCTCTCAGTCAGCACCGGGTCTACGCTCTACGCTCGGCTACCGCTCGCTCGGCTCCGCTTCCCCCGTAAAGACCGGCGGGCAGCGTTCGTGGCGCTGCGCCGGCCGCTCGACGCCCGGCTCGCTGCGACGCCCACCACTGACGCAGCCTTGGCGGCTGGCGGCGCGAGCTGGACGTCGAGCGAGCGGGCTGCGACTGGCGGCGTGGCGGCAGCACGCAGCGCCGCGGGCCCTCAGCCCCGATCCCGCACGCGCTAGCCGCGGGAGCGGCCGCGGGCGCCGTGCGGCCGCGCTGCTCGCCTGTCCTCAAAGCCACCGCCGCCGCCGTGGCCCGACTTACCCGTCGAACCTCTCTGACTGCGGTGGCGCCGTAGCTCGACTAGGCGCCGACTGTGCTACGACGGCTAGGAAGCAGAGCGCCGCCATCGCCGCCGCTAGTATCGTCTGCCGCATCGAGCTGCAGGCCATTCGTTAGGCGGCTCCGCGAGCCGGAGCGTCGACTTTAGTCGGCTCGAGAGTGGCGGCTCCTCGAAACTCGATATGAACGCGGCCGGCGGTCAACCTGGTGGGAAGCTCTCTCGCGAAGCCTCCGCAGCCGCCGCCGCAACTAGCTCGCCGTCGTCGACTGGTCGGCCTTGTGATTTCTCACCTGAATATGCGGAAATCGCAGCAGCTGCTGAAAGCATATCCTACGTCTCCCGGCGCCAGCCAGCGAGTGGGAGTAGGAATGAGAAGACAACAAGTCGAGCGCGACAACGGCAAGCTCGAACGTCGCGCCACCACCACTGACCCACTTCGGCGCTCCGGCACTAGCCGCGAACCGAGCGAAGCCAAAGCATGCGCTCAGTGAGGCACAGCCGCTCGAGGCGCGAAGCTTTATACGACGAGAGGCGGCACCGCGTACAAGCGCCAGCTGCGACCCGCGCGCTACCCGCCAAGGCCGCTCAACGTCCGCGCGGAAGGAGGCTGGGGGCGGGGCGAGGCTGGGGCTGGGCCACCCGATGCCGAGCCGGCGGCGCAGGTGCAGCGGACCCGCTTGTGGCTCCACCTTCCTCCCCTATGTGGGTGGGTACGCCCCGTACCGTATAGCCCAGTCGGGCAGTGCGCGCGCTGTGACCCCCATCCCGCCCCCTCAGCCCCGCAGCTGTTCGAGCGCTGACCCCGCAGCTGTTCGGGTCGTGCGGGCGGAGAGCTCCGCTACGCCCGCACTCCAAAGGGCGCCGCTAGCTAGGGCGAGCGCTCGCCGATGCGGTTTGCCGCGGGCGGATGTCGGTCGCGCCGGGGAGCATTCGCCGTCGACCAGGCGGCGGCGGCGGCGGCGGCGGCGGCGGCGGCGGCGGCGGCGGCGGCGGCAGCTGGGGCTTTGATCGGCCGAATGCAGTCCGAGCGAGCCCGGACCGAGTTATCGCTCCAGTGGCGGGGAGGGGGCCCGTTTGACGTCACGTGGTCTGCCGCAGCAGCGCCGCCACGTCTTCTCAGCGGCCCGAACGAATTTCGGCCTTAGCCTTCCGCGGGAATTACGTAGCCCGAAGCTAATTACGAGGGCGGGCTGTAATGGGTGTCTAGGGGTTTCGCGAGCATTGAAGTCTCTCCGTCCAATGCCGCGCCAATTCCATCCGACGCGCTAGTCCGGCCGAGTACACCGATGCAGTACTTTCAATAATGAGCAGCGCATATTTAGCTACGCGAGTCTCGGCGGCTTCTCGGCGGCGGCTGCGCGCCCGCACCGGCCACGCACACAGACAGACGAGGGAGAGATAGATAGATAGATATAAAAAATAAAAAATAAATGCTAGCTGATTTAACTGCCTCTATTGCAGAAGAAGAGCCTTAACGGCTATCGCCACCGCTTGCAGTGACGATGAAGGATTGACCACCGCAGGATTCGAACCCATGACATCGGGACCGAGGTCGTGAAAAGCAACCGCCTTAACTAGTGGGCCATCACGGCTCACCAATGATCGAGAGAGATGGAGAGAGAGAGAGAGAGAGAGAGAGAGAGAGAGAGAGAGAGAGAGAGAGAGAGAGAGAGAGACGCGGAGAGACAGAGAATATTTTGCAGGTAACGAATGGTAGCCCTCTTGCTATTGCGAGATTACTCGATGTGCATTCGTTTGTGCTGACTTCGCGTTTTCTTCAGCAGCCGTCAGCGATTAGTAACGTTTACATTGTAGTTTTGGCTAGGCTATCAAAAATATCAATTAAGCTACTATAGCCGGTCATGAAAACGATTGCACGGTTGATAGACGCATCCAAGAGGTTCAGCCTAGTGACTCCTTCGCTGATGGAGCTACAATAATAATAATATTAATAATGAGACATTTGTATAGCACATCAAGAGAACTAAATATCTTTCTGGATACTTTACGTAACTCAGGAGAAAGCATGTCAATTGGCTAGTGATAACATGTAAAGTATCAGCATTTTAAGTACAAGAAGGACGATTCACATGGACCCAGAAAATAATAGGAAGAGCTGGTCTGCTTTTAGCATCTTTTTAAATGTCATTAAGTCAGCAGATGTGATGTCAGTTGCGTATGAGTTCCCGGCTTTGGTAGCATAAACAATTAGGTCATGCTCTGATAAAGATTTGAGGTTGGTTAGAGGAACAGCTAAACGACTTGGTCAGAAGAGCTGGTGGTACGGTGCGTAGCCTGATCGGGAAGTAGTTCTGATAGGAAGGTCGGAGTATGAGAATGAAGGGACTTTAAAGTGAGTAACAAAATTATGAAAACGATATGCTGCGAGATAAATAGCCTGTGCAAACGGTGAGATATGATGTAATGGGACAAATTTGATACACGTCCACGACAGACAAGCCTCACTGCGCGTATACGAATGACAAGCCTGGCTGCACATTTTTGCTGCGACTGCAATCGGCTTATTGCACTGGCCGGACGACCTGAAAGTTATGAGTCCAGAAGCCAAGACAGGATCTCACAAATGCTTTGACCAACTTGGATTTTTTATCCCTGTTTATATTATACCAAATTCTTGCAATATCACGTAACTGAAAGGCTCCTGGTTGAGCAACGGATGAGTTAAGCTCTTACTCTGACCAACAAGGCCCGCTATGGTTAACTACTCCACACCCACGCTCATCTGCTGCACCAGTTTCATCCTCATCACTTCCTCAGGCTCTCCGTGGGCAGTAAATTTGCTCTTCCATTCTCACTTGAAGACTGTTGGAAATAAACTACCTTTGCCCATCAGGTCCTAGAGAGTGGAACTCATTTACAAAGTTCTTGTGAAAGAAATCATCTCTCCTGCTGCCAACTTTATTTCCAATCATCTTGCACCGCCGTCTCTTCCATGCCGCTCAGTCCTTTGTTTGCTCGTCTGACTAAGCTAAGCCGCTAGATTCCTCTTCGTTGCCTGCGATGGAGTCTGTCTACTACAACTTTCGAACCGGAAACCACGTAGGTCTCGGTCGCACGTGCCTACGCTGGTTGGCTGAATGACGTCGATTCCAGCGTCACCCGATGGCCTCTCTGATGCTGGGTCATTACGATGGCTTAAGCATTTGCATAGGGCCATAGGGGAAGTCGTCACGCTGGACCCGGTTGGCTGGTAGTAGGAGCTGCTGGTGTTCGCAATTAAGGTGTTGTCAATTAGCTGGTAACGAGCCGAGGTGCAATGCACAGGCTCCGCCGCTGAGCAGCAGCAGCAGTAGCAGCAGCAGCAGCAGAAGCAGCAGCGGATGAAAAAATCGGACAACACGGTCGCTCTGCGGAGCCCGGGGTTGCTAACACATCGATTTCTATAGCCTCGGCTGGGCTCACTGTAAAGGGCAACTGCTCTTTTGTGAATCATCTTGCTTGCTGAGGTGTTCGAGAGCGGTCCGACATTCACTCTCATCGCAGCGATCGATACTTGGAACAGTTTGACAAGCAGCTGATTGCCAGCCAATATTTACGGACTCAGATGGTCTCAGGAAGACGTTGCAGTGTGCATACATGCTCGACAGGTTCATACGAGACCCGAGACCGCCAATGTCGGCGGGTAGCGCAGAGCTAACGCTCGCTGCTAGTAAATAGCGGCGAGCTAGCAAATTTTCGCACCAACGAGCGTCTAATAGTGCTCACCCTCGGTTACTGCTTGAGCAGCAGACTTATTTGAGAATTGCCCCCCCCCCCGGCCTTAGCCAAGCGGTGTGGCGCTGGCACTTGACGACTCAAATGGTGGCTCTGCAGCAGGCAACATTATGTATCGCCTCTCTGCAAGTGAGGCGATACAGAATGTTGCCTGCTGCATGTATATACTACCACTGCAAGTGAGGTGATAGCCGCCGAGGTTCGTCTGCCGCTAATCGCCGGTTAATGAGGCTGCTGAATTAGCTAATTTTTATTTTACTGGACTAACGCTCGTTGAATCAAAGTACAAAGGATGTGGAAAATAATAGTAACTCTGATTCTGCGTCAGATAGTTCTGATCTCGTGCAATACCCGCTCGGTCTGCGCAGAGTCATGTCTCTGACAGTTCTGGCTTTTTGCGTCTGCTGATCACCTTGAAATGTTTGCACTGGATATTTGCTATTTATTTCTTAATTTTACTAAATGACTTTCTCTAGCTCTTTTAATTTGGCTATTTTATCGTGTATACAGCTAGATCCCAGTATAATTCCGCAAACCTCTCTGGGGGTTGTATACATATTTCGGCGGAAATCAGAAAAGACGACTCAAATATGCTCGTTAAATAGGAATTTCGCCGCTAGGAAAACCAGGGAAATGGAAAGGCAAACAGGAAACACCGGCTTTATTTTCGTGGCTCTTGTATGGATATACTAGCAGTGGTGCAGCTAACGCAAAAGCGCCTTCAGATAATTGAAATGACGTGAGCTTCTAGCGGAGGCTAACCAAATTTACTGGTTCCACAATGGGAGAGCACGCACCTTGAGCATCCACGGCATGGCATCAGGACCCAAGATTTGAATTCCATTTGCTTTTATACTTCAGCTAAGCCGACGCGCTTGAAAAAATCCGAAATCTGTCTGCTATTGATACCGCAAATCTTTTGAATTGCTGCATGCTGTAGAATTTCTTTCGTTATCCCCAATTTATTCATACATCGTTGAGCTTACCGCAGCATCCGAAGCACTCGAAGTTAGTAGTTCACGGAGCTTATCGTGAAAGTCACTTAAAAAAGGTTTTAATGGCTTATTTCATATCGAAAGTACATTGCCATAACGTCCGCTAAGTTGATTACGGTGCCTTATATAGGTATACAACAGTTGATCTATGCAGTTTTCCTGGCATTTCAGCATTTCATTTCAAGCAACCGTAAAGGGCATTTTGACTGTAGGTTTACCGAGATGAACGTTTTAGGCTTTCTGAGAAGTTCAGAAAAGGTACTTAAGCCGGTACAGGCTCTGTGGTTGGCACAACGACGCACATTTTTGTATGCAGATCCAAATATAGCTGCCGCCTCTCGTGCATATCAGTGGAGACGAACCGTCCTGCAAGATGTGTTTACTTGGACTGTGAGGGCCATCGCAGTGCATCATAATCTAAGATAAGAACTCCGGTATTAATTACAACAGTAATTAGGCATTTTATGTCACTGATAGATCTAAATTACCAGAGTTTTAGCTCAGGAGTAAGGTGCTTGAACTTTAGGCGCAGGTCTCGGGTTCGAGTCCTATTGCTGACAATTTTTACTGCTCGCCGAAGGAGAATAACAGCCACTTTAGGCGCTTCTGTTGGTAAGTGAATTATGCTGAAGAATTAGTTGACCTTTCTTTTAACCGGTTTCTAAGGATCGCGTACTGGCTCAAACAGAAGCATACCGAGTTAACAGTGATGACAATACAAATGGGTTCATACGTTTGTGATATCCCGTCTTGACTTCTGTAAGTCACTGCTTGCTGGTCTACCGGCCTGGCTTGTTTGTCGTGAGCGTTGCGTTTGCCACATCACACCACTTATCGCCGACCTGCACTGGCTCCGAGTCAAGCAAAGCATCGACCTTAAGGTTTTGTCACTCGCTTTTAGGTCCCTTCATTCTTTCGCTCCAGCCTACCGATCAGATCTATTCCCTCCCCGCTAGGCTAAGCAACATACCGCCCTCTTTTCGCAAGCTAACTGTTTACCCATACCTCGTACAAATCTCAAATCCTTTGGAGGCCGTGCCTTTAGTTCGTATGCTCACAAAGCCTGGAACTCACTCCGAATTGCGTCACGACATCCCCTGACTTGACCACATTTAAAAAGAAACTAAAAATGCATCTATTTATCACAGCATTTAGTGGGTCCCTGTGATTTGTCCTTTTTGCGCTTATGCCTGCTGAAACTGTGCATGCTGCCACTAACCACACGTGCATGCTGACCCAGTGCATTTCACCCCTTACTATGTTATTCTTGTTGTTTATTGAGCTTGCTACCACTAACTATTCGATCGTGCTTTTTTCAGCAAATGTAAAGTGCCTAGAAAGAGATTGAGTTCTCTGAGGGTGCTATATCATAGGTATTATTAATAGTATTGTTATTATTATTATTAGGAGGTGCATCGCACATAAGCATATTTAGGACTATTTACAGAAACGAAATTAAGGCTGCATGGAACATATTTTAGTTCACTAAAAATGTATTCAATTCAGAAGATGTCACGATATCTGTAGAGAGTTCCTGGCTTAAGGCGTATACTTCCGGACTTTAGCCGAGTTGTAATGTGCTCGAACTCACACGACCCAGGTCGTGGGTTCGAGTCTTGCAGCAGGCAATTTATTATTTCTAGCTGCAAGCGAGATTGAAGGCTACAGGACTCTTTTGCTCATTTAAAACTGAGATTATTGAATTAATTTATTCTTAATTCTTTTAAGCGAGCTGAAGGCACCATCTCCATACAGTTTGAGGTTGGCTAGAGTCACAATTAAATGACCTAAGTCAGAGGAGCCGCTGGTTCGAGGGGTCAGAGGTGAGGTCTTAAGTGAAAGCATTTCAGATAGACGAGTGGGATGAAGAGAATGAAGGAGCCTATAAATTGAGTGAGTGACATGACCTGATGTCGATGAGCTGATTGCTGGAGAACGCTGCAAAGAAGTGGGGTAACATCCCACTATTGACCATTCATGACTGACGTACCTAGCAGCTCAGTATTGAACCATCGTAAAGCATCTTCTTGCCCAGACAGAAAGACTTGGAAGTAGAGAGAGAGAGAGAAGGAGAGAGAGAGAGAGAGAGAGAGAGAGAGAGAGAGAGAGTGAGAGAGAGAGAGAGAGAGAGAGAGAGAGAGAGAGAGAGAGAGAGAGAGAGAGAGAGAGAGAGAGAGAGAGAGAGATTTACTAGACGCGGTATCACAATGCAAGGACTAACTTGCCTGTGGTACCTTTATCTAAGCCCGACCGGCTGGAAATATTACTTGTTTGTATTAAAATTTTCGCCCCGATTTTAGCGCGGAAGGTGCTACAAGTAATCATTCGAGATTGCAATATTGTGTATTTTTGGGGGTTAAGGCCTTGCTTTGCACCATTCTCGTGCTCTCATTCGGGCACAAGCAATCTTACTCTGATCAATGACTAGGTTTACGAGTTTTAAAAGAGAATCAGTTCTTATAATGCCTGCTGAGGCCACGATGCACGCAGATAAATTTATCTCTGCTTGTAAGTCCACTAAGTCAAGAAGAAAATCCGGCTTGAAGAGCTTGCCGCCGAGAGAAACACTCTGGGAAGAGTAACTAACTATTGGATGCCCAGATATAGTTGCTTCGAGTGCTGCTAAAGAAACGGAGATCATCCGCACGACAACTAACTCTCGAAATAAGAAAGCTTAAAATTAATAGCTTCCATCGTACTGAAGGGTAATTTCCAGACATTCGTATACGCCTATAGATGATATTTTGCGTCAAGGTATGCGCACGCTTATGAAACAGGGTAGACGCTTGCCACAAGAACTGTTGTGACTGAACGTAGGATTTGTGATTAGTTCAAGCAGCCTGATTACAGACATTTGTTTAAATTCGTAAGATCGTAATACGATCTTAAGCATCTAAAGCATCTTCATCTTTAGGTTTTATGAATATGGTTTTACGGGATTACATTAACTTGCCAATTACAAGCTACACTGCACTTTACCGTCCTTAGGGAAAGGTAGTGTTCATAGTTGCGAACCCATTTTGTAATTGTTTTTGTTTTTAATGCACTTCTTAATGATCAATTGTATGAGTTGAATGTGAATGATATGATTGGGTTTCAAGAAGGTCAAATAGGTTCCTCCGGAGCAGACTGAAAATGAATGGACCAGAAGAAGTGAGTCGCAGTGAGACCTTGAAGTAAATGTGATACCTTCAGAAGGGAGCAGAAGTGAAGGGAAGATCGACGGCAGATTGGAAGTCAGGAATGTGACGCAATTAGGAGGTCGACGATTCTTGCTAAGTGGATCATCCATAAAACCTCACACAAGCCGGAAACCCTGCAAAGAGAGAGTTACACGCGTCAAGGCCGTCCGTTACAAATGCACGCTCTAGCATGGCTCTGTTATTCTTACCTATGCGAGCCTAAGTTTACAATATATTCGTTACTGAAATTAGGCGGCTCGGCTGCTTAGCTAATTTAGTTATCTAGCGAAAGGTAATTTCGAAACGGGACATCCAGATCCAGATTAAAGGAGGCATCCACGCAACCACATTTAAAAGGAACCTAAAAACACACCTATTTAAGACAGCATTTAGTGGGTCCCTGTGATTCGTCCTTGATGTGCTTATGCGTGCTGACACTGTGCATGCTGCCACTAACCACATTTGCATGCTGACCCTGTGCATGTCACCCCTAACCAAATTATTCATTTCGTTTGTTTTTCAAGCATGATTTTACTTACCATTCAATTGCATTTCACTTTACAGCAAATGTAAAGCGCCTAGAGAGAGATTAAGTTCTCTGAGGGCGCTTTATCAAGTGAATTATTATTATTATTATTATTATTATTAAATTGGGAAAATTTTAATGGGAAACCAGCCAGTAAAAATACCCACAGTAAGAATATATAACCATTTGTCACGGTCAGGGCTCTGTGCTAGGTCCGGCCCTTTTCACCGTTTATACTCTCCCTCTCGCTGATGTGATTGCCAAGCACAATCCAGGCTTTCACTTCTATGCGGATGACACTCAGTTGTACCTTTGCTTTGATCCGTCCCAGCCTTCGAGCACCTCAAATTCTCTCAACTCACTTGCTGCATGCATTGATGACATCCGATCATGGATGGCAGCAAATTTTCTAAAACTAAACGATGATAAAACTAACTTACTAGTTATGGGCAAACCTAGTGTTATTCAGAAATTGGAAAGGCTGACTTTCAAAATTGGCTCTGCCAGCATATCTCCAGTTGCATCAGCTCGAAATCTAGGTGTCATATTCCAAAGCGACCTCTCGTTAGACGACCACATCAGCTCCACAGTCAAATCAGCCTATTTTCAGCTTCATAACATTGCTAAAATTTGGGCTTGTTTAGATAAGGATACCACGTCCAAGTTGGTCCATGCATTCGTGACATCTCGTCTCGACTTCTGCAACTCACTGCTTACTGGCCTACCAGCATGTGCGATCAGGCGATTGCAGCTGGTGCAAAACTGCGCAGCTAGGCTTGTCTGTCGTGAGCGTCGCAGTTGCCACATTACTCCACTTCTCGCCGACCTGCACTGGTTACCAGTCAAGCAACGGATTGACTTCAAGGTTTTGTCGCTCACTTTTAGGTCTCTTCATTCTATGGCTCCAGCCTATCTTTCAGATATACTACCCCATCAGGCAAAGCATCGTACCACTCGCTTTTCGGAATCCAACAGTCTAGAAATACCTCGTACAAACCTTAAATCCTTTGGAGACCGTGCATTTAGCTCGTATGCTCCCACAGCCTGGAACTCCCTCCCGACCTGCATCAGAACATCCCCTGACCTGACCACATTTAAAAGAAACTTAAAAACATACCTATTTAGGACCGCATTTAGTGGGTCCGTGTGATTCGTCCTCGATGTGCTTATGCGTGCTGACACTGTTCATGCTGCCACTAACCACATTTGTATGCTGACCCAGTGCATGTAACCCCTAACCATGTTATTCATTTTGTTTGTTTTTCAAGCATGATTTTACTTACTATTCTATTGCGTATCACTTTGCAGCAAATGTAAAGCGCCTAGAAAGGGATTAAGTTCTCTGAGGGCGCTTTATCAAGTGCAATATTATTATTATTATTATTATTTGGACAATGCACGCATTCCTAGACTACAACTTCCTTTGCTTCGGCTACTAATTACTATTAGGGTGTAAGGGCAGATTGCCACAGGCAAGGGACACAAAAAGCTCGCTAGCTTCTTGACAAGGTAGATTGAACAATTGAGGTATTTGTTTCTCTACGTAAATTTAGTTTTAATTGAAACTAGTCTGACATGTAGCCCTGTGATTTTTCTAGCAGGTTCTGAGCGTCACGGGATCTGTATCTGGATTTTAAGTCTCTGATATTTACCTTGCCATTACTCTTTCACAAGTAATTTACAGAAGTAAGTGATAAAACCATGAGGTACCAGCCGTTTTTGCTCCTAACTCTGTGCTAAATCGTACGGTACTTTCCTTCCACTATATTCCTAGATCAGTCCAAGCCCGTCCAATGAATCCCACCCGGTCTAGTTGGTTTTGGGCTGTGTGACAATAATGCTTTCGCCAAATAATTAACCCGGCGATTGAAAATATATTTAGCTGACTAAATCAGGGGAAATTATTACTCTCAAATTAAATCCGATCTATTTAGGAAGTGAAAATGTGTGGCCCAGTTGAAAAAGCATAGTTAAAAATATGTTGACCTGGTCTCAGCTTGTAAAGAGCATAATGGAAAGAAATATTGACTAGCACTTCGCCTAGGGACTAGGACCACGTGAAAAACAACTTACATCTCTCCACGCCTCAGAATCTCAGTAGGAAAGCCAGTTGTTGCTTTGTACTCACAAGTGCCTTTCCGTACCGCCAACAGCTGAAGATTTTGAGTAATACTGTACTGCAATACAATAATCGTTTGTAAAAAAGTTTTATGGTAATGACTCCGCTCGTAGTCCGAGTGAGGCCTTCCAAACACTTACAACTGCAATCGCGATCTTCAAGAACTTTCGGGATCTTCCTAGAGCCACGTGAAACTTCGTCGAAGCATCTTCACCTCTCCACACCTCTCTCTTTTCCGGGCCCCTTTTAGGTATTTCTTAAAATAGTCCGAATATAATCTTAGAAAATTTCGTAATTCCGTACTCAGGCTCGGTTCGGTTGGCTGAGACATTACGGCTGTAATGAGATAAGGGTCACCGGCTAGGCCGGGCTCTGACCTATGGGTATGGCCGGATGTGCGGTGACGAGAGGTCAGCGGGGTTCTTGGGTAACAGAAGTTGGCCAACGAAGTCGCGGTGTTGGACGCTTTCGCTGTCGCCGAGTTGTGCATCCGGATGGATGCAGGCGTGCTCCGGCGACGCGGCCATGCACGCAAGGCGACGAGTACCCAAGGCCCGACGCGAGCCGGATAGCAGGCTCGTTGTTACGGCTTGTGTATTCCGCGTTCCCCCTGTAGCGTGTTCGTGGCCCCCGTGAGCTGGCGTCTTTCGGTGGAAGCTTTTGACTGTGGTACACGTCGAGTCCGACTATCCAAGTAGTTACTCAGCCAGCCGGATCTTTGACGGCGTACGCTTGTACTGTTGGGACAGAGTCGGTGCAACGGCGCGACTCTGGAAGCCGACTGAGCAACTGACACGTTTGTTCGCGCTTGCGGCGTCGTCTCGTGCCCCTGTAGTTTACTGTGTGTAGGATCCTCCCTGTAGACTTGTTTAGTTACCATGTTATTGTTGGCGTATGCGATATCATAGCGAGGTTCAACCTGAACGGCGCTTGTCTTACTCTAGCTCGACGGCACGGCGAGCGGCGGCGGCGGCGCCTGAGCATGGCGGGGCTTGGCGAAAATTAGCCTCTGACCCCTGGATTTCGGCGACAATTCCACGGAACCACGTCAGCCAGCATCGAGCGCACCAAAAAAATCCCTCATCCAACGCGTGCGTGCAGCTCCGACAGGGTAGTGTATGTTTGCAGTACCTTCCGTCACCTCTTCGATATCCGGTTTATGGCCAGAAAAATGATTCGATTAGAGGTTTACGGCATGGCAAGGAGGACGCCCCTCGTTGAACGGTCAACTCTCATACCTGGTAGAAAATCAAATCCCTAATTTTAAGGTTGAATGAGTAAATTCTTTGGCGAAATCTTTGCGCCAGAATTGCAACTTTCTATTACAAAAAAATGAGTAGTGCTTAATCTGGCACCTGAGGGTATGGGGATGCTGATATGTCGTCATAGCAGTTTTGCAAGTTCCCCAAGTAATATATACTAAATCCAAGGTGGATGTCGAAGCTCGTGCGATGATCATTCTAGCTTCACCCGTTCTAGCCAGAGCCACAAGGGCCTTTCTAAGGAAAAACGGCTGCGAATACATCATGCAACTTAAGTCCTGGTTTGGTGCGTTGCGAACCTCATGTAGATGAGAACTTAGGCGTAGGGGAGAAAGGGCAATGGTCTCTCACAACCAAAATTACTGTTAAAATGGATCTAACAATCTTATTCTAGAACAAGGGGAAACATTATGAACGACTCAGTGCAGGAGATATGTATGTATGTACAGGCATGTGCATATGTACGTACTTATATACAGTACGTACGTAAACATTACGTGTATACAGTACGTACATACTGTATCTGGGCAGCACAACGCCAGCGTGGCTCAATTTTAAGGCGAAAAAAGCACTGCTCGTCTGAAAAACACCGCTGTCCTCGAGCGGTGAGAAAGAGGAGTAGCAGTTGCGGTAGAATCTCGCTGGGCTGGGTCATTGCTCCTCCCGTCTTCGCACAGGAGGTAAGGTGCTCGCTCTGCACGATCGAGGTCCTAGGTTCCGATCCTGCTGTGGGGGATATTTTCTTTCCCACTGCCAGCGATGGTGATAGCCGTTAAGGCTCTTCTGCGGCTATAGTTTCCCACTGCCAGCGGTGGTGATAGACGTTAAGGCTCTTCTGCGGCTATAGTTTCCCACTGCCAGTGGTGGTGATAGCCGTCAAGGCTCTTTTTCGGCTATACGAATGAGGCTGTAAAATCGGCTAGGATCAGGAGGGCTTGAAGAGAGCTGGTAGGAGCAAGAGCCAGCAGCCACTAAGCTCTTGCCCTTTTGTCACTGCCAGCTATTTAAGAATAGGGCGACGCTTGCTCAAGGCCGCCGCCAGCCGTGTCGACAGTTGCCTCGTTGCACTCGTTTCTCTTAGAGCGAGGGAGGTGTGTGGAGCGTTCGCCCCAGCGCATCGACGGCCCAGTGGGACAACGAGAGCCAGCGCCGTGAGAATTCGGTGGACGCCACCGAATACGTTCGTCGCATGCGCCCGCGGCTTGCATTTTGTGATTGAGTGCGTGCGTAAGCGTAAGCGCGAGTGAATCCGGCGTAGGGGTTCAGCTGCGAAGTAGCATTAGGGCTACCCACTATTTGAGCAAAGGTGGAGCTAGGGATTGTTTTCGTTGAGCGAAAGCGAAGCCTAAAGCCCTAAGTTTACTTGCTTGCAAGTAAGGTGGAGGCGGAATCCCAATTCTCCAGTCAGTAGTTAATGGCCGGTGATCGCCTGCGTTAGAGTAAGGTGGCGGCGGAGTTATAGTTCTCGGGTCAGGCGTTAGGGTCTGGTGTTTGCCTGCCTTCGAGCCAGGTGAAAGCCAAATCCTAGTTCTTCGGCCATGGCAAACAACAAGGCTCGGTGTAAGAGCTAAAGTATGGCGGCATAAAAGTTTAAACCGTGAGTGTAAACGAGCTGAGTCCGCCGGCCATTGTACGGGCATGCCACAGTGCCCCTTCGTACATCTGCCTCGAGCTCTGTCACGTGCTCCGTTGTCAGTCACAGGCTGTTCTGATATTCACTCATGTGCAAGCTCGAGAGAGAGAGAGAGAGATTTGTGAATGCGCTGCTCCGAAGTCATGCGGGCGGTTCATGGCTGACCATCTGCTCAGGGGCTGCTCCTAGGAGGCCAGCAGCAAGGTCATCTTCTTGTGGCACTTGAGTGAAGATGTGAATGTCCATTTTCGCTGCCTGCAAGGGATTGAGGAGCCCTATATGGCAAGTGGTGTCAGCAGGTCTTTCTAGATTTAGAGGCTGAATCCGTGGCAGCCCTTGATCGTAGATTTGATCAGTGGCAGTAGCGGGTTGGCTGAATAACTCAGACGTTTCGTATTTCACCATGATTTTATGATTTTACTGTCATATGGCTCGAGGGGTAATGCTGTAGAGGACGTCCAGTTTTTCAAATTGTAGTCGATAAGTGCCTTCGTAAGGATTCTTATTGAGGTGCTGGATAAGAAATGGCGTTTTTTGAGCGGTTGGTGATTCAATGGGAATCTAATCTACTCACAAGATATTCTTCGACGTGCAACTCGCTAGTTGCCACTAAATCGAGGACCGGAGGGTCGCATCTAAGGATTGAGATAAAAATTAAGTAGCTGACACGCCATCGCTGGGAGGAGTTGCCACCCAGCGCACCATACCAATCGGTAAAAACTCTATGGCACTTACAGGCGTACGCATAGTGTAAAAAAAAAAAAGAAAAAGAAAGAGAGAGAGAGAGAGAGAGAGAGAGAGAGAGAGAGAGAGAGAGAGAGAGAGAGAGAGAGAGAGAGAAAAAGAGAGAGAGAGAGAGAGAGAGAGAGAGAGAGAGAGGGAGAGCTTAGTTAATACTTTTTCTAATTGGTTCACTCAATAGCAAAGATTTTTCTACTTATGAGTGTTTTTCAGCTCAGCTATCTTTGGCAGCTAACGAAATCGACGCTTACCTGAAAGAGGCGCATATGACGCAGCAGTGGGGCCCAGCACCTTCCTTGTAGATGCATTCACACCATCCTGCAGTGTCCAGCCATTTTTTCTGACCACGCCTCATTCCGAATAATATTTTTAATATTATCCATCCGTTGAGTGGCAAGAAACAACTACTGTCCGTGAAAGAGGCCTACTTTATTATTATTTTAATAATTGGCTATGACGAGCTATTCTTCATGAACAGGCAATAGGCAGCCGTCGTAAACAGATCAATATTGTCTTACCTAATGGTGCAGCCAGTCCATTCAGAACAAGCTTGATCAGCTCGGCTGCGCTAAAATATTATGCCTAGATATTCTAGTTGCTCGGGCTCTGCTTCTACAAAGGTTAGCTCTGTACTTATATGCCCCCTAGTCTTATCCTAGGGTTAAGATGCTCTCTCTTGACGACCCAAAGGGTCTTACGTTCAAGTCCTCCATCAAACACTTCTGTATTGTCCATTGCAAACGGAAGTGATGGAAAGGTACTTAAGACTATAATATTGCTATTAGTTTTGTGAAGAATATTTAAGACTCTTTAGCCTATATATAAAAGAGGCTATTGAATCAGCTGACCTTTACTTTACGTGCAGCAGCTGCTTTATTACCGATATATCCGTCATTCATGAGATGACACAGAACCAGCATAGCACTGCATAGTGCCATGTTTGTCGTGAGCTTCAGTAACCAGCGTCGGCGTAAGGTGGGTTAAATCCATTGCAGTCTTAATAATATAAGTCATTTGTATAGCGCCCTAAGACAACTTAATCTCTATTCAAGCATTTCACTTACGCTACGAGGCTCGAGCCCGCGACCTCGGTCATCAAATATAATCCCCTTGACCTTGGTTCGAGGCGAGCTCCTTAACCACTGGGCCAAGCCAGCACGGCACTCCTGAAGCCGGCTTATTTTCGTAACTTGTGGCGCAGATTAAGATGTCTCAGGTGTATGCCAACTGATTGACTTCTCGCTAGCAGCCTCGAGGTGGCTTCCTGCGCCGGCCGGCGCTTTCTCTTCTGACTTCTCCTGACCTCCTCTAGCACTGGCTGCACCCGAAAAAGAGCTGCTCAATGCGTCTTCTTAACTCACCTACCTCGAGCCTGGCTCGTGGAAGCTTCGCCTGCTATGGCGGACGGGAGCGCAGCTGCGCCTGCTCGCGTGTTTGTCTCACTCTCCAGCCGCGAATCCGGGCCGTATTTTTTAAGGTAACGACGCAAAGAAAACACGCACGAGCTGCCACACGTCGACATCGGCGCAATAAACAGCTACAGCAGCGAACCCCGGCGCGGCGGGTTAGCGGGTCGCTCATGACGTCAGCGAGCCCTACCTACGTGCCGCCGACCAATCGCTGCTGAGGACGGTCGATCGCTTCCCGGTCTGCAGTCAGCTATGCCTGCAGCTCTCGTACCGTCGGTACCGACCGCATCATTAAGTACCCTGCGAGCGTAACTCGTCGAATGCCTCTCGAATGTCTTTAAAAATACCGAAGGCTGCCGGGCTAGATCGACCTTTCAGCCCAGCCCCTGCCCGCCACCGAAAAAGCCAGGCCTGCGCACAAATTTGAGGTCCGGTAACCTCGGGTACGATCCGTGTCCTCTTTGTGCACAAACAGTTGCCCTAGTAGCCAAACTACTACTGTGCATCCTGTTCAAATGACTAGTTTTCTTGCAGAAGCAAATCAACAAATCGCAGCTCGGGACTGAGCGCATGACTTACCGACCAACAAACAGTGTTACGAACGTGTCGTGCGGCTTCCACATCCGGTCAGAACTAGGCGAAAACACCTCGCTGGTAGCGGTGCTAGTCTCAGTCGGCTCACGACGAATACTGGTGACGCCTGCACCTTCTAGCACGGCTAGGTACTTGCACGTGCTGCAACAATGCATGCAGGTACGCCGGCAGGATCAGAAATTCGGCATCGATATCGTATATCGAGTCCATACACGTAATGCAGATAAGTCTCTATAGCAGCAGCAGACGGTAACAGCCACACTCCAAAGGCAGTGTTAACTTTAGCTCACGTCAGCTCCAATGCCAACGACTCGAGTCTCGAATCCTCACTGCCCGCCTTTCTCAGGGCGCTGGCCTTTTACACGACCTCTGCAATAATCTATCGCATAGTCGGATAGTCGCGAAAAATAATTAACTGCCATAAGTCGGATGGTTTAGCTGGCGCCGCCGTTACACTGTCTCATTAAATCTTCAACTGTATCTCTCCAACTTACACGGACGATCTCCCTGCGCCGTGCTTTTTGCAACGTTGTCTCTTTTGGTTGACCTTTCTGCCTTATGTGCAAGCTAAGTCGAGAGGTCATAAACGTGATTCAAAGAGATAATCTCCACAGCGTCCCGACAAAAATGCATCACACTGCTCGTTAGTCTGCTTAACACGAGTTGTACAGAATCTGTCTGTTTCCACGTGGGTTGCCAAGGTCAACCCTGCATTACGAAGCGTCGGGTGGACGAGCGACGCAGCAGCCAAAACGAGACGGCTGCATCTTCGCTTCAGGAGACGTTGGCGTCCGCCGCATGCGAAACCGCGCGCCAAACATTCGCCCGAGTGCCGATTCTCAAGATGGAGCTGAGCTTTCGCCGTGCAGAGGGCAGCCGTCTGGAGCTATGCAGTCGATGCTAGTCAGAGAGATACAGGGCCGTGAAGCAGGACCGTTTGCCTGGCGGCCGCAGCCGGCCGGCGAACTCAGCTGCGGCTGTGCTGATAAGAGGGCAGACCCGTCCATGCCGCCAGGCGGTCTGCACTCACCGCACTGAGCCGACCCGCCCCGCTCCCCTCCCCGACCGCCGGCCACTGGCGCCCTACCCCACTTCCGGCCCCTCATTGTTTCCCTTTCCCGGCAGCCAGCCTCGCACGGCTATTCTGACCTCGCTGTCTGGCTTCGGGCATTACCCACCCCCTAAGCCTTGATTCGTCGCCTGAGCTCTTTTGGAAGAACGGCCAGTGGCGAAGCGTCGAAGTGAGCGGACGCTCAAGGAGCGGACGCTCGCGCCGGCCGGGCCGTCTTCGCACGGGGCGGGGCAAAGCAGGAGTCGCCGAGCTCCGTGGTCTTGTTTGTCAATGCCCTCCGGCAGCTAAGCGATGCCGTAGGCGAACGAATGCTGTCGTCGTCTCGTTGCCACCCGCTGCAGCCGCGAACCACCCGGCCGCCCGGCGGCGGGGTGGAGGAGCCGAAGAGGATCGACGGACGCGGCTCCTGCGAGCTGCCACCTCGCGAAGGGCCGCGAGGACTAATATGAGCCGTTTCGCTTTTTTTTTATATTTTGCGTCTATCCGCTGATCGCTTGAGAAGCCGCTGCCGCTCTTTTAACTAGTGTGGTACAATCGGGTAGATTACACAGATTTGAAAAATTCAACTCCACTGCCTATGCCAGCGGTTCTCAACCTGAGGGTCGTGACCCCTTTGGGGTTCGAACGACCCTTTCGCAGGGGTCGCCTAAGACCGTCCAAATACATGAATTTCCACATTTAGCACACAATAATTTTATGGTTGGGGGTCGCCACAACATGAGGAACTGTACTTAAAGGGTCGCGGCATTAGGAAGGTTGAGAACCACTGGCCTATACCATGATTAGGCTATTATGCCACCTGACCAAAGATTACGACATAGAAGTTTCCGAGCAATAATAAGTCAGGAGCCGCGAATATTATCTTGACAGGCGCGATGGTTTGGCCAAGTGGTCAAGGCGCTCGCCTCGGCCAAAGTCATGGTTAAATGTAATTGATGACCGGCCATGAGCTCGAGAACAGTGGTATATGTAAGACACCTGAATAGTGATTAAGTTCATTTAGGGAGTAATAAAATAAATCACGTTTATTTTTACATAATGTTTATAATCTGGCTGTTCTAGAACTCCAGCAAGTCAATATTGATCTTTTAGCCTTCCTCTAAAACCTGTGAGGGGCCGCTAGACTTCGAGAGTAACTCTATAGAGACTTTCTGGACTCCTTTCGCTCCTTCCGCGAGTAGATTCAAGGTGTTCCTGCTGAGGCAGGTAAACGCTCTTTAAATGGAGCAGCTAGAAAGGCTGCTGGTTCGGAACTGCCATCTGAGTTCACGTTCGGTGTCTTTATCCAGTCGAGGCTGTCCATTTTTAAGGAAAAAGTCGTACTTATAAAGTTTCTAACGAGATTTCTCTTGCTCAGCAGGCCTAACAGCCGTGAGAAACTCCTGGCCGCACCACTGGATCAGACTCATTACATGAGCATGTGCTTTGAGCTCAAGATAAAATTTCCGTAGCCGCGTAAGCACGGTCGTAGCTATCCACGCTTCCTTTAAGCGCAGAGTAGCCAAAAGCCGTCGGCCTTAGGATTGAGACCTTAGGATAACTTTTTCACGCCGAGCGGAGCCTGCTCCTCCGGTACCTCAGCTTCACTGAACCAGTGCTCTGCCAAATTGAGCAATCGCGACCCTGTTCTCCCGCTATCAGCTCCAAGCTAAAGGTCAGAGCTTCGAGTCAAGGCTCGTCGTCCCCGAATCGCATCTCAGCCGCAAAAGCGCGCTCGCGTCTGCGAGCGGATGACTCGCAAGGGTGACGGGAGGCGCACACGACCGGAAGCTAAAGGTTCGCGGCCGCCAAGACCGGCTCGTGAGGCACACGGTATGTGCGAGAGAACCTGGGGCCGCCTTCGGATGGAGCGCACTGCAGCTAGCGCGAGCCCTCAGCTAGCGCGAGCCCTCAGCTAGCGCGAGCCCTCAGCTAGCGCGAGCCGCTCGCTCCGCCACGCACGCACGCGCGCGCCTGAGCCGCTCTCTCGGCGGCATGCCCGAAGAGGTTTTACTCTCAGCAGCCGCTTCCGTCAGCGGCTTACGGGCCTCGGGTCTTACGATGGGCCGAGTGCCCGTTCTCCTCGCTTGCCGCGTCGCCGCCCGGCCTGTCCGAGCGTTGGCGTGGCCACTCGTCGCAACTCGCACGATGAGGCACTACGTCCTCGTCTGATCGGCGGCCGAATCTGTCGGGCGGGGTTTCGGGGGAGGGGGAGACGGGCGGCAACGAGGGGAGCGATGCTGCCGTCGGGCGCTACACAAACGAGCTCATAGCGTGTTGCCAACGCCGCACCCGGCAGCGCCCGGACTGCTGGCTTGCGCGCGCGGCCTAGTCTTCTTCGTTCGCCCGTTTTTGCCCCCGGCCGACGCCGCTGCCGGCGAGTCCTCTTGCAAAACGGAAGCGGTCGTCGTTGTCGCCGCGGCTGGCGCAGAGCCACCGACGGCGACGGCCGACGAGGCGGCGCGCGATTTCTTGAGTGCGAACGCCGCCGAAAGGGCTACCCCTGCAGACAGCGTCGTCGCCGGCGGCGCCGACGCCGCCGGAGACCTGGAGGCAGCGGCGTTCGCTGGCGATTTTGCGGCTGCCAACGTAGCCGCAAGCTTGGCCGCTGCGCATGCGGCGGGCGCCGCCGCCGGATCCAGAGTCGGAATCGCCTCGCTCCTCGCGGTTGCGGTCGGCGACTGCGAATGCGGCGGCTCGGCGTCTCGCATTGAGGCCTCCGCTTCCGGCCAGTGGCAGCCGATCGCCATATTGTACAAGAGGGCGCCAGCCAACGCCCCGAGGTGCGGTCCGATCACGGGAATCCAAAACCACTGGTAGTCGTCGTAGCTACAAGCAAAGTGCCCGCGTTAGTGTCAGCATTACACTTACGGTGCGCTTTGGCGACACGGGACGTGCAGTGCGTCAGTGGGCCCGTAGGGAGGGTGGGTGGGTATGTGGGGGGCACGAGTCTCCCGCAACCCTGGACGGCAATGTGGAATAATAATAATAATAATAATACCTGATTTAACAGCCTCTTTTTGCATAGCGACAGAAGAGCCTTTACGGCTATCACCACCGCTTGCAGTGGCGATGAAGGATCGCCCACCACAGGATTCGAACCCATGACCGTGGGGTGGAGGTCGTGAAAAGCAACCACCTTACCTAGTGAGCCATTACTACTCACTAAGTAAGGCAAAGCCGACGATGCTTCCCTGTCCCCTGACCTGGTTCCGCCAGCACGTTCGCCCCGCTGAGTGGCTACCGATCCTGCAGGGGAGGGGGGCTAGCAGGAGGGGGGCTAACAGGAGGGGGCTAGCAGGAGGGGGCTAGCAGGAGGGGGGCTAGCAGGCTGAGCGAGCCGCTCATGCGGAGCTTTTCGTACTCAAAGGCGCGCCATCGGCGGCGGCGGCGAGTAGCTTCCTTCAGGTGCTTCTTTGGACGGGCGTCAACTGTTTTCCCTTTTTCTTATTTTAATAATAAGCTTTGGAAGAAGCTGCTGGCGCGGCACGCTTGGGCTACGCTTTCGCAGGGTCATCTTTATGTAAAGCGGGCGGTAGTGTTTCTCGAGTTGCTGAAGAGGCAATTCCTTTTTTTTTAGACAGGTTTGCCTGGCGGCGTGAATTCGGGGCGTGCGCGACTCGTCAATTTCTCCAAACTAATCTAGAGCTCCGCAGAGGGCAGCAACGGCAGCTCGACGCTGGGAGCTTTTTCAGGCAAGACGAGATCGTGAGCCTCACGCAGCGCGCCTTCGGCGTTCAGGGTCTGGTTTGGCTCAGCGGTTAAGGTGCTCGCCCCGACCGAGGTCGTGGGCTCGGGCCCCGTGGCATGTGTGAAGTGCCTGAATAGATATTTTAAGTTCTCTTAGGGTGCTACACAAACGAATTACATTTGAAGTTATATTTACAAGTGGGTGCTTTTGCCAATTTATTTTTAGACATTGTCTAGAGAGGCAACAGGGTTATATACTTCCTGCGAGGAATATTAAGATCTCCTAAAATGGTATACGAAAAAACACCCCCGCGTAAGAAATAGTCCGAGAACGTGCAGCGATCATTTCCAGAGTGTTTTCCTAGCAGCTTCGGTATCAGAACAGTGATTTCCTACAAGTCCCTTCATTCTTTGAGTCCAGCCTACCTATCAGATCTACTCCCAAATCAGGCTAGGGCATTGTGCCATCCGATTTTCGGAATCTAATCTTTTACCTGCACCTCGTAAAAAATCTCAAATCCTGTGGAGACCATTCCTTTAGTTCGTACGCTCTCAAAGCCTGAAACTCACTTCCGACAGATGTCACGACATCACCTGACTCGACGACGTTTAAAAAGAAGTTACAAAATATCTATTTATCACAACATTTGGTGGGTCCATGTGATTTGCCCTTTGTGAGCTAATGCGTGATGACACTTTGCATACTGCCACTGACCATATTTGCATGCTGACCCTGTGCATGTCACCTCTAACCATTTTATGCTTGTTAACATTCCGTTCGATCAAAATTCCTTTACGGCATATGTAAAGTGCCTAGAAAGAGATTAAGTTCTCTGAGGGCGCCATACTCATGCATTATTATTATTATTGTTATTATTATTATTACCGAACCTATCGTTGCACAATAGACGTTTGGTCCTAGCCAAATTTTCCAACTTCCAACAAGACAAAATTGGGCGAGCAAGTTCACTAGGTTTCCGCTTACCCTAACCCCATGATAGTTGAATCGCATCAACAGACTCTTCTCTCGCTGTGAAACAATCCTAAAAGTACCTACGAGTCAAAAGCCTGCGAGTCAGTTACATTCGAGCCTAATATTATACCCGCGATCGACGCAGCTGTATAAAAAACGATCTCACCAGCAAGAATTTAATGGCACGAGTCTTTTGTCGTATACCTCTCCATCAGAATTAACTACTTTCGGAAGCATTTAATTTGATCTTTGCGACTACTTCTCGCCACCAGTCCTTTTACTATTAAGTAACTTCAGATCCCAGTCCAGTCCCAGCCTACGGAGATGTTTTAGACGCTAGATGCTTTAGAAATGTCATAGAGGATGGTTCCTTTATCAACACACCTATTTAGGACAGCATTTAGTGGGTCCCTGTGATTCGTCCTTGATGTGCTTATGCGTGCTAACACTGTGCATGCTGCCACTAACCACATTTACTTGCTGACCCTGTGCATGTCACCCCTAACCATGTTATTCATTTTGTTTATCAAGCATGATATTACTCACCATTCAATTGCATTTCCCTTTGCAGCAAATGTAAAGCGCCTAGAGAGAGAGATTGAGTTCTCTAAGGGCGCTTTATCAAGTGCATTGTTATTATTAAATCAACCACCTCCTACCCCGCCCGAGAGGCGGACTCACAACTGAAGCGCTGCGTACCGCGAAGGCAATTTTAGTACTTCCGCCTGGCTGCCGCTCCATTAGAGACAGGCAGACTCGGTAGCTTCTTTAGCACTCTCTTCCATAAAATATGCGTGGTTAGCGAAAAGAAACGCGAGAGCCTCTCAAAAGGATAAGGTGACGTCTTTGGGGGACTATATCTTTGGAAAGCCTGACGTGGCACCGCCTTCTTTGAAGACGCGGCGAAAGCCTGCACGCGCCCAAGTAGGAGCGCTTATTGGAAAGACTCTCAGCCCTCGACATAAGTCTTGATGCACTACGTATACTCGTAAAGTGCCTAGGCTGAGAATATTAGAGGTCGCACGGCGCTGGACATAAATATTAATCAGCCAAGCTGGTCCGAGTGTTCGTGTCATTCCATAGAGACTTGTATACCTCAAAACTCGCAAATGTCCCAGCCTATGCGATAAGGCGCTCCTGTTTCTCGCAGCATTTGGCGGGTCCTTATGATTGGTCCTTTATATGCTTATGCGTGCTGACACTCTGCACGCTACCACTAACCATACGGTCATGTTTCCTTTACTGCATATGTAAAGTGCATAGAAAGAGAGTTGATTCTCTGAGGGTGCTATACAAATGTATTATTATTGTTACAGCTCGTGCAAAACTCTGCAGCTAAGCTTGTCTGTGGTAAACTGCCACACTGTACCACTTCTCAACACTGGTTTGGTCTAGCAGTTAAGGTGCTCGCCCCGACCAAGGTCTGACTGAGGTCGTGGGCTCGAGCCCCGAGGCATATGTGAAGCGCCTGAATAGAGATTAAGTTCTCTTGGGGCGCTATATAAATATATTATATATATATTATATACTCTCTCTATATATATTATATAATATATATATATATATATACATTATATTCTCTCTCTATATATTATATCCATAAAACGGGGTGTCGAATGCAAAATTCTGTCGCACAGTTTAAGGTTCCTTTAGTCTCTTGCTTCCGCCTGCTTGTCCAAAATACAACGTAATCGTCCTTGCATCGTAGCACCCACTGTTCTGACGAGCTGGTATGGTCCAGCCGTTAGGGTGCTCGACGAGACCAAGGTCTTGCTGAGGTCTTGGGCTCGAGCCCCGTAGCACATGTGAAGCGCTTGAATAGAGATTAAGTTCTCTTGGCGCGCTATACATAGGAAATGCATACATTTTAAGTCGCATAACCATGCATCTAACCCAGTTCAAATCCCCGGGGACTCTACCTTATGCTCGCATGGTCCCAAAGCTCGGAGCTGCCCCAGACTGGCATCGCGACATCCTCTGAAATGACAACATTAAAAAATCTACATCCACATCTAATCACACCTACATGTTCTTCACAGAATTTACTACTACCCGTTTGAATTATTATATGTGCGCTAGTCCGGGCTGACACTGTGCGTGCTGTCGTCAACGAACGGACCTTTGCTTCCTTTCTAGCGGATGGTAATAGCCTAAAATAGATTTATATCTCTTAGGGAGCTATGCTTCTTACGCAACGACAACTACTCTCCTGCTGCCGACTGTGGCTCATCCTTTCCAGCGGTCCTGAGCTGCTACTTCCACGCTACTGACTACCTCAACTGCTCTCCTGACTCTGCTATGCTTCCCACTTTCTCTTTATTGCGTGAGACGAAGTCTGTTGGCTACCGAATGCGTACCGAAAGCCGCTTAAGCTGTGAGTACGCTATACAAAACTCTCCTGCATAATACCCTCATAGTCTTTATGGCTTCGTGGAGTTACAGACGGAGATACACACATATGCAAATTTTTCTTCTTGCAATTCTTCTTATTTTCATGTGCGCACACGTGTACTTTCAGTTGTAACCCCAAAAAAGTCGTAAAGACTAAATCGTACGCTCCATTTTGTTGAAGAACTTGAAGCTCCCACGTCTTCGTTGAGCTCTGCAGTAGTATCTTTATACTTCTTCTTCTTCGATGAAGAATACTTTTTTTTACCCGGCCACCATTTTGAGTGTGAAGCCGTGCGCGAAAGTCTCACAGCCCAGCAGGCTCGTTAAACTTTTTAGAATGGTCGAGGCCGGCTGAATTAGCAGCCTCGTTTGGAAAGCGACCGCAGAGCTCTAGCTAGGCTGCAGCCGAGGCTCAGGCGTCTAACCCCGCTGGCCGGCTGGCGCCGCTGGCCGGCTGGTGCCGCTGGCGTGCGTCCACTGGCGCGCAGCTCGTAGAGTGCTCGCCCACCTGAACACGGCCATTCCCCACCCGGCCGCCGCGGTGAACAAGCGTGGACCGAGGTCTCGGGCCGGGTTGATTGCGTATCCGCAGTTGTAGCCGAGAGACGTGCCGATGGCGAGCACCATGAGTCCCACGGCTAGCGGAGCCACGTGTCGCGGCAAGGCCAGATTCCTGCCGTCCGTCGCAGCCATAATGCACAGCATCAGCAGCGAAGTTCCGACGACCTGCAACGCCGATGCAGCTCATTTCAGCGCCCCACCACCCCCCCCCCCCACCGCCACGCGCTCCTCGAGCTGTCCGCGGCGGCGGACAGCTCGAGGAGCGCCCGTCGGGTCGCTACGCTCGAGCGCTCGCGGCCGCACGAGAGCCACCGCCGCCGCCGCCGCCGCCGCATCGGTCGGGCTTTAAGACTCGATCAACAGTCGACGAGCGAACGGCTGTACTGAGCCTACCGGGTTCGAGCGACGAACGCACTTACGCCCGCTGCCAGTTGCGGGGCGTCGCGTCGCCTAGGCGACGAGCCTCGGACTTACTTGGTCAAAAAGTCCCTGAGCCATTCCGACATGTTCGGCTGGGTACGTAGCGAATATCGCAGCGGTCCCGTTCGTGCCGCTGACGTACCTTTGGCCGCCGTCGAAACGAGTCAGGGCCTCTGCGGACCGAAGCACAAGATCTCATTACCATCTGGTGCAAAAGAATACGATAAGCGCTTACATCTCGAAGACTAAAGTGCACGTCGGCGACGCCAGGAGCCGTGCAGGCGACAGCGGTCGTGGCAGCGCAGCTGCTCGCTTAGCGCCTGCCGGCGGCAGTGGGAGGAATTGAGCGAGGCAGGATCGAGGCTGAGCGGTACCGTGAGAGCGGTGCAACGAGGAGAATGCGGCAGCACCGGCGGCTTTGCCTAACGAATGCCAAGCAGCGAGCGGTTCCGTTATACCTCGCCGGAAGTATGGTAAGCTAGTCGCTAGTAGTTAGCGGTGTCTAAACGGACAAATTATGTCCGGGCGGTGAGCATCCAAAGAAATATTGTACATCGAAAGCTCAGAGTTTGTTACCACTTTTCATTTCAGTCTCTCTAGCGAGCCATTTCGCATACTCTCATGGACTGCAAAATAGTTTTGAATTATCTTTGCATTCATTCTAATATCTAGCGAGATATTTTCTTAGCACTGGTAGACTATACGATATTCTTAGTTAACATGAAGTTGATTCTCTCTCTCTCTCTCTCTCTCTCTCTCTCTCTCTCTCTCTCTCTCTCTCTCTCTCTCTCTCTCTCTCTCTCTCTCTCTCTCCCTCCCTTCCTCCCCTCTCTCTCCCTCGCTCTCTCTCTCCCGCGCTCTCTCTGTGTCTCTCTGTCTCTCTTTGTCTCTCTCTCTTTTTCTCTCTGTGTATGAATACGGTTTGACTGATCAATGTTTGTGCATTCAAGTGTCGCGTGCATACAAGCGTGCAATAGCGTTGTCGGTTAAGGGATCACAGCGAGACATGCAGCCATACACGGCTTATCTGTCAAACGAGGCACGAGGAAGTAACGAGTGATTATCATTGCAATGGAAATTTAAAAAAATTGTATATGCGTGCTCTCCTTTGATATGGAGACGGGGAACTCATAATCTCGGGATAACAGTGAAAAAGTGTAGGCCTCCGCCGGGAAGGCCAAATAAAAAGCACTTGTTTTGTGGGCTTTCACAGTAAACACTTGCACCGTCAATGCAGAATACCATTACTACCGAACTAAAGCCCGGCCGTATCCCGCAAGCTAAGATAGCCTGTGGCTATCATATGCCTGCAAATCGACACGGCAAGAGAAGGATATTATAAAAAATGAAGAGAACTCGTGAGAGAACTACTTCACAACTTTAAAATATCGTAGATATGTTTTTGGATTTTGACATTTGAAGTATGCACAGTGCCACTCTAAAGTGGCCGAAGGGCACCTCACAGCAATGTCTCGGCACGTCCGTCCATGCGGGAATGCCATTCTCAACGGCCACCGCTTCGCTGATTAAAAGCCAACTGACACGGGACAACTTCAGCAGCAATAGGGTAACGGGCAGCCGGCACACTTGTGCACACTCTGCTTCTACCATATTATTCAAAAACTACAATTAGTGAACTGAGATAAGTTTCGGTTTTTATCGCGAGATCTTATCATTTTTGGCCACTACTGTATAGCCTGTTGATGCACGCTTTCACGGAAAAATGCACCTGGTTTCGCTAACAAATATTCATATGCAGCTAACAAAATTACGAGGATTTTTTCCAAGGTCCTTCAGTAGCTGCGATCAGAGTTCTTAGGAAGTAACTCGATGTAGGTCGATTTTGGAGCTTTCGAAGCTGAAAGAATCGACAGCAGACGCACTTTCTCCAAAATTCTTGCAATTTACTTGAAACGAGTCAGATTCTGGGTGTCTGGATCATCGTAGATATACTTTATGCTCATTTGAAATAACAGTTACGAGCAGCTCACTGCCTGTGGACTCGCTTCGCTGAGTAATAGGAGACGGACACTAAACGTCTATTACATGTCACTCCCGGAAGTACTGGTCACGGAAGACAACGCTGCGCTATCTTGCGGCGTGACGGAGGTAGTGACGGACTTTCTCGTTTTAATTAGTAGAGATTATTAGTTTTGTAAGGAATTTCTCGTATTTTTTTAATTTATTTGTACGAGAATACGTCGTCAATATAAAGCCAGCCTTCTGAGTCCTTAATGATGGAAAGGGTTCTCGTTCGCCCCAGGTCTTCGCCCAGGAATAAGGTGCTCGCTCTTCACGACCCGGGTCGTGGATTTGAGTCCGGCTATGGACAATTCTTTATCTCCAATTGAAAGCGGAGGCTCTTTTGCCACTGTATAAATAAGGCTTTAAAACTTTTTATGTGCATACTGCAAAAGACACTCGTACGTTGCTTGCTTAGCCACACAGCTACGTCGAGCTATCGCAATTGGTAACCAAACTTTGTCTACCTCAATAGTCCTATTTTCTTATCTTTTCTGCAATTGGAATTTTGTTTCACTACTCGGTTGAAATGTATCCTTTACAGCATAGTGCTAATAAAGAAAATGTAGTCTCTCTTACTTCATTATTCACGCGTGATACTGTTATTATTATTACTATTAAAACACTGATAAACATTAAAACATAATATATCAATCCTTATTCGACCTACCAAGCTTACCATGCAAAGGACGAGTCTGTTAAGAAGCCTATCGAGCTGGATAGTTATAGCAGACATCGTAAACATGCCCCTGGTCCATGCTCTTCTGAAAACAGCTATTGTCAGGCCCCTCGTGTATAATTTGGCCCTAGATCAACAGAGCGTAAGTAGCTGTCGCTGAGTCGTCCTGCTGCCGTTCTTATCCGTAACCTTTGAATGAGTTGTAACCCAGCAGATGAATGATTACACCAGTTCCCCAGGTCCCCAGGTGCTAGAAATTTCCAATCAGGACTTAGAGCTACCGATTCACTGGTACTGCTCAGCTGAGGCTTGACAATGGCTTTCTAAACAGTTCCGATCAGAGTATCTGCTAGACCTCTCAGCAATATTTGATACCATTAACCGCCAGATCATTTTAGAGCACCTCTCGACACACAAAGTTGTTATTGGCATACTATATAACTGGGTGAGATTTTACCACAGTGACAGAGGCAGATAGATAGATGTAGATGCAACACGTCTGTTTTGCACAGCTTTCCCTGCGCCCCAGTCAGCTTGTCATTTTGTTTCTCTGTGCTTTGTGTTTCTTTTCGTTTGCGTTTCTCTGTGCTTTGCTTACCTGTGTATGATTTAGTGAGTGTTATTAAAAAGGGTCCTACCAATCGCTGGCCTTGAATGTCCTTTTGGACTTTAGAATTCTGGCCCAAGCCTAATACAACGCATGCCGTAGCCCTTTGTTAAATGCTTCTCTTGCAGCGAATATTTAAAGCACCTGGATTGAGATTGTGTTCTCTTGGGGCACTGGATAAAAGACTTAGGACTTTACAAATTACTACTATTGACAGCACATAATGGGTTAAACAGGTTATTGGGATGACAGGGTTCAAGTGCGTACACACCGCAGCTTACTGAATGGCTATCAATCATTCGAGTCCAAGATGCTAATTGCAGTGACAATATTAGCAAGCCGCCAGCGCTACTACCCACTTTAGGTGGATTTTGGGTAATGTTGCTGACATTTTCCTTGTAGTTTTCTAAGCATTGTGCGGAGAGGAAGACTCACGGTAAAACTTACCAAAATATGTCGCGTACACAATAAAGGCTCCGAAAAAAGCTCCGACGTACTGTGCCAGCATATAGATTGGCGTCAGCTTCCACGGAATTCTGCCGAGGATGCTCATGGTAAAAGATACAGCAGGATTCAGATGCGCACCTTCAAATACAAGCGATGAATGATGCTTGCACGTCTTTGCTACCTTGGCTTTTACTGAGTATACATTTTGGACAATCATATTAAGTTAACCGCTAGTTTAAGTTTACGTAGTTCTTTGCATTACAGTTGAGGATACATACAGTTGAGGATATTTAGTATTGAATAGGGTGTTAATCTATGCATTAGATCCCCATACAATTTTTCCTTGTGTAAGACTGTTATGACTGCTTACAATTAACAAAAGTTAAACATCCCGAAAAATTGTGCTGGCTTTCATGTTAAATAAATCAGCACTTCACACTCATTGGGCATGACCGAAAGTAACCGTATGGACGATCTTCTTCCTCTCGCTGCCCTTGACCCCGCTTCTATCCTTTATTCTTACGCAACGACAACTACTCTCCTACTGCCGACTAAGGCACATCCTTTTCAGCAGACCTGAGCTGCTACTTCCATGCTACTCACTACCTCAACTGCTCTCCTGACTCTGCTATGCTTCCCACTTTCTCTTTGTTGCGTGAGACGAAGTCTGTTGGCTACCGAATGCGTACCGAAAGCCGCTTAGGCTGTGAGTGCGCTATACAAAACTCTCCTGCGTAACACCCACATGGTCTTTATGACTTTGTGGAGTTACAGACGGAGATACATTATTCTCTATAAAAAAAAAACGTCGCCCCTTCACACTCGCGGCTCCTTTTCTGAGCTGTCAGCCCTATTGAAGGATCCCGTCTGCACTTTTTGAAGGACGACACGTTAATCATAGCTTGATAAAACTCTTTCCAACCTGTAATCAGCATTATATGCTGATTAAGTTAATAGTACTTTCGGGAAAGACGCACACTGCTTTTTTTCATGCAATCTTTTGGAAATCTAGCCGAATAAAATGTGCAGTAGCGCACCAGCTGACGGGTTATTTCAACGCGGATGACCATAGTAACATCACTCCAACGACCAAAGGTACGGTTTGCTGAGAAATTTGCTACCAACCACGCTTGCCTAGCCTAGGTAGTCCTAGCAATAGCGAACATTGGGTGTGCTGGGGAAGGCATTAAGAAGGAAAGAATGAATGGTGACCTTAAGGATTTTCAAGTATAAGTTTCTCATCCTCTAATTTTCTTACCGGAGTAATGTATCCCTTCGTAATAGTAGGCGACCTGCTAATGCTAACATTTACTACACTTGAAATATCACTATTCTTGTAACTACCTGGCCACGACGGCAGAACAGCGTGCTTATTTTAAATTTGTAGATCCGTGAACCACATCGTGCATCAACATTTTCAGGGGATTCTATGTTGATTTTGGCAGCCCGATGATATGATTGACTTCTGAGACTAACGATTGAAAAAGAAGTACTTTTCCTCATTTTTATGTTGGTCTTGCTATTTGTTACAATTTAGAACCTTCAAAAACTGACTAAAATGTGACGAGTACAGAAATTTTAATTGAATAAATAAACGCATGAACGTGAATTTGCGTAGTTCTTCGAGAATCAAATGACCAGCGGGGCACTTTAAGCTGCACCTATATGTCAAATCAAATTATTTACCAATATGGCTAGAGTTGCATTCAATTTAAGACCTTTAATAGTGAAACAAAAAGAATGATACATTTACACAGCTCCCTAAGAGAAATAAATATAGCTAATTCTATGTAATTTAATATGCCGAAAAGGAATTTCGACATATTCCGTTCTCCGTACAACTGCGTCATGGGAAGAAAGCGTTTTAGGGCGAGCGTAGTTAATTTGAAACGACCCTCTCAACTGCTGATTCCTAAATAATCGAGCTTACAAGCGCAGCAATTGTTATGGGCAATCAGCCAAAGATAAAGCACTGCCAGGAAACCTACTAAACTAATGTAACTCATAACGGTCTTGTGACACACAGTTGTAGTCCGTCTAAGCGCCGGTGGGCGAAAAGTGAGGACTGTGACCGCATCACTACGATGAGCTGCATTTGTCATTAGATTAGGAATGTCCAGCCTTCGCTTGGATTTTTAGATTATCTATACGTTTTTCGTTGTTGGGCAAGTTTTTTTTAATCATGCGGCCGTCAGGGCCACAAGTCGCAAGTCACTGTTAGGTAAGAAAGCAAGCTGTGCCTAACAAAATAGTTGCGATTACCCGGCCGATTCAGGCTTTCGATAGAGTTAGTCATAAATTTGACACCATATCGGCATCATTTTAACTTGATCATATCTATAAGATCCTCTCATCACGAAGTCCTCAGTACAAATATTATTTGAGAAATATCAATAAAGAATCTGACCACATGAAATTAGTCTTACAAGTCCACGAGCAATTTAATTTCCGAAGTCAACAAACGAACAAGAAATAAAGGCGAAATAATAGCTCAATAATAATAATATACTTGCATAGCTCTCTCGACGATTTTAATCTCTTTCTAAACACTTTACAGATGCTTAATAGAAATTATTAGCAATTGATCGGTGGTAAAATCCGCAAGCAGCAGGCTCAGTGTAAGCAGGCACATGCATACAAAGGACAAATCACAAAACCCCACCAAATGCAATAATAAACAGGTGTATTTTAAGCTTCTTTCTAAATGTCGTCATGTCAGGGGACGTTGTGACGTGCGTCGGTAGTGAGTTGGGAGCATACGAACTAAAGACACGGTCTCTAAAGCTTCGAGGTTCATACGAGGTATAGCTAAACGAGTAAGAACAGCGGGTAGTACTATTTCTTGGTCTGGTGGTGGAGAAGTTCTGTCAGGTAGGCTGGAGCCAGAGAATGAAGGAACCTAAAAGTAAGTGACAGAACCTTGAAGTTCAAAAGTTTATGAACCAGTTTCGATGTGGTATCTCTGTCTAAGCAAGCCAAAATTTTAGCAGTGTTGTGCAGCTGAAAGTAGGCAGACTTAACTATGGAACTGATGTGGCCATTTAATAAAAGCTCACTTTGGAATAGGCACCCAGATTTCGTGTAGATGGTACAAGAGATGTGATGAAAGAGCTAATTTTTTAAGCGTTAAGCTTTCAATTTCCGAGTCACACTTGATTTTCCCGTAACTGGTAAATTGGTGTTATCGCCATTCAATTTGAGAAAGTTTGCTGCCATCCATGTGCGGATGTCATCGACACATGCTGCAAGGGTGTGTCGAGAATTCGATGTGCTGGAGGGCTGGGAGAGATCAAAGCAAAGGAACATCTGAGTGTCATCTTTATAGAAGTGAAAGCCTAGATAGTGCTTGGCGATCACATCGGCAAGACGGAGAGCATAAACTGTGGAAGAAGCGGACCGAACACAGAGCCTTGAGGCACCCCTTACTTAAGTGGTTCCTCGGATGTTTTTTGCCTGTTCAAATCAATACTCTGGAGTCTCCCACTGAGGTAGGACCTGAACCGTTGCGGCGCAATGCCAGCGATGCCCAGGCGAGATGCAAGATGCTCAACAAGGACTCTGTGATCAGTATTATCGAATGCTGCTGACAGATCGAGCAAAACAAACCGAGAGACTTTACCCAAGTCTGGATTCCTCAGATCATAGTTATACACCCGAAGCAATGCTGACTCTGTGGAGTGAATAGCTCTAAACCCAGGCTGGAAATTACATGCAAGGTTTGAGGTCTCAATATAAGAGTTGTGAAGGCACAGCTGGAGATTATTTAGCAGCTACTAGAAACGATACCGAAGGAAAAACGCTATTGACATCAGATCCTAGAAATCTCCAGCAAAATATTTGGTCATTGATAAAATAGTAAAGAGATGAGAGTACAAATAACTACTGTGGTACGTCGCCATAAATGAATATGTGTGTGTATCGCCGAAAGTAAAAATACACAAATATATAATTAGGCTCCTATATAACTTTATTTTTCCATTGCTGGAAGTACTCTGGAAGTACTACAGATAGTAGGCAGAGCTAAAAAAAATATATCATTTGTTTCAGAGTGTGCCGCAATATTAATTAATGTTCGTAATTCTAAGCACAGCGGTAGTGGCGAGTGACAGAAAGCGAAAGGGTAGTACTATTCAAGAAATTATGTATTTTTTGGTCTAGCTGTTAAGATGCTCGCCCCGACCAAGGTCTGACTGAGGTCGTGGGCTCGAGCCTCGAGGCATATGTGAAGCCTGAATAAAGATTAAGTTCTTGTAGGGCGCTATAAACATGAATTATATTTGAATTATATTTTATTCTTTGCCTCAACTTCTGCTTCTGAGATCTCCACTGCAGGAGATATGTGTATATATGTAAGCGAAGAAGTTTCTCTGATGTATCAACACATATAGAGAAATGTGGAATGAACACAATCGGTATTAGTTTTGCGAGAATTGCTTTTGTTGTAATTTGACTGTGTGGGCCTAATTTTTCCCATTTACGGATTTAGTTAGTTTTGCCACGTTTGAAAGGGTTTATCCATTTTTACCAATGTACTGGTAAGTGTACGCATTCGCGTATATGTTCTCGGTGACTTGAAACACCAATATAAAATCATCGTGTGCACGTGTTACATTTCTCACTATGCTTACACTAAGAAGTCACTACGAAATCGGTCATGCACGCTCTGCTTAAAGCACTCTTACAGGAAAAAACAAATGGCATCTGGAAATTCAAATGTGGTCTCTAACCTGAAACGCCACCACTAATGTAGGCTCCCATAGTAATGCCTAAGCACCACGCTAGGTTTACTGACAGAAAGTCTCCACTGGTCTCTCTGCTCAAGACTTGTTGTGCCAATGAGCCGTCGCCTATTATCTAAAAAGTTAAAGATGCCATTATAATTTAACAATAGAAATTGCCTTCACAAGAATACTTAGTACGTAATATGCACAGCAGGATGCTTCCTTAGAGATATCTTTAATATGAATTAAATGCTGGTTGACGGTAGAGCATCCAGTGTACTTTTTAAAAAGTTGCACAAGCAAAGAGTGTCAGTCGAATAATAGCATTGCCCTCTTAACGTTCCGCCTTGTCGGAGAAGATCATAGCATTATACAACTACCGAGTTGCTGTAAGTGCTAGAACAGTTATTCAATGGAAAGAGAGCTCTTATAAACCTTTAGTAAAACCTCGGATACACACCAAGTGTGTGTGGACACTGGGATCTGTTTACCAGCGCCTCAGCAGCTTCTAGATCGTACAATGAGTAGTGCGAAAATGTCTCACACAAATTTCTAACATTTTTTTCTTGCAGCATTAAGCAAGTTAGCGCATTACCGACACCCACTACACATCAATAATTAGTATTATGGTATCATAGTTAGTTCACTTTAATGTCAAATCAGTTGAATAGCAAGGCATTCTGGTAATTAAAAACAACAAGGTCATCGGCATCCAAATTGCGAGCATAAATTGGAGGTGGCCAGTGCAACTAAAATCCAGTGCAGCTACAAAAATACAGGCAGCCCCTGACTAACGATTCTTCGACTGACGAAAATTCGGAAATTCGAACTCGGCTATAAATATGATCAAAATTAAAAATATATCCAATAAAACTTTTAAATCCGCGCGTGGTCAGTAGATTTGACAATGCGGCAAACAAAAAGAAAACTATGGAAGGAAGAAAACTATGTCTGACAGCTATGCATTGTGGGTACTGAGGGCTCTCCGTCACGAAACCATGAAGTGAAAGAAATGGCTGAGGCATTCTCATCTATCGCTCACAGAATAAAATTGCTAGAACAAAATTACTGCAACTTAATAATAATAATACACTTGATATAGTGCCCTCGGAGAACTCAATCTCTTTCTAGGCAATTCACATCTGTTGCAAAGGAAGCACGATTGAATGGTTAGCGGTAGCATGCTGAATAAACAGCAAGAATAATATGGCTAGGGGTGATATGCATAGGGTCATCATGCAAGTATGGTTAGTAGCAGCATGCACAGTATCAGCACGCATAAGTGCATAAAGGACGAATCACAGGGACCCACTAAATGCTGTGATAAGTGGATGCGATTTTAGTTCCTTTTTAATGTGGGCAAGTCAGGAGACTACCGTAACCTCGGAGTTTAAAGGCCACAAGATTAATATAACTTCGAATGATACCTCAAAGCTGAAAGGCAAGTTAATGATTATCTAGCCTATTATCGTGAAATATTCCAAGGAAATGAGCTATAAGCAAACAAAACAGTCAAAGTTCAATTCTAGTTTCATCAAAATGGAAATAGGTTGACCCCAATCATCCACTAGCAAAGCAGCTGATTCACCTCAGCCATTCATCTGTCACGAGGGTTTAAAGAAAGGGAAAGTTGTTGATCTTCCAGCAAGATTGTCCAACTCCTTGCATCCTCGTCCCAATAGTAATCAATGTACAGTACTAGGAATGCCAGCTTCTGTATGCCCAAAAGTGATCCACATTATGGCATGCAAATACAATCGTATTTACTTGTTCTTATACATTTCTTATTTGTTGGGTATTCGTAAAAATGTTCAACTCGTTCACGTCTTCGTCTGAACGTTTCGCAGTAGAACGTATCGTATACCAGCCACGACTTACGAAAATTTGACTTACGACAGGTTTGCCAGTCCGTATCTATTTTTCAAGTCGGGGGCTGACTGTAGTACATGTCATTCGAGTAATTTAAGCTTCAAGTGAACTCTCCACGGAACTCCAGGAGCAGTTTTAATCCTGCCTGCGTGCAATTCATTTAGCGGATACCTTTTTAAGTGATCTTCACGTTTTTCATCACTATAGATGGAATGAAAATAAAAAAGCGAAAGTTCAAAGTAATTGATCTTTAGCTTAGGTCAATTAATTGTTCTTTAGCCTAGGCCAATTTAATGGTCACCACATCTTCTATTACCAACCCCGTGTCCGCTAGTCTCAAAAAAGCAATGGACGCGAGATGCTGCCTGGAGAGCGCTAAGCGCATACGGTAAGTCGAGCACGCCTGGTAAATGCCGCAGAGCAAGTTTTATAAAAAAAAAAATAATTTCTCTAATCGCGCTATTAAACCAGCATAACAAAAAAGTGCTATTACTGAAAAAGTACTGCGCTCGGAATAATCTTGCTACGGTACTGTGAGAGAAACCGATGACGCGGCGGGTCCAGTTAGGGAGAGCGTGACGAGGTGCAATTTTCGCTAGAAGCCAAAGTACTCACGACGGCGACGCTCGTTCCCACGAACTCAGCCATCGCTATCCTGACGTAAATGTTCGTTATCTTCGCCCGCGCGGCCACAGCTCTTCGGATCGCCTCCATGCGGTAGCTGGCACGCCCGTCGCAACTCGAGTAGCCGACGCTCCGAGCTGACCCGGCTCGGCGCCTCCCTACGCGGTCGATACGCGGCGGCGGCCGCCGCCGCCGCGTGCATTTGCAGACATTCGTCGACAGCGCACATAGCTTGGCGTACCGCTTCCAGCTCGACGATTAATGCCGCCATGTTTTCGCTCGCGTCCCGGTTTCGCTGAACGTCGCAGAAATCTTTTGTCGTGGCCACTCAAATGAGCCGCGGCTTCCAAACGGCAGGCTGCGGCGGAGCCAGGGGGCGAACAGCGGTGGCATTTGCCCTCTTCCTTTAGAGCGGGGGGGGGGGCAGCGACCTGGGCCACCCCCTACACCTACACTCCCGACCGGATCTAAGGACGAAATGACTCCTACTATCGCTCGATGAGCCACCGCCGAGTGCGTGTTCAATAAAAAAATATAGATCGCGGGCTATACTTTTATACTACTCGCTGTTCTTACTCCTACATAGAAAGTTTGCGAGTCTCGCCCTCCCCCCTGATGAAAGTCCTGCTTCCGCCACCACTGCGAGTGGCCATTTGAGTTCAGGATTGGTGCTCGAACTATACCTGATTACGGGGGGGGGGCGACGTGCACACGGCGAAAATAAGGCTTATTGACAAGGCGCGACAAAACTAGCTCCGGGAAATCACTATAGCAGCTACCGACGCTGGACCGTTGCGCGGAAGTTCAAGGAAATACTCCATGCCTCGCTGTGTTTAATCCGATAGTGGTTTTAATCGGTACTGCGCTCAAGCCACTCTAGTTCGCTTCCCTGATAACCCAACTATCGCACCCGTGCCCTAACGAGCTCGCAGTGCAGCGAGAGTGCTTCACTTTTTCTAATATAGCCGCAGTTCACCGGGAGCGCTAGCAAAGCGCTAAGCAGAATTTTCGGTCAACAGCTTGAACAGTAGCGTATTTTCATTTTTGAGATAGCAAGCCTGCGGCCTATTTGATAAGTATTAGATGAGTGGCCGCGCTGTGTTGCATGAGAAACGTCGGCATTCTATGAAATAATCAGCCAGACTACGTCTGCCGAGATACTATTCGTGACTCCTGAATCGTACTTGCAAAAAGCCGCTTGTGTGATAATCTACGGTTAGCTGGCATACAAGGCGAAGTCGTACAAATGTTAGCTAGTTGGGCTCAAAGTCTCTGATCAAGACAAAGGTTTGTGCGCGACACTTTGCCCTGGCTTCGACGGTGCTCTGGGCGCCGCAAGCCGAGAGCCGTCGTACAGTTGCACGCCATTGCAGACTGCCGCCCTTGCAATCCGCCGCCGCTGCCGCCGAACAGACTGCTGTACACACTGCGGATAGGAAGCTGCCATCCTAAAGTACGAGCGCTCTTCATTGCATGCGCTAGCGTGTCGCTAGCCGCCACCGTCCGTGCCGGCGTCCGTCGGCGGCGGCGGCGCTCCTAAAAGTCGTTCGTCGTGGCTCCGAGGCTCTAAGGGCCTTAGCCGCTATTTGTATTACGTCGGCACAGCTACGAGCATTGCTACGAGCGCCGCGTTATCGGCTTATTTCTGTCCGAATGTGGAATCCGCTCCACCCCGAGTTGGCGATAGTCGCGCTCCAAGGGCGTCAGAAACAGCGACAACAGCTAGCTAGTCGTTAGAGACACCGATGGCTATTTATAGGATCTCAAGTAGCGACTTCTGATCCTTGACGTCAGTTTAGTGGAATTCAAAGGGCCCTCGTACGAGCGAATATGAAGGACCAGCGCCGATCCTGCAGCTCACTGCTGCACTTCCGCTGCTGTGCTAACGACGCTTCGTCAGCGCTCGTGAGAAGTAGGTAAATTCAGCATCCGGTCCCAGGAGGCAAACCGCCACTTCAATTTTGCCGCTAGCTTGAATCTCATCTCGCCGCTTCATCTCGCCGCAAGCCAGTCGTAAACGCAGAGCGGCAGTCGCTGGACCTCTCTGGTGGCTGGAGGGCTCAAGTTAGGAGTGCTACCAGCGGAAATCAGCTGGATAGTTCTAGATCGACCGTGCAAGTGCAGCTAAATAGTACTGGAACCCGATGCTGCTTAATAACCCTGCTGCTTGATAATCCTTCTGCTTAACAATCCTGCTGCTAATTAATCCTTTCACTTAATAGTCGTGCTGCTTAATAATCCTACTGCATAAAAATATTGCTGCTTAATGATCCTGCAGCTAAATAATAATCCTGTTGCATAATAATGCTGCTGTTTAATCATCCTGTTGCTTAATGAACCTGCTGCTCTCTAGCGGAGCTCAAGAAGGTGCAGCTGAATAGTGCTGGAGCCTGATGTCCTTAATAATCCTGCTGCTTAATAATCCTATTGCTTTATAATCCGTGGGCACACGTGACAAGTAGGACAATTCAGAATCTGATCGCACTAGACCGACCGTTGCTTGAATTTTACCGCTCGCTTGAATCTCATCTTCCTGCTTCTTGTTACTGCTAGCCTTCGTCTTACTGCTTAGCTGTTTGCGTACGATTAGCGGTCGCTCAACCTCTCTGCCTGCTAGGAGAGCTCTAGTTCGGACTCCTCCTAGTAGAGAGCGGCGGAATAATTCTAGTCATATTAAGCGACTGCAGCTGCATAGTGCTGGAGCCAGATCTTCAATAATCCTGCTGCTTAATAATCCTGCTGCTTATTAGTCCAGTTGCTTAATAATACCGCTGCTTCATAATCGTGTTGCTTAATGATCCTGCTGTTTAATGATCCTGCTGCTCTCCAGCTGAGCTCCAGCAAGTGAAGCTCAATAATGCAGGAGCCTGATGTGCTTAATCATTCTGCTGGTTAATAATCTTGCTGGTTAATTATCCAGCTGTGTAATCATCCTGCTGAATAATAGTCCTTATGCTTAATAATGCTGCTACTTAGTAATCCCGATACTTTATAAATCTGCTGATTTATAATTCTGCTGCTCAATAATCTTACAGCATTACAAAACTGCTGCTTAATCATCCTGTTGCTTAGTGATCCTGTTGCTTAGTGATCCTGCTGCTCTATGGGGGAGCAATGGCTAACTTAATAGTGCTGGACCCTGATGCTCTTTATGATCCTTCAGCTTAATAATCCTGCTGCTCTATTATACTGCTGCTTAACCATCCTGCTGCTGCTTAATAATCCCAGTGCTTAATAATTCTGGCACTTAATAATCCTGCTTCTTAGTAATCCCGCTACTTACTAAATCGGCACACGTTAGAAGTAGCACAGTTCAGTGTCTGGACAAAGTTGGCCGACCACAACTTGAATTTCGCTTCTAGCATGAATCTTATCTCGCTGCTTTGCCCGGCCACTAGCCAGTCGTATACATAGGGGCGGCGCTCACTGGACCACTCTGGCTGCTAGGAGATCTCTAGTTAGCTATCTCTAGCTAGTGCTCCTAATGGAGAGCATGGATGGTTCTAGATAGATGTAGCAAGTACAGCTGGATAATGCTGGATGCTAAAGCTGCATACTAACTCTGCAGCTTATTAATCCAGCTGCTTCTTAATTATGTTGCTTTATAATCCTGCTGCTTTATAATCCTGATATCTAATAATCCGGTTGCCTAATCATCCTGCTGTTTAATAATGCTGCTCATAAGACACCCTAAGAGTGTGGCTGGATAACAAGGCTTCGGTCTTCTAATAGGTGATGCTGATGTGCGACCATTACCATGTGCTCAAAATGTAGGTGTCGTTTTCGGCCATTGCAGCTTCATTATCGCGTTGCTTAATGATCCTTCTGCACTCTTGGCGAGCTCCAGCAAGTGCAGCTGCATAGTGCAGGAGCCTGATGCTCTTTATATGCCTGCTGCTTAATATTCCTGATGCATAATAATCCTGCTGCTTAGTAATCCTGCTTTTTAATATTCCTACTGCTCAATAGTATTGCTGTTTAGTAATCCTGCAGCTTCATAATCCTGCATTAATAATCCTGCTACTTAATAATCTTGCTTTTTAATAATCCTGCTGCTTAATGATACTGCTGCTTGATAATCCTACTGCTTAGTAATCCTGCTCATAATTAATTGTGTGCTATTTATTAATCCTGCTGCTTAATAATGCTACTGCCTAATAATCCTGCTGCCTAATGGTCCTGCTGCTTAATAGTCCTGGTGAATAATAAGCCTGCTGCATAATAATTCTGCTGCCTAATAACCCCGATGCTTAATAATCCTGTTTCTTAATAAATATGTACATACAAGGAGTAGGGTAATTCAGCGCCCGGTCCTAGGTAAGCCTGCTAATTAATAATCCTGCTTCTTACTAATCCTGCTGCTTAATAATCCTCCTGCGTTATAATCTTGTGGCGCTAATTAATCATGCAGTTTAATAATTCTGCTACCTGATGATCGCGCTGCTTAATAATACTAATGCCTAATCATACTGCTGCCTCATAATCCTTTTGCTTAATAAGCCTATAGCCTAATTATCCTTTCATTGGCGTACGTGAAAAGTAGGGCGATTCAGCATCCTGTCTCGTGTGGCTGACAGCCGTTTTAATTTTGCAGCTAGCTTGAATGTCATCGTGCTGCTTCGTCTTGCTGCTAGCCAGTCGTTAATGCGAGGTCAGGTTCGCTGGACTTCTCTGGTTGCAAAGAGAGCTCTAATTAGAAGTGTTTCTAGTGGATAACAACTGGATAGTTATAGATCGATCTAGCGCTAGCGGCTGGATAGTGCTGGAGTCTGATGCTAATTATTAATCCCCCCGCAGCTTAATGATCTGGCTGCTTAATAGTCCTGCTAAATACTTAATACATTAGCACAAGTGAGAAGTATGAAAATTCAGAATCTGGTCATAGTCGGTCGGATGCTGCTTAAATTTTGCTTCTTTGCATGAATCTCATCCGGCTGCTTCATTTGGCTGCTAGCCAGTCGTATACGTAGGGGTGGCGCTCACTGGACCACTCTGGCTGGTACAAGAACCTTTAGTTAGGTGTGCTTATAGTGGAGAACAGCCTGATAGTTCTAGATAGATATTGCGAGTACAGTTGAATAATGCTGGAGCCTGGTACTGCTCTATAACCCTGCAGCTCAAGGATCCATTCACTTAATGATCCTGCTGCTCTACTGGGAAGTTCGAGCAAGTGCAGCTGAATAATGCAGGAACCTGATGCCCTTAGTAATCATCCTTCTGCTTAGTAATACTGCTGCTTAACTATCCTCCGGCTCAACAATCCTGCTGTTTAGTAATCCTTCATAATAGTCCTGCTGCTTAATAATTGCTATACTTTATAAACCTGCTGGTTTATAATTCTGCTGTTCAATAATCCGGCTTCTTGATAATATTGCTGCTTAATAATCAAAACGCTTATAAATCCAACAGAATAATAAAACTACTGCTTAATAATCCTGTTGCTTAATGATCCTGCTGATCTATAGAGGAGCCCTGGCTAGGAGAATTGTGCTTGATCTTGATGCAGTACGAATCGTACTGCTTAATAATTCTGTTAGTAATCCTGCTGCTTAATAATCCTGCCGCTTAATAATCTTTCTGTTTAATAATCCCGCTGTTTGGTAAGCCTGCTAATTGATAAAAATATTGATAATAATCCATAATAATTCGGCGGCTTAATAATACTGCTGTTTAGTAAGTCTGCTGGCCAAAAATTCTGCGGTATAATAATCCTCCATAATAATCGTGCTTCTTAATAATCCTGTTGTTTAATACTAATAATTATTAATCCTGCTGTTCTATAATCCTGCTAATTAATAATCCTGCTACTTAATAATCTTGCAGCTGGAGAATCCTCTTGCTTAATAATACTGCTGTTTAATCATCCTTTGCTTAATAAACCTGCTGCTCTCAAGGGTAGCTCCAGAAAGTGCAGCTTAATAATCCTGCTTCTTCCTAGGAGATTTCCAGAAAGTGTAATATAATAATAATAATAATGTAGTTTATAAAGCTCCCTCAGAGAACTTAATCTCTTTCTAGGCGCTTTATATTTGCTGCAAAGGGAAATGCAATTGAATGGTAAGTAAAATAATGCTTGAAAAACAAACAAAATGAATAACATGGTTAGGGGTAACATGCACAGGGTCGGCATGCAAATGTGGTTAGTGGCAGCATGCACAGTGTCAGCACGCATAAGCACGTGAAGGACGAATCACAGGGACCCACTAAATGCTGTCCATAATAGGTGGGTTTTTTAAGTTCCTGTAAGTGTAGCTGGTGAGTGGGAGACTTCTGGAGCTCTGGCTTTACTTTCGCCTGTTCATGGTTGTGTCCAGCGGCAGTAGGTTGTTCCCAGACATTTCGCTATTCATCAGTGGCTTGCGAAATAGTCATGCAAATTAAAAGTCACTCTGTAGAACTGGCGGGGGCTATTGTATTACTTACATCGTGGTGGCCACTGGAATTTTCCAACTGTTGGCTATCGAAGCTAGTTTTTTTATGTTGCTTGGCTGGGCATACTTTGAAATCGGCCTCTTCCCGTATAGACTTTCGCCGGACATCACCAAGCTAGTTTATAAAAGTAAAGTGTAAAGATCCATTTATCCAGGTACGTCATTTTTATAGTAGCAGAAAATCCTTTACGGCCATAATTCTGCTTGCAGCAATCAATAAAGGATTTTCTGCTACAGAATTCAGACCTATGAAATGGCTGGTGAAATGCGAGTACCTTAACCCTACCCAGGCTGAGACCCTTACTAACATTCGTATGGAGACAGCTGGTGCTCAGATGGTATGGATTCCTGCGATTTTCGATAGACGCGTGAGCTGACTGTATACCTTTCTTTCGTGTGTGTGTTTATGCCAACGCAACGCAACGCATGGGGTTTTTCTGTTCCTCGCGGGACCTAGATTATTTTTCGCCAGGTCTGTAGCATCGCAATCTACGAGGGCCTTGCTTGAGGAGTTTAGACAATGCCCCTACACTTCGTCGATCGAAGCATCCGCATTGACTGCTCCGAGGCACACCTAAAGCGGCAGCTTTCGTTTAGACACATCCTAACACGCCAATCACAATTTTCAAATGCCTTCCGCTTGATCTGAAGTACAGATGTCGTCTTTAACAACCATCTGCCTCACCTGCAGTGTATCTGGTTCAGGTGCAAGGGCTGAGGCAGCAACTACCTTCGCAGTACTCCTGTAATGTACATCCCGGTCTATACGTGTGTTCTGCCGGATGTATAGGTGTAAGAAATTTCGTGGAGTACCAGAGCGTATACGACCTCACCATAGTATGTGAGCTAGGAACAGAATGCTCACAGATCGTCTGCACCTTATTCGAGTTAGGCCTTCTTCCGACAAAATATGCCTGCATATGCTCCGGTCTACTGAAGCAACACTAATATGCATTGAGGCCGGTGTTGATTTCGCGTCAATCAATCGTGCTTTAACACAAAGCACATGCGTTCATCGTACTTCTAAACCTTGGAGCCTGCGACTAATACATCACCAATGTACGTCAAAACTCTAGGGAATCCGCATATGTTGACATACCTCAGGATGAACAGATAAACCAAATGGCATATGATGAAATCGATAATCCAAAACACGTAGCCACAGTAGTTCCCGGACTGCTAGCCGTGTCTATGATTACATTCATGAAATCTGGTATTGCATCGAGGGTATTAGTGTAATTACAGGCACTTAGGTTAAAAAAGATCTCATCAAGGATCCGCAGCTAATAATGCGGGCAAAGTGCAGCTTAATTAAGAGTACCTGGATCCAGAGCCGCAATGGCACACTAGGTAAGGTGGTTCCTTTCACGACCTCGGTCTCGAGGTCGTGGGTTCGATTCCTGCGGTGAGCGATTCTTTATCGCCACTGCAAGCGGTGGGGATAGCCGTAAAGGCTCTTCTGTCGCTATACAAAAAAGAAGCTGTTTAATCAGCTAGGATTTATTTATGTACACGTGCAGCTTCCTTGACAGCGGCTTTTTAGTTACTAGCCCAATCTGTTTGCTTTCTCTCGACGCTTTATAGCCCACTCAGCTAGCAGCTTTCTCAAATTTCCAAAGTAATCTTTATTAAACCTCAAAGAGCGAATTCTTCGTTGACTGAGGAATTAACGGTAGCCGTATGACCAATGGTTTCCAGAATCCTGAGGCAAGGCAGCTCTATGAGCTCGATCTTTCGGCAGCTTTTGATACTACCGATTACCAGGCTAAGCATCATACCGCTCGCTTTTCGGAACCTAACTGTTTACCTATACATCGAACAAACCTCAAATCCTTTGGAGACCATGCCTTTGGTTTGTATGCTCCTAAAACCTGGAACTCACTCCCGACTTGCGTCAAAACATCTCCTGACTTGACCACATTTAAAAAGAACTTAAAAACGTACCCATTTAGGACAGCATTTAGTGGGTCCCTGTGATTCGTCCTTAATGTGTTTATGCATGCTGTTTATGTGTTCATGCTGCCACAAACCACACTTGCATGCTGACCCAGTGCGTGTCACCCCTAACATTTTATTCGTGTTGCTTATCAAGCATGATATTACTCATCATTCAATCACATTTCTCTTTGCAGCAAATTTAAAGCGCTTAGAAAGAGATTGAGTTCTCTGAGGTTGCTTTATCAAGTGTATTATTATTATTATTATGAGCATGGGCTATAAGGATTGGTTTTTCATTCAACGATAACGTTTTCTCTGTCCTCATCATACCATTAATTTGTAATGGAACCTTTTTAGCTCATTCAAGCTCAATTTAGCTTGCATTAAATGATCATGAATTTGTTTGCCTTTTGGTGCTTCTTGGGAAACCTGCGACATCTGATCCTTATAAAGGCTTAATTATGCCCTAATACACAGCATCAACTAGCCTGTTAGATTCGGTTCATAAGTCGGAACTGCAGTCGTAATCTGGGTAATTTGGTTGGCAAACTCGTATTCATAACTCGGACTACTCAAGACATTCGTTCCCGGGACCCTCACTGTACTTTTTTTTGCACACGCTGGAACAAGTTCTGCCAATAGGAAGTGCGCATATCAGAGCTAAACGTTGGGGAGATAACTAGCGAGCATTCAGACTTTGGAGGAGGCTATTCAATAACCAATAAGTTGGTTTATTGCCATGGAATTTAAAGAAGTTTGTTGCCGTCCATGTGCGAATGTCAGCAATACACGCAGCAAGTTAGTTGAGATTATTAGGCGTGCTGGAAGTCCAGCATGAATCGAAGTATGGATGAAGCTAACTGTTTCATCTGCATTAAAAGGAAAGCCTGGATTTTGCTTGGCGATTACGTATTCAAGAGTGGGAGTATAAATTTTGAAAAGAAGTGGATCAAGCACAGATCCCCGAGATACCCCATAATTTAGAGGCTTCTCTGATGACTACGCCAGTTGCGATCTGATCTCGAATATTTGTTGGCCCCTCCAAAATTTTGGAGTGGTATACATTTACAAGACATGGAAGTTAAGTTTCGTGAAATGAATCGAGGCCTCTTCCTGCCGACAGTGAGACGTCACACCTTTTAAATGTCTCATTTTTCAAGAGATACAGTGGGCTTTAAATTATGTGAGCATTTTATCCAAGTTATCTTTGACAAGAACATCGCCGTCGGCCTTATCAGCATCGTCGTTAGCTCTCTCAAATGTCTTATTAAATTTGACGGCCTCCGAGTCAAGGGCTGTCAGTAAAAGTGTGACCGGGGTAGACATCTGGCACCATGAGCTGTATCCAAAGTTGACCTAACGAGCCGGAGGGTTTCTTATAGCGGTTCCGTGGCAGACCCTTTGGCTCATTCGGATAGTGTGCAGTAGTAACGCTTGCACTGCGTGTACTAATGGTTACAGGTCTGGAACTCACTACCGATTGACAATGCTTCACCTCCTAACTCGGTGATTGTTTTCTCCTGCAACAGCTAGGCAACATATCTCGTAGCAGATTGTTGTGTGCATGATTGTGCGTGTCTTGCTAAATATAAAACAACCTGGAGCACTCGTGTGCAACCGTACTTAGCAACGTGTAATTATTAGCTGGCGTGCAGCCGTTAACTCAAACTGGACCTCCAGTCGTCTACGACTTAGGAACGCTACGCTTTGATTGGCTTGCATTTTGGCTCGAATCTAGTAGCAGGAACTCTCTCTCTCTCTCTCTCTCTCTCTCTCTCTCTCTCTCTCTCTCTCTCTCTCTCTCTCTCTCTCTCTCTCTCTCTCTCTCTCTCTCTCTCTCTCTCTCTCTCTCTCTCTCTCTCTCTCTCTCTCTCTCTCTCCTCTCTCTCTCTCCCCCCTCTCTCTCTCTCTCTCTCTCTCTCTCTCTCTCTCTCTCTCTCTCTCTCTCTCTCTCTCTCTCTCTCTGATTAGCTAGCCGAGATCGGGGAGGGGACCCTAGCCAAGTATAGGCCCAATACAATAGTTAGGCACCGGCTCTGCCATAGGCTGGGCTATGCTCTGCCATAGGCTGGGCTATGCACTCTCTCATAACGATCGCTACAGAACGTTCCATTCAATGCTCAGTGTCCGTTTTCTTGAGGAAGGGGGCATGCTATATTCATATACATCTATGGTTTATCTCATGGTCTGGGGTATGTTGTATACGGTCATTGTAGATTTTCCGATTCACCGATCGAAATCGCTGTTCAACTAGGCTCGGGCTAGAAATAAACATTTGTCTGGCTGGAGGACTCAACATGATTTACAAAGCTCGTGTCAGCGTTTTCTAAAGCCCTCTTACAATAAACACAACAGGGAAATTTATAAAACATTAACAATCAGCCCTTAGCTTCAGCTATAGTGGGCTGAGCAGGAATGTGACTGCTGGCTGAGTTTCGAGCAAGACCAAAGACTCAGAGCGATGTTAATGATTAGAAAGAGGAAATACATCCGAAAATGATAGCAACTGCCAAGCATACAACAGGAAAATAAGCGGAAAAGCTGCACGAGTGCCGAATGTGGCCGCAGTTGCCACGGCCCGGCCCAGATGGCCCCTGTATAGTCAAACTTCTAAACAGCTGTTATTTCAACAAAAAGCTTTTCGCAACTGCGGTTTTTATTGCAAATTATAGAAAGCGAAGTTCCAGGTTTACACATACAAATTTCATGCAATTAGGCCTTCGCGTTCTCACGCTATGGCCTCCGATGGCCCGGGCCTTCCAGCCTCCCTACATACTCGAACTATGGAAAAGCAGATATTTTTACAAATAGATTTGACAAGCCACGGTTTTGATTCTACGCTACGTGTAACAGTGCTCTAGGTGTGCCCACTAAATTCCTTGACATTGCACATGCCTATTCTCATGCTATGGCCTCCGATGGCCTGGGCCATCTGAGGCCATGGCATGGTAATGCATCAGCATAATCGCATCAAATTTTAAGGATTAACATGGTACCCTGGTTACTATAATGTGCAACCAATACCGCAGTTTCGCAACGCCTATTTTTGAAGTAGTAGCTGTATTTCAGTCCGAAAATGCAAAATGGACCGGGGCACTGAAATAATTTTATGGGGAACACGCTTGTGCAATTACATAAAATTTAGTAAGTAAACTTGTAACACTGTTGGCTATAATTTAGAATCAAAACCGCAATTACTAGACGTCTATTGTTGAAGTAGCAGCTAAATGGCTATTCGTTAATGTAGGGAAGATGGCTGACCCGGACCATTGAAGGCCAAAGCATAAAATGCATATGCAAAGTCGTGTGACAACACGAGCACTGTTTTCAATAATTTGGAATGAAACCAGTTTCGCTACGCCTATTGTGGAAACGGCAGCTGTATGGCAGTGCAAACACGTAGGGCGGCTGGTTGACTCGGGCTATCGGAGGCCACGGCGCAAGAATGGGCACGCCTTGTGCTATTAACATTGGCTGGTAAACCCGGAACATGATTTTCTAAAATTTGGAATACAAGTCTATTATGAAAATTGCGGTGATATTGCAGTTCAAAATGGCACGATGACCCAATTAAGAAACATTTTCTCCATAAGTTCCAGTGGGGTCTTTGGTGCTAGTCGTGACGTGTGGCAACAAGCATTTTGCAGTCATATATTTCGTTGTACAACTCTGTTCCATCAACGTCTGAACAATGGAAGCCTCCAAAATTTAGATATTGCTGGCGGAGTTTGGTTGGTCAAGTGTCTTCAAAAGCTGCTCAACTTCCAACAAGAAAGCAAATTTGACAGACGATCTGTGAGCCGGGAAAACCTAGTTGTAGTTTCTTGTAGGAGAGTCTATTCTGTCCTTTATTGTTCTTGCAATCTCCTCCTATGCCGTGGGATCAACATCTTGAGAGTTCTCCAAGCGTCAGTGTCCTCCTGCAGGTTCTTCGTTCAACTGTAAGTCCCCCACAATTCACTTCCCCTTTGCGTATCTAAGAGTGATTCTTGGCGCAGCTCTTCTCGAAGTCTTGACAAATCAATCTCAAGAGAGTATAGGTCACAAGAGGCGTCTTTGAAGTCCATCTTAGGATTCTGCAGGCTTTTCTTAACGTGATCAATCTTCCTTAAGATACTGTACCAAAATGGCAACAGAGCCAACAAGGTAAAGCCCAAAATACAATACAGGAGACTGTCAGCTTCACTTCTTGTTTCAAGTGTTTCACCTGTGTCCTCAGACAGTTGCTCCAAAAGACCTACGGTGTTGTTCAGTCAATCAATAATAGCTTTCACAGCCTCCACTCTTGCACTCCATCTTGTTGCAGAATCACGTTTGACAGTGATGGCCAACACTTTCTTCAACTCTTCTTACCTCAGAATTGATCTTGAAAAGAATAAGTACGTGCTCTCTATTGTTTCAAAAAGGTAATGATAGCGGAATCTTGACTTGCAGCATAAACTACTGCCACGTTCAAACTGTGATTATCGCAGTTTAAAAACATATCCTTCTCATTTCTGGACAGTAATTTCTTTTGGACACACATGACAGGTGGCCAGAGACGACTGCTGAGTGGTAGTAGTACTGCAACCTGCAAACTTGCAAGGACATTGTGTCAGATTCGAGTTTGTCCAAGATGAGGCCCTCAATTGTTGCAGCCTCTTTAGCGTAGATTTGAAGAAATCCCAGGAAATACTCTTTGAGGATGACTATTTTGTTGGTAAAGCCAACATCGACATATCTATTGACCCTAGACATCTATCTGCTTGCGGTGTGCCAAATCAGGAGTTAAGTCTTACAGAATTCCACAGTACTTGTTTCGCCGTAAGTCGCCGAGTAGCTTGTCTCTCGTCGATGCAAGAGTACTAAGAAACACATTTTGGGTTTAAGGCGACAGAAAAGTGACTGACTTTGGATTCTTTGCGGCGTGGTTCAGGTATGACTGCTGAAGAGGATCGTACCGAGCTAGAAGATGGAGAAGTCCCAAGAACATTCTATTCCAATGTTTGTCTCACCAGCCAGGTAAAGGCTTTCTTGGTGACCGCGAAATGCCCGATTTTGAGAAACCAAGAACTAAATGCAGCTGATAACTCGTTAGGATTTTTTTGCCACCGTCTTTTTCCGATAAAATGTGTGCTTCAACAGTAGTGTCTATTCCACTTCCTTTGAGAAGTCTCCTCCTTGCTTCTATACATGTGGTTAAAGCCAGACGGCGAGAACGGCTGTTAATGGGCAATTAGTTCTTTAAGTTTTCCTCTACTGGTTAAACCGTTTTGCCAATTCAAGTGACAATCGGGAGTTTTGGCTCGGGGGAGAGGAGCTAGCAACAAAAGCAATATACTGACTGTTTTGAGGTAGAGTAGACCAGCCAGGGCATGCTATTTTCACGCTCATTACCCAGTTGCCTCTTGAACCAGGCCGTGCTCATGGCTCGACTTTCTTTTCCAGCAAATAAACCTTCTTTGTTCCGTAACAGGCCTAATCCTCGTAGTATTAGTTCAGTTCGAAGTGGCTGCGGAATGACGGGCAAAACAGAGGTTTAGTCAAACTTCCGATAGCCAATATCATTCATGGTCAGCACTTGGAAAATTGCTGTAGATTCGCTATCTTTTTCTCAAATGGTAGTGCTTGCACCCCAATGGTCCAAATGTTGGCTGTCTTCGTCTTCACAGAGCCAAGATTTTTTCTTGAAGCTTTCATCTAGAAGAGTGTTCATTTCTCCAGCGTTATCGAGCTTTCTCCCTACACTATTTTCCTCCTTTCCTTTTTCTCCTCTTTTTCCTGGTTTTTGTCATTGTCTAAATCCTGCTTGCTTCTGTCCTCCTCAAGCTGTTCTTCCTTATTCCCTCTGTGATTTTAAACATTCCCCTGTTTTTTCTATGTCTTTGCTGTTCTTCAGCTTTGCCTTATCAAGAAACTGTCTAGTAACTTGTTTGCATCTTTCTTCTCAAGTTTTCGTTTTCCGTGCTGGGCACCACTTGCCTTGTTTCATCCCAAGTCTTCTGAAAATAGATTGGGTGACCAAAAACGTACAAAAGTAAACAGCAGCCATAGTGACAATGCAGTTCACGGAGGCTGGTCAGAAGTAACGCTGACTTTCCCACCGTTGACTCCGTCTCCGGAGAAAAAGGTTGAGCCTTTGGGGAGCTACACAAAAAAGGCTTGGTAAGATTGAAAGTGCCGACCTCGTTTACTTGCTGGCTCTAGAAGACTCAATGCACACAGTGCCTTTTAGCATACAATCTAAAAATAAACACTTACTAATCGCTTTTTCAAACTTACTAAAGTGACTGACTATGTATGACAGGCCGGCACAGCTAGCTAAGTCTAGCTTGGTCAAAGTCTATAAAATGCTTAACTAGCTCAGCCAGCCATAGTCCAATCCGTTGAAACAAGTACATGCTTGAAATCAAGATTAGTTTCATATGAAAAAGTTTAAAAAAAATTTGCATTGTCCATTTTGCTTTGGGTGCTCTCTTGACCTTGTCACCCGCGGACGTTTGCCCGCTTGCTACGCCGCTGCTTGAAGCCATAGCATGAGAGCACGCTAGCTCAATCGCATGAAATTTGATGGGCAAACCCTTAACATCATTCTGTACAATTTGGAATCCTAGCCGCATTTTCTGACGTCTATTATAGAAATGGCAGCTGTTTCGCAGTAATTCGAATGACCCAGAGGCAATTACCAAGAGCGCCCTTGCCGTCGGCCCAAAAGGGGCTGCAGCAGCACAGGTCTGCAAGTATAACTTGATGCTGTGGGTTTCATATAGCCTGTGAGATGATACATTAGCTGATTTAACAGCCTATTTTTGTATGGTAGCAGAGAAGCCTTAAAGGCTATCGCAGCGGCAATGAAGGATCGCCCACTGCAGGCTTCGAACTCACGACCGCGAAGCCGAGGTCGTGAAGAGCAACCACCTCACCTAGTGTGCCATCGCGGTTCACCATAATAATCTCAATCTGATCTCAGTTGAAATAGTAAGAAGTCTTGCTACTGGTTCTCCTAGGTAGAAGTCCTTTGCTGATTCTCCGAGCGGATGCTGGTGTATGAGATATCAGATTAAGGATACATCGTCAGGGGAATATCTATTTAGCTTATAGTATTTTTTATAACTAATGCGCTAAGCTGCTATCAAATCTGTGGCTACTGCCTCGACTTCGTAATTTTTCATCACTATCCGTTAGTATACTTTGAGACCAACTACCTCAGGGACCAGTCATTGGCAGTGCGTTCTTGCAGTTTAACGAACGTTTGTGGTGTAAGATGTAGTAGTCGAGCAGTCAGCACAGACACAGTCAAAATTCACTGAACCGGTGGCTGTGCCTCCTAACATCTGGTCTAACTGAATTTGCAATCTCTAAATGAGAAATAGTTCAGTATCTATCGTCGAACGCATTGTCAATAGGTTATAAGATATCTGCAAACAGCTTCTGGAAAAGTTAAGGCAATGCAAGCACGGTGCTTTGCCCAGGTGACCTTAGGATCATCATCGATGCACATCCCTTAAGCACTAAACTCTAATCAATAAGCTAAAGCTGTGCATTCGCTACTGAAACTACTCGGGTCTAATTATTTCCTGGGGTATGACGAAAGCTTATACAAAACATTTGAATGCCCACTCAACCTGCATGTGTGGACATGCAAGAAAATCACGAGGTAGTTCGCAATCTAGTTGACTGGCCCATCTTAAGGACAGCGGTCTCGCTCCCGTCTAAAAAACTTGTTCCCATGACCCCTGAACTTCCTCAAAGCAAACGCCAAGCTTTCAAAGAAGAGAGCTATTGTCTTGCCTTCGATCATTATTGCTTACATTATAAAAGATTACCAGGCTGCAACTCACAGTTGAAAGGCTGCAGCTCGCGGCAGAGGGACTGCAGTTTAAGTAAAAACAGAGACCTGCAAAAGCACTAAAAGCCAGCAGTCGAGTAGGCAGCATGGATGAGCTAGCGTCTGGTAAAGTATGCAAACTGATGCACAAAACAGACAAGCTATCATTAGACGGCCAGCAAAAGACTCCCCAAAAAACAAAGCTTCGTTAATCTTCGGGCCAGCTCTCGACTGTCTTCATATGGGATGAGCAGATTACCAAAGAGACTTTCAAACACCGGCACAAGTGATCATCCAGAAGAATAAAATGCCTCTGACTGTCGGCAAGAAATGTTTAGTGAATAGCTAATCAATCTTACTAGCTATCAGAACCAGACTCTTCCTGAAACGGAAGTCGGCATATCTCTGGACCAACTCTTGTCCATATGAAGCCAGTATCAGGCTTTTTGCTTTCTGTAGGGTATGGCGAATTGACTGCCTTAAAGTAATCAGAAGGTGCACGACAAACAAAGTCCATGCAATCCAACTTGCGTGGCAGGTCTTCTTCTGGACCTGAAATATGAAGTTATGCAAGTAAGTAATTTGGATAAACCTTGTATAACTTTATAATATTATAAATAACAAAACATTTCTATAGCACCCACTGAGAATTAATCCCTTTCTAGGCTCTTGGCTGTAAAGAAAGCATGTTGAAACAATTAGTTGTACTATTCACAATGTCAAAAAGTATAACATTGCTAGAGGTGACGTGCATAGCATTAACATCTACATAATGGTTAGTGGTAGCATGCACAGTGCCAGCCTGCATGAGCACACAAAGCATGCACACTGCCAGCCTGCATAATAATAATAATGCACTTAATAAAGTGCCCTCAGAGAACTCAATCTCTTTCTAGGCGCTTGCATGAGCACACAAGGAACGAATCACAGGGACCTACTAAATGCTTTGATAAACAGATGCATTGTAAGCCTATTTTTTAAATGTCAAGTCACCGTCAGTCGGGAGCAGTCAGCAGTTCTAGGCTTTAGGAGCGTACGAACTGAAGGCACGGTCTCCACAGGATTTGAGGTTCGTACGAGGTACAGCTAAGCAATTTAGGTCAGAAAAGCAGGTGGCACGACCGCAAACCTGGTGGAGTAGTTCTCATAGGTAGACTGCAGCCAGAGAATGAAGGGACCCAGAAGTGAGTGATAGAACCTAGAAGTCGATGTGCTGCTTGATTGGAAGCCAGGGCAGGTCAGCAAGAAGTGGTGCGATGTGGCTGGCAACTGCGACGCTCACGACAGACAAGCCTAGCAGCAGAGTTGCGCACTAACTGAATGCAGCTGACTGCACAGGTCATGAGATCAATAAGCAGTGAGTTACAGAAGTCGAGACTGGATGTCACATATGCATGGACAAACTTGATGTAGTATCCATGTCAGGGCAAGCCCAAATTTTAGTCATGTTATGCAGCTGAACGTAGGCAGACTTGACTGTGGAGCTGATGTGGTCGTCTAGTGAAAGGCCACTTTGTAACAGGAAACCTAGATTCCGTGCAGGTTCAACAGGAGATATGCTGGCAGAGCCGATTTTGAGCATCAAGCTTTCCGATTCCTGAGCCCCGCTTGGTTTGCCCATAACTAGTGTGTTGGTTTTCTCATCATCTAATTAGAGAAAGTTTGCTGCCATCCATATTCGAATTAGACAAACTGGACGGCTGAGAAGGATCAAAGCAAATGTACAATGGAGTGTCATCTGCATAGAAATGAAAGTCTAAATTGTGTATGGTGGTGCTGGTTTAGCCCCGTGGTTAAGGTGCTCGCTCACAACCAAGGTCTGACCGAGGTCGTGGAATCGAGCCCGTGGCATATGTGAAGAGCCTGAATAGAGACAGAGTTCTCTTAGGGCACTACACAAGTGAATTATATATAGATATTTATTTTTTATACTGAAATGAAGCAGACCAAGCACAGCCCTGTACTCCAGTGGCTGCTCCGATGACCTTTGTCCGTTCACATCAATACTCTGGAGTCTCCCACTGAGATAGGGAGATAGGACCTAAACCATTGCAGTGCAGGGCCAGTGATGCCCAGGTGAGATAAGAGGTGCTCGAGACGGATTTAGTGATCTATAGCATCAAAAGCTGCCGAAAGATCGAGAAAAACAAGAAGAGACTCTACCTAAGTCACGAGCGGCTCTCAGCCGTCTAATAGCACGACACCATAAACCTCGAAAGACATTATTGATTCTAGGGAAAAGAGCTCGAATTCGGCCAACTTCTCATAAAAGAATTCAGCAGGACATATGCTGACAGAGCCAATTTTTATGACTCACCGATGATATATGTGGCAGGGTCAAACTTGTTGTTTGCTGGATCACTATCACGTTTCGTGGCTGTTGTTGGTAACAGCCACGTTATAACGGCACTTTTTTCGCAGTATTGATCTTGAAGAAGTCCACGTATCTGAGCAAAATAGACACCACCATCATGGTCCACCAGCGATACTATATCGCCAGTTTGGTAGAAATACCCCTTGAACGGAAAGAAGGAGCCTGCCATGCAAATCATTCGACATATCTGAGCAGCCGAAATAAACTGAATCAGGCATGGATGCTAAAAATACCCACTGAATATCAGCGCTTAAAAAATTACAACACACCATTCAAGAGGCTTCTAAACTGATTTTTCAGATTAAACTAAACCCTACCGATGTCGCAGTCATGGAGGCCGTTAGCAATATTGCTCCTCTCAATACCTCGGGCTAGCAGTCACGTATTCATCAAAGCCATGCACCCATCTCAGCAATTTACTGCGTTTCAAATATTTAGCAGAGCTGGGCCCCACTTACGTTATAGTAGAGAGACTCTGACGTTGTAATAGTAGCCACCGCGCTCGGCGCTTTTGATGGCTACAAACCGTTAATTACTTTTTAACTGACTATCCAAATATACCAAAATAAAGCGGCTTCAAAAATTCATGCGCTTCACGTACGTTTTTCTTGAATATAACCCGTCGATTTTTACCCTTGGCTGCGAGCGCTTTCATGAGAAGCAGTCGATTACCACCTTTGGCAGACGAGGGTCGAATCCGAGCACTTTTCCTAGTACCAATAACGTCTTTAAGTGTTGAGGGTGTCGTGCTATTAGGGGGATGAGAGCCGCTTGCGACCGAGCTCTTCGAATTGCCCGGCGCCAAAACAGCGGTGCTATCCGACGTAGACTGGGGAGTTGACCTACCGCTACCGCCACCCGCGCTGCTGGCAGATGCTGGATTTTGCTGCAAAACTTCCAAGTAACAGGCATTGCAGGAAACAAGACCGCCTTCTTCTTTACGCCACATCGCCGTCTCCGTCGTCTTGCATTTTTTGCACTCGGGTTTCGCGCCAATCGGCATATTGAGTATTCTCGACTTCTCCGGTCCCCTGGCAGCGGAAGTTATGCCGTAACGCTGTAGTAGCAACTGTATGTGTCTCAGGGACGAGCAATTTTGGCCGTGGATATCACAGTACTAGATAAATTTTCCATTATTTTCAAATACAAATAAATCTCATTAGGGCTGGGGTATCTTAATCCAGAGAACTTCATTTTGTCTGAACCGATGGATCGCGACGGCAACTAAAGCGATATGTCATCCGAGTTGATGGCGGCGTTCTAGTGTCTGGGCGCACGATGCCGTAAGAGTATGAATATTTATTATATAAATATATGTTGTTAGCAACTTTAAATCATGTGTGCATGTTTTTGGCCAGCACCTCTAACATCCTTCCAGTCATAGATAAAGGAGATGGGCCACGGGCGCTGGAATCGGAGTTTGCATCGAAGGTAACTTTTATCTGCGTATCTCTTAGTTCTAGAGTTGGTCTAAGCACCTTTCGGGAAATTTTCGGCTTCTGAATTGCACCAGTAAATCCATAGGTGAGATCACTATCATAACTGCTGCTTGCACTATTCCAAAACTTTCGGATAGTCGAATAATAATAAAAATAATACGTTTGTTATAGCGCCTCAAAGAACTTAGTCTCCTTATAGGCACTTCATATTTGCAGCAAAGGAAGCCCAATTGAATTGTTAGTGGCAGCATGCTAAATGACAACAGGCATAACCTGGTTAGAGGTGTCATGCGCAGGGTCAGCATGCAAATATGGTTAGTAACAGCATGCATAGTGTCAGCGAGCGTAAGTTCACAAAGGAAAAATCACATTGACCCACTAAATGCTGTGATAAATAGATGCGTTTTAGCTTCTTTTTAGACGCGGTCAATCAGGGAATGTTGTATGGCCATTCGGAAGTGAGTTCCAGGCTTTGGGAGCATACGAGCTGAAGGCAAGGTCTCCAAAGGATTTGCAGCTCGTACGAGGTATAAGTTTTGTGTGTGCCTGCGCTTTCTGCTGTAATTAGCCAAGCGCCTGACACTAATACACATGCCTCACCTGTGGCCAATAGTTAAGCCTTTGAAGCAGCGAAGCGTCGGGCCACTGATGAAGGTTATATTCCATGTCGTCTGCTGCGATTTTTCGAGCTCTCATTTATGTGCCCGTTGAGAGGAATAAAGAAGAGTCTTGTTTACCACGCACGAGCACCCGTTGTGTCTCTGTGAGACTCCCACTAGAACAGCTGCCGCCGGAGACACTGCCATGCAACATAAGTAAATGATTAGATTCCAAAAACGGGTATTGCGATGCTTAGCTTTGTGGGGGAGTAGATCTCCTTTTAGGCTGGAGCCAAAGAATGGAGAGACCTAAGAGTGAGTGATTGAACCTGGAAGTAGATGCGTTGCTTGAATGGGTGCCTGTGCGGGTCAGAAAGAATTGATGTGATGTGGTAACTGCGACGCTCACGACAGACAAGCCCAGCTGCCAATTTTTGCACTAACTGTAAGCTCTTGATTGCATGGGCCGGAAAGCCAACTAGCAGTGAGCTACAGAAGTCAAGACGTGATGTCACAAATGCATGGACTAATCTAGATATAGTTTCCCTGTCTAAAAAAGTTCGAATTTTTAGCCATGTTATGTCGCTAAAAGTAGGCAGCCTTGACTGTGAAGCTTACGTGGTCATTTAGTGAAAGGTCCCTTTGGAACAGAACACCTAGATTTCGTGCAGATTCAACAGGAGATATGCTGGCAGAGCCGATTTTGAGTGAAAGGTTTTCCAATTTCTGAATCACACTTGTTTGCCCATAACTAATAAGTTGATTTTATCGTCATTTAATTTAAGAAAGTTTCCTGTCATCCATATGTGGAGGTCATCAATACACGCAGCAATGGAGTTGAGAGAATTCGACGTGCTGGAGGACTGGGAGGGGTCAAAGCAAAGGTGCAACTGGGTGTCTTCTGAATAAAAAAAAATATGATTCATTTATATAGCGCCCCAAGAGAACTTAATCTCTATTCAGGCGCTTCACATATGCCTCGGGGCTCGTGCCCACGACCTCAGTAAGACCTTGGTCGGGGCGAGCACCTTAACCGCTAGACCAAACCAGCTCAGGCGTGAAAGCCTAGCTGGTGCCTTGCAATCACAATGACAAGAGAGAGATTATAAACCGTGAAAGAAACCGGACCAAGCACAGAGCCCCGAGGTACCCCTTACTCCAGTGGTTCCTCGGATGATCGTTGTCCATTTAACTTCAATACTCTGGAGTCTGCACCGAGATCTACCCTTGTAATAAGCTAGGTTTTTTTAGTTAGTCCGTAAATCCGTCGCAGGCACAGATGCCTCTTCAAGTTGATCAATTTTTTGCGATATACCGCGCCTGCCCAAAAAAAATTTGCAACAGCAAGGGCCCCTTTACTTTTGAGTTCCGCTGAGTGCGTTCCCTCTTAACTGCACAAACCAATTATGGCATGCTAGTAAAAATCTGTTTTCTACAATAATAATAATAATACATTTGCTAAAGCGCCCACAGATAAATCAATCTCTTTCTAGGTGGTTTATAATTGCTTCAAAGTGAGCACGGTCATATGATATACATTAGAGCCCATGCGATTCACCCTTTGCCGTATCGTTTTGAGGTTTTAATTTAGTAAAGCTATCTCCCCATCCCCAAAACTAGAGTTGCTTGCCCAAATAAACATGACCAGACTGCTACCGCATATCGCACAGGAATGTCCGGCTGCAATTTCAATCCTTCTGGGTACCACGCGGCTAGGCCATTTTGGGTTCAGATTATCTCAGCGGTAAGCAGCGTTTAACCGAAGACTGCGGGATTTTCCAAACTCTCGGAGTGCCAGAAGGGTACTCTCCTGCATTGAAAAAAGCGAGGATTATTCTAATCGGGAGATTGCGAGGAAGGTCGGTATTACGGAAGCCGCAGTGAGATACAATTTGAAGCTGGAACAGACCGAACGGATGAATCTCCGGGTCGGGAACGGTAGGCGGTACTACACAACGATACGCGAGCACCGGAAGATGAGGGCGGCGGCAATGCATAGCAGGTTCACCAGTTCATTGAAAATTAAGAAAGAGCTGGAGCTCTCAGCGATTACTGTCAGCAAAAGAGCAATCAGGACGAGGCTCGGCGAGCAAGGTGTGCGGTCCACGGTTGCTAAGAGGAAGCCGCTACTTAACTTTACGCCCAAGTATAGGAGGCTTGCTGTCGCCCGTAAATACTGGCAATGGACCCCAGCTGAGTGGAAAAAATTTGTATGGACTGGTGAATCTAACTTCACCATATTTGCCACCTCCCGGAGCACTCAGCGAGTGTGAAGACCAAACAATAAAGCATATCTAGATGTTTTTCGCGTTTCTCTTTGCAGCATATGTAAAGCGCCTAGAAAGAGATTGAGTTCTCTGAGGGCGCTTTATCAAGTGCATTAATTATTATTTCTCTAAAAGACGGTGAAATACGGTGGTGGTTGGAAAATGCTATGGGGTTTCTTTAGCGCTGCTGAGGTAGGAAGCTTGCACCGAGTTCAGGGGATAATGAATGCAGAACGCTACTTGGACAGTGTTAAGAATTTTATATTCCGTCAGCTCACAGCATTCATGATACGGATTGTATTTGGCTGCGGGCAATGATCAGAGAATACCGCAGGCATAGTAAAGGACTTTTTTGAAAACCATATGCGTCAAGGCTGCGATCACTTCCATATTTTGGAAGGGCCTGGTCGGAGTGCAGATTTGAACCCCGCTGAAGATCTTTGGCAGGAGTTGGAGCGTAAAATACGCAAACGTGTCATCCTTCCACGAAATTGGAATGAATTATTCGAACCTCTGGAGAAGGAATAGCAGAAAATTCCATCTGACGTAAGTGAGAAGTTTTTAGGGCCAATTCTCAGAAGGCTCCTCGCCGTTATAAAAAAAAGGTGGTAGGAGCAATACGCTACTAATTTTTTTTTATTTTGATTTTATTGCTGCAATTTTGTGCACAATAAACTGCTTTAACTACGGCATGCTTCAATTTATTTCAGCAGGGTTGGCTTTCGCGTTTTATCTTGTTCCATCTACCTATCGGGCTGACACTCAGGGTGCGAAGATTTTTGGGCCGGTACTGTATATAGATAGTATTACTATGACGGTCCAGCAACGACTATTGTCAAAAAATGAGAAATTGAAGATGATTTGCTTCCTTGAGCATGTAGCTGGATCATGCAATCTCACAGTTTAAATTTGACACTAAAACTCTAGAACTTCATCAGACTATGAACATTAAAGGGTTTTCAAAGGGTAGCCATTGATTCCAGCAGTTCGCATATGCGTACCTCTGGTTTCAGGGTATCCAGCTCAGCTGCCTCACGAGATCCACGGTCTTCACCAATTTGCATAATTTAGGCTAAGCGTGGCATCAAAATTCACATAATTTCTGTGGTGGCCTGAGTGCTCGGCCGGTGCACGCCAGAAGGCCGGGTTCGACCGGTGCACGCTGGCACGTTCTTGACGGCCTTATGTTCTTGTGTTCTGACGTGTTCTGACTTTTGCGTTCTGACGTTCTCGACGACCGGTGCACGCACGCTCGTTCTTGACACGCTGGCTCGCCCTTAATGCGATGTGCACACGCTGGCTCGCCCTTGAACCTGATTTTTACGCTCTTCTTGGCCGCCGAAACACCGGTAGCCTTGGAGAACATGAAATTCAGCCAGATGGTCACTCAGTCCGACGGCAGTAGAGACTTCGCGAATGAGCTGGGTTGAGAAGTTTGATCTGGCGGCAGAGACTCGATGTATTGCCGCTTCCAACAGCCACAAATTCCTGCCCTCTTTTTAACCGGCGGAGCGTTCTCTGTACACAGGAGCGTTGATGGGTAGGCGAAGAAAGATTACACTATATTCAAAGAGGCTCTCCTGGGTGCCTTTTCGGCGGATAAATGTAGAGCGCATGCGCTCACGACACGGCGGCTCCAAGCTGGGTACCGGTGGATATATACGCTCGAGTTTGGGCAGGCTGGCCGGACTGGTGAGTGCGGCGGCGAAAGATGATTTGCTAAAATGCGCTTTCGTCACCGGGCGTCCCGAGTGTACCGGCGAGCAGCTCCGCGCGGCCTGCGCTCGCGATAAGATGGCGATTTCCGAGGTTGTTGAGAAGGCTCGAGCGCTCATAAGTCGCTACGAGCCGAGCTACGCGGCTGCAGTCGGGGCGGTGGGAGCTAGAGCCGCTCGTCCAGCTCCAAGAAGAAGCTTTTGCTTCACATGCTTCACATGAAAGAGCCCATAAGCCGCGACTGCCGCTCTTTGCAAAGGCACAGAAGGCTGCACCTCGTGTGCGGTGACGACTCGCACCAAGCAGCGGCATGTCCGGAGCTTCACGCAGAGACGCAGCCAAAAAACGAGTAAGGGGAAGCGCACGTTGTAGCGCCGGCGCACTCCTCTGCCTGTCTACTCAACTGCCAACGAGAAACGTTCACAACGGTGGTCGCATTATGAAGGCGCTTCTTCGTATCGGCCTCTCTTGGTCGATTGTGACTAAATCGCTGGTACTGCGTGCCACCTCGGCGAATACTTATCAGATTTACAAGCCTGTAATTACGTTTAATGGAGCAGTTGCTCTTTGCCGGTCGGCGTGCCGCACGACGTGCTCTACGCTGGGCATGCCAATAGAGCTTGATTGCCTTGTGTAAAAGATCGTACTGTCGGGCTATGGTATGCTACTTGGCATGGATGCTGTTCTGCCGCTGCGAGGCGTGTTGATAGGTCCTGAAGGCGATTCAGTAACCTCCAATAGGCGAGGCAGTGAAATCGGGATACTGTCATGCGAGGTTGGCATTTCTGAGACTTTTCGGTGGTGTACCGCGATGGAAAATGGGTCGTGAAGTGGCATTGGGCCGACGGCGTTTCGTGTCCCGCTTTGGTAAACCGTGTAGAAGCCTACCGTTTGGCAGGTGACTTGTAGACCGGCTACGACGTGGAGATCCTAGAATGGATCCTGCGCGGCTGGCTGAAGCCTTTGAATGGGGGTGTGAAGGCCTCGTGCCTCTAATTGCTGTGTTCCAGGGCAGTAAAGACAAAGTAAGGCCTTTTTTAGACTACCGCGAGCTAAATCAATACGTCTTCAGCCACACTGCCAACGGTGACGTTTGCAGCGAGAAGCTTCGGGCGTGGCGCCGCATGGGAAGAAATGACTGCATGGTCAAGCTTCGCCAAGCGTAGTAACGCTTCATGTCGACCAGATCCTGCGGAAATATCAAGTTTCGCCTACCGAGGGAACCGGTAATGCCTTGCACGGCTAGGCTTTGGCTTAAACTTAGCGCCTAAAGTGATGACCGCAGTGCTAGATAGCTTGCTTTCTATGGATCGACGGGTGCGCGAAAGCACTGACTCATACGTGGACGATATAATTACCAGCAATAACATTGTAACGACTGAACATGCTATCTCTCTCGTATAATAGTTCGGGCTAGAACCTAAGCCTCCCCCACCCCCGACAAAATTGGTTGGATGACGCGTGCTAGGTTTCAGCATCAATGCCCTTGACGGGAGCTTAAGTGGCGAAGAGATAACAAAGTTGAGCTGCTTCCTAAAAGCGAGACCCAGAGGCCGCATTTCTCGTGGTGTGGATTGCTAACCAGCCGTTTTCCGTTGCCGAATGGCTTCGACCGGCGTGCAGCTACGTAAAGAGAGCCACAAGTGACGTATCGTGGGATGCCAAGATTACGGAAGACGTCCGTCGGATGGCACTAGAGATAAGCCGGCGTGTGATAAAACAAGATTCAGTATCCGACGTCTGGAATGTGCAGTCGACATCCTGCGCACAGGTATGGTGCAACTCAAGCAGCTTAGAGATAGGCGCCAGCTTTCGAAAGCCAGATGACGTAGCGCATATAAATCTGTCCGAGCTCGAGGCTGTCATAATGGGCTTAAATTTAGCCCTGGCCTGAGGCCTGCGAGAGATCGATATGTTTACTGACTCGGCCACTGTGCATTCGTGGCTTCGAACTCTTGTAGAAGGCGATAAGCCAATTCGCATGCGAGGTCTGCGAAAGGCATTATTACGAAATAGAACAGCAATAATCCGCGACGTAATTAAGGAATATGACCAAGTGAGAATGAAGCTAGTCCGTTCATCCGCCAACAAAGCAGACCACCTAATGTGTGTGTCGCAGCCTTGGCTCAATCCAATCGCGAATCTCGCAGCCGCTGCTCCAGCACAAGAAGTAAATCTGTGCTATCTCCACGACTTACATGACCTGGGGGTTTACCGCACGTTGCACATAGCCAGGCTCTGCTTTCCCGGCATGTCCATAACGTGCGAGCGGGCGGAGCGTTAAATTATGCATGCGTTGCCGGTCTGTGGATCCAGCGCCAGTGTCTTGGAGTCCTTGACATCTGGAGGTAGATGCCAATTGCCGCCGCCTATCCACTGATTTTACCTTCTTCTACGGGCAAATTATCTTATACTTGTCGACAGCGGCCCCAGCAGGTTGGCCATCTCGTGGCTTATCCCCGACTAGAGCGAGACCTCGGTGGTTCGACACTTGGAAGAGATATTCCGAGAAAGGGGTCCACATTTAGCAGCTCTTAAAAAATGGACAATTCCGACTCCTTCCGATCTAACGCTGTTGCACGATACGCAAAATTTATCTGTGTGCCTGCCATTCCTCTAGAAACGGTATAGGAGAGCGAAACCCCCAAACCATAAAATGAATGGCAGCCCGTAGTGGATGGGACATTCTGATGATGATGTACTGGTACCATCTACCAGCCACAGCCGGATTGAGCACCAGGTCATCGCCTAGCAGGCAGCTTTTCTCGTAGGAATAGTAAACACCGATGGCTCGGAAGCCTCGCATTAAAAGGCCTGACAAATGTGTCTTTATAGGGTCAGTCGGTTCTATTACCCCCACCCTCCAGAACGCGTTGTTCCGCATTAGCCTCAGGGACAGTTACTGCTCCGGTTGGAGGAGTCGGCATTGAAATCGGTGGAATAAGCCGACATGTAGCGGACATCAGACCGGTACCAATCGCAAGGAACCCCTCGAAACGAACTTTGATTCTAGTCTTGGTAGTGCGGCCAGAGCCGATGAGCCCAGCAGATAGCTGCGGCCAAGATGGAACCTGAGGCCACCGTCGTAATATGGGGTCTACGTGCTTACTGTTTAGCTAAATATTTTTGATGCAGCGTTTCACTTTCGATGCTAATATGTGTCATGCTTTTCGCTTCCACCGATTTGAGATATAATGTTAGCTTGTGCTTCGGTTAGCCCTGCTTGACATGTGATCTTTAGATCATGGAGGCTTGTAGTCCGAGTGCTCAGCCAGTGTATGCTGGCAGGCTGGGTTCAACAGGGGCAGCTGACTCGCCCTTGACGTGACCTAGCCCGCCGGTGGCAAGTAGGCCGGGGCTAGCTGACCGGCAAAGTTAGTGGGAAGACTGGTAGAGGTGAAAGCTGTTGTATGCTGTCGCTCTGCGATTGCTAGCCACATACACAATTTTTTAAGCCTTCTCGGTGTCAACGTGTCATCGCTTGTGTTCCGTTAGATCTTCAAGATTCAATTTTAGCAGGGTTTTTCGGAATCCCGAATTTCAGTATAGCAGGCAACTACTTCATCGTTCAGAGACTCAATATCACATTCAGTTCGTGCTTAAACACGCCAATAAAGAACTCCTTTCACTTTCAACGTTCATCAATAATGACAGCGATGTGGCTAGCAAAAAATGATTTCTAATGTTAAGCAGCAATAACTACGCCTCTTATACTAAGTGTGACAAACGGGACGCGTGGCTTCCACGTTAGGGCCGAACTAACCTGCAAACGCAGAGCCCATAACGGTCTCAGCAGATGTATTTCGGTGACGCCTGAGCCTTGCATGCGCTTGATTCGACTTGATTTGAATTTGGTGACTTGATTCGAATGATAGTTGTGTGGTTTTATTTAATTGATGACACTGCCCCTGATCGCTGTACGAGTGGGCTGTGACACTCGATGTGGTAAGCAGCCGGACGTGCTATTAGTGTTTGTTTTGACAAGGGAGTCAGGGGACTCCGGTGGGCGAGAGGGACGAGGAGAGTTGTGCTTCGCCCTGCTCCGTGTGGAGGTGGAATAAACTGGTGGTGTTGCTCGTCGGCTGGTGTTCTGTGCCGTTCGCGACGATAATTCAGACTACAAGTTGAACATCCTATGTATACAAATATAAATATAAATAAATAAAATATATATATATATATATGTGTGTGTGTGTGTGTGTGTGTGTGTGTTGTGTGTGTTGTCTGTGTTGTGTGTCTCTGTGTGTGTTTGTGTGGGTTATATAATCAGTCCGTTTGCACTTCCTCAAATTAATACTAAAACGAGCACACTAATTGTTACTATCTATAATAATAATAATAATGCACTTGATAAAGCGCCCTCGGAGAACTCAATCTCTTATTAGGCGCTTTACATTTGCTGCAAAGGGAAACGCGATTGAATCGTGAGTAATATCGTGCCTGATAAACAACATGAATAACCTGGTTCGGGGTGACATGCACAGGGTCAGCATGCAAATGAGGTTAGTGGCAGCATGCACAGTTTCAGCACGCATATGCACATGAAGGACAAATCACAGGGACCCACTAAATGCTGTCCTAAATAGGTGTGTTTAAGCTCTTTTTAAATGTGGTAAAATCAGGGAATGTTCTGACGCAAGTCGGGAGGGATTTCCAGGCTTTGGGAGCGTACGAACTAAAATCATGGTCTCCAAAAGATTTGAGGTTTGTACAAGGTATTGGTAAACTGTTGGATTCCGAAAAGCGAGTGGTACGATGCTTGGCCTGGTGGGGTAGTGAATCTGAGAGATAGGATGGAGCCAAAGAATGAAGTGACGTAAAAGTGAGCGACAAAACCTTGAAGTCGATCCATTGCTTGACTGGGAGCCAGTGCAGGCCAGCGAGAAGTGGAGTAATGTGGCAACTGCGACACTCACGACAGACAAGCCTAGCTGTAGAGTTTTGCTCCAGCTGCAATCACCTGATTGCACATGCCGGTAGGCCAGCAGGCAGTGAGTTACAGAAGTCAAGACGGGATGTCACAAATGCATGGACCAACTTAGACGTGGTATCCTTATCTAAACAAACCCGAAGTTTAGCAATGTTATGTAGCTGAAAGTATGTAGACTTGATTGTGGACCTGCTGAGGTCGTCTAACGAGAGGTCACTTTGGAACATGACACCTAGATTTCGAGCTGATTCAACAGGAGATATGCTGGCAGAGCCAATTTTCCACATAAATAGTCCACATGCGGAGCATAATGCATCCGCTCGGTGCAAGCACTCATCGATGCTCTGTCAATCAACTATCACTGTTTACCATTGACTAACTCAGCAATAACATAAAATAAATGTCAGTTTCTGGCACCTGCAGTTTCACACTTCAATGGATGTTCCTGTATACGCCGGCCTAGCCGCCCTTGTTTGGCCTAGGGGTAAGGTGCTTGCCCTTAACGCGGAGTGAATGAGTTAAGACGCAGCGGCGCAGCAGCTCTGACGGCGTTTCGCAGTCTAAAGAATCTTGAGCATCCGTTACATCCGCACACTGCGAATCGCCGGGAATCGACCGGGACTGCGCGAGGTCACCTCCGCCGGGGGCGTTCAGCAGCCAGCCCCCTGCAGACGATACTGAAACCTTAAATATAGATATAATTAATTTGTATAGCACCCCAAGAGAACCTAATCTCTATTCAGGCGCTTCACATATGCCGCGGTGCACCAGCCGTCGACCTCAGACGGGCCTCGGTCGGGGCAAGCACCTCAACCGCTGGACCAAACCAGCAACCTTATCGGGTAAGCGCGACGCACGCAACGGTAAGGTTGCTCTGTGGCATTGGACAGCGTTCTCGAATGATTGGACTCATCAAGCGGCCTCGGCCGAGTAGAGAGGGCCGTTTGCGTAGGCTGGCTCATGCCTTTGGGAGGCTCGCGCGTGTCGTCGCTAGCGACGTCGCAAACATTGCTAGGTAGCCCGCTGTGAATCGAATCTTGCTTCTTGAATCTTGACACGCGACCCGCCTGCTCGAGTTGAGAAGAGCGCTCCTCGGCCAAATGACAGGGCTAGAGGTTCCGGCGGACCGACGCTCGCGTTAGCTCCGAGCATCCTGCCATATTGAGTTGAACCGGCCGGCGGTCTTCCCTCCGGTCGGTACGGAATGACCGGCGGCTGAGGCCGCTCGGCCTCGGTCGCGCGTGCCTCGGACGTCGCTGGCTTTCCTCGTCGCCTCGCCCGTCCGCCGTCCGCTACGCGCGGCCACTCATAGCGCGCAAGTCCGCATCGTCGGCCCACCCGTGAGCAGCAGCATTAACCGGAGTCTTCCGCTTCCGCCTCTCCCTCGCACTGCCCGCCCAGCTTTTGCGAAGGGCCGCTGCTGGCGCTTTTGCGAAGGGCCTAGCTGCTGGCGCTTGACAATCTCCAAGCGACGCGTCGCGCGCCGCTCGAGCGGCGCCCCGTCTGTCCGCGGCGCTCTTCGGAAACGGCGGTGATAGCTGTCGCTTCGGGCGTCGCGCGTTTTAGCTGAGCTCGCCGTCGTCGCCGCCGCCCTTCGAGAGCGCCTGCCTGCATCCTGCGTCTGCCGCCGCGACTGGAACTTCCGGTGGGAAGCCTGCCAGACTCGTCTGATGGATGCCGGAGGAGAGAGCTCTCGATTAGTCAAGGCGTCGCGGCAGTCTCCCTGGCTCACGCTTTAGGCTAGCGAGCTGCGCGTGCAACGGCGCTCGCGAGTGCGCCAGCCGCTGCCCGCGCTGGCCGCAGCGCTCCCCGCTCGGCGGCGAAGCGGCCGGTCAAGGCCACTCGGCCTAGTCGCAACCCTCGGTAGATGGCTCGCCGATGGCGCTTCGGCTCCCTGGCATTTTGGGTAGCGGTTTTCTTCACCCACCTTTGAGTTATCTATCAGCCTAGCTAGGTTTGTCTGTCGAGAACGTCGCAGATGCCACGTCATACCACTTATTTGCTGACCTGCACTGGCTACCAGTCAAGCAACGGATCGACTTCTAGGTTTTGTCGTTCACTTTTAGGTCCCTTCATTCTTTGGCTCCAGCCTAGCTAGTCAGATCTACTCCCCCACCAGGCCAAGCATCGTACCACTCGCTTTTCGGAATCTAACTGTTTACCAATACTTCGTACAAACCTCAGATCCTTTGGAGACCGTGCATTTAGTTCGTATGCTCCCAAAGCCTGGAACTCACTCCCGACTTTCGTCACAACATCCCCTGATTTGACCACATTTGAAAAGAACTTAAGTGCATCTGTTTAGGACAGCAAAGGATCGATTAAAACAGGACTCAAACCCATGACCATGGTCGTGAAGAGTGAGTGCCTTATCCTGGGATAAAACCCTAGAGCTAGTGTAATTAGTCATACCACTGCCGAACTTAACTCTGAAATGCTTGCTTTCCCACTAAGGAATATGGAGACCAAGGTATCAATAAAGTAAGTAGGCTTATTTCTGAGATATTGACAGTAAAAAAGTGTAAGAGGTTATCTGATATAAAAGTCACATTTATATTGCAACCGAAGGGCCTTAGCGATGCTAGCACACGCTTCCAGCGTGCAATAAAGAATTGCCTGCTGCAGGACTCGAACTCGCGACCCAGATCGAGGCTTTGAGTCCTTCAGCAGGCAGTTCTTTATTGCCCTAGAACTTCTGCACTGGCTAAAGCTCGAATGCTAAAAAAACTTGGTTGATCTTGTACCTGATCCAGTACCTTGTGCTTCTTTCATATGCACCCAAGGATAAGTAAGCGACCTGTCCTACTCTTGATCTTACAGAACTCGAAAAACTGTGTACTCGCATGCACCCAAAGCTGGTCTATACGTGTACAATGTAGACATATGAGAACTCTTGACTGATCATTGTCCTCATCCAGCTGCTGTATTGCAGTAGAAACCTTTTGACTTGCAAAGTTTTGCATGATATTTGAGAGTGAACATTGGCACACTTTTTGTTTTGCTCTGCCACCAGTTTCCTTATCAGTAGGAAAATCGACAGCTGGGAACCTTATGTTTATGATGTTTGTCTATGGTAAAATTACTGCTCCTCTTTTCGTAAGTGAAGGAATGAGAGAGCACATGTTCACTTGCAGATAGCAGGGTCCTCCTTGTCGCTCTTTGATTGCCATGCCGCGCCCGTGGTCGTCGATATAGATCCTGCGAGAGATAACCCGAGTGCACTTCAAGCTCCCCCAGCGAACTCTGTGAAACTCTACCATTCTCTCCCGTGCCCTCCTTTCCCCTCCGCTGCAGTTCTATCTCAAACCCTAGCACCAGTCAATATATCGAGAACAAATGACGAGTTACTTCAATGCGAGCAAACAGCCGCCAGGACCCAAAAAAGGTTAGCAGAAGATGAGAGAAAATTCGAGAAATTTAATGCTTGTGTGTATAATAAGTGTAGCAAGATTACCAGCCGTTAGAACAGCGGTTCTCAACCTGTGGGTCGCGTCCTATTTGGGGGTCGAACGACTCTTTCACAGGGGTCGCCCAAGACCATAGGAAAATACGCATTTCCGCATTTTCCACACAGTAATTTTATGGTTGGGGGTCGCCACTGTAGTTGGATTTTATGCAGACCTGTACTGCTCCTCTGGAAAAATGGTGGTGGATTCACCATCAGAGTCGTCCAGTGCACAGCTGTGGTCCGCCTCGAATGAATCATCGGGGTCGGCGAGTACACAGCCGTGGTAGAGGAAAAGGGACTCGAATGGGGCGAAGGGAGTCGTGCATCCCTCTGTTCCGTGCGTCGTACATTAAACTGTTGGTGTTGGTCATCGGCTGGCTCTCGGCGTGCGTGAACCGAACAACAAGCTATTTCTGGGGATGGAGCCAATGACCCCCTTTAAGATGTCGTGTGCAGCGTTTCAAAGCTTCGACGGCTTTGGAGATTTCGTTGGCTGGCTGCTGAAATTCGAGAGAGAGATCGAGAAAAGTAGCTACGGACATGAGAAACTGTATTAAAGGGTCGCAGCATTAGGAAGGTTGAGAAGTGTTAGAAGGAACCGTCAAGCAGATTGCGCCTGCAGTCGATTTTGCCTTTTCCCGCAGTCCCAAGCTCAGCTCAGCTCAGCGGTCTCGCGCTCCGTCTCGTTGGCTGAGATCTACTTGGCGCTCGGTCAATCAGCAGCAGTTTGCTGCTCCGAAATAAACCTCACGAGATCAAGGCGCCCGGTGCTCTGCAATTGGCTGGCGTGAGAGTGCTCGGTGCAGCTGGAAACAGTGGCGGTCACCACTGAAATGCACAACTGTTTATTCTGTAGAGAGAGCAGAAACAATTCGACAGCTAGCAATGCCTGGCAACTGGGTGCAAATCACCTTTAGCTCGCCCTAGCGTCGTGCCAGTGCTCAAATGAAGCGGAAATATTGAAGCCATCGACGCCTGCCTACTAGTCTGTCCACTCGACTAGCAGAAACCTCGAGTAGGTTCAACGGCGAACTACCCTACCAGTTTCCGGCGTTCCGAGTGGAATCTCGGAAGTCAAGTTTCGCAGTGAAGAAATCTTGGAGGAAAGAAGTCAATCGATTTGAGCACCGAGCCCGGGAAGCGCAGGAGAGACCCTGCAGGGTTAACGAAGTGTCCAACGCATTAGCCTGCGCTGCAATCCAGCCGCCTCCAGGTGGAGCGCTGCCCTCGGGCGCTCAGGTCAGGCATGTATCGCGAGGTCAAAGTGGTATTCAGCGACACACCTGTAGCACGACGCTTCAATTCGATTCCAAGCATGCAGCGCTGAGAAGCGGCAGTGTTGAGTGCGCGTGCTGTTGTTGTAGTTAGCACGGGAACGCCTCACCAGCGGCCAATGGTTAGGCAATCGGCACAGCCCTGCGTCCTGCTACTAACGTACACGGGATACTACCCGACGCATCCATCCCCCACTTTGGGGCATTCCCCAACGCCGGTAATTCCCTGGCTCCCTCTCTCTCTCTCTCTAAATATATATATATATATATATGTGTGTGTGTACATATATATATATATATATATATATATATATATATCCGCTTGTGTTCGCACTTGTGACTCCACGAGACTTGCTAGATCTGCCGCCGCCGCCGCCGCCGCCGCCGCCGCCGAAGCCACAGTACAACTGCGGCAGCTACTTCGAACGCCACCTGCCCCCACACAGCAACCGATCGGACAACGGGCACCTAACGCTTGATCTCGTCGGGTGCGGGCTTATTAGTGATAGTGCAATTACTCTGCTGCTCATGGCTACACGCTGGCTGAGCGACAAGCGACCTATCACCGAAATCTGGTGAGCGATACTTGGACTATTGCTCTTCGTGCCACCGAGTTTTGATGTGCCTTGATTTGCCTTGAGTTTTGATGTACCTTGATTTGCCACCGAGTTTTGATGTACCTTGACTTGCCGCCGAATTGTAATGAACCTCACAAAACACCTGTGAGGGACGGCAGGAGCTGCCGACTAAGTAATTCACTCTTTAACCCTCTTTTTCTTTTCTTATTAAATAGCTCGTAGCGTTAAATTGGCAATTATTTGCATGTGAGCGATCGGTGAAGGTTGCTCAAAGTTACACATGACCTGTTGGCATTTTGAGCTTTCACATTTACTTCATCAAAGGAACCGTGGATTTATGTTTTGCTTCAAGAACGGAACCACGGATTCATAAAATTCTTTACATGCTGCGATCTACATGTGCTTGACATGGTTAGCTATTAATAGCGTTAGCTTGAGGAAATGTTTCTGGCCATTTCGTAGGGAATTGATATTGATAGAATGCAATAGCTAATACCTAAAAATGTTCTCTCAGATTATATCGTCACCAGCTTTAACTGCAGTGGGAATGCAGTCCACATTCCATTTGCTGCCTAACGTTTGACGGTCATTCACATTCACACATACGGAGTCCAATCAATAATTTCAAAATACATAGCCCACGAGTGTGGGCTCGTGTTCACGTCAGAACAGAAAAGGGCCGCAAACACAGCGCTCATAACAATTCTAGTCTTTGAGTTCTCGGTGGACGCTATATCAAATGCATTATAATTATTATTATTCTTATTTAGTCCCAGCCGACGCTCGACAAATACAGGTGAATCTCTCAGCCTTGAAATCATGGCCAAGACTTCTAGAGCAGCATCAATGCACGCACATCAGCACTCGCGCGTCTGTAGGCTCAAAGTCTATAGCTGAAACTCAGATCAGTTGCCAAAACACTTATCTATAATTGCTTATTGTACGACTTCGGTTGTATGCTGCTAACCACGGATTTTCATACAACTGGCTCACAGCCGGCATCCGTCAGGAGCCTCGGGTAATAAATATCTCAGCGGCAATAATGATCTGATCTATTTGGCATGCCACCTTTTCACTATTGTTTTCACTGCTTCAAGCTAGTGTCGCCATCAGCGCGCCCTGTTGGCCAAATTCAAGGGCAGAACCCGCATCGGGACGTCTGCAGGGCAATCTAAACCCTCCCAGCATAACCTCCGCAGGCTTCTGGCTATCTATGACGGGAGCTGCATGCAAATTTAGAGGCCAGTAGCATGGTCTTTATCTGCCATTTACAACACTGCAAGCGATCCCTGGTGGCCAATCGAGCGGCGGCGACGTATTCGCGTACTCTCACGCTTTCCTGAAGAGCTCGCTCGAGCGCTAGCGAGCGGTCGGGGCGGCTGTGATTAATCAACAGTCAGCCCCGCCTCTTGTGCGGTGGCTCCAGCTTATAAAAAAAAGGTGCAGCCGGGGAAAGCAGCAAACTAAAGCAGAAAATGCTGACCGTCTATTTAGCGACCGTAGCAGCGGCTGCGTGGTTCTGGTCCGGCGCGGCCGGCCACGGATATCTGGCTAATCCGCCTGGCCGAGGAAGCGCCTGGCGCTTCGGATACAACACGCCTCAGAACTACAATGATATGGAAAACTTTTGCGGAGGAGCCCAGGTGAGCCCGCGGCTATACGACGGCCACACCGAGACGCAGCTACACTGCTTAGAGGGGCGGTGGCGCCTCCGGAAGCACATCGCCGCCACTCCACTCCAATCTCGGTAGAGTGCCGCGCCCCCGAACGGTGGCCGGTGCGCGTGCTGCGACCGCGCGAGTCTGTCTGGCAGCTGCCTAGTTGCTAGACCGCCCGTGCGAGGGCGCTGCTCATCCGTGCAACGCTCCCGCCTACTTCCGGTTTTGGATTACTCGTTCGTCGAGAGCCGATATCGCGAAGCTGCCTCCTGCTTAAAGGCTGAAGGCATCTTTTATGCAGGCAAGGATACTGGCACACATGCACATTTTTAATGCGCGTGATATTTATATGCATACAGGTGCGTAAATATACATACATATCCGTAAATAATTACATTAAATGTAGGTTTATAAAGGTATATTCATTGTATATATACATACGTGTGTATATATGTTTACTGCATATGCGTATATTTATACTGTGTATATACACACACATATATATATATAATTATATATATATAAGTATATGCAAGCAGTTTTTAAATACAGGTGTGCACGTGTATATAGATTTTATAAATGGATTGTTGAACATATATTTGATAATATATTTGTACGTAGTGGTGTATGCACAGTGTGTTTCGAATACAATTATTTATTTATAAAATGCTTGCACATGCATGTACGCACACTGTGTGCATCGCTAGCAGGAACGCACACACAGACACGAACACGCACGCACACACACGCACACGCACAGACGTGCGCTCAAGCGCGGGTGTTCTCTCCAGCTTTTTAGCGTAGCTGCAGCGAGAAATGCTTATGGTTTAACGTGCAGTGGTCCCACCGCTCGCAGTTTATCAGAGGGAGAGCCGCGAGAGCTTCAGTATAGACGCACTGCGTGCAATTAGACGGAGGCGGAGGCAGAAGCGGAAGCGGGAGGCTAAGGACTACTTGTGCGAAGCGGCTCGGTAGCTCGGTAAGATGGCCCGATCGGCGTGGGCTCCGTGCGAGTGCTGTACGAGGATGTAATTGTTGAGTAAGGTGTGAAGACTTTTTTATTTCGCTGTATAATGCGTGGGCTCTAACTAAGTCATTGAGTAATAGACGGTAGCTGACGTTCCTTACCTGCACCGTGTGTTCTCAAAGGGCACGATGGAAAAGGTTGCAATCCGCGACCGAGAAAAAAGCGCGAAAATCGTTCCTTCAAAAATAGGAAAAATCACTCATCATTGTTTAAAATGTCTGCCCAATCATAGTAGGGGAGCGTGGTTTTCTTCACTCATTGCGGAGGTCTTACTCTACCCTCATCTGAACCTTGCAGTGCAATGGTACTTTGCTAGCACCTCTGAGGCTCAATTTAGCTCTCTCAATAAAATGGTAGTAATTATTTTGCTTTCCTGTGCTTTGTGGAAACCTACGACAGCTAATCCATGCAAATGCTTTACCATGCCCAAACACTTGTGAAGCGCGTACAAGCCCATTAAGTTCGGTAAGTAATCCAAAACCGGGCTCGTAACCCGACTCATTTTTGCTAAAACGGGTATTTTTAACCCGAATCGCTTGTTATCCGAGGAGTTTACGGAATTTCTCTACTAAATGCCACTAGTAATAATAAGAACATGATAACGAAAGAGTATGTGTAGCATCATAAAAAACCAAGTCTCTTTCTAGGCACTTTACATGTGCTGGGAAGGAAACTTAACAATTGATTATTGATGACATGCAAAACTTTAGCAAGCATGAGCACATCGAGGACTACGCCCGCGGTAGGAGGAAAAGAGAAAGTCCCGTAGCTTTCTGCTTAAGGTAACGTACGCATGTGTATCGGTGAAAGAAGAAACCTATAAATACTACGGACTGCAGCTTAAAGTTAATGGAAGTGAAAGATGAAACCCTGGGAGTTAACTGGATAGCAAGTTTGCAGAAGCTGCTGCAGATATTCTCCTGGCGTTTTCGTCTATCGTTCAGGAAGATTCGAGCATCCTAACTTCTCTGTGCACCAAGTATGCATATTCCAAGAGCAGGCAACTAGACGCAGCAAGCGGTCACGGAAATTGACTTCGGGTCTGCCGGTCTCCAACAGGAATGGACCCAGAGTTTTGAAAGCGCCGCAGTGGTTCAGACTAATGCAGTCGATTGGGCAACGCATAACGCAGATAATTAGTCAAGACTTCGCCCGTGCACGAAGTGTCGAACGAATCATGCGGCCGCCGCGAGGTCACAGCTCGAGGTCGCACGCGCGGCGTGATTAACTAAGTGCATATCTGGAGGAGTCATGACAAGAGTAATTGCCGTGATGGCACACTAGGTGAGGCGGTTGCTTTCACGACCTCGGTCCCGAGGTCGTGGGTTCGATTCCTGTGGTGGGCGATCCTTTATCGCCACTGCAAGCGGTGGTGATAGCCGTAAAGGCTCTTCTGTCGCTATACAAAAAGAGGCTGTTTAATCAGCTAGGATTTTTTTTAATATGAAACGACGGAAGCATTTTTTCTCGCGCCCTACGAGAACTGAATACCGTTCTAAGCATTTCTCGTAAGCTGAGAGGAGAATCAATCAATTGGAGACGCGGCCCCTTAATTTAGGAGCCTCGAAATCGCAGCTTCGCAGAGCTTCGCAGCGGGCTGCCTCACAACCAATCAGCGCCGACTCCGACTTGTAGGTCGTCAGGTGGCGTCGTGTGCGTATTGCTTCTGCGAAATTTATCGATCGCCTCAGCCGCTGCCGCTTCACGATTTTGACGCTCGCAACAGGTGCGCACCGACTCTGGCCGTCCGCACCAATCCACGCCGAAGACAGCAGCGGACTGGCATCCGCCTCGGCTACGCTCATATTTTTTTAAAATAAGGATAGTCTTTCAATAGCGAGAAAAGATAGAGCGCTACAAAAAAGCAACTCTTTTTTCTACTCCTTGAATTGTGTTTCGTTTTTTAGACTACACCCCTTTGGCTTTGCTTATCGTTGGATTTTTTTTTACTTTTCGGATGTCAGCAGTGCTTGCTGTTCGCAGGCCTGGTACTTTCCGTGGATCGCTGCCGTGCATGATTAGCTCCCAGTCATCATAAAACGGAAATCGTGACAAGCTAAAATACTTACATATAACATATGTAATGATACACACGTACATACATATTTATTTATTTAATTAAATTCATGTATGCGTGTCATTTGCATAGCGCGATAAGAGAAATTCATTTTTAGCTATGTGCTCCTTATATGCACATGCCTCAAGGCTCGAGCTCAAGACCTCGTTCATAATATCTGGAGGTTCAATCTGCAGAAAGATCTTCAAGTGCTCACTGATATTGTGTCTATTAAGTCTAGGGCTAGAGGAAGATTTGCCATAATGTCATAATCCAGAGGTTCATAACAGTCTGTCGGCCAGTTTTACGCTCAGCATTATAACCTAGCATGCAATTTACTCATCTCGGGGTCGGGGCGGGCATTGGACTGGACAGCGGTTCTATGCAAAGCTGATACCCGTATGAAAAAGTCTCTGCATCAAAAAGCTACGCCGCAGGGTTTGGTGGACGCTATAAATATTAACTTTCGTGTTAATAGTTTTGCTTGCGGGAATTCCCCTTGGTTACAACCATTTTGAGGGCAGTTTATTTCCTCTAATCGATGGCTTCATGGTGCAATTCTAGTCTCACAGCTGCGAATGTCTCTTCTGCAGGTTCAGCACACAATAAATGGAGGGAAATGTGGAGTCTGCGGTGACCCTTACAATGGAGAGAGAAAGCACGAAGTGGGCGGAGTGTACGCCACGGGCACCATAACGGGCCGCTACAGCCCAGGATCGTTGATACCGATACACGTAAAGCTCACTGCAAACCACAAAGGATATTTCGAATTCAAACTGTGTTCAGCCAACGATCCAAGCGTGGAAGTTACTCAGAGCTGCTTGGATGGCAACGTCCTCAAGTTCGCTGATGGTAGTACGCGGTGAGTATTCGCCGAGTTCCAAAGATTTCCCAAGGATACGATAGGGAGGAAGGCATGCAAGAAAAGATTGGGTGGAGGTAATTTAGCGCCCTCTGCTATCACAAGTCTTTCTTCTTTACTGTTATCTCTGGTAGAGCTCAACCACTGGACCACAAGTGAATTCCACAATAAAAAGGACCTTATCTGGAACAAAGAACGCTTCGCCACTCCCGAAAGCTATTAGCTTTGCACCTGGGACGCAAGTTAGAAATTTTTTTTTAAGTTCCAAATAATCCTTTAAGCACCCAGCTGTCGGCAAAAGCGTTTGCAGATCGGGCTTTTACCTGCCCTACATCGAATAACATATGTGCATAGCACCCTCTGAGAACTTAATGTCTATCTAGGCACTTTAAATTTGTTGCAAAGGAAGTATGAATGTTTTTCCATCGCTGCAGAAATCTGTTCTTACACTGTATGTATGTAAACTCTCACAGCTAACTTACAATGAATTCGTATAAAGCCAAGATCAGCACATTTTAACAGCTTGATTTGCATTACTTTGCTATTTAGCTAATTTAGAGACATACCGTGGTAGCCCAGACAAAGCTTTAACTCATCCCAGTAGTTTGAGTGGTCAAGAACAATTGCAAGCGTAGCCTGCCTTTTTCTGCTACACGATTCCAGAATAGACACTCAATTAATGATGCCCCATTTAATATTTATTTTGGCTTGATTCCTATAATATCTTTGATTTTTTCTTCAGCATGTCTGCTTGCCACCAAAAACTAGAGAGATTACACTAATACTTCGGCTGAAGACAAAGTTATCCAAGCCCCTCCCATGATCGTCTATACATTCGTTTGCCTACGCGTCTTCGCATTACATTCAAGAAAGTTTCGTGACACTGCTATTCATTGTTTCTGAAGCCAGATACCACTAAAGAGCATCAAAGCTTGCAATCTAGGAAAGCCTGAGACTCCGTTGAAGACATTCGTGTATTCACTCACATTTTTCTGAAATCGACCAAATTCTCAGGAAGAGTATAGGAACAGACAAAGCTGTATTACAATTGCCGTGCAGCAGCCGAATGCCATCCCTCCAGATTTGTGTAACAGTACTGCTTGAAAGTCGAGGACAAATTTCAAGTGTTACATGCCAGCGATGGATACGCCCAGCAAGATCTGAGAGTGTTGTGGAATTTTCTTGTAAAATTTGGTTAGTATCTTTTGTTACTATATGTCACTTTTTGTGAAGGTCATCTGTGAAATTAACTATTTAATTTTGAATTTGAGTGAGCCCGTCCATCAGTCCGAGAGTACGTTACCATGAGTCGCAGACGTCACGCTTTCGTTATGCCTTTTTTGTATTTATGTAATTTTTAATTTGGCTCGGCCACAATGAATCTAACTGTATGTTTAATTATGAAGTGGTGAGGAGCAGTTTTTTGATCATTATTTAATTACGTCTATAAATTTTGTGGAGACTATCTCTCAGCCAAGCCAGCCATAGCGACAGTAAGTCATTTTGGCTAAGCATTTCCCCAGCTTCTGTGCACGGTCTTTAATTTTCGAATAGAGCGGGACAAGCTTTAACCCGCTAAACAGCTTTAGTTTTTTAGTAAATTAACACTAATAATCTTTACTCTTTAATTAACTATTCAGGAACGTTCTAAAAAGTTTCCTATAAACTATCTTGAAAGTTCTTTTTAAAATGATTTCTTCCACGATTATTCGAGAAATGTACTGCTAAAATTAATGAATATTTAAACAATAATAATAATGCACTTGATAAAGCGCCCTCAGAGAACTCAATCTCTTTCTAGGCTCTTTGCATTTGCTGCAAAGGGAAATGCAATTGAATGGTGAGGAATATCATGCTTGATAAACAACATGAACAACATGGTTAGGGATGACACGCACAGGGTCAGCATGCAAATATGGTTAGTGGCAGAATGCATAGGGTCAGCACGCATAAGCACATGAAGGACGAATCACAGGGACCCACTAAATGCTGTGCTAAATAGGTGTGTTTTTTAAGTTCTTTCTAAATGTGGTAAAGTCAGGGAATGTTCTGACGCAAGTCGGGAGTGAGTTCCAGGCTTTAGGAGCATACGAACTAAATGCACGGTCTCCAAAGGATTTGAGGTTTGTACGAGGTATTGGTAAACTGTTGGATTCCGAAAAGCGGGTGGTACGATGCTTGGCCTGGTGGGGGAGTAGATCTGAGAGACAGGCTAGAGCCAAAGAATGAAGTGACCTAAAAGTGAGCGACAAAACCTTGAAATCGATCCGTTCCTTGACTGGTAGCCAGTGCAGGTCGACGAGAAGTGGTGTGATGTGGCAACTGCGACGCTCACGACAGACAAGCCTAGTTGCAGAGTTTTGCACCAGCTGTAATCGCCTAATTGCACATGCCGGTAGGCCAGTAAGCAGTGAGTTACAGAAGTCAAGACGGGATGTCATGAATGCATGGACCAACTTGGACGTGGTATCCTTATCTAAACAAGCCCGAATTTTAGCAATGTTATGTAGCTGAAAGTAGGCAGATTTGACTGAGGAGCAGATGTAGTCGTCTAACGAAAGGTCACTTTGGAACATGAAACCTAGATTTCGAGCTGATGCAACAGGAGATATGCCGGCAGAGCCAATTTTGAGCGTCAGCTTTTCCAATTTCTGAATCACACTGGGTTTGCCCATAACTAGTAAGTTAGTTTTATCATCGTTTAGTTTTAGAAAATTTGCTGCCATCCCTGTGCGGATGTCATCAATACATGCAGCAAGTGAGTTGAGAGAATTCGAGGTGCTCGAAGGCTGGGAGGGATCAAAGCAAAGGTGCAACTGAGTGTCAACCGCATAGCTGTGAAAGCCTAGATTGTGCTTGGCAATCACATCAGCAAGAGGAAGAGTATAAACCGTGAAAAGAACCGGACCTAGCACGGAGCCTTGAGGTACCCCGTATTTCAGAGGTACCTCGGATGATCTTTGTCCATTCACGTCAATACTCTAGAGAGATACCTTAGAGATTGCGATCATCCTCAGAGATTGCGATAGGATAAGTAAAAGTCTTGGGAAGTTGTAGCATAAAAAAAGTTCCTAAAATGGCGCTTATCCCGCACTCCGACTTTGAACGAGCTGACACGTGTGGCTAGCTTTTCTAAAACCTTTTAGGTATCCTCGGGTAGTTATTTGGGTCATCAGTCGCTCTGCTGTCCCACATAAAAAAATCTACTCTAAATAGTGCCGCCGTCTCTGGCAGTCCAGTTGACAATCTCGGTATAGTAATTCAGCCACCCCTCACGTGTCTCCCTTCTGCAGTAAGACGTTTCGCAAGAGATAGCCTTGTTCTGAGAGTGGGCTCCTGGAGTAACTCATTTTCCATGTTTACTAATCTCGTTGCCTTGTCTGTCGAGCTCAAACTCTACGCTGCTCAAGTTGACTTACTCAGTTGGACTGTATATGTAGCTACGCTACTCTGCTTCAGACATACACTACTTGCTACCATTACAATGCCGCTTTAAGATAAAGACAAAATGATAAAGCCACTTAGGTAATGAGCCCGCTGTAGAAATCTCGATAGGTTTAGGTGCAGGTCGGCTAATTCAAAAGCTACTACTATTAACCTGCAGGACAGCGTTAGCGACCATGCGATATATCTCCACCTGTAACTCCACAAAGCCGAAAAGACTCTCAACCCCCCCCCCAACTCAACCCCGCTTGCAGTGGACAATACGGGATTGCCTGCAGCGGTCAGATATGAGCCTGACCTGCATCTTGAGATGCGAGCACCTAACCCATAGGTTAAGATCCAGGGGCAAGTTACATCTGCTCAGTAAATATGACGGCTTGGTAAGGTTTCTGATTGCTGCCGCAGGTGTACATCGTTGACGGCTCTCTTTTGAAGCTCGACATTCATTTGTAGTCAACAAGTGCTGCAGGATCAGTTTGATATCTACGCCCAGATTCAGCTTCCGCAGGGGCTTACCTGCGCCAGATGCGTGCTGCAATGGAGGTATCGTGCAGGTGGGTACTCGCGAACACTCGTGCTGTACTTTGGCCATCTGTTAAGCACGCTCAACCTTGCTCGATACGGCTTTCCTGCTGTGTTCCAGGTAATACCCACGGTGTTTGTGATGACGGCACATCGAGGCTGGGCTGCGGCGCACAAGAAGAATTCTGGAATTGTGCGGACATCCAGATCGGGGACGAAGTTGCCGCCACCATGCGAACGTCGCAGGCGAGCACCACGCACACCACCGCTGCCGCCACCTCCAAGGCGCCTAGCTCGTCTCCAGCGAGCCGCACTACCTGCCGAGCTATAGGGAAGTGGGTCGAGATTCCTGGAATGGACAGTTATTGCGCGACTAACTGTGCTGCTAGCTACTGTCCAGCGGACATGTGTGCTTGCTTTTGAAGATGGCCGCCTTTAACAGTTCTTTCTAAAGGAGATGATACGTTGGCCTACAGTCTGTCATACAGCAACTAAGAAATATTAATATAACATTTGCATGAGTTTGTGTTGATCGTGCAAACCGTCGACACCACCTTGCTTGGTCCGATGAGCCTCATTAATGGCTCATATTTTATTATTTAATCATAATGATTTTGTACTGCCCAAAGAGAAAACAATCTCTCCCTGGGATGTACAGATAATGATGAGACTTTTTACAGCGCTCTAAGAAAATTTCGTCTCCGAGGTATTTTTAATAAGCTAGACGGGTACCGTGTCGATTGATTGGTGATAAAATGCACAATGTCAGTAAGAATATGCATATCAAGCCAAATTCACACGGACGAAACGAAAGCCGCGAAGAACAGGTGGGGTTTTAGTTTTTATAAATGTAATCCAGTCGGGTGATGCCAAGTTGGTAGTGAGATCCAGGCTTTGGGAGCATACAAACTGAACGAACAGTCTCCAGCGAATTTGAGGTTGGTTGTATACACACCTAAACAACTCTAGTCCAAAGAGCGAGTGGTAGGACGCATGTCATGATGAAGGGGCAATTCGGAGAGTTAGACTAGTGCAAGCGATTGAAGGGTCCCAACAGTAAGTGGCTGGACGTTGAAGAGGATACCTGCTCGTTAGGGAGCCAATGGGGAGAAATGGTGTAACGTGGCATTCGCTGTCGCTCACTACAGAAAAGCTTGGTGGCAGAGATTTGCACCAGGCGACAAAAAAACAAACGTCAGACGAGCTGCAAAATTATGCACTGTAGAAACGGATTAGAGGCACGGGCCAAGAGTCATGATTTAAGGTAATTCGATGTCACTAACGCATCAATGGCTAGACTGTCGTACTTCTTGCCTAGACGCGGGCTCTGATTTTAGCAAGGTTATTCAGCCTTAAAAGAGAAGGCCGACTTGACAATGTGAAGGCAAAGTGCTCATCGAATAGCAAGCCGCTTAGGAGTAGCTCGCATAGATTACGGAGAGACGTCGCTGGAGTGATGCTAGATACGATTATCTTGAGATACGATTATCTAGCTACGATTATCTTGAGAGGTCTTTAAACTTTTAGGGCGATATCAGCTTTGCTTATAGCTATTAAGGTGTTCTTATCATCAAGCTTCAGGAAGTTAGTAATCAATAAATGTGAATGTTGTCGATGCAGGAGTACTAAGGGTAAATGTCGAGAAAACACTGAGAGTCCGCGATTTCAGAATATAAAGTCAATGACGTCTGGTGTCATGTATAACTCAATTTATCGATACTAAATCCGAAATGAGCAACTGTCGTGGTGTAAAAGGAGAACTGAACACACATTTGAAATCGCACGTTAATCCGTGCAGCATTGGCTGAGTTGTGGATTGTAGATGACAAAATGTTGCACTCCGTATGACACCGAGTTTTAATGAATGCATGGCGCTGCATGACATGCAGAACACGAGTTTCTGCTTCACCTTCAAACCCCAGCCTACTTCACTGAGTATATGCTAGTTTCTTAGGAATTTTACTCGGTAATTGCACAAGTTCGGATCCTTCCAATATCCCGGCGTCAATAGTCGAACATAACCAAACACCAAGCAGCACTGCTCCTTGAATCAATAAATCGCTCTTATCACGCAACCGTAGCAGCAGTATCGCATCATGACGGAAGCAATTGGGCCGAGGTTCAGTATTTACGACATGGTTCGGAGAAAATAAATACATCTGCAGCGGTGTCAGTTTATTAGTGCTAGCCCAAGTATTCGTCACACTAGAAGTGAATATAGGAGTTAATGACACTAGCTGAGAGTACTCGACAAGTTTGCACCTCTGGCTACGCGAACTTGGGTGCCCTCGCCCAGACGGCCTATTGTTTACCGCAGACAATAAACTAGCTAGGTCTACGAAGCGCATACTTGAAAAAGCATACAAAAGATCCGGACTACTTGTCAATCGACAGGCAAGCGAGGATCGTAGGCCTGTAGATCGTATTAATCGATCCTAGCACAGGCCAAGTCTAACTTCTATAAAAAAAAATTGTTCAACTACAGATGGACAATCCAAAAATGCTGACGTTGACGATCAACCGTCTCTTTAACCTCTCCCAGATTAGCTCCTTACCTAGTAATCCTTGTGACGATCTAGCTGATTGCTTCTCTAGCTTCTTTGTCAAGAAAATAGACAAGATCAGGAAATCCATCCCTAGTGTGGCAGCATCCCCCTGGAATCGTGTCCCTCAATTCCATGCACCATCTCAATGTGTACATTCAAGGCCACTAGTGACCTGGTCCTGAAGTTCATATCCCAATCAAGGAAGACAACTCGTCATCTAGACCCTATTCTCACTGTCCTGATTCTACGACGAAGATTTTTGAATGAGTTGTGGCAGATCAGCGTAACCTATACATTGAACCTTCATACCTAGCTAGTAAGCTCCAGTCTGGTTTTTAGCTTGTGTAATAATAGATTCAGCTAATATATAATATAATATAATATAGTAGATAATACAGCTTAATACTCCACAGATTCGGCATTGCTTCGAATGCATATTCTTAGGCTTGCAGACTTCGGTAATCTCTACTTGCTTTGCTCGATCGTGATGGCTCTGGCCTACCTGTCGGATCTACTCCCCCACCAGGCTAAGAATCGTACCACCCGCTTTTCGCAATCCAATCGTTTACCTACACCTCGTACAAGCCTCAAATCCTTTGGAGACCGGGCCTTTAGTTCGTATGCTCCCAAAGCCTGGAACTCACTTCCGACTGGCATCATGACATCCCGTGACTTGACCACATAAAAAGAAGCTAAACGCATCTATTTATCACAGCATTTTGGAGAGTCCACATGACTCGTCCTTGATGCCTATTCGTGGTGACACAGTGCATGCTGCCATTAATCTATTTGGATGGTGATCCTGTGCATGTCACCTCAAACGATCTTATGCTTGTTGTCATTAAACATGCGTCCACTAACCATTCAATCATGCTTGCAGCAAATGTAAAGCACCTAGAGAGAGGTTGAGTTCTCTGAGGGCACTTTATCAAGTGCATTATTATTATTATTATTATTATTATGCCTCCTTTGCAGCAAATGTCAAGTGCCTAGAAAGAGACTGGGTTATCTGAGGACGCTGTAACAAATTTATTATTATTATTAAGCCTGATCATGACAATCTCGATGCATAACTCTCTTTAGAAGCCAACAATACAAGGACTTTTCACTTGGAGTGCTCACATAACGCTTCTTGCCTCTGCTGCTGGCTTGCATTCGAGATTACACGATTGCTACTATCGTGGATAACCAATAAATAAAAAGTAAATAAATTGCTTGGCAGAGCCAATTCTACCAGAGAGCACTAACTCACACGGTCCTGTTTGTTCCTCATCTCGATTCATTCTACAAACTAACTAGTTCACGATTATTCCTTTTTACTACCTCTAGCTCATCATTCCTTTGCTTTGGCAGACTGTCAACCTTCAGGGTCTCATACAAGGTGAGATCGAAACAGTATTGCATTTGAAGAGAAAACCTGGCCAACGAAAAGGTTACACATAAAAATTAAAATACTACAGCAGCCCTTGATTCTAATACACCAGGGCTGCATTCATGTTTTAAACTGCACATGGCTGCTGGCACGGAGACCGTGTACATAGTGTGCATACCACTCTGCTGCTTGTCCACAACTTGCACAAGACAGTTTCTGATGGTGACAGTTTATTGCAATAGCGAAGCTTGAAGTATATGCCAAAGAGTATTGAATGGACATAAGGCATCTCCTCTGCTCACGATGCCTCTGCTGTAGATGTGCACACAACTATGGTACCATGTCTGTGCAGTCTTAGTTACCATCAGGTTTGCTGGCCTGCAGTGCAGCTGCTTATGGAGTCAGCCTCTTCGGGTCACGGGGGAACATCGAAGTTTTGCGTATGTTGTCCAGTCCAAGGAAGAGCATGGCCACACGTTCCAACCCTTAAAAAAAAACTTTCCATGAGCATCGTGTAAGACCCAAATAGCCCATTTTTCTAATGATATGGAGCAGTCAATCAATCTGATGCAGCCTAAGGCCCCACCTAGTCGTAATCTCTTCACATCAGTGGTGATCCCCTCATAACCCCCAACGTGTCGTGCTCTTGCTCGCTTGTCTGACAGTTTCACTAACAGTCCAAATGCATTAGCATAGCACGTGTACCAAATTCATCGAATCGCTCAGCAATCAGACTAACAGACTGATCAACCTTAATGCTTAGTGTACATGCATCTTTCAGCACTAGCCTGCTGCTGAACCCTCCGCGAACACAAAACCGGATTCACATACCCAGCTTGAAAACGAATCCCCGGATCTACACTCTACTAACTGAACCACCGACAAAATAGCTGCATGCACTCACTAGCGCACGCACGCACTTAAAGCAGTGCTGAAATGGAAACATCTCACGGGCCTTAAGACACTGACAGCAGTGTGATCTTCATACTCTGATCACAGGTCACACTTGCTTTCCTGTCACTCATATACACCAACCCACGGCATCAATTTACTAAAGACGACAGAAAGCCACACAGAGCACGGTCTCAATTTGTTCAGGCTGAAAATAGAAGGAAAAACTTTGACAGCTCTATAAAAGATGGTGACGTAGCACCACAAACCCTTAAAAAAGGTTAATGACGGTAGGCCCAAAGGCGGTTAAACAAAATTAGAAGCCGTGTTTGCAATAACTTCATGGTGTGGCACGTGTCAGCAAATCCATTTGCATTGTACATAAAAATGGATTATCTAAACATACATAAATGCATACAAATTACCAAGTGAGAGACAGAGCATCTTCACCGATGGGCTTTAAAGAAAAGGCAGCAGCTAATTTACTGTGCTGAGAACCTGCGGCCGTGAGGAGCCTGATGCAGCTGCCATTCAATTAGAAGAGAGAAAGAACAAACCTATGACCGGTCACACCCCTGGCCACCAGGCGGGCATACTGCTTGGCAAGCACGTCAGATGCGAAGCTTGTCCCTATAATCCAGCAGGTTGAGATGCAGCGAGTAACGGTTTCGGTGCTAGCATTCCATCTAAACCTCTAGCCGGACATGACCGTAGAATAATACGGTTTTCACCTCCATCTATCAGACCAACCCCTAACTGACTTTTTACATTTAAAGAAGCCATACATTATTAACCAGTGTGCTTTCCACTCCACAGCCAAAGAATGTATAAACAATGCAGTTAAAACAAAACGAAGCATTAATCAAGTTCAGCTAATAGGTTTGCAGAAAGGGGGTGTCGAGTATATTAACACATCGCGCAAATTTTTTGCTGACAACAATGCACACAGCCAAATTCGCAGGTTGCCATTACAAGGCCATGCTTACCAATGCCCCCACCAGCATGAGGTGGGCAGCCGTATCTGAACGAGTCAATGTAGGACTTGATTTTCTCCAGATCTAAAAACGTCATCCAGCAATTCATTGGCTAAAGACAGAACAACAAAGTTCAACTTGTCTACTAAGGCAACACGAGGTATTGTGAGCACTTTGCAGACGTGGTTCTTAAGCAAACAAGATTACAACAGCTCCAGCACTATGGTGCTTCCACTGTGGGCCGGAGCTTCCATGCGACATGGCTTGTTCCATTGCCGTGTCAGTGGGTGGCTGGCAGTTCAAACTCCCAAATGTTTTATTCAGTGCACACGTTGGAGGAGGCTGACACTTCCTAATGTAATGCTTCTCCGCCTGTAACTCAACAAAGTCATAGAGACTCTGTGGGTGTTACGCAGGAGAGCTTTGTATAGGGCACTCACAGCCTAAGTGGCTTTCGGTACGCATTCGGTAGCCAACAGACTTCGTCTCACGCAACAAAGAGAAAGTGCGAAGCATAGCAGAGTCAGGAGAGCAGATGAGGTAGTGAGTAGCATAGAAGTAGCAGCTCAGGACCGCTGCAAAGGATGAGCCATAGTCGGCAGCAGGAATAGTTGCCGTCGCGTAAGAATTGTGGAAGCGAGTTCCACAGTCTAGGACCTGCAGAGCTAAAGCTTCTGTCACAAACGGTCTTAAAGCGGAGGAATGGAACAGCTAATTTATAGTCAACACAGGGCTAGAGGGCGTGAAGAGGTTGAAACTGGTGCAGCAGTTCAGTAGGTATAAAGAAGCCAAGCCGTGGTGGCCTTGTATCCGTTGACCGGCATCCATCCTAGCTCTTTTAGCAAAGGAGACAAGTGCTCAAACCTCTGGGACTTAATGACTAGCCTTGCAGCCATATTCATAGCCAGCTGCAGTGGCCTAGTTGCCTTGTATGGTAGTCTATCAGAAAAGGAATTAAAATAATCAGGCCGAGACAGAACTAAAGAGCTTGTTAAAATTCTTAGCAAGCCACCATGGAATCTTAGATAGGGATCTAACGTGATGGCTAGCTGTAGAAGCAGTCTTCTGAATGAAGCTTTTAATGTTGAGGCAGCTGTCGAAAACGACACCTAAATTTCAGGCATGTGCTGATGGTCGCACAATAGCATCACTTATTAGAAGATCAAAGCCTTTTAATCCTGCCACATGCTGAGGGTGTTCAATGAGCAGCAGTTTGCTGAAGGAGCCAAGCCGTGGTGGTCCTTGTGGGGCAGCATAAGAACTTTGCTCTGTATCCCTTGCTCAACCGGCATCAATCCTACCTCTTTTAGCAAAGGAAACACGTGCTCAAACCTCTGGGAGTTGAAGAGTAGCCTTGGAGCCATATTCATAGTCTGCTGCAGTGGCCTAGTTGCTTTCTTTGGTAGCCCAGTTAAAAGGGAATTACAATAATCAAGCCGAGACAGAACTAAGTAGCTAGTTAAATTTTTCCCAAGCCACTGTGGAAGACAGCTCCTAATCTTGGATAGAGATCGGACGTTATGGCTAGCTGTAGAAGCAGTCTTCTGAATGAAGCTTTTAAAATTGAGGCAGCTGTCGAAAGACACCTAAATTCCGAGCACGTGGTGATGGTCGCACAACAGCATCACCTATTTGAAGAGCAAAGCCTTTTAATCCAGCCACACGCTTAGGGTGTCCTATGAGCAGCAATTCGGTTTTATCATCATTTAGTTTCAAGAAGTTTTGCAAGGTAAGCATTCAGTTTATCAGTTGCTTCAGTAGATTCCGACAGTTTGAATGACAAATACAGCTGAGTATCGTCAGCATAAAAGTGATGTCTTATTCCATGGGCCTTACTTACTTATATATGCATGGGCCTTATCACTTTTCCCGGAGGTTAAGTATAAATGGAGAACAGCAAGGGACCGAGGACCTTCATGGACTCTATAGTTTACCCGTCTCGTGTGTGAGACCTGACCCCCACACGACACGGTTTGAACACGATCAGACAGGTACGATTTAAACCATGCCAGTGCCTCGTCTGCCAGACCGATCGTTGTTCCCAATCGTTCAAGTAGAACATGGTGATCAATGGTGTCGAAGGCAGCTGAAAGATCTAGCATAGCTAGGGCAGTGTCATTCCTGTCATCGTTGGGGCACAGAATGTCACTGATAACATTAACTCACGGTGCACTGAGACATCAACACCCTAATGTCATCTCTATAAAGCACTGAGGTTCAGGGAGAATTTCCTCAGTGCAAGCCCGGCCCTTGAGTTTAAGGTTCACGCTGGCAAATATATCACAGTCAATCGAATACTATCTCAAATGAATCGAATACTAATTCGCCCAGTCTATCGAATGGGCTAGTATTGCCAAAATGATTCCAGAGGTGTAGTAGCTCCCATCTCAAATACTTCCTGTGTTCGGGGCTCACATCTGTGAAGTTATGTGCTTCATGTGGTTAAGCATTATACAAGAGAATCTCCTATTCCCTCAAATAAGGTGGCCATCTTCAGGTCATTTCCATATGCAATTCATATGCATGCACACTATCTTGACCATATTTACCCAAATTATATACAAGCTGTTTTTGTCAGTGGTTTCAATAAGGAAAGATTACCATTCCACACCTTCAGCAATTAGCCCTTTGCATGGAACGTCGGTATACACAATTCAGACCTTTGCTTAAAACTGTGTTTACACTATCGACTTTCCTCCTAAAACGGTGTCACCTTTGTGCCGATTTCCCTCTAGGTTGGGCTACTGTGTCACCACATCTTGGGGGAGGGGCCAAATAGGCCAGCTGTCATGAAGGAGAAGCTGTTTCTGCATTATGCCTCCTAGCTGTACCAGCCGACCAATCAAAACTAGGGGCTCGTCATGTACACCCCATGACCAAAATGACAAATGCTGACATTCGTAGACTCGGGGTTATATTGAGGCACTGAGAGCAAGTCCCTGAACATGAAATGCTTATATGAGCTGCAGCATCGGCTTAACCCTTTTCTACACAGGTAAGGCCGTGGGGCTGTTTATGAAATGCACCAACCAACCTGTAACAGCAAATATTACTTAGCTCTTTGTACTTTCTCAAAAAAAATTTTACATGCTCATCTGCCTTTTCTTTCTATTACTCTCATACTAGTCTACAATGCTGACTGCGCTAAATTCAACTTCTGCGGGGGGGGGGGGGGGGGGGGGGCTTCCAGGGAAACTGAGCAGGCGGCGGGGGGGGGGGGGGGGGGGGGGGGGGCTTCCAGGGAAACTCTCTTTCATACCAGCCTCCCACACTAGAGCAGGGGGCGGAATTAAATCGGCCATCGATATTTCCTGAATCGGTAGTGTAAGCACACCAATTAGGTGGAAAGTCGGCTTTGGAAAGGAGAAAAGTTAATAGTATACAGACAGCTTTACTCTAGCTCGGAAGGGAGATATCAGCAGGGAGAGACGATGGCAGTTGCATGCCGTTGCCATAGGGGATGAAAAGGAAACTGCAGCTCTTTGAGGTATTATTGCATTAGAAAAAAATTTGGCCACATCCAGCATGCACCCAAATGTTTGCTATGTCTGAGATCGATCAAGTACTTGGACGGGAGGGGGGCTTCGGCTCTTCCACACACGAACCGCCCGTGAGTCCTTAGCACACGACAGCTTAGTAAACAATTGCAGTGTAGTTAACCAATATATGAAAAGTAATACGACAGTGATTGTAGCTTATGTCATATATGAGGCAAACCCCAGCCTCCGTGGCTGTGTGCAAATTACATGACTTCACGTGTACACACTCTATCACCTTGTATCAACTGTCCGACTTATTATAAACTAGCCAACTTGAGTTTTGAGACAAAGGAAACAAATTACCACAATCGACCTAAGATTGATTGGCCTTCGCCTGGCAGGAGCAGGACACTGCATCGCATCGGGCAGGAACTGTATAACCCAACTGAACTTGAACTCGCAGTTACTTACCGATTTTGTGGTGCTGTGCCCGTTCGGTTAGTAGCTTAGGATCATGGACACGCTGTGCACCAGACAAGATCTCCTCGCCTCTCATGAACATGTCATACGAGTTACTCCATTTCTAAAAGCAGGCCACATTCATTGCAAAATCTCCAGTACAAAATGTGTTGTCAGTAAACATTGCTTTGGTCCACAAGATTTCAAAAGTTGAGCTCCACGACAGGTTCACACTGGTCAGACCAAGAGAATGAATGCAGCAACAAGAAAAGGGTAGGGTGTGGAGGAAGTGCTTGCGGGGATGATCGAGCCGTGGCTCCATTGGACAGACGGAGACAGTTAATGCTGGATCGCTTACCACCTGACATACCTCCACAGTCCCCCATATTGGCCAACCCTGACAAGGTCAAGGTTTGGTGCCCCAGGCAAAAACAACATTGCAGCCTGATAAGCCCATACCGGAAACATGTGCTAAGCAAATAACAACATGCAGAATTATTTCACGGCTAAAGTGATAGGTGGGTTGCATTCACAGCTTGGACCGAGCAGTTGGTCCTCGTATAACCACCTAACACCACCCATCCCATTCTGAGATTAACCAGTAGCTTCAGGTTGTTGACATGCGGGTTGGGCACTTGAGACCATGTTTTCAGTGGCAGAGCAGCTCAGGCTAGTGGAGTTTGTGTAGGTGCACGTACGCTTGACTTACCAGCAGACCTGGTTTCCACAAACAATGCAAAGCTTTGCAGCTATCCGGATGGCTGAGTTGAACTTAACATGAACCTTCTTACCGTTCAAAGGAAAACCACCTCATAAATTTAGCCAGCTGGGTGCCATCACCGAGGTCAGCATCTGACAGTTCTGAGACGGCACCTTTCACTTGGGATATGACTGCTTGCACAAAAGCCGGTAGTCAAACACTACAGTCTATAAACCGGCATGTTTCACTTCGGATACAGTTTGCATAAGACTGCTTGCACATTAACAGGGAGTCAAACACTACCATCTATAAACAATCTTGACGGCATCGCATGTGGAAGTTAACACAAGGCAGCAAATTCACATTTCCGTTGCACTCGATGCAACTTTCCAGGTACAAAGCAAGCTCACATACCAGTTCCCAAACACTTACAATAAAGCTCTTTGATAAAAACAAATTTAATGACATTAATTTTTGTTTCCAGGTAAACCCTGCTCCCTTTCGACTGCCAAGGGTACTCCAGTGCGCAGCTCGTATAGGTATGTGCATACGAAAGGACTTTAAATCCAGCTGTGCAGCAACATTATACACTCAGGAGTATCGGTGACCCTTTGCTTATGAGTAGCAGCAGGCAGTTGACCATGAAACATTAGACCGAAGCACAGAGAACAAACAGGCTGAATTAGCATAATGTCTTTCACGATAGCATTTTCATAAACCAATGCATACAACCAGAAAATAACAAGAGAACATTCGACCCTTCAAATGCATTTAAAAATTGTGAACCACCCATTTGACAGGGCCTTGAAAACGACTGCCCTATCCATTTGTGTATGCACTTGGTCATGCACAGTATAAGTGAAACCAACAGTATACCGACTATGCTCATTTCCTAGCCTCATGCTGTCGCCAACCGTCATGCCTACGACCATTTAGTTGACTGCCTTTACTTAGGGCAAAATGTGGGCTTTTTTGTCAAACGGGACTTGGTATGCTAACTGGTGAGTCTTCGGCAAGGTAGAAAGATAGCTACGAATCGATAATATGTAATAACGTATAATCGATAACAGTAAGACACCCGGTCACCTACATGTACTGCCTATATGTCACTATAACCACCAACATGTCACAATAACTGCAATGACGAACTGAAAAAGAGTGAATCTTTAGGGATCATTTTGCCCCTTTGAAGTTTCATGCTCAAAGCCTACAGACCACTGCTGGAAAGCTAGTTGGTAGGGCTACGACCAGGCGTCCACTAGATGAACAAGGTATGTCCGCTCGGAGCATAACAAAGAAACCAGTTCTGCCCTTGATGCAGTAAGTGGCTCGTTTGCAGTAGGCTAGGTCAAGAGCACACTCGGACCACAAAGACTAGAGCACAATTGAATGGGATGATGTTGGTAAAGTTACCATCTGGCAACTGAAAATGTATGCAGTAATGTAGCATCGTTGATCCAACGAAAGTTTCAATAACAATTGTCTTCTGGAGAAAGAAATTTGAGGAAGGGTCCTAGTCTAGGCTGCTTCTGTAGCAGATACCTGGCATCATAATGCAAGATGTTTATTTATAATTAGTCCGGACCATTGCGATACCTAGCAAAATGAGCCACCGTGGAGATTATTTGCTTATCAAACAGAGCGATGAGCCTAAGCATGTGGCTAAGTGTGTTCAATATTGTATCGTTACTGTTGAATTTAGAATAAGATCATCTAGAAAGTTGAGTGGCCTAGCCAATCTTCAGACCCAAATTCCATTGATTGTAACTGAGGTGAAGTGGATAGAAGGTTGGACCTAAGGTGTGGCATACTGTATCTAGAGAATCACTTTTCTCAAGTTTGCCAGACGTTTGAAGACCGATAGGGCCAGATGCTTCCGAAGGCTTAGTTCGCTCTATATGTGGCATCTCATACAGGTTATTGCTTATGAAAGTAGCATACTTTCATTTTAGCACTAAAATTAAGTTGTACTAAAACTTTGCTTACATATTATGCAAGCTTATTTTATATACTGCGCATGATTTAAGCAGGTTTAAGTAGTTTTTATATAACAGGATCACAATCTGAACTTTTAGGGTCCAGCAGCCATTTAAGCAGCCTAGCATACACTTCTGACTGTATATAGCAGATGACCACCATTAACAGTGCTTGAGAACTCATGAAAACCTTGCAGCCAGTTTGGATTTCAGACAATTTAATTCGTATCAGCAAGACAGCATCCTGTTTGGGATTCAATAATCTCCCTTCGTACATTTCTCAGTTCTTTATCTACGTTTACAACTTGGGGGTTCTGTCTGACTTGTGGGTGAGCGCCGGTCGCATGTGCTCGGTCATGCAAGTTACAAAAACCAACTTGCAAAAACCAATTGGTACTTAATAATAATAATAATAATAATAATAATAATAATAATAATAATACTGCACTCGATAAAGCGCCCTCAGCGAACTCAATCTCTTCCTAGGCACCCGGTTTCCATAGAAAATGGGTTCTTGCGCGTAGATCAGTCAGCGCAAACAGCGGGCACTAAAATGCAACACCAGCAACTCGAATAAGTATCATGCGATTTTACTAATACATTGTCAACATCTTGCCGTGGCCTCTGAGAAGCAATTCATGCAACAGATGTTATTAATCGGCAATGCTATCCATCATACGTCACATCGGGTACTCACAGAATTGGTCGGATCAGGCATGGTATAGAATGGTCGCACGGCCAAAGGAAACTTGTCCAGAATGTAGAAATCTGTATCGTACTGTCAGGGAAACAGTATGAATTTCACGTAAGGCAAAACGCATCATCAAATAAGGCACCAATCATGGTGACAAAGGCATACATAAGGTTAACAAATTGACCACGGCACAACGTCACACACCAAAGGTTGGGTGTGATATGTTGCCCATCATTAGCAGGTAGAGTGCAACTAGGAGGTACCCATACGTGGCCGCAATCATGAGCGCTGAGTTTAACCGTGGACGCCCATTGAAAAGGACGCTGACACTAAGCCCCAAATGAAAGCCTGCTGGTAGCTTTAATAGATACCATCAATAGATAACACCTTTAATAGAGACCAAGTCTTGTTCCAATGACGAAATCTGAACAAATTGGTCATGTAGCGCAGGAGATCAAGTAAAGGGCTACAGTAACCAGTGAATCATTGCTGTCATAATGGAATAGCTTTCATGCTGGGAGTGATACGATTTGGTAGAATTGTACAACTATTCAGCACCTTGTGGTTGCTACGGAGTTAGGACATTGAAGCAGAACCCATCTAAGGAATAAACGGTTTGATAATAACTATATATTCTACCTATCAGATATTCTATCTATTCTACCTTTTAGAAATTATATCTATTCTACCTATCAGATCTACTTCCCCATCAGGCTAGGAATCGTACCACTTGCTTTTAGGAATCTAATCGTTTAACTATATCTCGTACGAACCTCCAATCCTTTAGAGACCGAGACTTCAGTTCGCATGCTCCTAAAGTCTGGAACTCACTTCCGACTGGCATCACGACATCCCCTGACTTGAGAAAATTTAAAAAGCTAAAACGCATATATTTGTCACAGCATTTAGCGGGTCCATGTGATTCGTCATTTGTGTGCTTATGCATGCTGACATCGGGAATGCTGCTACTAACCATATTTGCATGCTGACCCTGCGCATGTCACCTCTAACCATGTTGTGCTTGTTTGCATTGTACATTTAACCACTAGTAATTTGATCGTGCTTCCTTTACAGAATATGTAAAGTGCCTAGAAAGAGATGAGTTCTCTGAGGGTGCTATACAAATGTATTATTATTATTAAAACATCAGTCATTCTGACTAATAATAGCTAAAGGGTAAAGGCATAGTGTTTTCAAGTGCATGCCTAAGACTAGGTGTGCCGAGCAGTGCACAGAACTCATCCTATTAGCAGCAAATGACCATTCATTTACAAAAAAAGAAGAGATGTAATGCAGCAATCCGTCATACCTTGGCTTTAACTAGCCTTCCTAGCAGCTTCTCATTGGCTGTAGTCAGATCCTCTTCGTCGCCCATGATGATGCCAGCTTCTCGGAGCATCGCTACACCCTCACGATACTCGAGTCGCAAGCTGAAAGTGCATAGCAACCGGTGGACCACAGCTTATTACACTTGAGTTAGTAAATGGCTATGCTACACATTAGTATATACAACACCAGAAGACAAAAGGAAGACTTTCTGAAATACCAGAGAAAGCTAATAAATCGATCAACTTACCTAGGTTCTAAGAATTTAAATGGCTCTGCAGGATACTGCTTACATATGGTCTTTATTTCAGTCTGGAACCTGGAGAATATTAATCACTTGATAAAGCTCACAGCAGACGACAACAAAATATGCACTCATAATAAATAGTAAGAAAAATCAATGTTTACTTAATATAGCAAGCTCAGCAACAAAAATATATCGTGCTTGGCAGAATAAACCTCAGCATTACCCAAATGTGAGACAGGCAGTAAATAGCAGTCAGTATGGAATTCAACCGATACTGCCCAAGCTTACAAATACTATCGAACTGATCAATACAATGAAATTGCCGAAACTAGGGGAATCTGCAAATCCTTCCTGTTATAAGTACTAATAATAAGGCATTTGTGTACCATCCTAAGAATATTAAATCTTTCTAGACACTTTAAATGTGTTGGAAACGAAGCAAGTCAATTGGTTAGTTAGTGATCACATGCAGCGTCAGCAAGCTTACACACATACAAATATTCACATAGACTGGGCAAATGCTGGTAGATATAAATGTCATCAAATCGAGAGGGGAAGGTGTCGTGACGTCAGTGAGGGGTGAGTTCCAGGCTTTCGGAGAATATGAATTTAAGGCACGGCCTCCCAAGAATTTGAGGTTGGTACTAAGCTACCTCCTCACGGGGACTAAAAGAGAAGTTGCCAACTCGGACACTCGGACAACTCGGACAAAAGTGTCCCTCCCCATCAAGCACTGGTGCTGCTAGCACGTCTCACTGCCAAGTAAGTCGTTATCACCTGGCCCGTCGGAGTGGCCCATTGATAGCGCTCGCGAATGGTAAACACTTGAGACCAGGCAAATACGTAAGGCCGGTAACATTGCGCACCTGCGATTGCCATCCTGCCTTCGAGTACTCTCTCAAAAGACACAAGGCCAGGCCAGGCCTGGCCATGTTGACCTGCGGTTTGCATAGTGTGCTAGATCGGCTGGCTTTACCTGCAAGTGCATTTTGTGATGAGGGAGAGGACAGTTACCAAATGGGTGTTCACCGAGAGCTTCGTGCCAAGTCAATACTCAAAACAGTAGCTAACATTGTTTACGTGTACACCCCGAACGCAAGGCATGTGCCTGTCTAATACCACCTGATGTACTGGAATGGTTACTGCTTTTATAGAGTTCTAAGAATAGCGGTAGCAATGACCCGCTTTGCTGCAATTGTTTGATTATGCTAGTATGTGCTTAAAACTTAGACATTGTCGGCCATCTTCAAAGCAGCAATTACAGCTAATAGCCTAGCTAAGCATTAGAAAGACAATGGAACAAGGAATGGATATTACGGGCTCACATGAAAAATCCACTTAGCATATGAATCAAGACAAACCCTTGATCTATTTTGGTGTTAGATAATCTCCTGGACGACTAATGGTCATGAGAATGAAGGAAATTCGTTTTAGGAATGTTGGTACCATTAACGAATGCTTGACTTGCTTATAAAGTGCCAAAAACATCAAAGGGGCCTTCTTGGTGGCTTCTTAAGCAACTTCTGGCTTATGATAGAACGGGCCATTTTAGGGCATTTTGTTGTAGCACTACCAAAACAATGAACAGGAAGATGACCAGGATGTGCCAAGTAAAGTGCCTTTGAAACTAAAATCCCAAGGACTGTGTTGGGCACTTATTCAGTATTGGTCAAGGGTTTGACCAGCAATTGTATGCACAACCATAGGCTCGATGCCGAACAGGAATTATCATCACACCACATTTTCTGATATACAGAGGAATGATAGAACCTTTCTAAACTGTTACCGGTGTCTTGACTGGTTTGGGTATGCCAAGAAGCATTCACTAAATTGAACTTCCTTCTCATATTTCCAATAAAGGCTTTAACATATGCATATCATTACAATGTTTGTCTCAATTGTCTGTCGAGATTTTTGACCAGCTCAAGACTCCTTCATTCGTCAGCAAATGTAATTAGATTGCTTATCATTGCAATTGGGACATCCATATCCTGTGTATTTTTTAACCGTGTGCAGTCAAAGTTTGCACATGGGCACAGCTAGAAACTTCAAACCTTTTACTAGTCCGAGAGAACCACTTGACAGTTGCTGAGAAGCATTTTTTTGAGAGAGGGATACGTGGAACCTCTACAGTTGGTCACAATATAGTTACAAGGTTGGTTACTAAATCCAATAAGTTCTGTCACGTTTCTTTTGTTAATGGAGCTTCAATGGCACACACGCGCACCCAAGACGTTGGGCGTGCACGTGCACACACTCACACAGTAAATCATATTACTTCATAAGTCCAGAAGTTATCCAACAGTAAAAAAAAAATGCTTGGATACTCAGCAAGGTATCATAAACCAGCATCAGTGAATCTACACAAGTGTGCAGATAAATAAAATAGCAAGCATTCAGGGCTTAATGGAAGTATCAAATTTGTCGTTCACAGCTCTCAGCATTTAGCAGTGCTTGGCTGAAGATGTCAATTTTTCGGTACAATGCGAGAGTCAGGTGCTTGCCAGTCTCACATTATAAAATGAGAGCCACTCCAAAAATTCGGTTGCAGCATAACTTTAAAGTGCTGAGGCGACTGTGACATAGAGTTTGACCAAGCTGGAAAAGGGGGGCCGGTTTGAGCTCGGGAGACTTGAGATGATGTTAGTTCCCTGTACTAGTAATAGTATTATGGGGTCGGTATTATTTTCTGGCTACCGGAGCCAGGTAACCATGAGTGCTGCAGCCTAAAGGGAGAGAAAAGCATAAGCTGATTTAACAGCTTCATTTATAAAGAGCCATAAGGGCCTTCACCACCGAATGCAGTGGTCGATAAAACAATGACTACAACAGGACTCGAACCCACGAGCCAGGTCGTGAAGACAGGCAAGCTATAAACAACCAGTTAGTCCATTTGCATTTAAAAATGGCCAAAACCTATTCTGACATTAAGAAATAACCTTTTGATGACATTCCGAAAGAAGGACTACAAGCCTAGCATGGAATGGGCCTAATCAACCAAGAAGAGACGTGGATTCTGAAAATCAGCAGTAGAACGGTTAGCTACAACCTAAAGAATCGGGTATCACATGGATGACCGGCAAGAGACCTCACTCAGGCAGCCCGAGAACAGAACCATGTGAAAATGACTTGTGCTGACTATGGCACATCTCTTCCAGCTGTCCTAAACTGCTACTTCCACGATACTTACTTCGATTGATTCTCATAGACTACCTTCCTGACTCAGCTATGCTACTCACTTTCTCTTTGTTGTGTGAGATGAAGTCTGTTGGCTATTGAAAACCACTTAGGCTTTGAGTGTGCGCTATACAAAACTCTCCTTAGTTACACACATATAGTCTTTGTGGCTTTGTGGAGTTACAGGCAGAGATGCACGCATGCACAATATGCAAACTGCAGCAGATGCTTCAGTTGCTGGAGGCAACAATGAGTAAGCTTGTAAGCACCGAGACAAGTATAAGAGTGAGATTTGCCAGGCACTACATATTTAGGATTGTTGCACAATGTAAGCTTCGCTTATGCGACAGCACAAAACAGACTGCCTTGCACGGGCCTGCGACCACGGGCAACTGCAGTCATAAAAAAATGCTTTTTGCCAATAGTAAAGGAGGAACGTTTGTAACTTGGGGATGAGATGAGATGCATTCGTGGTTTGCAGCAAACATTTAAAATTCAGTGGCAGTAGAGTCATGACCTGGGATTGATTCTTACTCTCTCCTGTGTCAGACTTCTGAGTCTAAGTGATAGAGCTCTGCTGAAGAACGATTATAGTCGGCAGCCCGAAGATTACAATGAAAGATGACTAAAGGTCGTCACTTGAATCAGCAGCCTAAGTCACGAGTAAACCGAGTCAGCCGTTTGTCCTCAAACCAACCGAGTAGTTAGGACTCGATCTTAAATCCGATATTCCATTCCTGCTACAACTCATGAAGAGCTGCCGAGCTGGTTCCTGAACCATCGGGGTAACGTTACATCATGTACATACAAGCGGTCGCCAGACTTGGTATTGCATCCAATGTAAAATAAAAACCGTTTAGGGTCGGTTTCCTAAGTAAATTGCTTTTTCAAAACACTTATCATTTTTTTCTTTTGCAAGACATAAAACATATACTGTGCAAAAGCAATTGACATATTGTGTCTCTACGGTACATTAAAAGCGATCGGCCGACACCCTGTGGGTAGCATCGCACAGGTTCGAACAAGACTTTGGTGACGAAGTGCATTGGACAGACTGAATACATGGAAGATAGCTTAATGAGCAATCAGCTAGGGATAAGCTAGCTTAACAAGAGGCATTATGCATACCGTACTCCTTCGCACTACCGCAGATAAAGCTAGGATCCAGTAGCCTAGAAAACAAAGGTACGTGAGAAGCACAGATCAAAAAACTATTAATAAGATATAAAAGAAAGCAGATTCGACAGAGCTTAATTTGCAAAACTGTGGGTGCCTTAATTCTCCTATACGTAGCTGAGAAGCTAATTCCTACCCAATCTCCCCCCTTTGAACTTTGTAACACCACTAACTTTATACAGAAGGCAAGCTATTTTTTTTTATTACTGGAGAGCCAGATCCATTTTATAGTCCTACAGGTGCATGTGTGACCACCATCGGTAACCCAGGATGTAACATTATATTAACGATAATTCTCTTTCTAGGCATTTTACATAATCTGCTTTGACACCTAGAAAACCTTTCTCTGGGAAAATTGGGTTTCAGATCAAAATATGCGCTCTAGAAGTAGCTACAGTTACTGTCAATGTTTAAGTCACCTTTAGAAGTATTAACTGTGACAGGGGGCTTGATGGATGCAGCTAAGTACCTCACCATGTTTCCCAGCAAAGAAGAGATTGTTGGGAAAACATATTTGGACCAGCAGCGGTGGCAGTTGCAAGTCAATTCTGCGGTAGGCTCTTGTAAAGAATCAAAGAGTACTGTTGAGAAATTCAATGAGAACGAAGTAAAATGCAGAGGTATTTTGTAAGCCATGCCGCTTAACCTCCATAACATATATTTCCTTAATGACTAATCTTATGGTGATTATGTGGTCAAAGCATTTGATAATAAGACCAGTAAAGCCATGATTACCCAGTATCATCCATATTAGAAATTAGGTGTTTAGCGGTCGAGACTTGTCCAGTGGCTTAAAAAGGGACTTTGACTTAGAAGGCATAAGATTTCGATAGGTCTCTCCATGTCAAACTTTTCTTGGGATCTCTTTACAAATTCAGGTGATCCAACGGCAAACAAGATGCTACAGAAAACGACATTCCAAGCTCCTTAATTTGAGAAGATGCCGAACTCTTAAGAGGGGCTATCCTAAGCACAGATGTTCTGTACACGGACAATAAAGCTGAGTGCATGCTCGTGCTCAAGTAAGATCGCCAACAACGATAATAACAATAATAATACATTTGTTACAGCGCTGTCGGAGAACTTAATCTCTTGCTAGGCACTTCACTATTGCTGCAAAGAAAGCACGATCAAATGGTTAGAGGTACCATGCTCAATTACAACAAGCCTGACATGGTTAGAGCTGACATGTAAGCCATCACCAAGATAAGAAGAAACATGCCATAAGGCTCAGGAACTGGTACATCTCTTTCGGGTATGATTACGTGGGCAGAAAGTCTTGAAATTCTCTTTAAGGAAGCCACAAGTCAAGCTAAAGACCCCTAGCCACCTATCATCTCCACGAGTTCATCCCTGAAAACAAATTAACGAATGCATAGCCTCAGGCATGTGTCTGTGTAATGCAAACCCTTACTCTCGTTGAAGGCCTTTAAATACTTGAACGAGTGTGTCCGCAATGGTGTCCACCACTTCATGGTAATGAAACTTAAATGCCATCTCTAGATCCATGCCCACAAACTCCGTGAGGTGGCGGTGAGTATTAGAATCTTCAGCCCTAAAAACTGAGACCCAAATGGAGGAGTTAAATCTACTGTCAGTACTACCAATACATTAAGCATTGTAACTGCAAAGCACGATACGTCAGGGGCTTGGCAAAAACAACATACCGGCACCGATAGTAAATACTTTCTCGAAGTCACCAGCAATTGCCATTTGCTTGTAGAATTGTGGCGACTGTGCAAGGTATGCATTGCTTTTGAAGTAGGAGACAGTAAACACGTTGGCTCCGCCCTCAGATGCAGCTAAAAAATAAGGCACTAGGAATCAAATTGTATGATCTTCATAATTTCCATGCCTGAGCTAATAATGCAAATATAACTAATGAACATATATACTCAATTCATATATTCTCAACTCATTCAAACACAAAAGTAACCTGTAGGGGCCAACCGGTGGATACCTCCAAGCTGCTATCCCGTCAACGGTAGGACTTCATCTCCATCTAACAGCACCGAAAACATGCACGTGAGATGTAATAATTTTATTACAAGAACCAAGGTCATTCACGCACATGCGGATACTGGGGCCAACATGAGGTCGGACATGCCCTGTTCTTTATAACCCCCCTGAATTCAGCTTTGATTGACTAGGTCGGCTTTGGGCAAGCATCCTAGTTATTCAGTCCCATAGCTGCTAGGGCCAACCAAAAGGCTGCTCAGGAGATCACAAGATACTGTGTTTGCCTCTAAGTGCGTGCTCCCACCTGACACGTGAATGCCCTATAGGGTTTGGATAATTGCTCGGCCGACTAAAGACTCGGACACCTAAGTCTCTTGAGAAGGGTTTTGTTGTCATTATCGTATGTTAGGGGTCATTATCCATTTGACAAAATAGTCCACCACAAGTGCTCAGAAACAGGGCAAGCTTACATTTTGGGCAACTTAAAGCCCATTCCTATCTATAATCCTTTTAATGCCGTGACGAGTTCCAATGCTATTAACCGAAAAACTAGACCAAATAAGCACTGCCACAACCATACTAGAGCTTAGATCGTAATTAGTCCATGTGGTACTCTTTACCTTTACTACGACCGACGAAGGTCCTCCTTCCATTTGCCATCTCCAAGGATCATGACTTACTTTCGTCGGTCCATAAAACAAGGATCCAGTCATCAGCTGTAAAAAGGGCGTGTTAGCATGACGATTGCTTATGGCCCCTCGGTTAACACTTGTTCATAAACGGTTTGAATTGGCTGACACTTCTATAAATGCCATGCTCATGAAGGCTCCTACGAGCCGTATCGACGGATACAGCTATACCACGGACCTCTTCTAAGGATTGTGATAGAGCTCGATGTGGGGCAGTCCTTTGACAAAGTGCAGTCACAGTCGATAGGCAGTCTTCCCTTGTTGCTGCCATTAGGCCTGCAAGAGCATAATAACATATCCCTGCTAATAGGCTGAAAATAATTCTTCGGGTAAGAGCTGACAGTCCACTTGCTAATACCAAGCTTATATGACATGCCACCTTCACATTGCCTAGACCCATCTTGTGATAGGCAACAATTCACCTTTGAATTTCTCTGTTTAGTTCCTTTGTCCTTCTAATGGCAAGAGAGCACAGCATGGCAGTTTCACGAATAGGGTTCGGTAAGGCAGTGAAAGAATAATTCATCTTCCACAAAAAAGGTGTGCACCAAAAAACCTTAAGCCGTTTGAATATCAAGTAAGATGATCAGACTGCAAGTACAAACAACTCAGGGGGCTCATTTTTAAGAGTAAAATACTATCCCGTGCTGCTGGGGGTGTTTTGTTTCAGACAGTTATCAGCAAGACATCGGCAGCAATTCCGTTTTGTAGGTAAACCATCAGGGTGATGTAAAAGTGGGCTCAAACTACCACAAAACCTCTACTAACAAATAATAGCCAAGTAAACTGTGCCTAATGTACCTAGTACATACTTTTGGGTGAGTGGGCAAGTCACATACAAGACCGCCAAAATAAATAACAGTTGGTGACTTGGTTGATGACATGCTTGCAAATGTGTGTAGCTGTGATCCTTAGTTGCCACACACAAGAAACCCACTCCTACGCTGTATCATTTTTGCTAGAGGTTCAGCAGCCAGTCACAATAAGAAACAAATAAACAGCCTTGTCAAAATAAAACGATATTTCCCAAACTTTATTAGAGCCAAATAAATGGAGATGTGAGATAATAAATGAGAAGACCAGCGCTATGTGATGCCTTGAAGAAAAAGCTATGCAAAACAGCTTTGAAGAGTCAATTGGCCTCTTCGCAACAGCCTTCGATGCTTATGCCCCGGGTTGGCCAGTCCTAGGGGCATGGCCAGATGAAATTGCATGCACCAAAATATGATGCAAATTAAATGTTAAAAATAAAGCATTTAAACTGGACAGAATACACCTCATGAGTAGCTTAAAGCTGGGGTGTTATAAAAATCGATAAAATATCTGCCACTTGCAATGCGTCCTAACAACAATACCACCATAATCTATAGAAAGCAGCTTCTAAGCAACCTGAAGTACCGATATTAGATGATTTAACAGCCTCATTTGTACAGTGGCAGAAGAGCCTTAACAGCTATTATCGAAGCTTGCAGCTGGCAATAAGTCACCAACTGCAGGACTCGAACCCACGACCTCGGTCGAGGAAGAGCATGTAGCCGTGATTACGCACTAGGTAAGGCGGTTGCTTTTCACGACCTCGGTCCCGACGTCGTGGGCTCTAATCCTGCGTGGGGGCGATCCTTTATCACCACTGCAAGCGGTGGTGATGGCCTTAAAGGCTCTTCTGTCGCTATACAAAAGAGGCTGTTAAATCAGCTAGTATTTAATTTTAATTTTTTTAAAGAGCAAGCCCCTGAACGGGCGAGCCCCTGAACTAAGCCAGCGGTTCTCAACCCATGGGTCGCGACCCCTTTGGGGGTCGAAGCACACTTTCACCGGGGTCGCGTAAGACCATCGGAAAACATGCATTTCCACATTTCGCACACAATAATTGTATGGTTTGAGATCGCAACAACAGGAGGAACTGTATTCAAGGGTCGAGGCATTAGGAAGGTAGAGAATCACGGCACTGTCAGATGAGAGTTTGTTAGTGGGGGAAACCACCACATTGTTCTGTTAGGCTTTCGAAAAATCAATCAAAACCAGATGCTAAACCAAACCGAGAAGATGCTGATAACTTTTTTGCCGGTAAGGAGTAACTAAATTCCAACGCTAACCAGCAGCTGATCGGTTAAGACAGCAATATCAAAGCACCCGTTGCTTTTATGCCTGCTACTTAGCAACACATCAGTGGCTAACTTCAAACATATTTCTCCACAGACAGTAAAGTAGTTTTTGTAAAGTACAAAAGTGATCCTACCTAAGAAAGCCCAACTGCTAGAAAGCCCAAAGCGAGGTTGAAAAGCAGGCAGGATAACATCAAACCTCTTTGCTTGAAATCACTAACATCTCAATTTTTCTTTTAAGCATAAGTGATTGCTCTCTTTTACTCGAAGCATTAGTTTTCGTACAGTTTTCAGCTGGTTCTGACAGCATGAATATGAGATGCCTGGAAATAAATAAATGAGTGTTTTGGCCCTAATTGGTTACTGAGCCTAGTTGGAACAAATATGCAATTAAATGCTAAAGTGAATGTAATTGCTATAACAAAGAACACTGGGTCATTTGACAAGACGAGCCCAAATGATCCATACTCAAGTTTGGAAAGACACGAGTTGTGTAAAATAAAGTTTACACTACCGGAAATAATCTTTGGGCTGTGGAACTCAACGAAGCCCTTTTGTGTCAGAGTGTCCCTGAAAAGCCGACAGATGCCTGCAGAAACTCGGTAGATGGCTTGATTGGTGGCCGTTCGCAGGTCCAGAACACGGTTGTCAAGCTTCGTGTCCGGATTTACACTGGCAAGTCCCTAATCACAAGAAGAAACAATTTGCATATAAGCATCATACTTGATAGTGAATCTGAAAGTACACTACATAAACTTCTGCTTCGACAGCAACAAATGCAGAATAAGCTGGTGAACAATCGTGATGGTCAAACAAAACTGTCCAAGACAAGTCCTACAATGTACCCAAGATAAATTGATCAACCTAAAGCTAGGTAATTTCCCAGCACTACATGGCCGATGGCTGTCGCCATGCAAAAAACGAAAAAAATCAACACGTTTTCTTATGCTACAACAGGTGACCTTCTCTCAACTCCACGAAGGTATACAAATGAGACGGTTCGATTGAAAAATTTCATTTGACATGTCGAGCATTCGCATAATGTACTAGTAGAGTAGTTGTCGAATATCAGAATAATTAGCAATCACTTTTTCTGCACTACTGTGTCAGATGTGATAGAAATTTAGTTTTTGCAGTGTGCCTATAATTTTGGGCCACTTATTAAGGAGCTAAGTGCTCAGGCCTTACCACTGCAAGCCGTCAAGCTCCACATGGGAAATATAACATCTATTTATCACAGCATTTAGATGGTCCGTGTGATCCTGCTGACACTGCATGCTACCACTAACCATATTTTCATCCTGACCCTGTGTATGTCACTTCTAACCAATTGATCATGCTTCCTTTGCAGCAAATGTAAAGTGCCTAGAAATAGATTCAGTTTTCTGAGGGCACTATAACAAATGGATTATTATTATTATCATTATTTACCAGCGAATACGACACAAAAAGCACAGCCAGGGTTAAATCGAAGGTAGGCAATGACTCTTTCCACGGACAGATTCTAAAATGCAGATACCTTCATATAGCCGACAATGGAAAACGGTTGATATATTATTTGGCCACGTAATAAAAACATAACAGTGCAGGTTGTGGCAGAGAATTTTTAAACTTTTTGGAGAAGGAAGGAAGCCCCACCCCCATTTCCATTATTTTCAAAAATCTTGCCGGAAAATTCTACAGGACACTTTCGGCAAGGCAGCAAGTGCTCCAGTCCCATCACCACAACCTACCTACAGTTGGGATATATATATATATATATATATATATATATATATATATATATATATATATATATATATATATATATATATATATATATATATATATATATATATATATATATATATATATATATATATATATATATATATATATATATATATATATATCTATCTCTCTCGACTGATGACCACTAAAAAGAGACTAGAAAATCATAGTCCTAGATTTTCTGTAATCACTGCCCATGTAGCTACTTCCTTAGTTATGGACTAGATACAATGGGGGACATTGTGTTCCTTCATATTTGCAGGAGTCTAGATCAGTGGTTCTCAAACTTCCTAACACCGCGACCCTTTAATACAGTTCCTCATGTTGTGGCGACCCCACAACTATAAAATTATTGTGTGCAACATGTGGAAATGCGTGTTTTCCGATGGCCTTAGGCAACCCACAGGTTGAGAACCGCTAGTCGAGGTGCACATGCATCGCTTGCATACAATGTACTCAAAAAACAAGGTAATGCAAAATGTGTGCATCTGTGTAGAGATCCGTTGATTCGTCTAAAACAGCAACCGAGATGTGCGAAAAATAAGAGCCAATGAGAAGCTAGGAAACCTGAAGGGTCAAAGGTTAGCTACCTAACGAATTCAAATTGGTTGAATTCTGCCGGTCGACTACTGGTTTGGCCCAGTGGATAAGGTGCTAGCATTCAACGACCGAGGTCGTGGGCTTGAGCCCTAAGGCATATCAAAAAGCTTAGATAAAAATACTAATAAAATATTTGTATAGCACCCTCAGAGAACTGAATATAAAAATAATAATGCATTCGATAAAGCGCCCTCAGAGAACTCTATCTCTCTCTAAGGCGCTTTACATTTGCTGCAAAGGGAAATGCAAATGAATGGTGAGTAATATCATGCTTGATAAACAAACAACATGAATAACATGGTTTGGGGTGACATGCACAGGGTCAGCATGCAAATGTGATTAGCGGCAGCATGCACAGTGTCCGCACGCATAAGCACATCAAGGACGAATCACGGGGACCCACTAAATGCTGTCCTAAATAAGTGTTTTTAAATTCTTTTTAAATGTGGTCAGGTCAGGAGATGTTCTGACGCAGGTCGGGAGAGAGTTCCAGGCTTTGGGAGCATACGAACTAAATGCACGGTCTCCAAATGATTTGAGGTTTGTACAAGGCATTTGTAGACTGTTGGATTCCGAAAAGCGGGTGGTACGATGCTTGGCCTGGTGGGGGAGTGAATCTGAGAGATAGGCTGGAGCCAAAGAATGAAGTGACCTAAAAGTGAGCGACAAAACCTTGAAGTCAATCCGTTGCTTGACTGGTAGCCAGTGCAGGTCGGCGAGAAGTGGTGTAATGTGGCAACTGCGACGCTCACGACAGGCAAGCCTAGCTACGGAGTTTTGCACCAGCTGTAATCGCCTGATCGCACATGCCGGTAGGCCAGTAAGCAGTGAGTTGCAGAAGTCGAGAGGGGATGTCACGAATGCATGGACCATCTTAGACGTGGTATCCTTATCTAAACAAGCCCGAATTTTAGCAATGTTATGAAGCTGAAAGTAGGCAGATTTGACTTTGGAGCTGATATGGTCGTCTAACGAGAGGTCGCTTTGGAATATGACCCCTAGATTTCGAGCTGATTCAACAGGAGATGTGCTGGCAGAGCCCGTTTTGAGCTCTGGCCTTTCCAATTTCTGAATCATACTGGGTTTGCCCATAACTAATAAGCTTTATCATCGTTTAGTTTTAGAAAATTTGCTGCCATCCCTGTGCGGATGTCATCAATATATGCAGCAAGTAAGTTGAGAGAATTCGGGGTGCTCGAAGGCTGGGAGGGATCAAAGCAAAGGTACAACTGAGTGTCATCTGCATTGAAGTGAAAGCCTACATTGTGCTTGGCAATCACATCCGCAAGTGGGAGAGTATAAACCGTGAAAAGAACCGGACCTAGCACGGAGCCCTGAGGTACCCCATATTTCAGAGGCACCTCGGATGATCTTTGTCCATTCACGTCAATACTCTGGAGTCTCCCACTGAGATGGGACCTGAACCATTGCAGAGCAGTGCCAGTGATGCCCAGGCGAGATGAGAGGCGCTCTAGAAGAACTTGGAGATCGATAGTATCAAAAGCTGCCGAAAGATCGAGCTAAACAAGCGGGGACACTCTACCAATGTCTGCATTCCTAAATAGGTCGTTGCATACCCTAAGCAAGGCTGACTCTGTGGAGTGATTAGCTCTAAAGCAGCCAGACTGGAACTTACTAGCAAGGTGTGAAGTTTTGATTCTGGCTCTACAGGTCTTAGTGGCAGTATTACCTGATGATAGGTAACAGCTTTAACAGGCAGGACAGTGGCAAAATCTTACTTCAACATTATCAGGTCTGCTTGCATCGTCAATTTGCAGTGGTAATCGTGGATCGGCAGCGCTGACAATCCATAACTAAAAAAAATAAACTTGTTAACACAAACACCACAAAAATGGACAGATATTGTGAATGAGCCAGTCGTGTTGCATTGTCAAGTTACAGTGATTATGACTAATTGCTGCTCACGAGGACCTGAGAGGAAGTTGTTCAACCTGCCAGCAAACCATTTCATGTGAACATATAATTATTTTACAGAGTATTGCACATCCAAGCCAAAAGTTATAAGACAGCCGGAGAATATGCCTCGGTGATTATATCTCACAGCGCTCCAGAATAGCTGACGAAGTTGTCGGGCTAATCTTTCCCAAGAGTCTGCCTTGCTTCGGAGAAGCTCGAGTGCCTCTTGCTTGTTTTGCATGTTGATAAAACCCCTCTTGCTTGTTTTGCTTGACCTTTCGGCAGCGTTTGATAAATTGATCACCAAGTCCTTCTCGAGCACCTTCAGAACGTTGATGCAAATGAGCAACAATCATCCATGGAGCCTCTAAAGTGCAAGGTACCACAGGGCTCTGTACTTGGTCCACTTCTTTTCACAATTTATACACGCCTTCCTACCTATCTAGGCTTTCATTTCTATGCAGATGACATAGCCGTACCTGCACTCTGATCACTCCAAGTATTCCAGCATGTCCAACTCTAATAACTTCCTTGCTGAATGTATTGCTGACATTTGCACTTGGATGGGCAGCTAACTTACTCAAATTGAATGAAGGTAAAAACCAACTTACTAGTTATAAGCAAACCTAGTGACTCAAGAAATTGGAAAACTTAAAATGGGCCCTGGCACCATATCTCCTGTAGCATCTGCACGAAGTCTGGATGTCCTGATCTTAAGTGACCTTTCACTAGACGACCACATAGATCATAGTCACATCTGCCTACTCTCAGCTAAGTAACAAATTCATTTGTATGCAGGTGACAAGCAACTGTAATTGTGCTTTGATTCTTTCTTCATTTCCAGAATATCAAACTCTCAGCTTCCATACAGCATCTATTTCCGACATTCACACTTGGATGGCAGCAAACCTTTCCAAATTGAATGACGACTAAATGAACTTAATAATTATTGGCAAACCGAGTGTCCCTTAAAAACTGGAAAGCCCAACCCTCTAAATCCAATCGCTCATCTCTAGCAATTAAAGTGAGAAAGTCTATCCTTCCCTCCGTCACACCGAAAGATGTACCACTTGTGTCACGGGGCAAGGTCCATAACGCTGCCAGATGGCACAGAGCTGTCTTCCGTGATAGAACTACCATGGCTCAGCAAAGTAAGTCTACAGGCAGTGAGATGCTCGCATCTGTTGTAGCCATTGCATGGAATATGGGCGTCTTCATCCAAAATGACTTCACTAGATCAGCACATCAGCTCCCCCAGTTAAGTTGCCTACTTTAACCTAAGTAATATTGCAAAAAGTTCGAGCTTACTTCGATAAAGAAACCACTGCCAAGGTGGTCTGTGCATTCGTGACATCCTGACCAGACTTCTGTCACTCACTACTAGGTCTTCCTGCTCATGCAAGTAGATGCTTACAGTTGATGAAAAACTTGGTAACTCGGTTAATCTGTTGTAAACGTCGGAACTTCCACATTACACCACTGCTCATCAATCTTCACTGGTTACCTATCCAGCAGAATATCGATATCGTCACTCACATTTAGGTCTATCCATTTTTTTGCTCTAGCCTAACTGTCTGAATCAACTGCACTCCAGGCCTCACGTCGAAACACCTGCTCTTGTGACTCTGGTCGATTGGTTGTGCCCCTAATCTCTTGGAGACCATGCTTTCAATCCCACTGCTCCCAAAGGTTGGAACTCCATACCGACTGACATCCTGGCAGCTGATCTGACAACATTCAAAAAGAAGATAAAGATCGGCCTCTTCCTCAGTCTTTGCTCAGTCCCAGTGAATTATCTTTTGCATGTTTATAAGTTACAAACGTGTGCACTAGCTGTGACTATGGGCAAGAGCAATATTTTTTTGTATTGCCCCAGTGATCTTTACTTTTCTCCGGTGTACTTTGAGTGCTTGCCTGTGCATGATTCGGTGCATGTTCCTGACCCAAGGTCCTTTAGGCCAACAGCCATGAATACCTATTGCACTTTTCCATGCTTGCTTGGGCAGTATACCATGGTTGTCATTGTCTCTTGATTGTTGCCTCTGTTGCAGCGAGTTGCGATGCACCTAATGAAATTGTGTTCTCTTGAGGTGCTGTAAAGATGACATTATTATTATTATTATAAATCAAATGATAGTTGACTAGGTATGCATAACCTCAAGCTCTGCCTTTAGAAATGACTGAACAGCTCAGTGATATACCTCTACTGACTACCATAGCTCGTGACTTCCAAGCCTATACATGAGGTTCTAAAAAGTACACTTTTAGCATATTTATGGAACATTGGCACAATTTGCTATTAGGAATTTAAATTTGGACAGTCTATACTAAACAGTCTGCCTAAGGCCCCATACTTGAGCTCATCTGCTTGCTATGGCCCTTAAGTCAGTATGACAATTCACAACAAACAACAACCCAACGTTGTTTCTAAATCGAACTGCTCTTTGCACAAGCACATAAGAATGATTAGCCGTAGAACAAGCCAAAAAGCCACTAGAGTCAACAGCCCCCTCCAATCGTTCTCGATTACCATGTCACTATGAACCAGCAGCAGTATTCGTGCAAAAGACAGGACCGAGTTGATTCGCCTGGTCTGGCTAAGCAGGTACTCGAGTCCGCAGATATCCAAGATATCTTAGACAGTCATTGAGAAAAGTCTTGAGATACCTCACTGCAATTAGACAAACATCTCCAAGCCGTGACCTTATTTCTTTAAGATGGGTCTTATAACCTTGACAAGAAATACAGTACCAAGCATCAGCCACACAGCTGTCTTAACGCACATCTCACAGCTGGCATGCATACGTGATATGTCACAACAGCCCAACTTTTGGGAAAGTATAACTGATGGTGATCAGGTAAACATAGTGCAGCAGACTATCGTATCGTTCTTCTTACAACATGACGAGAAGCAACAAGCAACAGAGCCGGCTGGAGACTTACCTGACTAACGTGGAGTTCAACATCATGCTGAGTACAGCCTTCAACAGCATTGTCTACTTTCCGGACAAATCCTTCAGCATCAACGATGGACTCCTTCGTAACACTACATCGAATAGATGTGCACACAAAGAAAACGTTCAAGTGTTCAGGCTAAAAAAATCACAAGGGCCGGAGGCCGATAGCATGCGCATGCCGCTAAAACAAACCTGGTTGCAAACTTAACCATTTGCTTGCTCACGCTGTCACCAACTGCTACAACGGCTTGAACAGTAAACTGCTGCTGTCGAAATACGATGAAGCACTGTTTGCCTAAAAACAATAAATCAGTACGCTTGAGGCCATCTACACATGGCTTGGAACACAGTGCATAGAAAATAGCACACCCCTCCTAAAGCTGCTGCTGCTACTCTGACAAGTTGTAAAAGAAGTTCAACACCCCCTCATCCCCTGCCCCGAAAGTACACTGACCAGCAAGGCATGGGCAGCACCTGTTTGCTCTGCAATGTAACCTGGTCTGCAGAATTAAAAATATTATCAGACAGTGTAAAAGTTGAGTTCCTGATATGTGGGTTGAAGACCGGTATTGAATGGCAAAGTCTTAATGCAGTGACCTCTCTCTCTCTCTCTCTCTCTCCCCTAGGCTAAGAACCAGCTACCACTCGTCATAGCAGACAAGGGGATATCAATCAACATCACGACTTCCTACCATTGGCAGGCTGAACACATCAACCCCTGGGCAGAGAAGGGAAAAATCTGCTCATTCACTATGGCTACAGTGTACAACCGTGGTTACTACATGCTTCAGAAATAAGCTGCAATAACTATCAAACAATCCCAACAAAACAATGCAACGCAGGTCCCCGGCAATCCTCAAAACCAAGTACATATCCCAAGGATGCAGAAACTTACGATCTGTGGAGAACATTAAGGTTCATAAAAACTCGGATATAACCACCAGATACTGCAGGGTCTCAAATAAAAGACATGGGCCAAGAAGATATCTTATGAGCTCATGATATGATATGATATGAGCTCATGACACAAACAAAGTTGCAATGACGATGATGACGTCGTATCACTAACACATCATTGCTCATGCTTACTAACTTTAGCCCACGTCTTTCTTTATGCCGGTCTACAGTTATTGGTACTACAAGTTCAACAATACCAATGTAGACCTATGCACTAGTACACCCAAGTACCCAAAACCCAAGTACCCACCACCCATGGGCTGAAACAGCACAAAATGATGGGAGCACATTTGTAGCAAATCAGTTAAAAATCCTACATTACTAAACGGCATCTTCACTAGCTTATACAAACAATCAGACAAGGACCAAACACTTTCTCATCCCCAATCGAGTCACTTGCACTTGAATGTTGCCATATACCTGTATGGAAAGGCTGCCACTCGAGAAATATCTTCAGGCTTGATTACCATCCTTGGCCAACTTGCAGTTAGTCTGGGTTTTGATAGAATGGAAACATTCCCACCTCTGGCTATCAATAATCGTTAACGTTTCCTGTCGGTCACAGAATTTTTCAGAAAATTTAAAGTTCTACAAGATTTGCATGTGAAAACTGAGACAGACCTGTCTAAATCTGTTTGTTATTTGACCATAGCGCTTAAAAGAAATTAGCTGTCTACAGACATATAAATGCCTGCCACAAATGCACGATGTCCAGTCAGCATGCTTCCTCTTCCGAAACCCTATTGGCCTGAGCTTCCTCAACAAGCAGGCTATGACTACAACTTCACCGACTCTTAGTGACCTTACTATTCAGTACTACAGAGCGCGCCTATTATCGGCTTGCTCTTGTCATTCAAAGGCATTCCTGGTTCATGCTCTTTCTTGTTGATCAGCGTTCTTGAATCGGGAATCATCAGCAATAAATTCGGTCGTAGCAAAAGAGGTGGTGAGGGGCATGTTCAGTATAATAATAATAATAATAATAATGCACTTGATAAAGCGCCCCCAGAGAACTCAATCTCTTTCTAGGCGCTTTACATTTGCTTTCCACCATTGTCTCGAGCCGTCCAGTGAACTCACCCTCCCGCACTACTGCGAATCACTCTATCTTGGTCATCAGGCCTACCATTACCCCATTAGCCAATCTTAAAGTGAGCCCATGGAACTCCTTCAATGTGCAATAAATGCATATTAATAGGGACCGATTCTTGACGATGCCCTTGACCAGTTTGCTTTGACCGAGACCTACCCGAAATCGACTAATAGTCCGATTTTAAACGATGTCACCTAGACAGGCTTCTCTTTCATTCGTAACCTCAGAATCTAGGGCTATGCTCGGGCAGAACAGCAAATTCACCAGTTTTGATTGGTCTAGGGGCTAGATCAATCAAAACTGGTGAAGAAGTTGAGGTTGTCCCTCGTCCCTACCTCAGTTTTAAACCATTTGCAGTCACTTCGAAGCAGCATTCTGCATCTATTGTTTTGAGTCCCTCCAACAAGATGCCGATGATGGTAGTAGTCTATGGCCCCCATGCCAAAACCTTTTTTTTAGATTTTTCTGATCTCATTACGATTGTGTACAACAAATCGTCCCTTCTTTGTCCTGGGTGATTTTCACATTCTGGCTGCAGTGCAGACTTTGCATATGTAAAGTGCCTAGAAAGATATTTTGTTATCTGAGAGCGCTATACACATGTCTTATTGCTATCACGTTACATGCGCCCATACGTGACTTTGCAGTGAGCCGAACCATGTGGACTACACATGACACGGTCATGATGTGGTTTTCTCGGCGCCTGTGCATTTAGTTCAGCAGAGAAGAATAAAGAGAAAAGCCTGCTGAAAAAGCCGAGAACACATCGGGCTTAGTGCTACGTCGTTGTTGGGGTGCACTGTACTAAATCATTTAAGGAAAGCACTGCCATGTGATGTGAGCAAACGAACCAAAGGCCGCTACCGACATCAGCACCACAAAACGTACGAAAGGCACAGAGTAAAGTGCATTGAGAGTGCATTGCCACCACAGCCGTGCTAATTTAAGGTGTAGGTGCTGGTCTTAATGCAGGGGTCATCCGAGCGCGCTCACCTTTTCCACGGCTGGTATGGAGCCGAGCCCTAACCCAGACCTTCTCGTTCGCACGCTCGATAGTCAGGTCTTCGATGCGCAAATACTTGCGATCAATTGCTTCTTGCGACTGGATCAAGCCATAGCTACCGTACAGACCAGCAGCCGTGTCGGGCTCCTCTGCCGCGGTTTCATTCTAGAACAGAACACACGTACCAATGGTGTCAGCTAAATGATGAAATGATGAACACGCGCGCGCGAGCACACACACACACACACACACACACACACAGATGGAGGAGTGAGGAAGGGGGAGGGAAGGAGGGAGGGAGAAAGAGAGCTACAATATCCATGTGACTACAGCATGGCACAAAATTCTCTACGGGTGAGGCCTAAGAGCTCAAAAGGATGTGTGGGCAAACAAAGCCGTTTATGCCAACATGCCTGTGAAGAAGTTATAAATGCCAAACATGTGCTTGCTAATTGTAAAGGCATCAGTTAACTATGAACGATACTGGAGTTACACTGCGTGCTCCAGCAATGCTACAGGGCAAGATAACGTCTCGCCATCTTACGAGGTCGAATGACGCTCTACCTCCGACTACAGGTATATGGTGAGGCTGTCGGGCTGCAGTCCCCCTACACCGAGCCGCATGCCCACACCTGCACGCACATGCGGCGCACACACACACACACACACACCTGCTTCATCACGGTTGGCTGGCTATGACAAGGTGATATGGGGTACCTCAAGGCTCCGTGCTAGGTCCGGTTCTTTTCATGTTTTATGCTCTCCCTCTTGCTGATGTGATTGTCAAGCACAATGTAGGCTTGCATTTTCATGCGGATGACACTCAGTTGCACCTTTGCTTGGATCCCTCCCAGCCTTCGAGCACCTCAGATTCTCTCAACTCACTTGCTGCATGTATTGATGACATCCACACATAGATGGCAGCAAATTGTCTAAACCTAAACGATGATAAAGCTTATTAGTTATGGGCAAACCCAGTGTGATTCAAAAATTGGAAAAGCTGACGCTCAAAATTGGCTCTGCCAGCATATCTCCTGTTGAATCAGCTCGAAATCTAGGGGTCATATTCCAAAGCGACCTCTCGTTAGACGACCATATCAGCTCCAAAGTCAAATCTGCCTACTTTCAGCTTCATAACATTGCTAAAATTCGGGCTTGTTTAGATGAGGATACCACGTCTAAGATGGTCCATGCATTCGTGACATCCCGTCTCGACTTCTGCAACTCACTGCTTACTGGCCTACCGGCATGTGCGATCAGCCGATTACAGCTGGTGCAAAACTACGCAGCTAGGCTTGTCTGTCGTGAGCGTCGCAGTTGCCACATTACACCACTTCTCGCCGACCTGCACAGGCTACCAGTCAAGCAACGGATTGACTTCAAGATTTTGTCGCTCACTTTTAGGTCACTTCATTCTTTGGCTCCAGCCTATCTCTCAGATTCACTCCCCCACCAGGCCAAGCATCACACCACCCGCTTTTCGGAATCTAACAGTCTAGAAATACCTAGTACAAACCTTAAATCCTTTGGGGACCGTGCATTTAGTTCGTATGCTCCCAAAGCCTGGAACTCCCTCCCGACCTGCGTCAGAACATCCTTAACCTGACCACATTTAAAAGGAACCTAAAACACACCTATTTAGGACAGCATTTAGTGGGTCCCTGTGATTCGTCCTAGATGTGCTTATGCGTGCTGACACTGTGCATGCTGCCACTAACTACATTTGCATGCTGACCCAGTGCATGTAACCCCTAACCATGTTATTCATTTTGTTTGTTTTTCAAGCATGATTTTACTTACCATTCAATTGCCTTTCACTTTGCAGAAAATGTAAAGCACCTAGAAAGAGATTAAGTTCTCTAAGGGTGCTTTATTAAGTGCATTATTATTATTATTATTATGTGGTGTCCTGTAAAGTACCACTGCTTGTAGGTGGCTATTGTCATGCTTTCTTCCTTTGTGGCAGCTTTGGGCATTTTTCAGGGTTATGTAACTCTTTGCACATGACTGCCTTAAATAAAAAATATATTCATTTTTCTGGCGCCCTAGAGAATTTAATCTCTATTCAGGGGCTTCACTTAGGCCACGGGGGGGGGGGGGGGTGCGAGCCCATGACCTCGGTCATTCCATACATTCACCCTAATAATAGTCACCTTAATAATAATAATAATAATATTGCACTTGATAAAGCGCCCTCAGAGAACTTAATCTCTTTCTAGGCGCTTTACATTTGCTGCAAAGTGATACGCAATAGAATAGTAAGTAAAATCATGCTTGAAAAACAAACAAAATGAATAATATGGTTAGGGGTTACATGCACTGGGTCAGCATGCAAATGTAGTTAGTGGCAGCATGAACAGTGTCAGCACGCATAAGCACATCGAGGACGAATCACAAGGACCCACTAAATGCTGTCCTAAATAGGTATGTTTTTAAGTTTCTTTTAAATGTGGTCAGGTCTGGGGATGTTCTGATGCAGGTCGGGAGGGAGTTCCAGGCTGTGGGAGCATACGAGCTAAATGCACGGTCTCCAAAGGATTTAAGGTTTGTACGAGGTATTTCTAGACTGTTGGATTCCGAAAAGCGAGTGGTACGATGCTTTGCCTGATGGGGTAGTATATCTGAAAGATAGGCTGGAGCCATAGAATGAAGAGACCTAAAAGTGAGCGACAAAACCTTGAAGTCAATCCGTTGCTTGACTGGTAACCAGTAATGCATTTGACATCGGGTAACTCAATCTCTTTGTTGGCACTTTACATTGCTATGAGGTAAGCACGACCTTGGCCTTGGTTGGGCCTAGGCTAAACCATTGGCTTGTAGCCTGAGCCTCGCAGCAGTGATACAGTAAATGAGAGTAATAATGCAAAACTAATACTAATAATGAGTCTTACGTAGTGCCGTAAGATACATCAATCTCTATTCAGGTGCTTGCAACTTACTGTAAGAGGAGCAAGAGAACGAGATTAATGTATGAAGAACAGTGCTGGACTGTATGAAGGGCAACTGGTTTGTTGGCCTTTCGATGCAAAGCAAGTTTGACATGCAGGTCGTACACAAGTTTGGTCTTGTGAATAGTGAATTAGGGTGGTTGTACTGACAAAGGTCTGATCAGCAAGAAAAAGAATCTCTTCTTTTCAGCTGTTGTGATGGATGCAACTGAAAGTAATGGCGCTGCTCCCCTATTCGTTTTGAGTCGGCACGGATGCCAGTAGCTGATAAGATCTGATCATCTTTGTCTCTTCCTCGGACCGAATGGAATGTGTCCAATAGTAGCCTGCATTCTGCTGTTACCCTCATAGTCGTTTCCTGCTTTAGCACTCGAGAAGAAGCTGAAGGCAGCTCAGGAGCTGAGCGAGAACCTCAAGGTAAAATGCAAACAAAGGCGATCGTTCATTGATTTCTCGCTCTGGCTTTTCTGCTTGTTCATTCACCTCATGCTGGCCGCGTGTCTTATTCTGCGCTGTAGTCTGTTGTATCGTCTGCTCAGTATTCTCAAATGCTACCCGACCTTGTGAAGGTGTTTCTGAAAGTGCTTCAGGAAGGAGAGCCGCAGTTCATTGCTGAGCTCAGCATGCAGGTATTGCGATTTTTCCACAACGGGTAGTGTTCAATCGACATCTCGTTGCCGTGTCATAGGTTTTTCAAAGGCCCAGCATTTGGTGCTGCTGCTGTCTTGTCAGCATTTGGGCTTTTTTGTTATTGTCTGCGCTTCAGTAATTGACAGAACATTGTTGTACCTGTAGCAACTGCGGAAAATTCTTCTGGAGATTTTGCACAGGCTGCCAACCAACGAGCTCTTGAAACCATTTTGGAAACAAATTCTAACGTTAGTGCTTAATCTGCTCGAGGTAATCGGCAGCTTCACCCCCTCCCCTTGCGTGAAGGGCAATTAGCTTTGTTTTGGCTGAAATGTCAGGCAGGCTATCATTGCGGCAAATGTGGCAAGATGTTAAGTGAATGCTCGTGTTTGCAGAGTTTTATTTCATCTCATGAACCCGATTTTCCTTATCCTCTTTTAGATTGAGAATGAAGAGAATGTTCTTGTTTGCTTACGTATTATCATTGAGCTACACAAGACATACCGTCCACCGTATGGTCCCGAGGTAAACTACTTAGTTCTTGGCTGCTGTTTCATTGCACATTGACTCGTTGGAGCACTTCTTTTCATTCGGCTATGTTGCTGTAGGTTCAAAAGGTTCTTCAATTTGTGAAGAACATTTACAAGGAGCTTCCTTCTCACTTGCAAAAAATATTTGAGCCACGATCACAGATAAAAGTGAAAGACATAACGGAAATTGCTGTAGACATTTTGCTCCCGGAGACATTTGCCGTTACTCCAATAACGACAGAAAAGCGAAATCCCGACAATCAGCCTGTCACGGTAAATCTAACAGTCTAGAAATACCTCGTACAAACCTTAAATCCTTTGGGGACCGTGCATTTAGTTTGTATGCTCCCAAAGCCTGGAACTCCCTCCCTACTTTCGTCAGAACATCCCCTGACTTGACCACATTTAAAAGGAACTTAAAACACACCTATTTAGGACAGCATTTAGTGGGTCCCTGTGATTCGTCCTTGATGTGCTTATGCGTGCTGACACTGTGCATGCTGCCACAAATCACATTTGCATGCTGACCCTGTGCATGTCACCCCGAACTATGTCATTCATTTTGATTGTTAATCAAGTATGATATTACTCACCATTCAATTGCATTTCCATCTGCAGCAAATGTAAAGCGCCTAGAGAGAGATTGAGTTCTCTGAGGGCGCTTTATCAAGTGCATTATTATTATTATTATTAAGCCCCATTCGAAAATTTCTGGCTCCAGCCAAGCCTTCAACACCAGAGGCTAACGTCCTATTCAATTCGACTATGTCTATAGCCCAAACTATTTTCCGCTATAGTCATGGCACATTTAAATGCAAGAATGCCAATGCATATGTAATAAAGGCAAACTACAGTTCTACCTCAGCAGGAACAATTCAAAGCTGAATAATAGTGAATTCGATCCGAGTACTTCTGAGATGCTCACGGTGTCAACCAATCATCTCTCTTGTTAAATGAACCGTGGAAAAGCCGACCACACCGTTAGTCTAATGCAATTCACAGGGGTTGCTAAACACAGTCTATATGGCATACACTGCTTGAGCACTGCAAGCCACTGACCCAGCAGGTGGGCAAGCCCATCGATAGGACTCGCACATTCTGTCTCTCAACACCACACTAAAACAACAGCAGACCTCGGTCAGACTCTACTAACTTGCCTTATGACCTTATGTTGTTGTTTGGCCTGCAACTTCACTGGCTATATATGTATAGTTGTTTAATGCGTCCTCGAGACTACTGGTGCACAGGAGTGCCTGTGCCTTAGAAAAATAGCACCCGATTTTTTGGGTAGACTATGCAGTCGAGCATTGATATCGAGGCCAGAGATAGTGGAATACGAGTCAACCGATCAAGTTGCATCCCATGAAAAAGCTGCATTCCTTCAAGCAAATGGGTGATACCAATGCTAGTGCAACGTCTCTTAGCATGCAAACAATGCCAGTGTAACTAAAATATTTCTGAACGAAATCAATACTGGAACATTCAATAATCTAATGAGAGATGACGATCTGCAGCACATCCTCAACCCCAATATGCAAACCTAGTTATGCTTACTTAAAGTATACGCACACATACCACATACTCAAATAGTCATTTGCATGCAAATCACTTCTCCAGTTCTCTCGCTTCTAGCACTACATTAGTTTGTAATACAAAAACTAGTTGCATTTTTAGTAGAGCCACATGGTAAAACATGGCAGACCTCTGCGAATAGGTAATAAACAATGTCCGAAATCGTGAGATTCTTGAGATGAACGACACCAGTAAGAAGAAACATGATATAGTGCTGTTCACATCAGCACTACAATCAAACTCCAGATCTCATCTTAAAAGCCAACCACTGTCCACACCATTAACTCGATACTCGAGCACACACGGCCCCCAGCCTACAGTTAGCCAAACCAATACCTTCACTCCTTCAGCTTTATGTGCCTTCCTTTCTGCCTTTTCTGCTTCCTTTTGCTGCTTCTTCAGTGCTTTCTTTGACAACTTCTGATCACCTCTAAAATACATTCAACATTCTATTTGCTGTGCGCTGGTGCTGCATGTTTAGGGCGAAGGTTATGCAGGCAGATGAAAGGGAAGTTGAGGAGGACTAAGGATTGATTGCTTTAGAAAAAGTACTGGTAGATATGGCAATTGATATAGCTAAACAAAAGCACATTTATCAAAAAGATAGCACTATGATGCCAAAAATATGCATTAGGACGATGAGTGAACAATCAAGATTACCGAGTGGTACTAGAGCCCAGCAGTCAAGATCGGCTAATTTCAAGCAGCTTCGTTTGGCAGAGTGGTAGAAGAGCCATTGCAGTTTTGACCCAGTTTGTAATGAGCACTAGGATAAAAGACTGACTGCTACATGGCTCATAACAACAAGCTGGGTCGTGAAGAGCTGCTGTTATCGTAACTATCTGGCGGTAAGCTGAAACAAAGGCACCAAAAGCGTGTGCTGATATAGATTCGTGTGTACCAAAAACTGGTGTTTTTGGTACACACAAAACAGGCAATGACCACTACCTCTGCAGGGAGGCATAAGCTGAATCTGCCTGGGTGAGCATCCAAGCAATGAGATCACACTGGACTTTCCCACCTAACACTTAGATGAGCCGAAGACCAGCAGCTAAGTGTGGACAGTCAGAGCTGAGTGGCATGAACTGCCAGTCGGGCTCTGAGGCACTTCATGAATTTGCCCGAGGCCTTGAACAGTTATTAAGCCCAGCCAATTATGCGAACAATCAACAAAGTAGCACAACATCGTCACTATTCCAGGGCACTGTCTACAAGTGAGTGACTTGGGAAATGACCCTATCACAGGTCAACATACACCGATATCTTGACAGTTTCAGGCCAGTTTAGGGAAAGAAAGTGTGAAAGCTCAGTTTGGCTAAAACTGAATTTGACAGATGCAACTACACACCAGTGGTGAGAAATGCTAGAGCAACGTTTGCATGATCAATGGACGAACAGACTCAGCTGTGGATTGAAATTGTGGAGACAGTCATTCTTTCAGATAATGCACGAGTTGGAAATAGGAAGCAGTCTTTGCAGCTTCACCGCGCTGCTAATGCACCAAAGCAGGGTAGTACGCCTGACACTGTCTCAGCTTCCGGTGCACAGCTTGACACCAAAGTTGGCCACTCACCAGAGTGCCTGAGCAGCCAACTGTTCTTAAACAAAGGGCGTGACTTAGCTAGCAATGCTGAACCTAGCAATACTGAACCTACAAAATTAGATGACCACAATGCTATGGATAACATGTTCCAAAAAGACAATAATAATTCAGTGGTGCTGGTCGCTGTGACTTGGGGAGGCGGTGAGGGGATTGCAGCACCAATTGGCTCGAGGTAATTGTGCCTCGAACCCAATCTCTATAAGTGTTTTTGCAAGCAGCTGAGCTTTCGGACAGGCTTCTGAATGAGGATTAAGTAAGGGCTTAAACTTATACAATAGCAGCTAGCGTTTTACCATAAGCCTTTAGTGTGACACCTATTACGGTGCTCATTGTGCTGGAATACGATTTTGTGCCTTGTGTCAGTAATTGCCCAGAAGGGTTTATTTGCAAAGGACGGAGACTCGGTAAGACAGAGAGGACTTGCCAAATAATAAACAGTATAAACACTTGCAGCTTAAAAAGTTATATGACCGTAGAACAGACGAACACATTTGCATGTTGCCCTTTTTCTGACCCTCGTAGTTATTAATGAGATAGCTCAGAAAGCTCAGTAATACGAAGCAGCCAGCCAATAACGAGGTCATCGAGGTCATATTTAGCAATCGACTAGTGGAACAAGAACCCATCAACCAAGCTGTCCCGTGGGTCTATTGAATAAATGCATCACAGATAGCTGCCCTTCACAGTAGACAAGCGCAAAAGGTTGCAGACACGCATGTGTCTCCCACTAGCCCGAGCCAACCTACCACTATTGCCAGGCCGCCGGTAAGCAACACGAAGTAACTGGCTTCCATCTAATTAAAAGCCGGTGAGCATTAGTCCTATTGCTCAAATCCGGTGAGCTTTAAGCTTCAATGCATTGACTGCAGTCACGACACAGTGCCGAAACAACTTCATGCTGGTACCTGCTCAAGCAACTGCACTGCCAGAGAGCCACACTTTGCATGATGCCGGTGGCACTGCCATGTCAGTTGAGGGTGTGAAAGAAGCTGCTAGATCTCTGCGGAAGTGGTCAATCATGAAGCAAGCCTCCAGCTTCCACACAAGTCGGCAACAATAACTCACCCAACCAGCATTGCTCCGAACACACCCATCAACACGGTATGCCCTATAGTGGTCTGCAAGAGTCCCATGGCCCTGCCGAGAAAGTACGGTTTTTTGAAACTCCTGCTAATTTGCCTCGGAGGCCCACACACCCACTGCACTGCAGGGCGACGACAAATTATCACGACTTGTTTCAGCTACCACTTGCTCGACGGGAGCATCCCGTAGCGTTCAAGCCAGCTTACTCCGAGCAGCATTCGGCATCTACAACTGCATTCGACAGAAGGCAGCGCCAATTCAACTACATGTGCACCAACCCCATAGGCATCACAATACATCATTACTCAGTAAGCCAACTACACCGGTCAGCTGCTACTTGGGCTAGCGAACACTTATTTCTGTCGCCCTCAGTAGTCCTGCTTTATGCGGGTCTACACGGTCCTAACCCATACATCCTTCTTTATCTGATTGTGGGTCGTCATTGTAGCCAGTGGGGCTACTTGGACAGGGAAAGTGAAATAAAGTTGAATGGATGAAAATGAAGTTGGAAGGCCGCCAGAGATTCGCTTTATGCTTGGTAACTGCCGTCAAGCGCTCTAGCTAGCCGAATAACCTGCCCAGATGACGCTGCGCCATACATGCATCTATATCAGCAGCCGAAAGGTGCCTCACTACAAATGACGAGATTCGTGACGACAATGCGCTCAGCTCATTCCATGTTCATTCACTTATTTATACTTTTCTGAAAGTCCGAAACCATTGCTGCATCCGAAAACTAGACTCGGTTTGGCTGGAGCTGGCAAGCGGAAGGCGGCATTCCAAGTTGCCAGCCTCGGGGGTATCGGTAGAAAGCAACGCTCCCACGATGCAAATGTAAGCTGTAGTACTTGGAAACTGCCGAAGTATGCATGCAGGAAATCCTCACGCGTGAACGTATTCAATCTCGGCCACCTTTAAACGTAGCGCAAGTAAGGCGGGTTTTTTGTGAGAGTAGTGTAAGCCTGCTGTATAGTCAGTGGTACTTGCGCCTACACTTACGAATGACCCCCGCGCGAATTAGGGCAGCCACGTGCCCACGATACCCGCGCACGGGCAGGAACCCCGAAGACTCCAAACGTGCGATCGAACCAAGTAATTGGCGCTATCAGGCTGGCGAGCACCTCCTCGCCGCCGCCGTTCTCCTTATTCTCCGCGGTACTCGCGCCGGACAACTACGACCTGCACGCAAGGAAGGGCAGCCACGTGTAAACAATACAAGAGCTGGGTAGGAACTACAATATCCACCACACACACGTACAGACCCGACCAAGCAAGCGCTACGACTCCAGTTAGCGAGCACCTACTCGCCGCAGTCGTTTTCCTTATCTTCCATGGCAATTGCATCAGCCGCCAGAAGCGCGTCGGCTAAGAGTCACGTCTAGCGGAAGGAAGTTGCCGCCGGCGCAATCGCGGAAAGCCTCAGTTCCGCTCCGAAGCCTCAGTTCCGTTCCAGGTCTAAGGGTGGGGCCACCGATGAGACTGGGCATGAAGCGCGATGGACTATACTCCAAGTGATAACGTGCAGCAGGCTCATTAAGAATTTTAGGGACGTGATATCTGTAGTACATTCAAATGCTACTTGGAACGCTCAGCCTTCAGCTGAAAGCAGTGGTAAATTCTGAAACAGCGGCTACTAAAGACCACAAGAACGAAGATGAAGAAGCCTTTTAAAGGTTTGCATCCGTCTAAGCCAACATCCGGTGCCGTAGAGTAGCTGCAGCTGTTCGAAAGATCCACCCGAAAATGATGAGCTGCATAAAAACCGATCGGTTAGCATCGGTCAAGCTGAGGTTGGGATAATGCAGCTGGTGCGTCACGCCCACAAAGCGACCTCGAAGCTTAAGTTCAATGGACTGGTCTAGCCGTAACTGAGAAAGCAGACTATCCGCTCAGGGTACTTGAAATGCTCCTCTCCTCTCCTTTGAAGATGTTGACGTTACCGGATTGCGGGAGATTGTTCAGGCGATAAGGGCGTTGCTAATCGTGACGCCCCATTGAACGGCGTTGTGCAGGAGCAGCGAAGTGCATTAGCAAGAAAAGTTTATGAATAGTATCTCCGTCAGTAACTCCACAAAATCATAAAGACCATGTGGGTGTTACGCAGGAGAGTTTTGTATAGCGCACTCACAGCCTAAGCGGCTTTCGGTACGCATTCGGTAGCCACAGACTTCGTCTCACGCAACAAAGAGAAAGTGCGAAGCATAGCAGAGTCAGGAGAGCAGTTGAGGTTTTGAGTAGCATAGAAGTAGCAGTTCAGGACCGCTGAAAAAGATGTGCCATAGTCGGCAGTTGGAGAGTAGTTGTCGTTGCGTAAGAATTGTGGAAGCTAGTTCCACAGTCTAGGACCTGCAGAGCTAAAGCTTCTGTCGCCAACAGTCTTTACGCGGAGGAATGGGACAGCTAATTTATTGTCCACACAGGACCTGAGGGCGCGAACAGGCTGAAACTGGTGCAGCAGTTCAGCTAGGTATGAAGTAGCTAAGCCGTGGCGGGCCTTATGAGTCAGCTTAAGAACTTTCCTCTATATCCGTTGCTCAACCGGCATCCATCCTAGATCTTTGAGCAAAGGAGACACGTGCTCCAACCTCTGGGACTTTAAGACTAGCCTTGCAGCCATATTCATAGTCCGCTGTAGTGGCATAATAGCTTTCTTTGGCAGCCCAGCCAAAAGGGAATTACAATAATCAAGCCGAGACAGAACTAAAGAGCTAGTTAAATTTTTTACAAGCCACTGTGGGAGACAGCTTCTAATCTTGGATAGGGATCGGATGTGATGGCTAGCTGTAGAGGCAGTCTTCTGAATGAAGCTTTTGAAATTGAGGCAGCTGTCGAACACGACACCTAGATTACGAGCACGTGGTGAAGGTCGCACAATAGCATCACCTATTAGAACAGCAAAGCCTTTTAATCCAGCCATACGCTTAGGGTGTCCTATGAGCAGCAGTTCGGTTTTATCGTCATTTAATTTCAGGAAGTTTTCCGACATCCAGGATCGAATAACGGTAAGGCAAGCATTCAGTTTCTCAGTTGCTGCAGCAGATTCCGACGGTTTAAATGACAAATACAACTGAGTATCGTCAGCATAGAAGTGATATCCTATTCCATGGGCCTTAATCACTTTTCCCAAAGGTTGTGTTTAAATGGAGAACAGCAAGGGACCGAGTACAGACCCTTGAGGGACTCCACGGGTGACCCTTCTCATGTCTGAGACCTGACCCCCACACGACACGGATTGAACACGATCAGATAAGTATGATTTAAACCACGCCAGTGCTTCGTCTGCCAGACCGATCGTTGTTCTCAATCGTTCAAGCAGAACTAATGCACTCGTTGTCAACGTATATTAGTGCTGCTATGGTTCATTGCCTTTTACTCAGTGCAACCTGCGACCCTGGACCCGGAGGTAAAGGACTACGCCTGAGTAAAGAAAAATATCTGCTTATTTGTGCACGAGTCATCGATGTCTGGCGAAATACCAGAATAACGTGCAAATAAAAGCGTATCGATAATAAATAACAACCGAGATACCACGATACATTCTATTCAATCCGAAAGACACTATTTTTTAACAAACTTAGACCGCATATATCAGGAAAACATTCATTTTATTGGATGAGAAATAATTGTGCACTGTGCGTTAATGTATAGTTACCGTGTATTCCGCGAACGGGCACTTGTCGAAACAAAAGGTGTGCATCACGGGACTTTCGCTAGTCCCCGGTTTTTCATAATTAAAAACGCCATTCTTAATGCGTATGCAAGAGTTTTTAAGACATCGTGCGGCACAATAGCAGTGGTTCTATTGAAAACTGGATCGTGAGGAAGGAAGCATAATCATCAAAACGAGGGTGCAGCCTATAGACCTGTGCTGACGAACGAGAGTGTGAGGTATGCACCACTGGCCGCGTCGAACAAGGAACGGTTGCTTTCAATGGGACACCGAGCACGAGAACTTCTGTACATTGGAGAGAAACGCTGTCCTAAATAAAAAAGGAGGTAGAATGTCTATCCACCACCAGGCTAAGCATCGTACCGCCCGCTCTTCTGAATCGAACTATTTACTTATACCTCGTACAAAACTCAAATCCTTCGGAGACCATGCCTTTAGTTCGCATGCTTCCAAAGCCTGGATCTCACTCCCGACTTGCATCACGACATTTCCCGACTTGACCACATTTTAAAGAAACTAAAAACGTATTATTTCTCACAGCATTAAGTGGGCCCACGTGATTCGAACTATTATGTGCTTATGCGTGCTGACACTGTGCATGTTGGCACTAACTACACTTGCGTACTGACCGTGTGCATGTCACCCCTCACCATGTTATTCTTGTTGTTTATTGAGCATGCTACCACAAATCATTCGATCGCGCTTCTTTTGCAGCAAATGTGAAGTTCCTAGAAAGAGATTTGAGTTCTCTGAGGACGCTTTATCAAGTGTGCTAGTATTATTAAAATTACTATTATTATCCATTGTGCGAGGCAGGAGAGAAAAGCCATAGCCATAACACGGGCAAACGGAACGAGATGCTGCGGGTTATGGTTATTGCTCACCTAGCACCAACATGAATAGGCGTGTCGGGCTGCTTGTACCTCACGCGTCCCGTCAGTCTTAATACGACAGGCTGTCCTGGCAAGATCAAGGTCTTGCCCCTCCTTGACCCTTTTGACCCTTGTAGCGCAGCGCCGGCCCGACTCAGTTTTAGAGCGCATGAAAATTGCTCAGCAGGAAACGCCCCTGTCCTAGAGCAAGAGGACGCAGCCATCGTAGTAGGGCAATGGGGTGATTGATATTGGCTGGCCTGTCAACCCTATAGTTCCGGCTAGCAATTTGAGAATAGGGTAATGCTTGCCGAAGGTCGCTGTCGCCGCCAGCCAACCTAGATTTGCTAGACGGTTTCCATGAGAACGAAAGAAGTAGGCGAAGAGCATCTGGGTTCTCGAGCTGTGAGCAAGGGGACGCAGAGGTCGCTGAGGTGATTGATATTGGCTGGGTTGTCAACCCCATTGTCCAAGCTAGTTATATAACGATAGGGCGACGCTCGCTAGGGCCTCATCTTCATCTTCGGCTCCGTTTCGACGCCGTTGGACTCATTTCTCTGAAAGCGAGGGAGGAGGGCGAGCTGTTCGCCGGCGATTGACGGGACAGAACGAGACAGCCTAGCAGGATTCGGTGGACTCCACCGAATACGGTCGTATCGCGCTCGAGCTAGCATTTTGTGTTTCTTTTGTGTTTGTGTGTGCGCGCTCGCACGTGGTCTCGGCATAAGGATTTTTCGGTGCGAGCTAGACGTAGTTGGTGTGGTGGGTGAGATATTCCGTTGGTTCGGGCTCCTTTGTCTATTCGGGCCGTTCCCCCTAGAGACGTAGGAAGCCTAAGTGTGGAGACGTGTTTCCTCCGCAAGAGTGCTTGAGGTGGGTGGGGGTATTCCAGCCGTTAAGATAGAAGCGGAGCCCTAGTTGTCCAGTCAGGGTCTAGGCTCCGGTTCGGGCTCCTTTGTCTATTTGGGTCATTTCCCACTATAGACGTTAGTAGCCTAAGAGTGGAGACGTTTTTACTCCGCAAGAGTGCTTGGTGTAGTGCATGGGGTATTCCTGCCGCAAGGTGGAAGCGGAGTCCTAGTTCACCCGTCAGGGTCTAGGCTCCGGTTCGGGCTCCTCGTCTCATTCGGGTCGTTCCCCACAATAAACTTAGGTAGCCTAAGTGCGGGGGACGTATTCCCTCCGCAAGAGTGCGTGTGCTGTTGAGGGCTCGTTAGGAGCGTGGAGATCAAACTGAGCTAGACGCGCAGCGACTTTGTGCGCTTGCGAATAAAGCTCAGTAAAATCCCAAATTTGTGTCTCGCTTTCAGGGAAACGAGTCCGACGGCGTCAAAACGGAGCCGAAGATGAAGATGAGGCCCTAGCGAGCGTCGCCCTATCGTTATATAACTAGCTGGGACAATGGGGTTGACAACCCAGCCAATATCAATCACCTCAGCGACCTCTGCGTCCCCTTGCTCACAGCTCGAGAACCCAGATGCTCATCACCTACTTCTTTTGTTCTCACCGAAGCCGTCCAGCAAATCTAGGTTGGCTGGCGGCGACAGCGACCTTCGGCAAGCGTTACCCTATTCTCAAATTGCTAGCCGGAACTATAGGGTTGACAGGCCAGCCAATATCAATCACCCCACTGCCCTACTACGATGGCTGCGTCCTCTTGCTCTAGGACAGAGGTGTTCCTGCTGAGCAATTCTCATGCGCTCTAAAACTGAGTCAGTCCGGCGCTGTGCTACACCCTTCTACACCTATGCACCCCCGAGGGGGCACGATTACGAAGCAAATGCAAGGAGACGTCAAAGAATTAAACTAAAATACCGGCTTCGATGTGCAATGCCAGAATTATCATTTGTCAGAATTTGGAAAGGAGACTGCATCGTGATAATTTCGTAACATTTTCATCACTTTCAAGATAGGAGTAATGAAGTAATAAATAATAACTCAGCTGACGCTCGGAACTGTTCGCTGACAATGCCACGGGTTCGGACTAAGCTTGACGATAGCTCATATTTTAATCATTTAACAAGAAGCCTATTATATGTGCGGTATTTGCTACTTAGGCAACGTCTAACCAGACCTTTAGTGACTTGTCGTCTACGAGCGGGCCGTAGCCAGGCATTTTTTCATGAGGGTAGACCTTAACCTAGCGTGGTCATCACCGAATGCCACATTAAGTAAAACAACGTTGAGTATTTCCCACGCCCTTTGACGCAAGACCAAATATTTGCACCTGTACCTACGAGCGGTTTACTTGAAACAGGAGCTCGGCGGTTGGATTTGCAATGCTTCGGACGCCCCAATACCAATCGGAAGTCTGCACAGTTTCCCAAATGCACATTTAAACAAAACTGGTTATTAAAAGGAAGCTTGGCATGGCAGCGACGTGTAGCTGGTGCAGTCAGGGGAAAATATGTTTCTCTTTTTGCCCGGCTAATGGCTAACGGTGCCAGTCACAAGCCATTCCGACGGTGCGGACCTGACATTAACTCACGAGAGCGGCTTATGCTTGCAGAGCTGCAAGTTTTCAAGAGAACTACTTTTAGCTTGGCATTTAAAGTATGCATTGCAAGAAGTTTGCCCTCGTCTGCGGTGACTGGTGCGGTGAGTGTTGAGAGAAGTCGGCAGTCACGGCGGTTGACAATTTCAGTGCCCGCCCGTACGATCCAGCCTATCGCCCTGCTGCCTGCACGTGCAAGATTCGCTAGGGACTTAACAACATTAAAATATACTGAAAAGAATTCATGAAGCACAAAATACCCACCAAAAGGCACTGGCAGTTCGCTCGGAAGCTGGTCATTTAACCTACCTCGCGTGGCAAACGGTTTAGTGCTCCTGGAGCCGCCTGCGTTTCCAGGCCGTAAATACGGCACGAAGCCTCTTCACGGTCGCACGGGGGAGCCAGGGTTTTGCCTTCGGGGCAGCAGCAAAACAATGAGACGAGCAGTCGTGAACTGTTGCCACTGTGCCACATGCTCAACTCTCGAGAGATCGTATTTATTTGGTGCAGAACTTCCCGATTTTTGCAGAGCAAACCACCGATTCAGCTCTTAGGAGGCACTCAAAATTTGTCAAGGAATGCGCCCGCTGTACGATAGTCCTGATCGAAAGGCATGCTTCAATGCTCGCCAACAAAGTCGCAAGCGATGAGACTAGCGAAAGATGGATGCAAAGTAAGGGTCCTCAGCGTTTATTCAAGAGGTCGTGGGCTCGCGCCCCGAGGCATATGTTAAGCGCATGAGTAGAGATTAAGCTCTCTTGGGGCGCTATACATATGAATTATATTTTTATTTTTAAACTCTTGACACCGAACGTTGCGACAAGCGAACTGCGGCGGCGGCAGCTGAACTAAAGAACTCGGGCCATAAATACGGCGCTGGTACCGGTACAAGTCCTTGGCGATGGACGACAAATACCGGTGAGTCTGGCGGTACAAAGCAGGGCTAGCAACTCGTGGATGCAGTGCCGACACACGCAGCTATGCCGGCGGTAGCGCAGCGCGGTTGGAGTCGCGAGCGGCCATACCTTAATTTAGCGTGGCCTTGGCGCAGAGCGGTCGATTCAAACGCCGCAGAGGCGACTGTATAGCGCCGGCCGTACAATACAGCTCTCGCAAGCCCCGAAGTTTAACTGACCGGTTATTACACAAGTTGGGCTTTTTGTGCCGCCTAACCATAGTGAGATATGATATATCCTGTTCGTCGTTGTAATTCAGGAACAGAGAATAGTGTCTAGGCAGTCATAATCTACCTGGCCGACCTAGCTTACCAACGTCTCCATAAAGCCTGCTCCGCAATTATGGCAGTACGCCAACTGGCGCTCCCATGCACGTGCGGAGTTACCACGCCGACGTCGCATGGAATTCCCCGCGGACCTAAAACGTGCATCCGGTTGCAGTGCTTGGGGAATTGGAGACTCGACCCGGAGTCGTTTCACGTCCTAAGAAAGTCAAAATGAGCGGCCACTGCTCTGTTCAAATAAGCCTGCATTGGCTAAGGTTGAACACGGTCAATGTCAACCAACGTAACCGCCGAGACGTAGACACCGACGAGACAACGGCTGTGCTCTACCGTACGCAATTCCACTTAGGCCTGTCCCTCAGCTGTACCGGGTAAGCTGGATATCCCGAGAATCCAGCTACGTACCATTTATTAGTCTTGAGGAAGATTTTTAACAGTTCAACCCAAAATATATACTTACTACTCTATGTTAATGTTTTGCCAGTAAAACGCTTTTGGGTCCGTGACCATTCAGCGTTTGGATGGTAGCCTAGTGCGCTCGGGCGCAGGCGCTTCCGGAATACCGGGCTAACGGAACCGCAGCGGCCCTGCCCACAGCAGCGCCCAACCGCGCGGTTGCGAGCCGCAGCGGTTCGAGGACCTCGCCACTTCGGCATATGAACGACTTGAGAAGAATGAGGAAGGCCAAGCAGTTCGCTCGCTTGAGCCTGCGGCGGCACGTGCGCTTTTTCCGGTCGGCGCAGGCGCGTGGACGGCCGACCGCGTCGTCGCGTACGGGTGAATCGTCGCCGCCGTGCAGTCTGGTGGGCGGTCGCTCTAGCCGTTGTTAGCAGATCCGTTGGCTGAGGAGGCCGCTTATTCTGTTTATTACGAGGCGCGTTTGTTGTCCTGTGACAGCGACCGGAGCGTCCACCGCTCCCGTTTGAGTCGCTTTGACTGACTGCACGTGCGGCGGCTTCACGTGGCGGCGGCCGCGCTGTCGGTCGGCAACTGCGTGCATGCGCGCGTCCAGTACCCCCCAGACAGACCGGTAGTAGTCGTTGTCAGTCGTCTTGCGCCGTGCGCATTGCTTGCGAACGCCGACGTTGGTCCAGGATTGCCGGCAAGGATTGCCTGACCGTCTACTGAGTGTAGGTAGATCGAGACTCTGAGAGGGAGTTTTCTTCCGTTCGGCTTCGTGGCGGCTGCTGCTCCTTGCGCCACTCGCCGGTGGTGTCGGTGGCCGGCTCGCGACCTCCCGACGATGCGTGCTCGCGTGCGCTCGCCTCTCCCGAGCTTTCGCTGCCGTGCACATTGACGTGCTGCACCGATCGCCCCGCTGTGCTGAAACGCAGAGGGAGCCGTCAACTCGGCTGGTGCCGGTCGGAGCTTATTCGTGGCTCAGCGTTTACGGCCAGGTTCCGCAGGTGTGTTGTTTCTTGGCTTGCCGGCCAACCGTGGGCTAAAGGATAACTTCTGTGCCAAATTTCGTCGTTGGAGGCCTTCGAGGAGCCGGTGGCGAAGGAGCACCGAGCGCCTGCGTCAGCACCTGCCCCCCTGCTGCTATAAGGGCATCAAGAACCCCCCCCCACCATGTAGCATAGGATTCGGCAGACGGGAGGAACATGAATTAATCCTCATTTAGTAGGTCTGGATCATTGGTTGTGCTGGTCAGCCTATGGCTAGGCAAAAACGTTGGCTAGGCCAAAGTGCATTTCCGGTTAGCATACTCGATTAACTGCATTTTTTCTAGTGTAACGCGAGTCTTTTTGGTGTTTATCTTCACCGTTGAGCTTTAGGATAGGGACGGAGAGTTGTAGCTGCAGGCTATTCCTTGTTCTGTTGCCCACTGCACGTGGTGATGTTAGCCCCTGAGGCTCATGTGCCGTTATATAAATGAGGGTGTTGAATTCATCGCAAATTTTCTTAGTTTTTCCGTTTTTCCTACGAGCTACCGTTCCCCAGCCCAGGGAATATGTTTCCGTGAGCCCGACAGTGACTTTTCAGTCCAATACTGACAATGGTTGTATTAGATTAAGAGCCGTCGTTAGATTGTTATTGCATTTCATTGTCATCTGAGTATTTTCGTCCCAGGTTTTTTGTCCTGCTGATTTACCAGAATGTATAATGGTGTGGAGGGTTAAACCTCCAATGTTTCGGGTTCTGGACTGGACTGGGATGCAAGTTTGGCAAGCCTGCAATTGCAAGCTGCGCTTGGTAGCTTGCTTCTGGCAGTCACGGCAATCAGCCTTAGGCATTCAGACAGCAAGCTGCCAGGCTGGTTTTAATGCAGTCACCCTCTGCAACAGTGGTTTGAGTGGTTCTAATTGGCAGCCATCTAATAGCACTCGAGGTTTCTTGTCTCAGATGCCTAAGTTAAGGATTTCACTCTCCTTTCCCCTGCCGAGCCGTGGAAAGAAGTGTTTGTGCACATATGTGAGAGTTCCCACGAGTCCGCTGCAATCAGTCATGCTACTTTTGAGCAACATAGATTAGACCATTGGGCTCTTGGCAGGAGATGTTAAAACTATTGGCCAGGCACTCTCAAGTTGGTTAGTAGATCACGTGCTAAGGCGCACTCTCAAGTTGGTTAGTAGATCACGTGCTCACGCATGGCTCGTGAGCAAAGGGAACTAGGATCTCGGATCAAGTCAGGAGAGAGCTGTCGCCAAAGGACACCAGGCTTTTGCCATGCCCAAGAAATTCTTGTGGTTGTAAGCTGGTCGTAAGACACTTTCCTCCACACGAGATAGAAACACTCAGCCACTGATTGCTCTGCTTGCAATAATAATAATAATAACCTATTGGCATAGTGCCTCAGAGAACCAAATCTCTTTCTAGGCACTTTACATAGGCTGCTAAGGAAGCATGTCAATATGGTTAGCTAGCAGGTGTTTAGACCTAGTGAGCTTGCTACTGGATTGAGAGTGCTGTGTATGTGATTGATTATGAGTAGCCTAGATTGATTATGAGGTCAGCCTTTCTATGACTAGATGTCGCTGATTAGGAGATTATCAAAGGTTAGTTATAGCAACGTTACAACAGGGCCTGGTGGCAGCATTGAAGTGTAGCTGAGCCAGAAAGGCAGTCGAAGAGGTGAGCAGCATATAGCACCTAGCGGTGAAGGATGAGGCACTATGATCCTGTTTATCTGTGGACGTTGAAGCATTCACGTGGATGCTAAAGCATGCTGTATATGGCACTTGTATATATTTTCTAGGAAAATCGCTATTTCAATCGCCCAGATAGATACCTTTTGTATTTCCATGTTCTGTTTTTTTTGTCTAGTCAGATCGACGGTTCAGTGAGTGTTGTGGCACGATGAACAATTGCAACATCATGCCAAAGCCATAGCCAATCTATATATTTCCAAGCATACTGACGTACAGATGCTAAGTGAACAGATGGTTAATACTAATAATAGTAATACATTTGTTATAGCGCCCCCAGAGAACCCAATCTCTTTCTAGGTAATTTACATTTGCTATGAAGGAAGCATCCTACCGAAAAAAGCCACTAGGCCACTGCAGCTAGCGATGAATATGGCTAACAGCTAGTTTGAAAATCCAAGAGGGTTGACGACGTGTCATCTTTGCTAAAAGAGCTAGGATGGCTGCCGGTTGATCAACGGATACAGAGCAAGGTTCTTACGCTGACCCACAAGGCCCGACACGGCTTGGCTCCTTTATTACTAGCTGAACAGCTGCACCAGTTTCAGCCTCCACATGCCCTCAGCTCTTCTATGGACAATAAATTAGCTATTCTATTCCCCAGCTGCCGACTATGGCACATCCTTTCCAGCCACCCTGAGCTGCTACTTCCATGTTAACTCACTGCCTCAATTGCTCTCCTGACTCATATGTTTCTCACTTTCTCTTTGTTGCATGAGATGAAGTCTGTTGGCTACCAAATGACAAACGAAAGCCAAATAGGCTGTGGGTTGCAAACACCCACATAGTCTTTGTGGTTACATGCAAGATACATTACAACATTACATTACATTACGAGATCGAATGATTAGTGGTAGCATGCTCTAAACCAACAAGTGTGACATGGTTAGAGGTGACATGCACAGGGTTAGCATGGAAATGTGGGTAGTTGGAGCATGCAGTGTCAGCACATGTAGGCTCACTAAAGACAAATCAAATGTACCCACCAAATGCTGTGATAAAGGAGATATGTTGTTAACTTATTTTAAATGTGGTCAAGTCAAGGGATGTCGTGTCACCAGTTGGGAGTGAGTTCCAGGCTTTTGGAGCATACGAACTAAAGGCACGGTCTCCAAAGGATTTGAGGTTTGTATGAAGTATAGTTAAATATTTATTTTCCGAAAAGCTGGTGGTATGATGCTTGGCCTGGTGGGGGAGTAGATCTGATGGTAGGCTGGAGCTAAATGAAGGGACCTAAAAGTGACTGGGAGCCAGTGCAGGTCAGCAAGAGGTGGTGTGATGTGGCTACTGTTACGCTGACGACAGACACGCCTAGCTGCAGAGTTTTGCATCAGCTGTATGCGCCTGATTGCACAGGCCGGTAGACCAGCATACAGTAAGTGATAGAAGTCGAGATGGGATCACATATGCACGGACCAGTTTAGATGTGGTATCCTTGTCTTAACTAGCCCGAAGTTTAGCAATGTTATGTAGCTGAAAGTAGGCAGACGACTGTGGAGCTGATGTGGTCGTCTAATGAAAGGTCTCATTGAAATAGGACAGCTTTCTTGCAGATTAAACAGGAGATGCTGGCCGATTTTGAGCATCAGGTTTTACCATTTCTGAATCAAACTTGGTTTGCCCATAATTAGTAGGCTAGTTTTTATCATCATTTAATTTAAGAAAGTTTGCTGCCATCCACGTGTGTTTGTCATTAATATATGCATCTAGAAAGTTGAAAAAATGCGACATGCTGGAGGGCTGGGAGGGATCAAAGCAAAGGTACAACTTAGTGTCATCCGCATTTAGTTGGTCGCTGTGAGTCGTCCTTTGTGTGCATATGCATGCTGAGACTGTGCATGATGCCACTAACCATACTTGATAATAATAATAATAATAATGCACTTAATAAAGCGCCCTCAGAGAACTCAATCTCTCTCTAGGCGCTTTACATTTGCTGCAAAGGGAAATGCAATTGAATGGTGAGTAAAATCATGCTTGATAAACAAACAAAATGAATAACATGGTTAGGGGTGACATGCACAGGGTCAGCATGCAAATGTGGTTAGTCGCAGCATACTTGCATGCTGAACCTGTGCATGTCACCCTTTACCATGTTATTCTTGATATTTCAGAAAATGTATATAGCCTGGGAAGAGATTGAGTTCTATGATGATGCTATATCAAATATATTATTATTATTATAGAAGTGAAGGCCTAGATTGTGCCTTGCAATCACATCGGCAAGAGGGAGAGTATAAATCATAAAAAGAAACAGATCAAGCACAGAGCCCTGAGTCCTCGGATAGTCTTTGTCCATTCACATCAATACTCTAGAGTCTTCCACTGAGATTGGACCTGAACCATTGCAGTGCAGTGCGAGTGACGTCCAGGCGAGATGAGAGGCGCTCGAGAAGGACTGGTTGATTGATGTTATTTGGTGGTCCGACAGCAAGTTAGTGACGGCACGGACACATCAAATGTCCAAGTACAATTGCTTACTTGGGCTCTCAAGCCAGCGGCTTGCAACCGGTCTCTCGTTCCAACTGCCCCCTTCTCTCTAGGCCGTGACTCACCCTAAATCAAAACACAAACCCATAAGACAAAACCTATAGAACATAAACACAAAGTCGTCAAACATGCTGCAGCTCCACAAGTTTACATGCCCGTGATCTCAAGATCACTAATCCCAATGGCAACACAATTGCGTGCACTGAGCCGCTACGAATGGGGACACTACAAATTTAAGACGTAAGAGCGGCAAACCCTCCACACAAGAGAAAAAGCTCCACAACATGACACCTCCATCAAAGTCCAGTGACAAACATCAAACAGCTGTCCCTACAGGCAGGCAGGCAACCTCACAGCTGCTTGAGGAGGCAAGCTGGAACACGGCCTTTGACAAAAGCAGGCTGCCAATAAGTCACCAGCCTCTTTGCACCACTGTAGCATCTCGTAGGACCCTCTGCTAAGGCTAATGCTTTAGCACAGAGCCTCTTCTCTCCACCGCAAGGGGCTCCTGGGCCTTCGCCCCATCGCTCACTGCTGTTGCTTCAGCCACCTCTCCACGGACTGCTGGCGGCTCGTGCATGTCCTCTGCTGGCATCTCGTGAGGCTCTGCCACTAGCAGTTCGAAGACCGAGGCCATCTCACTGTGCGCCATCATCTGTCGCTGCCACACCCTGATCTTTGCATGCAGGGTGAGCATCTAGCTGGCTTTCTCAGTGAGTCTCTCGCCTTTCTCCGTAGCTGACCCGAACTCCTCCCTGCCACTGACGCGAACTCCTCCCTGCCGCCGTCTATTCTGTAACCATCAGCGCCGACTCGCTTGCCACCGATGCTGTTTTGCTATCCACCAGTGCCTTCCCGGCCGCCGAAACCTCTCAGGTGGACACCGTAGGCTCTGCATTGCTGCCTCTTCTGAAGCGCCGCTGCCTATGTGGATGCTGCCACTGCTGCCTCTGCAGATGCTGCTGCCGCCTCTCTTACCGCCTCTGTGCGTGCAGCCGTGGCACCTCTCTGTCCTGTGCCGACTCTTCAGCATGCACCTACTCTCTTATGCATGCTTTCATCTCCCTGCCTCACACCTCCACCTCGCTCGTGGATGCTGCCTCAGTGGGCTGTGCCGCCTCACCTGCTGCTGCCGGTCGTCGCGGCCTGGCAAATCTCTACCACCCGTTGTCCTGCCGCTACTGCCATCACGGCCTGGCCAACCGTCACAGCTAAGAATGCCGTAGCCTCCTGCTACACGGTAGCACACCCTCGTCGCTCGGTACACACAGCCGTGCTCTACGGACCGGCCCGGCGAATGCTCTCAGGACCTCACGAAGCTTTACGTAGTCGTCCTGCACTACCTGTGGGAGACTCAAGGCAAGCGTGAAAGCCCCTACCTTTGATCCCAAGGAGCAAACACAGGCGCCACAGGTATCCGGTTCGATGCTGTTCTCCTCGATCTCCTTCTCGAACCTCAGCAGCCAGCCTCCGAAGCTTTCGAACGCTTCGCATGACATCTTAACCCGCCGAAATAGCTTGTAGTTTGATGCTCCGACAGCATGTTAGCGATGGTACAGAAAATGTCCAAGAACAACTGTATTTGGGCTCGAAGCGCGGCGGCTCATAGGTGTTCTTGCCGTACCAGCGTTCCCACTGCCTCCACTCCAAATCGTATCCATGACCCTCAATAAAACATAAATCAATAAAACCATGAAACCTGCAGCAGAGCGTAAGACCACATTCGATAGTATCCAAGTAGCCGAAAGATAGAGCAAAGCAAGCAGAGATACTCAACCCAAGTCTGCATTCCCTAAGCAAGTCGTTAGACACCCGAAGCAATGCTGACCCTGCAAAGTGATCAGCTTTAATAAATGAACTCAGCTGGTCTGCCACGACTCTAAGCTGCCTAGCCATCGGCTGCAGTGACACTGCTGCTCTTGGAGCCACGATCTCTATTCGAATCCGATAGTTGTGAATGATGTAGTTATCAATAGGTGAAAAAATAATATAATTCATTTATATAGCGCCCCAAGAGAACTTAATCTCTATTCAGTCGCTTCACATATGCCTCGGGGCTCGAGCCCACGACCTCAGTCAGACCTTGGTCAGACCTAACGTTGTTATATTGCAGAGCTGCACCTTCAGCCAGTTGCTCATCTTGCACTCGTCGGTGAAGGGCTGAGCGTATCGTAGTAATAATGTCAGGTGCAATCGGCTGAAGGTAAGCATTTGAAGCAATGCTTCTGTGATTTTCACGCAGTGCTATGTAATTCAAGCTGCAAAATTATGCTTATTTTAACCTGCTTCATTGATTTATGCTCAGGTCGTGTTTCAGCTGCACTGCTATTAAGATAAGACAGTCGCAGCTCTAATGTCATTGTATTTGACATGCTATTGCCTTGCTGTTTTTTTATTTACCAGTGAATTATTTGTGACCTTACTATGAAGCTATTTCAATGTTAATGTGATCTTTAGTAAACTCTATTCATTCAAGTGTACCAATGCTAGACTGGGCATAGGTATAGTCAGTCTAAAGTAAGTTTGACAATAGGAAACCTACAAAGAGGTTCACAAAAACCTTTTTAGAATTCAAGTAACCCCACCCAATACCAAGGTAGGCTACAGATGTTTAGGACTATGTTTACTTGCTCTTCCTGCTGGAGCTCTACGTGAGGCTCAGTGGAAGAGAAAAGTTGATTCGTTGTTAAGGGCTAGAGCTGTAGGACGGGAGCAAGTGACCATGACTGCAATATTGTCCTAGTCATGCTACAGCAGCACGTGTCAAGACCGAATAGGATATCTAAGCCGAGACTATTGTATTGTGAACCTTGTACGGGAAGCATGTATTTTTAGATAATGTTCATGAGCGTGTATGCTTAGATTCACTGTACAATGCTCAAACAGCAAGTGCCTTGTTTTTCTTTAGAAAGAGTAATTTGGCTCATGTGTATGAAGAAGCTGTGCACTACAACTGCTTAAACCTGATTTTATAGTTAAGACTTTTTTAAGTAGTTTTGCTAGCTGCTGGGGCGATTTTCTAACATATTCTAATCCTTTTATTTCGGTGATGAGAAATCGTTGACCTAAATGTGTGCAACTTCTGAAAAGTAGATAATAATAATAATATTGCACTTGATAAAGCGCCCTCAGAGAACTTAATCTCTTTCTAGGCGCTTTACATTTGCTGCAAAGTGATACGCAATAGAATAGTAAGTAAAATCATGCTTGAAAAACAAACAAAATGAATAACATGGTTAGGGGTTACATGCACTGGGTCAGCATGCAAATGTAGTTAGTGGCAGCATGAACAGTGTCAGCACGCATAAGCACATCGAGGACGAATCACAAGGACCCACTAAATGCTGTCCTAAATAGGTATGTTTTTAAGTTTCTTTTAAATGTGGTCAGGTCTGGGGATGTTCTGATGCAGGTCGGGAGGGAGTTCCAGGCTGTGGGAGCATACGAGCTAAATGCACGGTCTCCAAAGGATTTAAGGTTTGTACGAGGTATTTCTAGACTGTTGGATTCCGAAAAGCGAGTGGTGCAATGCTTTGCCTGATGGGGTAGTATATCTGAAAGATAGGCTGGAGCCATAGAATGAAGAGATCTAAAAGTGAGCGACAAAACCTTGAAGTCAATCCGTTGCTTGACTGGTAACCAGTGCAGGTCGGCGAGAAGTGGAGTAATGTGGCAACTGCGACGCTCACGACAGACAAGCCTAGCTGCGGAGTTTTGCACCAGCTGCAATCGCCTGATCGCACATGCTGGTAGGCCAGTAAGCAGTGAGTTGCAGAAGTCGAGACGGGATGTCACGAATGCATGGACCAACTTGGACGTGGTATCTTCATCTAAACAAGCCCGAATTTTAGCAATGTTATGAAGCTGAAAATAGGCGGATTTGACTGTGGAGCTGATATGGTCGTCTAACGAGGGGTCGCTTTGGAATATGACACCTAGATTTCGAGCTGATGCAACTGGAGATATGCTGGCAGAGCCAATTTTGAAAGTCAGCCTTTCCAATTTCTGAATAACACTAGGTTTGCCCATAACTAGTAAGTTAGTTTTATCATCGTTTAGTTTTAGAAAATTTGCTGCCATCCATGATCGGATGTCATCAATGCATGCAGCAAGTGAGTTGAGAGAATTTGAGGTGCTCGAAGGCTGGGAGGGATCAAAGCAAAGGTACAACTGAGTGTCATCCGCATAGAAGTGAAAGCCTAGATTGTGCTTGGCAATCACATCAGCGAGAGGGAGAGTATAAACGGTGAAAAGGACCGGACCTAGCACAGAGCCCTGAGGTACTCCATATTTTAGAGGTACTTCAGATGATCTTTGTCCATTCACGTCAACACTCTGGAGTCTCCCACTGAGATAGGACCTGAACCACTGCAGAGCAGTGCCAGTGATGCCCAGGCGAGATGAGAGGCGCTCTAGAAGTACTTTGTGATCGATGGTATCAAAAGCTGCCGAAAGATCGAGCAAAACAAGAAGAGACACTCTACCCATGTCTGCATTCCCAGATAGCAAAGGTGTAATCCTTCTTTAGGGAATGATTCTCATAGCTTGCATATGGCAAGCTCTAGGGGGTACTAGTGGGAGCCCTCTTGTCTTCTGATTCATCTGTTTAGATGTTGCCGTCTTTGCTCATGGTGTCTTTGTGGTTTTTATTGAACCTTGCATAATGTGCATTTGCCCGTCAGGATTGCAGACTTTGTATTCTGTATTTTGCCAGTGTTGCTGCACATGGTAAAGCACCAGGTGGACATAGTGATTGTACTACTCTTTGTCTATTGTTGTTGCTCACTGTCTATTCACAATCACCAGTGCCATTGTCAGGGCTGCTTGATGCAGTATAAAGCTGCGCATCCTTCTTCTTGCACATAATCGCCTACAACTCAAAAGATGTAAGTGGTTCGGGTCAGTGAGTGGATGCCCTCGGTTGACGCCAAATGCAAGTCACCACGTTGGAGTGATGGTGCCCTGGGTGTCGGCCACGTACATCCCCCTAGACTCGAGGTAAGTCCGTCTGGCTTGTGGGTCGGTGCCTCGGAGGGCGCATTTTAATGCACGAATAGAGCATTGCAAGAAGGCCTGGATCACACGAATAGAGCATTGCAAGAAGGCCTAGATCACAAGTGCTGTGCCGCCGAGGCGGTAGCTGGCGAGCATCGCACCACGGTGCTGCTGCTACCCCCAGTGCATGTAGCTTGGATGTGCCTTCTGCACAGTTTGCACCGTCGATATACGTGCATTCTCTCTACCTTGGGATTAATCTTTTCCTTAGGCGTAAATGTGACTCTTAGCTTGATTGTTGTCTCTCCCTCTGTTGCCAGCCATCAAGTAAACAAACGATTGTGATACTATTGACACCGTTTGATGTCTCACGTCTCTGACTACTTATCTTCTGACTCTCTATTTCTTCTGCATCTGTTTTTTATTTCTTCTCTTTTGCTTCCTTCTCTGTCGTTGTCTCTCTTTCTCACCATCTATCTGTTTGTCTCTTTTCCATCTCGCTTCTCTGTCTTACTCTTGAGGATGCCTGTGACAAAACCGGCCCTTCCTTAGCATTCTAAAAAGCCATTCACTGCTCTCCCCTGATTTCATTATGCATTTTATGTGCAGCTCCATGTACGAGGGGAGTTGTTGCTACCACAGATGAGGCGAACTCTGTTGTTTATGCTTCCTTGATACTCTCTGCTTTTTGAGTGGTCATTATGATGTGGTCGTTGAGTAGACCGTTGGTAGACTTCTCTGGTAAGCTGTATTGTCAGAAATGGAGGGGTAGAGGCCCTCTGTCTGGACAGAACTATGTTGCAAACACAGTGCTCAGTCACAGCAAACGACTTGCACGTGCAGCACTGATGCACGAAGGCATGCCGACAGTAGTGGAATACGGCAGTAACAAAGTGCACCCATACCTTGACGTAACAAAGCTATCTATGTAGCCTAGAGAAGTCTATCTGATTGTGCCGAAGAGTTGCATGCAGTCTTTTAGAGCCAGCCATGATGCCTCGACCTGAACTCAGCTCTCAACTTCTGGAGCACCAAGTGACTGCCTATTACACAGCTTCGGCTTTTATGCTGCCTTGGCTATAGATTATTGCACACTTGATTCGTAGCTGTCCTAATTAAGGAACTGCAAAAAAGGAATATAAGTCATACTCTGGCTGATTTAATATGCCACCGTTATGGTATAAACATTCGTCGGGTGGCCGTCTCGATGCCACAATCGACTTTATAAACTTTATTTGGCATAGACAAAGAACTAAATGCATGACTTGGACGGTATGGTAGCAACCAGGACTCTCGGCATTAGCTTGTGGGAATACAAGTTAGAAGCCAGCTGTATGCAAAGCTGGTTTGAAAAGAATCACTTGTCTGTCGTACCGAGATTGATGGCTTAGTTGCCTGGCTTCCCCTGAAAAGAATGCACACACCAGCTCAAGCACGGAGTGGTTACAGGCAACTTTATAGCTCCTTTGCCTGGCTCAATCGGAGGCCGTGCATCGCATTCCTGCCACATGCCCCCTCGGCTGGACTTAGTCTTTCTTGTTTGCACTGCCTGCTTGATTCTGAAAATGCCGAGACAGAAGTGCAACCGACGTTGCTTCGGCAAATTGCAATCACATAACCAGTCTTGTCGTTGCCACTTCACTAGCATGAGCACACAGCTACTGCTGCTCGGCCGCTTGTGGTAGCTAGCAGTGGCAAAATGTGCGGTAATGGCACGTGCTTGACCTTAAGCTGAGAGCCAAGTGGTGGCCACACAATTGCGAATCGACTCCCGGACGAGGGAGCTGTTTCACCTCAGGTGGCCTTTACCAAAGTGCAGAACAACAATCGTGGCAATTATCTGCACTGTAGGCGACGGTGAAAAGTCATGCTGCTATCGCGAGCTAGATAAGCGCGTGCAAATGCAAGAGATTCCGTCCACGAGGTGCTAGCTGGTGTATATCTGGGCTTCGACCCATTAATCATCTCACTGGTGATTGGCTGTACAGATAAATCAGGCCTCTAACGTGGCAGGCAGGCAGCCGGGACATCCTGTCAGAGAGCTGCTTGATTCGATGTGTATACGCAGACGACCCAGCAGGTCCATTCCTAGTCGGACAGCTAACAAATCAAACGAATTTCGCCTTGCCTTCAGCAGCCACCCAATACAGTTAGTTGATTCTCTTAGAGCTTATGCTGCGGCAGCAGTAGCTTCACACCCCCATGTTCTCTTTGTGGCTAGTTAATGCTGCTTCGTTTTCACTGAAAGACAGTTGCTATGGTGCATCATGCTGTGGTGACAGGTGCCATCACCCAACTCAGCAGACTGCGAACTTGCCCGAATAATTGTGATCGACTACGATGCCTGGGCAGCCTATGTCTTCCATCTCTTTTGCTGGCCACCTTTGCGCTGCTGCTGCAGTAGCTTCGGCTTTACCCATTTCGGCTGCTTCTAGCGTCTCTCAAACGCCATTTGCCCCCACGAGGCAAGTTTTACTCATCCCTCAGAAAAAGGATTGTACGACCACTGCATTCCCAGTGAGTGGTACAACTACAACTACCCGGATGTTTTTCTAGTCTTTTCCATCCCGTCAAACTTTGGTTAGACTAGCTTACGTTCTTCGCTGTAATGCCAACTAGTAACTTAACGTTGGGATGGTAGACAGAGGCAATTGACCTCTTTGCAGCAGCATGCAGCTATCTGTTACTCATCTGAAAGCTGCTAGCAGCACTGCTTAGCTTAATTGTCTTTTGTTGGCACTTCCTTTGTAAGCCCCAGCTAGGGTGAATTACGATCACTTTAAAAATGTGGCTGACAGGACAGCCTGTTCTTTATAGTACTTTGAGCTCGCTATAAGCTGTTTTATGTGCTGCAGAGAAAAGGGAACCTGGTATGTATCTAAAGTCTTGCATATGACAAGAGCTGCCACATCTCTCTATGACACATGTCAAGCTTGCGCTTTCTTTTTCCTTCACTTAATGTCATGCGCAACTGTCACCTGGTAGTGCCTAACAAGAGCATGGCAATTGCACAAGCGTATAGATACATTTAATGTTACAATGAGCATCTAGAAATTTTTATTTGCTGAAAGACCACACAAATCTCACGAGGAAATAGCAACCAGGTGGATTTTTCTGGTCCTTGCTGATATATTTTTGCATTCCCGAGTTTCGTCAGGCTGTATAAACTCACCATTTTCATGCCTTGCACAAATTGGCTGTGATCACATTTATACTTTACCCTGCTCACAGATATCCTCGTATCAATCGTCGTTGCTGTGTGCTTCATCCTTTGGTTTTGTACAGCTGCAATGCTCTCGAAGCCGCTACGTATGCAACCCATATGCACTTGCTTACCACGTTGCAGTAACTGGCTATGCAGGCCACGTAACCATGTCAAACCAAGCAGATACTAGTGTCTGGTGATGACTAGGTAGATACTGCCACTGCTAGGGCAGCTGAGTACAAGGCAGAGAGACACAAGGAGACCTGGCCATTTGATCGCTTGTAGATTGCCCAGCATGCTGCAGTCATGCTTTCAGAATAAATCGACCGATGGTTTCTCTTGTATTTACTAGCTCGCCGTGGTCTCAGCATGATATTTTGGTCACTAACTTCACTTCAAGATCGTGCAAGTATAAATTAGATTTAGGTGACAGTTAGGTCTTATACATCTGTCAGCATATGGATCGATGCAGCTTGTACTTAAAAATGGAGATTTAGTTTGCATACTGGTTAGCTGATTCAACATTCTCATTTGTATGGTGGCTAAAGAGCATCCCCGACTTGCAGATGGCTACAAAGGATCGCCTACTGCAAGACGTGAACCCACGACTCGAGTCATGAAGAGCTTGAACCTTACCACTGGGCTAAGACTCGGAGCCTAAATGAATCGTGCAGTGCACGAATGTCGATGTAGACTTCATCAAGTAGTCATCTAAAACTGAGTGTTTCTACACTAATGCATAGCAACTTACCTATTAATATCCTCTGGTAGAAGGATGGTCTGGTAGCAAGTCATTCATGGATTGTTATCTTTGGATTGAATCCCATTACTCGACAATGAATGCCAAACTTTGAACCTATTATGTACCTGTGATGTTAAATGTGCCGTCTGTAGTCTCTACATGTCTTTCAGTATCGAACGTCATCAGCTTAATAGGGGAACATTTTCCCAAGGAATTACAGGTACATTTGTGCTAAAAAGTGTTTAACGAAAATACATTTTCAAATGTATACCTGTACCTACATTTATGGTACCAAATGTATAAGTATACCCATACCAAATGGTAATCGGTGTGGTAACCTGTATAGTAACCTTCGGCAGAATGTAAATCCATAATAGGCCCTGAAGGTTTCATCGCACGATAAGAATGGCCGAAATCATGCGTTCGAAGTTGGATCAATGCTCCTTTAAATGCCGGAGGCACCAGCCCTTTTAGCTGCATAGTGTGATCCAATGAAAAACGTGCAATTGTCCAGTGTTAACACCCGGCCCAGGTCATGAACACCTGGCCCAGGTCATGAACACCCAGCCCAGGTCAAGCCCCTGAATGCATATTGCCTTTTGTCATAAATGGAAATGTGCTAATCCGTAAACGAGGCACAGCTAGTGCAACAAGGTTTCACCATTGCTTTGTGCTGGCACAGGAGTGCGCCCACGAATGACTTACGCAGGGGGTGGACGGTGACCCTTCTTTGCTGCCACACCCCATCGCAATCCCTGCTTAGTGGCTGCACGTCTACAGGGCTAGTGGATCGGACACCTGCTCTCAGTTCTCGTTTGCCATGACATTGTGTGGTGGCGGCTGCGGCCCTTTTGCTAATTTCCTCGCTACGCCGAGCAGCTTTGGCAAGGAAAGTTGGTATTCCTGGGACAAGATGCCATCTTTTGTGGACGCTGCAGAACATCCTGCCACCAGATGCTCTTCTGACATGGCAGCCCGGGATCCTCTGCCGCAGCACTCGGCAGAGACCGCCTGCGGTGAGGGCGCCTCGGCTGGCGTTGCCTCTCCAGTGCGCAGACAGAAGAGAGTCACGCAGACGAAGAGACACCCGAACGTGTTCTTGAAGCACAAGCTGAAGTACAAGAAAAAGTCGTCCACCCAGGAGGACAGCAGCTGCAGCTCGACCGAGAGCGAGCGGTCGACGCCCACTTCCCGCCCGCAGCCGCCGGTCACCTGCGTGCCCGCAGCCACGGCAGACAGCCGCTGCTGCTGCTGCTCGGCCGAGCTGTGCCAACGCGGCTCCACGCTGGCCCAATCCGGACGAGGCTCGGAGACTTGGCTGCCTGCTGATCCAGTGGGCGCTGTGCCACTGCTGCCCGCTGCTGTGGCCGCACCGCCGCTGCACAGCAGCAGCAGTGTAACGTCAGTCCAAGCGGCATCCGGCGATCCCCGGTCTTCAAATTTTTTCAATTCGATACCGTCAGTTTCTTCGTCGCTGTCGTCTGCGTCGTCGCGAAGCTTGGGTGCGAGCGCCGAGAAGGAGGGCAGCGACTCGAGCGACTCGCTGGTGTCGGTCAAAGCCACGCAGTGCAGCCTCGAGAAGGAGGCCAGTGACTCGAGCGACTCGCTCGCCTCGGGCGCTTCTGCCACTCGCAAGAGCATCAAGAAGCTGATCAGAAACAAGTACGACATATTTCGGCGCCATAAGCTCAAGTACCGGCGCCTGCTCGGCAAGAGCGACCGCCGCGCAGACCTGCCGCTAGACCGTGCCGGAGGTGGCAGCAGCAGCTGCAGCAACGGCCGTGACAGCGCTTCTGGCTCACTCGTGGCTGCTCGATGCCCGGCCAACGATGGCAGAGACGATTCGGCTAGCCGGTGCGGCGGAAGCAGTGGTAGCAGCAGCAGCAGCAGCAGCAGCAGCAGCAGCGGTTGCTCTTCGGCCGGCTCGGCAGCCAGTGCTGTGGGGGAGGGCGGTCACCACCCGGTCACCACCGCCCATCTTCCCGGTCCACGCGGTCTGCCGCACAATCCCCTGCTGCACTCGAGCAGTGACGGCAGCCGGAGCAGCAGCAGCAGCAGCCTGCAGTCGTCGTCCTCGTCGGCTCGATCGTCACGCGACACCGGGTTCGTCGACAAGGGCCGCGAGCGTGAGCGGCGGCGGCGGAGGCGCACCTCGCCTGCCGTCATCAACCGCGTTGTGCCGCTCATGGTGATGATGCAGAGGCAGACGGTGGCGTGCGACGCTGGCAGCGCCACGCTCATGTTCAAGTGCAACATGTGCAACATGTTCTCAACCACGATGCAGAACGTGCTGGCACACATTAGCGAGCACCATGCAACGGCGCAATACTGCTTCGACTGTGAGTCGTTCTTCCCCGATTCTCAATCGCTCGACAGCCACCTAGCGGTAGGATGCCAGGGTGGCTGCAGCGTCAGCCGCACCGGCTCCGACGCTGCACTGCCGGACGAGGGCAGCGAATCGCAGCCGTCGCCGTCGCCGCCACCATCTTTGGGCTTCTGCAGGAAGGCTGCCGCCCTGGCAACAGCTGGAGCCAAACCGCTGGCAGGAGGCGCCGGAGGAGGGAGAGGAGGAGGAGGAAGGGGAGGAAGCAGCGTGAGCAGCGTTGGCTGCCTCTCTGAGGCCTCACCGTCCTTGGCCACTCGATGCAGTGAAGGTGGCAGCGGCGTGCCGAGCAGCTGCACCACAGTCGAGAGGTCCACAGAGAGTCGGCCGCGGCTGCTGCGGTCACAGTCGCTGCAGCCACAGCTTCCGGAATGCCCGCAGGGCAACGAGCGTGGCGGCTCGGCAGACGTCAGCAGCCACCGTTCCGATCCTTTAGTGTCGCTCTGCTCCACCGCTTCTCTGCCTTCCGGCAGCAGCGCTCCTGGCACCACTGAGTCCTTGTCGTCGTCGGTGACCGTGGCATCGTCGGCGCCATCGTGCGGCAGCAGCTCCGGGCGCCATGCGATCGCCGAAGTCGCTAGCGATGCCGGCAAGGAGCACCGCTGCCGACTGTGTAGCAAGGAGTTCCTCGGCTTGTGCTACCTTAAGCGCCACATGCGCTCTCACACTGGCGAGAAGATCTGCTTCTGCCCAACGTGCCACCGCGGCTTTAGCGAGTGGCGCAACCTTCGAAATCACATCGCTCGCTTCCACGGCAGTGGTGACTGCGGCAGCGACCTGATGGCACCGGCCGCCAGCCGTTCTGCGAGCAGCGATGGCGGCAGCTGCAGAGCTTCGTCGGCGTCCACCAGTGGCTTATCCGAGGCCCAGCCTGGAGAGCCGTTTGCCGGCTCCAGCTCTGCCGGCAGCGTCGAGGAGGCGATGGAGGATGCAGAGCCCCTTTTATCCTGCTCCATTGAGCCGACGACAGACAGCACCGCTGACCCGGACGCGGACGGAGGCGACCCGCTGCATTACTCGACCATGCATTTGGGCTCCACATCGTCCAGGTAAGTTGCCGCATCGCCAGACACGCCTGCGCACTCGTGCCGGAAGTATGCATTCATCCACAAGCCGCTAGTAGCTTTGCAGCTGTTCAGTGCTTCTGTTGGCCGTCGGTTGCAGGCTGGAGCTAAATAGTGACGAGACGTTTCGCAAGAAAGCGCTCACGCCTCACAATTGCGTTGGTGGCCTCAGGCGCACTTACCATTGCGAGCCGTGCAGTAAGGACTTTGTCACCAAGTTTGCGATGCAGCGACACCTGGATTTCCATGCAGGTTAGCTGGGCTACCGAAGTGCTTGGAAACTCTGAATCCTTGACATTTGCAGGCCACAGTACGGTGCCTGAAGTATAATAATAATAATAATGGTCATTAAAAAATAATAATGAAACTTTTGTATAGTGCCCCCATTCTATCCAGGTGCTTTATAACTCGTTGCAAGAAAAGCAATAACCAAGAGTGGATGACAGCAAGGTATCATGCTGAGGCTAGCATGCGAGAGTAGCCAACATGCTAAAGGGGAGCTGAGAAGGTTTTTGATGCTAGAAGGTATGAAAGGATCAAAGTACAATTACTGCTGTGTGTCTCGGGAATTGCTGTGCCTCTATCCCTCGGAGAACGTGTCTGAAGTTCACATACTCCCGAAGCCTGCAACCCACAAGCGACTGATGTCACCATACCCACTGACTTGACGAGATAAAATAGAGCAAAAACCCCTAGCTTAATCTTCACAGCATTTGCTCCGTCTTTGTGAGTTTTCTAATATTGCTGAAATTGCTTATTCTATCATATACCAGCTGTCGTGCTGCCTTTCAGCACCTATAAAGCAACTTCGGTTTTTTGGGTGCGATGCAAGTGATATAATTGTTGTTATTACATTAAGATTGTGTCTTGGTGGTCCCAACTATTTGATAAATGTCATTTAGCTCCTGCTACGTCATACCTAATATTATCTTTATCTGAGGTTGCCTCATTTACTTGATGCACTCGCTGTTCATATTGGGAAGTATTGCTTTTAAAGAAATTCAAACGAAGCAGTCAATGTGGAATATCGTTTGTAAGTTTTCTTATGCCCAATTGGTCATGGCTATTAGAAGGTTTACAGTTTTGCACTTCACTTTTCAACCCTGATATCTTTTGTGACTGTTACAAGGTGAGAATGACTTTATTTTATCATACCGTTCATTTAGCAGAAATATTTTTGCTCCTAAAGCAGTGCCTTTTTGAAGCCTAATGAGGTCTAAAAATAAGTACAAGTGAAGGTCTATGAGGTGTAGCCAGGAGGTAAATGATTCCCGATCGTAAGATTTTAGCGACAGGTACTGACCGTTTTTTCTTATCTTACATATTATTAAATCAGATTTTTCTTGCACCCCACCATTTTGTTTTAAAGGTTAATCTAATGATCCTATTGCTTGCTGAAGACCTTCATAGGAGAGTCTCCTATGTAGCCTGTCCTCAACCCGTTACCGTGATTAATCCACCACCATCCTAGATACATGCTGCTAGCAGTTGTCCCAAGACCAGGCTATTCTGACAGCACTGACTATGCACAAAGCAATTTGTGAATAATAGCCTGTTACACAGCAATGCGTTTAGAATATATCATCCGGATTTCACGGCGTTTTGCTTACACGTTCTATAGAAAATGGACTTCTCAAGTTCTACCTACTCGCTGGCTAGCCTTGCTCACTTGCAGTTCATTCCAGACAAAATGGCCTGGCCTGCAAAGTACTGTGTAAGAAGAACAGCCAGTAGGTTGGACTAGCCAGCGATTATTCTGAGCTTTTTTAGTCCATGTTCAATGGACTGCGTAAGCAGTATGCAGTAAAATTTTGATGGTAGTTGTGTGCTGTGCTGTTTTATATTCAATGACTACAGAACCTTTTCACCGTAGCATATTTCTAGCCCGGAAAGTATATTGCAGTGTATCCCTGTCATTCGTATGATGCTATGTTCACTGTAACCTGATTTATTAAGCCAGCTCTTAAGCTTGTCATCAGAGAGGTACTCATTTTTAAGTTGTCAAAACCTTCAGGGTCTCCAGGGTTAAACTCTTCCTGACGTCCGAGTCGTACTATTTGTCGAACTAGTCGATGCAGGTCCATTTTCTTTTATTGCTTTTGTTGCGTTTACAGACAAGAGACCGTTTCATTGCGACATGTGTTCCTACAAGTCAAAGACAAAGCCTCAGCTGAAAGTCCACCAAATGCGCCACAAAGGTAAGTGCCATTAAAGAGGACCTAGGTCACTGCAGATATCTATGAGCTTCATTTGCTTAAAACTCGAGTTAGTTTTCGTATTTTTTTAGGGAATATTTGTTAGTAATTGTTAGTTGGTATCATGGTTCTGTGATGCAATACATACTGCTGACTACTGGCTGCATTGTCAAGTGGTTTTGACTCCTGGCTCATATGTCATGAACTGCAGCTTGCCGTTAGATCCAAAGTATTATGCAATTTTTTTTGCAGGACAAAAAGTGTATCATTGCGATTTGTGTAATTATGACTGTGTCACTCATTCTGACCTGAATCGTCACTGCAAGTCGATGTCGCATAAGAGTCGCCACGGCAGCAGCACGGTGTCATCTTCGTGAACGACTAAAAAATGTTCTTCTTGACATAGCCAATGTTTTCAGCTGGTGGTAGTGATTCAAGTCCTATTGTGGAAGATCATTTTCCAGATGGTCGGCATGTTTGTTGCTATCAGTGGTGATATATAATGGTTAGTTCACATTATATGGTGGCATATTGATTCATATTATCACGGAGTAGGAGATGCACTTTAAAGACTCTGCCAGTTATTTTGCAATGGTGCTATGGCCACTGCCCCTTTCCCCTCTGCTACCAAGTCAGCTATATTTCCAGACAGGCAGGCTGGCCGGTCAGGGACCACTAAATTACTTACTGCCCACTATAACTCTATTGCGGACATGATGGGTCTATATGCCAAAATCTTCTCGGGAGTCTTTATATGCATGCTGATGGAGCCTTCATATCAGCGAAGAGTCACCCACGGAGTGGACGCCGTACGATATCTGTCGGTCATACTCAGATCTATGTCCAATTCGGCAGATATCACATGGCGATAGTGACCGTCAGCTGTGACTAGTGGCGTATGCAATTTGTGTGACTGTTTGCAGCCTGTGATCCTATTGCTATTGTTCACAAAACATTAGTCGATCAGTCCATAACCTTCTCTGAGTCCTCCTCGATGTTTGCTTGTATAACAGTTGCAAAATCAGCGAGTGGTCTTGTAAGTTTTTCTGCTTGAAGCATGCAGTGTAAGCACTGGTAGCATATTCTTATTTGTGAACTTGGACATTTATGTATGAATCTGGACATTGCTTGCTTTATGTAGCAGATGATGGTCCGTGTTAACTGGTTCATTATATTTGGTTCAAAGGCCAGACTCATATTTTAACATTGTGTTATATTTTGCTCACTCTTCACCAGCCTCCTTAAATGTGATTTATTTAGCAATTCGTGAACACGGTGCCCGTGACCGTAGAAAAATGTGGACACCGTAGTTCCAGGTAGCGGCCCGGTTGAGAAAGGATGCCGAACTGGTAGGAACAGCTAAAACAACAAGAAGTTTGCAATAGTTAATACGTCATGGCAAGTGTAACTCTTAAAAATGTAACATTTTTATTTTGCTCCTTCAGCGTATGCTTGACGGCTGTATTCGATAACTGTATAGAGTTGAAAGATTTGTATTAGATGCTGATTTACCCGAAAGATTTTTATTATATGCTGATTTACCAGAGTTATGAGTCCCGTGAAATTAGGTCAGCATCTGAATATGTTAGCTCAAAAATGCATATAAGCTGACTGTCCTTTGAGGAGGACTTGATCGATCGTGTTCAGTCCGTATGGTGTGGTGGTCGCATCTCATTCAACTGACCAGTCACATGTGGTGTTCCACAAGGGTCCGTTATCGGGTCTTTTTCTGTTCTCTATTTACACTGAACATCTGGGGAAAGTGATTCGAACCCATGCGATCGGCTATCACTTCTATGCACAGGTGAATCCCTGGTATAGTATAATTTACATCATAGACAATAACTAGATGTTCAATACCTTTGCTTAAATACGGTTGACGATGGAAACGTTTGCTTAGCAGGCCCTGGACTGTGTAACTCAGTTCCACAATTCTTACTCAACGACAACTCTCCTGCTGCCTACTCCTGAACATCCTTTTCAGCTTTGTGATTTCATCCTATTCACTTCCTCGACTGACCGTTTGACTCTGATATGTTTCTCACTTTCTCTTTCATAAGTGAGATGAAGTTTATTATCTAACGTATGTGCACTGAAAGCCGCTTAGGCTCTGATTGGGCCCTCGACAACTTCATAGCACTCAGTACTTATGGCTTTGTTTAGTTACAGACTGCGACACATGACGTGGGGACATTCTTAACTAGATTTTCTCAACTTCACTGTAGTTGAAATGATTTTTCACCTAAGTTTCGCCATTATACTTCAATTGCCTGCAAGTGAGGTCGTGATTAGCTCTCGCCTTTGAACGTTTGACAAAAAGACATAAACAATTACGAGTATTTGTGATTTAATCAAGGTTTACACCAAGTGGGGTAGCTTCATGGGACTATACCCTTTTTCATACATATTAATTGGTCAAGATTTAAGTAATTCCGATTTTTGTCAGATGGTGAACGTATTTGCCGAAGTTAATTACTCGTGGATGGCCGTATATACTAAAGCCTCTACAAGGCTGCATTAGACACATCTCTCATATGTGAGTGAGCTTTTCGATGATAGAGATGCTACCGTCCCAGCTATTTAGGCAGGGTGCTAGGGGGCTTCACCCTCCCCTTCTTTAGGTGGTGGAGCGAAGCGAAACGCTGTAGGTGAGCTGCTGACTAAACCCACTCGCCGAAGCCTGCTAGCCCCTCATTGGCGACGGTCGAGCTCCCAGGTGTTACCTGACTTTTGAGTAAGTGGCTTTTCGGCGCCGTGCCCAAGGTACGAGGGTTTTCAGCTTTTTTTTTATAGGGAGTGATCGCAGTCTGTTATAGAGGCTCCAGAGTAAATTACGTTTTGAGAGTCCACCGATGTCACCAAGGCGGCTCTCCAGAAGTGAGATGTATGCATTTCTTTAGAGAAGACAAGAGTGCAGGAGCGGCATCCCGGGTCCTCGTACTTTAGTTTTGGAAGCCAAGAGAACCCTTTCGGGGCAACACATTCGGCACAGTTTCGTCTTCATCAAATTCATTTTTGTAGATGGAGCTAAATAGACCTGCTTGGCAGCGTGCCTCTGGGGAGCGACTTCATGCTTTTTAAGATGAGTCTGGAAGCCACCGGGGCCGCGTCCCAAATGAGGTGCTATACCTATTTGGTTTAAGAGGGAGCTGAACAATCTTTCCGTGGTGATGCGACATCGGTCTGCAGGCTCAGGGTCCGTATAAAAGAGCAGACGACAAGGCTTCGAGGAAAGTTAAGAGGAGTTTCGGAAGGCACCCCTTGAGTGAATGCTCCAGTTTCCAGTATTCCACCTGGGGAGAGATAAGGGAGGGAGGGAGGGAGGGAGAGAGAGAGAGAGAGAGAGAGAGAGAGAGAGAGAGAGAGAGAGAGAGAGGGGGGAGAGAGAGAGAGAGAGAGAGAGAGAGAGAGAGAGAGAGAGAGAGAGAGAGAGAGAGAGAGAGAGAGAGAGAGAGAGAGAGAGAGAGAGAGAGAGAGAGAGAGAGAGAGAGAGGAGAGAGCAAAGGCCTTTCTGGAGCCCCTTGCTGTGGAATCTCACAAATATCATATTTTAAAATCCGTACCAGGCGTAACCTGGCGGTACTACCTACAGCGAATAGCTAAGCGAATAGCCTAAGGATGCTAACACTCATGCCGCTTCGCTTCTGGTCTCCCGGCGGAAGAATGCGTGTTTTATAAGCTGCAAAAGCCCTCGTTACGGATTAAAATTTACGGCATTTTATATGCAACCAAATTTTCCATACCAATTTAATGCGGATATTGACAATCGATAACAATAATATTTATTAATTAAAGCGAGAAAGTCCGAACGTCCGTCACGCGGTAAGATGGCGGTAAGTATTTCCGGGAGCGATGTGTAATAGATGTACTAAGATCCTTCGCTGCGAGTCCACAGGTAGTGAGCTCTAGTGATTATTGTGGTCGGTTTCCTTATCTTAGCAAAGCTCAAATAAGCGAGCCTCATTAAAAAAGCCTGTGGTACAAACACACTTAGTTGTTTCAATTAAACTGAGTGCATTCATAAGATAGCGCTTCTTCTGTCGTCTTGCCGAGCTACCACTGTTGACATAGATAGACCGGCAGGTCCCCATCGGCTTCCAATAACAGCAGTACCTGCATATTTAGTCCGGTAAACCGATCTCACTGTTCCACTGGGATGCTGTATTGGGCTTGCGTTCTTGCAGATACCCTCAGCCTCAGAGACTTGTAGTATTTCATGGTTTTATGCACCGTTGTTTAGGGCTTCTATACGAATTTGCATAAGTGTGTACTGACGCACAGATAGGTGTTTTGTTATTGTATCAGCTGAAGACGCTTATGGTCTGCTTAGCTATCCCCTCCGCCCCAGCGAACTTTTTTTCTTTTCTGTTAAGTTTTTATCGATTCAGACAGAGCTGCAGGGTGCGCAATGCTGCTATCCTTGCATGACGGCTAGTGCTGTCGCCGCAGCAGCAGTTCGGCCTAGGCAGGCGAGCCGCTGTCTACCCCAGTTCTTGTCCAGAAAGAGCTTGCTAAACGGTTCACCCGTCAACCAGTCAACTCACGTCGTTTAGCTATGCCTCTAACCAAGCTTGAAGCATTCAGAGACCATGCCTTTAGTTCGTACGTCCTCAGAGTATGCATCTCCCTGCAGACTGATGTCACGACGTCCCTGGACTCATGCCGTTTACAAAGAAGCTAGAAACTAGCGGTTCCCCTCTGGATTTGGTCCGTCTGTTTAATCTGTCCTTTCAGTATTTATGCGTGCTAACATTGTCCATGTTATCACCTAAAAGTGCCTAGAAAGAGACTCGAGATCTCTTAGAGACGCTATGCAAGTGTTTTATATTCCTATTTCGATCCAAAGGACGCTTGCCATCGGCTGGCGCCGATAATTAAACCTAAGATTATACCTTCGGAAGGTGTCCATATCATTATTGAGAATGCTCCTACATTTACGGTCAACTGAGAGCAAGATTATTAGTCGCTAGTAAACAGATAGTCAGCTCTACTCGAGCGTCAACTGAGGACGAGATTCTGGTCATGTAGGGTCCAATTGCTTGGGAATCATCGGTAGTTTAGGGAAATTAGTGACTTACCGTTAACGTTCAATTTTGTTGATAGGCAAGAGTTAGTGGATTTACAATTGCCGACCTGCCCGTTGAATACGAGTACCCAGTGACAAATGAGCTGAGAAAACTTAATACGCATACTTGTGTAATAATAAGACTTTTTAAATTACTATATGTACATATATAATAAATAAACACACAGAGACACACACACAGACACACACAGACACACACAGACACACACACACACACACACACACACACACACACACACACACACACACACACACACACACACACACACACACACACACACACACACACACACACACACACACATATATATATATATATATATATATATATATTGCCAGGCTGGACAACAGTTCCTCTGTTTAAGTAGCTGCATGACTGCATAGTATGAGTAATAGGTTTCTGATTTCTCTGGTGATCCATTGATACGTTACGAACCATAAAAATTCTCAACAGTCATCAAATTTTTTAAATCTAAAAAATAGAGCTGCTACTGAGAAGACAACATAGTCTGAACGTAAAATTCTACGAACTATGAAAGATGTGTGTATGACTTTAGAATCCTAATCCAATCTTTAACTTTTCGACGATCTTGGGTTATTCATGACACAATAGTCTGAACGTAAAATTCTACGAACTATGAAAGATGTGTGTATGACTTTAGAATCCTAATCCAATCTTTAACTTTTCGACGATCTTGGGTTATTCATGACACAAAGCTCAGTCGCTTGCATTTTATTGGAAACACCACCCTTCGTCACCCTCCAACTTCGTATTAATGGCGGTAGAAAGGCATTCTCTGGAGTGCTTCGTGACGGTATGACAAGTTCATCCCATTTTTCTTTGAAAGAGGATTATTATAATTGGCTCCTTAGTTGGGCTACCAAGGTTATTATAGACGGCTATGCAGACTCTATTGAACGGGCGGCCATCTGGAAGACAAACGCAGCTAGATCCAACCCGTCACTCCTCTCCCGAAGCATCTTAAAGATCATGCTACCTTTAACATAGAAGTTTAGTTTAGGACTACGGGTCTCTCGATGCCTTAGGATCAAACGGACCAACAGTTTTAGTCATCTTAATAATTATAATAATAATAACACTATTAATTATAGCACCCGCAGCGAACTCAAATCTCTTTCTAGGCATTTTATATTTGCTGCAAAGGAAGAATGAACAAATGGTTAGTGGTAGTATGCTCATTGATAGACAACAAGCGTAACGTGGTTAGTGGCGACATGCACACGGGTCAGCATGCAAATATGGTTAGTGGTAGCGTGGACAGTGTCAGCACGCATAAAAACAAAGGACGAATCACATGGACCCACTAAATGCTGTGATAAATAGATGCGTTTTTAGTTTCTCTTTGAATGGACTGAAGTCAGGGGACGTCGTGATGCCAGTCAGAAGTGAGTTCTTTAAGATTTTAGGATTTATTGTTTTCTCCTATCGAACATTTGTAGAATGTTTGACTATGGTACGTGCGTCAGGAAATCTGACTGCAAGTCCCTACTACTGGCTTCATGACTACCTACTCAATATAACAGGGCATCGATCATCAGCGACAGAGGGTCGCTACCCATAGATGATAACCCGATCTAACGACGGCGTAAAAAACCAAACAGTATAGCAGAAAGTATATTCAATCCAATAATTAAACGAAACTAATGAGCAGTTTAATGCCATTTAAGGTAAAGGTCTTTCTCTGAAGCACTCTCCAATTTTTCAATTCCCGATCAAATAAAAATTGTTCAGCCTCCGGTGGGTTCTACCTGCTATATTGAATGCGAAAAGAAATTTCCCCCAAGAAAAGACAAACAATGGATAGACAAACGCCCCCTCTAAAAAATCGTTGTGTATATCGTCTACTCGGGTTTAGAAAAGTTGTCAATGTGAGAAGAATATCCAAGCTGCCATAGATCCTGATTGTACAGTAACCTTTCAAAAAGATTCACTTGATCTTTTGGGAATTTGAGAAGCCGGTGTTCAAATGCGATACGGACCGGGACAATAGCGTGCCCTTCTAAGCTCATGGAATAAAGAAAAATCTGTGTCAGATTAAGGGTTAAGCCGTGCGGACGAGTCAGGAGGCGGAAAAGCTGAATTGAGAATTTCTGCCGGAGTTTCCTGGATAACGTGTGCATTGCTTTCCACACCATATGTGTGTACCATATTTCATCGAATCCCTTGAGTGCTTAGTCGGCTTAGCGAGCATTCGTGGATAAGGCAGCCAACTACTGCCCAGCACTTTGGATGACTGATCTGGTCTGCAGCCGGAGGCTTATCCTTCTCTTTTCCCGATCGAGCAAAAGTGAAAATGGAACTCGGCTCGCACTTAGGAGCGTACCTAAAAACACTCGAAGTCAGGAGAGGACCAACAGGATCTCGGCGCTTGGGAGCGGAGATGGGGCACAATACGTGACTGACGATGAGCTGTCTTCGTCGACTATCCGTACTATTTAGGACAGCATTTAGTGGGTCCCTGTGATTCGTCCTTGATGTGCTTATGCGTGCTGACACTGTGCATGCTGCCACTAACCACATTTGCATGCTGACCCTGTGCATGTCACCCCTAACCATATTATTCATTTTGTTTATTTTTCAAGCATGATTTTACTTACTATTCTATTGCATATCACTTTGCAGCAAATGTAAAGCGCCTAGAAAGAGATTAAGTTCTCTGAGGGCGCTTTATCAAGTGCAATATTATTATTATTATTACTTTTGCTCTGGCTCTCAGAGCTCTCGAGATAAGTCTTTGATGCGCTGCCAACCCAAGAGACCGGGAAAAAGTATTGGGTGGACCTCGTTTTCGCTGCGGTCAGCCTTCAAGATTATGTTTATGGGGCGAGCTGGTTGACTCATGAGCGAAGCTGGGATGGTGGTGACGTGGTGAAATAATAAAGGACATACGACTACCAAGGCGATGAAAAGCCACCAATAGGGTATCGAATGACACAGACAGAAAGGCCAGTGCATTTTAACTCGTACTAGAATGTCATCTGTTTCATCAGGTCACCCACTATATCAGCTAGTCGTCCTTTACGCGAGTTGACAACTTTTGATGTCTTCTATGGGTTCAGGTCATGTCAAGCTAGAGGTAAGACAATGGAGGGTCAGCTGTTTAAAAGCCTCAATCGTATAGCGGTTGAATGGCATTACCGCCCACCAACCCCTTTGTAGCAGGCGAAGAAGGTTTCTCGAGGCTAGTCTCAAAGCCAGTGCCTGGTTCAGCACATCGACCATGTATTCTCTGGGCTAAGACACTTTATCTTGACCCGCAGCCAAAATCTGCAACCGCAAAGCGCTATCTAGCACTTTGAGCTTTGGAAGGCAGTCTCGATATATTTCTGTTGACTACGCCTTCGCCATGAAATAGGTTTTGTAATATCTTGGATTTGATAATACTGCAACCAAAAATTCCACCAGATAGTACCAAGAGCTACATGGAAATTCTATTAGTCTATCTGAAAATTAGTTTGTAGATTTCTATAATCCTTTGAAAAATGCATGTGTCATGATGCCGGACAAATAAGGGTCAAAGTCTGATGACGGGCTGGGTCTACGCAGTGAGTCTTTATTTCTGCCTACTTCTGTCCTACGTGAGTCTTCGTTGAAGCGGTATTCAATACTGCGTAAGGGGTGGTCCAAGACTTGGGGATGACGTGACAAAAATTCAGCAGCCAAACCTGGTTCTACTTCTTGGCCAAGACTAGGGAAAGACTTCCGCTAACGACCAATGGAAGGCGCCGTTAACGGAGTGCCTTCTCCATTACTTTGAAAAGCAAGGCCGACGACTCAGCCGGCGAAATTGTCGGAGCGTTCCACGATAGTCCCAGTTTATGAGAAACTACGAAACGGCCACACGAGAATCAGCAAGTGAAGCGGCGGGCGATGAGGACAATCGTGGATGGTTGAAATTCACCTAGAATCTATTGTCATTCGCATGCGGCCATCGTCAATGAATTGCAAAACGCATTTTCTCATCGAACAATTCTTGTGACTGGACATTATATGAGTAGCCATGGAAGGATAAAGCCTGCAGCACATACGCGCTGCACTTATGCTACTTACGTCTACACACGCACCCACGTGAGTGAGTTTGTGTGCCCGTGGTGGAGGATGCGGGCCAAATCTCATACCTGTGCCTTTTGACCGGGAAGGACGCTGGGACGTCAATACTGCTCGTTGCTTGCGAAATTGAAATTGAGAAATATAGACAGCTGACTGCTAGGTGCCACTTAGCAGCCTGGTTGTCACTCCGTTTTTACTTGTACTTTTGTACTTCGTATCGTTGTACTTGCGGTGCGATAGTAGGATTCGGGCTCTAGTTCAAGTATACGTGCCTTGCTGGGGGGGGGGGGAAGAAGGCCAAGAGTAACAATTGTATCAAAGTAAACGTATCCAATAGGCGACAAATGCAGCAGACCGTAAAAGGCTACCAGAACAAAGCGAAGATGATTAAAAGGGTGCACTCCTTACTCGACGGTCATCGCTACCGTAGCGGGTATCGAGTGAGTAACGATACTGCTGGCCAATCGTGAAGGGCGGAGCGACCAGCATGGCGGGCGAGACGCTCCGCTATGAATTACCGGATGTCTCGTCAAGATACACTACCAGCAACAGCAACAATGTGGCCTCGATGTAAGGCAATGATTGCAAACCACTGACTATCTATTTGGTGTTTTCAAGCGACATCGTAACAAAACAGGCGCTCCAGTTTGGTCACGCTTCGGTGGCATGAAACATTGCTGCAAGTTAGCATCGCTTCGGAGGAAGGGAGGACTACAGGACTACTAAAAATTGCTTTTACGGTATGTCGCTACTGCCGCTGCATAAGTGAAGATGTGCATTCGTCAATCCCAGCCAGGCTTTTCCTTAGCGGACCGGCTTGAAGCTGATCTCTAGGATCGTAAAGCACCACCCGATAGCAAGATATTACTGGTATCTCAGGTACATGGATTATGGGAAATGGTAGCTTCTCCGTCTGGACTTTTCCACGCGGAGGTGAGGAGGAATGAGCCAACAATGGCGACGTTAGCCCTAAAGTTATGTTAGCTGGTATCTTTGGCTTTGAGCGAAAGAAAATCCGTAGCTAGTCATAGTTAAGTGGTCGAATACCCTTGAAGTCACCAGGATCTAAAGTAGCAATCGGCAGACCAACGTCGGCATGAAGCTAACGGCGAATTAATACTTGCGATTTGTGGAGAAATCAAGATTCTTATCCTGCTTGCCTTAAATTTAAAGCAATCCACGTTAGGGCCACCAAAAATGTGTATGCTCCCCAGTGACGAGTTTTTTTTATAGTTGTTACATAGATATTATCAAAGGTGAATCTATATAACGTAAAATGCGCCCGAGAGAGTAATAAGCCGGCATGTGAAATACGGCGATTACAGCTTGTGCAAAACTCTGCAGCTAGGCTTGTCGGTCGTGAACGTCGCAGTTGCCACATCACACCACTTCTCGCCGACCTGCACTGGCTCCCAGTCAAGGAGCGGATCGACTTAAAGGTTTTGTCGCTCACTTTTAGGTCACTTCATTCTTTGGCTCCAGCCTATCTCTCAGATCTACTCCCCCCCCACCAGGCCAAGCATCGTACCACCCACTATTCTGAATCCAACAGTTTACCACTACCTCATACAAACCTCAAATCCTTAGGAGGCCTTGCATTTAGTTTGTATGCTCCCAAAGCCTGGAACTCCCTCCCGACTTGCATCAGAACATCCGCTGACTTGACCAAATTTAAAAAGAACCTAAAAACACCTATTTAGGACAGCATTTAGTGGGTCCCTGTGATTCGTCCTTGATGTGCTTATGCGTGCTGACACTGTGCATGCTGCCACTAACCATGTTTGTCATTTTGTTTGCTTATCAAGAACGATTTTCCTCAGATTCAATCGCGTTTCCCTTTGCAGCAAATGTAAAGCGCCTAGGAAGAGATTGAGTTCTCTGGGGGTGCTTTATCAAGTGCATTATTATTATTATTAATAAGAATATTTGTGGGCGTGGCGACGCCCACACGGCTGTTCCACCCCAGCCGGAGTCACACCACTCCACCCGGCCAACCGGCGCGATAAGTACTGTTATATTACTGTCTCCGGCTGTAGCAGCGCTAGTGGAGTCTCATGGTGACACGAAGGTTTTGTCGCTAACTTTTAGGTCTCTTCATTCTATGGCTCCAGCCTATCTTTCAGATATACTACCCCATCAGGCCAAGCATCGTACCACTCGCTTTTCGGAATCCAAAAGTCTGGAAATACCTCGTACAAACCTTAAATCCTTTGGAGACGTGCATTTAGCTCGTATGCTCCCAAAGCCTGGAACTCCCTCCCGACCTACGTCAGAACATCCCTTGACCTGACCACATTTAAAAGAAACTTAAAAACACCTATTTAGGACAGCATTTAGTGGGTCCCTGTGATTCGTCCTTGATGTGCTTGTGCGTGCTGACACTGTGCATGCTGCCACTAACCACATTTGCATGCTGACCCTGTGCATGTAACCCCTAACCATATTATTTATTTTGTTTGTTTTTCAAGCATGATTTTACTTACTATTCTATTGCACATCACTTTGCAGCAAATGTAAAGCGCCTAGAAAGAGATTGAGTTCTCTGAGGGCGCTTTATCAAGTGCAATATTATTATTATTATTAAGACACAAGCGGGCGAACGTAGGCGGCGAACGAGACTCTCCTTCTTTATTCCCCCAGCGGGGTACATGTATGAGCTGGGGCTGAGCACAGATACGTGAATGCATCTGTGGTGGGCCACATGCTGACGTCAAAGGCTGCTTGGTTCAATTACCTGCGGCAGGTGGGTATCTGTGGTGGGCCACATGCTGACGTCAAAGGCTGCTTGGTTCAACCACCCGCCGCAGGCGGGCATATACTAGCGGCCGGGAAGCAGCAGGCTCACACAACAGTACCACCTCACTAGGCACTGCAGTTGGACAGTATCGGCTAACTAAGTTGGATTTCATTGGAACGGGTCAGTTGTGGTCGCGTGACCAGCTAGTCCTGCAGCGAGGAACTTTCGGCCTGTGCGTCGGCCTGCACGCACGCTATCCACTCGCTCTTCCTTCTTCTCGCTCACTTTCTCTTACTCTCTTATCTACTGGCGCGCCGCAGCTGCTTCGACGACGGCTTCTAAATCCGTGTATACTCTCACTCTCTCGCATTTGCCTGCGTATGCTACAATACTGCCGTTGTCGTCAACACCGAAACTGGCCTGTGGGGTGCAACGTTCATCTTCGTCGCACCACCATCGTGCGAATGAGCTCCCACATATTCTGATATCTCCTGTAGGTCAGTGATGCAAAGAGAGCAGCTTGTGGGACACGTTTGTTGTGGGAAATTACATTGGTAAATTGAAAATTAAAAGACGTCTGATTAAGCAGCCTCGTTTGTATCTCTGCAGAAAAGCCTTGATCTTGCCTCTGGGGCAATCTCTCCCGTTATTAGTGGGAAACAAATGAATTTCCGTCTGCGGGACTCGTACGCAGGACCCGAGCAGTGAAGAGCAAGCGATTTACCGAAAGGCTATGACCCGTGTAGTTGATAACGAGTTAGGCTGAGTTGAGCATGTTAACGTTGATTTGAATCGTGTTTTCAATCAGTGCATCATAGTCCTCTCTCACACAAAGAAATATGCTGCAGCCATTCGTGCCATACAGGTAAAAGTGAGTGGTCTTATCCCCTTTCAGAAGCTATCGTCCAATTCAGAAGAGGTTTGTAAAGGAATTTACTGCCAGAGCTACTGCTGTGTCAGGAGAACTGAAGGTGTCTCTGACACTTAAGCAACTTCCTTCACCTAGAGAGCAGCTGAGATGGTCGAGCTGGTACGGGCAGTCACTTGTAATTAGTTTGACACTTGTACGCACGGTAGTTCTGTTGACAATTTATTGAATGTAGTTGCTTTGGTACTAAGGTGGCATACATGATGCACCTCGCTCTGGAGTTGCATCAAGTCAACCGACTAACTCAGTGTACACTGTACGAGTCACATAAATAGTTAAAGAGTATGATTACAGATCCAAGCATTTTTTAATCAATAGCAGTAGCAGTAACTAATGCACTTTGAATCCCCCTGTGTGGCTTGATGTTCATGTGATGGCTATGTTGTGGTTGTGGCCCTTTGATTATTTCTGCTTGTGGACCAGCCACTAAATATTGGGTTCGACGAATTACTGCAATCCAGCGGAATCCATTCTAAAACAATTAACCTAAAATCGACAGGACACTGGCGTCGCCGGGCTCAAATTTAGAGTGCAATTTTTAGTAGATCTTTGATTTTATGTATCCAAAAAAACTTCATGTCAGTATTCGCACTCGTGCAAAGGAGCTGCAAAGACGGAGGCCTGTACCGCAATCCACTTTAGGTCGCCTCAAAATCACAAAGGTTCAGCTGTGCAAAGCTCTAACACGTTTGGAATGTAAAACTACGCTATATTTAAAGCGTAACCCCGAAAGTTTGCGACATTTCGCTCATATCTTCTCACGAAGTCCACTGAAATAGATTCCAGCGACCCAGGCTAATACCACAATCCACTGAATTCCACCGAAAAACGAAAGAAACACATATCTTGGGAATCACTTCGATCAATTAATTACAAAGGGTGCAGAAAATAGGAAGTCATTACAGCAGGGATTAGAGAATAAATTAGGAAGACCGCCAACCGTAGAAGACACCTTTAAAGAAATGTTCCCGGATGAAATGCGAGGCGAGATGTTTAAAATTAATATAAAATATGATTGTTGTTAATATAGAAGATGTGCGTAGAAGCGAAAGTGATGTTCTTAGGCTATCAATGACGCACCACTGCCAATAGTGTAGCTTCTCCGCTAAGCATAAGCTTACCATTCAAAGCCATATATTATCCTAGTCCAGTAGATTCATTGATGGTTACAAGAGATCAAGCAAAAAGCGTAAAAAAAGAAAGAGTGCAGAGAAAGGAGTAGGCGTACAGATTACGTTAACAGAAGCGCAGCTTCAAGCGACCCGCAATACGCTCTCTTTGAAACTCGGTTCTAGATTCATGGAAACGGTTGCCACGAAACTATTTGGCAGTAAGGAAATACACGTCTCTACATAAAGGAAATCCTAACAAAAACGCTCCTGGTGGAAGCGTTAACAAAACAGGTAAATGCCGTTGTGTGGGTCATTCTCGAAAGTAAAAGAGAGGCTGTCAGAGGAGTATGACGGTGTCAACGATTTGCACAAAGCATGTAAGTCGCATGATAACGATTACGCCGATACGTCTGATCTAAAGGAGCCCAAGCGTACTGAGTTGAGAAATCTATCTGATCTAAGGTTGTCTGAAGCTGCTTCTAAACTCGCTGCCGATTCTAGTCAACCTGATTACGTTCATAAAGATACTAAAACGGTAGGTGCAATCATGACAGGAAAAGCGTGGCTTGGACTTGGGCTAAAAAATAAAAAGAAGCAAAATACATTTAAAGGGGTTGGACCTAATTATTATAATAATAATGTCTGTTGTATCGCGCTCATTTGTAGAGTGCGTGATAACTAGAGAGATTGTATTCGATATATTCTTCTTTTTGTCAAACTTAGAAATAAGAATGAAAACGAGACTAAATTCTATAGATAGAACAAATGTTAACGGATACTTGCGAGCTATGGCATATGGACAGATTTGGGGTGTTCATCATATTGTCTTCTTCAAGCACACTGATATGGATCCAAATGGTTAATGGAATGGATCGTATACCTAGAAAGAGGGATGATAACCATCCTAGTAATTTAAGATTAGCTACTAGTGTACAGAATTCGAATAGTACTTGTAGATGTAAATCTCACACACATGGAGCTTGTGGAATTTCACGCAGAAAGAAAAACGGAAAAGTACAGAGCTAGGATAACTGTTAACGGAAAAATAATTTATGTCTGTGACTTTAGATCAATCGATGACGCTGTCACTGCTCGAGAAAACGCTGAAATCACCTGCTATGGTGAATATGCTCCCAAAAATTATAGATATACTTAAAAAAAAGTAAAATAATTTAAAATCCGCTAATTTTCGGTCACATCTCTGCACTTTTTTTCTTGGCAAGGATACACTTTCACCTGATCCAACATTATCTTGTAATTGAGTTTCTCTTCTCCCCCATAAGTATTCTTCGAAGCATACGATCCACCGATCATTTCCGTAATCATAAAAGTCATTCCAAAGTTTCTAAACGACATGCTCCGCGCTTTCAATTTCAATTTGTTCATCATCCGATGTGTAAAACAACGTTTCGTGTCCTTTAATAAACGATGCGCTAACGCCTACAAACTTATCTACCGTATGCTTAAGCCATAGTTTTTTAGAGTGCTTCATTCGCAAGTGAAATGATCTTGTCTTTAACTGTTTCGTTAGAGTCAAGGAATGCGAACGCGTTGAGGTAGTGTTTGCTGTCGGCGGTTTCTCAGTGTTGCAACCTAACCTTTAGAGAAGATTCTTTAGTAATGAAGATTCTTCCATTGGGAAATGTGACTAACTTAATTTCACTCGTTTTTCTTGAAAGTTTCTTCGAAGTCATTTTTCTATACGATGGAAATAAATTTCTTTAAATGAAAGTTAATCTTTAAAGAGACTACCTATAACTAAGCCAAAGTCATTAAACGTTTGCACGAGTGTCAGAAACTCCAAGCAACGTATGCCGCAATCGGTTTTATCGTATTCTTGTAACTTACATGTTGGAAAAGTTTGCTAGTCCATTGAAATACTTTTCTACTTCTGGAAAAGGAGGTGCTCCAGCGAATCAAAATAAAAGCAATCTTTAGGATTCGCTTTCACCGCGATCCAGTGGTATATTGAATTGCTCGAATCACCCATATTAGATATTCAACATTCGTTGGGTTTCCTTTTTATTCTTAACAACTTGTCTCTAGCAAACACGCCTTTAAAGTTTTTCATTTCCAATTACTTAACTTAACGTACGATATCTGCATCGGTTAAAGGTCTAGATCATAGTTTTTAAACAGGTTTTTAAAAGCTGTGATAAATTTTCCAAACTCTTTAAAACCATCTCCAGCTCTCTTTACATAACTCCAACCTGATCCTGCTCTCTTTGCATGACTCCAACCTGCACCTTTTTTAGTTTTCATATAAATCTAAATCTGCTCACCATAGAATCTTTCTCGTATCTATGTCCTTCTCTGATTCACCTTTTTTAGTTCTTCTCACAATATCCGCAGCTCTTTTCATACCCGGATTATAGTCTGATTCATTAACGAAACCTGCACCGCTACTCCTGAGAGTCTTAAATTCAGTTTTCTTCGATCCGCACGTAACGCATTTACCCGTGAGCATTCCACGTGCACCTCTTGGAGTTGCAATCTCTTCATAATGTTTACCCACCGTTCTTGTCTGTTGCTTGCACTTGACGCAATACATACTCTCCTATATAATTAGTTACATTTACATACAAATGATCGCAAACGTTAGATCTATCAATTTTGGACAAGATTCTAAAACGGGACACTTGTATCCTCTATCTGGCGTTCCAATACGCAGTTTTGTTATAGAACCCTCTGGGTACGGCAGAACACAACTTTTATGCAACTGGATATTTCTTCCTAATGAAGATGCAAAGCTTCCTTTGAAGTACGATAAATGTGACACCTGCGATAGCAGTATAGATCAGGATTTGTAGAAAGGAATCAAGCAAATGACGGATAAGAAAGCCAAAGGCAAATACGAGTGGATTGACGGAATCAAAAACTTGCCAAGAGTAGACAGTTTTCCTAAATCTGATAAGAGCGTGGTCCTCTTGGATGATTTGATCACTGAAGATCAAATGCCTATTTTAGAATACTTTACGAGAGTCAGACATAAAAAGCTAAACACGTTTTATCTATCTCAAAGATTTACCGGAATATCCAGAAGAGAAATTAGAAGCAATACAAACCTCATTATTATGTTTGAGCTGAACGAAAAAGATATATAGAATACATACGTGATACGTATGCAGATAACGTGGAAAGCAAAACGTTTTAGATACTGGGTTAATAATAGCAAGATAAACAGATGCGATTACTGCGTCATCAATCACACGAAAGAAGATTCTAACGGAAAGTTCTAGAGCGTAGGCCCTGATAGTAATTATCCATTATTTTGGAATTCCTTTGTAAGTAAGAGACCTTCCTAGTAAGAGACTCAGTGAAGATGTATGAAGCACCGGGGATATTTCCTACGTGGAAGAAGCGTATTCAATTTTTAGGAATGCTAAAGACAATAAGAATAGAGAACTTGCAAATAGAATCGGTTCTATCATTAGCTCTCAACCTGACGATGACACGATCTTCGAAGAACCAACAGCATCCACATCAAAGAGAAGAGAGAAAAGTGTAGATATCGTTCCCATGTTTTCAAAGACCATAAAGATGAAGAAGGTAAACTAATTTTACGGACGAAAGAACTGGCTGCTGGTAACACTGGCGTTGTCAATTTCATTTCTTGAGGCGTAGATTACTAGGTTGAGGTCAACACGGTTCCAAATACAATTTTAGCAGATATAAATAGGAGACTATGGAAGCTATAACGAAAAGTATGAGTGCAATTGAAAAACATGTGGGCGATATACTCAAGAATATGAATACGTTTACAAGAGGATACACAATATCATTAACAGGTAAGGGTTGGAGCATTTCCACAACGTTTCCACAACATTCCACAACGTTCAAACGTTTATTCCAGCCATAAAGATAACTAGATCGGCACAGATTGCTCTGAAAAAAATTCTCAGTATCCAATTATCTTAAAAATATTACTGACATTAATAATACTTTTACGTATAGATTTTCAGGAGCATCTGAGCAGGTTATAACGGGTCGTGGCAGACCAGCTGAACTCGTATATCGAAACCTCACACCTTGCTAGTAAGTTCCAGTCTGGCTCTAGAGCTAATCACTCCACAGAGTCAGCATTGCTTCGGGTATACAACGACCTACTTAGGAATGCAGACATGGGTAGAGTGTCTCTTCTTGTTTTGCTCGATCTTTCGGCAGCTTTTGATACCATCGATCACAAAGTACTTCTAGAGCGCCTCTCATCTCGCCTGGGCATCACTGGCACTGCTCTGCAGTGGTTCAGGTCCTATCTCAGTGGGAGACTCCAGAGTGTTGACGTGAATGGACAAAGATCATCTGAAGTACCTCTAAAATATGGAGTACCTCAGGGCTCTGTGCTAGGTCCGGTCCTTTTCACCGTTTATACTCTCCCTCTCGCTGATGTGATTGCCAAGCACAATCTAGGCTTTCACTTCTATGCGGATGACACTCAGTTGTACCTTTGCTTTGATCCCTCCCAGCCTTCGAGCACCTCAAATTCTCTCAACTCACTTGCTGCATGCATTGATGACATCCGATCATGGATGGCAGCAAATTTTCTAAAACTAAACGATGATAAAACTAACTTACTAGTTATGGGCAAACCTAGTGTTATTCAGAAATTGGAAAGGCTGACTTTCAAAATTGGCTCTGCCAGCATATCTCCAGTTGCATCAGCTCGAAATCTAGGTGTCATATTCCAAAGCGACCCCTCGTTAGACGACCATATCAGCTCCACAGTCAAATCCGCCTATTTTCAGCTTCATAACATTTCTAAAATTCGGGCTTGTTTAGATAAGGATACCACGTCCAAGTTGGTCCATGCATTCGTGACATCTCGTCTCGACTTCTGCAACTCACTGCTTACTGGCCTACCAGCATGTGCGATCAGGCGATTGCAGCTGGTGCAAAACTCTGCAGCTAGGCTTGTCTGTCGTGAGCGTGGCAGTTGCCACATTACTCCACTTCTCGCCGACCTGCACTGGTTACCAGTCAAGCAACGGATTGACTTCAAGGTTTTGTCGCTCACTTTTAGGTCTCTTCATTCTATGGCTCCAGCCTATCTTTCAGAGATACTACCCCATCAGGCAAAGCATCGTACCACTCGCTTTTCGGAATCCAACAGTCTAGAAATACCTCGTACAAACCTTAAATCCTTTGGAGACCGTGCATTTAGCTCGTATGCTCCCACAGCCTGGAACTCCCTCCCGACCTGCATCAGAACATCCCCTGACCTGACCACATTTAAAAGAAACTTAAAAACATACCTATTTAGGACAGCATTTAGTGGGTCCTTGTGATTCGTCCTCGATGTGCTTATGCGTGCTGACACTGTTCATGCTGCCACTAACCACATTTGCATGCTGACCCAGTGCATGTAACCCCTAACCATGTTATTCATTTTGTTTGTTTTTCAAGCATGATTTTACTTACTATTCTATTGCGTATCACTTTGCAGCAAATGTAAAGCGCCTAGAAAGAGATTAAGTTCTCTGCGGGCGCTTTATCAAGTGCAATATTATTATTATTATTATTATTAACGTTGAGACCTGGTAAATATTCAGCGTTAACGGATGAAGGATGGTCAACACGTGTTAGAGACACCATCAATTACAGCATCGCGTGCAAAGTGGAAGAATTAATAAGTTGCAAATCGGCGCTGACACCGCAACATTGAAAGGGTGGATCACTCTTCCACCTGGAAGCATATACCTAGCGATTAAATCAAAGATTACTCCAGTTTTAGGATTTACTGCTGATGCTTATACTACCGATTCAAATTTTGCTACCACATCCAGAAATCAAGAATGTTGTTTCGTACACAGCGAATACTAAAACGGATTCTGAAAGCATTTTCTCCTTGGGTTCTACCAGCATGATCATGGTGCATTGCGATAAGATGGAAAACTCTGTGAGTTATAGCAACGTAACTCAAACTTAAATATTGGGAATGTTTGTCTTTAACTTCGGTCCACGTGAATTGATGTTTTACAATCCTTGATTTCCTGAATATCACATTCTGTCTACAAATACTTTAAACTCTATTAGAGTATGGTGTGCAGATCAAAGTGGTATGCCTTTAGAATTTCCCAAAGAATAAATCGTCGTGGATATTGAAATGTTAGATAGCTGATATAGAATGGAAGTTATTAAACTTGTCAGTAGCAGTAGCGATACATCCGAAAGGAGGGTAACTCTAAATCCAAAGATATGCAGCAAAAAATATACAGATATTGGTCTTAAAAGAATACAGTTTGCGTATGTTAATACACCAGTATCTAATAGCTCTGCAAGGAATAACGCTTTATATTACAAGTCTAAAGGTGACACAGACAACTATAGTTATGTTACAGTTACACCTGTTTTTTACGAAAACGGTTCATTATCTATGGCATTGAACAGTGCTTTAGCCACTGCAAGCGTTGGAGATAATATCACATTCAAGTTGGATGGCGATGGCAAGTTTATCATGCAAGTGAATGGCATCTGTATAGTATTTCTAGGATTGAAAACGTTGGCTGTTAGAAATAATTCTATGGGTGATACTCTAGGTTTCACTTCCAACTTGCAAGGATCCTTTGGTCCTGCCATGGTACATGGCACTTCTTACGAAAAGATTAAGAAAGCAATGTATTTCTCTGGAACGTATATGGCGTGGAACAAGATGCAAATACCATCCAACGAAGATTTCAATGAATTTAGAGTAAATTGTAGTTTGATGGGTGTGAACAATGGATTTGACAGATATATCTCCAGGCAGAAAAGTAGACATGCACATTGACAATCCATCATTTTTAGATTTTACTTTTGGAGCGCTCGCAGAAAAAATTAGTTTCCGATTTAGTTTAACGGATCAGAATGGAACGTTGCTACAATTGGCAAAACCGTAGTCACCGTTGAAATTAGATAAGAATTAATATGGAGAGCAAGGTAGACTTTAATAAAAAAAATACTAGCTAATTTAACAGCCTCTTTTTGTATAGTGACAGAAGAGCCTTTACGGTTATCACCACCGCTTGCAGTGGCGATAAAGGATCGCCCACCGCAGGATTCGAACCCACGACCTCGGGGCCGAGGCCGTGAAAAGCAACCGCCTTACCTAGTGAGCCATTATGGCTCACCCAATAAAGCACGTGGAGGTAATGGAAGAACGATTATTGGAGCAGGAGCTGTTGATGCATTAATTGGTGCAGATGAAAAAGGTAGTCGATGTTGGTAAAGAACATGGCAAGGATATCGATGGTGGAGTAAAAACAGCAGTCAACACCGGTGTTGCAATTGAAAATAAAGTCAATGAGTGCAAAGATGCAAAAGAAGCGAAAGAAATTCAAAAAAGATTGGAGGCTGCAAACTCAGGAAAGATGAAGAGAAGCAAAAGCAAAAAAGACGATTCGCGAAAGGAAGATGAAGAACGCAAAAGTATTATTCAACGAAGAGAAGATGAAGAGTGCAAATATAAGTAAAAACAGAACCTGGTTAAAACGATGACTGAGAAATCCAATCCTGTAATGTACAAAGAATTAAAAAGATCAATGACGAGCATGGCTAAGAAAGAACCAGAAATAATGCAGAAAGAAACTGAAAGTAGGGTGATCGAGCCTCCTCCATGTTAAACTTATTCTCAAGTTATACAGAAGGGTGGTGTTTCCACAAGTGGAATTGTGGTGGTTTATACGTTAGAAAAAAAGAAGATAAATATTGTTAACTACTATTATGTAGGGATAACAGATTTGGATGTAGATAAGATATATCACTTGACGGATCGAGAACTGCCTCCGGCACCCATCTATAACATTCAGTATTACGAGTACCCTCAAGCTGATGAAATTCAAGAAACTGCAACTATTCCCAGAGGAGTTGTATGGTTCGTCATTGAAGCTAGGAATACGGATTACGTTATACCGTCTGACGCTTACCTATTAGTTGAAGTAAGCATACAACTATGGAAAGGTGCTGCAGCTAAGACGGCTGGCACTCCTTCTAGCGATGCTGGTTATCAAGCACCTGCTGATGGTGATGTCACATTCGTTAATAATTAAGCTGCTTGGCTTTTCGATCTAATGCGATTGCGAAGTGGAGGAGTTAAAGTTTAATTTTATAATAATCAGTATGGAATAGCCATAACTTCTGCAGCTTTGGGTACAATGTTGTATCCTAGCGATTGTAATAGGGTTGAAGGACTAAAATAATTTTGGAGAAAGGATGGAGGTTCTGCTGACACAAATTTCGATCTTCCAGCTGTAGGAGGTAATGGAGTTTCTGTAGCCTCTGATACTAATCCTGCATGCGCTGATGCTGGGGAAAAAAATGTTGGGTGAACGATGAGAAAGCTAGCACTAGTAACTCAAGCTCAGCCGAATGGATTCTTCAGTGGAATCCTACCTTTGGATAGGATAACTGTATTCTGTTGCGAAATGGATAAGATCCTGTATAACACAAACATTGAACTCACTCTGGAGAGAAAAGAGTTTGGAGATATTAATGCGTTGCACTTTTCGGCCGCTCCTGCTGCTGCTCCTGCAGCTAACACCACTAGCGGTACTAGAGTATTCCTCGACAAGCTTAATCTAATCATCCCTAAAGTTAAGCCTCGCATCTCGATTCCAGAGATCTCTAATCGATCAAATGCGAGAGTCAAATAGTAGTTAAATTTATTTACAGGAACAGAAGGCTTGAAGTCCAGCCTATAACAGATAGTCTTCAGCAAACGTATCGGCTCAACGCTCAAGCGGAAGATGAAAACTTTAGGTGGCTCATAATTGCATTTAAAAATACGAATAAGTATGATAGTCACATTGCTAACAACTGTATGCAGTATTCAATCATGCTAACGTAGAAAGCATTACAGTGCGACCTGAAGGCGGAAGCCAATACCCAGAATTGGTGCGCGTAAACAACAACCTTCAAGCTCAATGCTCTAGTGCTTACATGCGTTTCACGCATTTTAGGAAAATATTCGTAGGTGTTAGCGAAACGTAGCTAGAAACTAAAATCTCTCTTCCGAATTACGTTGCTCTGTATCCTTTCCACGCCATCGATCTTAAATTCAAAGAACAATCTCTGAGGAATAATAACATTCCAGATGTCACTATCAAGTTTAAGACTAAGCCAACTGCTAACGGATATAGAGTTTACAACATTATTATTTCTGAAATTGAACTCTATCTCATCGTTAATGGCGATGCTTTCAGAGCATTGAAACTACCCTCAGTCCCAACTCCTGTCGATTAATTTAAACTACTTTTTATTGTAGATAAATGGAGCAATGTAACGATGAGTGATTAGAGTTTAAGAGATTAAACGTCGGTGGATCTGAAGTATATTCGATACTAGGTAATCATGTAGTCTTTGGAAATTTAAAAGCCAACGAAAAAATGATAAAAAAATGGTGCGTAGGAAGGTTAAGAAATATATAGGCAATCGATCTATAGAATTAAGAGCACCATCACATTTTGGAAACAACGTTTGAACTGATAGTCGCAAAGTTATTAGAAGCAAAATTTAAAAGAGAATAATATATCGAATGTCAATGACTAGTTCTCTAAAGATGAATGTTATCGTTATAGCCCTGATGGTCTGGATGGTCTGGATTGTCTGGATTCTTATAGTCCTGATTGTCAAAGCCTGGAACTCCCTCCCTACTTGCGTCAGAACATCCCCTGACTTGACCACATTTAAAAAGAACTTAAAAACACCTATTTAGGACAGCTTTAGTGGGTCCCTGTGATTCTTCCTTCACGTGCTTATGCGTGCTGACACTGCATGCTGCCACTAACCACATTTGCATGCCGACCCTGTGCATGTCACCCCTAACCATTTTATTCATTTTGTTTGCTTATCAAGCATGATATTACTCACCATTCAATTGCGTTTCCCTTTGCAGCAGATGTAAAGCGCCTAGAAAGAGATTGAGTTCTCTGGGGGTGCTTTATTAAGTGCATTATTATTATTATTATTATGGTATGATTCACGACGGTGGGTCTAAAAAACCTGTATTGATAAAATGCCTATGGTCTAGATGCTTGACTGAAGGTGAGATCCTTCCGCAATATGAAGTGCAATGTCTAGTAGGCTTATGCGTAATATAAATACAAGAAATATTATTCTGCAAATTTGAAATCTGAATTCCTGGTTTAAATTGGTTTAATAAGCCTAAAGATTATATCGCTGCAGGTAAATTTAGATTACCAACCAAAGAAGACATTTGCATGCCAATCAGTAAATCCTTTTTATACATTCTCAAGGATGAGAAGCATTACGATTTCGAGTTTAGTTTAATTTCTAAACAAGGCAGATTCAATAATAAGAGAAGAAAAGAATACGATAATAACTTTTACGTTAACATAATTTACGTGCAAACAGAGAACCAGATATAGATCAAAGAGATTGGTTGTATTCGCCACAGAACTAGTAAATAAAGATAAAATTGAAATTTATAATATAAAATGTTCAGGAAAGGAGACTATATTGCCAGCTTTGTGGAATGAGTTACACAGGCTTGGATATGACTGGAAAAAAGTTGTAAATGTTAAAGATCTAATCAATCTTGGAGATTCAGTGAATGAAAGTTAGGCGGATAAGAACTTTCCAAGATTATCGATTACGGCTACTGCATCCACGATTGATTGCTCAGGTAAAAGATTGACTAACGTTGGCGCTGCTGTTAGTTCTAGCGATTTGGTTATTAAAAGTCAACTGGATTCCAAAGTTTATAAAGCTGGCGATACGATAACGGGAGATTTGAATATGGGAGGAATCGCTGCAACTCGCTTACTGGCCTACCAGCATGTGCGATCAGGCGATTGCAGCTGGTGCAAAACTCTGCAGCTAGACTTGTCTGTCGTGAGCGTCGCAGTTGCCACATTACTCCACTTCTCGCCGACCTGCACTGGCTACCGGTCAAGCAACGGATTGACTTCAAGGTTTTGTCACTCACTTTTAGGTCCCTTCATTCTATGGCTCCAGCCTATCTCTCATATCTACTACCCCATCAGGCCAAGCATTGTACCACCCGCTTTTCGGAATCAAACAGTCTGGAAATACCTCGTACAAACCTTAAATCCTTTGGGGACCGTGCATTTAGTTCGTATGCTCCCAAAGCCTGGAACTCCCTCCCTACTTGCGTCAGAACATCCCCTGACTTGACCACATTTAAAAAGAACTAAAAAGCACACCTATTTAGGACAGCATTTAGTGGGTCCCTGTGATTCGTCCTCGATGTGCTTATACGTGCTGACACTGTGCATGCTGCCACTAACCACATTTGCATGCTGACCCTGTGCATGTCACCCCTAACCATGTTATTCATTTTGTTTGTTTTTCAAGCATGATTTTACTTACCATTCAATTTCATTTCACTTTGCAGCAAATGTAAAGCGCCTAGAAAGAGATTGAGTTATCTGAGGGCGCTTTATCAAGTGCAATATTATTATTATTATAACATTTACTCATGGGAACGCGTCTTCTACTAATCCTTCCACTCTAGATGATAAAATGCTGATGGAGCTATGAAACGAGATGTAATTATAAAGTCTGTCCCTGTAGGATATGATCTAAACATGGGAAATAATAAGATAACCAGTGTGATGAATCCCACTAATCTAACCGATGTTGTTAACAAATCCTATGCTGACCGAGCTAACGGCAGGAGAGTTAGCGAAATAGTAGTACCGTCATTACATGGAACTACGCTGCAAGGTGAAATACCTTTCTCTACCAGCTACACCTGGACGACCATTGATAGGCCTCCTATAATAATCGTTTTTTTCTATGTAGTTGGAGATAACAACTGCGTACCTTTACCTCAAAACTTGAATATCACGTTACCAGCAGGTGACATTCGGATAATTACTGTTAGTGGATAATGGAGATATCAAACCGCATTTACTAGAATTCCAGTTGAAGTTAAACTTATTAGCGGAACTGGAAACACCAATGCAACAAGTCTCCTGATTAGTTTTGTAGTTACATGAATAGAGCAGGTGAAAGTTTAGATACGATCCCTAAACTGTGTGATGTTCTTTTTATATCTAGTAGTGCTAAAGATCATGTTCATCGCTTCGACTATCTTGTAAACAAGATCTGTACACTTGGGTTTGATGAACAAAGTGCATTCACAGTTAGTTAAGAATATTTTTCTAGATTTGAAATGAGTGCATCCCTCAACTACTGAATGCATGCTTTCACATTCTTTTATCTTTAACAATACCTGAGATATTTTCAAATAAGTCTTGCAAACTTATCTGTAACACTTCATGCACACTTTACCATCGCCAGCAAAGTCGGTTTCGTTCGCAGTATGCACACAAAAACTTGTAGCGTCTTAAGATTATAGATTGGCACCTGATGCAAATTAATTCTTGAGTTTTAGCGTTAAATAATTTGTAGATGTTAGGAGACTTTAACTCTTCTCTACACAAATTTCAAATACAAGCCACATATTTGTCTTTCAAAACATTAAATTAAAAAAAAGATAGAGAATATGATGAGAATCCTGCCATCAGTCAGGTATTCAAGAGTAGACCAAGGAATATTCCTGGAGGTTTCTTTGCTGTTACCATACCTAACGATCAGCATCAAGCGGATATACTCTACCTACCCAACGATAAAGGATAAAAGTACGCATTGTTAGTTATAGATGTGGCGAGCAGGTATACAGATGCAAGAGTGTTAAAGACGAAGGCTGCTAGAGATGTAAGTAAACTATAAAAAGCATCTACTCAAAAAGTAAACTCAAATGGCCAAGGATCATGACTGTAGATCCCGGATCAGAGTGTAACTGAGAACTCAAAAAATAAATGGAAAAGCACGTTGTTATGATTAGAGAAGCTTTAACTACGAATAATGTTGCGATGGTTGAGAGGATGAATACGACTGTTGCTGAGGTTCATGCATCAATACGAAGAGGAGTTGGAAGCAAGAAATGGTGAAAGAAAGAGAGAGTAGGTAAAGAACTTGCCGAAAGTAATAGATTACTTTAACAATAGCGAAACTGCGATGATTGGTAAGAAACCAGTAGACGAGATAAAAAAATAAACCAGTAAAGATAAACAAACCAGAATATGAAGGTAAGGAACCATATAGAATTAGGAACTAGCGTGAGATACTTGTTAGAAGATGGAGAGAGGGAAAGCGAGAAGAGAAGAAGAGCTACCAATGCAAATTTTCGTTGACGGTTCATACAATTGTTAGGATACTGTTTTGCGAGGTCAGAAAAATAGGTATTGGGTAAATGAAGTAAAGAGGAGCTTTGTACGAGAAGATTTAAACGCTCTCAACCATGGTTAATTTTTCAGAGTTCATTCCGTCAATGATTATTTTCTGCAACTCATCTTGAGTAACTTCATTGTCGGACAGCGCACTGATCACTTTTTCTTGTAACTTATTTTTGGAAACTAGTTTGGAGTTTTTTCTTTTCTCAATTTATGAAATAACGCTATTAGCTGAACCAATGAGAGAACTCACACTGGCTAAAACTATTGAAACGTGAAGAATTTTATTGAGCTCGTCTACGTAAGAACAGATTATCGCGGTAAGAACACCTGTAAAATGTCTAAGAATCGGAATGTGTATGAAGCTAACATAACTTTCTTCATTCAAGATCTAATCCTATCGCTTTTAGCTGTAAGGTAAATTTACTTTTTCTTAGCAAACTCTTCTCTAAGTTTAGGTTAATACTTCTTGTAATTATTCATCATATTCTTCACTGCTAATTGAAAATAAATAGATAGAAAAATCAGAAGGTGTAAAAGAAGAAATCATCAGTATAGCTAAGAAGTAATTTGATTCTATGGCACGGATAAAAATTATAATACTTGATGGAAATGAAGTCTGGTAATCTAGACAAGTACTGATCAACTGTAAGATTGTAATATGTAGTGAAGTCAAAAATGGTTGTTTCAATGAGTGTGCAAGGTGGATTCACTTCATAGGAACGTTCGTTTCCAACTATAAAGTAATGCTGGAAGTTTGGTGATTGTCTAATAATAGTCATCAAGTTGAGAACGTTTTCTAGATAATCTTTGACCATAATGCAAGGAAAGAGGTAACTTCCGCTAGGTGGTGAGTAATCAAAGTGTCTCCTTACATGACTGATTACATCTTAAATAGTTTCGTCTCTATCCATTTTATATGCAGAAAAAGAAAAAGGTATCTACAATGGATTAATAATTCACTTGTAATTTATTATCACAATCAATCTTTACTCTCCTCAAATTCCATTTCATGTCATCTGGAGCGTTCTTTATATGATCACTACAAATAATACTAGTATCAACTGCAATAGGCACAGTGTCGTCCTCATCAATCTCATAATCATCTGGCTTTTTCTTTGATAAAGTACTAGAAATAAGTTTGGATGCGGTAAGTGGATCGTATCGGTACAACCTAATAGCTATCGTAGTACTAGGATCCTCATTTTCACCATCAATCTCTAGCCAATAATGCTGTATAGCTAACTTAGAAGACCCAACTATATCATAACTACTTATTATCCTAATGTCTTTCTTTAGCAACTTCTTAAAATAATCTCTACTTAGAATGCAAGATAATAAATATGCTCCATAAACCTTCAGCTTAGAAAATGATTCAGGAACAATGTTTAGTATTTTAGTCTCCATTCTTTATATACTCATAAAACTTTTACTTTAATTGAAAATTATGATACCCACTCAGCGTCCTAGCACATAATTATCTCGGAGCAAGGACGCTGTTCCAGCAGATTTTGAGCTACGCTAAAAATTAGGATTTTTTCTGATTCAGCGAGCTGGCGCTGAGCGCTAGGACGCTACTCCAGCAGAATTTAGCTAAAAATATGCCGGAACAGCGAGCTAGCTTTTAACACTACTACTGCCCATGCGTACATGCACTTTCAATCCCAGCATCTACTCTTCCATGAACTCACGTGACTTGGTAATCTAGCTCTCGTGCCTATGTGGTCATTAAAACATTAAAACCAGCAAACAGTTTTATAAGCAGGTACGTAAATGTGCATTGTATACCATATACCAGTATAAGTATATTTACTTTTCTAGCGTAACGAAATATATGTCTATGTTTGTAACGCTATAAAACCATTAAGACTAAGTGGGTGTTACTAAGGTGAGCTTTCTATAGCACACTCAAAAGCTAAGCGGCTTTCGTTTCTCGAGCCATGCTCGTGTGTGTGTGTACATTTATAAATACATATTATGTGCAGACATATACCTAAACTAGATATGTCTGCATACATGTAATAATAATAATAATAATGACTGTTTAACACTACAGATGCAAACTTAATATACAAAGGTATGAGTTGCTACCGTGCTCTGCTTCTCTCAGACAACCTGGGTGTATCAAGGCAGCATCTACGAGTCAGTAGCATTGTTTCGAGGCATTAGCTCCACCAATATTTGTCACGTATTTACAGGTACTAGCAGATTACGAGTGCTGCTGCATTTCTGGCAAAGGACTTGGGTGCAGAAGGTGCTTCTCCGTGGTTGTTACAGGATATACCCGTATACATTTTTTAATCAACGTACGTGTATGCTGTACATACTGTATATGTGCATGATATATATATATATATATATATATATATATATATATATATATATATATATATATATGCAATACATTTGATAAAAGCGCCCTCAGATAATTCAGTCTCTTTCTAGGCGCTTTGCATTTGCTGCAAAGGATGCACGATCGAACGGTTAGTGATAGCATGCTCAATAAACAGCAAGAATAACATGGTTAGGAGTGAAATGCACAAGGTCAGCATGCCAGTATGGTTAGTGGCAGCATGCACAGTGTCAGCAGGCATAAGCACATAAAGGTCGAATCACAGGGACCCAATAATGCTGTGAAAAATAACTGCGTTTTTAGTTTCTTTTTAAATGTAGTCAAGTCAAGAGATGTCGTGACGCAAGTCGAGAGTGAGTTCCAGGCTTTGGGAGCATAAGAACCAAAGGCATGGTCTCCAAAAGATTTGAGGTTTGTATCGAGGTATAGATAAACAGCTAGATTCCGAAAAGCATTTGGTACGAAATAAATATATATATATATGTGTGTGTGTGTGTGTGTGTGTGTGTGTGTGTGTGTGTGTGTGTGTGTGTCTGTGTGTCTGTGTGTATACATCAATATACAGATTTATTGAAATTTTTAACTTGTATATGTAAATTTGCCGGCAGTGCCCAGCCTTGCCGGGGTAGTAGGTGCTACCTGGGCCTCCAGGTTCAGAAAAAAGGATCGCACGGATTCGGACGGCCGATAATGGCGTTGGAGACACGGAGCCACCTCAGTGCCCTTCTCTCGGCCCGTGGGATGCCGAGGTCCGCCTGGCAAGCTCCATTGTTTGGCCACCAGCTGCCGAGAGCGCTCACCGAAAAGGGCCCCACCGGCCGACCGGTAGTTGCAGCCAGCCATAGCTTATTTGAATTGGTAGGATAGGTTTACTCTGACCGTACCGTAGCGCACTTTTGGACTCCATCCTCCAGGTATACAGTTTCACTTAACTTGGGGGATGGCAGCTTCTGAGCTCACCTGAAAAAACCATGCAAATTAAGATCGTGCCCGCCCAGTGGTCGATTGGACCTAGGTGCATAGGACTTGGCCCAATTCTCTTCGTTAGCTACAGCCGACCCGAGGAGCTTTACACACAATGTGTCAGCTGGAGACTGCAAAGAATCACTAGCTCTGGCTGCACCTGGACCGCCGTCTGGCTCTTAGGAGCCAGCTATTCCAGGTAGCACAAATCAAGCACAGCTGCAGAGCCAGGTGTAGGGTTGCAGATCTTGGCGTGGGGGGGGGGGGGTGGACATAAGCCGCATGCCTAAAACAGCTGACCGTCGGGAGGCATAATTAGCTGCCATCGGCCGGCTCATCTGTGTCACCTCTCGACATTGACCCCTGACAGTCACAGACGACCAAACCTTGCCAAGCCGACGGTGGGCTATCATCCAGGCGAGGCGCACGTCGTGCTCGAATATTTTGGGTTCGTGATTAAAAAGGGGCAGTCAACCGCCAGGTTTTGATCGATTCTACTCAACAATGGCTAGCAGGACGAGCAAGCGAATGAGATGCAGAGGGAAGCCAAGCTGCAGCTGTGGCTGCACCAGCTACCAGCCGCTCGGACTGGTGGAGCAGATGGGCATTCACTCTCACTTTCCTAGCAGCCAGTAGCAGCAGCAGCTAATAGTGCATCTCTTTCTTTCCAGTATGCATAGAGTGCACAGTAAGCGATTTTGTTCTCATAACGTGCAAACCTTTTTATTTTTATGATTACTATTATTAGCTGGTAGGCCCCGTCCGCAGAAAGCAGGCTCTTCTACTCGGTAAGATGCCCGAGTCTGCGAAAGTGAACAGCCGAGGCCAGGAGGTCGGCAGGAGGTGCACTTTCGGACGGAAGGCCAGCTCGGATCCGGTCACTCTGCGAATCCTGGCTGGCAGGTCTTGAATAAACAGGCCACCTAGGTCGAGCAAACAGGAGCCCGACCTTATCGACCTCTGATAGCTTACCCGGAATGCAGACGGCTGGCCATCCGTCGGACGATCGGACGCACGGCTCAGGTTACTCAGAGTGTCGGTCTGCCCTAGCTCATGATAGTTCAGCAGCACGGCGAAAAGCCCACCAACCACGCAGGCAGCTGCGGCGTGCGCCGCCATTTTGCCTTCGCTTACTCGTTTGACGAGGAATTTAGCAGACCTGGAAGGGTGTCAACAAAAATGATTTAACCAATGGCACCCAGAGCGAACGGCTTAGAGCGACGCGTGACTACGCGAACACATGCAGGTGCTCCTAGGAGGACTTGTCCCTCTGGGCTGCTACAGATGCACTTTTTTGTCTATACACCGCGATGAGGACATTTTCGGCAGTGGCCCAGAGCTATCGCAGATACGGTTTTACTCCACCGTAGTTGAGCTCTTACTGCCTTTCTCTCAGCATGCCGCTCTCGTTCTGTATTGCTTCTCTGATCATAACAGCAGCAAAGAAGACGGGCGCCATCGTGAAAACCAGTCTTGACTTCTGTAACTCACTATTTGCAAGTCCTCCGGCCTGTGCAATAAGGCGCTTACGTTTGGTGCAGAAATCTGCAGCTGCGCTTGTCTGTCTTTGGCATCGCAGTAAGATACTCGTCTTTGACGACCGATGTCCTCGGCTCGAGCCCAGCGGGATACTCAAGCACCTGAATAAAGATTAAGTTCGCTCTCATGGCGCTATGGAAATGATTATGTTCATATTTTTTCACCGCTTCTCACCGACCTGCTCCGGTTGCCTATCAAGCAGTGAATCTCCATCAAGCTTCTATCACTCACTTTTAGGTTCCTTAATTCTCAAGCTCTAGCCTACCCGAACTACTTCATGCCTGCTCTTCTGACTCGAGCTGTTTAGCCGTGCCACTAACTAACCTCAAATCCTTTGGAAACAATGCCTTCAGTTCGTATGCTTCTGAAGCCTGGAAATTACTTTCGACAAACGTCTTGACATCCCCTCACTTGACGCCATTTTAAAACATGCAGATTAACGACGTGTTCCTCACAGCATTTGCAAGGTCCGTGTGAGTTGTCCTTTGTGTGGTTATAGGTGCTGAAAATTCGCATGTCATCACTAACCTGTTGACATGATTCCTTCAAAGCATTAGTCAAGTGCCTAGAAAGAGATTTAGCTCTCTTATGGTACTACACAAATGTCTCGTGATTTTTATTATATCGAATATCAGAGTTTCTGCGAGAGCATTGCAGAACGAAGTTCTGCAGTCTGGAGCCCCCGAAGAGCAAAAGCACATGCTGCGGCGTGTTCAAACAAAACTAAAAGACCGCTCGTTTGCTGACCGAGCGCTGGCATGCGACGCGCGAACGAAGGGCCGCCGGTTGTACACTTGTCGTCGATCTGAAGGAGCCGAGCCGTAGCATGTCGAATCGAGGATTCCGGGTGTGCTTGCTGCTTTACCGAAAGCTACTGCAGCACCGAGCACACGTTGCTGAGTTTCTTGAATTTATAGACCTATGCAGCAGTCGCATTTAGAGCTTAACTGTATGGCCGGAAGGCGTTGTTACGTAGCCTTAATAGATCAGAAAACGAGTATGGCCTTTGCATGGAGCGAGAGAGAGAGAGAGAGAGAGAGAGAGAGAGAGACAGAGAGAAAATATTCAGGCTGGCCATGCACGCAGCCTCGTGAATAATTTAGCTAAAAACTTAGGTGGATGTCGCAGACGATTTCTTGATTGAAGGTTAAAAGACCCGGGTGATGGTCTCCAATAAACAATAAATTCGTTACTTTGAGTATGCATTTATTGGCTCATAATAAGAAGAAGTTAAATGGCAGCAGGTTGTATACTTAGCATTCACATTGCCTTTGAGCACTTCACACGAGCACACTTACTGCAAATGCGGCAATTTAAATCTTAATCGACCCCTTTTGTTTCTGCTATGCGAACTAAGGAACAGTAGGCAATCTCGGCAGCGGGCAAGTGTTTACTTTAGTAGCTGGACTTCTACAGATTTAATGAAGCCTCAATTGTGGTTTAATATAGCCAGCTCAATACACCGACCGACTGTGCAGGTCCCCATTTGATTTCTGCCTGGCAGGAGTTCCGCAGGTCGCAACGGCTTGCTCATATGACGACGGCTCCTAGCACCGGTCTCTGAAAAATGCAGCTTTTAAAATCTAATCACAATACGTATGTAACGAGTTAGTTAACAACAGCTAGCAATAAGTCAATCGCTATATTACGTTAATAACCTGTCATTACCTCCTTGTGCCCTGCCCATCCGGTTTACTGAGCCAGTCAGGTTCAAGAGAACACGAAGTACATCTTGACGTAAGGACGCTGTGAACTGGGCGCAGCAAGTAAAGAATGGGACAAGTTCTTTTAAAAAAGCAGAGGTCAGCATTGAATGATTAGGGGACCGTGGTGGATACTGCAGGCTTGTAATTATGCCATTAATTTTAAGCTGCTCAGTTGCAATATGTAGGTTTCGAGGATTGCCATTCGTTTATGTGGGGGAATGAAAAGTATTAATGATTGGCGGTCCACGTTCATCTCCTCTATTTCAGCATTTTTATCCTGGAATTTTTATTTTAGGCCTGAACAAATTGTTATTAAAAGCTATTCATTTATAAAAACAAAAACAAATAGCTAGACCCAGGAAGGCACCTTCGGGAGAGGTTTCATCAGCTTCAGCCACAGTATTGGATTTCAAGGTGACAAATGAACTGAACTGCTCGGCTTGGCTTCTTCATACCTAGCTGAACTGATAAGCCAGTTCAAGCATTCTCGCTCCCTCAGGAGGTCCTCTGTAGACAATAAATTAGCTGTTCTATTTCTTACGCCTAAAGACCATTGGCGACAGAAGCTTTTGCTCGGCAGGTTCTACACTGTGGAACTCACTTCCAAAATTCTTACTCAATGACATCTACCCTCCTGCCGCCGACTGTGGCACATCCTTTCTAGCCGTCCTGAGCGCATACTTCCAAATACAACGTCGACTGCCTTCCTGATCCAGTTACTCTTCTCATTTTCTCTTCTTTGCGTGAGATAAAGTCTGTTGGCTACCGAGTGCGTACCGAAAGCCGCCCGGGCATTGCATGTGCTATAGACAACTCTCTAGCCTAACACCCACTTAGTCATTTTAGCTTTTTTTAAGTTAAAGACGGAAATATATTAATACTAGCCAGCCTTTATTTGGGACTGTAAAAATTAAGAAATGAACGAGCGCTATTTACTTTCAGTCCATCAAATTTAGCTTGAGATTGATAAAAATGCCACAGTGCAAGGGAAAAATCCTACTGTCTTCAGTGAGCGAAATAGAGAGAGAGAGAGAGAGAGAGAGAGAGAGAGAGAGAGAGAGAGAGAGAGAGAGAGAGAGAGAGAGAGAGAGAGAGAGAGAGAGAGCAAGGTAGACAGCTAGACAGACAAGCCCACCAAGATACCTTGGCAAGCTTTTCGTCAGAAGGGCTACTAAATCTGTCTTAGCTAGCGCATGACATTGGGGTGGCCTAGAGCATAAAGGCCATATATGAAATGAGTCGCCAGACAGCCTTCTAGAGCGCCTTTCAGGACTCAGGACGCTCGTATATATACACAAGTCATAGTGGCACATTTTAGCTCTGGAACATATGTGTGAACGTATTTATTAAATGTATATATTTATTTATACCCGTGTATGGTACTAATCCTGTCAAATTATAAGCGTATACAGCGTATATATGCAAGTATACATAATTATAAGTATACTTTAAGGTGGTTATACTTACAGGCCGGTAGTCATATGATCTTGGACTTACTTTGGTCTTGGCATAGTCATGTGATCGGTCGATTTGCTTACAGAATCAGAAGAAACATGCCCACCAATGGCACGGAGGAATAATATTTGCATTTATAAGAGCGAGAACCCAGTCATTTCTAAGAAAGGGCTTTGCTGATGGGCTAAAGAGACTTTAACATATGCATATATAAGAGCAATAACTCAGCTATTTCCGAGGATGGACTTTGTAGACGGGCTTAATAGATTTTAGGACGAATTGAGACGACTTTCCGAATCAAGCTACGATCTCGCGTATTTTGGATAAGGGCAAGAGCTATTTAGTCGTGGGTGCGGCTCAGGCCCTCTGCCGCAAGTGAGGTCGGCGCGTCACTGACGCAGTTCTCGACACCGCATTAGCCAAATAGGATTCTACAATGCCAAGCTTGGTTAAGTTTTTTGTCTGACCGATTACCTAATACGCAAGAAAACTAAATAAATTGCCGAGCTTCTGAGCATATCCGCTTCCAACGCATCAACTCTTTCTCACGGCTGGTTTGAGAAATTAATGACCGGTCGTCAGTTTAACGGAGTCGAGATGCACGGGGAAGGCGGCTTTGCAAAAGCAGACGCGAGCAGACGCTGCGCTTCCGGATCTTCGCCAAAAAAATATCGTCGCAGTCTCACCACGCCAGAGACGTATACAACGTGGACCAGCCAGGCAGGCCTCTTCTTGCGTCTGGCACAAAATCGCGCCTTTGCTAGGGGGAGCTGCTGTAGGGAAATAAAAGGGACAGGGCCAGCTTTAAATGTGACTCTCGCTTCAAATGCTACGGAAGACCACAAAACCGAGCTGCCATCGATCGGCCATGCTGCGGCAAAGCATGGAGGGCTTCCGAACAAAAATGTGGGCGAGCAGTACGGGTCGCTGTACCGTATACTCAGCCGACCTGAAACGACTCTCTCAAGCTGAATTTGCCTATACATAATTGCAGCAGTTACACTCGGTATTTCCTGAGCTTTATTTTCAGTATCTTTTATAATGCATAAACATCCACCATTGTACTGAGAGCGTGGGCTGGACCCCGGACGAGGATGCCACCTCGTCTTCTGCACCCAGCTTTGCTCTGTTCCAGTAGGCATCGAAGCAACCAAAAGAGCTAAAGCTCCGCTGAAGACATTTTCGAATAGCTGCCTAACAATTGAAATCACTATGGATGGAAACATCCGGTGGAGAGCTACTGGCAGACGTGGATACCCATGAGTTTGAGCGGGAGCTACCGGTCGTCGACTGGGGGAGGGTAGGGGGAACAGAGCTAAACAATGATGGCGTGTCGAATCACGTGACAGCCGGAATCCCCCCCTTCGGTCACGTTCTCAGAAAACCTAAAATAATGAAGAAAAATAATTTCAGAGCAGAATAAATTTGGTAAAGCGTACGAGTAACGCATTCTGAGTATCTTTGCACAGGTAAGATTTTGTTATGTTTCATCGTTAATGAAAAAATCAAAATCTCCATGCCATCATAGGTTCAAGAAGTTTCACTTTCATGCGTCAGCGGAGATTATGCATTAAGCCCGCCAAAAAATGGTTGGTTTGAAAAGTTTCTATGAACCTAAAGAGTTTATGCATTGAGAGAGGATGCATATGGAGAGGTTTGACTGTACTATATGTTACACAAACTACAAAACACACACATGTATGTATACATAATCAGCTAATATATATGTTCTATATTATATATATATATATATATATATGTATGTATATATATATATATTATCAACCTAAATAGTTTCAAATGAGTCTGTTAGTGCGTACGTAAGTACGTAGCACACAAGTGGCCGAAATCGTTTTTGTGTCTTGCTCTTTGTGATATTTACAATACTCCTACGACGGTTCAACCGTACAAGCGCTACATCAGGAAAGGCAACTTATTCCCACAGTTGAAATTGACCATAAAACTTTGCATTTATGCATGAAATAATGACAACAAGGCTTCTGATCGGCGGAATTTTTAATTGTGTATTAAAACGGTGTGCTGACCGAAGTAGCCTGTCTTACTGACAATCTGCCGGTCGAGGTGTAATGTGGCTGAGGTTTTGTGAAGATATAGTCTTAAGTGAACGTTCTTTCATTTTCAAGCTGCATATATTGTATCCGCGAACAATCTTGAGTACACGCTCGTATACTACATAATTAGGGCATTACTATGTACACTACAGTGTACTTGCATATACAAGAGTATATATATATATATATATATATATATACGTTTGTATATACAAATCTACTTGTATATGCATTTTTTAAGCGCACAAACTAAGCAGGTATTTGTGGCCTTTACTGGTTCCTTGATAGAAAGTTCACATTCTATGCACCATCTCACTCATTGAAAACTATTTACCCTTTAAAAATTCGAATTGCTAGCAGATATTGTGTATTTTTTGGTTGGGTTAGGTTTAATTTTGACCGTTTGCTTTTAGCCTATCTAGCTAGTGTATATAATACAAAGCGGTTGTTAGACAATTAATAAATTAAAAACACTGGCAGTAGGGGTAGCGTCATGTTTATTCCAGCAAAGTCCGGGGAGCAAATTGTAACATTAAATGCAAGTTTCGGGGGATGAGGATAATTTTGAACATAATGTAGAGGTTATAAAGAAAAGGGGAGTAGGCAATGTGCTGTAGCGGGAAAGAGGCTTGGAAAATGAAAGCAACTATCACTAATCGAAAATGCTAAAGCTCAGCAGTAGAACGATCGCTTGGTCAAAGTGAGGTGCTGCGATCAATCCTCCGCGTCTCCAATGCTGCTTTTTAGTAAGAAACTTAAAGATAATTATTTTCAACATAAAATATTGAAGCAGTTAAATTATTTACCAGGATTGTTTATTATGATACTAATGATTTTGCTACTAACTGACAGTGCATTGGAGTGGTCATAAATGCATTTCCGGAAAAGGCAGTAAGACTATACTGTCTGTCTCTGATATCTGCTGGGTGAGCTTCTCCGGACCCGGGCTCCGGAAACTTTGCAAGCGCACGTCTAACGAAAGAAATAGACCGGCATTACTTGTGCTCGCAGCTTATGTGCAATTCATGCTGAGCCATTACTATGGTATTGTTGCCCTTACGGTAGCCCAGAGCTGGCGGTCTGTATGCGGCTATGAATTATTCACCGACTCTGCACATACAGTTTCTATTTTCTATTTGAATCATTAACTTTCATTTAGCTGTGAGAGCGGCATTTAAAGCATATTGTGTCATGGAATCTTACGGACGTTTAGATTTGAGTAGATTTAGGCATGTGGAGTAAGTAGACAACATATTGGTGCACGACACGCTACGGTCGGGAGGAAACTTAACATAAAAACAACGTCCTAACTTGGAATGTCACGAGCACTGGGCAGTTAGTGTCAACGTGAACTGCGTTTTCTTCAGTTCGCAGCATGGCTTAGGCATTTCGTAAGGCGCTTAGTGCTAGCATTATGTGAGTTATCAGGTTCAATTCCCGGTGCCTTTAGTAAATTCAGCCTTATACTGCACCCGTGACTGCTCCAGCAGCCTCATAACTGTCCCAACCCGTAGGTATGAAGTGCATTTAGTTCATTCCTGAAAACTTTTATTTAATTTTATAAAAAATTTTTCCACTTTTATTTTGTACTGAGTAGCTGCAGAAACTGATTATCTGTTTTGTAAGCACGCTTACTGGCTGTACAGATATGTCTTGACCACTTCCTTTTTCCGCGTATGTAAAGTACCCGGAAAAAGATTAATTCTCTTAGGTGCTGTACAAACGTCTCACTATAACAATTTTTATTATTCCGTGCAATTATGCCTATTGCTGCCTATATTATTTAATTTTAGAACAACCCACCAGGCATTGTGTTCACTTCCTTAGTGGAATGCACGGCTGAGCACTAGTTTCGGCAAGGTCATGCTCTAATCAGCAGCCTAGCACTAAAGTGCTCTGACATTGTACCAAACTACTTCTTGTCCACTTCTTACCTGCAGGCACTAGCAGGTGGCTATGCTCAGCCCTTGCTTTGGCCACCGGTCAGGTAACATCTATGCCCCTACGTTACACTTGCTAGTTTCCAACGCCAACTGCAGTTTGGAGACTTGCTGAAATTAGCGGTGGTTAACATTTTACCCTTGGCACCATAGGCTTCCTCTTTCAGCTCCGGATTCCAAGCAGCCACATCCTCGACCCATGCATTATGAGGCACGCAGAGAAAGATCAGATTGTTCTGCTCGCACAGTGAGCTCAGCCGTTCGCTCAGCACTAACCTTTCGCTATTGTGTGAATGTAAGGCAAGATTCTCCCTTTCATCTTGGACGTCCACTGTGCCATGGCACCTATCCACGGCTGCTATTGTATCGTGACCCGTACCGTGGTGACCCACCACCCCTTCGTTCTCCATAGTCGAAAGAAACTGGCAGACCGGGCTCGTACAATTGTCGCTCTCGAGTGCTAGGACAAGGACGCATATGGCAGCCTCTGCATTCAAGGAAGTCTGCCGTGCTCGGTCCACCACGGCAGGGTCAAGTGTCAGCGTCTTCGAAAGAAAATCTCTGTCGGCACCTGGGATGCTGACTGCACTCGTGCTACCGATGCTAGCACTTCTCTTTCAGCTTCCTTCTCTTTCCTCACTTTCTTTCTCCTTCTTCTTCTCCTCCTCCTTCTTCTTCTCCTCCTCCTTCTTCTTCGAGAGAGGACGGGAGAGGGAGAGAAACAACGTGGCTCCACCGGCCTCGAACTGTCGCACCCAGATTAGTTCCTTGCCTGATGATGCTTGTGATGATATAGCCGATCGCTTCTCTCGATTCTTTGTCCAGAAGATAGACAAGATCAGGGAGTCCATCCCTGCGATGACAACATCCCCCTAGAATGCTGTCCCCCGATTCCTGGCTGCACCTCAATGTCTACATTTAAGCAGGTCACTAGTGATCTCGTCCTGAAGTTCATATCCCAATCAAAGAAGACAACAAGTCCTTTGGACCCTATTCCCACGGTCCTACTCCTACTTTGCATTGATCTGCTGCTGCCACTTATAAATAACATCATTAATATGTCATTAGCCTCAGGTCATGTCCCAGCACCTTTCAAATTTGCTGTAGTCAGGCCATTTCTCAAGAAAGCGACACTAGACCAAGAGAACTTGAGCAACTACCGCCCAGTCCCCCTTCTACCATTCCTATCGAAGACACTGGAACGTGTCGTGGCGGACCAGCTGAACTCATATATTGAAACTTCAAACCTTGCTAGTAAGTTTTAGTCTGGCTTTAGAGCTAATCACTCCACAGAACCAGCATTGCTTAGGGTGTACAACGACCTGCTTAGGTATGCAGGCATAGGTAGAGTACCTCTGCTTGTTTTGCTTGATCTTTCGGCAGCTATTGATACTATCGATCACCAAGTTCATCTAGAGTGCCTCTCATCTCGCCTGGGCATCACTGGCACTGCTCTGCAATGGCTCAGGTCATACCTCAGTGGGAGACTCCTGAGTATTGACGTGAATGGACAAAGATCATCCGAGGTACCTCTGAAATACGGGGTACCTCAGGGCTCCATGCTAGGTCCGGGTCTTTTCACGGTTTATATTCTCCCTCTTGCTGATGGGACTGCCAAGCACAATCTAGGCTTACACTTCTATGCGGATGACATTCAGTTGTACCTTTGCTTTGATCCCTCCCAGCCTTCGAGCACCTCGAATTCTCTCAACTCCCTTGCTGCATGTATTGACGACACCGCACATGGATGGCAGCAAATTTTCTTAAACTGAACGCTGATAAAACTAACTTATTAGTTATGGGCAAACCCAGTGTGATTCAGAAATTGGAAAGGCCAGCGCTCATAACGGGCTCTGCCAGCATACCTCCTGTTGAATCAGCTCGAAATCTAGGTGTCATGTTCCAAAGTGACCTTTCGTTAGACGACCAAATCAGCTCCACAATCAAGTCTGCATACTTTCAGCTACATAACATTGCTAAAATTCGGGCTTGTTTAGATAAGGATACCACGTCTAAGTTGGTCCATGCATTCATGACATCTCGTCTTGACTTCTGTAACTCACTGCTTGCTGGCCTACCGGCATGTGCAATCAGGTGCTTACAGCTGGTGCAAAACTCTGCAGCTAGGCTTGTGTGTCGTGAGCGTCGCAGTCGCCACTTCTCGCCGACCTGCACTGGCTACCGGTCAAGCAACGGATCGACTTCAAGGCTTTGTCGCTCACTTTTAGGTCACTTCATTCTTTGGCTCCAGCCTATCTCACAGATCTACTCCATCACCAGGCCAGGCATGGATGGTAACTCCCGCTTTTCGGAATCCAGCAGTTTACCAATACATCGTACAAACCTCAAATCCTTTGGAGATCATGAATTTAGTTCGTGTGCTCCCAAAGCCTGGAACTCCCTCCCGACTTGCGTCACAACATCCCCTGACTTGACCACGTTTAAAAAGAACTTAGAAACACACCTATTTAGGACAGCATTTAGTGGGTCCCTGTGATTCGTCCTTCGTGTGCTTATGCATGCTGACACTGTGCAGGCTGCTACTAACCACACTTGCATGCTGACCCTATGCATGTCACCCCTAACCATGTTGTTCATGATGTTTATCAAGCATGATATCACTCACTATTCAATCGCGTTTCCCTTTGCAGCAAATGTAAAGCACATAGAAAGAGATCGAGTTCTCCGAGGACTTGCTTTATCAAATGCATTATTATTGTTATCAAAAGCTCGTCAGCATAGCAGCCATGCATTTCTGATGGTGTGATGGGGCATGATGGCAAATTATGCATACTGATGCTGCTCGAATGACTTGCTGAACGTGGCTTACAAGTGGACAGGTCTAGTGTGTACCAGGGTTTAAATAAGGAGTAAGTAAGTCACAGTTGGAATAGATGAACTTGCCACTTTATGAGCAGGTGGATTATATATGAGCAGGCGGTGCTTAGATCGGGTTGTAGTGGAATTATTCTTGCAGTAGGTTTAGGAAGTTGCAGGGTTGACTTACGAATGTGAGGCAGCACCTTCTTTCTGTCTAACGTTTCAATATTTCTTTGAGGATGTTGAGTGCTATATAAGTGTGGCTGACACCTCAGTGTAATATCTTTTCATCGTGTATGTGGAGCTGTGCAAAGAAATTGTTTTGCAAATTCCTCTGAATTCTGTCTTTTCAGAACTGTTAAGTATTACAGGTTCACGAGCACATATACTTATATACACACACACACACACACACACACACACACACACACACACACACACACACACACACACACACACACACACACACACACACACACACATACATGTGTGCGGGAGTGCACACACACGCATGAGAAAAGAAAATTAAGCCAAATGACTAGTGAGAACAAAGCAGACAGTGAGATGAACTATGAGGCATGAAACCACAAGTAATCTTTTTACGAAGCGTCTGATAGCATGATATCCAGCCGAGCAGGCTTTCAATGCACTGAATATAAGAAAGTGGCTGGGAAAAAAACAATTTGTGTTAGGTGTGCATCATCACGAGACAAGTGCACTTTTATGGAGCTGTATGTCATAAAGCTGTCGCTGGGACAGTCGTCAACAGCAGCCAGATTTGAAAACCGAGAAAGTATTTAGTGCAGCAACAGGTGGCTGGATAGGTCTCAAGACCAGGAATTCGACAGCCACAGACTAGAACCAGCCCAGGTGGTCTAGCTGTGTTGCCGAAATTCATTCGAGAAGCTGACGCATGAGCATTAGCAGTGGCAGTTCTTGCAGGCCTGCTATTAGTGCATCCCTCAATGCTTTTCTCTTAGCCAGCCTTATTAGCAACCAGCCTACCACACACCACTGCCAGGCCCTTGCCAATTATCTGCACAGCTGGCTACCTACTCTGCATGTAAAGGAGGCTACTGAATATCCGATCAATGTTTTTGGTGTAGCCACTTAGCTGAGGATGTTTCGGATTACATTCTGGGTCATCAAATGTCTTTGTACCTAGAATGTTGCTAGCCAATAGCTTGCAGAGGCACTCCTGGATAGGCATGCCCACATATAAAAGACGAAACCAAAGAACTGATAAGAAGCTAGAATTCCCAAAACCATCGATGGCTCGAGGATCTGCAAACGCTGCTCGGTTTTTTTTCAGGGGGACCGGATGGTCAAAGAAGGCGATGACCAGGTGCATATTTAATTGTCAGCTTACTACACCCAAATGCTACAGATGCTCTGTGGCGGCTTCTGCACCAACGTCCTATAAGCCGTAAGCATAGCGCTTGTAGCAGTGCTAGTCCTTGCTAACGACTAAAAAATCTGGCTAAAGCCGTTGCCTTTCGATACTACTTGCATAGTGACGGCAGCAAAACATGGTAGCAATAAAGAGTGAATATCCTTTAACACAGCAAGTCTATATCCATAGTTTATAGCAGTCTCTTCGGGAGCTACAGAGGATTACATGTGTCCAATAACCTCCATAGGATGTAATAGTTTTCCTACGTTACTCAGAGCACCACTAAACTACCTAGCTCCAGGTCTCGTGTGCAATGTCCGCGCCTATTAAAAGATTCTGACTTTTATGCTACCTAACCGTAGATATTCACTTAACTGCACCTCCTTATCAAGGGAAAAGTCAGGAAGTGTGAATGGTTGGTTCAGACATTGCCAAGGAAAGAAGTCTTAGCCACGCCTGCAGGAAAAAGTCTGTGGATGATGAGGAACGTATAGTCCTCGACTCTGGCTGGTTTTAAAAGCTACTGTTGTTCGACGGCTATAGGAAGCAACATCTTCAAGGTTGTGCCAACAGATTTTATTTTTTTAGTTAACTTATCATATCATGAATACACGAAGAAATCAAAATGCAGCGAACACAAAGACGAGAATGCTATTCAGTTTAATTATTAACGAATTATGCAAAAGTGGCAATATATTAATCAATTCTAGATCAGCATGCTGTCACTCATCACATACCGAGAAGAGTACCTAAATTTCACTTCTGGTGAGTATCTTCTATACACGATGTTGGTTTGAATGCTGTACAGATTTTGATATTAAATTAGAAATTGCCATTTTTCAGAGTTCAGTAGTAAACAACATGAAAGGCACTTTTATTTTCTGTTGGATTGTTGTTTCTGCCTTCGTGATGCCTCTAATGTAAGGCCACAATTTCGGGATGGTCCTGCTTATGATGCACACCGAATACTGCAAGGGAATTTTACAATCCTTAGCAATTACATGCAACCACGTGTTTAGAAAATGCCGATTCCATATGAAAAAGGGTGACAGCTATTGCTTGGCTAGCAGGATATTGTACCGGCTTTCGAATTCCAGCCACTGCATCAAGCGATGGACAAATTGAAATACTGTGTCTACCTGCATATGTGTGTGAGCGAGTGTACAGGGGCAACACTTCATTTTCATCGCGCCTTAGGAGAACTCAATCTTTATACAGGCGCTTTACATAAGCCACGGGGGTCGAGCCCACGACCCTGGTCGGCTTTTGCAGGCGAGCACCTTACTACTGGGCCAAACTGGGTGCGGTTCATGGGCTCTTGGAAAATGAGAGATATTAAGAGTACCTGGTTCACTCAGGAAAAGGAGCAAGTTCCCCTGAAGCCTCCCACAGATTCCTTCTCTTTCCCTTATCAGCCACAGGATCCTTGAGCATTGCTACTGGCATCAAACGGAACAATTGAAATGCTTGCATCGCAAAGGCATCGGAATGAATAGTGTCAAATCGAGCCCGAAGATAATTTGCAACAAGTCATTGCTCCGTGTTGGTGAATAGAGCTGAATGATAGGGTCCTGTGAGGGCAAAGCAAAAACTGCACGACGAATAAAAGGAATCCCATTGTTCTTAGAGGCAGTTTAGCACCCAGCGTTGCTATGACAATCCCTTTCCATGAGACATTTGCCAGCCAAGTCACCTTGGCTGGCCGCCCCTTCCTTGGTGAGCAACACGGAGCTGCCGAGCTGGCATTTAATGTGGTTTGACGATAGCTGATAGCCATGCACCGAGGGCTGGCTCTATACTTTGCTACAAAAGACAAGTCCAACACCACTGCAGTTGGTCAGACACGTTCAGATGCCCATAGATAAGGTGCTGGCACTTTACGACCCAGGCCTCGGTTTGAGTCTGGTGGCATGCAATGTCTTTTTGTTGGCAGATATGAAGTGCGAGCCGAAAAGCTGCTTTATTCTGCTGCTTCTTCTGGTGCTTTATAAATGATGCTGTTCAATCAACCCAAATCCACAGTTTGCCTTATTTAACTCCTTTGAACAGCTGTTCTGTGCTGTGTGAATCACCAGCCGTTCGGTGAGTTTGCCGAAGTGCAAAGGTGAATCGAGCCATTGTTAACGAGACTTTGGCAATGCGGTGAAATTCTATGAACGGACCGATGCATCCATGCATTCATAACTCTTCGAGTTAGATAGTATTCCGATCACGTTTTTACGTGAACCAGTTATGAAATGCAATCATCTGTCCTCTAATCCAGATTTGGTTCATATGATTGCTACGGTATTTGATCAAGTAGGTTACACAGACATATGGGCAGCAGGCTGCATTCAGGATTAAGCCAAGAGGAAGGACAAAACCATGACCTTTCGCCAGGTGGCCAATCATAGAGGGATAGCACGGATTTCGAGCGGCAAGCCACCCAGAATGTCACTCTGGTCGATCTCAGAGGGAGGTCCACGAGGGTGAGGGTCATGGGTCACATTTCGTTACAACCTCGAGACATTTGGACAAACAGACCAAGCCAAGTAGGCATGTTGATATAAATATTTACGGTAATATTTTTATTTATTCAGATGGCAGTGATCATGAGAGCACAGAGTTCGAGCCACTAAAGTGCTGCCACTCTCAACAGCAGCACGAAAGTGTTGACTTCTGCAAGCTTCTCATGATGCTCCTGAAAGCCACCCACCCTGCATAGGACCCAGGAGTAATGGGTGGTAAATAACTTTGAGCCCGAAGTCAGCTTTGGGCAGTACTAACCAAACCCACAAGGCTTTCACTGAGCTTCGTTCCGGAAAAACGGATAGTGTGCCGCTTTGGCCTTGGGAGTTGAGGCCAGACCTCTGGCACGCCATTCTTCAAGTCCAACAAAGGTCGGCCCCTCGATTGGGGTAGGATGTCTGGCCCATCAGTCCACTCTATCGGCAAGGTTACATGGTGATACCACTATGCTCGTCGTAGTAGGCCCTTGCTTTCCTTCCTATGACAGATAGGAGACAATCAATGCATTCACTTGATGATTGCCAGGCTTGTTGGTGCTAGCAGTTGTAGATCAGTCTATCATCTGCAGATGGGTATGGTGACACGACCAAACCGTCTTGTTATTTCAGCAAAATCGCATTCCGTGTGATCTGGCTGCACCATAGCTGGCAACACAATCGGATAAAAAAGCAACGAGCACAAACTCACAGCAGCTCATTACATTTTTAATCATGGTACCGTATCGAGCACGTACTTAAGGTGAGGCACCGGGCTTCATCGTGCTGTCAATTAATCAAAAAATAAAAGGGAATAGTGCACACTTATGGCACATTATAACGCAGCGTGAGACAGACCAAGCAATTTCTCTAGTACTGAATAAAAACTCTTCCAAAACTAGTCCAACCAGCAATCTCATGTTTGGCTATAAAGATTCCTGCGATAATTTGTCAATCTTTTCGAGTTCACCCCAGCCTCAAGAAGATTCGCCAGCTGCACGACTACACTTATATCTGAAACATAGCTCGAAACTTTCTTAGGGAAAGCATATGGCAAGAGTTTTTTCATTGCCAGGAAAACACAAGTAAATACATGATAGAGCAGCATGCTTTTGTGGAAGAAAGATTCAGCCACGTTTCACAATTTCTCCAGGGTTGTTGTCTTTTAAGGAACTTGTGCTTCTGTCACTGAAGAGTGACATCATCATGTGCCAGTAAGTAGTCCTACTGCTTCAGTCATGATCTATTGGACCTACAGTCAATGTACAGACAACACTATTAGCAAGCTTCAACATTTTCATTATCGTCAAGTTAGAATTAGCATTCTGCAAGATCATACATTTTCATTTCTCTTTACAGCAAATGTAAAGCACCTAGAGAGAGATTAAGTTCTCTGAGGGCGCTTTATCAAGTGAATTATTATTATTATTATTATTATTATTGCAAGCTATCGCTGGAGTTCGTACCTTGCCAATTGCCTTTCGGAACTGATTCATGACTAGAGGCTTTTCTACTGCGGTTCCTCCACCCACATTAAACTATTGATGACCCATGACCTCTTCTATCCACCTTTGGTAGCAGAATAAAACTACCACCACAGGCTATCACTTTCTAATAGTTAAAGACAGGTGACTGGTGCCGAATACTTATGGTTATACTATAAGCAGCTCATTATAGCATCGATTTAATAATAATAACAATTACATTTATGTAGCACACTTAAAGAATTAAATCTCCATCTAGGTACTTAATATAAAGTGGTGCCATTCAATTTAGAACGTAATTTTTTCCGCTTTTGATATCTGACCCTAATGAATCACTGCAAGTGACATTTTCTTTTGATGTATTCGGCCTCGAATTAAGATTATTTGGACTGTTCCATAAATACAGTGTCTTGCACTTCCGCTCTATGGTGAGTGAACCCTTCATCATGCTACCCTTTTTCTCTATTATTGGTAACAGGCTCTTAAAAATCAGGCAAAGTAATGAGATCTACATCTGTAAGAGGCTTTCAATGTGAGGTAGTGCCTAGGTAATGTTTGAGTCATGCCTGCTTATAGAGCATGTGTCATTCATGACCTGAATGGCGACTCAGCCCCGAGCTTAACTATTTGGCAGACAAACCTCAATGGCAAAAGCCACAAATGTTGTTATTGCATTCGTCTCAGCCATCAGGTAGATTGGGTGTGCTAAAGAGTAGGGACACACTACTATTAATGAAGTTTAATTTAATGTGTCATCATCTGTAACTCCACAAAACAACAAGGACTCACTGGAGTTTTCTATAGCATATGCTTTGTCGACCTTAGGAGTTGAGCTCACACCCCCAGAAACCTGGTGCAAGAGTCGTGCCATTTTAACTCTCTCGACAGAAAATTAATCTCCTGTATAGTTCTTCTTAGAAAAATGCTCAAAACTCTTGGGATATAGTCATTTTCTTTTTTAAATCAGCTAAATCAGCTATAACCTAGTGCAATAGATATATTCTCCTGAGAATTCCATGGAAGCAATTGCATTTCAATCCATAACTCAATAAAGCCCCATCGACAAAGTGGGTACTCTACTGGAGATTCTTTCGATAGCACACTCAAAGTCGAATAATGTCCCTGCTGCATAAGAAATGTGGAAGTGAGTTCCACACCTAGAGCCTGAGGAGCAAAAGCTTCTGTAGCCAACGATCTTAAAGTGAAAGAATGAAACATGTAATAATGGCAATACATTGTCCATTGAAAGTACGAAGGCATAAGGCGACAGAAACTGGTGTAGCCGTTTAGCTAGGTATGAAGGAGTCAAGTCTTGACAGTTCTTTCGGGTCAGAGCAATAATAATATTAATAATAATAATAAGACATTTGCATAGCAACCAAATAGAACTAGATCTCTGTCTAGGCACTTTTCATAGAATTTTGCTCGTATCCATTGATCAACCGAAAGACATCACAAGCTCTTTCAGAAAAGGAGACACGTGGCTCAATGACAATGCATTTGTAGCCACAATTGTGGTAAGAAATTGAAGACGACTACTTGTTAAGACAGCCCGAGGCATAGAAGCCACCACGATAAATGTTTTATTTACAGCGAGTCTACTTAGAGATCCACGTCTAGGCATTGCACAAGTCGGCTTTCACATTATTCACTTTACAGCAAATGTAAAGCACCTAGAGAGAGATTAAGTTCTCTGAGGGTGCTTTATCAAGTGAATTATTATTATTATTATTTTGCTAAATTGAGTGCCTCTACGTGCAACTATTTGCATATCTGTGACCATCTGGTATTTGGTATCCGATTGCAGTGCTAGTCATAGCTTACTGTCCTAGCTTACCTGCCCACTACTTCCACTGTGGACTCTATATTGGATACCTAGCCGAAGGCAAACAGCAAGCACACTCCACTGCTCACTTTGCATCATGCACAGCATCTCACCTCCTGGAAAAAATTGACACTCGAGTAGGAGCTACGAAAGAATGCATGCACGTAAGTGAAGCTGTGTGGGGGCCACTAAAACCAAATAGGCACTTAGGAGTCAGTGTATCATGGAACAAACCCTCTGGATAGTTTCGAGTGGGTGATGGTCCAGCAAGGCAGCCATGCACTGGGCCCATCCAAAAGCAGCCAGCGGCTCACTGACGTCACACCGCTGTGCCAGCTAATGGCTAATGACTTTCGGCCATATGCATATTCTAGTGGCTGCCACGTGAGCTCGTGAGCTGATTTGAAATTGCCCTAGAGAGGCACCAATCGAAGCAGTGCAACTGGATCTCACTTTCACACCTCGGTTACTTTGTTGCAAATGCTTTGCACATAGCCCGTCAGCTGCTGTCTCGAACGTGATTGCGACTAGGCCAGAGGACTGCTCCCTCTCCTCCAGCTATCAGGCAGGTGATGATTTTACTCTTGCTTGTGGCTGGTTTATGTCTGCCATTCAGTGGTGAGAGCAATTTAGCAGAGCAGCTATAAGCTGCCTGAATTCTGCTTCTGGTGCAGTGTATATCACCAGACGAAGCATGGTTATCCCCAGCAATCAGAGGGTGTTAATTTGACCGTAAAGCATAAAAAACTCGGCCCGTGGTTCAAAAGCAAAGTGGAAATCGCTTAGTTGATTGTTTACACTAGTGCACCACACTTCCCAATCTCCGAAATAGTGCATGCAAGGTTGATCTAACAATAATTGCTTCGTCGTGCTTTCTTGTATTGTTCTTTCTTGTTATCATGCTTGTGCTATCCGCCTCGTCAGGCATATCCCATTTCATATCTGACATTGACCTTAGCTATGTTTCATTCGAGGATAGATGCAGCTATAGGCTCGAGCGAAATCACGTGGTCGCAACACAGCCACAAGCTCTGCTTCGGCTGCAGATGGTGCTCCACAGGGTCTACTAGCGACAGTCTAAGTTGTGTGGTGAGTACAAGGTGTGCTCGCACTGCAGATCATGTCGACTTTGACTGTGCGATCCAACCTTGTAGCAGCTGCAGCAAGTGACGCAGCACCATCACAAATTGAAGCGCAGTTGTCTGGGCGGCTGGGAGCTCAGATTTCGAGCAGACCATTGGAGCACCTGGATATGCACGAATAGTAAGTAGGATATTTATGGCCTGATCGAATGCCTCATGTTTTGTTCAGTCTATTGCTCGCATGCACAAATATTACGATGGGGAAACAAAGGATTGATGAATGGCACATTTGTCGCCGAGCAGGCAGTGAGTCCGCCGGTCTAGGAGGCTTCACCGGGTCATTGCATCTATTGTGATGCCTATTGGCGTTTCTTCAGAGTTGCTGTCTCAAACGTAGTATGTGCATCCGTGATGGCTGCAACGGCATCATAAGCAGCAGCAAATTCTGTGATTTTTGTAAAGGGAGAACTGGAGCTACTACTACTCGAACAGCAGTCTGGGTAACGTCTGAGTTGTGGGCTCCATCTTGCCTCTCTTTGCTCCTTTGCACCACATCTTGCTCACCTGCTTCTTCCGGAAGCCTAGTGGCCAGTGTCACGTGCTTTGACACTGCCATCCTTGGTTTGATATCTTCATGTAATAACGTTTTCCACTAACTAGTTAACTGACACCACCAACCGGTTACTCCATGGTACCTGCATGGGCCTTGGGGAAAGTCACCGGCTCCCACTTCGCAAGCACCCGGGGCCTGGCATGCGGGACAGGATTATTAGGCAAAGAATAAACAGATGTTCTTCATATATTTCGATTTTGTGAGCACTTGGTGTCCACAGTGGATGCACCACAGAAACCCAACGAATGCCGAAATCGTACCAAGAGTCAGATAAATGTATTCTCCCCTGCGAGTAAGGAAATGAGATTTTTTGTCGTCTAACAGTCATATTTTCACAGGCAGCAGGCACTCGAGGTAAAGTGATCCGAGCCTGACTCTTACATCTATAGAAAGGACTCTCTCACACAGTAGAGGGTTAAGTAATTCTTTCAACACAGGTCTCCAGGATGCTTGGATCTCTCTCTGACTACTGATCAACCCCAAGGACTTAATGCTCTTAAGCTCCAAGGACTACTTCCAGGAACAGCCATCGTGCAGTACACGATGGCTGGCTTCTAGAATACACGGCTCTGCATTAGAAAGCCCTGGGAATACTGCTCACTCCAGAATGTCTTGCACAGCTCAAGCAGATCAGGGGGTTGTACAGCCTAAATTGCTTTATGTGGCTATCTAGTAAAAGGATTCACATGGAAAGGTTCGGCTAACTGCCACAGCTCCACGAGCAATCTGCAAAATAACAAGCATGTCCTCTCTCTTTTTTGCCACTCAACAATTCTTGCACTGCTAAGCTGGCGTTGAAATCTAAGTAATCCAGTCACTTGTCATCACATGAGGGCAGGGTCAGCTGCCGCTCCTTTTTGGGCCTTGCTGAATTACTGCAGCACTAGCTGGACTTTTTGCTGACGTATTATGAGGACAGAAAGCAAGCTGGTGCCACTCTCTCGTGTTTAATGAGAGCTACTGAATGACGTCTTTGTCTCGCATGCCCTCGTAGTGCATTGGTTTGGTGCTCTTCTGCAAAAGTGTGCTGGCTAATGGCTGCAACCAATCTTAATGCCTCGTTTCCAGCTACTCTTCACCGAAAGTCACTACAGGTACTTCCTGCTTCAACCATGCCAACTGTGATTTTGCTTTTCAAATACTTGTTTGATTATGATTTTGCTTAAAACAAAAAAGCAGGCACCTGCTAGATGTGCTACCCACATGCCTGCATACTGGTAGGATAAACTGTGCTAGACTATGCTATCTGTAGACCAATTGAGCTCTTAGAATCCTCTATCGACCAGATTAGGATAGCCCTAGATATATTATTAGCTGTTCCTGAATTTTTGGATTTCAGCTAACTCAAGCGGCACCCGTGCTCCCATCTTTTGAACCTTGTCCACTGACTCCGGGTGGTGACAAATGGTCGTCTGGTTACAATTTACTTGCTCAGCCAATGAACCAGACTTGTCATATATAAGAAAGAGTCTGTAGTATTTTGGGCTTCTGAGCAAAGTGCATGCTATGACTGGTGCTGCACACTTGTACCAGCCTATGCTTCTTCTCTAGACTGATCTATGTAAACGACATAGACTTGTTATGCTAAGGTATGGGTGCTCTTTATTTATGAAATTCCTACTACTGTAGGCATATTAGCATGTAATGAGGCATAATTTATTGCCTCGATAGCTGTGCTTCGAGGCTGAAGCTTCATCGATATTTGGCACGCATCCACGAGGACTAGCATCCTTACGAGCACTATCATTTGTAGCAAAGGACTTTGGTGTAGGAGCTGCCACTGCCCATTTCGGGATTGTTAGGAAATTGCCGAGAACCTTTCGCAGTCTTCTTTTGTTAGCCCCATCTATTGTGACTATATTGGTGAGTATCGTATCCTGATCAAACCTTTTGAGCTGTACTGTTGTCAAGCATGCCGTGGCTGAGCCAGGTTTTTCATTTAGGGGCAGGACCTGCAAAATTGCTATGCAAAGCTGGGCAAGACCCGAACAATTTTCATGTAGGCTGGGCTAGGCACACAATTAATAAAAATAAACTTAGCAAAACATCCGAATGTTTATTCGACACAAACTCGGCGGCTGCTCGAGTTGAATTAAAACAGAATCTCGTCGTTGGTGACTATCGGTGAGTATAAAAAAAGGGGGTGGCTCACTCCTATTTAATGGGGGCAAATAGTCTTCTGCCTCCTCTGGCTCCACCTTGGAAAGCATGCTCTGCTTGAGGATTTGAGTGCATAAGGGCTGAATTGGCTGCTGGCTCTAACAAAAATGGGAGATTCAGGAAAATCCCTCGCTAAACTGCTGTGAATAAAGGAGCGGTGCTTATAAAAACTTATGCCAGCGTTGTGCTGAACTCGAGTGATTTTCAGGAAAGTGCTTACTAACAACTGTGCGCCAGGGTTTATACTCACAGTACGGGAGCATCTGGATTTTTTCTACAGATTTTTATTGAGAGTTTATTTGCACTGGGTGCATACATGTGCTATTTAAAGCAAAAGTTAGCAGCAGTATTTCCATAACTAGAACCTACTGATAGCAAGCAGTCCGGTACTAGTAGTGCTGACATTACTAAAAAGCAGTAACTTAAGGGTGCTAAAAATACTATAGTTAATCTAGAAGTCAAGTCACTGGTGATAAGGTGACCAATGTTGCACTGAAAAAGGCTTTAGTTGAAGCCCTGTGTGTTGAAATCTAGAAATCCCGTGTAAGGCATGGGAATCCAGTGTTTGAGATAATATGTAAGAGCAGAGAAGTGGCTGCTGGTAATGTGCAGGCTCGAGATATCAAAGCCTTAAGTGAAGATGCGATAAATGAAGCTATCATTTTTCCTGTGCTAGTTATTATCGTTGAGTAGCCTGTGGCTGTTGCAACTTGCATTTACTCTGCTACTGATTGCTCTGCATATTACACAACTGTGCTCGGTCTTCTCGATCCAGGCTGTGGGTTCGACTCCTCCAGCAGGCAATCCTTTATTGACCACTGCCAATAGGGTGATATCTGCCAAGGCTCTTCTGCTGCTATATAAATGAGGCTATTCGATCAGCTGACCATTACTTTTTTGTGAGATAAAGCTACTCTACTAATCATCGGTCGTTCTGCTGATGGTGTTTGGGAGTCAGCCCAAGCTTTACGATGACTGAGATACGGCTGCCCGTCGATTCTATGAGCTTTTTACTATTATTGCATCTCTTTTCTGAGTTTTGGCAACTCGCCTTTTCATTTTGGCCAACTGTGGAAGTATTTTTGTTCAATTCGCAATGTATAGAGGGCATCACCTGCTGGTATGATATTGACATTTCATTCTTGTAAATGCACTGGTGTGATCAACACACCTTTGCATGTCAAATTTGTTCAGTTATGACCAAGCTACGGTTGTTGAATCGGCATGTCATAAGCACAAATGAAAGGATTTCATGTTTTGATCTACAACTATACAATCGTTCATTGCACTTTAAAAGTCTGCGAACGGGTCTACGCTCAGCGAAGAGATCTGCTTGATAATGCTGCTCCTACCCTACAGGCTGTCTAACTGAATGTAAGCTACAAAAAGGCTAGATTAGTGAGACCATGTCTGAGAGAAACTTGATAAGTCTCGGTCACGATCGCTTGAAAAATGGTGCATGGAGGCTTGCTCTTTTTTCGTGCTGTGTGAACTATTTGCGATCTTGCTTGAAGATGGTTACGGGTATCTTTTGAAATAGGCTGAAGCTTTAGGTGCTCGCTTGTCTGCAGCCGAGTAATGATGATCTGGACGCTGAAAAAGTCAAAGGTTCAGAAAGCATTGAAGATAATAATAATAATAATAATTCACTTGATAAAGCGCCCTCAGAGAACTTAATCTCTCTCTAGGCGCTTTACATTTGCTGTAAAGTGAAATGCAATTGAAAGGTAAGTAAAATCATGCTTGAAAAAACAAACGAAATGAATAATATGGTTAGGGGTGACATGCACAGGGTCAGCATGCAAATGTGGTTAGTGGCAGCATGCACAGTGTCAGCACGCATAAGCACATGAAAGACGAATCACAGGGACCCACTGAATGCTGTCCTGATCAGCTTGTTGCTTTGACAGCTAACGATGACGAAGATCAAGATGAGACGGCAATACAACGACAGCTTCGCAGAGGCCATCTGAAAATCCTAAGTAGTAGTTCAAGTAAGAGCCTAATGAGTTGACAATGCCTAATGAGTTGACAAATGCCGAACGTTGACACCTAACGTTGTTGAATGTGTTAGGTTTTTTATTATCCTGGCCGAGAAGCGTCTTTATTTCAAGAGTGTCAGTTCAACGTGGGAATGCTAAATAGGCCAGGTAATGACGGCCCTAGAGATTATAACCCGTTTGTGAATTATAGCGCCTACAAGAACAGGATATGTCGAGTGTAAGAATTAGTCGGTTGTACTTCGGGGATTGAAGCGAGTTGCTTGCGAGGGCTAATACTTTGCGATTCCTCTTCCCTGTTACTATGAAACAGATCGGCTTACGTTACCGACATGGTCTTGCTACATCAAGACATGGGTGCTTTTTGTTGCTGTGGTGCTCTGCTACCGTTATTTCTGCATACCGGCCTGCATCGAGGCAGCATTTGTGACTCGCTGCCCGTGCAAGGACCAGCACCTTTACGCGAGCTAAGTTTGTTGCAAATGACCTTAGTACATAAGTGTCGACAGTGCGCTTGTAACACGAAATCGCTGATAAGGCAACTGAGCTCGAGGTAACTTAATAGCTCATGGAGCGACGACAGCGGCTCTAGTCCGATTCACTAAACAGCAGCAAGGATATCCCGACAATTAACGTGCTTCAATGAATACTGTTTCGATAATAGTTTTAAACTTTACCAATCAGGACGTTGCATATAAGAGAACTTTGCGGGCCAGCACTGCAAATCTTCTCGGTGGCTCCTTCTATGGGCGTACAGCCCACATTTCGTCTGCAACGCTCATTTTCAGAACCAAGCACAAATATGAAGATCTCCCTTTTGAAAACCCTCAGTTACTTGTTCTAATAATGACGAATCACGAATTAACTCTATTGGAGGCGAAACGAGATTTATCACCGATTAGGTTCTGCCCTAGTTTCACGGATGATAGTCATGGCATTACAGCCAATCACCTATTGGTCTTCGAACACACTATAGAGAGCTCATCAGTTTAGCACCCACTTAGCCTTTCTGCATCCCGAAGCACTGACAAAAAGTGTATACACGCTGTAGATAGTTGCTCTAACAACACAGTAGTTAGAGTTGATCTGCTTGGTTGCTTGAGGCATTGGCTCCTAACCTGATAAAAGGGTTAATCTAGAAGTGAATGATGATCGCTAGGCCATGTTCTCAATCTAGAAAGTGATACATAACCCAGTATAGACAAAGTGTGTAACCCAGAAAATGCCCTCACATTAAAACATGCATATATAGCTTTAACTAAATATTTTTCATCAAGTGTAAAATCCCTGTCTCTCTCATTTTGAACATCGTCTAACTGCTTGACCGAGATAGATATTACTAATTGTTATTTTTGGATCCAATGACTTATTGCTGAACACGTCGGAGACCTTCTAATTAGCAGAAGCTCAGAAGTAGGCCACTGTACGTAGGTACAAAAAGCCTTGCCGATTGGAAATTGTATGACATCATCGTTAAGATAGGCATGGCGTTCAATGCTGAAGACAAGATATTTGCTAGCTCAAAATATATGTATATCTATCTGCAACTTATGAGGACTAAGCGAGTGGTTCACCTGATAGAAATAGTGTGTTCAAAGCCTAAGCATCTTACGTGCACCGAATGTCTCAGCATAAGAAATTACCTTCACGGGATATCGGTGACGAGTGCTCAAGGTTTCAAAGTTGCAACACTACAGCTCAGCTGTCTGACTGCATATAACCACCGAGGCTGAGCCACAGGGATGAGCTTTTGATGGAATCTTGTACAATACAAGCTGCTCCGTTGCACTCGTGCTGCCCTGTGATTGTATGCCCATTTCAAATCTTAATAAATTGTGAAATTGCAGTCGGCCTCGATGATGGCAGAGAACTAAAAATTGATTCTTAAACGTTAGCTTGCACAGCGATGACAACGTATACTAGATTAGCGAAGGCTGATGACCACGTAGTTTCCTGACGAAGAGTCAAAATGAGTGGACACAGGCAAGGAATCGAGGATTTACAATTCGTGAAGTCCCGCAGCTAGCTTCAATAGACTCGTAATGGCTACGGTGTTCGGAGGTGGTAGACAAAATGGAGACATTAAAGAGTTCGTGAGAAGAGTTGGGTTAAACGCTGAGAGAAGAAAAACTCCAGCAGTAATTTGGGGAGGGTAGATTGCGAAAGACGCCTCGACAAACCTTCCTCAAAGATTTGCCCAACCCGACTAGGCTGCCAAAGCCCATCCTCTCTTGCAAACAGGGTAGCTGGCAGGCCGAGGCTGGCATGCTATCACCATGGCTTACTTTGCAGCTCCGACTGTTTGCTAGCCAGGGGGCCCAGCAGTAGTAATAGTAGGAGGCGCCCTGGGTGCAGACGACCTTGCCGATGCTGACCTTGCCGGTGTAGCTGCCTTGCATACACAGCCTCAACAGCAGCAGTATGGATTCGACTGCATTGCCTGCCTCATCGCTCAATCGGCTGGCTGCCAGTGCTGGTCAGCCGATTGCCGGGCTGGTCTCCGGGCTCGGTCCGACAACGCCCTGCCCGTCAGTCGGCCTGAACAGATTCCGTCCTCTCTTCCTTCTTCGACTTGGAGCTGCCGACTCGAGCGGCAGCGAGCACATTCGCGATGCGAGCTACCGTGAATTTCTCGTCTACACCTCAGAGCCCACACGAGCTCGCCATCGAATACGTGGCTGGCGTAACTCTTTATCCAATGCTTCGGGCCACACACACTCCGGGTCAGCTGTCCGAAGTCGGCTTGTCGTGTGCCTCTGCCGAAGCTATGCTACCCCACTCCCAAGGCAGCGATTTCCCTCCTCTCCAGCAGCTTGCCAATCGACTGGCTCCACTGCAGGAGGCCAGTCGACTGGCGACAGACAGCCGCCGAGCAAGACAGACCGTACAGCCGCCGAGCAGCAGACAGGCTCTTTGCAAAAGGCTGCTTGGGCAGTAGCAGCCACTGGCAGTCAGGCTGTATGAAGACAGCAATTGTCGCTCCGGCGGTGTGCATGCTCTGACGCTTTCTTGGCTTCATTCCACTTCTCTTTTCTTTCTTCTGCCTTTTTACTTTGTCTTTTCCTCTTCCTTTCTCCCATCCTTTCCATTATCTCCTCTCCACTTCTGTTTCCTTTTTTCGCTTCTCTCCTCCTTTACATTTTTCTTTTTCTCCTCCTTCCCCTTCTTTTAAGGGTGGGGCAATATTTCCAACTTGCCCAGCAATGCAGCCGGAGCAATATTTTCTATAGGCAGATCTCGTGGCGACAAGCATGTTCTAAGAATCGCAGCTATCAGGTGCTGTGTTACTGTTCATATTGAATCATGCAGGAACGACCCGGGTAGGCCGCTGCTTATCACGTACATGGATTATAGACGCTGGCTGCAAGCAGTGGGCTGTTGTTCCTTTGCTGGGATATTGGCTTGCAATGTAACATCGATTTCATTGTGCCTCCTAGCTCGGCTGTGAGTACTTAGCCCAAGTTCTCCTGATACTGAACGCAAGGTGCTAGCAGCATACCGTTCAAATAAAAAAATGTATTCACAATTCAAAATTCATACCGTTCGTTTTACCAAATAATATGCAGGCATGTCACCATACAAGTCGGAGGCCTGATATTGTAAATGAGTTATTTCTAGCCTCGTCATGTGAGTGTCATTGAATACGCCTCAGCAGACCGCTAGCACGGCTGGCAACCAGTCGGCTGTTTTAATAACCCACGCTGAAAACAGGCATGGGAGGAGGCACGCAGTGGAGCAGCTGAATAATCATGTATGGGCATTGTCGGCATCTGTTCACAGACACTAGGCCAATGAATGTCATCGTCCCTAGATTGGAAAAAGTAATAGCCATCTCTCGTCGTGTGGTGTCGTGCATTCATTCAGTAAGCTACAGACTGGCGAATATCGGGACTCTTTCCCACGAGTTTGAACTACCTACCGTATGTGTTGCTCTAGCATGCTCCAGTCTGCACAATGGGCGAAATGGCTCAAGTCTCGCAAGTCGAAGAGGACCATGGCTAAGATCGTATGCACGACCCCCGCCCAGTAGCAGCAGAAGTTGTCATCCACTTGCTTCCAACAAACAATAGCTAAGAAGACAGCCCAACAGCTGACCATACCGCAATTAGTCCCCCCGGATCATCTCATCACTTATGTGAAGCGCCTGAATAGAGATTAAGTTCTCTTAGGGTTCTATACAAATGAAATGTTTATATTACATTATTATATTATCACCCTCAATCTCATTTTAAGGCTGACCAAAGCAGGTGAGTAGTGCTAATATATCAGTAGATCCGCCTTTGCTGTTCCAAAAGTAGATGCACAAAGGACGGTCCAGCTTGCTTACAACTCACAATTTCACGGTCCAGAGTTTGGGACAGGAAATGCAGGATGGCACAGTGGCCGTAGTATATTCGAATATTGAATCCCCGTGCCGTGCCTTGGTGTCCTCCATTCAAATACCAGTACTCTCATGGCTTGCGCGCTCGTTGACTCAATAAGCCTGCCGGCTCAGGCTTGTTCGTTGTCTGTCAAGCTGCCAAGACATCTAGCCGAGCGCAGCAGTAGGCCGCCACAGACGCTCTTCAGCATACCACAAACTAGGGGTTCCTACCGGCCGCTCAGATAACGTCCTCTCGAGAAGATGCAGGGGGGGGGGGGCGTGGGGCTACCAATTAGTCTTCCATGGACTCTGCCTCCCACCCGCAGAGGCTCGCCCCTTCCCGAACTGCGCTATCAACCCTTGGTTGATACTGCTGGGAGCACTCCTGCGATTTGGCCAGTAGAGCCGGTCTTATCTCCAGTACAGGGGAGGCCTAGTGTGCTAGGATGGCAGGCTCTGTTGAGTGTTTCTGCATTCGCCGCGAAACTGCAGCTCCTTTAGGTTTACACAAATTCGCCCTGGGCAGGCACTTTTCAGCCACTTCTCTTGTCCTTAACGCCGAGACATGATGCAGCAGCACTGTATTAACTGCTGGCATGCGATTGCTATGCTGTTGCACAACAGCCCAAGCACTCTGCTCGTAAGGGGCATTCGGTTGACCGGCCTTCAGCTTTTTGGCTCGAGGTGATCAAAAGCCCATTCAAGCAGATCGCGGTTCTTTCTAGAGAATACGCTTCAATGGCTTCGAGCAATGGTCCAAATTGACGAATCGCCGACTGCACCTCAAGACCCGGCCAAATCTATGCGACCGATCTCGGTGGTCAGACTGCGTCTAGCAGTAGCTAACCATTGCTAATTCAATACGTTCATACTGCTCGGCTTCTCATTTCGCACCGCGGTTGCTTTCTAGACGCCTCGCTAGCTGCAGTTCTTGCATTTCGACCGCAGCTCCAGCCCGCCTAGCCTTGGTGCAGCGGTTGTGACTGCAAGTTGTTCCGTGGGAAGCTGAAGGGAATGCAAATTACACCCATGTCCTTCTGCGCCAGATCTGCTGCTTGCTTAATTTTACTTCTGCACCAGTCCTTTGAGCATGACCAATTGAAGTGATCTCGTCTCTTCCCAACCAGCTTCGACTCGCCAGTTTTATCCTGGGGCTTGGATCTTAAGATTGAGCATTCCACAGAGGTTTGTCGCATTGTTTTTTTTCTTTCAGTCGTTCACATGGAACAGTCATAGATCTCGATCCTCTTACACTGTATTGCTGAGGCGCCTGAACCACTGTCAGAACTCGGCAATTGCTACATTACCTCATCCAAGATAAGAATAGACGAGATGGCGAAAGGAAAACAAAAAAGTCGCAGTACATTTAGTTAGTACCGGTAGGAAAAAAATACAAATTGAAGGGGGTATTCACCAAGTTGGAGGACCTCATGAAAGTTGGCCGAATTCGCTTGTCTCCATCAATAATTGACACATCTGTCTCGTGGCGGCGGTCCCGAGCCGCGAGCCTTATTGATTACTTTTCTTTTATCGTGCTCTGACGCACGTAACCACGTGTGCCTTTGGTAAAGTCTTCCACTGTGTTCGCGTCTTTCACTCTGTGCCGTGCATAACAGCTGCTGCTTATATTGATCCCACATCTCCCAGCCAGTCACGACCTACGCCACAAACACGGAGCACCGATGCTTACCAATCACGATATGAAACGCGACGAGCTCATGTCATCTGATTATTTCAGGGCCGACTGCTAACACCCTTGTCCATGTTTCCAAACTTAACAAAAATAAAAATGTTGTATACGGACCATAATAATAATGATGTAATAACAATAGTATTAATAAAGCTATTGCATAGCGCCCTAAGAGAAATATGCTTATCTCTCTCTCTCTCTCTCTTTCTATCACTCTTTCTCGCCACTTTATATACAATGGAAAGGAAGATTAAGTGGCGAGTCGTACATTTACCACGAGTATTCTCTCTATTTTATGTTTCGAGCTTCGTACTCTTTCTAAAACTGCCTCGCTAATTCTCTCACGAGCGTGAGGATGGCAACTGGCATATTTTCCAGTGCTATTATAAGACCCCTAACCTTTACCCGTAAAAAATCACGGGGAATCTCTACATGCCAAGCACAATCTAGGCTTTCACTTCTATGCGGATGACACTCAGCTGTACCTTTGCTTTGATCCCTCCCAGCCTTCGAGCACCTCAAATTCTCTCAACTCACTTGCTGCATGCATTGATGACATCCGATCATGGATGGCAGCAAATTTTCTAAAACTAAACGATGATAAAACTAACTTACTAGTTATGGGCAAACCTAGTGTTATTCAGAAATTGGAAAGGCTGACTTTCAAAATTGGCTCTGCCAGCATATCTCCAGTTGCATCAGCTCGAAATCTAGGTGTCATATTCCAAAGCGACCTCTCGTTAGATGACCACATCAGCTCCACAGTCAAATCAGCCTATTTTCAGCTTCATAACATTGCTAAAATTAGGGCTTGTTTAGATAAGGATACCACGTCCAAGTTGGTCCATGCATTCGTGACATCTCGTCTCGACTTCTGCAACTCACTGCTTACTGGCCTACCAGCATGTGCGATCAGGCGATTGCAGCTGGTGCAAAACTCTGCAGCTAGGCTTGTCTGCCGTGAGCGTCGCAGTTGCCACATTACTCCACTTCTCGCCGACCTGCACTGGTTACCAGTCAAGCAACGGATTGACTTCAAGGTTTTGTCGCTCACTTTTAGGTCTCTTCATTCTATGGCTCCAGCCTATCTTTCAGAGATACTACCCCATCAGGCCAAGCATCGTACCACTCGCTTTTCGGAATCCAACAGTTTACCACTACCTCGTACAAACCTTAAATCCTTTGGAGACCGTGCATTTAGCTCGTATGCTCCCACAGCCTGGAACTCCCTCCCGACCTGCATCAGAACATCCCCTGACCTGACCACATTTAAAAGAAACTTAAAAACATACCTATTTAGGACAGCATTTAGTGGGTCCTTGTGATTCGTCCTCGATGTGCTTATGCGTGCTGACACTGTTCATGCTGCCACTAACCACATTTGCATGCTGACCCAGTGCATGTAACCCCTAACCATGTTATTCATTTTGTTTGTTTTTCAAGCATGATTTTACTTACTATTCTATTGCGTATCACTTTGCAGCAAATGTAAAGCGCCTAGAAAGAGATTAAGTTCTCTGCGGGCGCTTTATCAAGTGCAATATTATTATTATTATTATTACATTTGTCTTGAAAGGCGAGACTGTTTCCGCCGATACTCATAAGAATAATATCAACAGGCAACCTTCTAATTATCTCTTAGCAGAGCAAAATCTATGAAAAAGAAACAGGAAGAAATTATTCAAAATAGTTTTCCATAATTTTATTATCAAATAAACCTACACCTAATTTTTACGAAGCTCCATTGAAACGCACTTTTCAGCTACGAGGATGCATCTCACAATTCGGATTTATACTCGCACCGGCTCTCTTCTCATTGGTTAGTGCCGGGAAGCGAATCGGCACTGACGTACGTTTATTGGACTCTAGGACTCGCATACATCGAAAAATGTTATGGGTAGATGGGACCGATACTAGAGGGTTACAATTGATCGCAGATAAAAGATGGCTTACTCTTTAGTCTATAAGGACGACGCCGGCGATAGCCTTGACAACTCCGTGCTTACCCTACCATTCTGTCTTAGCCTCAACTAACATGCCTATTTTTTAACTACCCATGTCTATTTGGCTTCCATTTGAAAGTCTTTCAAACAAAATAAAAAAACACTGAGCGCGATGACGGATTGTTAGAAAAGGAAAACGAAGAAATACGCTCGTCTTCTTAAGCAGTTGAACTCGTGATCACCACGGCTGAACGCTAACGTCCTCACTCGCCTAAATTAGATTATTCGACTATTATTGCGATTTCTCAATGCATGCAAAGCAGTCCTCACCTCTAGGCTTACTACAAACTTACGAAGACCTACCAGCAGGCGAAAACCAGTCACCCAACGGCATACAACGTGACTGATCTAAATTTTGGCTGGCTGAGTTCCGAATTTATTTGAGAACCAACAAGCTAATGCTATCCCAACGCAATTCCAGTGCTATCCCAGGCGCCGGTGCACAGACCTTTGCACTAGGCCTTCCATAAAGCAGCCAGCCTTACGGCCGGTGCTATCATTATTACACGAGACGCACAGAAATGGAAACCACGACGGGCATGAGGAATTTTCCAAAATCCGGAGCCATCTCTCAAGAAGATGTTCTAACAAGCTATAAGCACACCTTATGGGGAATCTTCGTGGAACTGTGTTAGCTTTGCGAGAAGTTGACGGGTTAAAATTCAGCCGGAAGTGCTACGTGACTGTATACGCGATTGGTCGGCCACCGCCATGCTACCGACAACCAGGCGGCTGAGGCTGCCATGCAAGGGAAAATAGTCTAGAATTTGCACTTCACTACCAGTTGACATTAAAGAAAAATCAGCAGCGGTCACCAGTTTTGGTTTGGCTGTTTTAGGCAATGCAGCTCCGAACTATGGCTGTATTGCTACGTAACTTGTTGTCGGGTGAAATCGAGAAAATAGATTCGAAAGACTACTTCGAGGGTACTGCAAACGGCTTTAAATCGAAGGTCTTGCGTGCAATAATGGTGACTCCTCCTCCAGTTCTGATTGATCTAGGGGTGTGAAAAAAAGAAGAAGCCTGTCGAGATAGCGTCGGTAATGCTTGGGCTGTTTACCGATTTTAGCCAAGTTTCAGCAAAGGCGAGCAGGTCGAGGCATTTTTCAGAAATAAAGTCGCTTATTAATCGGGATTTATTTCACATTAAGTGAGGATTCCAAAGACAAGCGTTAAGTTAGGCCGCCGAAGTTATAGCAGACCAGATGACCACTAAGTTAGAGAGGTTCACATTAAAGCTTGAGAGAGAACGCGCTGAGTGGTTTGAGACAATTCTCGGAATACCAAACAAACGGTTACTCAGCTCGCAGCTCCTGCCAAACGAGCGGCGTTTCAGCTCGCGGCCCCCACGTCGGCTCTGGTGCGCATTTCTTTTTTTAATGCATAATTCACTGATCGTAGCAACAGCAATAGAGTCTAGGAATGCATTTGAACGACAATAACGAAGGGATAATAGGTAGGCACAATCATAACTAATATGCAGATTACTAGCCGCCCGCATATCTAACGATGCTGCCGGCGTGGCAGACCCATCGATGCCGTTCATGCAAGAGTACCTGCTTCACCTCTGCTGCTCGATCCTCAATCCGACCTGTCACCATTGGTGAGCGATGAGTTTGCACCTCTTACTAGGCGCACTGTGCACTCTCGCTCAAACGGCCTTTGGTTGACCGCAGATATTAAATTAGCTAGGTCTACGAAGCCAAAGCTTGAAAAACTATAAAAAAAAAGATCAGGACTGACTGCCCATCGACAGGCATACGATAGCTACTGTAGATCTTACCAATCAATCCTAGCAGAAGCCAAATCTAGCTTCTATAAAAAAAATTGTTGAATCACAGATGCACAGTCCAAAAATGATGATGCCGACGATCAACCATCTCCTTAACTGCTCCCAGGTTAGCTCGTTACTTAGTGATCCATGTGATGATCTAGCTGTTCGCTTCTCCAGCTTCTTTGGCCAGAAAATAGACAAGATTAGAGATTTTCTACCTACGATGGCAGCACCCACTCTGGAATCATATCCCTTAATTACACGCAGTACCTGAATGTCTACATTCAAGGAGTTCTCTAGTGACCTCGTCCTGAAGTTCGTATACCAATAAAAAAAGACGAGTCTTCTGGACCCTATGTCCTGCTTCTACGATGGATTGATCTGCTGCTGCCATGCTTAGCTAACGTCATAAATATGTCATTAGCTCAGGTCATGTCCCAGCCCCTTTCGAAAAGGCTGTAGTCAGGCCACTACTCAAAAAAGCAACACTAGACCAAGAGAACGTGAGCAACTACCTCACAGACTCCTTTCTACCGTTCCTATCAAAAACACCTGCACGAGTCGTTGCAGACCGGCTGAACTCATATATTATAATTCATTTGTATAGCGCCCCAAGATAACTTAATTTCTATTCAGGCGCTTCACATATGCCTCGGGGCTCGAGCTGGCGACCTCAGCGAGACCTCAGCCAGACCTTGGTCGGGGCGAGTACATTAACCACTGGACCTAACTAGCTCGATAATGAAACTTCAAACCTCCCTAGTAAGTTCCAACCTAGTTTTAGAGCTAATCACTCTACAGAGTTGGCATTGCTTCGGGTGTATAACGCCCTACTTAGGAATGCAGACTTAAGTAGAGTCTCTCAGTTTGTTTTGCTCGATCTTTCGGCAGCTTTTGATACTATCGATCACAAAGTCCTTCTTGAACCCGTCTCATCTCGCCTGGGCATCCATCCCTGGCACTGAACTGCAATGGTCCAGGTCCTATCTCAGTGGGAGACTCCAGCGTATTGATGTGAATGGACAAACATTATCCGAGGAACCACTGAAATATAGGTTACCTCAAGGCTCTGTGCTAGGCCCCTTTCTTTTCATGGTTTACACTCTCCCTCTTACCGATGTGATTGCCAAGCACAATCTAGGCTTACACTTCTATGCGAATGACACTCAGTTATATCTTTGCTTTGATCTCTCCCAGCCCTCGAGCACGTTGAATTCTCTCAACACCCTTGCTTCGTGTATTGATGACATCCGCACGTGGATGGCAGCAAACTTTCTTAAATTAAATTATGATAGAACTAACTTACTAGTTATGGACAAATTAAGCATGATTCAGAAATTAGAAAGACTGACGCTCAAAATCGGCACTGCCAGCATATCTCCTGTTGAATCTGCATGAAATCTGGGTGTCATGTTCCAATGTGGCCTTTCATTAGACGACCACATCAGTTCCACAGTCAAGTCTGCCTACTTTCAGCTACACAACATTGCTAAAATTCGGGCTTGTTTAGACAGGGACAACACATCTAAAATGGTCCATGCATTTGTGACATCCCGTTTCGACTTCTGTAACTCACTGCTTGCTGGTCTACCGGCCTGTGCAATCAAGTGTTTACAGCTGGTGCAAAACTCTGCAGCAAGGCTTGTTTGTCGTGAGCATTGCAGTTGCCATATTACACCACATCTCGCCAACCTGCACTTGCTTCCAGTCAAGCAACGCATCGACGCAAGGTTTTGTCACCCACTTTTAGCTGCCATCATTCTTTGGCCCCCATCCTACCAATCCGATCCACTCCACACACATCGCACCACTTGCTTTTCGGAATCTAGTTGTATACCCTGTATGAACCTCAAATCCTTAGGAGACCATACCTATAGTTCGTATGCTCCCAAAGTCTGGAACTCACTCCCGACTTGCATCCCGCCATCTTCTGACTTGACCGCATTTAAGAAGAAAGTAAAAATGCACCTATTTATGATAGTATTGAGTGGGTCCCTGTGATTCAACCTCTATATGCTTCAGCGTGCTGATACTATGCATGCTGCCACTTCCCACTCTTGCATGCTGACCCTGTGCATGTCACCCCTAACCATGTTATTTTTATTTTTACCGAGCACGCTACTACTAACCATTTAAGCATGTTTCCTGTACAGCAAAGTTAAAGTATCTAGAAAGAGATTGAGTTCTTTGACGGTGCTTTATCAAATGTATTATTATTATTATTGTTATTATTTCCTGTGTACACCAATACTTGTATCTATTACCTGGAAATGGGTGTGTGCACGTGTTCGTGTGTGTGTTTGCGTGTGTTTGTTTGTGTGTGTGTGTGCTCCTCTGTGTGTGTGTGTGTGTGCATGAGAGTGTATGAGCCAGTCACTGCTTGCATACGATGCCTGGGGAACACTGAGGAGGACTGAATTGTAGCTACCTTATCTGACAAACCTTTTCAGATGGGCAAATATCGTCTGTAATATCCTAAATACAGTGACCAAATAGTGCATATAATGACCAAATAGTGCCTAGTCTCGTGGCCCTGCGACCTAATGCACAGAGATAGTAGCTACTGCATTTCGAATTACAGTCTTCATTCATACTTAAACCGGAATGTAATCCGTTCGCAGCTGTGGAACTTAATTCAGCTTAATTTGGCTTAATTCTTTTGCTCTAATCTGTGGGTGAAGCTTGGAAAGCACAAACGATGTAGCTGCGATGCAGCTGGCAAGAATTAACTTGATTGAGTAGCAACGGATTGACTTGATTGAGTAGCAACTCCGTCTGAGCAAGCTGGAGCTGCGACAGCTGCGACCGTGTCCTACGTGTCTAACACACTTTCACCTGCCCTAGTTCACCTGTCTTCGAAGTAAATCTTTTTGTTTTACATTTATGCCTGAGAAGCCTCGCTTGGCGTATCAGTCCATTTGAAGTTTGTAGCACTGCACTCTGGCTGCTTTGTAGTTTCCTGGCACTGCTATGACTACGGTAGCTATTAATGTCAACCGAATAAAATTGAATGCAAGCCCGGTAATAAAAGAGAATCAAGGAAATTTAATTCAAAGCATTTGGAGAGCTTCAAAGCATAAGTCCACTTAAAGTTTACTAGATGATATCTGGAGGAGAGTCTGTGTCGATTATCAAACGGTTCTCTAACCGTCTCAACAACTTGCTAGATTATCAAAGAAAAATCTTTGCCAGCAGTCTCAAGCTTGATCATCAGATAAAATAATAATAATAATAATAATAATGCACTTGATAAAGTGGCCTCAGAGAACTTAATCTCTTTCTAGGCGCTTTACATTTGATGCAAAGGGAAATGCAATTGAATGGTAAGTGAAATCATGCTTGAAAAACAAACAAAATGAATAATATGGTTAGGGGTGACATGCACAGGGTCAGCATGCAAATGTGGTTAGTGGCAGCATGCACAGTGTCAGCATGCATAAGCACATCAAGGACGAATCACAGGGACCCACTAAATGCTGTCCTAAATAGGTGTGTTTTTAAGTTCCTTTTAAATGTGGTCAGGTCAGGGGATGTTCTGACGCAGGTCGAGAGGGAGTTCCAGGCTTTGGGAAATTGTAGAGTTGGTCAAGCACATATATAAATTGTTCTTATATAACATCATAAATTACACAGTGCATACTCAAAACTACCATTAAGGTTATGCCAATACATAAGAGATTATTGAACCAGCAGTCAGTGGCTGAAGGTGAGGAGGTGGCAGTGGGTGGATGGGCCATTCTACTGAAAAGAGGGATGGGGCAAATACGGGACTACTAAGTAGGGGTGTGAATATTTTCTTGAAGATTTTATAATCTTTATTTAATCATAGTTTTTAAACTATTAGAGGCTTCAAATCATAGCTAGTGATGATTGTAAGAACTGGCAAGCTTAAGTGATCTGAAGAATCAGTATGAGTGAATAGTTGGACATGAGCTTAAATATTAACCAGCGTTGCTGTTTGTTAAGCTTTGACGATAGCCAAAGTCGTTTTCCATGTCCAAGAAGGGAATCACAGAGAAGGTAACACACAAAACAATTTACTGTGGCTGTTCTGGGGAAATGCACCCATCCACACACACCCCTACCCATATGCCTGTGCGCGCACACAAACACACATATACTAATACACAGGCACACACGTGCTCGCGCACACACTCACCCGCACACACATATATATGTGTGTGTGTGTTTGTGTGTGTGTGTGTGAGTGTGTGTGTGTGTGTGTGTTTGTGTGTGTGTGTGTGTGCATGCTCGTGCGTTTGTACGTGTGCATGAGAGTGTGTGAGCATCCGTAGGCATCATAGTCATTGCATGACTATGATGCCTACGGAACACTGAGGAAGGGTGGATTGTAGCTACCTCACCTAACAAACCTTTTCAAATGGGTAAATGCCGTCTAGAATACCCTAAATAAAATAGTGCATATAATGACCATATATTGCCTTGTCTCGTGGCCCAGGACCTGATGCACAGAGGTAGTAGCTACTGCATTTCGAATTACAGTCTTCATTCATACTTAAACCGGAATGTAATCTATTTGCAGCTATGGAACTTAATTCAGCTTAACTTGGCATTCTTTTGCTCTATGTGTGTGGGTGTGTGTGTGTGTGTGCATGAGTGCGTGTGTGCACTGTTCTGGTGGCTACGAGAGAATCTACAAAGCGGGCTGAGGGCCGACATGCCACCCTGTCTGGAAACCAAAGAGTTCTTATGGGTGATGTAAATGAAGCAATTATTTTGTGGCAAATGCCTGACCTGCACATTTGTTGACAGTCTCAAGATAACAAGAAAATCTTTAGTGAGTGAGGAGAAAGTGTTCTACTGGAAGCTTACTGGACAGCTTCGTGACCTGCCAGCTTCAGGTTTGAAGCATCACCACAGTCGTGGTAATCGAAGTGCTCACCGTGGGATCAACGTTTAGCAGACGTTTCTTAGCTCAGGATGAAGTGCGATGTCTGCCTCCGGTCAGGCGGCTGGTGGCATATCATATTGACTCCAGCCTTCTTGGGAAGCAACTTTGCTTGAGCACTTACCGCAACGACATCTACTCTCCTACAGCAAGCTGTGGCATATCCTTTTCAGTTGTCATGGGCTGCTACTTCAATGCTACTCACTTCCTCTGTTGGCTACCGAATGCGTACCGAAAGCCGCTTAGGCTGTGAGTGCGCTATACAAAACTCTCCTGCGTAACACCCACATGGTCTTTATAATAATAATAATAATAATAATAATATTGCACTTGATAAAGCGCCCTCAGAGAACTTAATCTCTTTCTAGGCGCTTTACATTTGCTGCAAAGTGATACGCAATAGAATAGTAAGTAAAATCATGCTTGAAAAACAAACAAAATGAATAACATGGTTAGGGGTTACATGCACTGGGTCAGCATGCAAATGTGGTTAGTGGCAGCATGAACAGTGTCAGCACGCATAAGCACATCGAGGACGAATCACAAGGACCCACTAAATGCTGTCCTAAATAGGTATGTTTTTAAGTTTCTTTTAAATGTGGTCAGGTCAGGGGATGTTCTGATGCAGGTCGGGAGGGAGTTCCAGGCTGTGGGAGCATACGAGCTAAATGCACGGTCTCCAAAGGATTTAAGGTTTGTACGAGGTAGTGGTAAACTGTTGGATTCCGAAAAGCGAGTGGTACGATGCTTGGCCTGATGGGGTAGTATCTCTGAAAGATAGGCTGGAGCCATAGAATGAAGAGACCTAAAAGTGAGCGACAAAACCTTGAAGTCAATCCGTTGCTTGACTGGTAACCAGTGCAGGTCGGCGAGAAGTGGAGTAATGTGGCAACTGCGACGCTCACGGCAGACAAGCCTAGCTGCAGAGTTTTGCACCAGCTGCAATCGCCTGATCGCACATGCTGGTAGGCCAGTAAGCAGTGAGTTGCAGAAGTCGAGACGAGATGTCACGAATGCATGGACCAACTTGGACGTGGTATCCTTATCTAAACAAGCCCTAATTTTAGCAATGTTATGAAGCTGAAAATAGGCTGATTTGACTGTGGAGCTGATGTGGTCGTCTAACGAGAGGTCGCTTTGGAATATGACACCTAGATTTCGAGCTGATGCAACTGGAGATATGCTGGCAGAGCCAATTTTGAAAGTCAGCCTTTCCAATTTCTGAATAACACTAGGTTTGCCCATAACTAGTAAGTTAGTTTTTTATCATCGTTTAGTTTTAGAAAATTTGCTGCCATCCATGATCGGATGTCATCAATGCATGCAGCAAGTGAGTTGAGAGAATTTGAGGTGCTCGAAGGCTGGGAGGGATCAAAGCAAAGGTACAACTGAGTGTCATCCGCATAGAAGTGAAAGCCTAGATTGTGCTTGGCAATCACATCAGCGAGAGGGAGAGTATAAACGGTGAAAAGGACCGGACCTAGCACAGAGCCCTGAGGTACTCCATATTTTAGAGGTACTTCAGATGATCTTTGTCCATTCACGTCAACACTCTGGAGTCTCCCACTGAGATAGGACCTGAACCACTGCAGAGCAGTGCCAGTGATGCCCAGGCGAGATGAGAGGCGCTCTAGAAGTACTTTGTGATCGATGGTATCAAAAGCTGCCGAAAGATCGAGCAAAACAAGAAGAGACACTCTACCCATGTCTGCATTCCTAAGTAGGTCGTTGTATACCCGAAGCAATGCTGACTCTGTGGAGTGATTAGCTCTAGAGCCAGACTGGAACTTACTAGCAAGGTGTGAGGTTTCGATATACGAGTTCAGCTGGTCTGCCGCGACCTGTTCCAGTGTCTTTATGACTTTGTGGAGTTACTGACGGAGATACATTACATTCCTCGACTGCCTTCCTCACTCAGCTATGCTTCTGATTTTCTCTTTATTTCGTGAGATGAAGTCTGTTGGCCACCGTATACACACCGAAAGTCGTTAAGGCTTTTAGTGCAGCTAATGAAAATTCACCTGCTTAACACCTACTTAGTCCTCGTGGCTTTGCATAGATAATGGATAGATGGAGATGCATTTACATTACATTATAACGCTTGTCACTGCTGCAGCCTTGACCTGGCATAGGTCACCGTCCGTAACATCATCAGAGAGAGTGCATCCATGGTTTGCTCACACAAAAAATGCAAACACTGGGCCAGTCTGTAGATCTAAGGTCACTTAAAATGAAGGGAACCCCGTATATTAGGAAATGCTGTAGTTTCTTGTTGAGCGCTACAACTTCACCGACCAAGCAGCCAGTGCCAACTGCAGTTGTGCGACACGACGTTCGTCACCGAATCGCGAGCGAAAATTACAGCCGTTTCGGAAATACAGAAAAAGCTTACCAATAGTTCGCGTGCTTCAAAAGCTTATTAAAAGAACTTGCTGCGTCTAAATTAGTTGCGGCAATCCAATCCAACACTCGCAACTTTTTTTTTACCTAGTGCATTGCAAACCACTGTATACGCTTCAGAGGCGAATTCAGCGTAGGATAATACGTTGAAGACCTAGGATCGTAGAGCGTTATAAAAACTAAGTATCTACAAGTGCCCTTGAATATTTTTACGATCGCTGCTTTTTGGTGAGCAAATGACGTAATTACGGCTTCCCAAATAAGACGTCAACAGCAAACGATTTATCAGTGAGCTTTTAAAGTTGCGTTACCTCGGAGAATGTATTTTAGGTCCACTTCTTTCACGATTTATACGTACCCTCTTGCTGATGCTATTTTCCATCACAATTTAGGCTTGCTTTTTTATGCGGATAAGAAAAAGCCATACCCGTATTTATATCCCTACCTACCAGCACCTCAAACTTTCCAACTCCTTTGCGGCAAGTGTCGCTGAAATTTAAACTTGAATGGCAGAATTTTTCTCAAATTTAATAACGCAGGACCCATTTAATAGCAATTGGCAAGCTTGGTGTCGCTTAGACACTGGAAAGCCTAACTCTCAAAATGGGATAGGCTTGCAAATTACCTCCGCTTGAAATCTATATGTTTGGTTTCAAAATATCTTTCTACTATGTGACAACATCGGCTCCACAGTCATGCTATGTCTCCTTTTAGCTACTTAACATTTCGAAAGTTCGTGATTCCTTAGATAAGGGTACCTCAGACAAGTTGGTCAATGCATTTCGGCATCCCGTCAATGCTTTTATAATTCACTTGCAGGTTTTCAGGTTTCCATAGACGTGCAATAAGGCGTCTATATTCGGTATAGAACACGGCCGCGAAGCTTGTCTGTCATTAGCATTGCAGCTGCCTCACTACACCGCTTCTCACCGACCAGCACTGGCTTCCCATCAAACTGCGAATCGACGTGAGGTTCTGTTACTGATTTTTTTAAGTTCCCCCATTCTCTTGAACCAACCTAGCTACCGAAAATTCTTTCTAATCTGGCTGGACATAGTTCCACCTGGTCTTCTGGCGCGACATTTGGCTACTAATAAAAATAATATCTTCTTTTAAAATTCTATCAAGTCAGGGAATGTCGCGAATTCAGTCGGGAGTGAGTTTTAGCTTTGTAAGCATATGAAAAAGGCAAGGCATCCAAAGTAGTCGAGGTTGGCAAAAAGGACAGCTAAATTACATGAGTCAGAAGAACCAGACGGTACGGGTAGGTCTCTAACCAAGCTCAAACCCTTTGAAGACCCTACTTTCAGTGGCTATGCTTTCAAAGACTGGAACTCACTAGCCACCGGCAGTACGACATTCCGTGGCAGGACAGCATTTAATAAAAGCCAAAACTATTCTGTCGCAATCAAATTTTCTGTGTTCTCAAATGCTAAATATATAACCATATATATACACACGCACACACACACAGACACACAGACACACAGACACACAGACACAGAGACACACAGACACACAGACACATAGACACACAGACACACACACACAGACACACACACACACACACACACACACACACATATATATATATCCAGGCTTTGGGCACACACACACACACACACACACACACACACACACACACACACACACACACACACACACACACATATATATATGTATGTATACCCAAAGCCTGGAGCTCCCTCCCGACTTGCGTCAGAACATCCCCTGACTTGATCACATTTAAAAAGAACTTAAAAACACACTTATTTATGACAGCATTTAGTGGGTCCCTATGATTCGTCCTTCATGTGCTTATGCGTGCTGACACAGAACATGCTGCCACTAACCACATTTGCATGCTGACCCTGTGCATGTCACCCCTAACCAAGTTGTTCATGTTGTTTACAAAGCATGATATTATTCACAATTCATTCGCATTTTCCTTTGCAGCAAATGTACAGCGCCTTGGAGAGATTGAGTTCTCTGAGGGCGCTTTATCAAATGCATTATTATCATATATATATATATATATATATATATATATATATATATATATAGGTATTTTATATGCTTGCCCAAATATAATAAAAATATAATTAATTTGTATAGCGCCCTAAGAGAACTTAATCTCTATTCAGGCGCTTCACGTAAGCCACGGGGCTCGAGCCCACGAACTCTGCAATCAAATACATTCACCTTGACCTTGGTCTGTATTCAACCGCAATCCCATATCCCAAAACTCATAAATCCCAAACTCATAAACCGATAAAACCATAACCCCGTAATAAACCATAAACCACATAGCTGACAGTACTGAAGCGAGGGAAATATAATTTACCTCCACCTTTAACTCTACCGAGCCTCGCGGACTAGGCGGGTGTCACGCTGAAGCGTTTTCCATCTATTGCCCGCTCAAAGTCAGAGTGCCTTTTGGTTGCGAATACGGGTGCTTACAGATTCATTTAAGCAGATCACAAAGCGAAGAGAAAGTGAGGTTCATAGCTCAGTCGGAAGGGCAGGCGTGGAAGTGAGTAGGATGGAAGTAGCAGCGAAGGACGGCTAGAAAGGACGAGACGCCGTTGGCGCAAGGAAGATGTGGGGTAAGAACTATGGAGGCGAGTGCCACAGTCTTAGGGCCAGCAGAGTACACGCATCTGTTATCAACGGAAGCTTTAAGCGCAGAAACGGGCTAATACCAGGCCCGTGACATGTTTGTGCATGACTGGCACACACGCAGCGCGAATCCCGGGGGGGATTATTAACCGCAACGATTGATTAGAGCATCCGGTCTAAGCTCCGCCTTTAAATAGGCACAATCTGCTCAATAAGTATCCTTCTCACTCAGTTCCAGAACAAAAGTTTACTGTGAACTTAATCTCTACGTTTGTGCCGCCTGTTTTGAGGAACCACTTTTTACTCGTCCTTAGTACACACTTGGACACATTCTATTTTACCTTGCGTATAACGATAACTACGCTTAGCAAACAGGCTCCTGCCGTATACGTTGGCGGGCCGGAGATTGGAACACCGATCTCAAGATATCTTGAAGAGATGAGTGCGTGGACGCAAGCGATGAAAGTCTGTACTAGTACCGGATGCCGAACGGAAGCGCCACAGCATGGCCGCTCTCTATCCAAAACGGGGCTGTGACGCCAGCGCTCCGGACGTGACTACCGTCGCGTAAACATGATGTATTAAGACGTTTGGCGTACCATGCGTCGATCAGCCGCTTACTTCACGTGTGTATGTTTTATGCCAATGTTAAGGATGACGAAATACGTAATGTCGCGTTTACTGGATGCGTGGGAAACGGTTTCAGCGGTCTTTTGAATTTACGATGCTGACGAACGTGAGAAGACAGCCCAATGCGTGCAGGCTCGCAAAAAGGCCGGTTGCCATCGTCGCATTGGCTCGGTCCGCACTCAAACAGTGGCGACTGCGCACTGAGAGGCTGCAGGAGAGCGGCGCGCGACGTGTTTTTCTGCTCGGCCGCTGCTACACTATGGCCCGAACTGGCGGGCTGGCCAATCTGCCAGCGCGATCGTTCGTTCCAATTGGGTTGCGAACCCGCGCTGCTGCAGCCAACTAGCGGGCGCAGACAGCAGCTAAACCTCTGCGGCCTTATACCAGGGCGCGCCGCTCCGCGATGCTTCTTGCCCCCTCGCGGGCGCGGCGCGACAGTTCTCCCGCTACATGCCCGCTAGGCGCGCCGAGGCCGGACAGCTTACGCTCAGCCGGCAAGCGAACGGCGCGCAGCAGCGTGTAACGGGCCAAGGGGGGGGGGTAGCTAGCGGCGGGACGGCGCGTACGCGAGGACGCTAGCCGTAGGCGAGCTGGGTACGTGACCGACCGTATTTCACCATTTGAAACGGAAAACGACTGGTAAACTAAACTTGAAGAAGCAGGATAGGATTACTGAAAAAACGGGGCACAGCACGGCAGGCGCTCTCAAGCGGCCGCCGAGCACCGCTAGCACGAGGCGACCCGCCATCAGCACGTCGAGGTACACGCGTAGCGCACATGGTCCTTTAAGACCAATCAGAATGAAGGCGGGTCCACTTCTAAGCCCTGTGATTGGTCGGCAGCGAGGGAGCGGCACGGTCGCTATAAGCCGGCCACTGCTGACTGGAACGGCGTGGTCGCTCCGCGTCTTGCGCCGCCAGTATCGACGATCGGCCTGTCGGCTCGAAGAGCAATGTCTTCAGTTATGGACGGAAAGGCTGAGAAAAAGGCGACTTTCTTTTTCGATGATTCGGAAGTGGCTGCCTCTGGCAAGGAAGATTCGTTCGCCCCCACCTGGACGAATGCTACTGTCTTGCCGAACGAAGAAGCCAAGGCAGCCGGCGGCTTGGATGTAAAGGTCGAGGTAGGAAACACGTTCGGTATTGGAAAGAGAGGGGACTCGCCAGCGAGGGGTCGCGGCGGGTGCTCATCTTTTTCTGTTGCATAGGTGTCCACCAATGTGGATGGCAAAATTGACGATGGGGCCGAAAGGGCATCGTTGCTGGCAGGAGCTACTGAGCTAACTGCCATAGAGGAGGATGACCCGTGGGCTTTGCCGGCGTTTGAGGAGTCGGTGGATAGACCGTGGTCTGGTGGGTACCTGCTACCGACCGGCAAATAGTGGCGCTCGGCACTCGTGCAAAGGATGGCTTGGCGGCACCGAGTAATTAAGCTACCCGGCGCCCTTTCTGTTAGAACGGGCTAGCCGCCGCCGCTTCCAACGACCCGCGGATTCAATAGTCCGCTCGTGGGGCTAATACGGCGCTGGCAGCGTTCAAATGGTATTGACCGGTCCAGTCGATGCCGACCTTCTAATTAATGGTGGGAGGCGGGGCTGCTTATCGGCGCTGTCTATCAATTATTTCACCTTGCTGGCGTCTCGGCTACTCTGTGCCAGCCGGCAAGCAATCCTAGCTGTTAACCACAATGAAGCGTGTTTGTGCAGTTTTTTCATGCCCTACCAAGTAGGCTTGTTCGTGAAATACCAGCGCCTGTAACGTTGCAGACTTGCCGAAACGAAAGAAAGCGAAAAAGATAGCGCTGGCAATTCTGAGACCAGTGGCACTGATGGTTTTACTTTACATCTTCGTATGCTCGCTTGACGTACTTACTGCAGCTTTTCGACTTGTCGGAGGAAAATTAGCAGGTACGTGACCAGTGCCCATTCTCTCTCGATTGCAAATTATGCCAGTCTCTGTGTGCTAAGTATGAGAAGATTCGTGCTATCTCATATATTAGCCATGTCTGTGTTGTGCTGAAATACCTCCGGTGAACTGCTGCCGATCATTGTAGGGGCCGCATTCCGAGAAGATGCAATTATTGCAAACCCGATTGCTGGGCTCATGGTGGGCATCTTGGTTACCTTGCTCGTGCAGAGCTCGAGCACCTCGACATCCATCGTGGTTGCCATGGTGGCCTCTGGAAGTAAGTATGCAGTAACTAAACTTGGCTCCCTTGTCATTCATGGCAATGGTGCCGATTGGCTGATGTTATGTTCCCATCTTCACCTGCAGTTCTCACTGTCAAGCTTGCAATACCAATTATTATGGGTGCCAACATTGGAACGAGCATAACGAATACCCTGGTCTCATTAGCTCAGTCGAGCGACCGAAATGCGTTCAGACGTGCATTCGGTGGCGCTACAGTTCACGATATGTTCAATTGGCTCACCGTGCTAGTGCTGCTTCCGCTCGAGCAGTTTACGGGTAAGTGCTGCCTGCAAATTCGGCTGCTGCTAGCTGTGCTTGGCCCCATCCTCTTTGGATGAGCAACATGAGCTATGCTTTTCTTGTAGGTTACCTCTTGCATGTAACTCAATTAATTGTCAACTCATTTGCACTCGAGACCAACAAAGATGCAAACAAGGAATTCCTTAAAACCATCACCAAACCGATAACTGACCACATCGTCCAGGTACTACTGCTAGGCCAAGCAGCTAAGGTTGTTGGGTTCATTAAGCAGGTGTCCACCATCATCCAGCATGCACTTGGTTTTAGCATGCTCTGTTAGCAAAACGCTCATGTCTGCTAGGCTTTCTTTGCAGCTCAACGAAACTGTGTTCACACAGATCTCCCTTGGTAAACCCTGCTACGAAAACACGAGCTTGATCAAGGCTAGTATGAATTTGTTTTTACTAATTTCATCTGTGGGCCTCAAGCTTTATGAAGCGTTTTTACTTACTTACCGGGTACTTATTGTTCCATAGGAATGGTGTGCCTTCACGGTGGTCCACGTGATGAATCGAACCGGCGATCAAGCAAGTAACGACACGTGTGTGGTGAAACCAATGAACGGCAGCATGTCAATTGGCACGAGGCAGTGTAAGCCCCTTGATTTTTCTTTTGAAGTGCACCCGGCTCGAATTGCTAGGTGTGTGCTCAATCTTGTGCATCGACCACAGGGCGCCCTGCACTTTCCAGGTGACACCAGCGACTTTTTCTTCAATCTCGATCTGGCCCTCAGCGACGGCGCCGTCGGCGGTATATTGCTGGTGCTCTCACTGGCCGCGCTAATCGGCTGTCTGCTCGGCATAGTGAAGACGCTCAGTGCCATGATGCAAGGCCAGGTGGCCGCGGCCATCCGCCGCACGGTGAATGCCGACTTTCCGGGGAAGCTGAGCTTCCTGACCGGCTACGTGGCGATTCTCGTTGGTGCAGCGCTCACGATCGTCGTGCAGAGCAGCTCCGTGTTCACGTCCACACTGACGCCACTCGTGGGCCTCGGCGTCATCACCATCGAGCGAGTCTACCCGCTAACACTCGGATCCAACGTCGGCACAACGTTCACCAGCCTCCTCGCCGCGCTTGCGGCGCCCAAGGACAAGCTGCCTCTCGCCATACAGATCTCGCTGTGCCACCTTTTTTTTAACCTGTCCGGTATCGTCCTGTTCTATCCCGTGCCTGTCCTGCGGCGGCTGCCCATTCGCCTGGCCAAGATGCTCGGCGACACGACGGCCGAGTACCGCTGGTTTGCCGTCGCCTACCTGCTCTTGGCCTTCGTGCTCGTCCCAGGCGGCGTTTTTGCGCTGAGCCTGGCCGGCACCGAGGTGCTCATGTCCGTCGTCGGTGTCGTCGCACTGCTCGCCGTTACCGTGGTCACCATCAACACGCTGCAGCGAAAGCGTCCACAGGCTCTGCCCCTCAAGCTGAGGAGCTGGGAGTTCCTGCCCCTGTGGATGCACTCGCTCAAGCCGCTGGACGACCGCATTCAGATGGCGTTGGGCCACTTCAAGCGCTCCTGCTGCTGCGCGTGTTGTCCCAAGTACAGCCAGCAGCAGCGCTTGGCCAGCGTGCCGAGCTCTGCGGACTGCTCGCCGTTTGGCAGCAAGAAACACTTTGTCAACGTCGGCGCTGCGCACTCGCATGCTGTGGACTCGCGAAGCACGTACAGGCACGCGTGCTTCAGGTCGACCGACAGTCGGCTGCCTCTGGTCTCGTCGCAAAGTAAGGTACCCCACGTGTAGTGGGGCAAGCTGCGAGAGCACATCCCGAAAGGTATGCATCCCCGATTTAGCTTCGTTCACGTCACCCGATCGTCAAGCAGAAAGCATGTCTCGTCAACTCACCTACTCGGAATCTCCATCCCAAAGAACCTGTTCGAAAGTCACCTTTGTAAATGCCGATCTGTAGCACTGGTGCCTGCGATAGGGCATGTCGTGCAGCTCAAGATGCTAGGCTCTCCAGTCTTGAGCATGTCGAAGCTGTCGAAATGCCAACGCGTTCCATTTTCGAACAATGCATGTCGATAAGCCTTTTCTTTTCATCGAAGAAGTTATTTATTTTGCATTTGTACTTTTTTGTAATGCCTGCCAGATGGTAGTGCAAACCTGTGCACAGTGACAACATTGCCGAATCCATCCAGTGCACTGCCCTCAAATAAACATCATGAGAGGCAAACCTTGCTTCAGCCCGTTAGCAAGCAGGACCTCTGGCAGTGCACCGTGAGCCGTTGCCTGGGTGACATGTTTGTGCTGTTAGACTACTCAGCACCGAGTTTGTTTAGCTTCACACTAGGCAGCCACATATGTTTCCAATTACATTGCTCACTGGGAAACTAAAATTAAACTTAATAAGGTACAGCCATAATTTTATGGTGATTTTACTAATTCTGATCTCCAGGATGCTTGCACTACGATGAAGCCGTCTACAATGCCATTGGTCCTAGATGTTATCAAAATTCGTTCGAATCTAAACGAGTTGAAAACTTTGTAACGCCAGTGAGTTTGGCTTGCGATTGAGGAATGCGACCCTGTTGCAATTTCGGTCCTACTGACACACATTGGGTTTACTAAAATTCTACCACTAGAGGTCCTCCTCATCAGGATCTGGCTGAGCCTTGGCAGACTAGCTAGTGACGATGGGTCAACCCAAATGATCTTAACTGGTTTACAGTATGAATGGTGAATTCAGATACGAAGCTGTCAAAGAACTCTCACGCCAGCCTCTCCCCTATCTAGCTAGCTGGATTCTGATTTACAGCTAGGTCTCCTAGATCCTTACGTTAAACCGACTAGCTGGCTGTTCCTGACAGTTGCTTAAGACCAAGGGAGGTTTGTGCTCAGCCTTTCACAGCTATGTTTTTGAATTTTCCCCCCAGAGCAAGTGTGGTGGGCAAGCCCCTAGCAAGCATATACAAATGGCTTTTAGGTCAAAGTAGGTAGGGATTCACATGATAATAGAAGGAAAAGGTATACGCTTTCATACTGCTCTACGAGAACTCAGACGACTCAATGGTTTAGGCCACTGGTTAAGGCGCTCGCCTAGACCAAGGTCAAGATATTTGGTCGTGGGCTGGAGCCCCGTGGCATATATGAAGCATCTGAATAGAGATTAGGTTCTCATGGTGCTCTAGCCAAATGATTTGTCATATTCAAATCTCTCCATAGGCACATCCATGCCGGAAAGGAAGTATTTCAATAGCTAGATCAATTTCAGCACACTAGTACATTAAGGAAAATTCACAGAGAAATTGCTTTGAGGAACAGGTGGGTTTTTAGCTTCGTTTTGCATATTCAGTCAGCCTATAAAGCAATATATTTGTCGGTATTGAGTTACAGGCTTCGGGAGGGGCATAGGAATAGAAGGCAGGGGATTTTAGGTTGTTAAAGCACAGTCCAGCCATAAATACATTTATGGTGATTAAAAACAAAAAATAAAGAACCGAATTTTTGAAGTAGGTAAGCTTGAGTAAGAGAGTGACAGGACCAACAAATGAGTAACATGACCTTGAAATGGTTGTGCTACTCGACCGTATGCCACTGCAGGTCAAAGAGACAGAACATGATGTGGCGATTCCCCAGCGATCACGACAGACAAGCCTAGCTGGTGAGTTTTGCACTCTCTGCCGGCATCTAATACCAGAGGCAGGATGGCTTGCAAAGAGTTACAAAAATCTAGATGGATGTCACAATTGTATTAACTAACCTGGCTGTGGTGCCCTTATGCCTGAGTTGGTGCAATGCTATACGGCTGAAAGAGAGTAGACATACTGAAGCTGCCGAGGTAAGGCAAATAAGTGTGTGGGGGAAATTCTGTGGTGGGTCTACAAGGGATATGCAGGCCAAAGAACTCTTGTGAGGGTAAGTGTTTCGAGCAGCAGAAAATAGCCAAAGACAATGCATGGCTACGATCGATCGTTGGCAGGGCCACAAAATAAAAGCTTGCTTACATTCGCAAGCAGTGACTGACGTTCATGCAAAAGCACACTTTCATGCAAGAGTTTATTGCAAGAGTCTAACAATCCAAAACTTAGCTCGTTAAGTCAAAGCGAAAACTGCACGCTGCTCGCGACTGCCGTGCTGCTGCCTTTTCCCGACTTCTTTTCGGCAAGTACCGGCAAACACCTTATGAGGTCTCGAACCGCTGTGGCCGTGGGTTGGGGGAGAGACTAGGAAATGTCATTAACTCAGCAGCTCAGCACGAGGTGCAAATAAGCAGCTGGCATACTTGACAGAATTTGCAGCCAAACAGCTTACAACTTCCTGCAAGCGATTATGCTTAAGGCGTGAGGAAAGGCACACACACAAAGCAGGCAGTTCGAGCTTCTCTCCCTCATTCAAGGTGGGCGCCTCCTGACAAAAAAGAGACAGCTGTATAAGCCCATGGCCACGAAGCCCACTTACAAGAATCCCTTGCCGCCAGCCAAGTGCAGGCAGGAGTCTTTACTATCAAAAATTGACTCGTCCTACTAACCTGGCTCCGTCTAACGAAGAAAAATCCAATGAGGGCTGTAGGGGCTGCAAGAGTACTCGATGGTGCTAAGTGCTAACGATGTGCCTTACACCTTGAGGGTCGGTATGGCATAAGCCTCCGCAACGAGGGAAGATAACGTTAAACGTTGATGTTTTTTTTCTCATTTTTGATACAGGCACACTTTTTCACTTTTTCCGAGAGCGCAGGAACCTCAGCCAACCAGTAAAGACTGTCGGCTTGCTCATGCTTTTCCGTTTCTTCAGCGGTTGGTATTAATAGCAAACACTGTGGGGCTTATCGAGCGACTTCGTATTCTGTTCAGTTAAGGAGAGCATAGATAAAGTCAGAAGCAAGGGCTACACGCACGTGCACGGGGATAAAGTCCGCACGCGCGCCGAACTCCACAGTAACGACTGGACCCGGTTAGCCGAAACCAATAACAGAAATAAACTAAGTGGGGTCGCACGGGCAGCATGGCTGGGTCCGTCTCGTCGTCAGAGGCACCAAAACTTTCTGACTTATTTGATGAAATATATTCATGTTACCGCCAAATTGATTCAAGTGAGGAGTCGTCTAACTCTGAATCCGTACAGGTACAGTTTAAGCAGCTTACGCTACGCATACGTGGTTCTCCGCGTCGCTCCACTGCCTGCCTGTGCCGGCCAGTCCTAACAGGTTACGGTGTCACGCAATCATGCTAACGGTAGCGCGTTGTATTGACTCTGCAGCCTATTGTTTCGCAAGGTTCACCACGAAAATTAAGTGGACATATATAGCTATTTGAATTGATCTGACCCCAATGGAAATTTTCTTTGGGAATGCAGGCGCACTTCTGCCTCTTAAATGCATCATCGCTCCGTCGGGAGATGGCCCCTGGAGTTGCACTACTATTATGACTTCCATCCTTTGCGCTTTTGCTAAAAGTCACTCGTTTGCTGTTGTATATGTACCTATATTGCGTATGCTTTTCATCCACATTATTTTATCGATCCTTCTCCTGTAGTCGGCACAGGCGAACATTCAACGGGGCCCAACTCTGATGTCGCCTTCATAACGTACAATTGTTTGCCCTATGTGATGTATCGCCGTCTGTAACTCCGTAAAGCCACAAAGCCTAAGTGGTTGTTACGCTGAGAAAAAAGAGCTTCGTATAGCGCACTCTAAGCCTAAACGGCTTTTGGTACCGCATTCGGTAGCCAACAAACTTCATCTCGCGCAGCAAAGAGACAGTGAGAAGCGTAGCTGAGCCAGTAGGGCATCTAAAGCAGTGAGTAGCATGGAAGTAGCAGCTCGGGACGGCTGGAAGGATGTGCCATAGTCGGCAGTATGCGTCTGCCTCATCTATGTTGTAGTGAAGCCGTCAAGTTCGTCTTTCTTTGGCATATGCGTTTGTGTTAAGTATAACCCACTTGGAAGGCTATGTCAGACAGACGCGACTGTATTGGAGTAAATTTGTATGGTAAGTGATGTCTAGAGTGTGAGTACACTAGAAAGGTGTGCCTAGCAGGCTTACACAGGCTTCGATTGCCCGACAGTCAGCCCGTTGACTGAACGAATACAGAATAATGGGCATACACCATTTGCAACATTGTGGACCACTCTTTCCTCGCAGTTTTTAGATATGCTGGAAAGGAAGCTTGCCCGTTGATTAATTAAAACTTTCTCAATTTCAGTAGGCGTAAGCAGATAATCATCACACAGACAGAAGAAATTCTGAGAGGAATGCTTGGTTTTTTAATTTTACTTTACGTGTCAGTTAGTTTTTAGCAAGCTTTAGGCTTTGGAAGCATAGAAACTTAATGTACGGTAAGTCTCCAAAGGATTTAAGGTTAGTTCGAGGCAAAGCTAGACGACTAGAACCAGAAGACCAGGTGGGACAATGCCTAGTCTGATTATGAACTAGTTGTGATAGATTGGCAGGAGCAAGAGAATCAAGGCACATGAAAAAGTCACTGCACTACTTGCTGGGGAGCCTGTGCAGGTCGGAGAGAAGAAGTGTAATGTAGCAGTAGTGATGTTCATGAAAAACAACCCTTGCTCACGAGTTGTGCACAAACTGTAGGCATCTAATTGCTCAGGTCGCAAGACTTGTGAGGGAAAAGTTACTGAAATGTAGACAATTTCAGCAATGAATGGACCGTGGTGGCTGTGAAGCCCTTATCAACACACTGCCAAAATTTCACTATGTCATATAGCTGACAGTAGGCTAGCATTATTGCTTAGCCGATGTCATCTAGTGCAAGGTCATTTTGGAAGAGTGCAACCAGGTTTTAAGCAGAAGCTAGTGGAGATATGTTGAGCAAGTTAATTTGATATCTAGGCTTTTTATTTTCAGAGTGGCACTAGGTAAGCTAGCAGCTGTCATGTTGGTTTTTTAGTTTTTCCATTTGGGAAAGTTAGCTGTCATTGAAATGTGAGTGTCACCAATACATGCTGCAAGGCAGCTAAGTGTTGGAGGTGCTCGAAGGCAGGTAGGGATCAAAGCACAAATGTAGTTTACTGTCATCTGCACTGAAATTAAAGCCTATATTGTGCATGGTGATTACAATGACAAATGGGATGGTATCAGTCGGGAAGAGAAGTGGACCTATAACACATCCTTAGAGTACTCCTACTTAAAGGCTCATCAGATGACCATTACGATAGGGTTAAGTAATCACAGCTTCATTAACTCCTTGTAATATATCAGAGTCACAGTTAGTCAAATTGAAGCCAGGTATTCTCATATACCTAAGTGGCCTCTGCTTAGCAATGTTGTTGTTAATTGCTAAAATCTGTTAAGCTCAAGTGCCACGATTGAAATGTTCCTTAATACCTCCAATGTTGTACTATCGTGTGGTATAGTAAGCAGTAGTCTGACAAAAAGCAGCACCTAATCAGTATATGCAGGTACTGGTAGATACCAACTACTGTGTACCAGTTGCACTAGCATTTATGAGCTGATGGGGCTCGTATGATTTTACTAGGCTTCGAGTTGGGTTTGGACGATTGATAGTCGTACTTATTCAGCTAGACCTTCAGAGAAAATCTTTGTACTTAGCTCTCATATCTGTTTCCTGAGGCTACAGGTTTAGCTCCCAAGGACGACACGATAAGCCTTTGTTTCTTTTTGTGCAATGACGTACCTTTCGGGGTTTTTAGTGCTGTATTAATTGGTCACATGGTCGAGCCAAATTCTTTTCGGTACCTGGTAACACAGCAGCAGCTACAGAAGCTACCTGCTGCTTCATATGTAGGAGGACACGACTTTAGAGTTTCATATTTTTTGCTGTAGGGACTTGGCTTTCGTTAAGAAAACTTTCGTTGGCTCTTCCTTTTGGTCGCACAATAATTGCCCAGGAGGTAAGGTGCACGCTCTTCACAATAAAGTCGTGGGTTCGAATCCTGCAGTGAGCGATCCTTTAATGCCAACCGTAAGCAGTGTTGATAGCCATTAAGGCTCTTCGGCTGCTATACAAAGTTAAATCAGCTAGATTTTTTTTATTACAATCCTGTTAACTTCAAAAACTCGATTGCTACAGAACCTTCCCACTGCACTCCTGGAAAAGAATGAGGTAGTAAAAGCAGAACACGAAGTAAATGAACCGTAGTACTAAAAATGTAATCCTTACTATACTGTTTGAAAAGTTCGGCAAACGTATGTCCGTTGACTTGTCGGCACCGACCAGGTGTGTGCACCCTGCCCCCCAGACCCCTTGATATCATTTTGCTCCTTGCGCGAGGCTTAGACTTCTCTGTCTCATTCTGTTGTGCCACATGAGGTGGTGTCATCTGATCTCAGCTATTTTGACTAGCACAAACCTAAAGACCAGGAGTAGCATTTGCTAGGTACTGTCCTGCATTGCTTGGCAGTCTTGATCGATTTCGCTGAGCCGAATAGCTCGGCCTTGGTATGGATGACTGTGCCGAGCTACAACGCAGCGTATGCATTTGGCCGTTTCTGGCTTTCGTTCTTGGGATTCAGTGTGACCACCAAGCTGTAGTCTTATGTTCGCTTTTCTGTGTAAGCCCATAATGGTGTTCATATGCTACCGTCTCGATCTCAATGCATCATAGTTGCTGCCATTTTTTGCATCAATATCGGGTGCCTGGTTGAAGCATTCGAAACCGGTCAGAACTTGTCTCTACAGTTCTCGAAGGAGAAGCACTGTGACAGCGCACAGAGCAGGAGTAGAAGCTTTTCGAATACGGGAACTCGATTCAATCTTGATCGTTATCGTGTGCGTTTGGTTATCAATTGCTTCGAGGCAGCTGCCTGCTCGCTTCCCACCTTTACCTTGCGGCTGCAGAGCACCTACCTCACTGGTTTTGGATCCTGCTAATGAGCCTAGCTGATTTGTCGTTTGATAGAGCCTGCCATGCGTCATTCGTCTAATGCATTTGGATATTCCTTTGTCCTCCATGACTAGCAAAGCAGCCCCACCTTCGGACAATGGCCTACCAAGCTGTCGTGAGTGCTTGCTGTCAGCTGACATGTGGAGACCACCACTCCCTATCGCTGTGCACTTCTGTAGTGTCGATGACAAGTCCCACAGTAAATTAGCACGAGCCCTAGTCGTGCGTGAATTCAGCAGTGACTCGAGCCAAGGCTATTCGGTGTAAATAGTCCCACTCGCCTTGCACTCAAGGGTCACGAGCTGCCTGGAAAAGTGAGGGAATCAGGGAATCGACTAATTTGAATACGTAGAGCCCCAAAGAGCCCCGATGGCCGTTAGAGGCGCTACTGCTCTTTTAGCCAGTGTAGCCGCTGGCAAGTGTCTGAGGAGGTGGGTGGTGTAGCAACTCCAAAGCGAAAGAGCAAAACCGCATGCCAGTCTTTAGTAGGGAACGGTCCGGGCAAGAGAGCTTGGCAAGCCGTTCTGCGGAGGTTGGGTTAGCCAAGCTGCCTTGGCTAGACATTCCTCACTTTCGAGTGACATGCTCAGCAGCAGCAGGCCTTCCTTCTCTCCTCCTTCCTCCCCTCCCCCCCCCCCCGACCGTGGTCCACGAAGCAAGTGGCCCCTCGACTGTTTTTGGTAGCCTCACCTCACCTAGCATAGCTTCTTTCTGTTTAGGCTCATGGATGGTTTCTAGCCAGCTGCCCATCCGAAATAGGAGCATCCCACATTCGCAGGGCCCACTGGAAAGAGGAGTGCGAAGCCCCTACCAAGCAGCTCCAATGCTGCCGTGCAGTGCACCCCACGGGGAGGAATGGTCCAAAGTGTCTTGTGGATTGGAAGTGCTTGTGAAAAGGTTTGATCAAGGAGCTAAATCGCAAGCTGAGAGCAGTCCCAAGGTGGTAGTTGCAAGCAGGTGTTGCTTTTTGTAAAGGATCAGACTTAACTGTATGTCCAAGAGAGTTCGTGTGCCATTCTTGATGTGAAGATATGGCCTCAATTGTTTCCTAGATGTGTGAACGGATGGGCAGTAGCCAAGCATGATGTGCAGCACTGCTCACACATAGTATGCATAGAGTGTATAGATAGCACTCATAGATAGCATAGATAGTGCTCATAGAGAGCACGCACACCGCTTGTGGTGGATTTGACTGTATGTCGATCGATTAGCTGTCCTGCGTGTAAGTATGAAACTAGTCGATGCAGCAGAGTGTACAAAGCCGTTGTGCTTCATTCAGTTATGTCTTCATGCACTTCGATCTGACTCGTGATTAAGAAATAAGCTGTGCTGAAAGCCGGTACAGTGTGGACTACATGCCCAGTCGTGGTCTTATTTGTTTGGGTAAGGGGTCAAAATTCGTATGCTAGAGGATGTGGAAGTGTGCTTTCCCGAGTTCTGGCCAAGGACTGTTCCTTGTTAGTAGGTGGTCTTCCTTATGCTGAGACTGGTGCCTGCCATATTGGGCTGTTATGAACAGCTACCTGGATGGACCGATCAATCGAGTTTCTTTGAGCTTGGGAGGTGCCTTACCTAAGCAAACCCCAATTGTTGCCATGTTGTGAAAATTCAAGTAAGCAGACATTAACTGAACCATCTGCACTGTCACACTGTCGACCGAGCCCAAGATTCGTCTAATAATAATAATAATAATAATAATAATACATATATATATATATATATATATATATTTATATTTATATTATATTTTATTATATATTTGATATAGCTCCATCATAGACTCAAGTGCCTATTTGAGTTCTCTGAGGGTGCTATATCAAATGTATTATTATTCTTATTATTATGAAACCAATCTCGTGCTCGGTCGGTAGTGTGGCAGTGCAGATGATTCAGTCAATATCTGCCTACTTGAATCTTAATAACATGGCAAAAATTTGGGTTAGTTTAGATAAGGATTCTACAGCCGAGCTGGTCCACCCATTCATGATATCCTATTCACACTTGTGTGACTCACTACATATAGGTCTTCTTGTCAGTGCAATAAGATGCCTACAGCTGGAGCAAGGCTTGTCTTTCGTGATCGTTGCCACTGTCGCATTATGCAGCTTCTCGAAAATCTCATAAACCAGTGTATTGACTGTAAGACTCGGTAACTCACTCTTAGCTAACTTGATTATCTGGCTCCAGCCTACCTACCTCTGAAATGCTTTCTAATCAAGCCTCCCATTACTGCGCCCACTCTTCTGGCTCTGCACAGCCGGTTGTGCTTCTAACGAATTAAAACCCATTAGAGACAATGTCTTCAGTTTCTGTGTTCCTCAAGCCTGAAACTCATTACCATCTGACATCAGATCATCTTATATGACGACATTAAAAAAGAAGCTAAAAAGCTATGACATTCTTCTATTTCGTATGGAAAGTGCAGAAAATCTAAAGCCCCTAGAAAGAGATTGAGTTCTCTGAGGGCACTTTATCAAGTGTGTTATTATTATTATTAAGTGTGTAGAAGGAGCGCTGGTTCTTTTGGGGTGCTAGGTAAGTGTTTCATTATGAATATTCCTATTAAAAAGTGTCATAGACTCATTTAGGGAGCAGTAAGGGCCAAACTGCCTTGCAAAAAATGGCAATCATTAATACTTTGGCAGATTATAATAATTATCGACTATTAGTTAAATGAAAATGTTCAGCATTTATGAAAGATACAAATTCCTTAAGTAACAATGATTTTTTTGCATTTTCACTGAAATTACCTAAGAACTCAAGCCTGGCAGACTTGGTAAGACGATCCCATTTCAAAGGAAATAGGGATTTAAGCATTCGTCACTTCATCGTGTTCCAGTATGTCCATACTTGCATGTAACTTCAAGTTGCATTATTGAATTTTGAGTTCTTAACCTCGGATGTTGGGACGCATACAAGGCTAGTGGGAAGGGACTTTTGGGTCTGCTGCCTTGCAGCTTATTGCCAATCTGGAGACACCATTAATTTTGATGTTAAAAGCTGAGTATAATCTTAAATAATGCTAGCTGATTTAACAGCCTCATTTTGTATTAAAAAGTATTAGCTGATTTAGCAGCCTCATTTTTATAGCAGCAGAAGAGCCTAACGGGTCTCACCACTGCTTAATGATGGCAATAAAGGATTGCCCACTGCAGGATTCGAACCCACAACCTCGGTCGTCAAGATCGAGGACCTTAACTTTTATCACGGCCATTTAGTGTCTGCTCAGGTCAGCCCCACATGCCTCTATAGATGCTATCTGAGGATTATTAGCTCGGCAAGCTTGCTGATGGTTTGCAGCTCTATTTTTCCCTAGGACATCGTGGCTTAAAAGCAAATAAGGAAGGGTTCTCCCTCGTTAAAATTGCTAGCAAGCAGAGCATGCATCTGAAACTGCATTCGATTCAAATAGACCTCCTTGGCATGCCTGGTAGTGTACAGTGAGTCGTGATATCACACTTGGTATGGTGGTTGCTTTTCGCGACCTCGGTCCCGAGGTTGTGGTTTGAATCCTGCGTTAGGTGATTGTGTATCGTCACGGCAAGCTGTGGTGATAGCCATAAAGGCTCTTCTGTCGAGATGTAAAAGAGGCTGTTAATCAGCTATATCAGTTATATCAGCTAGTACTTTTTTAAGCATTTGCTGCTGCCTATGTATGTCTTAAGCCTGAGGTTCGTAGCACTATAAAGGCTACACACCCATTTTAACAGTTAGCCAAGGTTGTTTGAGTGCAAACCACGATCACAATTGCAAAGCTGCCTGTTTTTCAGAAGAGATCATTGATAAGAAATGATGAAAAGGATGTCCGCCCAATGAACTGTCTGGCTGCCTTCGAAAGAGTGCTGCTGCGCTGTTCTTTTATGAACCTGTGGATCATAGCATCCTGAAAGGAGACTCGGTGTTCTAGCGTGTGCACACACACACACGACTATGTGTTGTAAGGGCATATTAGGCCTATTGTGCTGCTTAATCAGCAAGGGTCATCTGTTCATCTGGCTGAGTACTTTCGATCCAGTTGCAAACGCAGGTTTTCGATCTAGCCGTAGTATATGGACAAGTGCGCGTCGCATTGTGTGCAGACTCGTGATCTTCTGTATTTACTGCCTACTACTTGGAATAGCTTGGCTAAGTTTATATGGCACTATTCCTATGATAAAATCAAGAGTGAATAATAGTATCGTTTGAGTTGTGCAACCAATAAAGCTTTATGATGCTCTCTCGTCGGCTGCTGTGCCACTTGGCTGGGATGCCATAAGCGACGAAGCTTTCGACGAAGACAGCAGGATGACCTAGCTTGATTAAATGTGCATCAGCTCCACCTTGGATCTTATTGCTATTTTTTGGGTCACCCAATGGTAATATAGTACTCCCTTTGGGCTTTCTCGGTCGGCTGTCTGACTTTAGAGTGTCATTATTGTAAGGTCACACCTGTTTAGCCGTGCCTTATCTTAGAAGTAAAAGTCAAAGGCAGGCCGATGTCTGATCCACGGTGAAGTGCTTCTAACCCTTGCCTTACACTTGGCAGCTTCGAGTTGTGTAACAGTGCAGTACCGGGAGAGTTGCCCTTTGCCAAGTTCCACAATGGCTAGCCTCTGTGGTCTCAAAGTCAAAGACGTTACACAGCAAATTAGTCGTGGTACAACGCGACTAACTTTCGAAAACTGGGATGCAGGTTACACAGAGAGAATGTCATTCCACGCCGGCTTCTATTGTCCCCCACCCGATAGGTCCTGCCTGAGCTGTGCCCTCGTCAGATCTCACACTGCTGTGAAATCTTGCTGGTACATTTCCTGTTGGGTAGGCTTTTGAGTCTTTGGGAGGCAATAAGCTTTCATCGGATCAGACTCGGTTGGTGGGTGAGGCCAGGTTACTGCAATATTAGCCGACCAAGCACCCCAAAATTAGCTCTGAAGGGACAGGCAGTGCTTTTGGTCGGCATTGGTAAATGACGAGACCGACGTGCAAGGGTCCATGGAGAATGGGGGGGGGGGACTGGAGCAAATCTATGTCGTCGGGTTAGAGAGGAAGACCCAGCATCTTGGTAATATTTCCCAGAAGACGTCCTGGTAGTCCTTCCTCCGAGGCATGACCAAGTAACTTGACTGGGGCCTGTACTTATCGGCTCCTTTGAGCAGCGAAGCTCACTAGCAACAGCCGGCAGAGGTGCTCTGCCACTTGGTAGTTGGCGAGACCAGCCGGAGCCGACCATCAGGGGCGTTTATTTGCCAGTCTATGCCGGCCGACTCAGCTGAACTGCTGGCCGACGAAGTGCACTGCCCTTCATACTTGATAAGCGCGAAACTGCCCACCGTAAGTTGGCGCAATTGTTGCCTCGGTGCTGGCCGGTTCGAGTGCGATTGGCTTATGCAGCTAAAGTGCAAAGACTTTCAGCTTCTGCTTGCATGAGAGAGACACACGTTGAAAGCCCTGTCAGAATCTGCAGCTGCCGTGCCATGCTCTTTTCGAATGTGCAAGTGTCCTCGCTGTTATCATCTATCCATATATGTATCTCATCGGTCGATCACTTAGACTTGCCGGCTCGGCTGCGCTGGTTCGTGAGCTGCTGCTGCCCGCAGAGCGGTAGGTAGACTCGAAATAGGTTGCTGTGGATTGCAGAGCCGAGTTCTGAATGGAATCGAGAAGTGTGAATTGGCTATCAAGCTGGTGAACTCGCTCAACCTTTTCACGAGCAACGAGAGCCTTGAAGAGGTCGCCACCAATGAGCTGAAGTAAGAGCTGTTTTGTTTTCATAGGCATGACATGGTTTCATACTTGGTGCTGTCAGCCCCTTCGACCGGTCGTGTACCATTTGCTGGCTCTTTGGTAGTGCCGGCTGGCTGTTGTTAAATCTCTGCCGATTTGATTTGAGCTTCCCTATAGTTAATTGATTCTGAAGTATATATCGTTCGTTTGTATATCGCCTTCAGAGAACTGATTCTCTATTCCGGCGCTTCACTTGTGCCGAAGTTCTCAAGACCACAAACTCGGTCTTCAAAGGCAGAGTACCATAAGCCAGGGCTAACACCTAGCCCGGCTGGTGCTTATGTATATTAGACTAGTGAGCTTGAGTGGTGAGCTTGAGAGCAGGCAACCAATGACCTTACCTATCAGCTAGTCAGAGAATGAACCATGATTTATGGCAGGTGCAGCACTGGATTTCTGCCATACTGTGTAGGCCATTTACTGGGCCCAATGGCTATCAAGAGGAGCTAGAGCTGTTCGTTTGCAGTTTCAGCTGGCTGTCATTTTAGCAAGCCTGCAGGTGCTGTCGTCTGTTTGCTGTCTGGCTGGCCCCAGCAGCTGTGTACAGTCTTTGGCTATAGTACAAGTGCCCTACTGATGCTGTTTATATGTTTCTTTAGCCGTGACTCACCGAAGTCACCAAAGGACTCAAAGTGATGGTCCATCAGCTGAATCAGTGGTTAGTTTATAATGGTCCAGTTAATGGTGGGACTTTTTTCACCGATCACTTGACACGTTAGCATAACCAAGCGATCTGCCACATCTACTGTCGAACATGAAGAAAAGATGGCGACCTGTAGGGTGATCCAAAAGTGCAGGTTCAATAGGTGGTAGGGTATGTGACCCCACTTGCTCATTCCTGTGAACAACCCTTGAAGTAAATTACATAGGACTATGCCGTCATCAGCGAGAGTTTTCTGTCAAACATGCATGCAACACGGAAAGAGTGAGAAACGTGGTTGAACTAGGTGGACGGTCTGAAAGCAAGCCATAAAGAAGTTGCAGTGGAAGATGGCTGCAAGGAAATGTCGTAAATCGGTGCTGAAGACTCGATAGCGTCATCACACAAGAGCTGTGGAAGGAACTTCCTCAGTATGCGCCAGCAGAACAACTGTTCAGTAAACAGGCTGCCAAGAATTGCTGTCTTGGCTTGACCCGAGAAGGCGTGGCACGAGGAGCTTAAAGCTGCTGTCAAGCTTCAGCTAGATGTGCATGAGCCTAGCCGGGTAGGCGTGGCAGGTGATGATTAAAATTCCGACCTTTATCCACTGCGATTACTGAATAAGCAAGACTTGCCGTCTAAACCAGGCTTTAAAGAGTTTGTGGCATGAGGTGTTTCTGTTAAGTTAGCCTTGATGAGCCGTGATGGCACACTAGGGAAGGCGGTTAGTTTACACGACCTTGGTCCCGAGGTCGCGTGGGTTCGAATCCTGCGATGGGTGATCTTTGATTTGCCACTGCAAATGGTGGTGATAGCCATAGAGGCTCTTCTGTTGCTATACAAAAGATGCTGTCCAATCAGCTAGTTTTTTTTTAAATTTCGGCAGTAGGGCACTGAGTGGCTTTCTTTTTTTGATAGTTTTTCTCATTTTCTGCAATTGGTATGCTTATATTCTGCTTGCTTTGCTCATTAAACTCATTGTTTCTTCCCAATACATTTCTGTGAAATTTTGCCGGTTCTCAATGGGGGCAAAACCACAGTCCCGCGAAGAATCATGGGCAGAGTTTATTGATGCATTTCCATTGCTTACCAAAGGCAGGCTAGGCACATTCAATTTTAACTATGAGAGTGTATATTGTATCTGTCTATACAAATTAGCAAATAGTCTCCTCCTGCTTTTTGACATACCGTTTATCGTAGTTTTACAGTTGTAGTAATGCTATAAATATTACAACAGCCATAGCATAAGCATGACTGTCAGGGACTGTGCAAGACCAACTGGATTGATGACCCTATATCATTGTACTATAAATATCACAACAGGCAAATCGTAAGCATGACTGTCAGAGGCTGTGCCGGACTAACTCGGCTTGATGAACTCTGTTGATATTGTTCGTATGTGAATTGTATGTATGTGCTTATACATATTTCTCTCTTTCTCTCTCTCTCTCTCTCTCTCTCTCTCTCTCTCTCTCTCTCTCTCTCTCTCTATATATATATATATATATATATATATATGTATGTATATATATATATATATATATATATATATATATATATATATATATATATATATATATATATATAGGCTCTGTGGGCAGCCATTGGCTTACCCAATCTAATCATACACTCAACCGCAGAAGTATGGCTGCAACTCCATTCGAGCAATAAGAGGGTTTTCTATGATGACAGCCATACGAAAAGTTACACGTAGCATGTACAAATAGTTGTCGACATATATAACCACTCATGTGGAGCTCCACCCACAGTGCTTATCTGCCACGGGAAAGATAAAGGAACTAAATAGGGAAATTGAAGGCTAAATCGGTGTCTATCACACGATGGGTCTTCTCAACGTGAAGGTGGCTCAGAAGTTTGGTTTCAGTCTGAAGGATCGGTCAGGTATAACCTGACGTATTTTCAGGGTGGTAGAATGGCCGTCTTACCGCACTCTGGCCGCCCGCGTTCTACGACAAAAAAAAAGATGATCGTCTGCTAAAACTGGCTGCACTGGGGCGAAGGAAAGCACGACTTTAAGCTCTCTCTCCAAGACCTCAGAAGAGGCCACCAGCAAGGCTGTATGTGTTGATACGGTCCGTAGGAAGCTTACGGAGGAGCATTTACAGAAGAGTTAGTAAACGCAAGCCGTTGATTAACGAACGACAACGAAAGTGCTGTCGGCAGTGGGCCCGAAAACACGCCCACAAAACACTTTACAGCTGCTGGCTGGAGCAGTATTCTAGGGACCGATGAAAGTAAAGTTATGGTCCACGGAGATTGCAAGCAGATGAATTTTGTCAGTCGAAGAAAAGGTGAAGAGTAGCTACCGGACTGCTTGCAATCTATGCTAAAGTAAGGAGGTGGAAGTGTGCTTGTTTGATCTTATTTTTTTTTAGTTCTGGTGTAGACCTCCACACCAAATCAACGGGATTATTTACAGGAACGTATTCATAGACATCGTCAACAATGTTGGCATGCCCTATGCCAGAGCTCTTGTGGGGGAGGACTACGTTTGGCAAATGGAAAATTATCTCAAGCATACTGAAAGTGCAATGAAGCAATTCTTCACCGACTCAGGTGTCCGAGACCTTAGTTGGCAAAGCCAATCTCCCGATCCAAACCATATTGAGCATCTGTGGGGCAGGTTAGAGTGCTCACTTAAAGCTGAGAACAGCTTCGTCTTCTCCCGAGCAGCTTTTTGGTCGGCTTAAGCATCTGTGGGACTGCATTACTCCGAATGTTTGCCCAAAGCTGACTGAATCAATGCCCTGGCAAATACATGAAGTCATAAAGAACAGGGTTGGTCCGACCTCTTATTGATGTGAGTACCCATTAATGCATGTTTAACCTTTGTTCTGATAATAAAAAATATTAAAACACCCGTGTGCATGTTTTCAGTGCTGTTCGAGGAAGAGCGACGAGCGAATCAATCACCTGATAGGATAGCGATTGGTGGTGGTACCTATTCACCCTCGTAAATACTTTTGCGTTTGAGTGTGTGTGTGTGTGTGTCTATATATATATATATATATATATATATATATATATATATATATATATATATATATAGAATATATATATATATATATATATATATATTCATCTACACACACTCGAGCACTTAAGCACTAGTACGACGTACTGTAAAAATCTTGGCCTGCCATTCTTAGGGCCGCAGATGTGCTGACAACGATGCCTAACCTATGGTTATCGGCAGGCAGAAATGCTTTGAGAAGCTTCTGTTGCAGCTGCTGGATAGCTTTACCCACTGCTGTTTGCTCTGTCAGTCATGTCTGGCCAGCCTGATGCACAACATTTGCTGCATGCTAACCTCAACCAGCTCCAGGATGATGGTATCTGATACCGTGCCATACAGAGAGCCACGTGCCATTATTTTTGAAAGGCTTTGTAGAGGCAAGACAACAGGTTGGCAGCCCTCTAGGCTCTCAGTGTGACCCCTTGACCTCACCACCCTGCTGTTTATACAAAGCAGCCACTTCTGACTGCACCCTCAGTGGCCACCGGAATGCTGCTCGGTCAGAGGAAGCAGGTGGAGGCTACCTGAAGTGGTTCGCTGACCCGGTGCTTTTCCACAACAGCTGCCTGTCATGGGCTACATTAGTAGCTCGGCCTTTGCAGATGCTTTCTGGCATGTAAGGGCATTTGTAAGCACATCAAAGCCTTTCTGTACACATATAGGTTATACAGGCCCGACAATGAAACACTACTAACTAATAAGTAAAGGGCTGTAATGTGGCTGCTCTTGCTATTTAAACCTTGTGGTTGTTGGCATCGTTTGCCCACTTTATCCTCGACTTTGAGCGGTTGCAGTTACGGTAGATAAGGTTGCATAATTCCTGCAATTTACTTGATATGGAATACATGGTTTTGATAGCTCAAAAAGCACTGGCTCAATATCGATCGCCGACTGGTCGAAAATCTGCTAAAGTAATTTCTTACCAAACCATTTCATCAGCTGCACTAAAGAACACTTTGGCATGAAATCGTGCAGTTCCAGATGTGAGAAAGTCTGGGTCTGCTGATTGCTCATCCACCGAACAGGGCTAGTGCACTTATCAGGAGTGTCCTGTTGAAAGCTTTATCCCTAGAGTAATGCATATTGTGGCCTGTTCAGGCCAGTAAAGGCATGCTTGTCGACAATACTCCGTGACCTGTGAAAGAGCTGAGAAATTCGCACGGTAGCTCGTTTCCTCACTTGTTGCTGTTCATGAACAGCAGCATGTAAAAGTGGCTTAGCCTTCTCATTGGTATGCAATTCTGTGGATCGATCAACTCTCTGGTAAGTGTTATGTCTGCTCCAAGGGTCAATTTTGAAGCATCTTAACCAGTGTACCCTTGCTTAATCGAGGCACGCCAGAGAAGACGGCAGCTGCTCAAGCTAAGAGCTTATCAAGATCAGCTTGGTGGTCAAGAGTGGCAGTACTAAAGCTTTACTGATTTTCGAGTGTGTCCATGCCACCTCAGCTAAGGATCGAGCACAGTTAGCGGTGGTTCAGTCCGCAATGGCTCAGTTCAAAGATTTTTCATGATCATTAAAGGTGGTTTCAAAAAACAGCTCATAGAATACTCTGCCTGGGAAAGGCAGCCATCCATCCTTCAGGTGCTTCGGTAACCAGATTACCAGAGCCACTGAAAATCTAGTTAACCGCTGGTGTACATGCCTTGTTCTTGTTAGAGAGTTATCTATGATTCGCATATTTTTTGGAGAGAGGGGTGTTGTGTTCGTCAGTTGATTATGATGTGACGTCACAGATCTGGCTCATTTCTGCATATTTATTGAGACTCTTTGCTTTATTAATTCTTTGCTCGCAATAACAACGACCCTCTGCAACACTCAAGGGGGCATACAAAATGTTGTAAAGGCAGGCAAGAGCCTGACATTCGATTAATTTTCTAAGTGATACCATGATTACATGCCTTCTGAAAATTTGAACAACCATAAGCTTTCTCCAGGGTAAATGTCGAGAAAATACTGAGAAGATTGGCCCAGCAATCGAATACTTTTTTAGGGTATCCTTCAAAGGACAAACATGATATAAATGAGGTGTGAAGTTTTGACGATTTGCGAATAAAAGGAGGGCAAAAATGATTAGACAAATCATGTCAACATATCTACACATAACATAGTTATTTATCTGTGCATCCTATCCAGTTTGTGTCCCAACTTATAACCTTGGTACATTGAGGTACCTTTTTGCAGCTTGTTTAGGTACAAGCTGGGGACTTCGAAACAGCTTCATTTGCAGTATAGCTTTGGGCTTTGTAAATTTCATGACTTGGCTAATACTGCATGCAGCGAGAAATTTCATATACAATATTTAAGTTTGTCTCTGTTTGTACATCACTGCAATAGTTCATTTCTTATTTTGGTCGAATAAGTGTGGCTATACATGTCATCGAGCATCCATGAATTGTATCATCCGAAATCATGGAGATGTTTAGCGAAACTTATCCAACCGAAATCAGAAAAGAACTGCAGTGATGTACAAGCAGAGCTAAACTCAAATTTAAAATTTCTTGTCAGATCCTGCCTTGTGTGAACTGGGCCGCCCATGCCTGGCCTTCAATATCACAGTCAACTGTCAGCTGGAATTAAAAAGTGCAAAACCGTACAAGGATATCGAAGCCCTGGAAAGAAGAACGTGTGCCATTCTTGGGAACTGATTCTTAACCTCCAAAACCAGATGGAGTCATGCTAGCTCACTCACGGTGCTGGTTTACGGATAGGTCAGCTTGAGTTCGTATCCCCAATTGTGCTGTGAAGTGGCTACCTCTTTGATGGCTTGGAATTGGCCTTGATTGTAAAATAAGTCTTGACTTAAAAAAGTATCCTGTCAAAATTCACCCGTGTTGTATTAAAAAGAAAAAATACTAGCTGATTTAACAGCCTCTTCTGCATAAAGACTGAAGAGCCTTTACTGCTATCACCTCCACTTGCAGCAGCGATCAAGGATCGCCCACCGCAGGATTTGAACCCACGACCTTGGGACAGAGGTTGTGGAAAGCAACCGCCTTACTTTGTGTGCCATCACGGCCCACCATTAAGAGAAACTGTGAACTTGCATCCTCGATTGCCCTAGTCGTGCTGGCTGCTGCTACTACCGTGCTACTCACTTTTTTGACTGCCCTCTTGACTCGGCTATGCTTCTCACTTTTTGTTGGTTGTGTGAGATGAAGTCTGTTTGCTGCCGCATGCATACCGAAAGCCGCTTAGGCTTCGAGTGTGCTGTAGAAAAATCTGAGTAAAACTCACTTGGTATTCGTGGCTTTGTGGAATTACAGATGGAGATACGTTACATACATGCATTGTGCATTTACCATTCCATTCTGTGGCTGTGATATGGTTATTGCACTCTATGATTCGCCTTTGAGATTTGTACGTCTAGCATTGTGCACAGATATCCGTAGATTAGCTTGGTCTGTCATGCTGGATAGTCACTTTTTGAGTGGAGCAGCATTTGCCAGAATGTGTAGTCTCCACCCCATTTATACACACAGTGTGCTTACTTGTCCCAATGTTTTGCACATACTTATGTTTTAGGTATATGCTGCTTCCAGCTTTGTTGGGTTACTTCACTTTGAGATGCGGCCGAGGAAAGCGGCCAGACATCGTTAAAAAAGGCAAGGTACGATCCGAATGAGCTTTCAAGCCTGCAATGAGATAGCTGTAATGAAGACTGAGCTGAAATTTGTGAAGGGGGCATGCACGTGTTGGGCATTTGGCAATTTGCCTGCTTTCAGTCATCACTCAATCAGCCAGGAATCATTTGTGCTTGGTCGAATGCACTGCAGCAAGTGTCAGCAGAATATATTTTTGCATTCTTGTAGCTTAACATGAGGTGTGTTTTGCATGCATCATGTCAACTGTTGTTTTCTAATAAGAGGTCTCTGTTGCACTACTTACGCACTGCTGTTGGTACAGACTTATTTGCAATTTTTGCTCACAATACTTATGTGCAGCTTTTGTGTGACACAACACCTGATAGATGTATTGATATGCTATGGTTGACCATGTTGCAGTATCTGTAACCCACCTTTTGGTATGCGGAAACTAATTGATCTCCATTGTACTCTTTAACCTAGCAGTTTCTTGAAGCGATTCACTTATGCTACTTTAGTCTTTCTTCTTGGACATGGCTGATTATGTTTTGCAGCATATTTTATTTTGTGCTCATATTTCACCATTCAAGCGAAGTGAATTTGCCTTTGTTGCTTGCTTTAGCTGCCTTTTTAGGAAGCTCTTTTTGATGAACACTCAGGTTGTTTGCAGCGTCCTAATAAACTAGTATGCCTATGGCTGTTGACACGGTGATTAACCCGATTCGTGGCTGCCACTGTGATGTCTTTCTTTTCATGTGATTCCCTGGTGCTTCGTCTCATGGAAAGTGCTCAGTTTTGTTTGTACTTGGTCCTAACTGGGCGTGTTACTGTTATATAAACCCACACCGAGCTCAGCTTCACACATCTCGGAGCCACCATGTATGGCTTGCATGCCGCTTATGTGAGTTTTGTTGTACCACCTCGCATTAAAATTGGAGGTGCAGCTATGTTTGTAAGCCACTGTTCTCTGGACAGACAAAGTACTGACGTCCCCATTGGACTCGCACGTGAATTAAAGATGCCTTTAATACTACGGGTTTAATATCATCGGCCGAGTTCACAGGGGTATTATGCTATAAATTACTTAAGCTATTACGTTCATGCCAAATGCTTGACTCTACTTGCAGCTCATGCTGCCTGTCTAATTAATACTGACCAAGTTGTTTTCCTTTGACTCCTTGATATTAAATTGCAGTTCTTGGCTCATCAGTAGTCCTGTCAACACTGTTGTCAGACTGAGCTGGGCCCTGCTGTTTGGCTTGCAGCTGCACAACGTTGCATGTTCCTACAATGTTAACATATTAACATCACTTATTGCTTTGCATCCCCTGACCCCGATGTAGCCAGATAAGTCAATAAGCATTCATCTGATGCCTTGCATATACTAAGTTGGGCCATTTTTATGAGTTTTGAGTTTTTATATATACAAATGTAAATGGGCACAGATCAGACTGGTGTTACTCCGGAGAGTTTTCTACTGGGCACTAAATGTTGGCAAGCTTTCGGTGCACTTAAGGTAGCTAACAGACTTTATTTTGAGTTGCAAAGAGAAGCATAGCTTTGCCGGGGTACAGTCGAGGAAGTACGTAGGGTAGTAGTATAGCACCAGGGCTACGGGAGATGCTCCTGATAATAAATCCTTCAAAGCCAGTGTGTACCAAAAGCTGTCTAGCAGCAATTTGTGAGGACCTCAAAATTAAAGTCAGGCTCGAAGTATCGGTCAATCGATGACCGATTTGGGTGTCTTGGAGCAATCTCCTGATCGAGTTTAGCATTAAACACGTAGGTTGTTGCTGGGCAAAGTTAGTCCAGCAGTGAAGACCAAATAGATGTTCGTTGAGGGCCTTCGGGTAAGGAACTCATTTTGGTTTGCTTTAGCCATATCATCCGAAGAAGCCCTAGAGTCTTTAAAAAGGCTGGATGATACAATCCACTCATGTAACCGGAACAGGCGGCGTTATCGAGGCGTGAATATGTGCAATGTTGTCAAGGAAAATGACAGAAAACTCTTCAGGCACACAGTCAATAACCAGGGAGTGGGACTGCTCAGCCTTATCCGGGAAATAATTCACCGTTTTGTAAATTTGGTTTATGGTCTGACCACCGAGACTGCTGCTTGCAAGCAAAAAATTAAGGCTTAGCATTCGTTAGCATCTAAGTGTAAATGCATATTTAGTCTTTGAATCCAGTAAGAAGAGAAAGGTTGATCAAGAAGATTCTCACATTGCTCTTCTCATATGTGTCTGTGTTCGTGCGTGCATGCATTCACGTATGTGTGTGCATCTACTGTGGCATCACTTCGGCTTTGTGTAGGTTTGACATGTCATCGTGCTGATGCTATATGAGCAGAGTAGAGTAACTCAGTTAAAGTTTCACAAGGGATTAGTGACAAAGTTTGTGTAGTTAGCTTAACTGTTCATCTTGGAAAGATTCTTAAGTAAATGTCAGCTATCCTATTGGCTCCAGACTCCAGCCTTTGTTTCAAAACCTATCTGGAGCTTCTGCAGTTTTAAATGCCTGTTTCAGGTTTCTCAGTAGGCCTCCATAAGCACACGTTTGGAAAGGCTAGACAAGTAAGGATAGTGCTTGGTCCAGTAGTTATGTAGCCCTCGGTCATCTCAATTGCCAGATTTTCTTCCTTGCTAAATTCAGCTCTAGCAGATAGCAGAGCTATTACTTTGACCTCTATAGTGCCTTTCACCAGATGCTTATTAGCTGACTGCCCTAGTTTTCACACTGCTATCTGATTTGTTGAGACTTTTTGCAAATGATTCACTTAGATATCGTGAGGGTGAACACGTGCATGTCCTTGCCGTCAATAACTCAGCTGCTGTTGTTTCCCTGCATTTGCCACAAAAATGTCGAACATGACTTCCATATCATGCCTGTCGTCACCATCAGTACGTCTTTTAATGACTTGTGCTTGCCTATTGTGTGTTTAATAATTCCACAATAAGATGGAGGAGTCACACATCCTTCTGCTTAGCAAATGGCAGATCGGTTTAGAGATCCCAGGTCCACCTCTACTTGGACATGGCTACATCAAAATAGGGTAACGTTGCTGGTGCCAGTCTGCACTTGTACATTATGCTGAAGTTTAGAGAAATCCAGCTTGGGCTAGAGTGCTTACGGGCCATCAGGGCTTAAGCTGTGACTGTTTCACTGTGCTCCTGAGCGATGGTCTTACTTTTGTTCTTGTGCATTGTGAATGCAGATATGGAATCAGTGCTGCAAGGTCGCTGGTCTCACCATGCCACCATCCAGGTGGAAATGCTTCAAATGGGTGCTCGTGCTTGATTTTGAAACTCCTGACCTACTATTCTACCCGATTCACAGACAGCTCGGCTCTTGCAAACCATGAGTAATTTGCCTTTTGGACAGTCGGCATTCGCCGAAGCAATCCGACCCACATCATAGCTCTAACTGAAATTGGACTGGGAATCCAGCCTGTTTGAACCGTGACCTGCCTGCATCAGTTTTTTCTCAGTGTCCTCTTTTGATGTGAGTGTTATTCGAGTTGGTAATTTGCAGATGGCCTTGGAATGATTGTGTCTAGGAAGCAGAAGTGCTGTTGCCTCACGTCCTTCGATCGTGTGAGCCATTCGCTGCTGGTAGGGTAGACGTAGTGCAACTTAATACTATACACGGTGAACGATAGTGTAAACTCACCGTTGTAAAGAATGGCTGATTCAGCAGCCTTGGTTAATGTGGCTGTAGTGGCAGCAATGAATAGCCTGCTAAAGGACTCGAATTTATTACCTGGGAGGTGAAATGTGAGCACCTAGCCATCGGGCTAAGGCACAGCTCAGCTCGTCCACTGGCTGTCGATTCTCTTTTGACCCTCGCTAGCTCGCTGGCTATTTAATATGTGCCATATTCTTCCCTGGCCATGCACTGCATCAGGCTGTCACACTGCCAATAGCAACTAAACACATTTTTTTAGCTTTGTTGCATCCCAACATAAGCAAGTTATTTTCAGTCGTCCGAATGCTATGGTTCCTCTCAGATTTATCTATTGACCAGCAACCCTGCTTTGACATTGCTTCGCGAGCAATACTTGGTTTGATATTGCGTGTTGATTGTGAGCCCTCAAGTGAGCTTGCCAGTGACACGTGGCTGTAGGTGATGACAGCTGCCTTCCTCATCCAATGTGTTTCTTTACCTTAACATAACTGAAGCCAGAGCTCATGAGCAGGCGTGGCATGGCGTTGACAGAGTCACTCGTTTGCATAGGAAGGGGTGTGCCTGGTCTGTCTTGGGAATTAGAAATGCTGGCCCCGGCATCGAAGGCAAACATCATAGCTGCTGTCTGATTCCGGCACTCCTCGCTGTGATGATGATTCGATATTCTCAGACAGTCTGGGCCCTATGCAGGGGGAAATATGTCGAGGAGGCCATACGATCTAGAGGAAATAGGAATGGGGTGGATTTTGCCTGAAGAAAGACCTTCATTGCAAGAGATCTCTGAAATGTGTATTGTCAACATCGAAAAGACCTGCTGTAGGACATAACACGGCCACTGCCATTCCAAAGCCTAGGGTAGAGCAATCGGATCTTTTTCAGGGACTCTATAGCTGGCTATCTGTCGCACTGTATGTGTAAACACTGGGACCACCACCGAAGATGTAGCAGCTTCACTTTGTAGCGAGGTTATTCCTAAAGTGCCCCCCCCCAGTAGCTCTCCGGGCTGCACATTTTCAAGCGAGCCCCACTTTTGTCATGGGTAAACTTTGCCCTGGGCTTGCAGTTTTGTCACGTCAGTGGCATTTCCCGTTCTTAGTATGCAGCTGTTGGCTAGTTGATGGAACAGGCTTACCTTATCTGTAAAAAAAAGTTGAGGTAATTAAGTTGCAATAGTAAAACTGTCGGGCAATAACAATATCTATGTTTACCAATGAAGAAGCACTTGCATTGAAGTTACTTTTTAAGGGTATGGTACTTTGGCTACTTTGATTCACTGAACCCCTTTCGTGTTGAAGCACCAGCACTGCTCAGGGAATACTCACTGGACTCCCCACATCTATGCAATTGAACCTGAATAAAGGCTAGTATTGGGTATTGTCTGAGCTTGACCTTCATGCTTCAATATCGGTATTTGCCAGTGCCACAGCCACGTAACGTGCATTGCAAGAGCTGAAGGAGTCTACGCTTCTTTACTCTGTCCAGGCTGTTGGCTCATCGAAAACAGAGCTTCCAATCGCATAAATATTTTTTGGGTGCAAAGTACCTTTCCTTATCGCTAAAATCCTTGCTGGTGGTCGGTTCTTTCCACTGCCAATATCTGCAATTTCCTCAATAATACTCACTATAAATAGTTTTGAGTCTGAGTACCTAAGTCCGTGAGTGAGTGAGTAGATCCAGTAAGCACAAGTCGCTGACTTCATGCTTATATTGTGCCCTTTGTGGTATTACTATTGTACGTACTATTGCGATGGTACCACTATGATAAGTGTCATGTCAAAAATATAAGGAGAGATAACTTACTAATTTGCAAATGCAGATACACCATGCGCTATTATTGTTGAAATTGAACAATGAATTGTGAATTCAAAATATTTCTTAATCTATTATCAAAGGAGAACTAGAACCTAACGTTGAGTACTTTCATTATTCTTTTTTATATAAAAAGCTTGTACATTAAGAAATAACTAAGATTGCCCATTAATAGGGCTGGCTTACCATTTACGTAAGCGAGCACTCAGGCTCACCTCTCAAAGCCAAGTTTTTTCTGTCTTTTGTCACGAGTATTGACCAGTGTTTAAGCTAACCTATGCATAACCCTACCGTGAATGCTAGTTCTTGCGCCTGGTGGGAGTCTCGTCCCCTCTCCCATCCAGTTTTTGGTTATGGCAGACCTCATCTTTTGCAACTGACTATGGAAAGTTGTTTACTTGCTGATTAAAGTAAACAACGATGTGCCTATGACATAGCTCTAAGCCAACAAAAATCTGCACACCCTGAGACGTGCCATACACCTGTAAACATAGCATTAACTGACAGAATCCTAGATTAAAAAATGCCACTGTATCTGCGATTTAATAGTGCTTGTCACAGCCTCGATTTGCTTACAGTGAAGATTAAAACAGATACCCTGTTTCTTTGGCTGACTCCGGGGCCACTTCTGACTGTGTTACAGTTTTACAAGACCTTTCATTGGAGTACAATTAGAGACCGTTGTGCACTAAGGTGTACTGGATGTGCCCAAGATTCTTCTTAGAAGAAAATATCCCGATTTTGTAGTAGCAGTCAAGATTAGTCTAGCGGTTAAGGTGCTCGCCCCGACTGAGGTCGTGGGCTCGAGCCCCGAGGCATATGTGAAGTGCCTGAATAGAGATTAAGTTCTCTTGGGGCGCTATATAAATGAATTATTTTTTTAAAGATTTGAAATGCGTGGTTTTGTGCATGTGCATCCACAGTCATGTCCTGGTTCGAAGTGGGGCCGGACTTCGATGGGCCTCTGGATAGGTACCAAGTCCCCCAGCTACATTGTCAGGTGAATAAAGACTTAATTATTATTTTTAGAATGTTCTCTCAGTCTTCACTAACCTTTAGTGGGCACAGTAGGCAAGTATTGTACAAGTAGCTAATGTACTCGACTATACTGTACAATAGAAAGGATTGTATCATTAAGAGGGCTTACTTGCAGCTTCCCAAGGACAATTCTTACAAAGAACTCTGGCATTAAGTTATATGGGTGCTCGGAAAGTGTGAATGGAGAGTATGCCTTCCAATTTAATTCCTTGGGTTTCAGTGGTGCACGAAGTGAGCCTTGACTTGAGTAACTATTTATAAAAAGTTCCTCGAGGCTCCTTGTTTGTGTCTGCGTCTGCGCTTTTTCTTTCTTGGGTCGTCAATACCAGGTCTGCTGGAGTACGGCTGCACATGGACATTCACCTTTTAAGACATTCACCTTTTAACCTTTTAAGAGCTGCTGTTTGTAATGAGCGATGACGAATGGATTATGCGCATCGGTGTATTTCAAACATTTATTTCAGGTTTACTTTGCGGACTACCTTCGCCTATGCAAGCTTTATAAAGTCACTGATGCTGAGGCTCCTGGGTCGGATGAAGAAGAAGATGATAGCGGTTGTGGTGAAAGGCCGCAGGAATCAAAAACCTCTCGAACGAGGCTAGTAACGCTGTGCTACCTAATGCTTTCTTGCATTGTGGGGCCAGTGGTCTTAGTCTGCAGAATGTTGCTGTTTTAGCCACCAGGCGCCGGATCATGCAGCTGCGGCACGTGCTCGGCAAGCAAAGATCGAGCGGTTTAGGCAAAAGAAAGCCAATGATCAGAAGTTAAGAGAGCTGTATTCTTACGTCAGTCGCGATCACGTAGACGAGGAAGTCAAGGTGACTGCACAATTGCGCCGTGCATGAACATAGGCAGCCTTGCTGAGCCGTTCGAGTCGAATGTCGATGGGATGCACGGCATGTAGATAAGAAGAACGGCCTGTTTCAGAGGGAATACTTCACGAAACAGCTCGATCAGTGGATAATCGTTGCCATTGAGGAACTAGAAGGCATTGAAAGTAAGTGTTGTTCGATGGTCTCACACAGAAGGCTATGAGCAGGCAGCAGACCCCCACCCCCACGAGACGCGATCTGCCTGCTTGTGTCTGCTGTAATATGTGGAGCACGGACCGTGTGATGGCTCGGCAGCCCGGCTGTTCATTGTTCAATTCATTGTTCAATTCCCGGCTGATCAATGTTGTTCTTCTCTCATACGTCATGAGCCGTCGAGGTATCATGCCAGCTGTTTTTTAGTTTCTATACTTAATGCTGTCAATTGGGAGGCTGAGTGGAGAGGCGAAAGCCACAAGAATTCGTTGCTGTCTCACACCACTGTGTCCACTTCCTGGGTATTTTTTTGCTTTGCACGTGTGTGAGTGTGTGCAGGTCGCAGTGCGTAGGTCGCAGTGCATAGGATGCAGGGCACACTCGGTCTGATAATTTTGCTGCTGTCAATGTGGTCGGTTTTGTGGATAGATAGGTCCTGTATACCTACCGTGCCTGTCCTGGTATGTTGTCCTTCTGCCATGCTCGCCTAGCCCTCTATGCTCGTGTGCTGACCGTGACCGTTATTGTTGCTAGCCAGTCTATGTTGCTCTCCATGGGGTCCTTTGTGCTCTGCATGTTGACTTGGCCGATTGCCAATCATTCTGTGTGTGCTGCCCGAATAAAGACAGCATTTTCTGCACGGACAAGGTCCTGTTTGAACAGGCTTGACGTAGTCACACTTGTTTGATGCTTTGCCTGGAAATAGAACGGCTCTATTAAGGGTTCCGTTGTGTAACAAGAGGCTTAGCAGAAGGCATTGCATAGCGACCAGCCAGTTCTGCCGGAAGTCAGCACGAGTTGGAATAACAGCAGGCTGCCGTCTGACTTCTCCCCCCTTGACTGCCGTGTTGCCATGTTGCTAAAAAGAAGAATGACCCTAGATGAAGGGGTGGGCCGTCGTTTACGTCTAGCTAGTAGAGTCGGTCCAATGCTGGGATCTCGGTAGGTAGGCTGGCTGGCTGAGATCCTGAACCTGCTGCACCCATCCTAGCCAGGTGTGCCGATCCACTCAGCTGTCCAATCGACCCGTGGTGGCGATCCACTGGAGTGCTTTCGTTGGTTTCTTACCGCTAATGTCCAAGTCTTTTTCACTGCTTCTCTCTCCCCTAGTCCGTGCTGGCTGCAGGGCAGCAGTAGCAGTGAGTTAGTGCCACTAAGAGCCACACTTGAATAGTGGAGGAAGCTGCTGATTTAACAACCTGCCGTTGCCTGGTCACCGAATCAAGCCTAGTGCTAAGGACCGGATGGAATCTGCTTAGGAAAAAAAGGGAAAGTCTTGCTTTAACCTTCTCAAAAAAAGTCTATAGTCTCCACTCGATCTGTCCTTGAATCTCCAAAGTGAAGAAGGCCGTCGTGAGGTTTTCACTCGCTGAAGTGTGTTGTCGGCCTATAAGTCGGTGTAACAACATCAACACTGCTGCAGCAAAAAACAAGCAACTGCTGGCAACTTGGTATGGCAAGGTCAGGTGAGAGCTCTTTGCTATGTGACCAATCTCCAGCTTAATCTTATAGATGGCATTCGACATGTGAATTAGCCAACGCTAAGGGATGTCTTTCTCCTGTTATCCTTTTTAGTTGATCTGCTGCACCAACATTTAGTTGGCCTGCTGCACCAGCATGCCTTGGGTCATGAATGTACTAAAATGTTGTAATGCCAGGTGGGTTCGAAACAGCCTGGCAATTTTCTCGACAATTTTCTTGACTTCTGTAGATACTACGAAAAAGACAAGTGCAGGCAGCCTTCCCTTCCTTCTTTCCTACCCTTACCCCTCCCCCTCTTCCCATCAACATATGGACTTGTCCGGTGTTTAGTGATCGAGACCTTCTAGACTAGTATCAACAATCGCCAAGTCATGCTGTAAGTTAAAAATTGACGCACCAGAGGACTTGCTGACGACTCCATGTTCAGCATGGCAGCACTCCTTTGCTTGCATGACTACAAAATTTGGACACGGCCTCGATGGTACATCTGAGGCTAACGCAAAGTTCCTCCTAATAATCATTGTTAGCCAAATAGCCTACTGCATAGACTTAAGACACCCAACCTTTTAGTAAGGGAATGGATGGTAACTTACATTACTTTGCTGTTTGTGAAGTCCATTGTACTGCCTTCAGTGGTTTTGTAGAGCATTGTTGAATTTGAGGTTAGTAAGTGTGCCAAGTAAGTAACGCGAATTAGTGATGCCATTAAACCATTTACAATATCACTGTAGGCTAATTTTATTTAGCTTGTTGTACCGGTCACAAGTGCTAGCACATCGTCATTCCTTCTACATGCCAAAAATCTGTGAGCTGCTCGGTGCGTATATCGACCACTTACACGACCACTGGCACACACCTTGTTGGATCAGAGTTGTGGCTTTTCGGGATTTCAATCGTGATAGAAATGTATGAAGCTGTCATGTCTTGTTGCCATGTACCAGGTAGCTGCTCCGCCGGAATGTTGATACACCATGTGAGCTGTGCTAACTATGCACTTGTAGTGTAATTTAACTGGATAGTTGTCAAAGATTCTGATTTCATTCAACTGTAGCAACTTACTGCTCAGCTAGGGAAGCAAACGACAGGCAAAAATGGAGCAAGTTTGTGAACACCCCCCCCCCCATTTACGGTTAGCCAAAAGCAAGGTTTCAGCAAAGCTGCACCCCCTTCCATGCTCGGCAGCAAAACCGACAACCAAGGGCCGATGTTTTTTTATGAGCCGGCAAATCCTGTCTGGTTATCGTTCCATGTGGAATCGCAGCATCGATGTATCAGCTTGACGATTGTTGTACAGCTCCCAGTTGTCTTTGGGTAGCCCGACAAATTTGCAGGCATCAAGCATTGGCCCGTGCAAGCAGCTGATCATTGTCAACCATTACGAGCACTACTAGCCTATGGCAGCCGAGTAAGGCGTTATGGCCTAGATAGCAAACAGTCTGCACTGTTGCTGATTGACTAAATATTAATTTAAGTGAGGAAGGCAACGGCAATAGCCACACTATTAAAGTCCGCCGTTCATACGAGGATGCTTTTTGAGTTGCTGGATTATTTTGTTGTGTGCAGGTTGGTCTGTTTGCATATAAGTCTTTACCGACGTAGCAATTTGCACACATGTTATTGCCCATGGTGGTAACTACTGCACCAAAGAACAAAATTCAGTGGCATCAATCAATAATAATAATAAAATTAATACATTTGTTATAGCATCCTCATAACTCAACCTCTTTCTAGTCGCTTTACATTTGCTGCAAAGAAAGCATGATTGAGTGGTTAGTGCTCAATGCTTGAACCATGCTCAATGACAACAAGCATAATATGGTTAGAGGTGACATGCACAGGGTCAGCATGCAAATATGGTTAGTGGCAGCATGCACAGTGTAAGCACGCATAAGCATAGTTAACCATGTTATTCTTGTTGTTTATTGAGCATGCTACTAGTAACCATTCAATCGTGCTTCCTTTGCAGCAAATGTAAAGTGCCTAGAAAGAGATTGAGTTCTCTGAGGGCGCTTTATCAATGTATTATTATTAAGCACATAAAGGTCGAACCACAGGAATCCAAAAACTAAACTGTGATACATGCTGTGATAAATAAATGCGTTTTAGCTTCTTTTTAAATGTCAAGTCAAGGGACGTCGTGATTTAAGTTGGAAGTGAGTTCCTGGCTTTCGGAGCATACGAGCTTAAGTCACGGTCTCCAAAGGATTTGGGGTTCGTACGAGGTATAGGTAAACAATTAGATTCCGAAAAGCCCGTGGTACGATGCTTAGCCTTGTGGGGGAGTAGATCTGATAGGTAGGCTGGAGCCAAAGAATAAATGAATGTATAAGTGAGTGATAGAACTTTGAAGTCGATGTGCTGCTTGACTGTGAGCCAGTGCAGGTGCGGCTTGAAGTGCTGTGATGTGGCAACTGTGCCGCTCATGACAGACAAGACTAGCTACAGTGTTTTGCACTAATTATAAACGCCTGATTGCTGAGGCCGGTAGACCAGCAAGCAGTGATTGCAAAAGTCGAGACGGAATGTGACAAATGCATGACCATTTTAGATGTATTATCCCTGCCTAAGCAAGCCCGAATTTTGGCAATGTTATGTTGCTGACAGTAGGCAGACTTGACTTCAGAACTGATGTGGTCGTCACTTTGGAACAGGACGCCTAGATGTTGTGCAGATTCAATAGTGTATATGCTGGCAGAACCTATTTTAAGCATTGGGTTTTCCAATTTCTGAATCAGACCTGGTTTGCCCATAACTAGTTAGTTTGTTTTATCATCATTCAATTTAAGAAAGTTTGCTGCCATCTGCATGCGGATGTCATCAATTCATTTGGTAATGTAATGTATCTCTGTCTGTAACTCCACAAAGTCATAAAGGCCATGTGGGTGTTACGTAGGAGAGTTTTGTATAGCACACTCACATCCTAAGCGGCTGTCGGTACGCATTCGGTAGCCAACAGACTTTGTCTCATGCAACAAAGAGAAAGTGGGAAGCATAGCAGAGTCAGGAGAGCAGTTGAGGTAGTGAGTAGCATAGAAGTAGCAGCTCAGGACCGCTGAAAAGAATGAGCCATAGTCGGCAGTAGGAGAGTAGTTGTCGTTGCGTAAGAATTGTGGAAGCAAGTTCCACAGTCTAGGATCTGCAGAGCTAAAGCTTCTTTCGCTAGCGTCTTTAAGCTGAGGAGAGGAACAGCTAATGTATTGTCCACACAGGACCTGAGGGCGCGAACAGGCTGAAACTGATGCAGCAGTTCAGCTAGGTATGAAGGAGCCAAGCTGTGGCGGGCCTTGTGGGTCAGCGTAAGAACTTTGCTCTGTATCCTTTGCTCAACCGGCAACCATCCTAACTCTTTCAGCAAAGGAGACACTTGCTCAAACCTCTGGGACTTGAAGACTAGCCTTGCAGCCATATTCATAGTCAGCTGCAGTGGCCTAGTCTCTCTTTGGTAGCCCAGCCAAAAGGGAATTACAATAATCAAGCCGAGACAGAACTAAGGAGCTAGTTACATTTTTTGCAAGCCACTGTGGAAGACAGCTCCTAATCTTGGATAGGGATCGGATGTGATGGCTAGCTGTAGAGGAAGTCTTCTGAATGAAGCTTTTGAAATTGAGGCAGCTGTCGAACACGACACCTAAATTTCGAGCACGTGGTGATGGCCGCACAATAGCATCACCTATTAGAACGGCAAAGCCTTTTAATCCAGCCACACGCTTAGGGTGTCCTATGAGAAGCAATTCGGTTTTATCATCATTTAATTTCAGGAAGTTTTCCGACATCCAGGATCGAATATCGGCAAGGCAAGCATTCAGTTTCTCAGTTGCCGCAGCAGATTCCGACGGTTTGAATGACAAATACATGCTTTTTATACTATTTTTATTATTTTTTCTATACTGCATCTGTTAAGTGCTTAGAAAGAAATTCAGTTCTCTGAGGGGGCTATACGAATATATTATTAATATTACATGCAGCTATGGAGTTGAGAGAATTTGCCGTGCAGGAGAGCTGAGAGAGATCAAAGTAAGCTTACAATCGTATACAATGTTGCAAGAATTTTTTATTTTCGGAGATGAATTCTGCAAGGACAAAAACGGTAGTAGCGCCTGGTGTCGTAGGCAAGAAAGGATCCATGTGTGTTCGTGTGCATGGGCATGGGTTTGGGTGCATCCATGCATGTGCTAGTTTGCAGGTGGTTGGGCGTATGCTCTTGGTGGTGTCTTTGCATCGGTTAGTACCCCTATTCACTTGGAACTCAGAATGTAACATTCGTAGGGATGACGAAAGTGTCATACGGTAATGCTTCTTTTAGAGCTTATGAGAAGTGCCTAGTAAGAGGGTACATTTTCTATGGGCACTACAGAAATGTATTATTATTATTATTTATGTCTAGACCATACATGTGCCATACTGGCAAGTAATCACCTTGGCATACGAATTGCTGCGACCAAGTGTTCAAAAATTACCAGAATAAGCCAATGCCGGCTTTTCGACTGTGCTAAACGACTGCCACATTAATGCTGCTTGAATGATGGTAAACCAAGCCATTATCCTTTTGCAAGGAGTTCGGCTTTAATGGGCAGACGAAAAAAGATGATTAATCTCTGCACCGAGTGTCAAGATGAAGATAATTTCTCATAGTGTGTGCAATAGTGGTCCGTGAACATTAAGCCGGTATTAAGCTCTCTTCAGTTTGAAAATCTGTAGCCTCAGTAACTTCGTTGGTTTACAAAGTACTGCCTGTTTTTTAACAGCCAAAGTCGGGTGTTGATCTGGTGATATCGTTGAAGTGGTAACCATGTAGGCGTTTTCCGCGACTTTTAATGTACAAATATTGTAGCCTGTCACGAAGCAGAAACAAGCCACTGCTTATTCTGCCCTTCGAATGCAGAGCACCCAACGCTTGCTCGTGAGGACATCCATTCCTAGCAATGCCAACTCAGGCACTGCACTGCGATGACCTTTGATGACCTTTGCTCCGAGTTTAGCAGCAAACTTTGTAGTTAGCAGTTTTCGAGTTTGCAAATTTCACCAACTGTTGACAAGTAATGACCGGCTTATGTTATCACGTTTTTCGGTCGCTTGAACCTCTGCTCATCGCTATTTTGCACTGCATGTTCTACTGCTCTTTTCGTCATGCTTTGGTTACCTGCTGGGTATAAGGTGCTCATAGTTGGCGACCCAGGTCGTGGGTCCGAGTGCTTTATAGCTGACAGATCTTTGTGACCTGCTACAAGTGGGGTGACGGCTGCCAAGGCTGTTATGCTTCTAGATAATGATGCTATTGAATAAACTCCACTTTTAGCTTTGTTGCAATGCCGCTACCCGATGGTGGGGTACCTCCACTTTGCCACCCCGTACATTGTTTAGATTCCCGGAGCAGACATTCTGTATTGCCTACTGCAAGCAGAGTGAACTCCGCCAAGGCTCTTTGTGTGCGATGTAAATGTGGCTGTGGAATCAGCTGCCTTTGACTCTTTAACCGTCATGGGCAGCTCGGTCATTTGCTGTCAGGCTGCTAATCTCTGAAAATACGTTTTTCTTAGCTTTTCGATGTGCAATTTAGGCTGCCTTAAAACTGCATTTATTTTGCATCTGCCTTGATAGGTATTCGGTGAGCCGTGATGGCACACTAGGTAAGGCAGTTGCTTTCACGACCTAGGTCTCGAGGTCGTGGGTTTGATTCCTGCGGTGGGTGATCCTTTATCACCACCGCAAGCGGTGGTGATAGCCGTAAAGGCTCTCCTGTCGCTATGCAAAAAGAGGCTGTTTGGTCAGCTAGGGTTTTTATTTATTTATGGAGAAGCTAATGTTTTCAGCTGTACCCGTGTGATATCGGTAATAACTAGCTAGATATTTTGAATGGGATTCATGCTACCCTTTGACCCTTGCTCTTATCAAGTGCCTTTGCATCATCTTGGCTATAGCTATATTGATAAAGATCACTATCTTGGGTCATTCATTGCTTGTTTTTCCATCAATCTTGCACAAGCCACAACCTAATCATGCCAGCACACCCGGTTAGCCGGTGAAGAAGCCAGTTGCGTTGGGCAGTGAATGATCTCTTTATATCTTTATTTCTCGTTGCTGAAGGAAGCTGAGTGCTGCTTGGGCTCGTGCCTCCCGAGGGGGAGGGGCCTCGGCTTCCTCCCCCTCGGGTTCGGTCGAAGCCGCCCGATGCCTCGTGGCTCCCCCCATTCATTGCTGCTAATGTAGTTCAGAATATTCCTGCTTATACCAGTTAGCTTGGGCTTTGTATTTCTGATTTTCCGACGTTTCCACAAGCCATGGTGGCGGTACAATTCCATATGTTGGTGGTACAATTTGGTGATCCGGAGCCCCTCTGCCTGCTTGGTACTGCCGCCCCCCCCCCCCCCCCCCCCGTGGTAGGTGACAGTAGGGGCAGAGTGGCTTGCCCAATGTGCTGTACCGTCATATGACATGCTGTGACACTAAGACAGCAAGTGTACTTTTTTGCCATCGGTTGTACATGCTCCTTAATTTGTATTCTAGGTGAACTTCAGATCTTAGAACACATGACCAATCATCACGGTAAAGGCCCAGTCAGCCCAAAACCAAAAGCTAAGGTATGGTTGAGACCATGATTTAGTTGTACAGAGTCACACTGTGTCACGCTGAAAGGTGGTTGAGTTCATAAACTGCTTTTGTATGGCGCTGGCATGTATTCAAGCCGAACCTTATTCGAGATCAAATCAGGGCAAGCCACAGCAAATACCATTTTGGCGTAGACAGTGGCATGCTTTGCAAGTATATTTCTTTTAAATGCTTATCACTATTAAAGTAGTGAATCATTTCATCACTTGTGTGGCTGTGTGTGCTGTTTGTTTAGATGCGTTGAGTTTCGGTGCAATCGACTTTACTAAGAAGCTGGTTTGGTCCAGTGGTTAAGGTGCTCGCCCCGACCAAGGTCTGGCTGAGGTCGTGGGCTCGAGCCCGGAGGCATATGTGAAGTGCCTGAATTGAGATTGAGTTCTCTTTGGGCGCTATACAAATTAATTATATTTTATGTATTTTTTTTACTACTTTATGGACGTTTGGATTACGTGGAAATCTGGGCAACACCTCGCACAGCTGCAACTGGCTGTGCAATGTGCAGCATCGTGTAATGATGGCCATTCCCTTTCCTTTGCTCTGCCCTGCCGATTCACAGGCTGTGATTTGCATATCCTAAGCGGTAGTCAATGAAAGTGGCAATTGAGGATACATTTCTTCTAGTCACTATTTTCTCAAAGCTCGTCGAAAATGCAACTGTACCTGGCTGGCGATGGACGCGTGGTCTTTAGGGGTGTCTGCATTGCAGCTGCAATGAAGACCTTGAGCTGCGAACTACCTGTTTCTGTGGATTACCCATCTTTGCCGAACAAGTCAGAAGAACGAAGCTAGGTCCTAGTCGCCCAGGCTCTCCTGGCGATGTCACCTAGAGTGTAAAAGGGTGTGCCCGCTGGTGTGTCACGGGCCTTTTCTTCCGTGACTATTTGGGTCAGTACGACTTTAGGTGACTTAGTGCGACTTTATGTATATTTCTTAACCTTTCAGCTGTTCGGTTTTCCCTTGCAGGCTCGACCATTGCACCCATTCATCATCACCAAGGATGTAATGCAGAAGCAAGTGTTTGGACTTGGTTATCCCGGCATTCCTACCGTCACAGTGGAGGAGTATTATAGGGAACAAGTAGCCAAGGGCGTCTTCCCTGGAGCTGATGCACCACCATCGTAAGTGTCTCAATCCTGCGTGCAGCGTTTGCTGACGGATGAGAAGTCTGCTGGCTCCTTTAACCTACCGGGTAATAATAATAATACACTTGATAAAGCGCCCTAAGAGAACTCAATCTCTTTCTAGGCTCTTTACATTTGCTGCAAAGGGAACCGCGATTGAATGGTGAGTGATATCATGCTTGATAAACAACATGAATAACACCGTTAGGGGTGACATGCATAGGGTCAGCATGCAAGTGTGGTTAGTGGCAGCGCACAGTGTCAGCACGAATTAGCACATAAAGGACGAATCACAGGGACCCACTAAATGCTTTCCTAAATAGGTGCGTTTTAAAGTTCTTTTTAAATGTGGTCAAGTCAGGGGGTGTTGTGACGCAAGTCGGGAGTGAGTTCCAGGCTTTGGGAGCATACGAACTAAATGCGCGGTCTCCAAAGGATTTGAGGTTTGGATGAGGTATTGGTAAACTGTTAGATTCCAAAAGCGGGTGGTATGATGCTTGGCCTGGTGGGGGAGTAGATCTGAGAGATAGGCTGGAGCCAAAGAATGAAGTGACCTAAAAGTGAGCGACAAAGCCTTGAAGTCGATCTGTTGCTTGACCGGTAGCCAGTGCAGGTCGACGAAAAGTGGTGTGATTTAGCAACTGTGACGCTCACGACAGACAAGACTAGCTGCAGAGTTTTACACCAGCTGTAACCTCGTGATTGCATTTGCCGGTAGGCCAGCAAGCAGTGATTTACAGAAGTCAAAAGACGGGATGTTACAAATGCATGGACTATTTTAGATGCGGTATCCTTATCTAAACAACCCCAAATTTGAGCAATGTTATGGATCTGAAAGAAGGCAGACTTGACTGTGGAGCCGATGGGATCGTCTAAAGAAATTTCACTTTGTAATGTATCTCCGTCTGTAACTCCACAAAGTCATAAAGACCATGTGGGTGTTACACAGGGGAGTTTTGTATAGCGCACTCACAGCCTAAGCGGCTTTCGGTACGCATTGGAACATGACACCCAGATTTCGTGCAGATTCAACAGGAGATATTCTGGCAGAGCCGGTTTTGAGCATTAGCCTTTCCAATTTCTGAATCACACTTGGTTTGCCCATAACTAGTGATTTAGTTTTATCATCATTTAATTTGAGAAAATTTGCTGCCATCCATGCCTGGATGTCACCTATACATGCAGCAAGGTAGTTGAGAGAATTCGACATGCTGAAAGGCTGGGAGGGATCAAAACAAATGTATAACTGAGTGTCATCTGCATAGAAGTGAAAGCCTAGATCGTGCTTGACAATTACCACATCGGCATAAGGAAGAGTATAAACCGTGAAAAGAACACGACCAAGCAGGGAGCCCTGAGGTACTTTATATTTCTGAATTACCTCGGATGATCTTTGTCCATTCACGTCAATACTCTGGAGTCTCCCACTGAGATAGGACCTGAACCATTGCAGAGCCATGGTTCAGGTCCTATCTCAGTGGGTACTGCAGCATGGTGGATTCCACGGTTTTTCTTTCAGGCTCCACTAAGCCGTGCTGACAGTTCGCGTGGGGCATCGCCCGTGACCTGTGTCAGCTTGTCGCGTTAGTTTCTCATGTGGTATGAATGCATCAAACTGAAGAGCTGTGCATTGATTACTTATCGAGCAAGCTGGCTTGGTCCAGTGGTTAAGGTGCTCGCCCCGACCAGGGTCTGGCCGAGGTCGTGGGCTGGAACCCCGTGGCAAATGTGAAGTGCTTGAATAAAGATTAAGTTTATTTGATATTTTTTATAGCTAGTCACATGATATGTACAATTATGCTGCATAAGGCATACGAGTGGTATCGTAGCATTATTATACCAATCGATTATTGCTAGTTGAATACAGATTTTCCTTTCCAAGTAACACAGCAAGTCATTAAGGACTGGTGCTGCGAGTGTAGGAGACTTCTCCTTAGTTCCTGTAGTGTGTGTGTGTGTGTGTGTGTGTGTGTGTGTGTGTGTGTGTGTGTGTGTGCGCGCGTGTGTGTGCACGTGCGTGTGCGTGCATTGAGCCTGTGTTACATACCAATGTATTTCAACACGATAGGATTTCAGTCAGACCCAAAGCAGATTTAAAAGACGGTAAAACATGTACTGGCCAATGCTGAGAAGTCTCATTCCCCAAATATTAACGCGTTAGCCGAAAAGTTTTCAGCCTTCTTTACTGAAAAATTTCTGCGCATTCATGCCTCCATAAAGCCCCCTTCGACTTAAGCAATTGCTGAATCCCAACCTGTGACCTTCCTAAAAGATTGTCTGAGGTTTCTGCATGCGATGTGGCTATCTTAATAGGGTCTAGTAAACAACAACTAATCTCCTGCTGTCGACTATGGCACATCATTTCCAGCCTTTCTGAGCTGCTAGTGAGGCGAAGTCTGTTGGCTACCGAATACATACCGAAAGCTGCTTAGGTTTTGAGTGCGCTATGCAAAGCTCTTTAGCGTAATACCCTCTTGCTCTTTGTGGAGTTACAGGCAGAGATACATTGCATTGCATTACATTTAATATTGCTGGGTGTTAAATAAATTCCATTTGTAGTTGACTGAAGGGATGACTGAGACCAATGTATGTATGGATCTCCGTCTGTAGCTAATAGACTGAATGGATGTTATGTATGAGATTTTTCTATAGAGAATTCAAAGCCGAAGTGGTTTTTGGTGATCATAATTGGGTGTTAAGTATGAGATTTTTCTACAGCAAACTCAAAGCCTAAGTGGTTTTTGGTGATCATACGGTAGCCAACAGACTCCATCTCACGCAACAAAGAGAGAGTGCAAAGCCTAGCTGAGTCAGGAAGGCATTTGAGGAAGTGAGTAGCATGGAAGTAGTAGCACATGATGGCTGTAAGGATGCACTGGAGTCGGCAGCAGGGGAGATAATGTCGTTGCATAAGAACTGTGGCTACGAATTTCGAAGTCTCGGACTTGCTGTGCAAAAGCTTCAGTCGCTAGCAGCCTCTAAGCAAAGGAATGGAACAACAAAACTGATTTATTCCTGTCCATAGAGGACCTATAAGCATGAGGAGGTGGAAACTGTTGCTGCAGTTCAGCTAGATAAGCGGTTCTCAATCTGTGGGTCACGACCCCTTTGGGCATCGAATACCCTTTCACCGGGATCGCCTAAGACCCTCGGAAAACACACATTTCCACATTTTGCACACGCTAATTTTGTAATTGGGGGTCGCCACAACACGGGGAACTGTATTAAAGGGTCGAGGCATGAGGAAGGTTGAGAACCACTGAGCTAGATATTAAGGAGCTAAGCCATGGGCAAGCCTTGTGAGTCAGTGTAAGAATTTTGCTCTTATCCGTGGATTAACCGGTATTTATTGCAGCTCCTTAAGCAGAGGAAATATAGTACCGATCCTCCTGCTTTTGTTGGCCAATCATGCAGCAATAGTAGCCACCAGCTGTAGAGGCTTAATGGCTTTTTCTGTAACCCAGCCAAAACTAAATCAATGTAGTCCAGTCCAGACAGAACCAGGGGCTAGTAAAGTCCCTATTCTTAGACAGGGATCAAAGGAGATGAGCAGGTTTGGAAGCAGTCTTCTGAATGAAACTTTTTAAGTTCTAGAAGTCCTCAAAGAGGACACCGAAATTACGAGCTCACGATGACGGTTGGCCTTTAACACCACAAGTTAAAAGAGCAGTTTCTTAGTCCAGCAGTGCTTAGGATGTGACCTGTTGCCTTGTTGCCTCTGACGGTGGAACCCCCATTACCCGATTGTTCTTACTGTCTTGGCAGCACCCAGAACCCGAACAGACTGCAGCCTCGACTGCCTGATCGGAACTTGCGGCTGGCATGATAATCCTAGCTGCAGCTTTTTAATTGTCTGTGCTCGACTGTTGGCATTGGTGAGAGCAAAGAAATCCAGGGAGGTGGCTTTGATGCTCGGTGGCTTTTGAAGCTTGTGCTGTGCTTTAATTAATTGCCATGAGCTTGCTTTGTGGGATTAGGGGCTGTACTGTCAAAATTAAGACAGAGTTGGTCTCTGCTTAGCTGGCTGTACTATAGGATGGACCCATAGTTTAGGCTGTAGTGCTGCATGCTCTCGTGCTGTTTGTAGGGCAATTATCACGCAGGAAGAGCGTGAGGAGCAACAGCGATCAGATGCTGTGTCAAAGGAGCTGCTGATTGATCGTGATGATGAAGCCACACTCCGGCAAGCACGGGATTGGGACAACTGGAAGGATGGTATGGCTTGTGCTGGAATATGTACGCGTCGTGGCATGTTCTTGGCTGCTTGTATCTCCCTCGAGTAGTGCTGCTTGCATCTAATATTTACTTTGATCCCAAAGTTTTTCTGATAAAATTAAATGGCATATTTTCTGATTTGAAAGCAATTAAGAATTAGAATTTACTTTAAAGTATGAGAAAATTGAAAGTACTGTCGTCCCAACTTTTCATATATGTCTTTGTGAATAAAACTTCTTTAATTTTGCTTCTTAGCTAAACAGTGATCTCTGGAAATTAGTGCAAGCAGCCAAAGTTGATTTCACTTGAATTAAGTTGCCAAGATCAGCATCGAACCATCCTGCTGCATTTGGTCAGGATAATCGATGAGCAGAGCTACAAGAAATCTCCTAAAGGTGTTTATGTAAAATCTGAAAAAAATCTGCTGGCAATTGATGACAGTATCAGCATTGCTTTCCTTTTCGATTGTTACAGTACAGTCAGTCGGCCTGCAATCAGCCAAGGCTTTCGTTGTTTTCTGTAATACCAGGATGATAATGGTGAAAACGAATGTATTTGTACAGCTTCCTGAGGAACTGAGTCTCTTTCGAGGCCCTTCACGTAGGCTGGAAAAGAAGGATAGACTTGCAGCATTCTCGAGCAACGTACAAGGCAATTCGCATCGATGAAGCAAGTGCTGCAAGGATAGGGCAGGTTTTTAGCTTTGCTGAAATATCGTCAAATCAGGCACTGTCATGATGTTTGTCGCTAGCTACGTCCTGGTTTTAGCTCCTTGGGAAACGAAGCTGCAATCTCCGAAGGATTTGAGGTTGGTTGGAAGCGCAGTTAAACAACGGAGTGACTGGTATGAGGAGAAGTCTGTTGAGTAAGATTGTCATGTGTAGGCTAGAGCAAAAGAATGAAGTAATTTAAAATTTGAGTGACAGGCCCTTGAAGACGATGAAGGCTGCTTGATTGGGAGGCATTGGAAGTCACAGGCTGTGGAACCCACTTATACAATTCTTACGGAACTGCATCTACTATCCAAATGCCGACTGTGGCACATCCTTTTCAGCTGTCCTGAGCTGCTACTTTCATAATACTCACTGCCTCAACTGCCCTCCTGACGCAACTATGCTTCTCACTTTCTCTTGGTTGCATGAGATGAAGTCTGTTGGCTACGAATGCATACCGAAAGCCGCTTAATCTTAGAGTGCACTATACAAAACTCTTTAGCGTAACACTCACTTGCTCTTTGTGGAGTTACATAGATACATTACATTTAAATAAATTGGTCTAATGTGGCAGTTAAGTCATTCGCGAAAGAGAAGTCTAGCTGACAGGTTTTTCACTGTGTGTAGGTTCTAACATAAAGTTTGCATTTTGTCTTGCATATCTGTCCACAGCAAGTTATGGACTAAGGGTTAGTCGCGATATTGCCACTTGTCGTGTTCTTTATATATATATATTTTTTAGGTTGTAAGCCAACCACCATTCAGCTTGATAGGTTACCAAGGCATTAATTATTTAATTAAATTATTTCATGTTTGACACTTGACAATGATGTTCTTTATCAACCTATCGATATTCTACACGTTTTTGCCATTAGATGCACATTGATTTAACTCATTGGTGCCTGCTATCAATGAAAGTGGTGGAACCAGTGCTGGTACACAGACCAGTGATGGAACCAGTGCTGGTACACTCGTTTTGCCTGTGACATCATAGTGTTATAACAACGAAGGTATTAATGGCTTTCAATGCATCCCCTTGCCATCAGCTAGCAGAAAATACTACCTACTAACTAATAGTCTCAGCTTAACATAGACTCAGCAGTATTATAATTTTATTTCGGCAACTGAGCCAGCCTAATTTTCTTAGGTGTCTTGCAGGCAGAGGCCAATGACTTCCACACGGATACCGCTTGCCAGCCCACCGGTTAACATAATGCGTCTTCTGATGCTTCTGTTTCCACCGAGCAGCTAGCACGACCCTCCGGTTTACTGCCCAAGCGAACCTGAGCAGTTGGCTTTTCTACTGGGTTTGTCACGGCTTGCAAAACATCGTTGTGTCTGGTCGGTATTCATGTTTCGAAAGAATGGTCTTGGTTGGTCTTTACAAACACTTTAAAAAAAAAGAGAAAATTGTGTTAGTGATAACATGCTCTGCATCAGCGTTCATAACCACACAGAGGACAATTCACAAGGACTCTGCTTATGCAGTGAGGAAAATGTGCGTTTTTTAGCTTTTTTTAAACGTCAAGTCAGGGGATGTCTAGACGTAAGTCGGGAGTGAATTTCAAGCTTTGGGACCATACGAACTAAAAGCATTGATCGCCATTAGATTTGAGGTTGGTTTGAGACACTGCTAAACGAGTCAGAAGAGCTGGTTGTACGATGCCTAACCTGATTAGGGAGTAGCAATGATAGGCAGTGTAGAGCAAGAAAATGAAAAAACCTAGAAGTGATTGGCCAAACTTTGAAGTCGATGCGCTGATTGATGGGGAGCTAATGCAGGTCGGTGAGAAGTTGTGTAGTTTGGCAACTGCGGCCATCACGACAGACAATCCTGGCTGCTGAGTTTTGGTCCAACTGTAAGCGCCTGATTGCATAGGCAGGAAGAAGTTCTTGTAGTTAGTTAAAGAAGTCGGCCAACTTTAAATATTAGGTATTCCTGCCTGAGCAGGCCCACAATTTTGCAGGGTTATGTTGCTGAAAGAAGGCAGGCATGACTGTGGAGCTGATGTGGTCTAGTGAGAGGTCACTTTGGAACAGGACACATAACTCGTGTAGATGGGAGATATGCTGGTGGTAGTCTAGTGAAAGGTCACTTTGGAACAGGACACATAACTCGTGTAGATGGGAGATATGCTGGTGGTATCCATTTTTAGTATTAATCTTACCGATTTCCGAGTTACACTTGGTTAGCCCATAACTAGTAAGTTGGTTGTGTCGGCATTTAATTTGAGCAAGTTTGCAGAAATCTATTTGCAAAGTCAGCAGTGCATGTATGAAGAGAGTTGAAAGACTGACATGCTGGAAGGCTTGGGAGTCAAAGCATAGGTATAGCTGTGTGTCATTGGCTGAGAAATGAAAGCCTAGATTGTGCTTCGTGATTACATCGGGAAGAAACAGGGTATAAATGGTGAAAAGAAGTGATCTGGCCGAGCACAGAGCCCAGTGGTACTCCTTACTTTAGAGGGTCCTCGGATGATTACTGCCCGTTGATATAAATGCTCTTGAGTCTCCCTTTGAGATTGGACCTAATCCGGTGTAGCACAATGCTAAGTGATGCCCAGACGACATGATAGGCACCCAGGAAGGACTTGGTGGTCAACAGTATCAAATGCTGCCAAAGATCAAGCAAAACAAGCACCGATACTTTACTTAATTCCTCAGAAGGTCGTGATACACTCTGTAGAGGGATTAACTCTAAAACTTGCTTGCTAGGTTTAAAGTTTTAATATTAGAGTTTGGGTGTGCTGCCACTACTCGTTCAAGTGTCTTTGATGGGATGAGAGTTTAGAGACTGGGCGGGAGTTGCTCCAGTTTTCTTGGGTCTAGTGGTGCCTTCTTAATGGCTGGCCTAATAACAGTATTTATTAAAGATATATGGACAAGACCTGAGGCTAAGGATACATTGTGTATGTTAGTAACGTATGGAGGCAGCAGATCAATTCATCGGAACACGGAGAACAGTGGGTATAGCGTTTAGAGGGTTTATTAGTCTTCCTAAACTGGGAAATGAATTTCAAAATGAAGTATCAATCGGCATGCTTGAATGCAGCCACTGAGCCAGCTTAAGGAATTCATGGAGAGGCATCCTGGCGGAATCTTAACTGAAGTAGAGGAGTCGAGTAGGGATGTTTTTACCCTAGGGGTCGACTTGCTGACAAAGAAGCTAGAGATGCCATCTGCTAGATCGCCACAAGGATCACTAGTTAGGTGATGACCTGGAAGCATTTAAGCAAAGGGTTGATGGTCGACAGTAGCACTTTTGAATTGTGCATCTGTGATTCGACAATGTTTTTTTTATAGAAGCTGGACTTGGCCTTTGCTGGGTTACATGTGTATGATGTACTGTAGTCCTCGTATGTCGATGGAAGTCCTGATCTTATGCATGCTTTCTTAAGTTTCACTTGGTAGCCCCTAGCTAGTTTAATGTCTGTTGTAAACCACGGGCTATCTGGGCGATGTTTATAATGTGCTTAAAAGGAGTAAATTCATTCAGAACGTTGGCTAGTGTCGTGTTGTAACATTTAATCAGTGAGGGCAGGTCGGAAGGAGGATTGAGCAGCAGGGGCTTGGTGATATTTTTGGTGCTGACATCATCAATTTAAAGGGTCATAAGGTTTCGTGATTCACAGATGATTAAATACCGAGGAGGGCACCCACTTCTGAATGAATGTGGGCGGATGTGCAGAATTTGGTGATAATGGAAGATGATAGCATACTGGTTTGGGCCAGTGCTGAAGGTGCTTGCCCCGACCAAGGTCAACGTGAATGCAGTTTAGTACCGAGTTCGTGGGCTCTAGCCCCGTGGCATATGTGAAGCACCTGGATAGAGATTAGGTTCTCTTATGGCACCATACAAATGAGTTATAGTTTAAAATTGTGGAAAAAATATTCAATTGACTTTGCTCTCTTTGTTATGAATGGGATCATGCATGTGAGCCGCCAGAGAAAATGAATCAGTCAGTGTATGAAATATAGCATTTCATGCGTCAGTTGAGTCGTAAAATGAATGGTCAAATTGCCCAGGATGATAAAGGGATGACCACTTGCACGCAAAATCGAAATGATATTGGAAAAATCTCTGGTCTCCCACTTAGTTAGCAGGTCTTCGTTTATGTCAGATTTTGCTAGCAGGTGTCATCTTGAACCCGGAGTGGTAACCGGTATCAGCATTATAGTAATAAGGAGTCATCTCATTCAAGTACCCTCTAGCAAAGTCAGTCATCACACGGCAAGCCGCTATTGCTAGTCTACAGTATACCCACTGTATTGGCTTTAAAAACCAAAAGTGCATTACCTTTACTTAAAGGGCCACTGTTGCTCTCGACAGAAACGTACATCGAGGCCCCATTTCTTACTCTGACCTTTGTATGAGCTTTCTTTTCTTTATTCTCACAATTATTTTTTTGCTTAGAAACTATAGGAGACAGAGGCCTTTCCTCTTGAGATCCCAAACTGGAACTTCCGTAATTGAACCTATTGGCAGGGACCCGGGTCCCCAAAAGGACCCGGGTTTTGCAAAAACTACAACGCTGCGAATAATAGTCAGATAGACCTCGTTATAGGCTCAATCGTCTTCTTTTGATCAATAAGACTATATATAGATCAGAGTTCAGTTTGTATTCTCTACTTGTTGGCAAAGAAAGACATGAGTGAGGTATGGCCAGGCTGCTGTAGAGGGGGTTCTTCGAGCGCCCGGGCTTCGTCTTCGACGTTTCGACACCAACCGCCAGTGTTTTCTTTGTAAACTCCGTATACGGTGCCGTGAGTAGATGCAGAAACTGCGTTGGCGTCCTCCGTTTTTAACATGGCAGGTATAACCGAACATGGGGTTTTTCTACGATTTTGACTATTTTCTAGAAAATAATTCACTTTGAGCACGGGGCCTTTGCGGGGATCCGGGTCCCCGCCAATAGGTTCAATTGACGTGTTTGTTATTGTCCTACTTAAGCTAGTCCTCTCACTTGTTCCCTATTGTGTGAGACAGATGTTTTTAGCCACCGATTGCATGCCAAAAGCTGCTTTGGGGTTTTATGTGTTTACTACAGAACATGCACGTGTCTCAAGTCACATAGTCCACTTATGCACGTTGAATGAAAAACGTAAGTACATTATATTTTATGCATTGTATTGTGGTAATTGTTATCGATGATCATGCCATCTTTCTGAAGGACTTAATAGTTTTTTTTTAATAGAAAGCAGTTAGAATACTCGAAGCTTTGTCTGTATGCACACCTGTAAACATATAAGCAGCACACTGCTTGAGCATAGGGAGGTAGTCAAATTGGTGCATCTGTTTTAGATCATAGAACTGGTTGGGGCAATAGGAAAAACATGGGCTGAAGTCTGACTACGTCGAGGTAAGAAAACAGAAGTTTCTGTACACCTGTGTGTGTTTGCAGTTTTTAGTTTCTCTTCTTTTTTACATCGTTCAGGAAGGAGTGCCTGGAGATATTTTGCTCGGTATATTGCCCTTGAAACCACGTATTGTATTGTTAACTTGGCGAGCCCGGCTGCATAACGGGAAACGATATGCTCTTCTTAGGAATCAGGAGACCTATAAAAGAAAAGAATACTATTAAATCCCAATGTAAAACCCTAAGCAGAATGGGCAGAGTGACACGTTTGGATGAATTCGAGGAGACGAGGTTGCGGATAGCTGGCAGTGCAGTAATAATTTATTAATAATACATTGGTATATAAATACATTGGTATAGCCCCCTAAGAACTAAATCTCTCTGCAACGACAACTACTTTCCTACTGCCGACTATGGCACATCCTTTTCAGCGGTCCTGAGCTGCTACTTCTATTCTACTCACTACCTCAACTGCTCTCCTGACTCTGCTATGCTTCCCACTTTCTCTTTGTTTTGTGAGACGAAGTCTGTTGGCTACCGAATGCGTACCGAAATCCGCTTAGGCTGTGAGTGCGCTATACGAAACTCTCCTGCGTAACACCCACATGGGCTTTATGACTTTGTGGAGTTACAGACGGAGATACATTACATTACATGGGCACTTTACAGATGCTGCATAAGCATTACCAAATGTTTGGTGGTAATATCTGCAAGCAGCAGGCAGAGTGTAAGCAGGTACATGCACACGAAGGAAAACTACAAAGACCTGCCAAATGCTGTGATAAACTAGGTCTAGTTGCTATTTTGTTCGAGCACCTCTAGCTTATTTATCATATTTGGCCCTGCTTTTATGGCATCGTTTTCATAGTTAAGACCTTGCTCAGGGCAAAAAAGGATGTACAATACAGATACAGTCTAGTGCTGCTTGCCATATAGAACACTATAAGAATTTCAGATTACATGTCCTAGTGGTTAAATGTAGGATGGTGATCAGTGTGTCTTCTTTCATTGTTTATCTGTTTCTAACTTTTGCCCAAGAATGATATCTCATATAAATGGAGGTTGTGCATAAAGATTGCCATAAAAGTGGGATCGACAAACATTTTATCTCAAGGCGACACCTCGTGCAAGAATTGTGTTCACTGTGCTCACTGATTTGTATGGCTCCTACAGGAAGACCCAAACTGTTGGGCTGGGCACTTGCTGGATGCTAGTCATTCTGCCCTTTCTTGCATCATGATTCAAGAAAGCCCTATAATTCAGAAAAGCTTCACAACTCTAACGGATGGTGAAGATCATCACGGTCGGCTAGAATTGTTGCATAGTGAAAACTAACGTTTAGGTCAAATTATCTTACCTAAATGCAGGATGCTACCTGACCCGTTAGTCACGTGATGGCAGACTAGATCTGGCCCGTCTGTGCTTTTATGCTAGGGTGTTATTTTTCTGCTGATATCTTGGGATGCTTCATTTGCTGTTAATCGCCCACATTTTAGACGATTTTGGTTTATTTCTTTGATTTTTGGTAATATTATTAGTATGAGCATTGTGGTGATTGATAAATTGTATCGGACCTGATTGATGCTTCTTTTTGTTTCAGACCATGACAGCAAATTGTTGAATGTGGCTAACCAAACCACATCGTTGTGTTGCTCTTCTGGTTGATTAGCAACAATTACAAGGCTTATTCGAAAACGGGCTGTGCCTGTCTCACTCGTCCCATAATCTATGTCTTGACAGTCCACACATAGCTACTTTGCTTTGCCGGCTTGTTTGCTTGATCGGCTGTGTAGGACTACATTAATGCACGGCCAAGTGTATACCAAGAAGTAGCAACGTGCCTCTGTTTTGTTGGCTTTGTTTTGTCTTATCAGACAACCACAGCATTGGTTTTTGTTTGGCTTCCTCTCTTGCCTCAAGTCCAATATCTCTCAATTAAAGAAACATCTTATATGCTCGTTTTCTTATGCTTAAGCTGTCGAGATAGCTTGTGCTGTCTTATTTGCTGAAGATGCAACTTCACAATCTAGTTTAAACTTCGACAGTGTGCATTTTTTGGACCTTGTGCTATATTTAAGCTGAATATTGTAAAAGGGAGAGAGATGCATTCGAGACTGCAGAAACCACATCGGCATCAAGTCTCGACCCTTGTTTGCCAGCTACCGTGCGATTTTCTTTCGTTTTGACAATGGTTTCGGGAAATGCTCTCAAGACATTTCTGGGCGTATCTGAAAGCTGAGCCAGTAGTAAACCTAAAAAGACAGTAGGAACTCTATCGTTTACTGCTTTATCTGATGTCATCCTGGCCTGGAAAGATGGCAGAAGCAATGATCTTGGAAAAGTCTGGGGCTGTTGTTTAGCCAAAATCATCAGTTTAATGTGCTTCGGTGGAATAGATGGTTCTCTTCTCTCGATATGCAGAATTGGACTGTATAGACATCGTAGACTTTCCGAGAAGAAGCGACCCTTCTAAAAAATAATATGACAATAGGTTGCTGCACTAATGCTTCATTGCCAGCACTTGGCTCGAGCTGGCAGCCTGATGTTTTGTTGGATGGAAATCTATAAATAATTATAGCTCTCATAAAACATGAGTTTTTTATATTCCAAATGATACTTGCAGCTTCGTTGTGTCCATTAGGATGTTTGCTTTGCTATTTGCTATTTGCAAGGTAACAAATGTATAAGGTGTAGGAAAAAGTTTGTGCGTCGTGTTTTCCATTGAATCATTATTAATTTCATTAAATTAATCTTTAAATTATTAAAATCACCGCGGACGAACTTTCCCCCCAACCTAATATTTATAATATTTTTATCGTGGGTTTGTTGTGTTCATAAGATCAAAATGTTGACGTAATTTTCAACTCAGGTTTAAAGCTATCCTAATTTACTGAGGCGAGAACGTGCCCATCGTCATGGGACTTTCTTAAAGATAAGTCTGGCAGCTCTGCGTTTATGCACAGCAGTCTCGCTCGATCGCTCGACGACTGAGCTGCTGCTGGCCACCGCAGGCTACTGGGTCGGTCTTCGTTGGAAATTATTACAAGGCCACCCGGAGCAAAGAATGTTTGTTCAACGAGAGTGGTGCACTTATAAATCGCCCCCTTCGGAGAGTAGTATGTAAATGAATGGTATGGAGCCTGGGGTACATGTCGATACTCTTCATCTACCTGTCACTGCGTTCGGTAGATTCATCGATCTCCATGTGTCCCTAGTCTCCATGCCATTCATTTACATACTACTTGTGGCAGGGGGCTGTATATTATAGTAAGAACAAATTTGCAAAGCAACGATGGCAAAGTAAGTAAAATCGTTTTAAACAAATGTTCTTACTTAATGTAGAACCAATTGTTAAGTCACGAAATAGTTTAGAAATAACTAGAAGCCGTTTTTGATGTTGAGTAAAAGAGAATTTGGCCTATTATCAGAGAAAGGAATCTTTCCCTTATGAATATGTAGACTCTTTTAACAAGTTAAAGGAAAATCTCTTCCCGATAAAAAACAGTTCTTTATTTCCTTGGAAGATTATGGAATATCTGACGATGATTACTTGCGAGTGGAGAAAGTTTGGGAGTTCATGAAAAAGATAAATCCTTCAAAAGAAGATGCCTTGTTGAAATAGAGTGAAATTTATCTAACCATGAATGTTTTACTTTTAGCAGATGTTTTCCAACATTTTAGACGCTTATCAAAGAGGATTGGTGGTCTTGATCCAGCAAATTCTTTACAGCACCTGGCCTAACATGGAGCGCCGGCTTATAGTTTTCCGGGGTACAATTAGATCTATTGACAAGTTTTGAGCATTACGAGTTTTTTTAAAGTGCTATTAGAGGTGGTATTACTTAAACATCTTGCAGACATATACAAGCAAACAATGATCGTTCTTCTAATTTTGATGAAAGTAAAGCAAAGATTTAGCTACTCTATCAAGACGCCAATTCTCTACGCTACGGCCATTTGTGAACCTTTGCCAACAGGAGACTTTCATTTCTTTAATCAAAGGCAAGTTTCGTCTTTTAGTAGGAAAAAGATCTCTTTCTTCAACAGTAGATACTGGTTTTGCTTTTGAAGTAGATATTACTTGTCCTCCTGATCTACACAAGAAGTTTTCTTATTACCCAGTTCTTCCAATAAAAAGAGCAGTTTCTACAGAGGAGTATTCCGCCTTTCAAGCAAAAACAGTTGTGCGAGAAAGAAAGGAATTGTCTGATTATGAAAGTAAAATAGAGAAATTAGTAATAGATCTAAAACTGAGGGAACGGCGTGTCCTCCGTTACTGAAATTTGCAATTTGCCTTAGAGAAATGTTACAATCTTTCAAAAAAGTTTTTCTCAAACGGCATGGTTGAAAGATTATATACAGAATAACAAAGGAAGAAGGCGAAGGGTAAATTTTAGAAAGAGCATTATAAGTTAAAGGTTAACGCTTTTTTTGGGAATACCATGGAGAATGTGTGTGAAAGAGTTGATATAATTCTTTGATCTGAAGTACGAAAAGTATTTCGCTATATCTTCTAAGAGAGTACTTAGTTCTAGGTTTAAGGACAGACGGATATTCAACCAAGACCTAATTGCCATTGAAACGAACAAATCAGAAGTGAGATTAAACAAACCTATTTACCTCGGATTCATTATTCAAGAGATATCAAAACTGATTATGCAAGATTATTATTATGGCACCTTGAAGGATTATTATGGCGACAAATTAGCACTTGCATATACGGATACCGATTCTCTTTTAATGAAGATTGAAACAAATTATGTTTACAAGGATTTCTTAGACTATTTGTCTTACTTGGATTTATCTGGCTATCCTCCCAATCTAGAAATATGTAAGGCAGAGGGTTTTGCACAGGCAATGGCAAAAACAGGGGCAGTATTGGCAAGTTTAAGGACGAAATAGCAGAGAAATTTACGGTTGATTCTTCTACGAAAGATTTTATAGGAGACGATCAGGGAGATTTGGAAAAGAAATCTGTTGTATTACATGAGGGGGGTATTCTTAAGGCCAAAGCTTTATTCTGCGCAAATAGCGATAACCACGAAAGAAGGAATTAATGTTAAGTCCTGCTAAAAAGGCAAAATGAACGAAAAAGCAAATTGTAAAGAAATATTTTACTCATGAGCATTATCTAGAATGTTTAAAAATGGGAGAGAATAGTTACTTCGACCAAACTAGATTGCAATCGTTAAATCGTGCCATTTTTACTATTACGCAGAGAAAGAGAGCGTTATCTGCATTTGACTCTAAACACTATTGGCTTAATTGTGCTACTCATTCCTTAGCTTATGGCCATTACAGAATTGACGAAGCAATTAGAGAAGGTAACGATCCTGGTTTCTGCAGCACATGTCAAGTTTAATTTGAAAAAGAAACTACCCTAGTATAGGACGTAATGGGCGAAATTCTTCGTGATGAGCCCGAAGGATTTTCCTCAACAGTAGTAAAAAAAGAACTCGAGACTCAACTTCCAACTGAGCAAGTACTGTCAGAAGAACTAGCAATGGAAACTGATTCCTGCTCACATGATCCAGATTACGACCCCAACAACGAATCAGATTATGAATCAAAACAGACACGGTTTCTTCTAAGCTAATTACATTAACTGTACCTGGAGAGCAAAACTTATCTGATGTGCTGTCAGATTCCTATCTGCTACTAGAAGGGCAGAATCGAGTTGCGGATGCGGCTGCAAACACCTATAAATCCCCCAATAGAAACCAAGCAGTAGGTCTTGTCAATAATGCTGCCGCCTGGTTGTTTAGCTCAGCAAGGGTTAGGCTTGAAGCAGAAGAGATTGAAGCTTTGACTTTGGCAGAAGGCCCGGGTAAAGTTTCTACTCTGATAGGCCTGCTAAACTACCCAAATGACTGCGATGGGACAGAGGGTCCAGCAGCTTGGTGGAAAAAGGATGAGGTTGCTGGTACAACAGAGGATATGTACACGGGGCTCGGGAACTTTACTGGTCCTGCTGCCTCTGCTGGTGTGACGGCTTCGAATTATGGCTTAATCTGTTGCAGAAGCCTTACTAGCACTCTTGCTGATACAGTTGGGACATTTAGTATTTCGCTGCCTCTTTCTAGGTTGTCGGTTTTCTGTGCAGATATGAACCGAATATTATATAATATTCCATTTAGTCCAGAACTTACGCGCGTTAGTGGCACTGACTATAACGCTTTAACGACTGGACCACACACCTATTTAGGACAGCATTTAGTGGGTCCCTGTGATTCGTCCTTCATGTGCTCATGCGTGCTGACACTGTGCATGCTGCCACTAACCACATTTGCATGCTGACCCTGTTCATGTCACCCCTAACCATGTTATTCATTTTGTTTGTTTGTTTATCAAGCATGATATTACTCACCATTCAATTGCATTCCCTTAGCAGCAAATGTAAAGCGCCTAGAGAGAAATTGAGTTCTCTGAGGGGGCTTTACCAAGTGCATTATTATTATCCTTATTATTATTATTATTAATGACTGGACCAACAGTGCTTGCTGCCAATTCTGTTAATGCGATGACAACTAGAGGAACTGTGGCTGCTAACGGAGATGGCGTTTGGACTGGTTTCAGGATTGCTATGATGAAAATGAGGCTAATTGTTCCTTGTGCTACTCCTGCTCTTAGCATTGATAGGGATCTAGCAGAAATCTCAAGTGAGCGCGGAAGAAGCTTAAGCTAAATTACAGAGTGAGACGATATGAAAACATAACAGTAACTAGTCTTAACCAAGGCTTAAAATTCACTTAGTCACTATCCGTACAAAACACGGTTGACAAAGTTAGATGGTTCATTGTTGAGGCACAAAATGCAAACAAATACAATAACTACACACAAAATCCTGGTACTTACAATCATGGAAACATTAGGAATGCTGTTGTGTTGGCTAATCGTTCTACTCAGTACCCTGCTTTAGCTAGAAGCAGTTATCCCAAGGACGGAAGATGCTCAACCGAATGCCTTGATTTCACTCATTCCAGAAAACAATTCCTAGGTCTTAATGAAGTTACTGAGCCTTTCGGAGTTATTTATCCAGAATGGCTAACAATGTATCCAATTTATCTAGTTAACTTGCAATACAATCATTAGCCCCTCAGGAATACTACTAGACTTTTAAGTTACTATTGAGCTCAATGAGTTAATTCCTGCAGACACAAATGTTAGGTTTCATTACTTGACGATCTGTGATAACACTGCAGAGTTTACTTCTAACGGCAATGGAAGTCAGTTTACTTGCATGAAGTAAGCATGGATTTATGACAATATAGATACCAAATAAAATTCTTACCTGGTATAAGATGGAAAAGTTTGATTTTGTTTAGGGTTCGGAAGAATGGAAGAAAACAATGACTTTGAACATTGGGAGATCAGAGGCTTATTCTATTCTTGGGGCAGGAATGGTATTTTGGGATCAATGTGGTTATCACATAGATCTGATAGCTAATCAAAAGATAAAAAGATATATTGCAAACAGCTCAACAAAAATATTTCCACCAATGCTATTTCGCAAGGTGTTTGAACCAATTGCTGCTAAAAATAGTTGAACCAATTGCTGCTAAGTTCTTGAAAATGAAATTTATTGCTAAACTTGAAAACGCAAATGATTGCTTTAGTCGTGGAGTTTACAGATATTCCCTAATGGAATAATTGAAGGGCACACTTTAATAGAGACTAAATTTTTGTGGAGCAGGCAAATACAAGATGGAGTAATACCTAAACCGTATCACGCACAGTGTGTACTCGGTTTACATGCGTTAGGATGGAATGAATGCATTTATGTAATGTAATGTATCTCCGTCTGTAACTCCACAAAGTCATAAAGACCATGTGGGTGTTACGCAGGAGAGTTTTGTATAGCACACTCACAGCCTAAGCGGCTTTCGGTACGCATTCGGTAGCCAACAGACTTCGTCTCACGTAACAAAGAGAAAGTGGGAAGCATAGCAGAGTCAGGAGAGCAGTTGAGGTAGTGAGTAGCATGGAAGTAGCAGCTCAGGATCGCTGAAAAGGATGAGCCATAGTCGGCAGCAGGAGAGTAGTTGTCGTTACGTAAGAATTGTGGAAGAGAGTTCCACATTCTAGGACCTGCAGAGCTAAAGCTTCTGTCGCCAACGGTCTTTAAGCGGAGGAATGGAATAGCTAATTTATTGTCCACACAGAACCTGAGCGCGCGAAGAGGCTGAAACTGGTGCAGCAGCTCAGCTAGGTACGACAGAGCCAAGCCGTGGTGGGCCTTGTGGGTCATCGTAAGAACTTTTATGTGTATCCGTTGCTCAACCGGCATCATCTAAGCTCTTTTAGCAAAGGAGACACGTGCTCAAACCTCTGGGAATTGAAGACTTTAATCCGAATTTGAAATAATGGTGCCAGGATTGAACGGTGAAGATGCTCCTATTGATTTTATTGTTGCAGGACATGTAAGGATTCCTACAAAAACAGAAATAAACATGCCATTAAGGTGTCCATTGCTTATGTATCTGCTTGAGAATGAAAGGTATTATGATTTTGAGTTTGACTTGATTTGCAAGTATGGTAGATTTATTAACAAGTTAATCCGGGATTTGAAATAAAGTATTGCATTAGGCGATCACTACAACAAGTTGTGGAAGAAGACGATCCTGGTAGGTTTACAAGAATTGTTCCAATAGTTAGAGAAGTGCTTGATAAATCTAAAGTTGTAATAGCAAAGTATATACATGAATCGCAAAGTAGATCTTGGTGCTTACGTTACGAAGTTCAATGGTTATTTGTTGTCTGATCTTTGTGAAAATGGGAACAGAGTTGCGAATCTTGCTGACCCAGTTAATTCAAGTGATGCTGTTACAAAATCTTCTGCTGATGCCAATTTTTTAGTTACTGGAAACGGAGCAAATGATTTCAAAGGCGTGGCTGCTGCTTATGTGGGGCCTGGAGTAAATCCAAGAGATGCTGTTAATGTTTTCCAAATTAGTAATTATGTTACTAAATCAGGAGATACGATGAAAGGAGATTTAAAGATGAACAGCTTTGCTATTCCTTCGGCTTATTGGAAATCAGCGACTACTACTCCTCCTGTTCTGCCTGATGATTTTTGCGTTACTTATGGAGGAATGAAAAGAGATGTAGTATTGTATGGCAGCCCTGCAACAACGACGCAAAATTTGGGAAATAATTCGATAATTAATTCTGCTAATCCTGGTGATGCGGTGACGAAAAGCTTTGCTAAAAAAATAGTAACAAAAATAACAGAAGTGATTCACGTTTCGTTTAATCCGAGGTCTATGAATTCAATTATCAAGACCTCAGTTAATTATTCGTGGACTAATAAAAGTGCTCCACCACCAATAATGCTTAGCGTGATGGTTTTTGGGAATTCTAATTGTGTTTCCCTGCGGCCCAGCTCCGATACTGCTGTAGTTTCGGGAGAAGTGAGCGCAATAAACAGTGTAAGCACAGGTACAAACTTTAAGTGTTACGCATTTTTCAATAGGCTGACTACTGACTATTACTTTGTTGATAGTATATGTAATTTAAGAGTCAATCTCTTGGTCAGCTATGTATTCACGTGAATAATGGAGATTAATCAGTAATACTACTAGTTCCGTTAGCTTGTTTGCTTTTCGCTTGCCTTTGATAAGTGGAAATAGTTTTGCAATGAGTGCTATTGTTTCATGCTCGGCTCACCGACGATTGCGATAGACTTAGGAGCACCTTTCTACAGTGCTTCTTGGCAAGAGCATAAATCTTTGTTGGTTTTGATTTGGTCAACTTACTCCAAGCATAGTGGCAATCCGCGCAGATAAGGATCGTATTTTTTCGCAGGATGCCGGAGTCAAATTTGGTTTCTGTTAAATTGAAATCGCTCAAATCACATCGTAATTCATCCTTTAGCTTTGGCCTTTGCTTTATTTGTTTACACTTCGGATCATTGCTTTCGAGGTATTCTTTTTCTGAAAAAGTCTGGGAACAAATTTTGCAAAATATTTCCATTCTCTATAGAATTTCCTTCTTAACTTTAAGAGAGAGGAGAAAGGAAGATAAGTATGAGCCGGATTCAGATGTCAGAGCCAGGTATTCAAACCAAGACCAAAAGTAATTCCATATGGTTTCTTTGTCACAGAAGTGCCTAATGAACGTCATCAAGCAGATATACTGTATATGCCAACTGATTCGGGTTATAAATACGCATTAAGCGTGATTGATGTTGCTTGTAAGTATACTCAGGAGCACTTAAAATAAAAACATCGAAACAAGTAAAACAAGCAATAATTGATATTTACTCAAAGGGGCCTTTAGAATTGCCGAAAAGGTTTACAGTAGATCCTGGTTCAGAGTTCAAAAGAGAATTCAAGAAAGAAATGAATTAACATGGAAAGCGCGTGATAGAAGCGACTAGCAAGAAAAGTGTTGCGTTAGTTGAGAGAATGAATAGAACGATAGCAGAAAGAGCTTTTATTGCTCAGTGTGAAAAAAAATTAGAAAGTGAATTCCGGCGATCCTACTCGAAACAAGGAGTGGATTGAGAATCTACCTAAGGTTTTAGATTACCTTAATAATAACATTACAAGAACAACAGGAGAAGAACCGGTAAAAGCCATAAAAAAGAAATAGTCAAACAAAAGAAACCAGAGTACCATAGAAAAGTATGAAAACAGGAAGAGTCATTTGAACTAGGAACAACTGTTAGATATTTACTAGAACCGGGCGAAGGAGAAGATAAAAAATGAAGAAGATCTACAGATTCGATATGGAACTTGACAAAACATACGACTGTTAGAATAATGGTAATGAAAGATCAACCAGTTAGATATTTCCTATAAGATATAAAGAGAAGTTTTATCAACGAAAAATTTCAAATAATCAAACAGTAATCAAACTTCTTGAACGGTGTCTATTTCACTCATGGCTCTAACAATATCATCGAATTCTTCTTCTCTGGTCATTCCATCATCAGACAAAGCATCGGTTACCTTTGAGATAAACTTTACATTTGCTTCTAGATTTGCTCTTTTGCATTTGTCTATTTCAGCTAGGACACCATCAATTAATAACAACATTATAGTTACTGCGGCGAATGCAGGAACAACGTTTGATAAGTCTGGGACTGATGGGATGTAAGTGCTGGTAATCGTTACTCCTAGCGATATGACGATGTTTACAAATTTCAGTGCATATCTTACCTTCGTTAAACTCATTAGGCACTGCCTTCCTTTGCTATTGTATTGCATAACTTATTCAGACCTTTGGTTGACACACTTTTTGCGCAGGTCGGACATCATTGCTATATTAACTTTGCAAATGTTTTGTTACTATAATATACAACCCTCTGCTACAAGTAGGATGTAAATGAATGGTATGGAGACTAGGGACATGTGGAGATCGATGAATCTACCGACCGCAGTGACAGTTAGATGACGAGATAGACATGTGCTCTAGGGTCCACACCGTTCATTTACAAACTACTCGGAGATGCCAGTTGAGTATCAAAGTCTAAAGCCATTGGCCGTCGGCGGGGTGAGGGGCTAGTGGTTTTAGCTGCGCGTAAGGCAATCCGGGAGCGAAGCCTCGATAGTGCCACCCTGCTCGCCCTCTCTCTTTTTCTACCAGGCCGAGAGCTGGCTGCTTTAAGGTGCAGCCAAAAAGTAAATGGGACTACGGCCCATTGTAAATTGCTCCAACCGGCATCAAAAAAGGGTGGACTCGTACTTACTTGCTTTTTTTTATAGATGTGTCTGAAAATCCTTCAGAGGTGATTGACCCTGGGTGAGCAGAGCAACGCTTGGCGTCGGAAGGAGTCGCCTTTCTTCGTCGAGGGCCTAAAGAGATCTTTCTATGTAGACAGATCCTTTGGAGATCCTTTTGTGCGGGATTGCAAGGCTGCTTTGCTTTTAAAAACCCGTACTATCAATACATTGTGGTAAATAGGCGTGTCGCGTACTAACCACGGTAAGTCGCCTAGTGCTGTTAGCATTCAGCCATTTTGGATGAATCGGTATGACCTAAAATAGTCCACGTTTGATGCCTTTTGAAGGTCAGTCTGTCCTGATCCTATGTGAAGCTTGCACTCACTAGTGTTAGCTACCCTAATGTCGTAGTCAGTAAGTTGCCAAACAAATGGGCTACGGCGAACCTTGAGTTGAGTCAGAGGAACAAACTCGTCAGTTGGCTACAGCTGCAGCATTTCACCAGTACGAGAAGGTCGGTTGGGGGATTGAGCGGACGGGGATTGAGCAGAAGGGGATTGAGCAGACGGGATTGAGCAGAAGGGGATTGAGCAACGGGGATTGAGCAGAAGGGGATTGAGCAGAAGGGTCAATGGAAGCTAATTTTATGAGGACAGCACCTACGAGATTTCGCGATTTGCGCTGGAAGTTTAGTACACAAAGGAACACTCAGCAGAGAGAATGAGATCCGCATTTGGTAAGACGTTTGGAATTTAAAAACGTTGCTGCCTTAATGGCGCTCTAGCCATGGCGGTCGTTGCACCCGGACTCAGTAGGCAGCTCCAGAGGCCTATTCAGTATTTAGCCAAGGAGGAGGCCAACGTTGAGCAAGCCTCGGAGTACGCAAGGGAGTTACCGGGTCTTCGCCGCTCGGGGCACTCTTCACGTTGTTTCAAGGTCAGGGCCCGCTAGCTTCCTTTTGTTAAGCCTAGGGACAGCTGTTATCCTATTGGGCTTTGACAGTAAGTTATAACCTTTCAAGCCTACAGGTTGTCTCGATGAGCCGGTCTCCTTTCGCTACGTCTGCGGACGCCTCTCACCCTATCGGGCTTCGACGGCAAGTAATGAATTGTCGCCCGCGAAGATGGCGGACGACCTCCAGAAAGCGAATAATAAACATGCAACAGGACAACGATCAACCTCGAAGGGGCCGCTCACTGTGCCTTTACTCCAGCGCGGCGAAAGGAGCCAGTTGCAAGAGCTCAACGAAGCTAGGGCAGAAACATGCCCGGAGCAAGCCCGTTCAGATACCCCCCGCGGAGGGCGAAGACCAAACGACGAAGCCGCGGTAAACTTTGCATCGGAGGTTTGATGAACCAAGTGGCCTCGGTAGAAGCTATCGCTAAGGCACATCGCTATCATTCGCACAAACGCAGCGCAAGTATCCGAGGCTCACAGCCGCGAGACCGTTGCTGACAGCACTAGAAACTTGGAGCTATTGGCTATTAAGTCGAATACAGCTGGGTATGCAGACAATAGCGAGAACCACAGAGACCCGTGCCAATCAAGACTCAGAATTCAGCTTGCCCACTATTGTTCGTAGCGTCTTGCATCATTTAATTGCAGCCGTTTACTGTTTGACAAGTCAGCGTCGGATAAGCACCGACATGCCGGATTGGCCCAGTGTTTAACATGCCGGCTCCGACTAAGGTCAGGCAGAGGTCGTGGGCTCGAGCCCCGCGGCGTGTGTGAAGCGCCTGAATAGAGATTGGGTTCTCTTGGGGCGCTATGCAAATGAATTATATATATGTATTTATTTATTTTTTTATTTATGCTGAAGCAGCTCCTTCCGACGAAGGACTGCTGTCCCCACCAGTGTATTAGCATCTCTCATAGGATTTAGGACGCCGAAGATTCCGACGCGTGCAATCTGATAATCCTAATAAAGGAGCCGCAAATAAACGCTGCTGGCAACCATGAACAAGCGCCCGATCCATGAACAACCATGAACAAGGGCTGCCTACATTTAAACACTCACCCTCTCTGTACTAGCAAAAGAGCATACTGTGGAAGTGGCTGAAGGAGGCATGCTACGAGACAAACTTGCTGTCCTGTGGGATTTCATGTGGCTACGGCCGTGGCTCATAGGGAACATGGTAGAGCTTATGTATTGTAACATAGGGAATGAGCAGGATAACCGACCACTGCCCACTGCCCACTCAGCAGCGCTGCCAGTTAACAAGACCTCTCATTTTTAGCTTGCACTTGCATTCGACTGTCGGCAGTTATTGATGGAACTTCAATCCAGTGTGGTGAAAGTGCCATCATTAGTTAGGAAGCGTAGGGGCGTACCAAGGTGTACGTCAGCAGAGGAAGTTGTCAGGTGCTGGACTGCGGAGTGCCTGTGGCTAGCAAAGCCTCCCTCAGCTGTCGCGAACTGTACAATAATGCGCCAGCTCCCGGCTTTTGCCTTATCGGCTCACCAGGTTCGGATCACGACTGCAAATATACCTAGCGACCGGATGTCTGCCAGTTGCGACTTATGGCAGAGATAAGCATGACAACTTGTGCACTGAGGTGGTAGTTATGCCAATTAAGAGATAGCGATAGCTGTGGGACTGGCTTCGTGCTGGCTATTGACAGTGTACATTGAATGCAATACGACTGACTGTACGTGAAGCATCGGTGCTTCGCGATGCCGCACTATCTTCCGCTGCTGCTGCTACTGCTGCTACCAAAGTAGCTTAGGTGAGAGATGCTACTTCGCATGCACCGTAGGTGAGCCACGTGGAAGTTCATTCCTATTCGTCCGTCCAACGTCAGTCCTTGAGAGTTTGCATTGCAGAGATGTGCGAGACAGTCGTCAAATCGTTCATCTTTCATGAAACAATAGCCGAACACTTTCATCAAGCTATAGGTGCAATGCTCGGCAAGACATCCAATCAACAGCACGTTAGTGTAGCGCCATGAGGTCGCTGCAATTGTCATCACATCGATATGTCGCCTTTGTACATTGAACCACTGGCTTTGAAGTGGATTGGGTTCCTGGTGTGCCGTCGGACCATGACGACAACCTTTACGACGCCAAGAAGCGCACACAGTCCAAGAAGTACGGCCGTATATATAGAGTAACTTTGGGGCTCTTCCAAGTCGTAGTTCTTGGTCAGGCTTCCAGACAGGGCCAGTAGCAGGACGATGTAAGGGGCGAACGTGTAGCGCAAGTACTTGTCGAAGACAAACGTCTCCGCGACGAACCACGCAGCTACTGTGCCTGTGAGCAGTCCCAGGGCCGTCCAGCAGGCCGTGGGCATGTTGGTCGGGGCGTCTACGCTTGCGTTTTTTCCGTTTGCGTAGAGAATAGCTATGCTGATGTTGAGGTACGAGGCGATCGTCGTCCAGGTGGCGTAGAAGGCGATTCCGTTGTGCACGAGAATCCTGACAATCCAGATGTGCTTGGTGAGGCCCTCGCGCGTCAGCTGAGCACCGACCTGGTCGAGGGCCCGATAAGAGATGATGTTGCAGAGATACAGCGTGATGGGAATGAACGGGAGCAGCACCGTCGACGCCACGATCTTCTCTTGGTCGAACACGAACACCCACGCCGTGTTGAAAGCCATGTTGGCGGTGTACACGATGAAGAAGTAGAACGGAATGATTGCGGGCCTGTCGTACAAATAGCTTCGCGTTTTCGGCCACTGGGTGCAAATTGTTGAAAAGCCGTAGAGAAGAATAAGAGCTTGCAGTATGTAAATAATGCTCCAAATGACGCCGAAGACCCATCCGTCAGGAGTGATGGCCGTAGAATATGTGTCTGCTACGTAGCGAGTCTGGTTGTTCATGATCCCAACTACAGCGTCAGATGAGGAGTCGCATGCAAGCGGACGCGAGCTCCAAAGTACGAGAACGCACGCGAGCAAGCGCACGCATGCTAGACCCGGCTTGGAGCAAGTAACCATGACAGCAAAGGTGACCAGCCTTCGGATACGCTGTGAACCAACGCAGGGGCTAAAGCAATGGTCGAGTGAGAATAGCCTCAGGGGTGAATATTTCTTAGGGCTGATGAATGTGTAAGTGATCAGGTGAACGAGATCGCTGAAGTTGCAAATAAAAGTGCGAATTGACTGTATATGAGCATACGCGGGAGCGTTTCGTGCGAATATTTCGGGGGTCGGGAAGGAGAGGCGGAGGGGGGTCCGACACTGGAAAATCGGCTGCCAAGCGAATGAGCTTGAGCGAAGGTAGCATATAAGCTGTGGAAATCTTGGAAGCCGACGGAAGGCACTCAGCTAGCAGCAATCGCGTCAACCAACTCGCGAGCGATCAAGCGAGCGTCTTTGCACGTCGATGCGTCCCTCTGAACTATCGCTGCCACACATCCTTGGGAAAGGATTATTTACGAATCCCTCTCGCGGCAGCTGAGACGGCCCCAAACACGCAACAACTTTGCAGGCAGAGACTTTGGCGGGTCAGCGTCTGCTGACAGGTGGAAGCGAACTAACGAATATCGGCAGAAAATCTTAGCATAGTACGGATGCAAAGACGTCATCGAAGAGCCACGGCAGCCTAACGATATGCGCCGTCAATGCCGCTCTACGGCTGTTAAGCTTGCCGGTGGCCAGGGCGCAGTGCTACGACTGGAGTTGGTGCGCACGCAAGTTCCGGTCGAGCCGCAAGGTAGGAAGGGCGTCGGTAGCGTGTGCAGCGAAGCACTACTCGGAATACAAGTTACCAGCAAAGAGTGCGAACGTTGTGCCTCTCGTATCGTCGAGGTAAGTATTGGTCGAGGTAAGTGTGAAATGTAGGACTCTGCGCGACTGTACGATCGCCGCTGGCAGGCGTCCAGAATCGCTCTCCCTGCTCGGTGGCCCGGTCGACCGCCGGCTAAGCTGGCGCCGCTCATCGATTCGCTCTGCTACTCGCGACTACTCACGTTCAATCCCGAGCGGCGTACTTGATAGGACATTGAAGAACACCGCGACCAGGTAGGCCACGAAGCCCAGCAGTATTGCCATAACTTTGATTGGCTTGTGTCCGGCCATTTGGCTGCAAAAGAACGCGACTGTAGATACATTTCTCGCTCAAAAATTCGCCATAGACTGCCTTAGCCGACGGGTCTTTCGCGCGTCGGTCCGTTAAAACTTACGCAGTTGGCGCTCGCGGAGCTAATACAGAATCAGGCGGCACCAAGTTCGGCTGCAGTCGTCGATCGAGACTACGCGGTCCCGGCCACCGCCGGTTAGATAAGAGACAAGGCCACGCCCCTCCGATGCATTCAACCAATACCGCGAGAGCGCGCCGTTTATGTAACCAAATAGTTTATGGGGGGGGGGGAGAGCCGAGATAGCGATAGCGGGTTTAAAGTCGACCCCGCGACGGTGCATACCTGGCAGCAGCACGAGCGTTCCTTGAGCTCGTTTTGCAGCGGCCACCGAGCGCTCCCCCTGATAACGAACAGTTGGGCTGTGTGTCAGCATTGAGACTCAGCCCGCGATGGCTGCCCGTTCGATTTCCCGTTCGAGCACGACCGCACATAAGATATATCTTATGGTAGAGAGACAATAGAGAGTTTGTTAAAAAGCAGTCGAGGTCCGACCTCCTATTAAATTATTTGCCCCGCAAATTTTATTTTCACGTTTGCAAGACATCAAGCATAACATAAGGTTGTAAATAGTGTGCAGAAATGTATGACGTATTCTTCTGTATGAAATTCATCAGGCGGCACCAGGTACAAGTCATTATACCAGGTCGAACGTGACTTTTGAGAAGGATTGTACGCTGTGTCTCCTCCCGTCACCGGCATAAGTGTATTGTTATCAGCTGAGTTTAATAGATATCCAGTTGCGAACGCATTGCGGGCCTTCTGCAGCGTGACTGTATGGCTTGAGGGTAGCGGGCTACCTGCAGACCCTTTGCAGCTGCCGACTTGGCCGCTGCTGAGCATGCCCGCAGTTTAAACCCAATCCATGCGAGTCTTACCCATTACGTCTCAGCGCTTAATTAAGCCCCCTACTCTTTCGTCCGGAGAATGTACATCCTCGTATCATTCCCGTCGGGGCTCTGTCTGCGTCCCCGTACGCTGCCGTACGTCACCACCACACGAGCTTCGACTCCCAAAGAGGACCCTCCCACGCACATGCGTGCTCGGACACACGCACACACAGCCTCCATCCAAAACCTGCGGCCAAGGTCACCAGTATGCTAATCCCTGAAGCCACGACTAGCCTCGTAAGTTCGGCAAGAACTTCTGGCTGCGTTGAAACTTTGATAGTGGTGGAGTTTTCGAGAGCAACAAAGGTTTGCGGAAGGCATCTTAAGACGTCGCATTGCCATCTTTAAGGATTCCGAGTATACCCGAGAGCCCTACCCAAGGCAGCATTTCTGCCCAACTTCTTACCTCTGTTACTTGCTTTATTTCAATGAAAAGGCTGCCCAGTGCTGCATTAGAATGACGAATGCCCGACTATTGTAGGGCATTGGAAAAGAGCTCCGGCCGATCTCCCGACATACATCTTAGACGTCAAGATCTGCGGCTGCTTGGCAAAAGCAAAATAGGCCAGGTCGCAGGCAGAATGAACAACCATAACCAAGTTTCCAAAATCCAGGCACATGTAATCGCAATAAATCAAGTACAGTGCGTTTCCTTTTTTGTTATTATTTATGCCCAGGATAAATATCGATTCATCGTCTGCATACGTCTGCCCAAGTTGGCTGTGCTAACCTGCAATCCCGACGTTCTTTATACAGCCTCCCTACACGTTGAAGTCAACAAAAGGCCCGGGAGGCCTCGAGCAAATGGGCTGCGTGGTACAAGATGAACAAGCTGCTTGCAGATCTTTGGGAAACCGGCACACTTGCCGCATCCTTGTGCACCTCGGCTGATAAACCTCCCGAGCTACCGTATAACAATAAAGCCAATATACACGGTGGAGGTAACGCGCACTTCGCACTTTAGAGAATAGCATATTGTTAAGCTCTTGCATGCTTGTAAGGTTGGGGCACCAGGTTCACCCATACGTGAGACAAATCTGTAAGGATTAGCACCAGCTACGTAAATTGCGTCGGTGGCAGACGACTATAGTTCCGAAACCGCTACAGCTCGGCATATTGAAGCGAGAATTGCCAGTAGGGCGGTCCCATCTAACAAAGTTACCGGAAATGTTGATACCCGGCTAGTAAGACTCAAAATAAAAGCCATTTAATTCAGCTACACCGCTATCTAATTTTGCTCCTGCAATTATGCTTGAAATTGTTCACGCGGTCACACGCTTCTATATTAAGCAGAGTTCCTAAGGAAAATGCAGAACCCTGCAGCTAACTCCTGTTCTTGTAAAAGTGGGATTTAGTTTGGTTTGATAGCTTTCTCTTCCGTGTCGTCTCGGTTTCGTAATGTTAGACTGGTGTGGACCTTTAAATGTATTAGCCCACTTGGAGATTTCAAAAGGAGCTTCATATTTGAATCATGCTGCTACAAGTTTACCCGCCTAAATCAAAAGTCTTTTTTGAATCGGAAGCTTTTTATACCCGAATATATAATTAAACCTGTCCTTTTTAAACGTGCAAGCTTTGTCGCAGAGGTTTGAGTTTATAGACTAATGCATGCGAGAATTATCAATTATCAGCAGGCTGAATCACGTTTGCTGTCGTGCTGCAGTCAGTGCTGCACTAATTTACTGAACGCCAGGATCTCAGTCGTCGCGGCGCTAATGTGTCGATGCAGAAAATGCTGCGGCTCAGGATCTGCGGCGAGAGACGCGAGTCCAAATTCGAGGCAGCAGCAACTACGCCGACATCGTGACAGCAGGGACGGTGAGCGCGAGAGCGACCACTGAGAGCCTCCCAAAGGCAAAGCCTGGTCGTCCGTCGCCAATCAACTAATGTGCCCGTCGCGTCTCTCACTCGCTTTCTGAAAGAAGTAAGTCTTGGCCTTCAAGCTCTTTGTTAGTTTCCCAACATCTCGATCTGCAATACAAAACGATCTGGAGAGAAGGAGATAGAGCACTCGAAATCTCCTCACCGCTCAGCTTTTAAGAGCGGTGGTCGTAACCTTTTTTGAGTCGAACACCTTTAAGATATCGCGATAGCTATGAACCCTCTATCTAGAAAGTTTACGTAAGTGCACGTAAACGTAACTTTGCACGGCAATGAATGTACTACTAGGTGCCGAACTCTCCAGCTAGGCTTGTCTGTCGTTATCGTTGCAGTTGACTTCTCACAGATCTGAACCGGCTCCCCGTGAAGCGCTAATAAAATTATTTTTTAACTAAAAATGACTGGTCAGTCGATACAAAAATTAAAAGCAATCATCAAGAACGGATTAAATGAAGCAAACCTTTAATTAAGCTCAAAGGGTTATTCCAATGTGGAGGACTCGCCATTGGTTGTTGATTCTCTTGCAGCCAGTCATGAAGCTTATTCGGAGACGCCAATCTTTGGGTGTAGTCGTCGTTTCAACGATCGGGTCGTTACCAGTTGTTGAACTCTATATTCTTTGGCAGCTTCGGTCAGCAGCGACACCACTAGACCACCGCATCCTCCCCAGGATGCACCTGGCAGCTTGTGTGACCCTGTGTGCCGCGAGCGGCTCTTTTTTTGATGTGGGCTGCTATCGAAGTGTCCGACTTCCTGCAGGCTAGGAACGAGCCGCCACGACGCTTCTCTCGCACCGTTTAGAATGATTGTTTAGAATGACCATTTAGAATAATCCGTAAGTGGCTTCTTTTGCTTTGCGATTACATAAGAAACCTCGCGGGACGAATTGGGGCAAGGCTTCCGTGTTCGAACAAATCCAAGTTTTAGCGAAGCTCCAGCTTTGTCAAATCGAGCTTTCTTTGAACGGCATAGATCAACTATGTCCTGTGCATTTTCTGCAGGTGAGTTGCACACACATTCAGCAGTGCTGACTTCCATTGCTTTAATTAGCAAGAAATTTGCCACGTAGGGCTTAATAACTTAATATTTATTAAACTCAGCTGACTGAGCACTGCCATCTAGGCCCAAATGTATACCGAAGTTTGTGAATAGCAAAGGCAAAAGGCTACTTCCGATATAGGCATTGCTTGAAAACAAATTTTTAAAACTTATGGGTAAACATCATTTGCTAACACGTAATATTGGCTATGTTTTTCAATTGAATGGCACAACAAAGAAATTTTAAGCTGTGCGTGATCTTTTCTGATGTTGTCCCTTAATTTCTTTCAATGAAAATCCATTGTGGAAGCAAAAATTAGGTTCGACGAATTACCGCAATCCGCTTTAATTAGGCTAAAAGTGACCAGAAATTGGCGTTGCCGAGCTCCAATTTTGGGTTGATATTGTAGTACACGTTTGATTTTATTTATCCACCAAGTTTCCTGTCACTGTTCGAACGCGAACTTATGCTACTGAGATTCAACGCCGAAGGCCCGTACCGAAATCCAGTTTAGTTTCCTTCAAATCCATCACAAATCACCTGCACAAAGCTCCAAAAGTTTGGAATATAAAACTAAGCTACATTTAAAATGTATCCGGAAAATTTCGCTCTATTCCGCTCACGCGTTCTCACAAAGTCCAATGAAATAAGATTGCAGTGGCCGGGGCCAATACCGCAAGCCACTACATTCCACCGAGCAACGAAAGAAATCTACTCGAAAAGCTCCTTTTTTTATTTCATATGAAATTAGGCTCGGCGATAATTACACTTGAAAAATTGTTACTTGCGTTGGCACGGTCGTTTTCATACAATTCGTTGCAAGCGACTGCAGTAGCACGGGCCCATACCGCAATCCACTTCAATTCAGATTCCGCCGCAAGAAATAGAAATTGATTGCGCCGAGCACTAGTTTTTATTGAAAATTAAATTTCACGTTGTCATTTGCACACCCGTGTAAAATAAAAAATTGTGAATTCCAGCACTCTGGGAATGAGCAGCAATCGCGTGAAATTACCTGAGAAAATACCGCAATCCACTATTCCACCGCAAATCATCCTCAAATCGCCATCACGAAGCTCTAATTGTGATTGATTATAAGACTAGACTCAGTCATAGTGCACCCACACAATTTAGCTCCATTGTGCACACGCATTCTCATGAAACGCACTGCAATCGATTGCAACGGCCCGGTCCCATATCGCAATCCACCTAAATCCGTCGAAATCAGCTGCAATCCGCATTAAAGCGACCAGAACGCGTAAACAAGAAGCTCCAATTATGATTTCACACTGCTCTTCTGTTATTGTGTACTTGCATAACTTCACTGTAATTGTCTTAACCGTTCTGCAGCAACGCACTGCAATCGACTGCAACTGCCCGGGCCACTGCTCCATTCCACCGCAACCCACCACAAAACGACCAGAATGCGTACACTTTAAGCTAAAATAGTAATTGCACTAGCCATAATCTTCGGTTATTGTGCGATAGCACAATTTCACTACAAAAGTCTCGTCCATTCGGCAGCAATTCACTGCAATCGGCTGCAATGGGCCGGACCAATACCGCTATCTACAGCAATCGGATGCAAAATGCCCTGAAATCGGTTTCGCAATGCTCCAATTTTGAATGCATATTACAAAGCACACTGGTAAAAGTCAGTCACAGCATTTTAAGCGATTGCGCCCGTACAATCTCGGGCAATGCATGGCAACGTACGGCAACGGCTCTGCTTGAAGCAGCAATCCACTACAGTCCGTGGCAAATCGACCACTAATTGGCTGCACAAAGTTTTTCGCGGTAGTTATCAGCAGTGCATTGACAGCGATTGCAATTGACAGCGATGGCAGGTGCTAATACTGCAATCTACAGCATTTCGCTGCAAAATGCTCCGAAATCGGCTTCTTAACGCTCAAATTTTGAAAGCATATTACAAAGCACTCCGTTTAAAGTGCTACTACATAGTTTTATACCAATTTCGCTCAGTAAATCTCGGGCAACGCATCCGTCGACGGCAATAGCTCGGCTTGAAGCAGCAATCCTTAGCAATCCGTGGCAAACCAACCACAAACTCCCTGAGCGAAGCTCCATTTGTCATTGCATGTATTATTTAACTGTATTCAAAGTTAAACCTTGGAGCTGTCAAGCTTTATTTTCCCATTTATTGTCAACGATGCATGGCAATCAATAGCAATGGTGAGGGCCAATACAGCAATCTATGGAAAACCTACAAGATTGGCTTCTCGAAACTGCAACTCTCATTCCACGTAACATATAACTGTGCGCGTGCTTAATTTGCACCCACTATGTTCGTTCAATTGCCGTCATTGCTTGGCAATCGACGGCAATGGACCGGGGAAATACGCTAATCCATAACGGTCCGTAACCAGCGGACCCACAGTTGCTGAGAGCAGCTCCAACTTTTCTTGCATAATGCAGCACAATGCATTATAAGTGCAACCACGTACTTTAAAACAACCGAGAACGTACAATCGAGGGAAATGCGCCGCAATGGCCCGTCTTCTACCGCAATCCGTTTCAAATTGGCTGGAATTCGGCTGTTTGAATTTGTAATTATCATACCACATAACGTACACTTTGCTCGCAAATACTTAAATTTTTCCGCGTTAAATCTTGGGCAATGCATGGCAATTGACAGCAACTGTGCGAGACAATACGGTAATCTACGATTGTCTGTTACAATTACAGGCAAAACTAGTGGGAGAAGAGCACAATTTTCTTGCGCATTACAGTTCGCTGTATTAAAAGTGCAACCACATCTTTCAACCAATCGCAAACGTACATTCGAGGGCAATGGACGGCAACGGCCTATGAAAATCTATAAAGGTCCAAAAAATAGATTAGAGGCTGCTGTGTGACGCTCCCATTTAGATTTCTCGTTCCTGCAAACCCTATTTTTTGTGCACCCAGGAAATGCCATTGTTAATGCTAACTCTCGGTCACTGCGTTGCAATCAACGGCAATGGCACATGCCAATACAGCAATCTCATGCGATCCGTCGAAAATCACTTGCGCGTAGGCTGTACAAAGCTAAAGTACACATCAGGTATTACATCACATTTTTTAAAGTGCGATGTTATACATAATGCAATACAAATATTCCAATCAAGGCTGGGTCATTGCCTTCGATTGCTTTGAGGCTCGTATGAGTGTGGCTAAACGACTGGATTCACAAAAGCGGGTGGTGCTACGCTTAGCCTGGTGAGCGAGTAGATGAAACAGGTAGGCTGGAGCCAAAGAATGAAGGGACCTGACAGTGAGTGACAGAACCTTGAAGTGGATTCGCTGTCGGACTGGGAGCATTCGTTGACTTGCGCCTTTGAGCCTTCGTTGACTTGTGGGTGTGTGTTGGAGCGTTCCGTCTTTCGTGCTTCATCTCGTATTTGTGCTACAGAAGTGCAGAAGTTGCAACATTTCTTTTGTAGGATTCACTGCCGGCAGTGCCGGGTAAATGCTGAAGATCCTTGGCAGTCGTCCTGTGCTCCTTGCTTGTGGTCATAAGTTGGCCGAACCTTGAAACCTCTCGGCAGAGGAAGTAGATACACCACACCAGCCAAATCAAGGCTTCCGGCGAGATTGTATTCGCGGATCCTGCCCTATAATGATTAGGGGCCGGTTGCGTCACAATCTACTAGGCTCCATGCGAGGCAGTTGAGCTGAGTGTGGGGCTTCAAACGCGAGTTGTGACACGCTACTCGCTGTATCGCTCGTAGGCTACGGCTGGTGCTTTACACCTGCAGCCCTCTGCGGCTGTCGGGTAGACTGCTCTATTATTAAGGTGCCAGCACTCTTTATTGCTGCTCTGCCCAGCCGCCATCACAACGCCTGCAAACATTCTGCTGGCGCTGTACTGCCCTGCGAGTTGTTGTCCGCCCCACACAGTGCTCAAGCATGGCCAAGTATTCGCCGCGTGACAGCAAGAACTGGCTGCTCGGACAGACAGCTACGAGAGATTCTTTTTGCGGCCTCAAGACGTTAGTGCATAAACTGCTACAGCGCTTATGTCAAATTTGACAGTAATGTGTGTATCTTCGTCTGCAAGTCCGCAAAGCTGCAAAAATCATTTGGGTGTTACACAGGCGAGCTTTTTCACAGTGAACTCAAAGCTTAAGCTGCTTTCGGTACGTATTCGATAGGCAACAGACTTCGTCTCACGCAACAAATAGAGAGTGAGAAGAATTGCTGCGTCACGAAAGCAGTTGAGGCATTGAGTAGTACGGGAGTAGCAGCTCAGGACGGCCAGAAAGGATGTGCCATAGTCGGCGGCAGGAAAGTAGCTGTCTTTGCGTAAAGATTTTCGAAGTTATATAGTCTAGGAAAGTGGTTCTCAAACTTCCTAATGCCGCGACTCTTTAGTACAGTTTCTCATCTTGTGGCGACCCCCAGCCATGAAGTTGTTGTGCGCAAAATGTGGAAATGCGTGTTTTCCTGTGGTCTTAAGCGACCCATGTGAAACCATTGTTCGACGCTTAAAGGGGTTGCGACCCACAAGTTGAGAACCGCTGGTCTATGACCTGCAGAGCAAAAGCTTCAGTCGCCAGCAGTATTTAAGCGGAGGAATGGATTACCTAATTTATTGCACATAGAGGACTCTCGGACATGAGGAGGCTGAAACTGGTGCACCAGTTCAGCTAGATATGAAAGAGCCAAGCCGTGGAGGGCTTTGTGGGCAGAGTTTGAACTTTCCTCTATATCCGTTGGTCAGCCGGCAGATATCCAAGCTCTTTCAAAAAAGGAGACACATGTTCAGACCTCTAAGATTTGTAAACTAGCCTTGCAGCCATAATAATCACAAACTGCAGTGGCCTAGTGGCTTTTTCGGTAGCGAAGCCAAAATGAAACTTTGACTAGCAGGCTGAACTAATCTACCCGCACCCTCAACTTCGCACCGTTTCCTCAACCGCTGTCTAGGGGAGCTCATTTTATTTCATTACTTGTTGGCACACTTTAAAGGACCGACGTTTTTAATTTATGGCAGTAGATTGGACTACTCAGACTGAGGCACTGTATTTCATTGGCGTCCACCAATGCTTTGGAAGTGTATACGGCTTGGTTCAAGTCGCTAGCCATCCGTAGTTTGATTATGCGGCTGATTCATTTTTCACCCTGAATTTTTAAGCTAACGCATTGACATAATATGGGTATGCATCATCGCTGCAGCCGTCATGGCCTGACTTCTTTGATAGAATGACACGCGCGACGGATAGAAAAGCGCACACGCAGCGTCCTTTTCGCGGCTGCGGTTGAATGTGCTGAATATGAATTTCCAGCTCTAGCTCCTATCGCGCTCTCCGTCGCTAGTGAATTACTGCACGTCCGTGATTTCTTGAGGTTTTTCTCGTTTGATTGAATGCTACTGGTAGTATACCGCAGTCTTTGGTTTCAACCGTATTTTCTTTGAGACCTGCGACGATTACTTCACTTAATAATTGCTATATTTAGAAGAAAAAAACAAATGTTAAATATATAAAATATAGATGATGAAAAATACGAATATACGCGATAACAAGCAATATTACCCTCACTTGGCCAGTAACACGAAAACGATATGCAACTTGCTAGTGGGATTCAATTTGGTTCAATTCGACCGGAATCGAATGCGGGTGTCACAAAAAACCCCTTGCCCAAGCACTCCCAAGCGAGTGAAAATCAATTCACCACCGTACTCACCGAAAAGCTAATAGTACTGATTCGGTAATGCCTTCAAACGATTTCAAGCTTTTTCTCCGTAGGAGCCGCCCGAGGCTCAGAACAGCCAACGGGGCTCTTAAAATGACGCCAGAACATCACAAAGATCTTGACAGCTAGCAGTGTAGCACTGAGCGCCAATAGAACTATGGTGTTTATCGAGTATGGCTGCGGGTCCAGTGGGTTGTAGTTTTTCTGCACACTGCCTGACAGTGTTATGCAGAGGACTATATATGGGGAAAACGTGTACCTCAAGTAGCGGTCGAACACGAATGTCTCCAAGATAAACCACGCGACGACCTCAGCATTTAGTACGACCAACGCAATCCAGCAGGACGTTGCCATGGCGACTCCACCCAGGTAGATCAGACACATGATGAAGTTTAGAAGAGTAGCAATTGAGATCCACGTGGCGTAGAATGCGATGCCGTTCTGCACGAACAGGCGAACCAGCCAAATGTGGCGCTGCTGACCATCGCTCACGAGCTTTTCCCGAAGAGATTCCAACCGCCGGTAGAATGCGATGTTGCAGACGTAAAGCGTAAAAACCATGAGCGCAATGACGACAACGCCGCCGGCCAGTTGTTCTCTGTCAAACAGTACTATCCACACAGCGTTCAGGATCATATTGATAATATATGAGATGTAAAAGTAGAATGGAATGATTTCTGGATCATTGTAAATGTGGCCGCCAGTCTTCGGATACGGGATGCAGATGGTGGCGAGGCCATAGACAAGCAGCAAGGCCTGCCACAAGTAAATGGCACCCCAAATTGTGAAAGTAGCGCCGGTAGGAGTTACATTTGTATAGTACTTGTCCGAGATTGCCTCCACTGATGATATTAGGATTCCCGCTGAAAAATGAAGCAATGACAATAGGCGTCGATCTGCCAACTCCCTGGTCCAAAGCAAGCTTCGATCAATGCCCGTGCATAGACATAGTGAGTGATGTCTGCCTGCTTTGCTGCAGGGCAGGCGTAACGAAGCTCAAAGCATTGCTTTAGAGCTTAAAAACACACAGTGTAGCAGCTGCGATATCTCAAGCGCGATGATGTTATGATAGTTTCACAAAGCTACTGAGAGAAGGAACATGAGCTACAGGGAGACATTAGAAAACGAGCATGCAGTGAGAAATGAGACAATACAAGTGACCTTTCACTAAAGAACCGTGCCATCTCCACAGTTAAATTCTACTTTCAACTACGTACAGTCGTAAAAATTTGGGCCTGCTTAGCCAAGAATACCGCCGGCACGGCGGTCCGACCATTAACAAGATCGGATCTAGACTAATGCGACTCCATTACAGTCGTAGCTCCTCCTCCTAGCCTTCTAGACTTCTGCGACTCACTAGTCCAAGCTCTTCCTGCTTGTGCAATGAGCCGCTTACACTAAGACACAAACTTGGCCGCACGGTTTTTGTATCACGAACCTTGCTACTGCCATGTGATATCACTTCTCAAAGACCTGCACTAGCTCATCGCCAAGCGGCATTTCGACATACGCTTAGATCCGGTCATTCTTTGTTCCACTCATTCCAAAATACTTCAGTCAGACTGTTTGGCGTACCACCCTCTCTTCTGACTCGAGTCATTGAGCTGCATCTTTAAACAAACTCAATCCTTCGAAGGCCTTGCTTTCAGTCCGAATGCTCCCAAAGCCACTGTCGACTTAGGTAATGATATCCCCTAACTTGATATCCTCCTTGTTCTCACCGCATTTGTGCAGTCCATGTGAAGTGTGCTTATGTTTGCTTATTTATCCAGACTCTGTGCGCGTGACCGCTCACAATTGACATGCTTCTAATCCAGCAAATGATATTAGAATGCCTAGAAAAGGATTGCTTCGGGTGCTATGTCAAGGTATCGTTATTACTATTATTTGTATTACCGCTGTGGTTATTAGCTTAAGTTGCACCGTGTCTGTTTTTGGCTTTTCCCTGCATACTGCCCTTCTATCCCACTTATTACGTCTTCCCCAGTTCATTTTTTCTTAATAATACACCAGGACTTTGCTTCTAAGATGGGCTGCCAGAGCGACACGCTCTTGGCACGCTCCCGCTCTGAGCCCCTCGAGCGATACGACGCTCCGCCTCGGCCTCTCCGAATAGATTGCGTGAACAGTTTAACCCAATAGAAGTTTGACTAACAAGTTTTACTAAAGGGCTTTTTCGAGAAGATTTAAAAGTCTTTGACTGGTGCTCCCTCCTCGGCGGAGGTCAAGGTTTACCCCATACCAAACCCCGACCTGGTATACTTCAATAATAGAAAAAAGTCTCTCGTTGAGTGCTCATGACGACATTCTGGTTTTAACGACCGGGTATTTTCCCTAAAATATATTGATTACATTGCTACCAGCGCCGGTCAATGATAACTAAATATATATATAGTATAGTTACTAAGTATAACTACTAATTTAAGTATAGTTACTCTTGGCCTAGCTAAAACACGGAAACAGCTTCGCAAGAAAACCGCAGATCTTGAACGCCATATTCGGCAACAACCGCATGAGTTCACTTCTGAACCGGAATGTTACATCTTGGCTTCTATCGGACACAATCTCACTTCGACGCTGGCAGCGAGCCAGCGTCGAAGTGAGCTCTGCGAATTGACGGCGCTCAGCGCGCTAGCTTTTGAGTTCCAGCAGACAGTGCGTTGAAAAACATGGTCGCCGTAAAGGCTAGGAAAGCGCCGGCGATAAGTAGGATTCTCCAAGGATTTTGGCACGCCATTCCTGCAGCTGGCGGAGCCGATTCGTCATACCGCGTTTAGCCTCTTTCTTCTACAATGCGCAGCGGAGCGTCGGCGACTTCGCGGCGGCGCGGTAGGGCTGCTAGCGAGCAGCAGCCGGCGGCGTCGAACGGCAGGCGTCGTATAGGCTGCTCCGCTGGGCTGATTCGACCTGCCCGGCAGCTTTTAACAGCCAGTATGCCCATCACTTAAGGCCGGGGCCGCGACGACGGACCGTACGCATGCTGCATGTGAGAAGCTAGTTGCGTAAGTAATATCATACGAATGCCCCACGTGAGAAGCTAGTTATGTAAGTACCAATTAGCCCGCCAATCAAATAGATGACCTGCAGTACCAACCGGTGGCCGAGCGACCGGCGACGTTCGCCTGCCCTCTCTCTCTCTCTCTCTCTCTCTCTCTCTCTCTCTCTCTCTCTCTCTCTCTCTCTCTCTCTCTCTCTCACTCACACACACACACACACACACACACACACACACACACACACACACACACACACACACACACACACACACACACACACACACACACACACACACACACACACACACACACACACACACACACACACACACACACACACACACACACACACACACACACACACACACACACACACACACACACACACTCTCTCTCTCTCTCTCTCTCTCTCTCTCTCTCTCTCTCTCTCTCTCTCTCTCTCTCTCTCTGCTGTGATTTCTCGACCCAGTTATGCAACTGAGATGAGAGTGCACCACTCACGTAAAGAGGCAAGCGGTTCGGCGAGCGACTAGCGGCGGCGTCTAGATAAAATATAACGCAAAGGCGCGTTTCCAGTGAGGAATGATCGAGAATCCACCAGCCAGAAGCTCCACGAAGGGTGTGTACTGCTCATATCGCTCCGCCTACAAGGGTGCACAGTTAGCTCAGTCCGACTGGCGCCGTCAGGCCCAATGGTGCCAAGTAAGCAATGATGGAAGGCAAATGCGTCAGCGGGTCGGTAAATCTTAACCGATGGCTCTATTTCGGGCTACCGGATTGGCACCAGCCGCACCTGGATTGGCTCACTGATCTGAAGGCTGGCAACGCGTAGGCCGCTGCCTCTACTGCCACGACTTCCATAAGAGCATTTCGCATTAGCGGCACCGTCCACGCTGTTCCCCGATTAGCACCGGAAGGTCGGAGCCGGCGTTGCGCATGCCTGCTGCTGTTGTAATTAGAACGAACGCCTCACCTGCGGCCAATGGTTAAGCAATTGACAAAATGCCGCATCTGGCCACTAACGTACGCCTCACCCTGAGGATAACGGTTAAGCAATCTACGCAAGCAGTGTCTGGTCCACGAATATACGGGACGTTACCTGACGAAGCTACGTTCCCCAACTGCGGTGATTCATCGAGCACTTAAATATGCACGCCTGAGAGGAATGCAGATGCGCCTGTTTATCGGTTACATACAAGCTCGCACAAACCTCGTACAAACCTCAAATCCCTTGAAGACCGTACATTTTGTTCGTATGCTCCCAAAGCCTGGAACCCCCTCCCGACTTGCGTCACAACATCCCCTCACTTGACCACATTTAAAAAGAACTTAAAAACACATCTATTTAGGACAACATTTAGTGGGTCCTTGTGATTCGTCCTTCGTGTGCTTATGCGTGCTGACACTGTGCATTCTGCCACTAAGCACATTTGCATGCTGACCCTGTGTATGTCACCCCTAATCATGTCATTCATGTTGTTGATGATATTGCTGATAGCAAGCATGATATTGCTCACCATTCAATCGCGTTTCCCTTTGCAGCAAATGTAAAGTGCATAGAAAGAGATTGAGTTCTCTGAGGGCGCTTTATCAAGTGCATTATTATTATTATTATAAGCTTTCGCCTCCCCGAGATTTCCTTCGCCTCTACAAGACTGTCTCCCTAAATCTGCCGTCACTGGAGCCACAGTAACAACAACTGGTAGCAGACAATTGTTTATTCGTATCGAAAAGAGTAACAGACCTTCTATGGCATAGACAAGTTTCCAAAGCTAAGCTTCGAAATGTTCAATGGAGGAAGACACTTTTTGATTTGGCTTCTGACGCTAGAGAAGACAGTAGCAAAGCTAAAGATTGCTTGAAGCTAGGCTATAAATCGCTTGCGATACACAATCGGGGTGGGCAACCGACCGACATAAAACAGGACTACCACGGGTCTGAGCAGTGAACTAACTGACTGGGCTGCTCATGTTACTGACGGATGAGGAGGCCGAGCTTGTGGTCAAGATATTTCGGCTGGAGTAGGATCACCTCTCCTGAGCTGAGATCAGGACAAAGATAGGCAACGAGACAGTTTAACCACTAGTCAATCCCACCATCAACAGCTCACAAGAGCCGCACAGTCGGCAGGAACTTATTCAGCTGTTACAACAATCTGGCTGCAATGCCGAGCGAGGAAGCGGGTACGAGACCGCTTCCGGCCCAGTAGCCGCACCAGCTGACGAGAGTAACAAGAGCCAATTAAGTGCCCATCGGCAGTAGCCGGAGACGAAAGCGGGGCAGCTGATGATGGCACGCTGCGATGGTGCGTTAGTGGCCTGCGACGAGGCGAAGGCGGCCCGCGAGAGCCACGCCACTAAGTGTACCAGCGACATCTCAGCTCCAGTGGCGGAGAGCACCCGAGAGCATCTCAACGGGGAGCACGAAGGAGCACAACTGCGAGATCGCTTCGGTGGATTGGAACCCCGAATCTGACTTGAAGCAGCGAAACCGCGAAGATGATGAGTGGAACCCCGAGAATGAAGCTGCCGTTTTGACGAGCCCGGGTGGTTTTCGCAGGACGGGGTCGGTCGGCGACGAGCACGGTGAGGCCGGCCGTCGGAGCTTGCATGGAGGTGGCCTGAGGGAACCTGTAATGGTGGAAGCTGCCTCCCAGCTTTGCTTGAAGGTGGGCGACATCTACGAGCGGTTGCTCGCCAGAGGCTGTTCGGACGTGTGCCTCCGAGCTTCGGTCGTAGCCAGCGCCCCGGTTAAGCCTGTCGGAACCATTCAAAGTCGTCAGGATTCAGATGATAGAGCCAGAAAGACATATCGCAGGACAGGCAACAACTGATGTGATTCTTTGGCACAATGTAGGCTGTCACTTCTGTGCAAATGACACACAGTTGTGCTGTTGCTTTGATCGCTGCCAACCCTCCAGCATGTCAAATTCTCTTAATTCCATCACTGCATATAATGTTGACATCCGCACAAGGATGCAGCATACTTTCTTACATTGTATGATGATAAATCCAAGTTAGTAGTTATGGGAAAACCAAGTATGAGTTAGAAATTTGAAAATCTAACGTTCAAAATTCGCCCTACCAGCGTATCTCCTGTTGAATTTTCACGAAATCTAGCTGTCATTTTTTAAAGGGAGACGCTACCGCACGCGCTCACGAAGTGCCGCCCGTGCCATCAGACACGACTCGATCTTGAATCTATACCTATCAGATCGACTTCCCCTCCATGCTAAGCATCGCTTTTATGAATCTAATCGTTTAGCTACAATTCGTAAGTACCTCAAATCCTGTGTAGACCGTACCTTTAGTTCCTATGCTCCCAAAGCCTGGAACTCACTTCCAATTGGTCGGCGTTGCGACATTCCCTGACTTGACTACATTTAAAGAGAAGCTAAAATGCATCCACTGATCACAGCATTTAGTGGATCCATGCGATTCGTCCTTTGTGTGCTTACGCATGCTGACACTGTGCATGCTGCTGTAGTTTGACGCTCCGACAGCACATAAGCGAAGACGACACGGAAACTTCGATTGGGCTCGACCAACCGTGTATTTGGCTAACGCTCGCCGCCCAGCGGCTCACTACCGTTTTGCCCTGCACCGGCGTTGACCACTGCCCTTCTCGTTCACTCGCCCCATCCTGCCTGTCATTGGCTGCCAGCGTCGTGTCAAGGGCGAGCCCAGCCTGCTAGGCAGCATCAAAGGCAAGCCAGCGTGCGGTGTGACTACATGTTCCCGTGATCTCAAGATCACAAATTCCCGCAGCAGAAACCCTAGTCCAAGATTAAAGCCTCTATAAAGCGAAGGTAAAAGTCCTTGATTTACTGCCCTGCGAATTGTTGTCCGACCAACAGAGTGCTCAATCTTCACCAATATTCGCCGTGCGACAGCAAGAACTGGCTGCACAGACAGACAGCTACGAGAGCTGCTGTTTGCGGCCTCAAGTCATTAGTGCATAAACTGCTACAGCACCTCTGTAACATTAGACAGTATAAATGTTGTCGGGGCCCCCACCCTCAACTTTGCGCCGTCTCCTCAAGCACTCTCAAAAGGCGGGAGGCTTCGATCATTATATTTTATCACGTGTTAGCATACTTTGAAGGTCCGGTGCATTTCACTTGTGGCAGTAGATATGCCCTCTCAGACCTAGGCAGCGTATTTAGACGGTATGTTGTCTGCGTCCATTAGCAGCCACCATTTTTGGAAATGGGCACAAATCGGTTCATGTGGCGGGCCATCCTTAATTTCATTATGCGGTTAATGGATCAATTGCTCGAATTTTTTAAAATAATTGCGTTGTTTCGAGAAATATGAGTATGCTTCATCGCTACCACCAGCGTTATCTGACACTTTTGATAGACGGACGCGCGCGACCGATAGAGAGATGCGCGCATTGCGTTCTTTTCGCGGTTGCTTGGTGCAATAGATTCTCATATGAATCACCACCTCTGATTCCTAATGTATTCCCTATCGCTAGTGAATTACTGCATATCCATTCTTTCTTCAAGACCCAAGAACCTACTAATGAACGATGCCTATAGACTTTAACAGCCTCACAGAGTCTCGTTATTTCGTAATTCTAAATTTGGGTGCTTCATTTGATTGACAGCTAGTGGTAGTATACCGTTTGTCTTTGCTTTTAACCGAGAGCTCCGAAGAGTACTTCACTGAAAATGCATTATATTTTAAGAAAACTCATGCAAGATATAAATAAAAAAATACGAATATACGCACCAACATGCAATACTGACCTTAGTTGGTCACTTACATGAAAACGGTGTGCAAAAGGCTGATATGTTTCAATTTGGTACCGGTTGATAAAGTATTCAGCCAGGTTCCATGGTAACATCACTAGATGCATAATTTAAATAATTATTTTGTACCGACGGGAATAAAGAATGTAATAAAATTCCCTTGCCCAAGTACTCCCAAGCGAGTGAAAATCAACTCACCACCGTACTCGCTGCTTAGCCAATAGTACTGATTCGGGAATGCCTTCAAACGACTTCAAGCTTTTTCTCCGTAGTAGCAACCCGAGGCTCAGAACAGCCAACGGGGCTCTTAAAATGACGCCAGAACATCACAAAGATCTTGACAGCTAGCAGTGTAGCACTGAGCGCCAATAGAACTATGGTGTATATCGAATATGGCTGCGGGTCCAGTGGGTTGTAGTTTTTCTGCACACTGCCCGACAGTGCTATGCAGAGGACTATATATGGGGAAAACGTGTATCTCAAGTAGCGGTCGAACACGAATGTCTCCAGGATAAACCACGCGACGACCTCAGCATTTAGTACGACCAACGCAATCCAGCAAGACGTTGCCATGGCGACTCCACCCAGGTAGACCAGACACATGATGAAGTTTAGAAGAGTAGCAATTGAGATCCACGTGGCGTAGAATGCGATGCCGTTCTGCACGAACAGGCGAACCAGCCAAATGTGGCGCTGCTGACCATCGCTCACGAGCTTTTCCCGAAGAGATTCCAACCGCCGGTAGGATGCGATGTTGCAGACGTAAAGCGTAAAAACCATGAGCGCAATGACGACAACGCCGCCGGCCAGTTGTTCTCTGTCAAACAGTACTATCCACACAGCGTTCAGGATCATATTGATAATATATGAGATGTAAAAGTAGAATGGAATGATTTCTGGATCATTGTAAATGTGGCCGCCAGTCTTCGGATACGGGATGCAGATGGTGGCGAGGCCATAGACAAGCAGCAAGGCCTGCCACAAGTAGATGGCACCCCAAATTGCGAAAGTAGCGCCGGTAGGCGTTATGTTTGTATTATACTTGTCCGAGACCGCCCCTACTGATGACACCAGGATTCCCACTGAAATACGAAACAACGACAATAGGCGCCAATCTGCCAACTCCTTAGTACAAAGCATGCTACGATCAGTGCCCATGCGTAGATATACTGAGTTATGTCAGTGCAGGGCAGGCGTAACGAAGCTCAAAGCGTTGCTTTAGAGCTTGAAAACACACAGTGTAGCAGCTACGATATCTCAGGCCCGAGGACGTTATAAACGTTTCGCAAAGCTACTGAGAGAAGGAACATGAGCCACAGTAAGACAGTAGAAAACGAGCATAGGTGAGCCATGGCCAATAAAAGTGATCTTACACTAACGAATTGTGCCATCTTCACAGTTAAAGTCTACTTTCAACTACGCACTTTCGTGAAAACTCGGGCCTGAGTGAACTTTCACTAAAGAACCGTGCCTTCTTCACAGTTTAATTCTACTTTCAACTGCGCACTTTCGTGAAAATTCGGGCCTGCTTAGCCAAGAATACCACCGGCAAAGCGGTCTGCCCATTAACAAAGTCAGGTCTAGACTAATGCGACTCTACTTCAGTTGAAACTCCTCCTCCTTGTCCAACAAGACTCCTACACTAAGAGAAAAACTTTAAGCACCATTTTTGTACCACGACCGTTGCTCCTGCAATGTGATATCACTTCTCAATGACCTGCACTTGCTCTCTGCCAAGCGGCGTATCGACATACGCTTAGATCCGGTCATTCATTGCTCCACCCATTCCAAAATACTTCCTAATTAGACTGGGATATTTGCATCGCACCCCACTCTTTTCTGACTTAATTCAATCAGCTGTATCTTTAACCAAACTCAAATCCTCCGCAGGCCGCGCATTCAGTCCAACTGCTCCTAAAGCCACTACCGACTTAGATAACGACATCTCCTGACTTGATGCCCTACAGGTTATCACCGCCATAGCTTAATCCATGTGGAGTGCGCTTGTGTTTGCTTATTTATCTAGATTCTGTACATGCAACCACAAACCATTGAAATGCTTCTAATTAAGCAACATGATTAATGCCTAGAAAGAGATTAAGTTTACTTCGCGCGTTATGCCAATGCATTGTTATTATTATCTTTAACCGCGTCGTATATCCTTTGGTTTTTTCATGCATATTGCACTTATATCTTACTTACTAAGCCTTCCCCGATTCCTTTGAACTCCGACTGTCATTTTTTCTTGAAGGGCCAATAATATTTTTGGAGTTGCTGATTAGGTACATTCTTGCAGCTTCAGGACAACGAACCAAGTTATCGTTATAATGGCTTCGATGAGCTCTTTCGAAGCGCACATTCAGCCTCTTCCAACGCGGGTCTTTACATTACCTTACGAGGTACGCGATACTGAAAAACTAATCCGATTTGCACCTCTTCTGAGGACAGAGGCGGTGTCTGCGTCCAGAAAAGACTGCCATTTCTTTTGTAAAGATGTAAAGGAAGGCATAGCTGAGACTAACTAGATCTGCCGCGTTGTGAACCGCTGCCGTAAGCTCGGTCAATCTTCAGATGGTGCCACCAGTCTTAACAAAATACTATAAAGTCATTCCAGCGCCACCCAAGAATTATTAGACTCGGCTCCCGGCTACTCTGGCGGCATTGGAGCGCAGCGAGACCAAACGGGCAGCGAATCTACGTTAAGCAGTGCATCAGCATTAAGCCGTTAGTCGCCATGCTTCACGAAAGCCCAGAAGCCCCGGTTGCTCCGGCGTTGGATAGCAGAGAGACCAAGCGAGCAGTGAATCAATTGAGCCGTTAGATGCCTCCCTTCATGAAAACCCAAAAGACCACCGGAAAGGCCAAAACGATTCCTGCGAGGGGCTACCGGGCGTAATAATGTATTTAACAAAATAATCGACGCATGCAGTACATGGCGGCTGCGGAGGCTTGCCATCGTCGTGAAGTCAATCTTCCTTCTAAATATACCAATCCAAAGACTTCCCTCCTGAAATGGGCTACCAGAGCGACACGCCCACGGCACGCACGCGCGCTCTCAGTATTGGTTTGTTGGGGGGGGGACTACTCGTTCTTTTCAAAGGAACCGTATTGCTGACTGGCTAGTTAGGTTATTCCTCTATCGTTTGAAGAGACCCTTCGAGCGATACGAAGTTTCACGTGCTTTGTCGTTCTGGTCCTCCGTCTATGTGCGTCGCGGCCCAGCATCGACGCATGTGACCTAAATAAGGGGAATTATTTCCCCGTCAGAGTGTCTCCCCTAGAGCTTTCGAGGAGCGTGGAGACAGGATCGAACTCGACTACCGGCGACACTGTGCGCCTGCGAATAAAGTTCGACAAAATCCCCTGTTGGAGATATGCGACGCGATCCCGCGAACGCCGACGAACTCACGAACATCGAGGTAATGAATGGTAGGTAGACTCGCGCCCGAGACGCTCCACGGGCGGGGCAACCTACTTACTGCGACCCACTTGCGCTCCAAACCGCCAGTCGGGAGTGAAGGTCCCGCTTCAGCAGCGTTGAAGCGCGCCTATCGTCATCTCCCCGCGAACGTTCGGCATAACAGTACTATTTCGCTGACGCTGACAGCGAGCCAGCGTCGAAGTGAGCTCTGCGTACGCAGCACTGTGTGACTTCGCACAGCGCATTGGCTTACGAGTTCCAGCCGGCAGTGCATTGAAAAAGATAGCCACCCAAAAGGCTAGGAAAGAGCCGACGATAAGTAGGATTCTCCAAGGACTTTGGCACGCCATTCCTGCAGCCGGCGGAGCCGATTCGTCAGACCGCGTTTAGCCTCTTTCTTCTACAATGCGCAGCGGAGCGTCGGCGACTTCGCGGCGGCGCGGTAGGGCTGCTAGCGAGCAGCAGCCGGCGGCGTCGAACGGCAGGCGTCGTATAGGCTGCTCCGCTGGGCTGCCTCGACCTGCCCGGCCGCCACTGCAAGCTAGAATGCCCTCACCAAAGACCGGGGTCGCGATGACGACCAAATGCGTGCCGCACGTGAGCAGCCAGTTGTGTAAGTAACTGCCAGCGGTTAGGGCCGGGGCCGCAACGACGGACCGTACGAGTGCCGCACGTGATCAGCTAGTTGTGTAACTCCCGCTGGTTAAGGTACTCCCCTTAACGACTGAGGTCAAGGTGAATGTACGCGGATAGACCGAGGTCGTGGGCTCGAGCCCCCGAATCATATATGAAGCGCATGAATACAGATTATGTTCTCCTACGGCATTATACAAATAAATTATATTTACATTTAAATTTAAACCTTACCACTTAGGGGAGGAACCGCAGTACAAGCCGGTGGCCACGTGACGTTAGGGCCGGTCCCCCACCATCCTCTGCTATGCCATCACGTAATGCAACTGAGACTAGAGTGCGCCGCTCCCTTAAAGAGGCAAGCGGTACTTCGAGCAATTAGCGGCGTCATCTAGATGGACAAACTCAAAGGCGGGTTGGCAGCGAGGAACGATAGAGAATCCACTCAGCGGCACGAACGGCGTGCACTGCGCTTTGCCTACTTGGTTGTACAGCTAGCTCAATCTGGTTGGCGCCGTCGGACCCTATAGTACCGAATAAACAATGGAATCGGACGCGACAGCGGGTCAGATCGTATTTACTTAACTGATGGCTCCATTGCGGCGTACCGCCCCTGGATTGGCTCGCTGACTATGCGGAGGCCGCCACCAGCCACTACCGCGATTCCCACTTCCTCGCGGACGCCGCCGACTCTGTGGCGGACGCCGCCGCCTTCCTCGCGGACGCCGCCACCTTCCTCGCGGACGCCGCCGCCTTCCTCGTGGTCGCCGCCACCTTCCATTTTACAGTCATGTCAGTGCAGGGCAGGCGTAACAATGCTCGAACCGTTGCTTTAGAGCTTGAAAACACAGTGTAGCAGCTACAATATCTCAGGCCCGAGGACGTTTTAAATGTTTCGCTTGGCAACCTGCAAACACTTCGCTTGGCGAACCTGCCCGGCAGCTTTTAAGAGCCAGTATGCCTGACACTTAAGGCCGGGGCCGCGACGACGGACCGTACGCATTCTGCACGGGAGAAGTTAGTTGCGTAAGCAACGTCGTACGTATGCCCCACGTGAGAAGCTAGTTATGTAAGTACCAATAAGCCCGCCAGTCAGGGAGATGACCTGCAGTACCAACCGGTGGCCGCGCGCCCGGCGACGTTCGCCTGGATTCTCTCTCTCTCTCTCTCTCTCTCTCTCTCTCTCTCTCTCTCTCTCTCTCTCTCTCTCTCTCTCTCTCTCTCTCTGCTGTGTTTTCTCGACCCAGTTATGCAACTGAGATGAGAGTGCACCACTCACGTAAAGAGGCAAGCGGTGCGGCGAGCGATTAGCGGCGGCCTCTAGATAAAATATAACGCAAAGGCGCGTTTCCAGTGAGGAATGATCGAGAATCCACCAGCCAGAAGCTTCACGAACGGCGTGTACTGGTCATATCGCTCCACCTACAAGGATGCGCAGTTAGCTCAGTCCGACTGGCGCCGTCAGGCCCAATGGTGCCAAGTAAGCAATGATGGAAGGCAAATGCGTCAGCGGGTCGGTAAATCTTACTTAACCGATGGCTCTATTGCGGGCTATCGGTTTGACACCAGCCGCACCTGGATTGGCTCACTGATCTGAAGGCTGGCAACGCGAAGGCCGCTGCCCCTACTGCCACGACTTCCATAAGAGCATTTCGCATTAGCGGAGCCGTCCACGCTGTTCCCCGATTAGCGCGGGAAGGTCGGAGCCAGCGTTTCGCATGCCTGCTGCTGTTGTAATTAGAACGAACGCCTCACCTGCAGCTAATGGTTAAGCAATTGAAAATATTCAGCATCCGGCCACTAACGTACGCCTCACCTGAGGACAACGGTTAAGCAATCTACGCAAGCAGTGTCTGGTCCACGAATATACGGGATATTACCTGACGCAGCTACGTTCCCCAACTGGTGATTCATCGAGCACTTAAGTATGCACGCCTGAGAGGATTGCAGAAGCACCTGTTTATCGGTTACATACAAGCTCGTACAAACCTCAAATCCCTTGGAGACCGTGCATTTAGTTCGTATGCTCCCAAAGCATGGAGCCCCCTCCCAGCTTGCGTCAGAACATCCCCTGACTTGACCACATTTAAAAAGAACTTAAAAACACCTATTTAGGATAACATTTAGTGGGTCCCTGTGATTCGTCCTTCATATGCTTATGCGTGCTGACACTGTGCATTCTGCCACTAAGCACATTTGCATGCTGACCCTGTGTATGTCAACCCTAACCATTTCATTCATGTTGTTTATCAAGCATGATCTTACTCACCATTCAATCGCGTTTCCTTATGCAGCAAATGTAAAGTGCCTAGAAAGAGATTGAGTTCTCTGAGGGCGCTTTATCAAGTGCATTATTATTATTATAAGCTTTCGCCACCCTGAGATTTCCTTTGCCCCTACAAGACGCCCTCCCTACATCTGCCGTCACTGGAGCCACAGTAACAACAACTGGTAGCAGAAAATGGTTTTTTGGTATCGAAAAGAGTAACAGACCTTCTATGGCATAGACGAGGTTCCCAATGCTAATGCTTCGAAATGTTTAATGGAGGAAAGCACTTCTTGCCTTGGCTTCTGACGCTAGAGAAGACTAAAGCTGAAGATTGCTTGAAGCAAGGCTAAAAATCGCTTGCAGTACACAATCGGCGTGGGCAACCGGCTGACATAAAACAGGACTACCACGAGTCTGAGCAGTGAACCGATTGTGCTGCTTATGTTACTGACGGATGAGGAGGCCGAGCTTGCGGTCAAGAGATTTCGACTGGAGCAGGATCAGCTCTCCGAAGCTGAGATCAGGACAAAGATAGACAACGAGACAGTTTCGCCGCCGGTTGATCCTACCATCAACAGCTCACAAGAGCCGCACAGTCGGCAGGAACCTATTCAGCGGTTACAACAATCTGGCTGCAATGCCGGGCGAGGAAGCGGGTACGAGACCGCTTCCGGCCCAGTAGCCGCACCAGCTGACGAGAGCAACAAGAGCAAAGTAATCGGCAGTAGCCTGAGGCGAAAGCGGGGCAGCTGATGATGGCACACTGCGATGATGCGTTACTGGCCTGCGACGAGGCGAAGGCGGCCTGCGAGAGCAACTCCGCTGAGTGTACCCGCGATAACCGCTCATCGGCGGAGAGCACCCGAGAGCGTCTCAATGGAGAGCACGGAGGAGCACAAATGGGAGATCCCTTCGGAGGATTGGATTCCTGAATGTGACTTGAAGCAGCGTCACCGCGAAGACGACGCGGCGGAGTGGAACTCCGAGAATGAAGCGGCCTTTTTGACGAGCCGGGGGGGGGGGTTTCGCAGGACGGGGGCCGGCCATCGGTGCTTGCATGGAGGTGACCTGATGGAACCTGTAATGGTGGAAGCTGCGCCCCAGCTTTGCTTGAAGGTGGATGACATCTACGAGCGGCTGCTCACCAGAGGCTGTTCTGACGTGTTACGATCGCAGCCAGCACCCCGGTTAAGCCTGTCGGAACCATTCAACTTCGTCCGTACTCAGATGATAGAGCCAGAAAGACATATCGCAGGACAGGCAACAACTGATGTGATTGCCAAGCACAATCTAGGCTTTCACTTCTGTGCAGATGACACACACTTGTACTGTTGCTTTTATCCCTCCCGTCCTCCAGCGTGTCGAATTCTCTTAATTCCATCACTGCATGTTTTGATGACATCCGCACAAGGATGCAGCCAACTGTTTTACATTGTTTGATGATAAATCCAAGTTTAATAGTTATGGGCAAACCAAGTGTGAGTTAGAAATTTAAAAATCTAACGTTCAAAATTGGCCCTACCAGCATATCTCTTGTTGAATCTGCAAGAAATATAGCTGTCATTTTCCAAAGGGAGACGCTACCGAACGTGCTTTTGAACTGCCACCCGTGCCATCAGGGTCTGGCACGACTCGATCTTGAACCGTCTCTACGACGCCTTGCCGGATCACTTGCAACAATGAATGCTGGACAGATGCACTAAGGTGAGCGACAGCTCACTGCACTCGGACCTCGTCGTCAACAATTGGACAACCACAATCATCATCGACGTGGCGTTCTCGTTCGACCACGACGACGATGCCTTGGCGAAAGCCACGGGTCGGAAGATCATGAAATACGCAGGTATCTCGCATGACTTTCGGTCCCAGGGCGTCAGGGTCTGTCCTGCTGTTCTTCGTCGGAGTACTGGCGTCTTGTTACCCGGGTTATGATCGGCGCCTTAATGCCCTTGGCGTCAAAGCTGCTTACCGGAAGCCTTCCCGGAAACAATGCATAAGCGACGAGGCGTGTGCTTATCGAAAAATTGTTGGCCCAGTTCTCTGCAGTGGTAATCAATGTGCTGTCGTTCAACACGGTTACGCTCAGCCCGAGGTGGAGGACCTTCACTTGCTTAGTATCTATACTCTCCAATAAAATATGTTTTCCATGGGATCACGTCAGCTCTAATGTCAAGTCTGTCTATTTTCGGCTACGTAACATTTCCAAAAGTCGGGCTTGCTTAGACAAGGATACTACATCTAAATTGGTCCATGCAGTTGTGGCATCCCGGCTCGACTTCTCTAACTCACTGCTTGATGGTCTACCGGCATGTCCAATCAGGCGCTTTCAGTTGGTGCAAAACCCTGCACCTAGGCTTGTCTATCGTGGGCGTCGCAGTTGCCACAGAACACCACTTCTCGCCAACCTACGCATAAACTCAGTCAACCAGCACATCCATTTCTAGGGTCTGCCACTCACTTTTAGATTCATTCGTTCTTTGGCTCCAACATACCTATCAGATCGGCTCCCCCTCCATGCTAAGCATCGCTTTTTTTAATCTAATCGTTTAGCTAAAACTCGTAAGTACCTCAAATCCTGTGTAGACCGTACCTTTAGTTCCTATGCTCCCAAACCCCGGAACAAACTTCCAATTGGTCGGCGTTGCGACATTCCCTGACTTGACTACATTTAAAGAGAAGCTAAAATGCATCCACTGATCACAGCATTTAGTGGATCCATGCGATTCGTCCTTTGTTTGCATACGCATGCTGACACTGTGCATGCTGCTGTAGTTTGACCCGCTCCGACAGCACATAAGCGAAGACGACACGGAAACTTCAATTGGGCTCGACCAACCATGTATTTGGCTAACGCTCGCATCCCAGTGGCTCACAACCGTTTTCCCCTGCATCCGCGTTTCCACTGCCCTTCTCGTTCACTCGCTCCATCCTGCCTGTCATTGGCTGCCTGCGTCGCGTCAAGGGCGAGCCCAGCCTGCTAGGCGTAGTCAAAGGCAAGCCAGCGTGCCGTGAGAATACATGTTCCCGTGATCTCAAGATTACAAATTCTAGCAGCAAGAAACCTAGTCCAACATTAAAGCCTCTACAAAGCAAAGGTAAAAGTCCGTGATGTAGTCTGAGAAACAACGAGGGCGCTGCAATTCCGAATGCTGATGAAGCTGGCGGCTGCCCATTTCCTTCGCCCCCGTCGTGCTAATCGTCGTCGCCTTGTATTGGGGAAGGTATTGGCGTCTGAGCTTGCGTTATCGGCTCAGCGTCTAGTAGTGACCTGGTTTCAGCCACATGCCTTCGGATTCTGTTGACCTCAACACTGAGGCCGTTAATCTCTGAGCTTACAGTCTTATCCGGCCACTCTGTCGTAAACCGTGCACCGGGTGGTTTCAGAAAAATTCTTTGGGCCACCATGTATTTGATCAGAGATTGAGCGGTTTCATAAATGAATAACTGTCTGTGACGTAGTGTTTCGCCCTTTATCCACTTTGTCGGTGCCGAATTGTACCCATACACCATATCCAATACACCTCTACCAGTGCGCGCCGCCATGCCCTTGGTAGTCAGATGCATGTGTTCGACTTTGCCGTTGCCATTCGGTCGGTAAGCACACCGGTAGACGGTATAAACGCCCCAGAGTTCACAGAGACGCCGAACTACCTCCGACCGGAAAGAGGTACTGTTATCCATCAGGAGCTTCGGGTGGGCTTCTGGCGGATTTGCTATATTTTACAATTGAAAGCACGACTAACAAATTGTAGTCTGTGAGTAATTTTTATTATATTGTCCATTAATTTCTTTCAATGAAAATCTATTCTGGAAGCTAAAATAATGATGCGTGCCATCTGATTTTATACAGTAGCAACTCATGCAATCGCAGATATTAACCTTTTGTATTTAGTAACTAAAAATACATAATCCTATGTATACTTTATTGATAAAAGCAACTACTTATTATACATACATATGAAAGTCAAATTTTCATTTGACTTTCAAGGACCCCTCACGCCTACCCATTACGGCCCTTTCACCAACCCTACGTTCAATGCCCTGCCGTAAGGTCTGATTTTAGTTTCTAGGATCCCCTTCCATTATTCCCATTCCCCATAAAGTAACAAAAATAATAACACACTTGATAAAGCGCCCTCAGAGAACTTGATCTCTTTCTAGGCGCTTTACATTTGCTGCAAAAGAAATACGAGTGGATGCCTAGTGGTAGCATGCTCGATAAGCAACCGGAATAGCATGGTTAGGGGTGACATGCACTGGGTCAGCATGCATAAGCACATAAAGGACGAATTGCAGGGACCCACTAAACGCTGTGATAAATAGTTACGCTTTAATTTCTTTTTCAATGTGGTCGTCACGGGATATCGTGACGCAAGTTGGGACTGAGTTCAACTGAGTTCAGAAGTATAATTAATAAATGCGCTGTCGTTCTATGAATGTCTTTTGAGTGGCTGTGCTTGCACTTCCCAAGCGAAAAGGAGGATTCGGTGCTGGATGTGATCTCTAACTACGCAAATTTAATTTTGCATTCAAGCAAACAGTCTGAAAAGGCTGAAGACTTTTCCATCCAGAAGGAAGATGGGACCATCAAGAGTCTCCATTAGTCTATCCTGCAAGCCATACTTGAGCCTTAGAAACAGACAGAAGCCAAGCAGCATATTTGGAGAAAAATCAGTCAACAAGATCAGCTTCATTTCTAATCGCTGTATCGGTGACGGCCCGGCACACTCGAAATATGCCTTGAGGCCTTCTTGGACTTGCCGATATGTGCTTGAGCGTTCCGTCGTGCGCGTTTCATCTTCTCGTTCTCATATTCGTGCTAAGAGGACAGAAGTGCAGAAGTCTCTAGACTGCTTTTGCAGGATTTGGTACCGGAAGTTTTGGGTAAATGCTGAGAATTCTTGGCAGTCGTCCTGTGCTAGTCTCATTTTTTGTGGCTATACGTTAGCCGGTCCTTAAAACCTCCCATACCTGATCGTGTGAGGTTTCCTTTATTATTTTGGTAGAGGAAGCCAGTACACCACACCAGCCAGCTCATGACTTTCGACGAGATAGTTGTGTTCGCAGCTCCTCCACTATAATGATTAGGGACCGGTTGCGTCACAATCTACTAGGCTCCGTGCGAGGCAGTTGAGCTGCGTGTGGGGCTTCAAACGCGAGTTGTGATGGGCTACTCGCTGTATCGCCGGTACGCTACGACTGGTCCTTTACACCTGCAGCCCTCTGCGGCTGTCAGATAGACTGCTCTATTATTAAGGCGCCAGCACTCTTTATTGCTGCTGTGCCCAGCCGCCCTTGCAATGCCTGCACTTGTTCTGCTGGCGCTGTACTGCCCTGCGAGTTGTTGTCCGCCCCACACAGTGCTCAAGCTTCATCAGTGTTCGCTGTGCGACGGCAAGAACTGGCTGCACAGACAGACAGCTCCGATAGCTGCTTTTGCGGCCTCAAGACAGCAGTGCATAAACTGCTACAGCACCTCTGTAACATTAGACAGTACAAATTTTGTTGTGCCCCCCACGCACCCTCAACTTTGCTCCGTCTCCTCAAGCACTCTCAAAAGGCGGGAGGCTTCGATCATTATATTTTATCGCGCGTTAGCATACTTTGAAGGTCCGGTGCATTTCACTTGTAGCAGTAGATATGCCCTCTCAGACCTAGGCAGCGTATTTAGACGGTATGTTGTCTGCGTCCCTTAGCAGCCACCATTTTGGGAAGTGGGCTCAAATCGGTTCATGTGGCCGACCATCGTTAATTTCATTATGCGGTTAATGAATCAATTGCTCAAATTTTTTTATATTAACGTGTTGTCTCGAGAAATATAAGTATGCTTTATCACTACCACCAGCGTTATCTGACACTTTTGATAGACGGACGCGCGCGACCGTTAGAGATGCGCGCGTTGCGTTCTTTTCGCGGTTGCTCGGTGCAATAGATCCCCATGTGAATCACCACCTCTGCTTCCTAATGTTTTTCCTATCGCTAGTGAATTACTGCACACCCATTCTTTCTTCAAGACCCAAGACCCTACCAATGAACGATGCCTATAGACTTTAACAGCCTCAAAGAGTCTCGTTATTTCGTAATTCTAAATTTGGGTGCTTCATTTGATTGACAGCTAGTGGTAGTATACCGTTTGTCTTTGCTTTTAACAGAGGACTGCGAAGAGTACTTCACTGAAAATGCATTTTATTTTAAAAAACTCATGCAAGATATAAATAAAAAATACGAATATACGCACCAACACGCAATACTGACCTTAGTAGGTCACTTACATGAAAACGGTGTGCAAAAGGCTGATATGTTTCAATTTGCTACCGGTTGATAAAGTATTCAGCCAGGTTCCGTGGTAACATCACTAGATGCATAATTTAGATGATTATTTTACACCGACGGGATCAAATATGTAGTAAAATTCACTTGCCCAAGTACTCCCAAGCGACTGAAAAGCAATTCACCGCCGTACTCGCTCGTTAGCCACTAGTACTGATTCGGGAATGCCTTCAAACGACTTCAAGCTTTTTGTCCGTAGTAGCAACCCGAGGCTCAGAACCGCCAACGGGGCTCTTAAAATGACGCCAGAACATCACAAAGATCTTGACAGCTAGCAGTGTAGCACTGAGCGCCAATAGAACTATGGTGTATATCGAATATGGCTGCGGGTCCAGTGGGTTGTAGTTTTTCTGCACACTGCCCGACAGTGCTATGCAGAGGACTATATATGGGGAAAACGTGTATCTCAAGTAGCGGTCGAACACGAATGTCTCCAGGATAAACCACGCGACGACCTCAGCATTTAGTACGACCAACGCAATCCAGCAAGACGTTGCCATGGCGACTCCACCCAGGTAGACCAGACACATGATGAAGTTTAGAAGAGTAGCAATTGAGATCCACGTGGCATAGAATGCGATGCCGTTCTGCACGAACAGGCGAACCAGCCAAATGTGGCGCTGCTGACCATCGCTCACGAGCTTTTCCCGAAGAGATTCCAACCGCCGGTAGGATGCGATGTTGCAGACGTAAAGCGTAAAAACCATGAGCGCAATGACGACAACGCCGCCGATCAGCTGTTCTCTGTCAAACAGTACTATCCACACAGCGTTCAGGATCATATTGATAATATATGAGATGTAAAAGTAGAATGGAATGATTTCTGGATCATTGTAAATGTGGCCGCCAGTCTTCGGATACGGGATGCAGATGGTGGCGAGGCCATAGACAAGCAGCAAGGCCTGCCACAAGTAGATGGCACCCCAAATTGCGAAAGTAGCGCCGGTAGGCGTTATGTTTGTATTGTACTTGTCCGAGACCGCCCTTACTGATGACACCAGGATTCCCACTGAAAAACGAAACAACGACAATAGACGCCAATCTGCCAACTCCTTAGTACAAAGCTTCGATCAGTGTCCATGCGTAGACATACTGAGTTACAAAAGCTACTTAGCACAAAGCTACTCAGAGATAGAACATGAGCGACAGTAAGACAGTAGAAAACGAGCGTAGGTGAGCAACGGCCAATAAAAGTGAACTTTCACTAACGAACTTTGCCATCTTCACATTTTAATTCTACTTTCAACTGCGCACTTTCGTGAAAATTCGGGCCTGCTTAGCCAAGAATACCACCGGCAAAGCGGTCTGCCCATTAACAAAGTCAGGTCTAGACTAATGCGACTCTACTTCAGTTGAAACTCCTCCTCCTTGTCCAACAAGACTCCTACACTAAGAGAAAAACTTTAAGCACCATTTTTGTACCACGACCGTAGCTACTGCCGTGTGATATCACTTCTCAACGACCTGCACTTGCTCTCTGCCAAGCGGCGTATCGACATACGCTTAGATCCGGTCATTCATTGCTCCACCCATTCCAAAATACTTCCTAATTAGACTGGGATATTTGCATCGCACCCCACTCTTTTCTGACTTAATTCAATCAGCTGTATCTTTAACCAAACTCAAATCCTCCGCAGGCCGCGCATTCAGTCCAACTGCTCCTAAAGCCACTACCGACTTAGATAACGACATCTCCTGACTTGATGCCCTACAGGTTATCACCGCCATAGCTTAATCCATATGGAGTATGCTTGCGATTGCTAATTTATCTAGACTCTGTACATGCAACAACAAACCATTGAAATGCTTCTAATTAAGCAACACGATTAATGCCTAAAAAGAGATTAAGTTTACTTCTCGTGCTATGCCAATGCATTGTATTACTACCTTAAACCCCGTCGTGTATCTGTTGTTCTTTTCACGCATATTGCACTTATATCTCACTTACTAAGCCTTCCCAGATTCCTTAAAACTCATCGACTGAAGCTATGGTAATCAGTAGTTAAATGTAATATCAGAGAGATTCTACAATTTCTTTCTTGGATGAGACTTTAAAGGCTGCTCGCTTGGCTCGCACTCGGGGCGTACGTTCACGGTCATTTTTTTAGTGACTGTCATTTTTTCTTGAAGGGCCAATAATATTTTTGGAGTTGCTGATTAGGTACATTCTTGCAGCTTCAGGACAACGAACCAAGTTATCGTTATAATGGCTTCGATGAGCTCTTTCGAAGCGCACATTCAGCCTCTTCCAACGCGGGTACTGAAAAACTAATCCGATTTGCACCTCTTCTGAGGACAGAGGCGGTGTCTGTGTCAAGAAAAGACTGTCATTTCTTTTGTAAAGATGTAAAGGAAGGCATAGCTGAGACTAACTAGATCTGCCGCGTTGTGAACCGCTGACGTAAGCTCGGTCAATTTTCAGATGGTGCCACCAGTCTTAACAAAATACTATAAAGTCATTCCAGCGCCACCCAAGAATTATTAGACTCGGCTCCCGGCTACTCTGGGGGCATTGGAGCGCAGCGAGGCCAAGCGGGAAGCGCATCTACGTTAAGCAGTGCATCTGCATCAAGCCTTCAGTCGCCATGCTTCACGAAAGCCCAGAAGCCCCGGTCGCTCCGGCGTTGGATAGCAGAGAGACCAAGCGAGCAATGAATTTTCTGAGCAAGTAGACGCCTCCCTCCACGAAAGCCCAAATGACCGCCGGGAAGGTCATCACGATTCTAGTGAGGGGCTACCGGGCGTAATAGTGCATTTAACAAAATAATCGACGCGTGCAATACATGGCGGCTGCGGAGGCTTGCCATCGTCGTGAAGGCAATCTTCCTTCTAAATAAACCAATCCAAAGACTTCTCTCCTGAAATGGGAGAGAAGTCTTTGGATTGGTTTATTAGACCAGAGCAACACGCCCTCGGCTCGCGCGCGCGCGCTCAGTATTGGTTTGCTGGGGGGGGGACACTACTCGTTCTTTTCAAAGGAACCGTATTGCTGAATGGCTAGATTATTCCTTTGACGTTTGACGAGACCCTTCGAGCGATACGACGGTTCGCCTCGGGTTCTCCTAATAGATTGCGTTAGCAGTTTATTGTAACGTTATTTAGTAGAAGTACGAATAAAAATTTCTACTAAAGGGATTTTCCGAGAAGATTTCTGCCGCCGATCATCTAACGGTTGACTGACTAGTTTCCGTTAGCACGTGGAAGGTGGGCGGGCACTCAAGCCAGCGATCGACGGCCACGGGGTAGCGTCAGGAGGAGAATTCGGCAGACGCCGCCGAATAGTTTGTGATGTCTGCGTATGCAGCGTTTCACTTCGCACAGCGCATAAGCTTACGAGTTCCAGCAGGCAGTGCATTGAAAAAGATAGCCACCCAAAAGGCTAGGAAAGCGCCGACGATAAGTAGGATTCTCCAAGGACTTTGGCACGCCATTCCTGCAGCCGGCGGAGCCGATTCGTCAGACCGCGTTTAGCCTCTTTCTTCTACAATGCGCAGCGGAGCGTCGGCGACTTCGCGGCGGCGCGGTAGGGCTGCTAGCGAGCAGCAGCCGGCGGCGTCGAACGGCAGGCGTCGTATAGGCTGCTCCGCTGGGCTGCCTCGACCTGCCCGGCCGCCACTACAAGCTAGAATGCCCTCACCAAAGACCGGGGCCGCGATGATGACCAAATGCGTGCCGCACGTGAGCAGCCAGTTGTGTAAGTAACTGCCAGCGGTTAAGTCCGGTGCCGCAACGACGGACCGTACGAGTGCTGCACGTGATCAGCTAGTTGTGTAACTCCCGCTGGTTAAGGTACTCCCCTTAACGACTGAGGTCAAGGTGAATGTACTTATTACGTTAACGCCGGTCCCCCACCATCGTAATCTATTCCATCACGGAATGCAACTGAGACTAGAGTGCGCCGCTCCCTTAAAGAGGCAAGCGTTTCTGCGAGCAATTAGCGGCGTCATCTAGATGGACAAACTCAAAGGCGAAGATCCATGGCAGCGAAGAACGATCGAGAATCCACTCAGCTGCACGAACGGTGTGCACTGCTCATGGCGCTTTGCCTACCTGGTTGCACAGCTAGCTCAATCTGGTTGGCGCCGTCGGACCCTTTAGTACCGATTTAAACAATGGAATCGGACGCAACAGCGGGTCAGATCGTATTTACATAACTGATGGCTCCATTGCGGCGTACCGCCCCTGGATTGGCTCGCTGATTTGTAGGCTGACAATGCGAAGGCCGCCACCAGCCACTGCCGCGATCCCCACATCCCCGCGGACGCCGCCGACTCTGTGGCAGACGCCGCCGCCTTCCTCGCGGACACCGCCGCCTTCCTCGCGGACGCCGCCACCTTCTATTTTAAGTCATGTCAGTGCAGGGCAGGCGTAACGATGCTCGAACCGTTGCTTTAGAGCTTGAAAACACAGTGTAGCAGCTACGATATCTCAGGCCGTGGACGTTTCAAACGTTTCGCTTGGCAACCTGCAAACGCTTCGCTTGGCGAACCTGCCCGGCAGCTTCTAAGAGCCAGTATGCCCGACACTCAAGGCCGGGGCCGCGACGACGGACCGTACGCATTCTGCACGGGAGAAGCTAGTTGCGTAAGCAACGTCGTACGTATGCCCCACGTGAGAAGCTAGCTATGTAAGTACCAATAAGCCCGCTAGTCAGGGAGATGACCTGCAGTACCAACCGGTGGCCGCGCGCCCGGCGACGTTCGCCTGGATTCTCTCTCTCTCTCTCTCTCTCTCTCTCTCTCTCTCTCTCTCTCTCTCTCTCTCTCTCTCTCTCTCTCTCTCTCTCTCTCTCTCTCTCTCTCTCTCTCTCTCTCTCTCTCTGTGCTGTGATTTCTCGACCCAGTTATGCAACTGAGATGAGAGTGCACCACTCACGTAAAGAGGCAAGCGGTGCGGCGAGCGATTAGCGGCGGCCTCTAGATAAAATATAACGCAAAGGCGCGTTTCCAGTGAGGAATGATCGAGAATCCACCAGCCAGAAGCTTCACGAACGGCGTGTACTGGTCATATCGCTCCACCTACAAGGATGCGCAGTTAGCTCAGTCCGACTGGCGCCGTCAGGCCCAATGGTGCCAAGTAAGCAATGATGGAAGGCAAATGCGTCAGCGGGTCGGTAAATCTTACTTAACCGATGGCTCTATTGCGGGCTATCGGTTTGACACCAGCCGCACCTGGATTGGCTCACTGATCTGAAGGCTGGCAACGCGAAGGCCGCTGCCGCTACTGCCACGACTTCCATTAGAGCATTTCGCATTAGCGGAGCCGTCCACGCTGTTCCCCGATCAGCGCCGGAAGGTCGGAGCCGGCGTTGCGCATGCCTGCTGCTGTTGTAATTAGAACGAACGCCTCACCTGCGGCCAATGGTTAAGCAATTGACAAAATGCAGCATCCGGTCACTAACGTACGCCTCACCTGAGGACAACGGTTAAGCAATCTACGCAAGCAGTGTCTGGTCCACGAATATACGGGATATTATCTGACGCAGCTACGTTCCCCAACTGCAGTGATTCATCGAGCACTTAAGTATGCACGCCTTAGAGGATTGCAGAAGCTCCTGTTTATTGGTTACATACAAGCTCGTACAAACCTCGTAATAATAATAATATTGCACTTGATAAAGCGCCCTCAGAGAACTTAATCTCTTTCTAGGCGCTTTACATTTGCTGCAAAGTGATACGCAATAGAATAGTAAGTAAAATCATGCTTGAAAAACAAACAAAATGAATAACATGGTTAGGGGTTACATGCACTGGGTCAGCATGCAAATGTGGTTAGTGGCAGCATGAACAGTGTCAGCACGCATAAGCACATCGAGGACGAATCACAAGGACCCACTAAATGCTGTCCTAAATAGGTACAAACCTCAAATCCCTTGGAGACCGTGCATTTAGTTCGTATGCTCCCAAAGCCTGGAACCCCCTCCCGACTTGCGTCACATTATCCCCTGACTGGACTACATTTAAAAAGAACTTGGAAAGAGTAACAGACCTTCTATGGCATAGACGAGGTTCCCAATGCTAATGCTTCGAAATGTTTAATGGAGGAAAGCACTTCTTGCCTTGGCTTCTGACGCTAGAGAAGACTAAAGCTGAAGATTGCTTGAAGCAAGGCTAAAAATCGCTTGCAGTACACAATCGGCGTGGGCAACCGGCTGACATAAAACAGGACTACCACGAGTCTGAGCAGTGAACCGATTGTGCTGCTTATGTTACTGACGGATGAGGAGGCCGAGCTTGCGGTCAAGAGATTTCGACTGGAGCAGGATCAGCTCTCCGAAGCTGAGATCAGGACAAAGATAGACAACGAGACAGTTTCGCCGCCGGTCGATCCTACCATCAACAGCTCACAAGAGCCGCACAGTCGGCAGGAACCTATTCAGCTGTTACAACAGGGGTGTCCAACACGTGGCCCGCGGGCCACAACTTGGCCCGCCGAGGTCTTCTATGCGGCCCGCAACGTTATCCCAAAAATATTTGTCGCTCCATGTTTTTCGTTAATTTTTAATCATTACAAACGGCGATATAAGGCGCTGTGATGCACTTCACGCGCGTGTGAAGCGTGAAGGTGTCCGAATGGCTACTTTCGCGTGAAGGTAAAAAAATCGATTTATTTTGCTAGCCTTCAGGTGAACATTTTGGCGTGAAGGGATAATATATTTGTGCTACAGCGGCGCGATTACGATCACATTTATAACGCTTCCGCAAGCGAAATTAACTGTTTCACACTGTGGATAGAAAAAAAGAGCCGTTTCTCAGCTGCTGCTGCTCAAACTGGAATCAGTCAGATAGGTTTTTCAAAAAACGCGTATTGCTCAACTTACTTACTAATACTATGATATTGCTGTGATAAAATATAAATTAATCAATTTGTAACTGATATGTTTTTTATTTCACAGAGAAAAATGGCGGCGAATGTGAATACTAGCAAAAAAAACGAAAAATTGACGCAGAAGGAAGAAATTTCAAAGCGTCTTGGACTGTAGACTATTTTTTAATGGAACGCTTCGGTAGGATAATGTGCCTAATATGCCAAGAAACAATTGCCGTTGCAAAGGAGTACAATGTTAAGCGACATTTTTCAACAAAGCATGGCGACAGGTACACCAGCCTGACTGGTCAACTTCGAATTGATCGCGTGAACTCGTTGAAACAGAGCGTCATCGGACAGCAGTCATTGTTTACAGCAGTCAGCAACAAGTCTGAGGCTTCAACCAAAGTAAGTTTTCTAATAGCTGAAGCTATAGCTAAGCGGGGGGAAGCATTTTCCGATGGTGAATTTGTTAAGGAATGCCTCAGGCTGTTTACTGGTGTGGTCTGTCCAGAAAAGAAGTCAGAAGTGGAGAAAGTCAGTCTTTCTCATCAAACGGTTACGAGAAGAGTTGACGAGCTCGCATCCAACATAGAAGAAAGTCTCACTAAAAGACTTGCTGAATGCGAATGTTCTTCTCTTGCGCTCGACGAAAGCACGGACAATAGCGATACGGCTCAACTGTCGGTGTTTGTACGCAGAGTAACAAGAAAGTTTGTCATTATCGAAGAACTTTTGGATATATGTTCAATGAAAGGCACTACAACGGGGAGGGATATTTTGGATCAGGTCAAGAGGGTCCTCACAAAATTTAATCTTCCTGAAACTAAATTGATTGGTTTAACCACAGACGGAGCCCCTTCAATGACAGGTAGACACAATGGATTTGTATCTTTAATGGTAAAATTAGTACCTCACAAAACTGTCAGTCATCACTGCATCATCCACCAAGAACAGCTATGTGCAAAGGTCTTGAGCATGCAACATGTAATGGACAATGTAGTTTCAACAGTCAATGTGATAAGGTCTCGCGCGCTAAACCACAGATAATTTCAGGCTTTCCTTGAAGAGTTGGGATCAGATCATTGTGATGTTATTTATTTCTGCCAAGTCCATTGGCTAAGTAGGGCAAACACGTTAACCAGGTTTTGGTCACTTCGGGACGAAATAAAAACATTTATGACAGAAAAGGGAAAAGATGTTGGCTTCCTCGATGACCAGCAGTGGTTGAATGACTTGGCTTTTTTGGTGGACATGACCAAACATCTTGCAGATCTTAATGTCAAACTCCAAGGTAAGGATCAACTGGTCCATAAAATGTATGAGTGTGTTGTCGCGTTTATGCAAAAGCTGAAACTTTTCCGGAAACATTTAGATCAGAAGAAACTGTTACATTTCACAACACTAGCAACAAGATCGCCTGAAACACTGGCTCATATGAAGTACTCCACTCTTGTTAGCAAACTTGTTGATGAATTCGAAGAGAGGTTTCAGGATTTCCAACAACATGCGGATGACATGAACATGAGTAGTAATCCATTTAATATCGATCCCTCTGATGCACCTGATGAATTTCAACTCTAACTAATCGACATTCATAATGATAGCAATTTAAAAACTGCTTATGATCAGCATGACCTTGTTACCTTTTACAAGCAGTATGTTTCATCAGAGTCTTTTAGTAACCTAGCCAAACATGCTCGTAGGTATATTGCACTTTTTGGCAGCACATATTGCTGTGAACAGCTTTTTTCCAGACTGAAAAATGTGAATACAAAGACTCGATCCGTTCTCACGGATGAATATTTATCAGGAATCTTTAGAATTGCCACATCCACAGTTGCAGCAGATGTCAACTTTTTATGCAAACAGAAACAGTGCCAAATATCTCATTGATGCCTGCAGTGCAGAAGACATTGAATACCTGTGACATTTAATTAATCCGAAGACATTAATATAATGTGAGTCCTTGCCATGTAATTTTGAAAGTTTTATAAGTTTCTGTCTTCATGTTATTAAAATAAAAATCCAAAAGTAAAAGATTGGCCATAATATCTATCGAATTATTTTCCAGGACACATGATTAAATTTTTATTATTTATTATTTTAAATTATAACTATGCTGAAAAATACTATTGTATTGCGGTTTATTTATTAAGTATAATAGTAATAGTCATACTAAATTACGATCTTATTTTCTGATGCGGTCACCTATGCCAATTTACATGTGGCCCCGGACCTTTTACATTTTTTTAATGTGGCCCCCAACGCAAAAAGGTTGGACACCCCTGTGTTACAACAATCTGGCTGCAATGCCGGGCGAGGAAGCGGGTACGAGACCGCTTCCGACCCAGTAGCCGCACCAGCTGACGAGAGCAACAAGAGCAAAGTAATCGGCAGTAGCCTGAGGCGAAAGCGGGGCAGCTGATGATGGCACACTGCGATGATGCGTTACTGGCCTGCGACGAGGCGAAGGCGGCCTGCGAGAGCAACTCCGCTGAGTGTACCCGTGATAACCGCTCAGCGGCGGAGAGCACCCGAGAGCGTCTCAATGGAGAGCACGGAGGAGCACAACTGGGAGATCCCTTCGGAGGATTGGAATCCTGAATGTGACTTGAAGCAGCGTCACCGCGAAGACGACGCGGCGGAGTGGAACCCCGAGAATGAAGCGGCCGTTTTGACGAGCCGGGGGTTTTCGCAGGACGGGGGCGGCCATCGGTGCTTGCATGGAGGTGACCTGATGGAACCTGTAATGGTGGAAGCTGCGCCCCAGCTTTGCTTGAAGGTGGATGACATCTACGAGCGGCTGCTCACCAGAGGCTGTTCTGACGTGTTACGATCGCAGCCAGCACCCCGGTTAAGCCTGTCGGAACCATTCAACTTCGTCGATGTGTAGGGTCTAGTTTGCATCGTTTATAGATAGGCTCGTTCATTGCTGCTTAGATAGGCTCGTTCATGCTGCCCTGTACGTTGCAGCTACGTGTGTTGGTGCTGCAAACTTTTGAACTTAAGGTCAAGGGGGCGTGTAGTTTGAGTGTAGGCCGGCTCCTCTAATGAGCCTGTGATGTGGCATGGACACTGGCCGGTAACCACTGGTGGCCAGATGGTGAATTCACCATCAGGGTCGGCCGCTGCACAGTTGTGGTCCTCGATGAATCATCGGGGTCAACCAGAGGAGTGGAGGGGGAGAGACTCTAGTGTGAGAGAAGGGGGCGAAGGCAGTCGTGCGTCTTGCTGCTCCGTGCCTTGTACAATAAACCGTTGGCGTTGATCATCGGCTGGCTCACTGATGGGCGAACCGAACCACACCCTCCCAGTCCTCCAGCGTGTCGAATTCTCTTAATTCCATCACTGCATGTGTTGATGACATCCGCACAAGGATGCATAATACTTTCTTACATTGTATGATGATAAATCCAAGTTAGTAGTTATGGGCAAACCAAGTGTGGGTGAGAAATTCGAAAATCTAACGTTCAAAATTGGCCCTACCAGCATATCTCTTGTTGAATCTGCACGAAATATATCTGTCATTTTCGATAGGGAGACGGTACCGCACTCACTCTTGAAGTGCCGCCCGTTCCATCAGGGTCTGGCACGACTCAATCTTGAACTCTCTCTACGACGCCTTGCCGGATCACTTGCAACAATGAATGCTGGACAGATGCACTAAGGTGAGCGACAGCTCACTGCACTCGGACCTCGTCGTCAACAATTGGACAACCACAATCATCATCGACGTGGCGTTCTCGTTCGACCACGACGACGATGCCTTGGCGAAAGCCACGGGTCGGAAGATCATGAAATACGCAGGTATCTCGCATGACTTTCGGTCCCAGGGCGTCAGGGTCTGTCCTGCTGTTCTTCGTCGGAGTACTGGCGTCTTGTTACCCGGGTTATGATCGGCGCCTTAATGCCCTTGGCGTCAAAGCTGCTTACCGGAAGCTTTTCCGGAAACAATGCATAAGCGACGAGGCGTGCGGTTAGCAAAAAGGCTTGCTTAGTATCTATATTCTCCAATAAAAGGTGTTTTTTATTAGATCACGTCAACTCTAATGTCAAGTCTGTCTACTTTCGGCTACGTAACATTGCCAAAGGTCGGGCTTGCTTTGACAGGGATACTACATCTAAATTGGTCCACGCAGTTGTGGCATCCCGTCTCGACTTCTCTAACTCACTGCTTGATGGTCTACCGGCCTGTGCAATTAGGCGCTTTCAGTTGGTGCAAAACCCTGCACCTAGGCTTGTCTATCGTGGGCGTCGAAGTTGCCACAGCACACCACTTCTCGCCAACCTACACATGAACTCAGTCATACAGCACATCTACTTCAAGGGTCGGCCACTCACTTTTAGATTTATTCGTTCTTTGGCTCCAACATACCTATCAGATCGACTTCCCCTCCATGCTAAGCATCGCTTTTAAGAATCTAATCGTTTAGCTAAAACTCGCAAGTACCTCAAATCCTGTGTAGACCATACCTTTAGTTCCTATGCTCCCAAAGCCTGGAACTCGCTTCCAATTGGTCGGCGTTGCGACATTCCCTGATTTGACTACATTTAAAGAGAAGCTAAAATGCATCCACTTATCACAGCATTTAATGGAGCCATGTGCTTCGTCCTTTGTGTGCCTTTGAATGCGGACACTCTAGTTTGACGCTCTCACAGCACATAAGCAAATACTACACGGAAACTTCGATTAAGCTTGACCAACCGTGTATTTGGCAAACGCTCGCATCCCAGCGGCTCACAACCGTGTTCCTGCGCACCCGCGTTTCCACGGCGCTTCTCGTTCACTCGCCCCATCCTGCCTGTCATTGGCTGCCTGCGTTGTTGTAGTAGATATGCCCTCTCAGACCTAGGTGGCGTATTTAGACGGTACGTCGTCTACGTCAATTAGCAGCCACCATTTTGGGAAGTGGGCACACAAAATCGGTTCATGTGGCCGGCCATCCTTAATTTCCTTATGCGGTTAATGAATCACTTTCTCGAATTTTTTTAAATTAACGTGTTGTCTTGAAAAATATGAGTATGCCTTATCGCTACCACCAGCGTTGTCTGACACTTTTGATAGACGGACGCGCGCGACCGATAGAGAGATGCGCCGATAGAGAGATGCGCGCGTTGCGTTCTTTTCGCGGTTGCTCGGTGCAATAGATCCCCATGTGAATCACCACCTCTGCTTCCTAATGTTTTTCCTATCGCTAGTGAATTACTGCACACCCATTCTTTCTTCATGACCCAAGACCCTACCAATGAACGATGCCTATAGACTTTAACAGCCTCACAGAGTCTCGTTATTTCGTAATTCCAAATTTGGGTGCTTCATTTGATTGACAGCTAGTGGTAGTATACCGTTTGTCTTTGCTTTTAACAGAGGACTGCGAAGAGTACTTCACTGAAAATGCACTATTTAAAAAAAACTCATTCGAGATATAAATAAAAAATACGAATATACGCACCAACATGCAATACTGACCTTAGTTGGTCACTTACATGAAAACGGTGTGCAAAAGGCTGGTATGTTTTAATTTGGTACAGGTTGATAAAATATTCAGCCAGGTTCCGTGGTAACATCAGTAGATGCATAATTTAGATGATTATTTTATACTGACGGGATCAAATATGTAGTAAAATTCGCTGGCCCAAATACTCTCAAGCGAGTGAAAATCAACTCACCGCCGTACTCGCTGCTTAGCCAATAGTACTGATTCGGGAATGCCTTCAAACGACTTCAAGCTTCATCTCCTTAGTAGCCGTCCGAGGCTCAGAACCGCCAACGGGGCTCTTAAAATGACGCCAGAACATCACAAAGATCTTGACAGCTAGCAGTGTAGCACTGAGCGCCAATAGAACTATGGTGTATATCGAATATGGCTTCGGGTCCAGTGGGTTGTAGTTTTTCTGCACACTGCCCGACAGTGCTATGCAGAGGACTATATATGGGGAAAACGTGTATCTCAAGTAGCGGTCGAACACGAATGTCTCCAGGATAAACCACGCGACGACCTCAGCATTTAGTACGATTAACGCAATCCAGCAAGACGTTGCCATGGCGACTCCACCCAGGTAGACCAGACACATGATGAAGTTTATAAGAGTAGCAATTGAGATCCACGTGGCGTAGAATGCGATGCCGTTCTGCACGAACAGGCGAACCAGCCAAATGTGGCGCTGCTGACCATCGCTCACGAGCTTTTCCCGAAGAGATTCCAACCGCCGGTAGGAGGCGAAGTTGCAGACGTAAAGCGTAAACACCATGAGCGCAATGACGACAACGCCGCCGATCAGTTGTTCTCTGTTAAACAGGAATATCCACACAGCGTTCAGGATCATATTGATAATATATGAGATGTAAAAGTAGAATGGAATGATTTCTGGATCATTGTAAATGTGGCCGCCAGTCTTCGGATACGGGATGCAGATGGTGGCGAGGCCATAGACAAGCAGCAAGGCCTGCCACAAGTAGATGGCACCCCAAATTGCGAAAGTAGCGCCGGTAGGCGTTATGTTTGTATAGTACTTGTCCGAGACCGCCCCTACTGATGACGGTAGGATTTCCACTGAAAAACGAAACAACGACAATAGGCGCCAATCTGCCAACTCCTTAGTACAAAGTATGCTACGATCAGTGCCCATGCGTAGACATACTGAGTTATGTCAGTGCAGGGCAGGCGTAACGAAGCTCAAAGAATTGCTTTAGAGCTTGTAAACACAGTGTAGCAGCTACGATATCTCAGCCCGAGGACGTTTTAAACGTTTCACAAAGCTACTGAGAGAAGGAACATGAGCCACAGTAAGACAGTAGAAAACGAGCATAGGTGAGCAACGGCCAATAAAAGTGAACTTTCACTAACGAATTGTGCCATCTTCACAGTTTAATTCTACTTTCAACTGCGCACTTTCGTGAAAATTCGGGCCTGCTTAGCCAAGAATACCACTGGCAAAGCGGTCTGCCCATTAACAAGGTCCGGTCCGGTGTGCACCGCGTAAAGCGCTTGCGCCGGCGCGTAACCACTAATAACAGGCCCACAATAAACTATTGCTTTCGGCACCCAGTTGTGGCCGCCTGTGTTTTAACCGCACTGCAGCACTGCATCACACAGTCCACCGATAGAGAACCGGGGTACGAGCTTCTGCGCGGTTACAGAGGTAATGAATGGTAGGTAGACTGGCGCCCGAGACGCTCCCCAGGCGGGGCAACCTACTCACTGCGACCCACTTGCGCTCCGAAACGCCTGTCGAGTGTTAAGGTCGCGCTTCAGCAGCGTTGAAGCGCGCCCATCGTCATCTCCCGCGAACGTTCAGCACAACAGTATTATTTCGCTGACAGCGAGCCAGCGTCGAAGTGATCTCTGCGTACGCGGCGTTTCACTTCGCATAGCGCATAAGCTTACGAGTTCCAGCCGGCAGTACATTGAAAAAGATAGCCACCCAAAAGGCTAGGAAAGCGCCGACGATAAGTAGGATTCTCCAAGGACTTTGGCACGCCATTCCTGCAGCCGGCGGCGCCGATTCGTCAGACCGCGTTTAGCCTCCTTCTTCTACAATGCGCAGCGGAGCGTCGGCGACTTCGCGGCGGCGCGGTAGGGCTGCTAGCTAGCAGCAGCCGGCGGCGTCGAACGGCAGGCGTCGTATAGGCTGCTCCGCTGGGCTGCCTCGACCTGCCCGGCCGCCACTGCAAGCTAGAATGCCCTCACCAAAGACCGGGGTCGCGATGACGACCAAATGCGTGCCGCACGTGAGCAGCCAGTTGTGTAAGTAACTGCCAGCGGTTAAGTCCGGTGCCGCAACGACGGACCGTACGAGTGCCTCATGTGATCAGCTAGTTGTGTAACTCCCGCCGGTAAAGGTACTCCCCTTAACGACTGAGGTCAAGGTGAATGTAGTTATATAGACCGAGGTCGTGGGCTCGAGCCCCCGAGGCATATTGGAAGCGCTTTAATACAGATTATGTACTCCGAAGGTGTTATACAAATTAATTATATTTTTAGTTATATTTAAAGCTTGCCAGTTAGGGGAGGACCCGCAGTACCAGCCGGTCGCCGCGTGACGTCGACGCTGGTCCCTCCCACCATCCTCTGCTATGCCATCACGTAATGCAACTGAGACTAGAGTGCGCCGCTCCCTTAAAGAGGCAAGCGGTACCTCGAGCAAATAGCGGCGTCATCTAGATGGACAAACTCAAAGGCGGGTTGGCAGCGAGGAACGATCGAGAATCCACTCAGCTGCACGAACGGTGGGCACTGCTCATCGCGCTTTGCCTACTTGGTTGCACAGCTAGCTCAATCTGGTTGGCGCCGTCGGACCCTATAGTACCGAATAAACAATGGAGCCGAACGCGACAGCGGGTCAGATCCTATTTACTTAACTGATAGCCCCATTGAGGCGAACCACCCCTGGATTGGCTCGCTGATTTGTAGGCTGTCTATGCGGAGGCCATCACCCGCCACTCCCGAGACTTTCCCAAGAGCGTTTTGTATTCGCGAAGCCGCCCACGCCCTTCCCGATTAGCGGCCGAAGGACGGTGTCAGCGTTGCCTGCTGGGTGCCTGCTGCTATTGCAGTTAGCATGACCGCCTCACCTGCGCCGTTAAGCACTTGACAAAATGCAGCATCCTGCCACTAATGTACGCATCACCTGCGGCCAATAGTTAAACAATCGACGCCGCCAGCGCAACAGCAGTCGTTTGATTCGCACAGCAGAGAGCCAGCCGGTTCCCGACTCCAGCAGTTTATTGCACGACGCATGGACCCGAAGGGCGCACGGCTCCCTTCGGCCTCTTCTCCCACTCGACTCTCCCTCTCAGGTTGGCGTTCCCTCCTCTCCCCCACTCCCTCCCATCCACAACTCACCCCGTGAGTTAGCGGAAGAACAAAGCCTGTGGTAAACCATAGCTGGGCACCGGCCTGTCCGTGGGCCACAGCCACCAGCTGTTAGACCCTGGGGTGGTTTAGGGCAGTACCGGCATGCCTGTGCGGCGTTCCCAGCGATCTAAATCATGCACAGAGAACCACAAACCACATGCCCCTTGATCTCAAAGATAAGTATCATAGACAACGGAAAAACTCGGCATGATCGCCTCGACCTTTGCTTGTCACGGTGCCTATCTAGCCCGAGGCAACGGCCGCTCGGAAGTGCGTGACAGCACGGCCTTTCACCACATGCTGGCTACGTATGGCCGCAGTTTTCCAGCATTGCCGGCCCATACATATTTCCGCCTCGCCTGTCTCCACAGCGCCACTGTGAGCATCTGCGAGCTCTGCCGCCACTTCTCCAACATGCGCAGCTGCTTCTCCGGCCTGCACAGTCACTGCGGCCTGCATTGAGTCTCCCTCCTGGACAGCCTCTCCGTCCTGCAGTCTCTCCGTCCCAAGCGGACTCCCCGTGCTGCACACTCTTCGGCCTGCGCAGACTCTTCGGTGTGCACATGTTCACCGTCCTGCGCCGCGTCACAGCCCACCGGCTGGTCGCAGGCCAACGTCACCTTCATGGCTTGCGCTGCATCGCAGGCCACCGCCGACTCTGTCGCGGACGCCGCCGCCCACTCTGTCGCGTACGCCGCCGCCTTCCTTACGGACGCCGCCGCCGCGGTGGTGGAGAGCCCCACCCCGCGAGAACGTCTCGGCGGAGAGCGCCCTCGAGAGCGTATCGGTGTTGGAGAGCACGCGCGAGAGCAACTCGGTGGGGTGTACGGAGGAGCACAACTGCGCTATTGCTTCGCTGGAGTAGAAGCCCGAATGCGACTCAAAGCAAGTGCAACAGCGAGGGCGACGCAGCGGTGCGGAGCCCCGATGAAGCGGCCGTTTTGAAGAGCCCGAGTTGTTTGCGAAGGGTGGGTTCGATCGGCGACGTGGGGCGGTTCGTCGGGGATTGCCTGGAGGTGACCTGCGGTAGCCGCCTGATGGTGGAAGCAGTGTCCCAGCATTGCTTGAAGGTGGGCGACATCTGTGGGCGGCTGCTCGCCAGGACCCGTGCTGACGTGTGCCTCTTGCGAGTTTCGGTCGCGTAACCGGCGCCCCAGTTAAAATTGTCGGAACCATTCAACGTCGATATTACCCAGATGATGAATTCCGAACGACATATCGCAGGACAGGAGAGGCAACAACTGATGCTTCGGGGCCACGGCCGCCGCGAGGGGGCAATCGAGGAGAGCGCCAGTGAATCGAAGGTTACTCCCTCTATTGCCGATGTGATTGCCAGGCACAACCTAGGTTTTCACTTCTATGCAGATGGCACTCAATTGCACCTCATCCCTCCCAGCCCTCCAGCATGTCGAATTCTCTCTACTCCGATTGCAGGACATTCCCCCCCCCCCGACGTTACCCCAGGACTTTTCCCACTGGTGAAACCTAGGACATTTCCCCCCCCCGGACATTCCCCCTATGTTGATGATGTAAAACTAAGAATACAGATTTATATATGTATATAATCAAATGAAGTTCACGCTCTATTGAAATAAAATCAACTCAGTATAAGCGGCGATTCAGTGGCACGACCGACGGAGGCGGAACGGCCAGCGCGGCGTCGGTGGCGGCGACCGCAGCGGTCGACGCGCGACGCCCAGTGCAGCAACCACTGCGACAGCGGCGGCGGCGATGGAGCTTTGGACGAGCGGTAGCCGGGGGTGCCGAAGTCGGGAGGGGGCGGCGGCCGAGGATACTGCTACGCACTCGCAGCTATTGCCGAGAGCGTCTGCTGCTGGCCGCCCGGGGCAGAGCTTTGACCTTGCACTTGGTGATCTGCCGAAAAGCAGAGCCGCAGCGACCGCATTTCTGATTACTATAATATAGGAATATGTTATGTATTATATAATATATAATATTTTTACAGGATTTTCAATCAAGGCAGTTTACATCATGGCATTTCCATTCGGGGGGATTAAATGCCCTACCCCAGGGGTGGGAATGTTCGGGAGAAAAGTCCGGGGGAAAATGTCCGTTACCCCTCTACTCAATTGCTGCATGTATTAATGACTTTCGCTTAGATCATGCTTCCTTTACAGCAAATGTTGAGTGCCTAAAAGAGATTGAGTTCTCAGTGAGTGCTATAACAAATGTATTATAATTATTTTTATTATTATCCGCACATAGATGGCAGCATATTTTCTTAAATTGCGTGATGATTAAACCAAATTTTTAGCTACGGGCAAACTAAGTGTGATTCAGAAATTGGAAAACCTAATGCTCAAACTCGGCCCTGCCAGCGTATTTCCAGTTTAATTTGCACAAACTAAGTATCACACTCCAAAGTGAGTTTTTATTAAACAATTACGTTAGCTCCAAAGTCAAGTCTGCCTACTTTTGGCTACCAAACATTGCTAAAATGTGGGCTTGCATAGACAAGGATGCAGCATCCAAATTGGTTCGTGCATTTGTGACATCCCGTCTCGACTTCTGCAACTCACTCCTTGCTGGTCCACCGGCGTGTGCAATCAGGCGCTTAAAGCTGGTGCAAAACTCGGCAGCTAGGCTTGTCTGTTGTGAGTGTCATTTACTGTTGTATTACAGTGGCTCCGGTAGCTGCTATTCTTGTGGAGTCTCATGGAGACACGAGCATGGACGTGAGCGGTGAACGAGACTCAGTCTTTTTTTCCTTAACTGGTACCTATACGAGCTGGCTAACTCACAGCAGATGATGTGTCTGCGGCAGGCCACATCCTTACACCAAAGGCCGGACGTTGCATCGAGTCAATTGCCCAACCACCTGCTGCAGGTGTGGCATACATTAGTGGCCGATGCTGCTGCACTAATTACAATAGCAGAAGCAGCAGGCTCACACGACATTGCCACATCACACCACTTCTTGCCGTGCCTGCACTGGCTCCTAATCAAGCAGCGCATCGACTTCGTCACTTTTAGATTCATTCATTATTTTGCTTCAGCCTACCTCTCAGATCTACTTCCCGAAAGGCTAATCATCGCTTTTCTGAATCTAATCACTTAGCTACACTTCGTACGAGCCTCAAATTCTTTGGAGACCGTGCCTTCAGTTCGTATGCTCCAAAACCTTGAACTCATTACGACCGGCACCACGACATCCCGTGACTTGATAACATTTAAAAAGAAGCTACAACGCATCTATTTATAGCAGCATTTAGTGGGTCCACGTGATTCTGTCTTTGTGTGCTTAAGCGTGCTGACACTGTGCATGCTGCCACTAACCATATTTGCATGTCACGTCTAACCGTGTTATACTTGTTGTCATTGAGTATGCTACCGCTAACCATCCGACCATGCTTCCTTGGCAGCATATCTAAAGTGCCTAGAAAAAGGTTGAATTCTTTGACAGAGTTATGCAGATCTATTATTATTATTATTACGACACGAGACGGGTCACGAGTGCCTCTCCCACAGCCAGACTGGCTGACTATGTGATTTATTAGCCATTCTATGGGGGAAAGAATTTTGTTTGTGCCTGCTGCTGTAACAATTAGCTCGATAATAGATGAGTAAAAACGTATTCATTTAACTTTAATATAAATAAGCTGGCTAACATGTTGAGCTGAGCACTGTGCCCATAGCAGTTCTGACATTGCTGCATGCACAAACGTCGCCGTTTTAGCTGGGATGATGACCTGCTTCGGTAGCCGTATATCCGAGACCACCCCACCAGCGTTCTCATTCTTTCAGTCCATGCGATCTGTTAAGGTTGGTGGCTATGTTCCTACTGCTGATCGTGAATTGTTTGGCTAAAAGAAATATTCTATTTTTCGCAGGGGCCATTGTTTGAATCAGTTGCAGTTAGGTCCTCATCAAAAATAATAAATAAATAAATCCTAGCTGATTAAACAGCCTCTTTTTGTACATCGACAGAAGAGCCTCTACGGCTATCACCACCACTTGCTGTGGCGATAAAGGATCGCCCACTGCAGGAATCGACCCACGACCTCGGGACCGAGGTCGTGAAAGCAACCGCCTTACCTAGTGTGCCATCACGGCTCAAAGAAAAGGCCTCTCACTGCTCTAGCGATGATGATGTGTTTTTACCCTATACGACATTTTTTATTTTATCAACTCGCATCTTTTTCCCTTTTACAACATTTTTACTTTTTCAACTCGTTCTCGTTAACACTCGAACTCGTTTCAAAACTAAAAACGTTGTAAAATGAAAAAAGCGCTCGTTTCAAAAATAAAAACATCGTATAGTGGTAAAAACAAATCATCACACTCGTTCTCGCTATCACTCGAACTCGTTAATGTCTTTAAAGACTATGATATCTGTTTTCAAAATCGTTATATATTATAGTAAAAATTTCTGTTGCAATTTTATTTTTATTTAAACAAAATATTATTACCTTATATAGCAAGATGGTTTTTCCAATTAGACAAAGAAATTCTTTTGCGTCTGAGACAAGGAGATTAATGAATGTTGATTTTGATTTACCAATAACTAGATATGATCGCAAAGCTAAAAGAATTATAAAAGAAAAAATAATTTCTTCAGATGAAGCTAGAAGATTGATGAGTATTGACTTCGATCTTCCTTCAATTAAATACGTTAGTAAAACAGGAAGACTTAACTAGGTAGGATATACTAATCCAATTGTAACTGCTGGTGGAAATACTTTAACATTTACATACAATAAACATTTACATACAATACTAAAAAATGGTTTGGAGACTTCGAGACTTTAAGAGAATCACTCAGATATCAAACAAAATTATTGCTTAATAGAGTTAGAGAAATATGGCCTTTTATTAGAGTTCATTTTAGAGTATAATTTGATATGAAAACGTTTGATACTGGTGAAACGGAGAGAACAGGTTCTCAATAAAAATCAATTTTAACTATGGATAGTGAATCAGCTGATGAAATTTATGATAAAATAATGCTTGCACTTGGTATAAATTCTGAGTTACTAGTTGAGATGGGTGTTGGTTCTGGTTGGCTATTTATTGGCTTTCATTCATTTTCAGTTGTTATATCTAAATATATTCCAATTGGTGGTGGTTCATATGTTGAAACCCCTGATTATCTCGCTAAGAAAAAGTGTGTTACTAACATAAAAAACTATGATGATGAGTTTTGTGCACCTACTATGGTGTGTTTTGAGAGCTCTAAATCCAGTAGAAAGAAATAAATGGAAGACAAACGATTTAAAAAAAATACTAAATGAGCAATATCCTAGTTTAATAAGTGAAATCGAGTGGCCTATGAAAGTTAAAGACACAAATAAACTAGAGAAAGCTATGAATGATAGCATAAATGTTTACTCGTGTGGGTACAAAGAATCAAGAGTTTCTCCTTTAAGAGTTGTTAAGAAAGCTGACGAGATTCTAAATAGACATATAAATCTGTTGCTTATGACAAGTGGTTATATCGAACATTATATTTTGATTAACAATTTTAACGCTTTGTGCAGACCATCTAGTTCTGGAGGAAAACAATATTACTGTCATTGGTGTTTAAATAGATTTTTTGACAAGCTTCAAGTAGATGAACATTTAGAAATATGTGATAGTATAAACTCAGGAACAACAATATATGTAATGCCAGACGAACATGATAAATTTATATAATTTGATTTATTCAAGCATCTTAATGTGTGTCCTTATGTTTGTTATGCAGACTTTGAATGTTTAGTGCAAAAAGGAGAACATGATGACCACTTTTCAACACACACACCATGCTCTGCAGCATATGTTATAGTTGACTGGACTGGTGAAGTTGTTGATAGGTTTTCAAACGTTGGTCCTGATTGTGTGAATACTTTCTTAAAAAGATTATTTGCTGTATCAGATTTTTATAAAACTAGACTAGTTGAGAAAAATTTAGAGAGTATGATGGAAGATTTAACTGATGATGAAATGAAAGCACACGATGATGCAATTTTCTGTTGGATGTGTAAAGGTCCTTTTAATCAAAGAAATAATGAGTAGAGAAAAGTATTTGACCATTGTCACTTAACAAATAAATATAGAGGTGCTGCACACCATTCATGTAATTTTAAAGCAAGCATGGACTTTAGAAAATGGCAGTTACCTGTTTTATTCCGTAACTTTAGAGGGTATGATTCACATATTATTGTTAGCACTAGAGAATTTTAGCGTTGAAGAAGAACCAATTGCAAATAATTTAGAAAAGTACATGATGCTCAAAGTTGGTGATTTGGTTTTTAAAGATAGCAACCAATTCATGATCGGGTCATTAGAAACTATTGGTTCAACAATGGGAAAAACAATTGATTGCTTTCCAGTTTCAAATAAAATTTTAAGTGAAAAGTAAAATGGAAAAAATCTTAATCTTCTTACTGTTAAAGGAGAATATCCTTATGAGTTTATGGATTCTTGGGAAAAATTTAGTTGCGACGCTTTACCTAGTAAGGAATCTTTTTACTCTAATGTTTATATGGAAGGAATATCAGATGATGATTATAAAAAAGCAAATGATGTTTGGAAAGAATTTGATTGCAAATCATTCATTGATTATCATGATTTATATTTAATCACTGATGTTCTGCTATTAGCAAATTGTTTTGAAAGTTTTAGAAAAAGATTGATATCTAAACTAAAATTAGATCCTGCAAACTTTGTTACAACACCAAATTTTTCATGGAGCGCTGTGTTTTGGTATTCTGGAGTAAAAATTGAGTTATTAACAAACAGAGAGACATATGACACATTCAAAAAGTCAACTCGTGGTGGTATTTGTCAAGTTAATAGTAGATTAGTTAAAGCAAACAATCCTATGGTACCTGGATATGATTCTAGCAAACCAACAAGATGGATTACCTATCAAGACGCTACAAGTTTATACCCAACAGCAATGATGGAACTTCTTCCGCAAGGAGAAATTGAAGAGTGCTCAATTAATGGATGGGATAGAGAACAAATACTATCATTACCTGACGAGTCGGATATTGGAGCTTTCTTTGTTGTTGATATTGAATGCGATCCTAAAACAAAAGACTATCACGATTTACACAACGAATATCCATTATGCGCATCTAACAGAGTAGTTGACTGTAGTGAATATTCTAATTTTCAAAATAAATTTAAAGTAGGTGCATGTAATATTCCAAAACTGATGTGTGACTTTTCGTTAAAAAAAGATTATTTAATTCCCTATAGATATCTAAAATTTTGTTTGACATACGGAATGATAGCTACAGTAAAAAAGGTTTATAAATTTAAGCAATCTAGATGGTTGGAACCATTCATCCAAATGTGTGGTGATATGAAAGCAGCAAATTCGAATAAAAAATTCTTGAGAAATCTTTGGAAATTGATAATGAATGTATTTTATGGTAAAACATGTGAAGATGTTGAAAAAAGAGTAAAAACCTATTTGATTAATGTTATTGATGAGATGGGAAATAAAAATTTTAATAAAAGAATACGAGATCCTAGAATGGTAAACTTTAGAGATTTTAACAAAACATTAACAATATTTCAAATGAATCAATCAAAGACTAGGTTAAATAAGCCAATGTTTATAGGAAGCGCAATTCTTGACTTATCTAAATTACATATGCAGAAGTTTTATTATGGTGTAATAAAACAAAAGTATAACGAACAAGTTAAGTTAATTTATACAGATACAGATTCATTAATTATGGATATTGAAACACCTAATTTATATGATGATATGAAAAATATGCCTGAATGGTTTGCTGAAGATACGATTGGAAAACTTAAAGATAAAACAGAAGGAAAAGTAATTGCTGAAGTATGTGCTTTAAGACCAAAACTTTATTCAGTTAGTATCGTTAATGCAGAAAGAAAAGCAGCTGCAAAAGGAGTTACAAAGCAGTTTTAACTAAAACAATGGGTCATGACACTTTTGTCAATTATTTAACAGATAGTGTATCAATCTTCAACGGAAAAACAATTGATGGTTTTACAGAAAAACAGATTAGAAAGTTTTATAAGATATCGCAGAGTAAACACGAGTTATTCACCGATAAGCTTGAAAAAGTAGCACTATCAGCTTTCTATTCAAAACGATACTGGTTGGACTGTGGAATCCGCAGTTACGCTTATGGGCACTATAGAACTGCTGATGCATTAAGTAATAATCTAAATCCAGGACGATGTAATACTTGCAATATTGGTAATATTAATATAGATGCCAAAACGAAAGAGTGAAGAAATCGTTGAACCTGAAGCAAAAATAAAAGTAGAACATGATATTCGAGAAACAACAAAAGAGTTATATGAATTACAAATAGAAATGGAATATGACAGAGCAGAAGAGGAGTTAATTTTTGAGATGGCAGGAATAAATTTATATTAATAAATAAAATTCATTATTATAGAAATGGAAAATATTTAAAATGAATATGAAGAGTCTGACAGTGATGATCCTGATTACAATCCAGAAGAATCAGAATACGAAAGTGAATACGAAAGATGATAAATTGAAATATGATGAATATGAAAGTAATGAAAGTGATGAATACAAATACAATTACGTAAACGAAGAAGATGAACTATAAAAAAAATTTATATTTATATAGAATGGATGTTTCTAGAATTCTGAGTTGCGAACAATCAAGAGATATGGCCCTTAAAATTTGTCTACAAAAATTTAAAAAAGTAGATCAAAGAATTGTCAAGCATTCACTTGATAAACTTATTCCAGACTTGGATAGCTCGTATATTAGTGTTCTTGTCGAGCTTTGCGATACTTGTGATAAACTAATGGAATGTAGAAGCAAAATAAATGAAATGATGGTAGAAGCAGAAAAGAAATCAAAAACTCCAAAAACTAAACAAGGCGTACAAATTAATTAATTAATTTTGAATTAAATCTTACATAGTATATATGGATCCAAAAATAACAAATTATAAAATTAGTAATACAATTCAAGATATTAGTCATGGTAGAAAATTAAAATTAACTGATGAACTTATTAAAATTATATTTGAAATGTGTACCCATGAAGATAAACATGAGGAACTTAAAATTAAAGCAATAGAGTTAATAAAGAATTAGATGTTTTGTATTTTTTTTATAATAGTATAGGAAATGTCGACAACTGAAGTAACTGATGCCAGTCTTGCCACATCTGCAACTCTGCTGAAAGCATATGTTGACTACCTTGTAAAGTCTAGAATGACTGCTTATGATCAACAGACACTCGACTCAGATATCTCAATTATGACAGATAAATCTGTAAAAAAAAAATTATATTGATGAGTGTGACATTGAAGCACAAAAGGTAATCGATTCTGGAATGGCAAGTATAACAAGTGACCTTGAAGCAACAGTTAGAACTAAAGTTGATACTCTTCTTGATACACCTGGAGAAATCTCTAGTTATACAACATGGATTGCTAGCCAGCTACCAACACTTTCAACAGTTATCTCAGGCGTTGCAGGAATGAAACCAGATATCTCTTGAATTGTTAAGGATGAATGCTATGCAATTCTACCTGACATCTCTGATGGAACTAGTGCTAGACAAAAAGCAACACGCTGCTCTAGCCGTTCCAGTTGCTCCAGAGGTTGTCGCAGATCCGAATGTCCCAGTTTCTGATACAATTCCATCAACAATACTGTAAATAATTTATTTCTATAGAAATGAATGTAGAAACTAGAAGTAAAGATTGTCTAACAGTTGCACAAGGACAGCAGACTATAAAAATTTGCTCATATCCCAGGGCAAGAATTGAAGATATTAGGAGTACACTATTAGAAGCAATAAAATTAGTTTTAGAGTACAAAGCTTTAAGAGTAAATCATTCAGAAAAAGAAATGGTATATATATTTACAAAAGTTAGAGATGGATCAATATTTTACGAGTTTCTTAAAAATTTAAAAATATATAAAATAAATAGTCTTAAATCAGAAGCATACTCTAAAAAATAGAGTTAACAAAACAATTAACAGGAAAAGAATGTAGTTTACCAACAGAGCTTATTAAAGAAAGCCTAGATTGGAAAGTTTAAATATCTGCTATTCTAAAATAATTTGTTCCATCTGTAACAAAAGTAGGAATAGTAGGAAGAGTAGGAATAGCATCAGTATTACTAGTAGTAGGGCTATATTTAATTACATTTTGAGTATTATATATAATATTGCTAACTATATCAAACTCAATAACATCTAAATTAGATGGAGTAAAAAGATTATTATAGTTTAAAATAGGAATATTAATAGTTACAGCTATAAAGCTATATTCACCACGATCAGTTACATCAAACTGTGTTATATATTTACTTAATAATAACATATAATTTTTTTCATGCCATAATAAGGAATATTAAGAAAATTAGAAACAAAGAAATTTGGTGAGTAAAGTTTGTGTTTGTATCCTATAACTATAGATTTGCCTATATTTTCTAATGACATATAGAATTTTACTTCAGCAACAGAATAGTTAACTCTTGTTAAATTATCGTCTTTAATATAACTGATCTTTGGCTTACTTTTTTTTCTGTTAGATTTAATGTTGGAACATAATTATCAATACTCATAGTTGTAAAGTCAAATGATCTCATAGTATAAACAACAAAAGCTTTATAAATAGCTTCTATCTCAAATGTTAACTTTGTGAAAGTAAGTTTTTTTCTTGATAAATCACTTACTTTACTCAAGTAATAGTTATCATTGTATATACCATCATTAAGAGTTAACAGATTTTCAATTTTTTTTTAAGTCAAAGAACCACCAGCAGTTGGTATATCAAGAATAGGATTTCTATTTCTTAAATATGTAAAATTTAAATTTAGCGCGCTATGCTCTGAAGTTAATGCATCTTCTACGCGAAGATTATCTACTATTAAATCACCATTTACTGTAAAATCTGCTTTAGTATCAACGTACTCTTTTGTTGCAATATCATTATCTTTTATCGGAGTTAGTACATTAACATATTTTTTGAGTTTGCGGATATGTCCCCTCGTATAAATTGATCAGAATCTTTTTTTTTTCATATAGTTGTTATCAGCAAATGATTTTCCAACAGCTTCTAATAAGTCTATATTGCTTCCAATATTTAATATTCTGTTTCCAGACATATCCAATGTTCCACTCATTTGTAAATTTTTCTGCTAAGCATTATGTTACTGCTATATAAAGTGTAACATTTATTTCTTTATCTATCAAACCTGATCCAGATATAAAAGTAGAAGTTGGAACTATTTTTTTATTAGCATCTAACATATACCCACCTCATATATATATATATGATATATTCCATACAACTGTGATCAGCTTGCGTTATTAGTGATGAAGGTATGGGCATAAGCACTTTTGTTATTCCAGAAACTTCATATGTTACTGCAAGAAAAAAAATACCACTAGGGATTGTAATGTTAGTGTTAATAATCCATCTACCAATAAATGATTTTCCATATACTTCTGTAATTAGTGAACCGTCCATAGTTCCTTTTAAATTTGCAGTTGTAACATTTCCATTTACTTTTCTTAGATAACCAAGATTTACTCCATCATTTGGATTTACAGGATCCTCCTTTATAATTATTGGGAAATGATTCATATCTAAAGGTCCGTTCATTATTTGATTATTATATTTTACAAAGTTAGCATCCATATATGCAACAGTTGCAACATTATTATAATGTGATGGCGTTGCTGTATTAGTAATACTTAATGTTCCAGTTACAATTAAATTTCCATTAACATATCCACCAGTTTTTGATATTTTAGTATCTGCATAATCTTTTGTAGCAGCATCACTTGGATTAATAGGATTATCAAGATCTACCACTCTATGATTATTCATATCAAGATCACCATCAGCAGTCGTACCTCTAGATACTTTTGTGACAAAGTTTGTATCAATATACTTTCTGTTTACAGCATCTGTAGACTCAACAGGGTCTCCAAGATTTTGTATTAGATTTTGATTCATGTTTAAGGATCCATTCATAATATCTCCAGTCTTACGAATGTAATTTTTTTGACTAGTACCTTTTCTACGATATCCGAGCGACATTCTATACAATAGTAATAATAAAATCAATATATGTAATATTACTTGCAACTCTTAAATTATCTATCATACATGTACAGGTTCCATCAATATTTATAACTAAAAGAAGAGTACCAGATACACCATAAGTGTTGTCACTAGTTAACTCTAAAAACGTTCCAGTTGTATTAGAAAACCATAGAATATTGGATATTGTTTGAAAGTTTACTACTGGAGCAGTAACAAAAGTTTTATAAGGTGTTGCATAGCCGATTATATTTCCTTGCTGATTAAAAACTGCAATATCTGCAGGAGTTGTTTTTAATGTAGAACTTTCTGTTCCTGTTCCATTTACATCAATATTAAATATGTTTAATGGAACAATAATTGAATCATTTGTAAAACCAGTAAGTCTGAAATACAAAGTAGAGCATTTATAAGAATCAACAGATTGCTTTGTTACAACATCTGAATTTTTTAAAGAGGTAATTTTGTTTGATCCTAGATCAAGAGTACTACTAGAGTTTCCATTAAAAACTTGAGTCATACTTTTTAGTAATCCATAGTTTATTACTTTGTAAGGCCTAGAATCTTGATAGACTGTTCCATCAGCAGATCTTCCAGACATACCAGTTATATTTTTACAATTCAACTGGGATAACATTTTTGCACTATTCTTTGGAAGTAAGTCTGATAAGTTAGAAACAGAAGCTATTTATCCTGAAACATTAGTTGCTACAGTATTAAAAAGGTCTGAATTTAGAGCATAATCTAATCTTATTGCATCTCCATCATTTACTGGGAAACCAAGGTTTATAATACCATTTCCATTAGCATCAAGGTTGCTAAAAATATAACCATTAATCTTACTAATAGTATCCATTCTTATATATATATGGAAAAAATAAAAGAAAACCTTAAATCTGGCTTAGATACAACAAAAGAAGTATTATCAGGAACAACAACAGCAATCGATCTAGGTTCAAAAGCAATAATAAAAGTAGCTCCAAAGATTGCAGTAAAGCCAAGTCTGAGAGCCTCAAATAGGATTGCAACAATTGTTCCAAAAATTTTACAGTCATTCAAAGTTATAGGAACTGCTACAAAAGCACTTGGAGGATTTTTATCAGGAATAACAGGAATTGTAGATCTTGGTTTATTCATAAAAGAGATTGTAAATGATATTGCTTCAGGAAAATATGGCAATGTCTTTTGGAAAACAATTGCAGATAAAAAAGAAGGACTGTCAAAAATGGTAGCGTCATTGGAGGTTGGCTATTACATAAACGAGATTTTGCTAGAAGCCGAAAAAGCTAAATCTGATTGGTACTTAGATCCTAGTAGATTTCTTTCAGATAAATTTGGAGAGGAAACATCTTGGGATGCTTCACAATTAGATACTAAGGCTTGGAGTAAGAATTTTCTTGAAGTAAGATCAGGAGGATTTTTGCATGCAATTCCAGCTATTATAGCAAGTATAGCTTCTATCATTGGAGCAGTTGGTTTAGGAGTTTCCATAGCTGTAAATGTAGCAGGATTGATTGAGAAGATTATTGACTCAACAATGTATACTGCTAAGGCACCACCAATAAATACCCATGAAGAGCGAATGAATGCTTTGAGTTTACAGAGTGAAAGATTAAAGAATGCAATTAAAGACATAAAAATATGATAGAATTACTTGATAGAAACATTGATATTGATTTGAGTGACAAAGTGCAGAATAGTGAAGTGAAAAACAGATTAGATTATTTGAAAACAGGAAAAGATTTAGTAGAAAAATCTGGAGTATCATACAGCGATGAGTTAAAAAGAGATATAAAAAAAGTAGAAAGTAGTACGATTGGAGGGAAAAAGTCATGTGATTATAAAGCTGAGAGTGCAATTTTACTAGCTAATCTATATTCTAGAGGAGCAACGCAGGAGCAAATATATAACGAAATGATAAAATTACGTGATCAGCTTAAATTAAGATGTCGAAATTAAAAGTCTGTGTAGCGAACTAATTTATTATCTTCTGTAAATGTATAAGTAAAATTTAGTTTTGCAAATAGTAGGTGCAAACGTATTGCTGCCATATCTCTTGTTACAGCTGCATCAATGGGGTCTTTGAATAAACCTAAATGATAAAATTGGTTATCTATTTTTATTAATGCTCTCCATTTATTTGTTGTTTTATGCCAGCTCACACCTACAAATCCACTTGTGTTATTTCTTTGCTTTCTTTTATTTCTTTGGTTTTCACAATGACTAGCTTCACGTAAATTATTAAAACAATTATTTTGTCTATTGTTACCTTTATGATCCAGCTCATGAAGAGGAAATTTACCAGTTACTATTAGATATGCTAATCTATGAGAAAGATATAATTTTCTATCAATACGATTAACTCGATATCCCATATTATTTATTACTCCCGCTTCATTTCCAATAGTTATTCCACCACGAGATGTTTTATGTGTGAATTTACCAGTATCTGGATTATAATCCAAAAGTTCCATAACTCGCTCACGTAATGCAGCAATTTCATCTTGATTCATTTTTCATATATAATAGTTTTATTTGCCTTTAAATAAAATTTAATTTATTATAGAATGGAATATCATGAGACAAAGCTAAACCTGTCAGAACATCAAGTAAAGCAAATACATAAATCTGATAAACCTATTTCAATCAGACTAAAAAAAAGAAGACCTATCAGGCACAGTTCCAATCTTTATAACAAAAACACAACTAAATAAAATAGAAAAGTGTAAATCTAAAAACACTGGCATGCAACTAAATCTAAGTTTGAAGCAATTGAAATAAAATAGAAAGGTTGGCTCGGGCATTGTTGATATAATAAATAAACTGTCTGGTGGAAGGGAATTTCACCTAAAATTACCAAATGGTATTAAATCGGAATTTGTACCAGGCGGATCATTCAACAATACTGGAAAATACTCATATGTGGGCCCAGGAACAAAATTCACTCAAAGGATGAATGAATCTTATGAAGGCGTAAATGATTTAGACCGACGGGCTCTTATCCATGACTATGACTATACCGAAACTTCATCTATGCCTGAGCCTCAAAGAACACAAATAAGAAACTTGTCCGACTTGGTATTAGCTGAATCTGCTGCTAGAATTGCGCTAGATCTTCGTTAAACAAATTACGTACGTGAAGATGCTAAAACGGTTGCAGCTGTAATAATGGCTAAGGCCAAATTAAGCTTAGGCATTGGCGGAGCTCTAAATGATTCATTTGCTACTAATTTTCTCAAAGATAAAGTAAGTAAGTAATCCTGCTAGCCTAAATAAGATAAAAAATTATGCTCGTGGAATAGTTGATAGAATGCTTGATATAACTCGGAAAAAGATCTAAAAAAATTTAACTTACAAACTAATTTTTATTTTTAAAACTCTGCTGGATTAAAAACTGATCTCTTTGGAGAACCATAAACTTGTACTTGGTCAATCTTTAGTCTAATATTTAATCTTGCTTCATTATTATAGTATTTTTTTGAAACATAACTTCCATCAAGAATTCTAGTGATACTAAAATCATTTCCTAATTTCTTAATTATGTCCGCAGGACTAGATACTTTAATTTGTTTATTATTTTCATCAAACATAATACTAAGTTTCTTTCCGAAATCAAATCTAATTCCAATTGTTGACCTTGCACTAGCATCAAACACCTTGAATTATAATTGTTCACTCGATCTATCTACAATATTTTGAATATAAGGAAGTGATTCTTCTGTTATATACATCCACGCGCTAAGATAAGGTTTTGAATCTTTTGAAATTTTCTCTTCAACATGAACGTGTGCAGGTTTTCCTTTAGGGATAACAACTGCAGAATTTTGGAGGACTACAAATTTCTTTTCTTGATTTTCCATTCTATATAGTGGAAATATTTTGTTTAATTCAAATTAATAATTGCATGACTGTACCAAAATCGACAAATTCCATTAATTTAAGGAAGATTAAGCACCTCATTCCACAATCCGTTTGATTAAACTTTTGCAGTTGAAAAGTCTGAAAACTTGGTGTATACCGAAATAATTAATCACTTCTGGCATTGGAGGAGCACCGAGCGAATCAAAATAAAAACATCGATCACCTATTTTTTTAAGAGCTACCCAATGATATATTGCTAGATCTGATTTACCAGTATTGCCAATAAGGCACTCATTCTCTTCTGGAGAACTTAATTCATCTCTTGCAAATACACCTCTGAAATTTTTTATATCTAATTCTTTCACATAGTTATTTATTTCTAGGTCAGTTAGTGGTGTACTTTTTACTTTTTTTTAAACTTTTGATAGTTTTTCTTAGTTCAGAAAGTATTTGTTCTTTACTCATCTCACCGCCAAACTTTTCCCATGAGACAAAACTCCGCTCGCTACAATTGCACCTAACTTTTTACCATGAGACAAAACTCCAGCTCCGACATTCTCAGATCTAAGCTTAACAAACTTTGACTTTTTACTTTCACAAATCACGCAAATTGCTTTAATCATTCCTCTAGGGCCTTTTGTACTATCAATCTCGATGTATTCCTCATGAATGCTATCTGTTGGCTTCTTACATTTCAAGCAGTAAATTTCCATTTCTATAATATAAAAACTTTTTTTAGTATAGGAAATGTCTCTTCGAGTAAGAGCGTTTAATTTTGGGCAAGATGTGGATACTGGTCATAAAGAACCTTTACCAAATGTTCCAATTAGAGCTTTAGTTTTAGGTCCAAGTGGTTCAGGTAAGTCTCAACTTATCATGAATTGGATATTTTATGGAATGGTTAATTATGATAGCTGTACAATTATTGCTTCAAGTTTAGACCAAAAATTGTATCGTGGACTCATGTCAATGACAAAAGAAAACAAAGCTTACTCATGGGTGAATGGTATTGATGCTATGCCAGAAGTAGACTCGTATAAGAACTGCAAGAATGTTGTTGTACTTGATGATTTAATGACTGAGGATCAGACAAAGATATTAGACTATTTCACACGAGGAAGACACAAAGGTTTAAACATTTTCTACCTTGCTCAAGGCTTTACTAATATACCTAGGAAAGAAATTAGAAACAATGTAAATTTAATAGTAATCTTTAAGCAAAACACAACTGACATTAAGTATATCCGTGATGCATACGTTAGAGATATTGATAAGAAACAATTTAGAGAATTGGTTAACTCTTGCACTAGAAACCGTTTTGGATATTGTGTAATAGACCTAACTAAGACTGAAACGGAAGGTAGATTTTGGTCTGTTGATTCGGAGGGAAAGCAATTAATGACATTTTTTAATTCTTAATAGATATAGTAAAATGTTTAATGGAAAAATTTACTCAAGTGGCAAAAGACCTTAAAAAGGTAGCGTTCAAGAAGCACTTGATTATGAATCTAAACTGCAAAATCTGCAAGATCTGAGAGATGCAAACATTCTAGAAAATTCTGGCGAGATACAAAGAATAGAATCAGATATAGCTGTAAGAGATGCTGCTGAGCATAGATTAAATGTGCAAGCATTAGAGAGATCCACTGATAACTCAGGTAAAGTTGTCATTGAGAAACTTAAAAGAGTCAGACCTAAACTTGCTTTACAAATAGAAAATAAAGAACAACTTCAGAAAGTTTTGAATTACAAACAAAAACCAGACATATCAAGTACTATTCAAAAAGCAAGAGAGGCTGTTAGTGAAGGAAAGCATAAAAAAGCGATTACTGTAGCAAACCAAGCAAATACATATGCAGCAAATCCAGAAATACGAGAAGCTATTGATGTTGCTCAAAAAGGTTTAGCTGAAGAGTTAAATATAAATCCAACCGCTGGCACTCCAAAAAGATCTGTTGTAGTACAAGATTATGATAAAGCTAAACTAATGGAATTAGTTAAAAATAAAGAGGGATATCTACCAAATTATGTAACAAGAATAATAAATGAGATTGATAGTACAAATAAAGACTTAAAGTTATATGAGCTAGGACTAAAACTTTATAATGAAAAAATGTATACTTCTGAAAAAGAACTAGAACAAACCGCTCACGATGTCCTTGAATATGCACAGAATTATTTTAGAGATGTTGAACAAAAAGATGAAATAAGTAAAGCATATGAATCAAAAATTGATAAGAAGAAAGATTTACTTGGTATTATTGGAGCAAAGAAAACTGGTGGAATATCTAAACCTATAAGAAAGATTGTTGAAAAACTTAGTGAGGAAAATCTTTCCACTGTTATTTCAGAGTTGGACCCAAAAAAAGAAGTGTGAAAGAGCAAAGAGTTTTAGATTATTTAAGACCAAAAGTTGGTAAATGAATAGAAATAATTCCATTGGTTGTAAAGAATGATTCAGAAGTATTTGATAAGATTGAATTGTGGATTCGAGAGCTTGCTGCTGGAAATACTGGAGTAGTAAATTCTATTAGTTCTGCTGTTGATTACCTTGCAAAATCTAGAAAAGTACCAAAGTCATATGTTGCTAAAATTAATAAACTTTTATATGATATATAGAAAATGTCAGATCTTCTTGGTGTAGCTAAGGATATTCTAAAGAATGTAGAGTCAATCAAAAAGGATACCATTGCAGGTAAGGAAGGATATGTTCTGTTTTTAACATAGCTGGAACTACTAATCCTATTAGAGTAAACATCAACAACCCAATAAGACTTAAGAATAAAAAATTTAAGGTATGCTTCAAAAAGTTTGTTGGAACTAATTCTATTAAAAATATAACATCTGCAAATAATACTTTTGTTTACAGAATTACAGGTGGATCTGATAGAATAGTAAGAATACCTCCTGGAATATATGCAGCTGTTTCTGATGATGTAAATATTGGAATCGCTGATACAATAAATAATTCTATTGTATTATCTGGAAGTGATAATTTTGTTTTAGATATTGATACTGCTACTTCTAATTCTTGGATTACTATGCCTGCTGGGTTTACATTTGCTGCTACTAAGTCTACCATAGCTCCATTACTTGGATTTACTGGAACTGATTATACAACTGATTAAACACTTCCACTATCTACGTATACTGCAGCTCCTGGAAAGCAGTTCGCACAAGTAGTTGTAGATCCTGGAGAGAAAATTACTTCAGAAAATGAAGTTTTTGTTTCTGACTTGAATTTAGTTCTTATAAACTGTAATTTGGTTGCTAGTGGAACAAGTTACATAAATAATATCGAAACACAAGCTCTTAGAAGTTTTTCTTATAATTTCTATCCTTGGGAACAAATGGTATATGAGCCAAACACTCTTTAATATCACAATCTTGTTGGAGAATCTATTTCTGATATATTGATTATAATTACAGATCAAAATTTGAAAGTTTTAGATTTTGGTTCGCAGCAGATTACTGTTGTAATAGAAATTATTGAAATATAATATAAGAATGTCTATAAGAATCACTGGAACTACTAGTTCTGATTCAAAAACTCTTGTTCCTCCAATCCTATTAGGATCATATTCTGGTTATAATAAAATAGGCTAGCTAAGAGTTGAGTTTACTTATACTAATAAAGTAGTATTAAATATTATTTCTAATGTAAACAATTTTCTTTGGTATAAATCAGGTTTTACAACTAGTCATTCATCTATTGAGATTGCTGAAGGATATTACGATAGTAATAAAATTGTTAATTCTCTAAATGCTGCCCTATCAGCAGCTGGTGCTCTATATGTTGTCTCAGGCAGAACGATAAGTGGTGGAATAAATTTTAGTGTTGATACTGATGATAAAATAATTATGCAAGTTTATAATGATTATATTGTATTACTTGGAAGTAATTCTGGTGGAACTATGCATTCAATTGGTGATGCACTTGGTTTCAGTTCAAATCAGCAGGGTTCGTTCGATCCTGCAATGGTTGGTGGAACTCCATATGAAGCTGTAGAAAAAGCTATGTACTTCGCTGGCACTTATAAAGCTTGGAATAAAATTCAAATGCATGACAATTCTGGCGTAAGATGGATAAGTTTTGACTGCGATCTTGTTAATCCAGAAATGAATTATGTCGAATATAAAAAAGGTTTCTTAAAACAATCATCATCTTTGTATATAATAGATACTGATGATATAAATCCTGGAGAAAAAGTAGATGTACACATTCCAAATGTCTTATTTTTACCTACAAGAGGAGAAATCGGCGGTATTAGCTCTATAAAAATATATCTAACAGATCAAAATGAAAACTTAATAAACATTATTGCTGATGTTGTTGCTACAATCGAAATTTCAAAATAATATAAGAATGTCTATAAGAATACCTGGAACGACTAGTTCTAACTCAAAGACTCTAGTTCCACCAATAAATGGAGTAGAATATAAAAAGGTTGGATTGCGAAGAATTGAATTTAGTTATCCAAAAAAGCCAACAATTAAAATAGTTAAGGATGTTAATGACGATCTATATTTTAAAAAACAAGCATCAGCACCACTTCCAGAGTTTATAACAATTCCTGCTGGATACTATGATAGTGTTGGAATTTTAGCTAGATTAAACAGAGAACTGCTTAATTCTGGAAGCTTTTACATCCCTAGAGTTAGTAAAGGTGGTATATCATTTAGTGTTGATAGTGATGACAAAATTAAAATGCAAGTTTTTGGTTTATATGTTGTATTATTTGATTATGATAATTCTATAAGTGATACTATTGGTTTTAACTCAAAACTACAAGGCACAACCAGTAACTAAAAAAATATAAGCTTTTATCCAGTAGGATTATATAAAGCGTGGAACAATCTTAGAGATGGTGGAAGATTGATAAGTGTTGACTGTGATCTTGTTAATCCATTTATGAATTATATAGAAAATAAAGACGTAAATCAATCTTCTTCATTATTTGTAATCAATACTAATGATTTGATTCCAGGGCAAACAGTAGACATTCATTTAAAAAATGTGTTATTTCTACCAACTCGAACAGATTGGATAAGCAACTTTAAAATAAGTCTATCAGATCAAGACGGAAATCATGTAGATTTTATAAGTGATATTATAGTTACAATAGAAATTTCAAAATAATATAGGATGGGTAGCTATGCTAGAATTAGCCATGGTAGGATAACTGGTGGAAAATATCGTGGTTCTGGTGTACTTGACAAGATTATTGATGGTGTTGGAAAAGCAACACCTGTGCTTACTGGACTTACTGGACTTAGCATGAACATTGCTAACAAAGGTATTGAGATGCATCAGGCTAGAAAATTAACTGAATTACAAACAAAGAAAAAAATATTGACCAGGAGTATGCTAATAAACGTAGAGACATTGATGATAAAGCTGAAGAGGAAAGAAGAAAGAAAGAATATGAGTATGAATTAGAGAAACGAAAGAAAGAAGAAGATTATGATAGAAAGCTTAAAGAGATTGATCTTGAGATAAAACGAGCTATGCTTAACAAACTTAAACCTAAGAAGAAGAAGTACAAGGCAAAGATGGAGGATTCTGAGACAGAGGATTATTCAGAAGCGTTAAAGGAAAATGATCCTAAGGCATACAAAGAAATAGAAAAAGTTATAAAAGAGAAATCTGCTGTTCCTGCAATTATGCCTGCTCCAAGAGCTAATGGATATGGAGGATACATGAAAAAAATTGGTGCTGGTTTATACATTCAGAATAAAAAATAAATTTTTACTTTTTTATATAGAGAAGAAATGGCAAGTGCACCGATCGACACCATACTCGAATTAGGCGATCCTAGTTTTCCTAATTATAAGATTAAAGATTATCAATGCAGAGAGTTTTATCAAAGTAATGGAAATGAGACTCATGATATTGCAAATAAACTAGTAACATTCACTGTTCCTGGTGAGCAACAACTATGCTATGTTTTATCTGATGCTTATCTTCTTCTTGAAGGACAGCTAAAAGTCCAGACGGCTGCTAATGGCGCCTATAATGCACCTAATAAAAACCTTGCTGCTGCTCTTGTTAGCAATGCTGGAGCTTAGATGTTTAGTTCGATGAGAATTAGACTTGGTGCTGAGGAAATAGAAAGCTATTCATTAAAGGAAGGCCCTGGTAGTGTATCAACTCTTATGGGATATCTCACATATCCAAATGATTACAACAGAACAGAAGGGCCTGCAACTGGTTGGAAAAAAGATGAGGCTGGATCAATTAAGGATTTCTATCCTACAACTGCTAACAATGGTGGAAATGCTATTAATGCTTCAAGTTATCCATATCTAAGTCCACCAGCATCTTTGGCGGCTGCTAGCAACAATGGCTTTATATACAGAAGAGGACTATCAAATATCTTATCTGACAATCCTGGAACTTTTAGTATTTCACTTCCACTTTCAAGATTGTCTGAATTTTGCGCGGATATGAATAAAATTTTTTATAATATTCCTTTCACACTTGAAATGACACGCACTGGTGGTAATGATTTTGATGCTATTATGACTGGATCAACAGGTGCAGCTGCCAATACTACAAACGCGATTTTAGCGAGAAGAGGAGCCGCAGCAAATGGTGACGGAGTTTGGACTGGATTCAAAATTAGTATGTCAAAGATGAGACTAATGGTTCCTTGTGTTACTCCTAAAGAAAGCATTCAAAGAGCACTTGCAGATGTATCAAGTGAGAGAGCAAAGAAAATAAGACTTAATTACAGAGTTAGACGTTATGAAAATATGACATTAACTAATTTTAACCAAGGTTTAAAATACACTAGAACTCTATCTGTACAAAATACTATTGATAAAGTTAGGTGGCTAATTTTTGCTGCTCAAAACACAAATAAATACAATGATTATACTGGAAATCCTTGCACATACAATCATTGCGATATTAAAAATGTGACTGTGCTTGCTAATGGTTCAAAACAATACCCTACTGTTGCTAGAAGTAGCTATCCTAGAGAAGGAAAGTGTTCGACTGCATATTTAGATTTTAAAGAGTTTAGAAAACAATATCTTGGATTGAATTAACTTACAGAATCGGTTGGCGTTACTTTTCCAGAATGGTTATCTCTTTACCCAATTCATGTAATTGATCTACAATATAATGATGAACCTCTAAGAATTACTTCCAAACTTGATGTAAGTATTGAGTTTAACTCTCAGATTCCTCCAGCTGCGGATGCTGGTACTCCTGGCGCTGGTGGAGCTGGTAAAGCTGCTATCCCTGCTACAAACATTATGATTCATTATTTAACTATCTGTGAGAACACTGCAGAACTTACTTCTAATGTTAATGGTTCGCCATTTACCTGCAGTAAAGGAACATTTGTTTACGATGGAACTGACATTTAAAAAAAATTAAACCAGAAATATAATGAATAAATTTGATTTTGTGCAAGGTTCAGATGAGTGGAAAAAAACAATGTCCTTGAATATTGGAGGCTCAGATGTTTACTCGGTGCTTGGCAATGATCTAGTATTTGGAGATCAGACTGAAACTGATATAGAGTTAATTGCAAATAGAAAACTAAAAAATACATTGCTAATAATTCTAGTACGAGATTTCCTCCAATGTTGTTTGGTAAAGTATTTGAACCTATTGCTGCTAAGTTTTTAGAAATGAAACTTAAAGTAAAACTTGATAATGCAAATGATTGTTTTAGTAGTGATGGTGTTTACAGATATTCTCCTGGTGGAATAATAGATAACAATACTTTAGTTGAAATAAAATGCTTATGGAGCAGGAATATCATTGATGACTTTATACCTAAACAATATCATGCGCAGTGTTTACTAGGCTTACATGTTTTAAAACTTAGTGAATGCTTTTACTCTGAGTTTGAGATTTTTGTTCCTGGATTGAATTATGAAGAACCTCCGTCGGACTATGTAGCAGCTGGAAATGTAAGAATTCCTAAGACTGATTTGGATATGCCAATTAGAGAACCAATTTTTATGCTATGGCTTAAAGATGAAAAGTATTTTGATTTTGAGTTTGATATTAAAAGCAAATATGGCAGATTTAATAATAAGAAAGCAAATGGTTATGATATAAAGTATTATATAAGAAGATGTTTGATTCAAGTAGTAGAAGAAGATGATCCTTGCAGATTTTCTAGAATAGTTCCTATTGTTAAAGAAGTGTTAGATAGATCGAAGATTTTAATTAGTAATTATATAGATGAGTCGAAGACATCATTGTGATGACTGCGTGAGTAGAATAAATGGTTATATTCTATCAGATCTTGATGCAAATGGAAATAGAATTATTAACTTGAGTAATCCTGTGAGTGATGGTGATGCTGTAACAAAATCATATGCAGATGCAAACTTTATTGTAAATAGTGGCACTTCTTTAAATTTACAGAATAGACCAATTACAAATCTTGCTCCAGGAGTTAATCCAACAGATGCTGTTAATTTAAGTCAAGTATCTAATTATTTTAAGAAGTTTGGAGATACAATGACTGGAGATTTAAATATGAATAGCTTTGCTATTACTTCTACATATTGGAATTCTAGTAATACTTCACCAACAGCTCTTCCTGATGATTTTTGTGTTACTTATGGAGGACTGAAGCGAGATGTATTACTGAAGAATTCTCCTGCTACAACAAATTTGAATATGAATAATAACTCTATAATTAATGTTGCTGAACCTGTTAATTCTTCAGATGCTGCGACAAAGTCATATGTTGACAGAACTTTTAAAAAAATGACAGAAGTAGTTGTACTTACATTTAATCCTAGAGCAATAAATTCTATTATTAACATTTCTACTGCATACTCTTGGCAAAATAAGAATAATCCACCGATTATAATACTTAGTGCTATGGTAGTTGGATCGTCTAATTGTATACAATTAAGACCTAGCAGCGATACGACAATAGTATCTGGGGATATACGTGCTATAAATACTTCTTCTAGTGGTACAGATTTTAAGTATTACGCTTATTTTAATAGATTGCCTGCTGATTATTATTATACTGATAACCTAGGAAATATGAAGGTTAATCTTTTAATTTCTTACATAAGTACCTGAGAAGTACAAATGAACAAGTAATACAATTAATTCTTTTAATTTAGTTGCTTTACGCTTACCTTTTACTAATGGGAATAATTTTGCTATGTGCATTATTGATTCATGTTCTAAACAATGATGAATGCAGAATAGCTCGGAACACTTTTTTTAAAGTATTTCTTTGCTAAGCAGTATATCTTTGTAGGTCTTTGTTTAGAATATTTATTCCTTGCATAATAACAATCTGCGCAAATGATTATTTTGTTGTTTCTTAAAATACCACAATCGAATTATGTTTCTGTACTATCTAAATCGCACATATCGCAACGCATTTCATACTTTAACTTTGGTCTTCGTTTAACCTTTTTGCAAACTGGATGACCTGACTCTAAGTATTCAATTTCGCTAAATGTTGTCGAACAGCTTTCACAAAATATTTCCATTTCTATAGAATGTCATTTTTAACTCTAAATGAAAGAAAAAAGGAAGGAAAATCTAATCCAGAGTCTGATATAAGTCTGATATTCAAGCTAAGGCCGAAAGTAATTCCAAAAGGTTTCTTTGATACAGCTAAACCTAATGAAAGTCATTAAGCAGACATTTTGTATATGCCAAATGATTCTGGATACAAATATGCTTTAAGTGTTATTGATGTTGCTAGCAGATATAAAGACTCGAGACCACTTAAAACAAAGTCTTCTAAAGAAGTAACACAAGCTATAACAGATATTTACACAAAAAGTTTATTGAAGTGGCCAAAGAAGATAACAGTAGATCCTGGAACTGAGTTTAAAGGAGAATTCATGAAAGAAATGAAAAGACATGAAACACAAGTTATAGAAGCTAGTAGTAAAAAGAGTGTTGCACTTGTTGAAAGAATGAATAGAACTGTAGCAGAAAGAGCATTTGTTGCGCAATATGAGAAAGAATTAGAAAGCATTAATAATGGAGATAACACTAGAAATAAAGAATGGATTTATAATTTACCAAAGATTATTGATTATCTAAATAATAATGTTACAAGATCTATTGGTGAAGAACCTGTAAAGGCGATAAAAAAAAGAATCTGTAAAATTAAATATACCAAAATATCATAGAAAAGTTGGAGAACAAGAAAAATTATTAGAACTTGGAACAACTGTTAGATATTTACTAGAACCTGGTGAAGGAAAAGATGACAAAAGAAGAAGAGCCACAGATCCGATATGGAGCTTGACTAAACATACTATTGTTAGAATAATGGTATTGAAAAAACAACTGGCGCGTTTTTGGATAAATGATATTAAGAGAAGTTTTGTTAGAGAAGAATTGCAAGTGATTAAGCCAGAGGAGTAGTTTCTCTTTGTGAATGTTCTGCTAAAATATCGTCAAACTCTTCTTTTGTAACTACTTCATCAGATAAAGCATCAGTTATTTTTGAAATAAATTCTGTGTTAGAATTGAGAGTAAATCTTTTTTCTTTTATCTATTTCAACTAAAACCCCATCAACTGCCATTAGCATTGCTGTTAATGCTGAGAGAGCAGAGACTACATTTGTTATATCTGGATGTTCATGAATATGTGATGTATAAACTGTAACTCTTAAAGCTACTATTATATTTACTATTTTAATTATAAATCTCACTCTTGTTAATTGAGTTAGACACGATCTAACTTTAACACTATATGCAACTACTTCATCATATCTTTGAAGAGCAAATTTTTTTTTCTTAGATCTGCCATTTTCCTATAATTATTTAAATGTTTTCAATTCTTGGAATATTTTCTTCGTAGATCTGTAATATATTATCTACTACAAGTTCCAAAACAAAAATCATGACTACATCCATAATTTAAATCTCTGTCGTAACCAGATCTTTTGTGATTATTATAGATATCATGTAACTCATTGATACGATTTGTTGCTTCTAATACTAGTTTTTATTCAACCAAGCATCATTCTTATCAATTTTACTAATAGGTTTTGTCTAACCTATACTTCGAATGATATCATATAGTCTATCAATATAATCATCATCAACCTCATTAAGTTGTTTTGGAATATTACCACCGAATGATAAAACAATTTCACTTTCTGATATGTGTATTTTTTCATAACCATGTGTCCAGTCAGAAAAACTAGGAAAAGGAATATCACACCTTCCGTAATCGAAATCTGTTACTTTAATTTCTGGAACACCTAATTCTTTAAGTTCTTCTTCATAAACATCTTTGGTCTTCAATGATTCTACATCGGTATCACAAAAACATTCATTAGTATTATGTTCACAATGATTATATTCTCCACTTTCTAACTTTGAATTAATTGATAAAATTTCTTTATATTTTTCAGGCCAACTCATTTTTCTAATTTCAGATATTCTGCGTTTTCTATCATTTGAAATGTGTTCTTTTACTATGCATATTCTACGTTCAATAGCTTTAGTTACAACGTCTTGAAGTAAATAATCAAAACTAAAAACTCTATAAATCTTATCAAACAAACACGTACTATCTTTTGGTAAAGTATACATTTTAACAAACTTATTGAGCTCTTTGACAGTAGTTGGCACATCAATTCTTTGTAAAGAATGTTTATAAAATATATATTCAACTCTTTTTTCCAAGTATTTGCTTTTTCTCCTTCTCTCCTAATCAATGTTCTAGTAATATAAGATAAAGGCATTTCCTATATAAGGTAATAATATTTTGTTTAGATAAAAATAAAAATTGCAACAAAAAATTTTACTATAATATATAATGATTTTTAAAAGAGATATCCTAGTCTTAAAAGACTTTAACGAGTTCGAGTGATAACGAGAACGAGTGTGATGATTTGTTTTTACCACTTTACGATGTTTTTATTTTTGAAACGAGCGCTTTTTTCATTCTACAACGTTTTTAGTTTTGAAACGAGTTCGAGTGTTAACAAGAACGAGTTGAAAAAGTAAAAATGTTGTAAAAGGGAAAAAGATGCAAGTTGATAAAATAAAAATGTCGTATAGGGTAAAAACACATCATCAAGCGACCTCCTTCTGGCTGTTTAAACTCGTTTATAGAGGAGTTTTTGGAGTTACTCACTAAAACATTTGTGTGTGACAGACCGTTACTGATAGCAGGAAACTTCAACATTCACGTTGACAAAGCTAGCGACGGCCAGGTCAGCTCATCTCTTGACTGTCTGGAGAACCTTGGTTTGGTCTAACATTTTAATCATACCACTCACGTTGTTGGCCACAACTTTGGTCTCATTATCACAAAGGATGTCTGCCCCACTGACCTTATGTGCCCGCTGACCCTCTCGGATTTCTCCGGCCCTTCTAACTGTTCCTGCTCGGTTGTACGTACAGGATTTTTAGCGACGAAACTTAAAAAGCATTGACCGGGGCAATTTTCTTTGAAATCTGTATGTGAGGTAGGTTTTCTTGATCTGCATCCAGACTCGACCGACAGCCTTGATACCCTCACTAATGCAGTGAACATGACACATAGGAGCGCCTCTGGTGAGCATAGTCCCTTACATTCTTTCCGTGTACATATTCGTTTACATTCTTTCCGCGTACGGAGACTTCTTTCAATTTACGAAAAAACTTCAAAAGATGGACCGCAATAAGTGCAGGCTTGAAAGCCGCTTTAATAAGTGTACGTCTGACGAAGATCTAGTCATTTCAAAGACTTCCTTCGAGTCTACACTCGGAAACTTAAAAAGCCAGGGTTTTTTCCCCTCGAAACTGAAGTCCTGCTAATCTGAACGAAAAAGAGTTTTGTAAGACATTAAACGGTTTGCCAATACTGAAAGGTCTCACGCCCCAAATATTAGCGGCTCGGCCGAAAAGTTTTCAGCCGTATTCACTGAAAAAATGGTGCCGATCGTGCCTCCGTAAAGCCTCCTCCGACTAAAGCAATTGCTGAGTTGCAAATTGTGACCTTCAAGAGATTTTCTGAGGGTTCTGCATGCGGTGTGTCTACCTAAGGTCTAGTAAAAAGAGCTCACTTCTTGAAGAATCTCTATCTCATGTCTGCGATCTTCACTAGCAGACCAACTTACCTGGCCTTAACCCAAGATTATTAATCTTCTCTGGAAATATTGATCGTACTCAAATGATTCAAATCGGCCATCAATAGAGCGATACTTAAAAACCATTGATCATATACAGGGGTCCTTGCTAACTATCGCCCAGTTTCCCTTCTTTCTTTGTTGTCAAAGATTAGAGAAAAACTTGTCACTAAGCAGCTGGTAGCACACATTGAAAAGAACAAAATTTCAGAAAAATTTCTGTCGGGGTTCCGCTGAAACTGCTCTTCTCTGTGTAACCAGTGACATAATATGTTGCAACGACGACGGGAATGCCACTGCCCTATCGCTGACAGATCTATCAGCTGCTTTCGACACCATTGATATATCTTACGTATATATTATATTACAATATATATATTTATATTATGTTATATTACTATACATTATATAAATATATATAAACAAAATAAATAAATAAATCATAGCTGCTTAAACAGCCTCTTTTTGCATAGCAACAGAAGAGCCTTTACGGTTATCACCACGCTGGCAGTGGCGATAAAGGGTCGCCCACCGCAGGAATCGAACCCGCGACTTCGGACCGAGGTCGTGAAAGCAACCGCCTTACCTAGTGTGCCATCACGGCTCACCAATCTATCATACTTGAACGATTGAGACGATCGGTCTGGCAGACGAGGCACTGGCGTGCTTTTAATCGTACATGTCCGATCGTGTTCAATCTGTGTCTGTCGGGGTCAGGTCCCATCCATCAGACCAGTTGCCTGTGGAGTCCCTCGAGAATCTGTCATCGGTTCTTTGCTGCTCTCTATTTATACCCAACCTCTGGGGAAAAGTGATTTGGACCCGTAGAAAAGGCGATCACTTGTATGCTGACGACATTCACCGGTATTTGTCATTTGAACCATCGGAATCTGCGGCTGCGACTGATAAACTGAACGATTACCTTGTAGACATTCGATCCTGGATGCCGGAAAATTTCCTTATACTAGACGACGATAAAACGGAACTGTTGCTCATAGGACACCTCATGGGTTGCTGGACTTGAAAGCTTCGCTCTTCTAATAGGTGATACTGATGTGCGACCAGCACCTCGTTCTCGGAATTTAGGTGCCGTCTTCGACCCCTGCCTAAATTTTGAATGTCAGCCACAGCTATCCATCGCTTCCAATCCCCATCTAAGATTAGGAGCTGTCTTCCAAGGTGACTTGCAAAACATGTAACTAGATTTTTAGCTCCTTGGTTCTGTCTCGGCTAGATTGTTGTAATTTTCTTTTGGCTGGGCTACAGAAAAAAAGCCACTAGACTACCGCAGCTGGCGATGAATATGGCTGCAAGGCTAGTTTACTAATCCCAGAGGTTTGACCGTGCGTCTCCTTTGCTGAAAGAGCTTGGCTGGCTGCCGGTTGATCAACAGATACTGAGCAAAACAAAGTACTTACGCTACCCATAAGGCCGCCATGGCTTGGCTACTCCATACCTAGCTGAACTGCTGAACCGGTTTCAGCCTCCTCATGCCCTCAGCTCCTGCATGGACAAAAAATTAGCTGTTCCATTCCTCCGCTTAAAGACCATTTGGCGACAGAAGCTTTAGCTCTGCAGGTTCAAGACTGTGGAATTCACTCCCACCATTATTGCGAAACGATACCTACTCTCCTGCTGCCGACTATGGCTCATGCTTTTCAGCAGACCTGAGCTGCTACTTCCATGCTACTCACTACCTCAACTGCTCTCCTGACTTAACTGTGCTTTTCACTTTCTCTTTGCTACGTGCGAATAAGTCTGCTGGCCATCGAATGCTTACTGAAAGCCGCTTAGGCAGTGAGTGTGCAATAGAAATCTCTCCTACGTAACACCCACATGTCTGTGGATTTACAGACGGAGATACATTACATAAAGTCCCTGTAAAATCTTGGATGTTGGGATCGGCGTAGCGGTCCCTACGGTAGTACTATCAGAACTCATTTGCTATTCGCCATTATTTTGACTTCCGAAGAGTCGTTCAGCCGACCCCGAGGAATGGTGACTGCCTCCCAACCTGCGCAACGAACGGCAACACGGTTACATAGCGGTCCATCTGAACGGCAGAGTGATTGCAAATACTTATGTATAAGTGACCAGATTCTCCGTTTAGTCTTACGAAAGTTCTGCTGCGGCTTGTGAACTCAGGTCCCTCGCCAAAAACGGCGCACGCACATCTCGCTGCTGGTAGTCCTTGCATGACCAGTATCGATGGAGCTTGTGGGGGTGGGGGCTCGTGCGCACGATGTCGGCGCGACGAAGAACGAAGCCCCCAACCCCCCCCCCCCCCCCACCTCCCCAACAAGCGAGTGGTATTGCATTGTACGCAGGCAACGCAAGCGAGCGTGTCGCGGACGGACGTAGTAGCCGCGGTGCAAGCAGCACCGGAGCTAGCGCCCGCGGAGGAAAGAAGAAGTGCGGGCAGGAGAGAGCGTAGCGTCCAGACGTCCGGCCGGCGGCGGACTGGCAGAAAGTAGTTCGCTGCGGCACTAGCGGGTCACGCGACCACAGCTGGCCCGTTGCCATTACGTTGGGCTTTGTCAGCCGCTGCAGACCGGCAGCAGCGCCTGATGAGGCGGTACTTAGCGCGCCCGTTCGCCGGGCGGAGTGGTGGCGTGAGTCCGGCTGGGGCGGAACCGCATTGGGGGCGCGGCCACGCCCACAAGCTTTAGCCACGGAGCACGTGTCCATCGAGTCTCAGCCATACATGTACGGATTCACTACAGTGCAAGGCGAGAGCAACCAGGAGTTACGCAGCTGCTAGGCAGGCGTTTGTTTAGACGCCCTCGGCTACGACTGGCTCCAAAGAGGCAACCGGAAGACTTGCCTTTGGCGGAGCTTCGGCCTCTCTCAGAGTGGGGAAGAACTTTTTGTATAGAGGCGCTAGAAAGCATTTCCGGCGGTACGCTAGAGGTGCAAAGCTCCATGGGGTTACTTTAGAAATAGAGAGAGAGAGAGAGAGAGAGAGAGAGAGAGAGAGAGAGAGAGAGAGAGAGAGAGAGGAGAGAAAGGGCGTATAAACTTTTTATTTTAGACGGGGCGACGTATGCGTGGTGGACATGTAGCATTTGGGGCACCGTACCAAGCTCTCCTAATGTAAATGCTGGTCTCACCTAAGTGAGGCAGCGATTACGGATGCATCTAGGTCGGGTCCCTACGGTGCTGAGACTCAAGACTCCCCCCCCCCCCATTCGGGCATAGCAATTTGCATAGATGAGCTGAATAGATTTTCTCATTGTGTGAAGTCCTTCGCTAGTCCTCCTCCTCTAGCCCATGCCTGCAGCTTCATTAATCACCACCTGGGAGCAAGCCTTTTGGGACTCAAGCTAGCACGTCACAAGGTCAAATACCTCGATTCCTCGACTTAAAGGAGCCACTAAAGTGCTTGGAAAGAGATTTTGAGTTCTCCGAAGGCGCTATATCAAATGCATTGCCATTATTTTTAAATGGCACTACGATCATGCCGGCGGGACCTCCCTGCGACTACTTTACCAATCAACGCTCCTTTGCGAATTGCAAAGTTAGATAGCGACTGCTAACTAAAGCCGCCTAGAGATCGTGTGCGGGTGAGCCGTGATGGCACACTAGGTAAGCTTTTACGACCTCGGTCCCGAGGTCGTGGGTTCGATTCCTGCGGTGGGCGATCCTTTATCGCCACTGCAAGCGATGGTGATAGCCTCAAAGGCTCTTCTGTCGCTATACAAAAGAGGCTGTTTAATCAGCTAGGATTTTTTTATGCAAAGTGACTGCACATTTTTTCAATTAGGGTGAGTGCGGCCATTCGGGCCAAGAGCGATTCCTGCTCCACGATCATCCGGTACTATGTAATGTAATGTAATGTATCTCTGTCTGTAACTCCACAAAGTCATAAAGACCACGTGGGTGTTACGCAGGAGAGCTTTGCATAGCGCACTCACAGCCTAAGCGGCTTTCGGCACGCATTCGGTAGCCAACAGACTTCGTCTCACGAAACAAAGAGAAAGTGGGAAGCATAGCAGAGTCAGGAGAGCAGTTGAGGTAGTGAGTAGCATAGAAGTAGCACTGCAGGATAGTCGCGACGCCCAAGGCTTACTAGCGGGAGAGTCTAGATAGATCGCAAAAAACCAAGGCCACTCACTGGTCGAGGTTAGCGTACTGTAGCGTGCGTCTCAAAACGGGAAAGCAGTACAAACATTCGCTTCAAAATAACAATAAGCTACAGTGCATAATGAAAATATAGGTATTGAGTATAGCTCCTAAAAGTCTACGAAGTAAGCATGCACTGAAGGCACACACGTTTACCCCCCCCCCCCCCCGTTATTCAACCGAGACAGCACACTGTATCGGTAATCTTCGATTAGCATTGGGCATTCAAAAGTTCGGGCTAAAAATCTATGTTGGCCCTATTTCTCGCCGTTACTTGAGTCCAGCCCGATCCACCTGTGATAACCGGGCAATTCAGTTGAGATTATGTTAATAATAATAACAATGCATCGATATAGCGCCCTTAGAGAACTCAATTTCTTTTTAGGGACTTTATATACAGCCTCTGTGAAGTGCCTAGAAAGAGATTCAGTTCTCGAGGGTGCTGTACAAATGTCTCATTATTTTTGTTATTAGCAACCCTCGCTCACAGCGAGAACCGCTTGCAATAGGTAAGCGATCTGAGATCGCTGATTTTTACGAGTGGCCAGCAAAACTCGAGGCTCGGCCTGATGGGGAACTCAGAGACCTGGGGAGATAGGGAACTCAGGAGAGATTCTGGAGAGATAGGGAACTTAAGGAAATCACAGAGAACTTCTGAGAACTCAATCTCTCTCTAAGTGCTTTACATGTGCTGCAAAGGGAAATGCAATTGAATGGTGAGTAATATCATGCTTGATAAACAAACAGCAAGAATAACATGATTAGGGGTGACATGCACAGGGTCAGCATGCAAGTGTGGTTAGTGGCAGCATGCACAATGTCAGCACGCATAAGCGAAAAAATGACGAATCGCAGGAGCCCACTAAATGCTGTCCTTATTAGGTGCGTTTTTAAGTTCTTTTCGAATGTGGTCAAATCAGGGGATGTTGTGACGAAAGTCGGGAGTGAGTTCCAGGCTTTGGGAGCATACGAACTAAATGCACGGTCTCCTAAAGGATCTGAGGTTTGTACGAAGTATCGGTAAACAGTTAGATTCCGAACACTTGGCAAGTTATCACGACCTCTGGCCATGAAACTGCACTGAATCATGCACAAGCACGCAAGCAAACCATACTGTAACAATAAAGCCAAGTTCACTAGGGCGAAAGGAAATCTGACCGGAGCGGATGTAATGTAATGCAATGTATCGCCCTCTGTTACTCCACAAAGCCATTAGGACTAAGTGGGTGTTCTCGGGAGTTCTCTATAGCGAACTCAAAGCCTAAGCGGCTTTCGGTATGCATTCGGTAGCCAAAAGACTTCATCTCAAGCAACAAAGAGACAGTGGGAAGCCTAACTGAGTAAGGAAGGCAGTTAAAGTAGCGCATAGCATGGACGTAGCAGCTCAAGACGGCTGGCAAGGACGTGCAACAGTCGGCAGCAAAAGCGTAGATGTCATCCTGAGACTTTAAAGATGCAAGGTCATTGCAGGTAAAGAACAGTTCCAAACTTCCAGAGCTTCCATAAGCTGAAGGCACGAACACCAAAAGATTTCAATTTAGCCCGTGAGATGGCAAAATGACACGATGCTGAGTAGAGGTTGGTGCGAAAGCAAACTGGATGAGCAAGGAGTTCGTATACATAAGCTGGTACATGTTGCTCCAAGTTTATAGCTGGGTTATTTCCCAACCGTTTTTTGATCCTACAGCTATTCGACCAGGTGGCTCCGTGGCCGAGCGGCTCTGTCTGCTTCTCTGTCTGCTGCTCAATAGACTGGCTACAACTGAAAGTGTGCGGTGCCTTTCATCGATACAGGTGACGAAAGCAGTAGTGCACGACAATAATTGAGCCTGCCAACTATAAACAATTGCGTCCTAGCACAGCCTTCAACCTCGGCAATGTCACAAATAAAGCTTCTTTATTCGACACAGATTTAAGCTATCGGCCAGCACAGGATCATCTCGGAGAAAAAGAGGTAGGAAAGCAAAAGCCCACATTTTCCAAGCGGAAAAATTGCACTATAATTTAAGAGTAAATCTGGGATACCAGGCCAGCTAAGCATGTGACGAACAAGCCCAAGCCTGGTGCACATGGGAAACCTGGCTTGGCTAGACATATTCGGCTACACCAACAAGTAACTGCATCAGTTAACAATCTGCTGTCGAATCTCGAAGCTTCGTAGAGCAATAGAACCTGATTTGGCAGAGAAGGCCAGTTGTAATGAGTCTTGCGATACTTTTCCGTATATTATCCGTTGGCACTATCGACAGTGTGTTGTATCACAACTTCACGGCTGTTCTACGTCGTCATTAAGAGCCGTCTTGCTGCTATCTCTGTTGATATCCGAGCGGTAGCCTCTACTATAGTAAAACAATGCAAAGCCCCACTTCCACGTCATGAAGTTCCACACGATCGTTATAAAGTAGTTAGAGCCGTGGACAGAAAATGCTGAAAATCAAATAGTAAGTGTCAAATGATAACATTGTCTCACAAGAAAGCAGCTCACGAAGTGTTTGACACCTACTGAACAGGGGCGAATAATTAATGTGTCGTTAAATCGACTTACAACCATTACTTTGACAACAAGTGACACATGATGGCTTTTTCTTTCCCTCTCTCTTCTCTCAACTAATATTATTACCTCAAGTGCAGCATGTCAAAAGGTTCCATCTCAGTTACCGGCATGCTTTTACAGTGGCGGAAGCTGCCACGGTGTAGCAGTTTCCTTGTATGCATACGATGTTCTAATACAATACAATAGTGTAAATGCAATCTGTATATTATGGACGAAGATTTTCTTTCCTACGGGGGACATGGCAAAAACATGTTCCACAAAAGCTGCGATGAGTAAAGAAAGGTCAAGATGCTTCCTTTGGCATTAGAAGCCTCAAATGGGTTCAAAATTCAACAGACAGCAATTTCTACAGCACCAACGAGCGATTTCAATTTCTACAGCACCAACTCAGTTGGGCAAACAGGATTCTTTTATGCATGCAGACAAAAACCTGCACACTAGCACAACAGATGTGAAAGCACAAAGAGCTGCCCACAAAGAGCAGCTCGAAAAGCTGAACACCAAGGTCGTCAGTCATGCTCAGGCAGCTCTGCCAATCCACACAATCTAAGCTTCCATGCTATGCGGGTGATGCAGAGCTGTACCTGTACTTTGAGCTCTCCCTTCCTTCCTGCACGTCCAACTCTCTTGCATCATGTATTACTGACATCTGCACTTGAATGGCAGCAAACTTTCTCAAAATTGAATGACAATCACGCCAACTTGCAATTTATGTATGCGAAGACCTGGTGTTACTCAGAACAAGGAAAGCCTAACCTTTGCTTTTATTGGGTAACCTAATGTTACTCAGAACATTGAAAGTCTAACCCTCTAAATAAGACTCGGCAACACTTCCAAGTCCCTTCATTCTCTTACTTCGGCTATCGGAAATACTTCCAACCTAGGCTTCTCCAATACTTCCTGCTCTTAAGACTGAATTATTTTAGCAGCAATGATAACCAGCCTCAGATCCTATGGAAAATATGCTTTCAGATCATATGCACCTAAAACCCAACACACTGATCTCATTGAACAACTGATGTCACAACATGCACTGAGTTGACACCGTACAAAGAAGCTAAAAACCCACCGGCTCCGCATAGCCCTTGCTCCGTCCGTGCAATGTGTACAAGTTATCAGTAACATATTGACATGCTCAGTTTACAGCAAACGGCAGGTGTCTATAAAAAATAAGCTATTTTAGGCTATAGAAGTGTTTTATAATTATTATGATTATTATCAGATTTCAATACTCAGTAGATGCTGAACTGCTGAAAAGTGGTCGCTAAGCCTATGCCGTTCGTGCTACACATGGACGTGCGGTTGGTCTTTTAATCGGTGAAATTCGGTCAAGTGTCATGTGTCAAGGTTTCACCCGGTTGATCAGTGGATGCAAACCAAAATTCCTACACTGACCTGAAAGGCCTACCATCGCTTGGTTCCTTCAAGCCGGTTTAGCCACCTTTTGCCTTCAGGTCATGTTAGGAGAATGAATCAGCTCGTCATTCTCTTTCACTGCAAGACTCTTGGCAACAGAAGCTTCTGCTCTGCAGGTCCTTTGACTGTGGTGCTTACTAATAAAGCTCTTGCACAAAGATGATATCTGCCCAGCCGGTCTGCATTCCAACTTCTATCCAACTTACTTCATCGATTGCCCTATTGACTCAGCTACGCTTCTTAATTTTTTTCACGAGATACAATCTATTGCTTTCTATCGCATGGGGCACCAAAGCTGTTTGGCCTTGAGTGCTCTATAGAAAACTCCACAGGTTGAAAAATATCCACCAAATACTCATATCTTTATGGCTCAATGGAGTTACAGCCAGATATGCATACCTGTGTATATTCCACGCAACATCCTAAAGCTCAAATTCATTGAGGCAAATGCTAAGTTTGTGCTAGCACACTTGCATATACATAACTTATTGAGCCTGTATGTGCAGGGGTTGGTTTGAGCAGATGCATGCCTGTGCAAAAGCTTTCCGTGTGTAAGTTCGATGTTCTGTGCGCGTGTGTGAGTGCGCGCGAATGCATTTGTGTGTGTACGTGCATGCACGTGGGTGGGTGCTTACGTGGGCATGCATGTGTGAACACATGGGTATACTGCACGAATACATACAGGTGAGCGAGAGAGTATGCATGTGGGTGTGCATGAGCAGGAATATCTGTTCATGCCTACTACGAATATGTGTGAGTAAATTAGTGGGCACTAAGCACTGCAATTGGAAAATACACAGGAATTGCCACTTACCAGCATTGCGGGCATTGTAAAAGCAGCTTGAGCAACAGCACAGGGACCATAACAATGCGCAGCAGCATGATAAAGACAAAGCAGCAGCATCAAACTTTCACGTAAGCAGATCAACAATCCCTTCTTTCACTTGCAAGTCGGAAGCGCATTTCCAGGTTACAGTCGAGTACCTACCTCCGGGACCGCCAGGCCATGGAATGACCCCCTGGTAACCAAGGACTCCCAGTACCAGATAAGTTACGAAAGAGCACACTCCGATCAGTTGGAAAATGCAGCCAGAGTACATCAGACGTGTAAGTGTAGACACAGAAAGGAATGATTGAAGACCTCTGAACCATTTAACGTGGACGTATAACGTAATCAGTGCCGGAATGGCTAAAATATAAAATCGATATTGCATGACACGTAAGATGACATACTAAGATTCCAAATAGTGTTGCTAGACTAAATGAAACTACAGTTAAAAGAACATGCACGCACATAACCACTATTTCTATTATCGATCATCGAGGGCTTACAGTGGATCTACTTATTCACTAGTCAGTTATCACCAACTCACACTAAACAAGACTGCTGTGCGCAGACTACTTGAGTACAGTTCGTATCTATGAGGCAGCCGGCCACAGGACATGCTCTTAGATGCCAGGCATACACTTGGATAGATGGCAACATCGCTTTTGTAAAGAAAGAGTCACAGTTTGGCTTCCTTGGCAAAATCCTGCTTCTCTAAAGGTGCACGGCATGCTGCATTTGGACAGAGTGCATTGAAGGACGTAGACCAAGCAAATACAATGCTACAAGGCACAGCTAGTGCCATCACTCAACATAGCAAAATACCGATTCGGTATACAGCATTGCTGTCGTGGAAAAAACTCTTGTTTAAATGCCGTGGGTCAAGGGTCTACACAAATGTGTCCGATAAATTAAACAGTAATCATGACATGCTTGACATAACAATAGCACTGAATCAAACGGTTATGTGCCATCAGGAACACGGCCATAAGGAAATGAACACGAAATGAATCCGACTTACTGGTTAAAAACCTAACGTTACTCAGATATTGGAAAAGCCAAACCCCAAAAATTACCTCAGTCAACTAATTTCCTGCAGCATCCGAAGGCAATATAGACGTCCTCTTCCAAAGTGACCTTTCACTAGACAATCAAATCAGCTAGCTACACATGCGAGTCTGCTTACTCTTAGCACCGTAGCAGGGCAAAATATTAGGCTTGCCTAGACAAGGACACCTTATCCAAGTTGGTCCATGCACTTGTGACATCCGTCTCAACTTCTGTGACTCAAAACTCACTGGTGTTCTTCGAGGTGCAATAAGACACTGGTGCAAAATTCAGCAGCTAGGCATGTCTGTCACGAACGAAGCCGCTTGGTAATTATACCACTTCTCACGGACCTGTAGTCGTTCCACATCAAGCAGCCTATGACTACAATTTTTTATCACTCACTTTGAGATCCCTTCATTGTTTATTCTGCCCTATCTGTCAGAACTGTTTCCCAATCAGGCTGGGCATCGTTCCACCCGAACTTCGGACCCAAGTCGTCTGTGGTGCCTCTAACCAACCTTTAAATCATTCGGAGATAGTACCTTTACTTCGAATGCTCATAAAGCCTGGAGCTCACTCCTTACTGGCTACACATCATTGCTTGAATCGACAACTTTTAAAAAAGAAGTTGTAATTAACCAATCGTCGTGTTTCCTTTCCAGCACAAGTAGGAGATATTCTGGATGAAAAATCAGCATGCACGTACCCACACAAGTGAAAAGGGTGAGCATCGCATACGCCTCGATGAGTATTTAGGCTCGCGGTGCTCGCCACTACAGGCAGGAGCACCCCCAATACTTCTTGTTTGTACACTCCGGACTTGGACATAGCTGTTTTTCAAAATGTTTACAAAAAAAAAGTGAAGAGCATTACCATTTCCAGTTCATATTTGCAGTTCATTTCATTTATTCGAGATAAGGCTTTCCGTGACTATTTGCACTTGGACTGTACAACCTGATATATCAGCCTCAAGCATAAGCTTGATCTGATTAAGATCAATGATGATACAGGATGCTGTGCTATGGCCGGTCAAGCCGTGGAGCATAAGTATAGCCATCATTCACAGCAAATGCACTGATTTGGGCTGTGCCACACACTGACAGCTCCTCACGATCGACATGCATGCACTTACTATGACTTGAGTCACTAGTTTTGCTTTAAGACCCAATGTGTCGCACCGGTTCCAGCCACCGTGTACAGCTACTAGTGTGCCTCTCACTTCTTTGACTGCCCTAATGACTCAGTTACGCATCTCACTTTTTTGCTGTTGTACGAGTTATCTTCTGGGATCACAATTACACCAAAGGCCAATTAGGCTTTGCTTTCAGAAGTCACGGTTAGAGATAATACATAAAAATATACTGTGTGTATAAATATAGTGTGGCCAAAGGCCTGTAAGTGGAGGAGTGCATCATTGCAAGCTATTTAAAGAGGATGGCTTTAATGAGCTTCAGCTGCACAGACGAAGCACAATTTTAAATAAATAAATCCTAGCTGCTTAAACAGCCTCTTTTTGTATAGCGATAGAAGAGCCTTTACGGCTATCACCACCACTTGCAGTGGCGATAAAAAATCGCCCACCACAGGAATCGAACCCACGACCTCGGGACGTAGGTCATGAAAGCAACTGCCTTACCTCGTGTGCTATCACGGCATTTTAGTACCCTCCCGAAAAATATGAGGCTTCCGTGAAGTGCAAAACTACTAGCTATCAGCCTAAAACTTCGGCACGAGTTAATAAACCCTGCCCACGTGTACACTTAAACACACACACACACACACACACACTCAGGAGTGCACACACACACACACACACACACACACAAACACACTCACACACACTCACACACACTCACACACACTCACACACACACACACACACACTCACTCACTCACTCACTCACTCACTCACTCACTCACTCACTCACTCACTCACTCACTCACTCACTCACTCACTCACTCACTCACTCACTCACTCACTCACACACACACACACACACACACACACACACACGCACACATGCACTGTGCATACTATCATCTTGCTGCTACTCACTGAACAGAATAACAGAGCCACTTACAATTGTCTGATGTTATGTGTAGGTATTTGCTCGCCAGCAAGACCAATAGGAGTAACAAATACCAGCCTACAGAGTGCCATTAATCAAGCTCCTCGTAGCTTCTAGCTACTCGGTTATTGTATGATAGATGGATGTTCATATATATATATATATATATATATATATATATACATATATGTATATATATATATATATATATATATATATATATATATATACATATATGTATGTATGCATGTATGTATGTGTGTGTGTGTGTGTGCGTGCGCATGCTATTCATACGATACGCTAAAGGCAAGACCAGCCAATCGTTGAATGCAAAAGCGCAGCTTGAGTAAGAGCCACTGGGGAGTCTGCAGTCTGCAGGGAGATTGTCGAAGGAGGGCATTGAAGAAGAGCTAGTAAAGGAGGCCGGAAAGTCTAATGAGGACTGCTACCTTTTGAATAGACTCTCTGATCTTGTCTATTTTGCTAACTAAGAAGCTTAAGAAACTCTCCTGCACCAATACTAAGGATAGCAACACAAGGCGATGACCTATGAGCACTAAAAATATGGCAGACTATGGCATCGGCATTTAAAATATGGCATCGGCATTAACGGATCGATACCTGTGATTTAACTATGCCCTCATAAAATCTAGACCTGGGTTGAGCTACAAGCGATAGGTACGACAAACAATCATCCTCGTGAGTTGATGGGCAGTTTGCACTGATGTTTTCTCTACCTTAAGCTTAACAATAATAAGTCATTTGTTTAGCGACCTTAGAAAACTTAATCTCTATCCAGGTGCTGTAAAATCCTACGGTAGTCAGACAGCCGACTCTCTGTCCTCGCTTGTTTGCAACTTTGCTGGACCTCCTAGCGGCTTACAGAACGATCAGCGCATACAGCATTGCTTCGCAGCCTTGCTACCGCTCCAAAGCCGAGCACCCTTAGCCCAGCCGTCGGCCTGCCGGGGGGGGGGAGGAGGAGGAGGAGTGGGGACTCTAACATCTTAAAAAGAACCAGAAATGCCAACGACTGGCTTACAGAGCGTGGCATGGCAACGCAAGTCCCCAAGCAGCTACGATGATGGTATCACCTGTCTCCTAGTGAAAGTCACTTCCATTCTTCTGCACATGGAGAAGGGAAGGAGGAGGCCAAGCGGGGAGAATAAGAAGAAGCACTCCGTTGGCTTGGGCTCAGGCAGCAGCTAGTCTGTGCCCACCTGTCTCACTCAGTCTTGACCCTGACGAGACCTCTAGCTTGGCACTGGGCATGCGGGCTTCCAGCAGTGGCTGTTCTTGGTCGGTTCTCCTGCAGCAGCACAATCTTCTCTCAGGCTGGCCCGACCAGCCTCCCACATGTCAGGCATGCACGTGCAGGTAATACTACTACTAATATTAATAATAATTCATTTGCATAGCACCCTCAGAAAATTGAATCTCTTTCTAGGCACTTTACAGATGCTGTATAGAAAGTATTACAAAATGATTGGTGGTAACATTCGCAAGCAGCAGGTACAGTGTAAGCAGGAACATGTACACAAAGAACGAATCACAAAGACCCACCAAATGCTATAATAAACAGGTGCATAAGTGTCTTCTGAAATGTCGTCCTGTCAGGGGATGCTGTGACATGAGTCGGTAGTGAGTTCCAGGCTTTGGGAGCATTGGAACGAAAGGTGATGTGGTCGTCTAATGAAAGGTCACTTTGGAATTGGCATCTAGATTACGTGCAGATTCAACTGGTAATAAGCTGGCCGAGACAATTTTGAGCGTTAGGTTTTCTGATTTCTGAATCACACTTGGTTTGCCCATAGCTAGTCGGTTGGTTTTGTCATTTAATTTAAAAAGTTTGCTGCCAACCATGTGCAGATGCCATCAATACAGGCAGTAAGGCTGTGTAGAGAATTCAACGTGCTCGAGAGCTGGGAGGGATCAAAGCAAAAGTACAACTGAGTGACATCGGCATAAAAGTGAAAGCCTAGATAGTGCCTGGTGAGCCGTGATGGCACACTAGGTAAGGTGGTTGCTTTCACGACCTCGTTCCCGAGGTCGTGGGTTCGATTCCTGCGGTGGGCGATTCTTTATTGCCACTGCTAGCGGTGATGATAGCCGTAAAGGCTCTTCTGTCGCTATACAAAAAGAGGCTGTTTAATCAGCAAGCACATAATCACATCGGCAATAGAAGCAGTAGTCTATCGCCCACCAGGTACCGATCCTGCTTTATCTCAAATTTCTTTAATCTCATTTTGATTCTGTGTGCAAGAAATCGATATTTCCTCATTATGGGTTATTTCACCATTTATCTGATGCCTTCAGCACTGAATTTTGTGCACTGACTGACTCATTGTCTCTTATGTCACGTGTGCATAACCCTGCTCACATCAAGGGTCACACACTCAAACAAATTCTCTCATACAACTGCACTTTTTCATCACCAATTATTACCGAATCCAGTTTATCTGACCACACACAGATCTCTTTCGGTCTACAGTGTGCTCTCCTCCTCCTCATCTAAAATCAACTGTGATCGAAAAACCTCAAGACCCTTGACATCGTTGCTGCCTGTGAGAGAATATCTGCTTCGCATCTGCTACTCAATCTTCCTTACGACCTGTAGTCATCGATAGATTGCTACAATCCGATTCTAAATGACATGCTCGACGAGTTTCCACCTCTAACTAAGCGCACTGTGTGCCCACGCTCAGACGACCTATGGTTTACCAAGACATTAAACTAGCTAGGTCTACTAAGCGCAAGCTTGAAAAAGCATACAAAAGATCAGGACTGACTGTCCATCGACAGGCTTACGAGGACTACTGTAGATCATACCAATCGATCCTATCAAAGGCCAAGTCTAACTTATAGAAAAGCATTGTTGAATCGCAGATGCACAATCCAAAAATGCTGATGCCGACGATCAACCATCTCCTTAACTGCTCCCAGGTTAGCTCCTTACTTAGTAATTCATGTAATGATCTAGCTGATCGCTCCTCTAGCTTGTTTGTCAACAAGATAGATCAGATCAGGGAGTCCATCCCTAAGATAATAACAATAATAATAATAATGCACTTGATAAAGCCCTCAGAGAACTCAATCTTTTCCTAGGCACTTTACATTTGCTGCAAAGGGAAACACGATTGAATCGTGAGTAATATCATGCTTGATAAACAACATGAACAACGTGTTTAGGGGTGACGATGTTGTGTGTGCCTGTTGCTTCTCTGCCACTGGTGTGTGCCCTGCTCTCGGTGGGTAGTTGGGCGGTTGGCTCGGTTCTGCCTCTGATGTGGGCCTCTCGGCGGGTGGTTGGGCGGTTGGCTCGGTGCGGCCTATGATGTGGGCGTATGGCCCACCACGGTGGCTCACCACGGATGCTCTCCCTTATCTGTGGTGTCAGCCCCTAGCTCATATATGTACCCTCTGGGGGAATAAAGATTTGAGTCTCGTTCACAGCTCACGTTCGCCTGCTCGTGTCTTCGTGTCTCCGTGAGACTCCACTAGCGCTGCTGAAGCCGGAGACACAGTAACATAATAATTGGCAGCAGAGAATGGTTACTGCAATTATGACGACCGATCGCCACTCGACCTCTGGATTGAACGCTTTGATGCCTGTGCGTCGGCAAACGGCTGGGACGAGGCATCTTGTACGAGCAAGGTACAAACGTTTCTAGCGGGCGAGGCGCTCGTCGTATATCTGGAACTGGAAAGCGGGAAGCGAACGATAAAAGAAGTAAAGGAAGCGTTAGAGGAGGCGTTCTCGCCAGAGGAGGGCCGTGGTGAGTACCTCCGCGACTTTGAAGGCCGCGCCCTGCAGGACGGCGAGCCGGTGCTGAACTATATGTACGACTTGAAGCGCTTGCTCAGGCGAGCGATGCCATACTTAAGCGGAGCCGCAAACGAGTTTCTCCCGTACCATCATTTTTTGAATGGACTGCCGGACAGTGTGGCCTCCACCATTAAGGCTTCGCCGGACTGTAAAACGCCAGCGGCGGCTCTGAAGTGAGCCACGGTTCTAATAGCTATGCAACGAGGGCCCGAACAGTCCTCCGTAGAGTCCCTCGAGCCAGCCGGAGCGACGCGTGCGAACGTCGTGGACAGCTTACCGCCCGCCTGGCCAACTTGGAGGCCGAGCTCCAGCGCATGCGAGTCGAGGCATCGAGCGCATCGGGAGAGCTTGGACGAGAGTCTGCAGCGGTGCTAGCGGGCCCGGCGCGCCATCGCGAGCGTGGGCAGACGGGAAACTTCGGTGGCCCTGAGAAAATGCAGTGCTGGGAGTGCTCGGGCTTCGGCCACGTAGCCGGCAACTGTACCAACCGCAGAGCCACACAGACGGCCTCAGGGAAACGGGCCCGGAAAAGAGGCCCTGCGGCTGGCTGGGGAGGCCATGGGCCGAGTCAGGAGAGCCCCCTGTGCGGCACCGCTACGCCTAGAGGGTCGCAAGCACTTTCGTCATGCGCGACTGTCGTCGTCGGCGACAGCGGTTCATGGCGTCACTAATTAAGGAAGAGGCTGTCCACCGCAGTAACACGTACAGTACCGTCCAACCAGAGTACGGCCTTAAAGACGGCGGCCAATCAGCCTTTTCGGGCCATCGGACCGTGTGCGACCTACGGTTTGTTATAGAGGGCAGATCTGTGCACCATACCTTTCTCGTTGTGAGAGACCTCGTCAATGGCATGATCTTGGGAACCGATTTTTTAACCTCACAGATGGCTCAAATACAATTCTAGGAGCCCTCAAAGGAAGGTTGCCCTCACTTTAAATTGCAATGGCAGGATTGCAATACGGCGGCAGTGGCTAGCGTCGTGGAGCAGGACGCAGCATTAGAGCTCGAGACGCGATGTTTGGTGCCGCAGTTCAACGTGGATGACGAGACGATAGATTTACCTGTCTACCTCGGAGAGATGCAGCGACGAGACCCGTTTTTGAAGGCCGTGGTAGACGCCTGAATAGAGATTTAAGTTCTCTTGGGGCGCTATATAAATGAATTATATAATTATATTTTTTAGACGCACTGGAGGCCGGTTCAAGCCGAGCACCACGTTGGACCCGTCATCCGTTACGGCGGTTCCGACAAATGTGGGGTCAGCCAGCTACAAATGTGGGGTCAGCTAAAACTGGTCGACGGCGTCCTCTACCACTACTTTCGCCCTCGACCAGGAGCCGAGTATATAGATATACTTTGGTTTCGCCGCCAGCCCGCCGAGAAGAACTGCTCAGACGACATCATGATGACAGCGGTCACCAAGGCGTAGAACGGACGCACGACCGACTACGAGACCACGCTTATTGGGTCAATATGAGCCGAGACGACGTGCGACATTGCCGGTCATGTCAGGTATGCCAATCGGTTAAAGGGACCCACAGGGCCCCCCTCCCTGAACCGATAGCCACGCCCCCGCCCCGAAGAAGCTCAGCACCGTCGGCAACCGAAAACACCAGCCGCATATCGTCCCGGAGATCCGGTGTGGCTGTGGGATAGCCGACCGAGGCACAAGCTCGAACCTCGATGGCTCGGCGGCTGGAGACTGGAAACGGTTCTGGGACTGGTCACCTTGTGCATTCTAAATGACGCCGGCCACCGGAGGTCGTGCATCTGGATAAAGTTAAGATGCGAGTTCCAAGGCTACAAGGGTCTAATCTCGACGTGACCCCCGAGTGGATCGAGACCGAACGAGATGCTAGGAGAGAGGCCTCGAATTCTGGCTCGGGGCCACCGCCTGCTGAGGAAGTGGAGAGCGCTGAGGAAGTCGAGAGCCGAGCCAGCGAACCGACGGCTGCATGAGCTCCGGGCCGTGAGCGCTGCCCCCCTGTCAGGCTGGCTGACTATGTGGTTTTTTGACATTCTATGGGGGAAGGGATGTTGTGTGTGCCTGTTGCTTCTCGGCCACTGGTGTGTGCCCCGCTCTCGGTGGGTGGTTGGGCGCTCTCGGTGGGTGGTTGGGCGGTTGGCTCGGTGCGGCCTTTGATGTGGGCATGTGGCCCACCACGGATGTACTCCCTTATCAGCCCCTAGCTCATACATGTACCCGCTGGGGGGGGAATAAAGATTTGAGTCTCGTTCATCGCTCACGTTCGCCCGCTCGTGTCTTCGTGTCTCCGTGAGCCTCCACTAGCACTGCTGCAGCCGGAGACACAGTAACATAACAACATGCACAGGGTCAGCATGCAAATGTGGTTAGTGGCAGCATGCACAGTGTCAGCATGCATAAGCACATGAAAGACGAATCACAGGGACCCACTAAATGCTGTCCTAAATAGGTGTGTTTTAGGTTCTTTTTTAATGTGGTCAAGTCAGGGGATGTTCTGATGCAAGTCGGGAGGGAGTTCCAGGCTTTGGGAGCATACGAACTAAATGCACGGTCTCCAAAGGATTTGAGGCTTGTACGAGGTAGTGGTAAACTGTTGGATTCCGAAAAGCGGGTGGTGCGATGCTTGGCCTGGTGGGGGAGTAGATCTGAGAGATAGGCTGGAGCCATAGAATGAAGTGACCTAAAAGTGAGCGACAAGACCTTGAAGTCGATCCGTTCCTTGACTGGTAGCTAGTGCAGGTCGGCGAAGACAGCATCCCACCTGGAATCTTGTCCGTCAATTCCATGTAGCACCTCAATGTCACTAGTGACCTCGTCCTGAAGTTCATATCCCAATCAACGAAGACAACTAGTCCTCTAGACCGTATTCCCACTGTCCTGCTTCTACGATGCATTGATCTGTTGCTGCCATGCATAACTAACATCATAAATATATCATTGGCCTCAGGTCATGTTCCAGCACCTTTCAAAAAGGCTGTAGTCAGGCCACTACTCAAGAAAGCAACACCAGATGGGGAGAACTTGAGCAGCTTCACCCCAGCCTCCCTTCTACCGTTCCTATCAAAGACACTAGATCGTCGGCTGGGAGCGTGGGCTGGAAAAGAGTCGTGGCGGACCAGCTGAACTCATTACTTAAAACTTCGAACCTTGTTAGTAAGTTTCAGTCTGGTTTTAGAGCTAATCACTCAGCAGAGTCATCATTGCTTCGAGTTTATAACGACCTACTTAGGAATGCAGACTTAGGTAGAGTATGTCTGCTTGTTTTGCTCGATCTTTCGGCAGCTGTTGATACTATCGATCAACAAGTCCTTCTTGAGCGCCTCTCATCTAGTCTTCGTATTACTGGCACTGCATTGCAATGGTTCAGGTCCTATCTCAGTGGGAGACTCCAGAGTATTTACTGACATGAATGGACAAAGATCATCCGAGGAACTTCTGAAATATAGGGTACCTCAGGGCTCAGTGCTTAGTCCAGTTCTTTTCACGGTTTATACTTTCCCTCTTGCCGATGTGATTGCCAAGCACAATCTAGGCTTTCACTTCTATGCAGATGGCATTCAATGAGATTCAATTCAGATGGCATTCAATTTAGTGAGTTCCATTGCTTTTATCCCTCCCAGCCTTCCAGCAAATTTTCTTAAATTGTATGATAATAAAACCCACTAACTCGTTATGGGCAAACCAAGTGAGATTCAGAAATTGGAGAGGCGAACGTTTAAAATCGGCTCTGCAAGCAATCTCCCCTTGAATCTGCACAAAATCTAGGTGCCATGTTCCAAAGTGACCTCTCATTAGACGACCACATCAGCTCCACAATCAAGGCTGCCTACTTTCAGCTACATAATATTGCTAAAATTTGGGCTTGCTTAGACAGGGATACTATATCTAAATTGGCCAATGCATTTGTGACATCCTGTTTCGACTTCTGTAACTCACTGCTTGCTGGTCTACCGGCATGTGCAATTAGGCGCTTACAGTTGGTACACAGCTCTGCAGCTTGGCTTGACTGCTGTGAGCCTCGCAGTTGCCACATCACACCACCTCTTGATGACCTGCACTGGCTTCCAGTCAAGCAATGCATCGACTTCCAAGGTGTTGTCACTTATTTTTAGGTCCCTTCCTTCTTTGGCTTTAGCCTACCTATCCGTTCTACTCCCTCACCAGCCTCCGCATTGTACCATCCGTTTTTCTAAATCTAATCGTTTACCTACAGCTCGTATGAACCCCAAATCCTTAGGAGACTGTGCCTTTAGTGTGTATGCTCCCAAAGCCTGGAACTCACTTCCGACCGGCATCACGACATCCCCTGACTTGATGACATTTAAAAAGAAGCTCTAAATGCATCTAGTTATCCTAACGTTAAGTGAGTTCCTGTGATTCATTCTTTGTGTGCCTATGAATGCTGACACTGTGCATGCTGCCACTAACCATATTTGCATGCTGACTCTGTACATGTCACGTCTAACCTAGTTATGCCTCTTGACATTGAGCATGCTAACACTAACCATTCGATAATGCTTCCTTTGCAGCATTTGTAGAGTGCCTAGAAAGAGATTGAGTTCTCTGAGGTGCTACACAATTGTATTATTATTGTTATGTTTCCCTGAATAACTGGCACACTCCTTTCCAGCCTATAGAATGTGCCTTTTAGCACTGCTGTCTTCAGTGCTCTTGTAACAATGGCAATGTGCTCCCGTTTCGAGCATCTCGTCTTGGAGTATCACAGCACTGCTGATGAAACCTTAATTTAATGCATGAGGATCCTAATACTAAGCTATTTTCGTGTGTTCGTTAGTTAGCCAGGGCGTTTGTCATTCCTCCACGGCCGGTCTAAGCCATTGGTTGCTTTCAGGCTTGCTTCCTGACAGACGATATAAACGAATACATATCTCGTATTACGGTTGGTGCAAAACTCTGCAGTTACGATAGTCGTCCATGAATGAGCCAAATGCCGAATAGCACTTCTCACCGACCAGCACTGTATCGAATTCTCGGCCCTGTCACTTGCTTTAAGGTCCCGACATTTTCTTATTTCGGACATATTTCCTAATCAGTTTTACTATTGTATCACCTGCTCTGCTGATTCCAGCCATTTAGGGGTGCCTCTAACCAATGTCAAATCCTTGGAGATATTGCCTTCAGTTCCTAAGCTGCAAAGCCTGGAACTCATTATCGCCTGACATCCCGCCGGTCATCAGGTAAATTTTCGGACTTAGAAGGGAGCTTAAAACCTATCACAGCATTTTTTTCATTCGTATGAATTGTCCTTTTTTGTGCTAACGTTGGCTGACACTGTTCAAGTGCTCACTAAACGATTGACATGCAGTTTTTCTGGAAACCCTAGAATGAGATTTAGTTATCTTACCGTGCTATACTAATGTTATATTATTATGATCATTAGAACGAAATTTAGTTATCTGATTCTGCAACTAGAAGTTTTGTTAGTATCTTTTTATTTGTAACATCAAGAGTCTCAAGATTTGGCTACAGACAGACGAATTCGTATACCCAATTCTGACACATACTGCAGAGACAGTGAGATCTACATGTGGTCAGATGTGCAGAATTAGGTAGCAATAGAGTTGACATGGTAATTTGATCAGGTTCGGCAGCCAGCTGTCCCAACCCCACCCCCACCCATCAAGCGATGACAAACCGAGTCGGCTTTCTTGCCGCTCAAGATTCCTTTTATAGCTTATTATCATATCAGCACAAGTAAATTTGCCCTGTATCTGCGGTTTCCAGACTCTGACACTCAGTTTGGCACATTCTGTGCAAAAGTAATAATAATAATAAATTAAATAGATACAGATGCTTTATAAATCCGTGTAAAAGAATCAATAACCAAGGGTTAATTACATGCATGGTATCATGTTAACCATCGCCAGGGCAGAAGCAGCTCCCGGCATTTCATTTCCAGCTGCTATTTTGTAGGTCCACTTTTGGCTGAATACGTATGAATAAAAGCAGCTCAAATTATGCAGCACATACTGCAAAGGAAACCTTGCTCTCCGATAGATAACTAGTAAGTTCCAGTCTGGCTTTAGAGCTAATCACTCCACAGAGTCAGCATTGCTTCGGGTATACAACGACCTACTTAGGAATGCAGACATGGGTAAAGTGTCTCTTCTTGTTTTGCTCGATCTTTCGGCAGCTTTTGATACCATCGATCACAAAGTACTTCTAGAGCGCCTCTCATCTCGCCTGGGCATCACTGGCACTGCTCTGCAGTGGTTCAGGTCCTATCTCAGTGGGAGACTCCAGAGTGTTGATGTGAATGGACAAAGATCATCTGAAGTACCTCTAAAATATGGAGTACCTCAGGGCTCTGTGCTAGGTCCGGTCCTTTTCACCGTCTATACTCTCCCTCTCGCTGATGTGATTGCCAAGCACAATCTAGGCTTTCACTTCTATGCGGATGACACTCAGTTGTACCTTTGCTTTGATCCCTCCCAGCCTTCGAGCACCTCAAATTCTCTCAACTCACTTGCTGCATGCATTGATGACATCCGATCATGGATGGCAGCAAAATTTTCTAAAACTAAACGATGATAAAACTAACTTACTAGTTATGGGCAAACCAAAAAAAAAAAAAAAATTGGAATGGCTGACTTTCAAAATTGGCTCTGCCAGCATATCTTCAGTTGCATCAGCTCGAAATCTAGGTGTCATATTCCAAGCGACCTCTCGTTAGACGACCACATCAGCTCCACAGTCAAAATCAGCCTATTTTCAGCTTCATAACATTGCTAAAATTAGGGCTTGTTTAGATAAGGATACCACGTCCAAGTTGGTCCCATGCATTCGTGACATCTCGTCTCGACTTCTGCAACTCACTGCTTACTGGCCTACCAGCATGTGCGATCAGGCGATTGCAGCTGGTGCAAAACTCTGCAGCTAGGCTTGTCTGCCGTGAGCGTCGCAGTTGCCACATTACTCCACTTCTCGCCGACCTGCACTGGTTACCAGTCAAGCAACGGATTGACTTCAAGGTTTTGTCGCTCACTTTTTAGGTCTCTTCATTCTATGGCTCCAGCCTATCTTTCAGAGATACTACCCCATCAGGCAAAGCATCGTACCACTCGCTTTTCGGAATCCAACAGTCTAGAAATACCTCGTACAAACCTTAAATCCTTTGGAGACCGTGCATTTAGCTCGTATGCTCCCACAGCCTGGAACTCCCTCCCGTCCTGCATCAGAACATCCCCTGACCTGACCACATTTAAAAGAAACTTAAAAACATACCTATTTAGGACAGCATTTAGTGGGTCCTTGTGATTCGTCCTCGATGTGCTTATGCGTGCTGACACTGTTCATGCTGCCACTAACCACATTTGCATGCTGACCCAGTGCATGTAACCCCTAACCATGTTATTCATTTTGTTTGTTTTTCAAGCATGATTTTACTTACTATTCTATTGCGTATCACTTTGCAGCAAATGTAAAGCGCCTAGAAAGAGATTAAGTTCTCTGAGGGCGCTTTATCAAGTGCAATATTATTATTATTATTATTATAACTTACTAATTGAGAATATGACTTAAGCTGCGTTTACTCTATCGACTTTCCTCCTAAATAGCGCTGCTTTCGCTGCCGATTTCCCTCCGGTTCGGACTACTGCGTCGCAACACCTTAGGGGAGAAGCCAAATCGGCCGCCCGTCACGAAGGAGAAGCTGCTTCTACTTTATGCCTCCTAGCTGTCCCAGTTGACCAATCAAAAGCCGGGGCTCATCGCACACCCACGCACAGCCCCCACCCCGGACAAAATAATAACAATGACCGACGTTCGTAGGCTCAAGTTATATTGAAGCGTTCAGGGCAATTTCCTGAACATGTCATGCTTATGTGTAGTAGCCATGGCTACCTGTAGTAGCCACGGATACGTAGTACTTTCTTCTACACTGAAAACGATGTGCGTCTGTCTATGAAATCACCAGCAAACTCGTAACGATGCATATTACTTAGCACTATACACGGACACACCCGTAACGGCGTACATCACTTAGGACTATGCACTTTACTTACAAAATGTGCTCTATGCTTATCTCCTTTCTATTCCCATACTCCTCTATAACGATGGCTGCGGCAGCGAACTCAACTTCTGCGGGTATCGCCACTAATCATTTAATCATACTTTTTACAGCCCCTGTAAAGTTTCCTAGAAATATATTCAGTTCTCTGAGTGTGCAATGCAAATGCACAATTACAATTATTGTTATCATTATTATTGCCTTTGCGGCTTTCCGGGGAACGCTCTTTCCTACCAGCCTCCCGCGTTAGAGCAGGGGGTGTGGGCGTAGCCAACCCATCAGGTTCTCCTCAAGCGGTAGCGTAAACGCACCACTGCGAGAAAGGTCCGCGTCGGCAATGAATAAAGTCGACAGTGTAAACGTAGCTTAAGAAGAACCTTTGGATCCGACACATTCCGAGGCTGAACGGTACCCTATTCGAAAGAAACGTGGGAACGCGATAAATACTACCGAGCGGCACCCCCTACTCAATCGCGGCTGGCTGGCGTAGTAAACAAAACTGTACTCACATGAAAAGAATGCAAACGCTCCAGAGTCATAGTTCTTGAATTCTGAGCAGAACATGGGCCCCGCCAGCAAGCCGACAAGTACTCCTATACTAGCAAGAGTGATGCGGCAGACTAGGTTGCCCTTGCTGGGAGCCATTGTATTGCGCAACCACGTGATTTGATTGCCCGTGGTCACGCCTCCCGACGTCTTGAGCTACTCCCAGCTGGATTGATTGATGATTAAAATGAGAACCGGTTCGTCCGTAGGCAGTGCAAAACTTAGCAGCTAAGCTTGAATGTCTCGAAACACTTATCGCTGACGTGCTACGACTACCTATCAGTCCTTCAAGGTTCTGTCGCTCATTTTCCTTGCCCTAGCTTACCTATCTTATCGGTACTTAATCGTAGCTCTTATTAGTACCACTCGTTCCTTTGACTCCGGTCGATTAGCTGCGGCTCTAATAAACCTCAAATGCTCGGGAGACATTGCCTTCAGTTGAAGTTCCTAAAGCTTGGACCAAAAGCTACCGACTGACATCGCGACCTCCCTCTGATTAGACAAAATTTACAAGAAAGCTTTACTGCCTTCTCACAGCCTTTGCTAAGTCCTTGTGAAATGTCTCTCTTGCGTTCGTGCTGAACTTGTGTGCGTTATCATTAATCTATATTGCACCCTATGAGAAATAACTCTCTTCCTTGGCACTTTTGATGAGAGGAAAGTGTTAGGGGTGCCAGAAGTACGCTATCTCTTCGTTACTTCGGAACTCGGCGAAGTCGCGTTGGCCGTGCTTGATGTGTTGTAGCTGCATCTGTCCTGGTAACGCCTTTTGGGCGGTTTCTCCCAGTCTCGTGCGGTTGATGGATGAAGGATGGTTCTTACTTGGTGACTCTCTTGACTTTCTCTACACGGTAATGTCTACGTCTTCGCAGCGCTAGCTCTGTTATTGGGTTAGGGTAGTGCGGTTTCGAGATAGGCCGGTGCTCGACCGCTGCAAGCTGACTCGCCCTTGACGTGATGTAGCCCGCCAATGGCCGGAAGGAAGGGGGCGAGCGGATCGGCAACAGCAGTTGGAACGTGGACATAGTGTAGTTTGTTCGCACAGCAGAGAGCCAGCCGATGCCCAACTCCGACAGTTTATTACCAACGCACGGAGCAGAAGAGCACACGGCTCCCTTCGGCCCCTACTCTCACTCTCCTCTCTTCCTCGACCCTGACTGTCCCTTGGCCGACCCCGATGGTGAATCCACCATCTGTTCACCAGCGGGTTATCGGCTTGTGTCAACGCCTCATTAGAAGCTGACCACAGCTGTGCACAGGCCCCTCTCGGGGATGCTCCCACCAGCTGTTGAGGAAAGAAGCGGTACCAGCCCGCATGCAATCGAACTACACATAGGACGGTACGGACGGTTGCTGTCTACGATGCTAGCGTCAGCCGAATGCAGGGTTGTTTATACATAGCAAAGTTGCCACGATTGGCTCCTCCATACCTAGCTGAACTGCTGCACCAGTTTCAGCCTCCTCGAGCCCTCGGGTCCTGTGTGGACAATAAATTAGCTGTTCCATTCCTCTGCTAAGCAGAGACCGTTAGCGACAGAAGCTTTAGCTCTGCAGATCCTAGACTATGGAACTCGCCTCCACAACTCCCACTCACCGACAACTACTCTCCTGCTGCCGACTATGGCTCATCCTTTTCAGCGGTCCTGAGCTGCTACTTCCATGCTACTCACCACCTAAACTGTTCTCCTGACTCTGCTATGCTTCTCAATTTCTCTTTTGTTGCATGTGATCAAGTCTGCTGGCTACCGAATGCGTACCGAAAGCCGCTTAGGCTGTGAGTTCGCTAAAGAAAACTCCGGCGTAACACCCACATAGTCTTTGTGGCTTTGTGGAGTTACAGATGGAGATATATTACATCGAAGCCCCACTTGTGTTTGTGTGTCGTTGCTTCTGTACTGTCAGAGCGTCTAACTTCATGCTACTTCGGCAGGAGATTGTCACTTGGGATATAGAGTCGGTGTCGTTGCTTGCCAAAGTGGCACCCCACGACGGCAAAATGGACTTGTGTGTCTTCGAGTGTGTGCGTTGACTGGATGCCGTGGCCAAGCTGCACGTTCGGTTGCGAAGCCGGTTCGAGATGGCGGTCTCGCCGGACTAATGCCCTTATATTTCACCGGCAGAGCTCATGCAGTCTGCGAATTGCTGACGAACGGAGACAAAAGTGGCAAGACTATAGAAGCTGTGCCTCGCGCTCAGGGCTACGCTTTCGCCCGAGTGCCTCCACGCGCGAGCGTGACATCGCGAGGGTGAGTCGCCGGACGTCTACTTGGCCGACCTCGTTCGCTTGGCATCGATTGTCTTCGCTGCCTAGCCACAAGCGGGGGGGGGGGGGGGGGGGGGAGGTACCTGCTTATATCCCGGAGTCTTAGCTGAAATGAGCGTTTGCGGCGGGCCTATCCGACGACCTAAAATGGCAGCTGCGGGCAGAGCGCTCGCTTACCGGAGCTGGAGTTTGCCCGTGCTGGTTGAGATGTCGTATGTCAAGGAACTTTCAATTCTCCTGAGTGGGTCATGCCTCAGCTGTCGCTTTGAGGATCGACGTGCCCAGGCGCGAGGCGACGTGGTGCAGCACAAGCCAGATGCCCAACTGGGACACCCCGACCGGCCCATTCGAAGCAGGCCGCCGAAGCCGCTTCGCTGGAACTGCGGCGCTCCGAATCGCCCGGCTGCGGTGGCGCCAACAATTTCGGCGAGCGAGACGATCGAAGAGCGACTAAGGAGAAATGTCAACACGTGCGCGCCAGCTTGTTCCCTCGACTTCGGCGCGGCTACCGTCGATTGGGTGATAGTGAGTGGCAAGCGCCAAACCGCTCGTTGACGAAGGCTGCTCTAGCACACACTGCTTGCAGCAGTGCTCGCCTCCTCGTGCAGTAAGCGGTAAGCTGAAGTCTGCTTCCCTATATCAAGACGTCCAAGTCTTAACTTTCACGCGGCCTTTACTATGTACCCCTATAAATAAGCTATGTTCGTCGCTAAGTTGGTCCAAGCGTCCGTAGGTCGTCGCGAATCCATTGAAATTTATTCGTAGTACCATTACGACGGTGCCGCAACGATGCGTCTCAAAAAGGGAAGAAAATTGGCCAGTTCGCATACGTAGCTGCACCATAACATAAATATAATAAAAATTCCTAGGACTATGAACTTCCAAGGGTTTTCCAAATGATGGCTCTGGCATTCCAGCAGCTTGAGTGCTCTGCACAACGATCCCCTCCTCCCCCCCCCCCGTTACTGCTGCCAAAAGTGGCGACGGGCGCTTCCCAGCCTCTAGCTCAGACCAGCAAGTTGGTACATTAGGAAGGCTGCCAGAGAAAGCGTGACCGACCGGAAGTCGTGCTGGCCTGCCTTTGGTAAACGACGGTCATGCATAAATTGAATATCTGGGATTTTTCACGGATGGGGGACTTATTACATACACTGTAACTAATATAAATCTAAAGATCGTGAGCGCGTCTGAATTTACCTTACACGCAACTCCCATTCGATCGCGATTCCTTTGCAGCAAATGTAAAGTGCCTAGAAAGAGATTTAATAATAATAATAATAATGGGCTTCATAAAGCGCTCTCAGAGAACTTAATCTCTTTCTAGGCGCTTTACATTTTCTGCAAAAGGAAATGCAATTGAATGGTGAGTAACATCATGCTTGATAAACAAACAACATGAATAACATGGTTAGGGGTGACATGCACAGGGTCAGCATGCAAATGTGGTTAGTGGCAGCATGCACAGTGTCAGCACGCATAAGCACATGAAAGATGAATCATCATAGGGACCCACTAAATGCTGTGCTAAATAGGTGTGTTTTTTAAGTTCTTTTTAAATTTGGTCGAGTCAGGGGATGTTGTGACGAAAGTCGGAAGGGAGTTCCAGGCTATGGGAGTATACGAACTAAATGCACGGTCTCCAAAGGATTTGAGGTTTGTATGAGGTATTGGTAAACTGTTGGATTCCGAAAAGTGGGTGGTACGATGCTTGGCCTGGTGGGGGAGTACATCTGAGAGATAGGCTGGAGCCAAAGAATGAAGTGACCTAAAAGGTTAAGGCAAATAACGGTTCTGGAATGGGGGAAGGTACATTTAAAATGGCGTCTATACAATTTTATGGTGCTTCGCTAAAAGTGGTGCCAGTTGTGAATTCGGAAGTGCTTTGTGTGCAAAGTGACTGTGCCAGACAGCTGGCTTAGGCTGCTTCTCTTTCCAGCAAATTTAAAAGGCACTAAAATATTTGCTGAGCACTGAGAGATGGGTAAACCAAGAAAGAGATCTGCTTTAGCAAGAATAAATCCGATCAATTGTATTTCACAGTCTACAACCCGGTATCCATCCACAAGAGCACTAACGATTTCCACGCAGTGCTTAGGCCACAACACTAAATAGCAATTTAAGCCGGAAACGGTGGGACTGAAAAAGCAGATTGGTATCCCTTGGCTGAACGATGATTGTGGCCAAATAGTGCTCAAGGAAGCATATTTGCAATAATGAAAAATACTGCTAAAACTGATCCAACCAATAACTATCTAGCTTAGCAAGTGAGCTATTCAACGAGTCTATCGTTAAACAACTGGCTTTCTAAAAAGCAAAAACAAAGCCATTTGAAATTGGCTAGACAGACACCTCTAACTGAACACTGGCTGACTAGCAAAGCAGTGTGGACTGCTGAGTGCATGTTCACAATTTTCTATAGTGGGAGCGAATGTGAAGCAGAGTATTAACAAAACGCTATCCAAAATGACACATCCAGAAGAGGTTACAATTCTGGTGTGGAAGAGTGCTAGCATGGGGACATTTTACAGCAGGCATAACTGGCTTTCTATGCGGCATAGAACGCATCATAAACAGTTAAATATCGAAAGATTATATTTCGGCATTACCGTGCGACAGTTTTGAAAGGGGTTACACAATTGCTCTTTGCAATCCAGCTTGCTTGACCACCTGACTGGCAACACGACTACATTACTAAGTCCCAAAGCACATAGCTCAGTCAGAGAAAGAAATTGTCCATAACAGCCCGGATCACTCGTAAGTATCCCGACACTACCTGCATTTACGAGGGCCAAGTGTAAGCCCCTACCCGTACTCACTTAAAACCTTGTTATGCTCTGGAGCAAATTGAGTGAGTGCCGACTATTCATATAATCTCGGGACATATGTTGCTTGAGGCTCTTCGTAACAGCTGGTGAGAAATCGTCTCCTCAAATATACTAGAGATAGCGGCATCCAAGCTGACCCACCAATAGGAAGTTTTTCAAAATCTTGACAGAGCTACCTCATATTACCCTAGGTCACCACCATAGATGCACTGAATGAATGTTCATGCTATGTAAAGCATCCAGAAAGCAGTACAGGAGAGTTTACGCATGAAAGTGCCGCCCTATCTAGTAAGCACCACGGCTGGCTTAAACTTATGGTGGCACCTGTATACATGCCTACAGTGCATGCATACTCATCGGTTCTCATCTCTCATTTGAGCCCATATTTAAGCATATTCAAGCTGAAGGAAAATAAATGGCTACAGGTACGTTAGGATATGCAACATGCCTAAAAGCGAGGCATTCTAGCTGCTGCCGTGCTAATGCAATGGGAATACCTCCCTGGATTTATAATAACAATAATAATAATACACTTGATAAAGCGCCCTCAGAGAACTCAAATCTCTTTCTAGGCGCTTTACACTTGCTGCAAAGGAAACACGATCGAATGCTGAGTGGTATCATCCTTGATAAACAACATGAATAACCTGGTTAGGGGTGACATGAACAGAGTCAGCATACAAGTGTGGGTAGTGGCATTATGCACAGTGTCAGCATCCATAAACACATAAAGGACGAATCACAGGGACCCACTAAATGCTGTCATAAATAGGTGCGTTTTTAATTTCTTTTTAAATGCAGTCAAGTCAGGGGATGTCATGACACAAATCGGGAGTGAGTTCCAGGCTATGGTGGCATACGAGTTAAAGTAATGGTCTTCAAAGAATTTGAGGCTCGTACGAGGTATGGGTAAACGATTTGATTCCGAAAAGCAGGTGGTACGATGCTTGGCCTGGTGGGGGAATAGATCTGATAGGTAAGCTGGAGCCAAAGAATGAAGCGACCTAAAAGTGAGGGAGAAAACCTAGAAGTCGATCTGTTGCTTGATGGTAGCCCGTGCAGATCGGCGAGAGTTGGTGTGAGGTCGCAACTGCGATGTTCAACACAGACAAGCCTGGCTGCAGAGTTTTGCACCAGCTGTAAGCGCCTGATTGCACATGCCGGTAGGCCAGCAAGCAGTAAGTTACAGAAGTCAAGACGGGATGTCACAAATGCATGGACCAACTTAGATGTGGTATCCTTATCTAAACAAGCCCGAAGTTTAGCAATATTATGTAGCTGAAAGTAGGCAGACTTGATTGTGGAGCTGATGTGTCTATGCGGAAAAGGTAAAGAGTCTCATACAACGTCGATTTGAGCTTCAAGTGAATGTCGTCTGAGTACTTACTACGATTTGAGTTCTCTGAGGGCACTATATCAAATTTTATTATTATTAGCTCAAAAATTGTATTCTCTACCCAGGGCTGATTTATAAATTTCATAAAATGAAATGTTTACTAGTTTTATAAGAAAGTATTAAATATAATTTTTGAAATAGGTTTCCAATTATCCTCCAATACACATATGCTCCATTAACTATGGACTCAAAGCTTGGCAGTCAGTGGGGTGGGCTGACCGGCTGGGTAGGAGGGGACTCAGGTCCGCCTTCCAAAGCGTATTGGAGCTTTCAGTGATTGTTCACAGTTGTTCAAATGAAACCTGCATTTACCGCTCGCTATTGAGGACCAGCAAAGTTCCTCAGAAATGAATCGGGAGCAAGAATGAGCCAGGTGAGCAGAATACGAGAACATCATTTCCAGACAAAAACGTAAAAAAACAAGCAAAAAAAGATGCCGCTCAGTGCCACACTGGCGAAACTCGACAGAAACTGTAAATACGACAAACTCTACAACAGGAAGGGACTGAAGAAGAAGCCCAGAAGCCTCGTGCTTTCAAAGCTTTACTAACGCCTCACTTTCCACAAGGTTAAAAATAGAAAGACTGAGGGTAAGATTCGAGCACTTTGAGAACCAGGACGCGGTATAGAGTCCGTGCCCGATAGCCGGCCCGGTTCACCAGCTAGGCTGGACTTACCACTAGGTCAGCATGTATGGGCCTTGAGCCAGCATGCAATACAACCGTGAAATACTCCCGTGATTTATCACATGCATGAGCTAGCTGGTAATGAAGCTAATATATTTTGCTTAATGTCTTAATAGAACTAAATCTCTATCCAGGCACTGTATAGCTCCTGCAAGTGAAGCGATAACCAGGAGTTAATGGATAGTAAGGCAAGCTTGCAGAAGCACAATAAAGAACGCTCGCGTCCTTCTGCAAGCCTTTCTTGAGAACTCGCTTTACAAGACGAGTGGGCAGGAGCCAAGCTAGCGAGACGCGCGCCCGCTTGGTGGGAGCGCACTAATGTCGCTTGTGCATTACACTTCTAATCGTTTTCGTCGCCAGAACAAGTAGGGACCTTGGAAGGAACGCGTCATATCGCATTTCGTTCTGATGGCTGCCCATCGCCGGCGGGCGAAGCGGCTGGAGAGTTCTCCCCACCTGCTGTAGGTACGATCAGCCCCTCCCTCATACAGTAGTCAAAACAGTAAGGTTCAAGATGCGGCTTTTCCCGCCCTGCGAACCAACCCTCTGGTTTTTTCAGCTTGAGTCGCTTATCGCATCCTGTGGGAATTAAAAAAGAGCTGGCGAAATATCGGCTTCTGCTGGCCTCCCTGGATCCACATTCGCTACGGAAGTTGCCCAGCGCGCTTATCAATCTTGCCTCAGGTATTCCGGACACTTTTGCCACTCCTTGTACGGACCTTTAGTCGGCGTCGCTTCGTCGGACTTTCCTCTCAGGTAAACCGTCATTACCCCTCTTGCTCCAGACCGAACAGCATGGGGATGGAGATCCCAGCCAGCTGCTGCTCGAAATGCAGCGCCTGTTAAGCGATCAGGCAACGGACCTCTCGCCGATTCGGATGCTGCGGCGTCTTTTCGGGACCCTCGGCTGCCAGAGAAGGTCCGGCTTTTGCTCGCCGCGTCCTCTACCCAATCACTTCCGGACTTGCCGAGCTGGCGGAGCGCGTGCTTGGCGAGACCCCTCGAAGTCGCTGGTGCATTAAGCATTCTCCAAGCAGGCCGGTTTAGATTTTAATTGCTGAAGGATCGACACCCCTTTTTTCCACAATCAAGCGGTTCTTACACCACCCCAACTGTTGAATGTTTCGTTCACCACGACACAGAAGGCAGACACGGAGGGGATCAGCAAGTGTGGGTTGGCACAGCGATTGCAGCCGGTCCACGCCCTTATGGGTTTAAAGGTGGGGAGGGGGCGGAATCAAACCAGCGTCGGACAGCGAGCGAATTAAATCAAGCCTGTCCCACCGGCTGCGGCGGCGCGAGCCTACTAAACTTCCGCCCGCGGACCGAGCCATTTTAAGATTTTGAACTGCTACAATGAGTGCTTCAGTGCATCAGGATGGAGGTGCGCAGTTTTATTTTTCATTAAGCGGAATGTTGTACTAAAGCCTTATTACTTGGCGCTTTTTTCGGGCCACGTGCTGCTTGTCGAAATCGCCGGTGTCGCCTTGTTCGGATGCGAGGGTGGGTGCAGTTTCTCTCACGTTCTGGCTATCGGCTGCCTTAGCAGTAAACCCGAGCTCTCGCTCGGGCTGTCTTAATAATTTTTTGACTAACTCATGACAATCAAGAACAGGTGGAGGATGCTTACGGCGCTTCGAAAATGTTACGACTTTAATCTGCCCATCACGCCATTTCGGAGCTCCCTACTGCACGTGGCTGTTTCTATGTTTTGGGTAATAATGATAATAATACACTTGATAAAGTGCCCTCAGAGAACTCAAATCTCTTTCTAGGCGCTTTTAATTGGCTGCAAAGGAAACGCGGTCGAATGGTGAGTGGTATCATGCTTGATAAACAACATGAATAACATGGTTAGGGGTGAAATGCACAGGGCCAGCATGCAAGTGTGGTTAGTGGCAGCGTGCACTGTGTCAGCACTAGGCAGCTCGTTCTCTCCCTTAGAAATGCCAGATTGGCGCTCTGTCAATCTGCTTCCAAACGCTGCACTCAGTGCATGCAGCTCGAGTGATGGTCGGCCGACTTGCAAAGCACGAAATTTGTGCACCAGCAATCGTGCAGTCTTCCATGCATCAACTTTGTCTGAACATTAGACGTCGCTTATGTCGGATTTCAGTAGTAGGCTACCATTGCAAATTTTTATGTTGACTCGGGAGACCGGAGTATGGCATGGTGGTTCCGGCCATTTATTTATGTGAGCAGCCAACTCTGCCCATTCTGAATCGAATTAGGAACCGTCCTGGAAGCGAACATGGTTTTTGCAGAAAACAGCTGCACGCTCGTGCCCCAAACAGTAACCATCGAAGAATGGTGCCTTGCGACAACGTTTTTTACTTCGTTCATAAGACCTGTTTCAAGAAATTTAAGGTGTAATGTTTTTGTTTAATTTCACTTCTCATTATGAAACCAACCCTTGCTTGAATGAAAGGTCTGACGAGACATCGATACTTGTCTGTTTCCCTGCGCTGTTTGTTATGAGGGTCGTTAAGAGAAAAGCAGAACTTTGGTTTGAGCGTACTGCTTGGCTGCAGTCAAGGTCGCGTTCATTCTGCAAGTTTTTTCTAATAATTGCAGTCGATGCCACTGTATTTGCCATCAGGTAACGGATATATATATATATATATATATATCTTTTGGTTGTAGGAGGTGTGGTTCAGCAGCAGCAATATTCTTCAGCTGGAGTGGCATCTTCTTCTGAAAATGAGGTTGACTGCCTGGCACAACAGGCAGTGACTCCCAAGGGTAGCCCTCAGCCGGCGGCAACAGCAGAGGGCAAACCGGAATGCGAGCTCAAAGGCTGTGCCGATAGTGCAGAAGATGGCGCTGAAACGCCGGTAGCTTCGATGAGTGGCAGCGCCTCGGACGAGGCTGCCGCTGGCTGCTGTGAAAACGGGGGTGCTGCCGCAGCAGCAGAGCACGCTGCCGGTGGTGAGGAGGCCGGCGGCGGTGAGGGGCCGCCACCTGCCAAGAAAAAGAAGGGGCCACCTGTGCCGAAGAATGTCGTACAGCTGCTGCTGGAGATGAAGCCGGGCCTCGTGTTCGAATACGTCAGCGTCGGCCCACCGCATCAGCCCATGTTCACTGCTCATGTCGACATCGACGGTGCCCTGTATGCGGGAACAGGTACGCTGCAGCAGTGCCCACTTTGAGCAGGAGGCTGAGTGTGCACTCTCTTGAAGGGTTGCCTTGTCGCTGCTGCGTGACTGCTAGCCTGCTGAAGCATCCTGCTGTAAGAGCAGTGGCTGCTTTTTGTTTTTAAACCTGCTTACCTGGTCGCACAAAAGATGCAGACGTCACCTCGCTATTGCACTTATGCCAAGCTGTCGCATGCCTGCCTTACTAGCGGTTCCGTTTTTTCTTCTGTCCAAGGCTTATCGGGGGGGGGGAGGGGGCATCGTTGACGAGCTGCCCCCCCCCCAGTGTATGCGTGACTGTGCCTCTACAGCATATATGCCATTGGCAGCAGCAGACCGAGCGCTAGACCTTCAACCCCTCCCCCCAATGTCTTCCTCGGAACCGCCTTACTCCTCTGGGTGCTCTTTTGTAGGTCGAAGTAAAAAGTTGGCAAAGCATGCCACGTGCGAGCTAGCACTGCATGCTCTGATGCCATCCGCAGTTCCCGTCCAGGGCATGGCACAATCGGTAAGCGCCGGTATTCGATATGGTTGGGCTGATGTAGTGGCCAGCGTCTTTGCAGCCCTTTTTCATGAGAACTCGTGCGCGCAGTGACATGAAATTGTTGTAAGTACATTATACAGACGATATACGACAATGTTCACTTTGAATTTCGAGCTTTTGGCCCTGCAAATTTCTGATCGATTTTTTGCTTAATTAGAGTGGATTTTGGTGGATTGTGGTAATTCGTTGTTACCTTTGGTGAGCCATGATGGCGCACTAGGTAATACGGTTGCTCTTCACGACTTTGATCCCGAGGTCGTGGGTTCGAATCCTGCGCTAGGCTATCCTTTGTTGTCGCTGCAAGCGGTGGTGACAGCCATTAAGGCTCTTCTGTCGCTATACAAAAAGAAGCTGTTAAATCGGCTGGTTTTTTTTTACCCATCAGCCGATGGGTCAAAGCTTGTTGCTCGTGGGCTTAGACTGATTGGGGCTGCCTGCGCTCGCTCGTTGGCTACAAGTCAGCTAAGCCGACTGGGTCCTAACCTGCCTGGTTGCTGTCTGCCTCTTGCATCTCATATTCAATTGCTAACCTAGGTCCCGCCTACCAGCGTGCCGCCCGCCGAAGAACCTGCAAAGAGGAAAAAGCCGACTTTGGTTGCTGCGGACAATCAGAAGACGCCTCTCATGTTGCTGCACGAGAAGTTCCCTGGAGGGCAGTATGAACTCTACCGAGAAGAAGGCTTGCCGAACAACAAGACCTTCGTCGTGTCTCTCTCTGTTGAAGGGCAGCAATTTTTTGGCTCCGGGCGAAGCAAAAAGCTGGCTAAACAACAGGCAGCCTCATTGGCTTTGCAAATGCTGCTCGACGGCTATCAGGCACCGTCTCAACCCGGTAAGGGACCGGCTAGCCTGGTCGCTGAGTAGGCCCGCTGTTCGTGCGACGACTGTTCATCGCCCGAGGTCGGTGGGTCGGCGGCGGTAGCAGCAGCAGCGCAAAAGCACCTGCAGGTGCGCCTCCTGCTTTCGCAGTATTGGTGCTTTTATTCTGCAGAGGACGCTCGTTTCTCTTATTTTTCTTTTTTTGTACTGTGTCAGCCTCAGCAACTTCATTGACGTGCTTAGCCGTGATCGAGCTGCAAAAAAGTGTGGCAGCTGCCATGCATGCTCGCCTGAGGGACATGCAGTCGGTTTGAGCGCATGGGCGTCAGTGTCGTGTTTCTCTGGGTTTTTATAAAGAAAACTTAATGCTAACTTGAGTCGTTTTTTATCTGTGCCCCAACTCGTGGCCATTGATGGAAAAGATGGCTTGCTTTGGTAATTCTGTCCGCTGCAACGTTTGTTAACAAGATCGGGCTCAGGCTCTTATCCTTTTAGCGCTGAGCTGCATCGTCGGTGGTGCGCTATTGCTGCTTGTGCTGCAATGCCCTTCTCTGCTCCTCGTTGTGAAATGCTGCACTGAACGAACTGCTCAACTCGTACGCGATCATATCGAGTTTTTTGTTGTTCGGCGCTCAGATGAAGGGTTCCGGGTGGTGTGTCCCTGTGGCGTATCCGTGGGTGTTTGAGAGCATTGGGCAAGAAAAAATGCTTCCCGCCTTAGCCATGGCACCGCATTGCCACGCCTGCCCGAATCTGCCTCACCCCCACACCTTGGAGCGCCGCTAAACGTTCCGGGTCCGCCTGCGTTTGCCGAGCCGCTGCCATCCTCCTGGTGAGAGGAGTGTGTCTTTTCCCTCATGCTGCTCCTTTCTCTCTGCTTGTCTGCCAGAGCTACCTGAGCGCTCGTCCTCCTCCTTTTCTTCCTTCGAGTCGTCGGCATCATTCTTTTCCTTTGCCGCCTCCTATACCTCCTCCTCGCTCACGGAATTCGTCTCTTCACAGGCCGCTCTCATGTGCGCCGCGCTCCATTCGGTGCCACCGTCCTGGCTCTGCCGGTTCTCCGGCCTTTTGACTATTCCCCCCTCCCACTCTGAAAACTTTCGTCCACCCGGGTTGAGATTGTGTCACCGATCAGCCTAGCGGCCAGCCACTGCGGCCTGAGTGGCCTTAGTGTGCACTCTTACTTATCTCACCACGTGGGTAGCTTGCCCGAGTGGCTAGCATTTTGCAGTCGGGTAGGCTACGCTCAGCATGCGCATGGGCGGCGGCTCGAGTGCGTCATAGGTCTGCGCTGCTAAGTGACGACGGTAGCTGCTCGGCGCTGCTGGCGAATCGAGCCTCGGCCTATCATCCTGTTGCTGGCATTGTAAGGACGACGAACTTGCCACTGCCCTGCATCGCTGGGGAACCAGATGCAGTGGTGTGATATGTTTGCTTCGTTCTTGCCTTCAATTGCCTCCTGCGTGCCTGCACAGAACACGAGCTGCCGTCCGATCTGGGCTTCCATGCCAGCCGGACAGCGCCTTGTTTGTCCTGTGCGGAGGTAGGCATGAGCCAGTTGTAAGTCCGCCGGTGTGAGGACGAGTGCCCGAAATTACGCTGCCTGCGGCTGGCTGAACCTTCCACACGAGGCTGTTGACGAGACCAGGTAGGCCATGCTCTTGCTGTGCAGGAGTATGACTAGCTCGATCGCACTTGCTGTTGCTGTTGCTGCTGGTACTTAGACCTCATGCAGAGGTAGCAGCTGGCAAGCCTGGTAACACTGCTAGAATTAGCTTCACCCTGGGATTAGTGCTGCTAGGCCTTAGTTGCCCGGCACAAGTTCGGCACCTTAGTGCTATTCAGTTGAGTCGATTGGTTCATTTTTAACTGACTGAATCTCCCTTAACACGAGGCCTTCTGATTCCCGAAACCATCTCCAATAGAGCCGAAAGTGTCATGGAGGAATTCGATACATTTCTGCCCTTCCCATCACCAACGTGTACCTCCAATTCATTCAGTTGCTACCAGTTATCCCTATCGCTTGTTTTGATGCTACGACTTCGTAATTGATGAATGAAAGTGCTCTTTAATGTGGCTGCAGTCATTGATAGTCGTCGACATTCTGTTGTGCTGCATACCAGATGAGAGCTGTCTCTATTAGTGATATCTTGAGAACATACTTTGGTGACAATCTAGCATCCATATGTCTTTACTGGCATACTGATGGCCCATTTTGTGAGCAGCACTTTCGTGGCATGTACTTGATGTGATTGGTTGTGTAGAAGGCATCAAAAGTTATTTTCGACCATTGCTTTCCAAGCATCGGCTGCCCAGCCAGTAGTTTTATTGGATAACAATACACAGCTTCTGACACCATGAGATATGGACGTCGAATGTGGCAGGTTCTCGAGGGTCGTGCAATACCTGAAGCCTAGCGCCTATGCTTTTGCTGGTCTGCCGGCACACACCTACCACACGATATCTTAGCAGCAACTCGGCTAGCATCCTCCCTCTAGGCAAGCACTAAATTTCTGGGCTTGCTCCAATATGTCTAGTTCGGTTGCCTTGTACAGTTTGCAATGTAGGTGTCTTTATATCTCACTCCGCTGTATGGTATCTTAGCCATTTCGTGCTTGTGAGTGATTTCTGCTCAGTGAGCCCAAATGCCACTCAAGTGCATATAGATAAATAAATAAATATTAGCTGATTTAACAGCTTCATTTGTATATCGTCGGAAGAGCCTTAATGGCTATCAGTGCAGCTTGCAGTTGGCAATAAAGGATTGCTCACTGAAGCATCGAACCCACGACCTCGGTCATGAAGTGTGAGCACCTTAACTCCTGGGCTATCACGGCCCAGTATGGCCACTGCAGAAGTTGTGGGTACTGATCTGCCTTGCCTATAAGAAGATAATAATAATAATACATTTGTATAGCACCCTCAGAGAACTTAATCTCTCTAGGCACTTTTACATATGCTGTAAAGCAGAGGTCGGCAAACTCTGGCCTTTAGGCCAGATCCGGCCTAGCTAGTGCTCCAGTCCGGCCTAGCGCCTCCTAGTTATTTATTGATGGATCCGGCCTAATTGAGTTGTCGTGGTTTCGTTCTGTTCATTGCTGCTGTTGCAGCTCAAGTTGTGGCCCCCCCCCCCCCCGTTAATTTTTAGAACTTGAAACAGAAGCGCCTGACCGGGAAGGGATGATATACATATACCTCTATTAATTGCCGTGCACTTCTGTGCCTTTTCTGCAACTGTTTGTTGGTCTTACCACGCCCACTCGGTCGGCCTGGCAGAGTGGGCGTGGTTTCTTTTGGCCGTAGTGTGCCTTCTTGACCTCCTGAAATGGCCTAGTAGTCCGAAAGGTTTGCCGACCCCTGTTGCAAAGGAAGCATAATCAAGTGGTTTGTGGTAGCATGCTCAATGTCAATAAGCATAACATGGTTAGAAGTGACATGCACAGGGTCAACAAATATGGTTAGTGGCAGCATGCACAGTGTCAGTGCACATAAACATTCAAAGGATGAATCACAAGGATCTGCTAAATGCTATGACAAGAAAATACATTTTTAGCTTCTTACTAAATGTCAAATCAGGCGATGCCCCGACACCAGTCGAGAGTGAGTTCCAGGCTTTAGGAGCATACAAACTAAAGGAAACGTTCTCCGAAGAATTTGAGGTATAGCTAAACAATTAGATTGAGAAAAGCGGGTGGTACGTAGCGTGGGGGGAATGTCTTATAGGTAGGTTGAAGCCAGTGAATGAAGGGACCTAAAAGTGAGTGACTGAACCTTGAAGTCTATGTGCTGCTTGATTAGGAGCCAGAGCTGGTCGGTGAGAAGTGATATGATGTGGCAACTTTGATGCTCACAACAGACAAGCCTAGCTGCAGAGTTGTGCGCTAACTGTAAGTGCCTGATTGCACAGGCCGGTAGACGAGCAAGCAGTGAGTCGAGACAGGATGTCACGAATGCATGGACCAATATAGATGTAGTATCCCTGTCTAAGCTAGCCCAAATTTTAGCAATCTTATGTAGCTGAAAGTAGATTCGACTGTGGGGCAGATCTCGTTGGCCAATGAACGGTCACTGGATTAGCTAATCCTGTGTCTACTGCTCAGCTAGCTGTCAGTCAAACATGTGCTCCGGTAGAAAGGAAGATGAGGTAAGCTGCTCTAAGTGGATTTCCGGTTTTGAGATCAGCCATGCTTCGTGCTTCTGTGTACTTTATCTGGCTCAACGTTGGCTGCCTGCTTTTTTGCTCTCGACTTCTGAAACTCACTGCTTACTGGCCTACCTGCATGTGCGATCAGGCGATTGCAGCTAGTGCAAAACTCTGCAGCTAGGCTTGTCTGTCGTGAGCGTTGCAATTGCCACATTACTCCACTTCTCGCCGACTTGCACTGGCTACCAGTCAAGCAACGGATTCACTTCAAGGTTTTGTCGCTCACTTTTAGGCCCCTTCATTCTATGGCTCCAGCCTATCTGTCAGATATACTCCCCCATCAGGCCAAGCATCGTACCACCCGCTTTTCGGAATCCAACAGTCTAGAAATACCTCGTACAAACCTTAAATCCTTTGGAGACCGTGCATTTAGTTCGTATGCTCCCAAAGCCTGGAACTGCCTCCCGACCTGCGTCAGAACATCCCCTGACCTGACCACATTTAAAAGGAACTTAAAAACGCACCTATTTAGGACAGCATTTAGTGAGTCCTTGTGATTCGTCCTTATGCGCTTATGCGTGCTGACACTGCATGCTGCCACTAACCACATTTGCATGCTGACCCTGTGCATGTCACCCCTAACCATGTTATTCATTTTGTTTGTTTTTCAAGCATGATTTTACTTACCATTCAATTGCATTTCACTTTGCAGCAAATTTAAAGCGCCTAGAAAGAGATTAAGTTTTCTGAGGGTGCTTTATCAAGTGCATTAGTATTATTATTATTATTATTTTGCACAGCAGGCCAAAGGCTGTGTCAAGGGATCACGAGATATCATCTAAAACATGCACGTAAATGACCCTGTCTGCTGTCGTCGTTAAGTAAAGGCGGCTAGATTGTTCTTAGGTGTGCTTCCATTTGTTGCACTTGAGCTTCCATGTCCACACAGATGCCTGTGCTACCTTCAGTTGCCTGAGACTCTGTCGGCTGACTGGTCTATCTGTATGCCACCTTGTAGAACAGGAACCGGTGCTCGAGGGCGCCGGTGACGCCACGGCTAGCAGCAGCAGCAGCGTCACTGTTGGCCTGACCGCCTCGCAGTTTGCCGACTTCATAGCGCAGGTCGTTACCGAGCACTACAAGCTAGTCAGCGCCGGCGTGCCCGAGGACTTCAGGCGCTACAAGGTGCTGTCAGGGCTGGTTATGACCGTGGACACTCAAGCCATCTCTTCGGCCGGAACCCGCGGCAGCGGCTTACCCTCTGTGACCGTCATTGCCATTGCCTCGGGAACGAAGTGCATTAGCGGCGGTCAGATAAGTGTAAACGGCGTCACGCTTAACGACATGCACGGAGAGATTCTTGTCGGCCGCTGCTTGAGAAGCTTTCTTCTGGGCCAGCTCGAGACCGTGCTGCAAGGCGAAACCCGTGGCGACAGCGTGTTGGTGACTGGGAGGAATGGCGAAGGCAGGTTTGCTTCCTAGATCGCTCTCCTGTCGACAAACCTCACGACCCGCCCCCTGCCGATGGGCGGCTCGATCGATGCCCTTATCCGTCTTATGTATCTCTACCCCTGCTCGGCCTCAGGACATGTGAGCTCTCAGCTTCTGCTGGCAGCTGCAAGGCCAGCACACAAGGTTTTGCTGGGACCTGAATGGCTTTAGGTATGTCTAGGGTCCTCGGTTTCTTTGTTGGTGGAAGTGACCGGTATGTCCTTCCCTCCCCCATCTTTGAGTCTCGGAATGCATTTATTTTAGTCAGCCACGTGATGAGATGCCAGGAACCTGGCAACTGTGTGCGTTATAGCTGAGGTTATAGCTGAAGAAAAAAGAGCAGTTGATCAAACAGCCTCATTTACGTAGCAACTGAAGAGCCTCTGCTGCTGCTTCTGTCACCCCACTCGCTCACACTAGGCAAGAAAGGGTTGCCTGCTGCCTGGCTCCAACCTTCGACTATGGTCATGAGGTGCTTCAGCATTCAAATCGTGTTGTAATAATAATAATAATAATACACGTGATAAAGCGCCCATAGAGAACTCAAATCTCTTTCTAGGCGCTTTACGTTTGCTGCAAAGGAAGTCAGCCTCGTCCTGAAAGCAGATTGTGGCTATGCCGTGAGGTCTTTGCTTGGTCGGCTGTGGTGCACTTCTGACCTTCGGAGCACTCTCTAGCTAGCCGGATAAATGTTGCCTTCAGGTAGACCGTATGCAGATGCTTGAGAGTATGTACTTCCGATAGTGTATCCCCTAATTGCATTACCTCTGTTACTGTACTGAAAATTGTTAAACAGATAATCTTTTTTGTGTGAAGTTCAATATCCTGCAATTGCACAATGCTGTAAATATATTGGTACGTCAACTGAGCGATGAACTGTATGCAATTAGGAACTTCCCACTGCTCCCCCCCCCCCAGCAAAGGGCTTCTGATGAAAAGGGGGGGTGGGTGGTTTGCTTACACGTGCCTCGAAGCCCATCAGGTTAATGCTGGCTTAAGTTCGGTTTGTGCTACCGATCTCTCTTTCTTTCTCTGATTTCTAATAAAAACTAAGTATTGTATAGCTCTCCAAGAACTAAAGCACTTTCCAGGCACTTGACGTTTGCTTACAATGGAGAAAGGAAGCAGATGATTGTGCTGGAGGTGTGACAAAAGTACCTTGCACATCGAGTGCATTCTAATGGCTTTTCTGTACTGATTACATCATCCAGAACCGAATGGTTGAAAGTAAAGTTCTTTGGGGTCGACAGAGTTGGCCTAATAGTTTGAACAAGGAGACCGTGCTTACTTATGCTGTGTAGGCCAACTCACCTTAGAGCAATTTTTAAATTTTTTTTCCAATCCACCAATTGCAAGTGCTGCCCTTTTAAGATGGATACCAAATAACAACTATCATGGCTGACTGGCCCCTCCAAATAAGGCACACACAGCTGGTTAGCAGGTTCTACTGTAGCCCTGTTACCGTCCTGTTTCTTTATCTTTGTATTAACATCTGCCGTGACTGGTGGTGCCAAAAACTTGTTTTCGATAAAAATATAATTCATTGATATAGCACCCCAAGAGAACTTAATTAGGTGCTTCACATATGCCTCGGGGCTCGAGCCCACGACCTCAGTCAAACCTTGGTCGGGGCGAGCACCTTAACCACTAGACCAAACCAGCTCGATGGGGGAGGCTTATTGAGGGCTATTTTGAGTTACCCACCTCATCCTCGTAGTCCGGTTGGGCGTGGGCTTCCGGGTCGAAGGCCTACTTGACAGTACCTAGAAGGATTGGAATGGTTAATTTTGTTGATATCGTGTTTTACATACTATCATGTTAGCTGTAACTGCCACTTATACAAACCAGGTGGCTTTCTCTCCACCTGACGGAGTGGCAGGTATCCAACGTATGGGCCGAGTCAGCTCGTGTAAACGCTCGACATATTCAATTCGAGGGGGGCTCAGAGATCAGCCAACAGTCCTTGCAAATCCAACTCCACTCGATTGTGTTTGGCTGCCTCGTCTTAGTGAAGTTTCGCTCGCACGTGCCTGCCGAGCACTTGTGCTTCCTCTTGTGTCAGCTGGATTGCCTCCCTGCGTGTGCATGTGTGCGTGCTCGTGTCCGTGTGCCTTCGCCTGTCCCTGTGTGTGAATGTGCCCGCTCGAACAGCTGTGTGTAGTATCTCTGTGCGTGTGTCTATGTGTGTATCTTTGTATGTGTCTCTCTGTGCCCGTGTCTATGCCTGTGTATGCATGTGTATGTGTGCCTGTGTGTCTGCACCTGTGTGTTTATATTGTAATGTTTGGGTACACCTCTCGTCAGTAGCAACCTTTCTTATTTGCTGTAGGCTATCGACTGGCAGATGGCGTCAGATTTCATCTCTACATCAGCTCTGCACCATGTGGCGATGCACGAATATTCTCGCCTCGCGAGAGCAGCAACGAGCTGCCCGACGGGCATCCGATGCGCACGTCGCGTGGTCTCCTACGCACTAAGATCGAGGTGGGCGAGGGCACCATACCCGCGTGTTCGGCCGACTGCACGACGCAGACGTGGGATGGCCTTCTGGCCGGAGAGCGCCTCCTTACGATGTCTTGCAGCGACAAGCTGGCACGCTGGAATGTGCTCGGCATGCAAGGTATGTCGGCACGACGACGACGACGCCGCCGGCTTTTGGTTGCCCTCATCCGTCGGTCAGGCGGCCGATAGTTCGTCGGCTTGCTGCTGCAGCTACCGAGCCCCACTCCCAGGCTGCACGTGACCATCCCAGTCAGCGTTGGAGGCGGCTTGCGTTGCCAGCCCTTCAGACCTGTGCACCCGTGTTGTGTTGTAGGAGCGCTGCTGAGTCACTTCATCGAACCGGTTTATCTGAGCAGCATCACAATCGGCAGTCTGTATCAGCGTGCTCACGTGAGACGCGCCCTGTTCGGTCGACTGGATGGCATTGCATCCGCGGACGGCGCGAGCACACTGGAAGTCGCCCTCCCGGCACTCTACCGCCTCAACCGGCCGCAGTTGATGGGCTGCGCCAGTGGCGGGCAGGAGAGAATGGCCAGCAGGACCCCTGGCTACAGTGTCGTATCGTGCTTTGCTCCCGCCTACGCTGCCTCAGTCGCTGCTGAGGGGCCCTCCGACGCCGGCCCGGAGGTTATCCAGGCGTCCACTGGGAAAACCCCAGAACAGAAGCCATCCGGCGTGTGCAAACGTGCCCTATACCGGCGGTTCGCGCGCGTCGCGCAGCTGGCGCAAACTGCCGGCCGCTTGCCTTCCACGCTGCCGCCGCTCGGGCCTCACACGCTGTACTCGGATGCCAAGCTGTGCAGCAGCGACTACCAGACGGCTAAGACGGCCCTGTACGGAGCGCTCGCCAGGGCTGGCCTCGGATCGTGGGTCGAAAAACCGCTCGAGCTCGACCAGTTCCCCTCGGCTGACTCAGCCTCATCCACTGCCATGTCAGCCTAGTCTTCGTGCGAGCAGGCATGTGTCGTGTCTCGGGTGGGGGGTAGGTAGGGTAAGGGGCCACACTGTCGGTAGCCTGCCACCCTGTGTAAATCGTATTTGGTCACCTCCCTCGACCTTGTCGATCGATGGTGTTACTACTGCCTGGGCCGCGAACGACCGAGTTCCCTGCGCCGTTTGTGTGCAACTTGCTCTTGTATGTTGCGCTGTCTGACCAGCACTCGAAGATGCTGCCACTTATGTACGCAGTATTGCATCGACTTTGCACGCAGTGCCTCACAATGTATCGTCGCTACTGGTGAACTTGTGTAAAGCGAGTTTAGCACGAATGCACTTTTGGTGAGCTTCGAGTTGAACTCTTGTTGTCCTTTCTCGAGTCGTGCAGGACCTCGTCATTGTTTGCTAAGACTGACCGCCCTCACTCGGCTCACCTTTGAGCAGGTTGGACACAGCCTAGGCTATTTGGACAGGATTCTGATGTCGCTACATCCCCTGACTTGACAGCATTTAATAAGAAGCTAACAACTCACCCATTTCTCACAGTGCTTGCTCCTTCTTTGTGAATTGTTTGCTTAGGCTTGCTGAAATCGTGCATGCTATCACTAAGGAGTTGACAACGTGCAAGAAAATCCTCGCAGTATGGCCGCCACTGCTGTGGCTGTAAATTCGTTCGGGTTATAAGAGGGTGTTCTACAAGGTCAGGCATGCCAAAGTTATGTGGGGCATGGGAAAATATTTATTGACAGCCCAATAGCAAACGCATATGTTGCTGGTATGTATGTACTTGGTGCGACATCGTTCCCCATGGTTCTTTACAGCCTCCCTTGTGTGGCCAGAATAGAGGCCACTGGCATGTGCGTTGTCTCTTCTGCTTTAGCAAATTCCACTCAGTCTGAGTGTTACTGAAAGCCAAAGCTGCAGAAACTTGTTGCACTCAGCTACTAGCATGGGCCAAACACGCCAGCTTAAGTCATCTATCGATGCCGCTGCATAGTGGTTCAATGGGGTTCAAATCAGGCTTGTAGCAGGGCCACTGCACCAGCACCAAAGAAGGAATTGTCATATATACAAAAGTTTTCATTTGGTCAAGCAGGTTTGATTTCAAAGCTCAAATACTTGCTTGGGGTTGTTACATTGGCAGCAAGATAACGAACCTAAGCAAACTGCCAGGCAAGTGAAGTACTTTTTAGTGAATTCTTGTTTGGTGCTGGTGTAGTGGCTCAGTTAGTCAGTCGCCTGATTTGAACCCTTTACCACTATCATGGTGTGATATTGACCGGCAGCTGAGACCAGCCGGATGTTTGGGCTACACCAGTAGCCGACTTTTTCTGTAAGACTTAAGCTCAATGGAATCTGCCATAGAAGAAGAGAGAATGCAGAAGCCGGCGGCCTTTATTCTGGGTCCAAGAGGGGATTTTATAAAGATTCGTGGTGGGACAACGTCAGGCCAAATGCATACACACCAATAGCATGTTTTTTGGGCTGTTAATAAATATTTTGACATGCTTTGCATAACTTTGGTATGTCTGGCTTTGTAGAAAACCCTCTTATTACCGAACGAATTTAAAGCCACGGGAGCAATGGCCATGCTATGAGGATTTTTTTTACACCTGTGTGTATATGAAGATCCTAGTAAGAGATTTAGTTTCCTTAGGGTGCTACGCACATTTATTTTCTTACCCTATGTATTACTAGTAAGCTATTTCTGCTGAACGAGATGTGAATGACACCTTGCCTATCTTATACCACCAGCCTTGATACCTTTCTTACACCACCCAGCCATTTTTCCAGTCCTCGCGTGGTGACAAATTGTTCGGGAAGGAGTTGGTGCTGTCTTTATTTCTGCCTCTCTTGGCTGTTAAGGATCTTAAATATGTATAGATATTCGTTTGAACCAGCTGCTGTCGACTCAGTAAAGACTTGTCTTATCCGATACCGCCTTGCCGAGGCTGAGTCTGCTAACTTTCACACTCACTCGTCTCACTTTCACGTCACTTTTGAGCACTTCGGTCACGGCCTACTTCAGCTAGCTGCCAACACCAGTAAGGCAATAGCAGTGCTGGTCATGTGACCATCTGCATAGCTTGCTCATGACGTTTCTGCTCGTTCGTAGACGTGAATGAAGTGTATCTTGCTTCTTTTCTCCATCCAGTGGAAGCTGCCAACACGACTACGATCGATTTGGCTCGTTACCTGCAGGTGAGCCATGGAAATCTTATCCGCCGTCACAGCGAACGTCTCAGCCCATAATCTAGACGTTCGTTTGTCCTTGAAATACATTCCTCGTGCAACTCGACGTGTTGGGACTTCTTTCGCTTCGTGCTACTAGACAAATGAGCTCGAGCTTCTTGGATTCAGCTTCTTAACGACTGCTGCTGCTACACATCGCTTCCCAAAGCTGGCCTCTATATTTATGGTGAGCCCGACATGACTCGAACAACCTTCTGATGACCCCCACTGTCTCTCACGGTTGTGATGCACCGACCCCATTCCGGCAGCCTGACTTCTTGTAAGGAAGACTTTTTGGGCTTCTTAACAAAAACCTTCCTACGTGAAAGACCGGTATGAATTGGTAAAGAACGATTTTAGCATTTGCTTTGTGACCTTCGTCAGAGTCGAGTGAGCTCATTCCTTATCAACTTTTTACAAAAGCTGGACGGCTGTCTTGGAAAGCATTTGGTCATGGGTGTCAAGTCAATTTCGTCAAGCTAGCCAAGAGTTAAACCAAAACACCCAGCATAGAGAACGTTAAATCTGCCGTTGGAGTAGTAATCCCCGTCACACGATATAATAATGGCCTGCAAGGATTATTGTAGGTTGTACCTATCCATCTTAGCCAGTGCCAAGTCTAGCTTCTTTCTATAAGAGCATAGTGCAAACAGGGGTGCACAATCCAAAAATATGGAGATCTACCAGCAACCATCCCAAGTCAGCGCATCTTACCTAGCGACTCTTACGATAATCTAGTTGATCGTTGTTCCAGTTTCTTTGTCAATGAGGTTGACAAAATCAGAGGTCAATTCCCAAAATAGAATCTTCCCTCAAGTATTCATCCCGCTTACCCTGCTCTTCCTCAATGTCCAACTTCAAGCCTGTCCCTAATCTCCCAGTCTAAGAAGACTACTAACCCCCTTGAACCCATACTAGGCGACCTCCTTGTGCGATGCCTCGATTTAATGTTGCCCTGCATAACTAACATTCTAAATCTGTCATGTAATGTAATGTATATCTGTCTGTAACTCCACAAAGTCATAAAGACTATGTGGGTGTTACGCAGGAGAGTTTTGTTTAGCCTGAGGTTATGTTTCAGCATTTTTCAAATAAGCTGTTGTCCGGCCACTCATTAGGAATTAAGAAGCCGACATTAGAACAAGGAACTTGAGCAACTTCTGCACGGTCCTCCTACTGCCGTTCCCTTTGAAGACACTGAAACGAGTAGTGGCAGACCATTAAAACTGTTAAATCCAAACTGCGAGCCTAGCAAGTAAGTTCCAGTCAGTTTTCAAGCAAATCACTCCACAGACTCAGCACTACTGCAGGTATCTAGCAACTTGCTCGGAAATGCTGGCTTAAGGAGAGTCTCTTTGCTAGTTCTGCTGGATCTCAGGGATCCGCTTTAGATCTATTGCAAGTGACATCTGAGGCTCGAACACGACGGCCACATGATCCGGCCCAATCTACATATCCGAGATGGCCACACGGATATATTTCCATGAAAAATTCCAGGTCTTATGATACAGCTTTAACACTCCTGCCTCGATCCTTGTATCTTCTGAGTTTTGGCCATTAACAGCCATCAACCGGCCATAAGCTGTCCACATCAAGATTAGCATGGCTATAAATATTAATGGGCCATAAACCGGCCACAAGGTCCACTCCTGTATCAGGGTATACACTCCCTCTTGCCGAAATAATCCTCAAGCACAATCTAGGGTTTCATTGTTATGCAGATGACACCTAGCTGTACTTGTGCGTTAATCCTCCTCAGCATACTGCGATGCCTTCCAGCATCTCAAACTCAGCTCCTTAGCAATATGCATTGATAAAATTCGCACTTGGATGACAGCAACATTGCTAAAATCGAATGACGACAAAACCGATTTACTAATTATGGGCAAACTTGGCGTTACTCGGAATCTGAAAAGCCCCACTGTCCAAATCTGCTCTACCAGCATATCTCGTGTAGCTTCTGCACACGAAATCCGAGTGTTCTCTTCTAAAGTGACTTGCCACTAGATGAAAGCATCAGTTCTTCAGTCAAATCTGCTTTCTTTCACCTGCGTAGCATTGCCAAAATTTTAGCTTGCTTGGATAAGGTCAATACAGCAAAGCTGGCCAAAGGAATTGGTGACAAACCAACAAGACTTTTGTGGCTCACAACTTGTAGGTCTTCCTACCCATGCAATAGCATGCTTAAACTTGGTGCATACTGCTCCGGCTTAGCTTATTTGTCGTAAACTTCCACATTACACTTCTGCTCACCAGTCTGCAGTGGCTCCCTATTAAGCGTCGAACCGACTTCAAAATCCTGTCACTCACCTTAAGGCCGAGCTGGTTTGGTCCAGCAGCCTGCCCCGACCAAGGTCTGGCTGAGGTCGTTGACTCAAGCCCCGAGGCATATGTGAAGCGCCTGAATAGAGATTAAGTTCTCTTAGGGCGCTATACAAATGAATTATGTTTAGGTCCATCCATTCTCTTGCTCTGGCCTACATATCTAAATTAGTTTCACTATAAATCTGCTGTCGCCCTGTAAATCAGCAGAAGAGCTTTAAAGGCTATCATCACCATTTGAGGTGGCAGTAAAGGATCGCCCAGCGCAGGATTCGAACCCACGACCTCGGAACCAAAGTCGTGAAAAGCGCTACTGTATCTAGTGTGCCATCACGGCTTACAAGCTCTGGCCTATTGCTTGTGCCCCTCAGTTCAAATCTCCTGTTGCTCCACTCACTCTTCTGACTATGGTCGATTGCTTGTGCTCCTTATTAACTTGAAATCCCTCTGAGACCGTGCATTCAATTACTATGCTCCCAAAGCTTGAAACTCGATACCGATCGACATCACGCCAACTCTTGATTTGACAACTTTCAAAAGGAAGCTGAAAACCTACCTGCACCCCACCGCCTTTGCTCTGTCCAAATAAATTGCGCCCTTACTTTGTTGGGGCATAAGAAAAGTACCTCCTGACTAAGGGTTGTGCTTATGCGTGCTGACACTGTGCATGCTGCCACTAACCACATTTGCATGCTGACCCTGTGCATGTCACCCCTAACCATATTATTCATTTCGTTTGTTTTTCAAGCATGATTTTACTTACCATTCAATTGCATTTCACTTTACAGCAAATGTAAAGCGCCTAGAGAGAGATTGAGTTCTCTGAGGACGCTTTATCAAGTGAATTATTATTATTATTAGCAGGGATATGCTTTGCGCCCAGTGGACCCGTCTTTCTTCCTCAGTGCTTTGCCTACCTATGCCTGATTGATTGAGTGTTACTAGCCAGGGTTCCAACTGTCAAGCAGTTGTGTGAGTCTTTTGTGTGCCTTTCCACACTTGTCTTATCATCAATCATCAATATATCATTAGCCTCAGGTCATGTCCTAGCACCTCTCAAAAAGGCTGTAGTCAGGCCACTACTAAAGAAAGCAACACTTGACCAAGAGAACTTGAGCGACTTCCACACAGTCTCCCTTCTACCGTTCCTATCAAAGACACTAGAACGAGTCGTGGTAGACCAGCTGAACTCGTATATCGAAACTTCGAAACTTCGAACCTTGCTAGTCAGTTCCAGTCTGGTTTTAGAGCTAATCACTCCATCGAGTCAGCATTCCTTCGGGTGTATAACGACCTACTTAGGAATACAGACATGGGTAGAGTGTCTCTGCTTGATTTGCTCGATCTTTCGACAGCTTTTGATAGTATTGATCACCTAGTCCTTCTTGAGCACCTGTCATCTCGCTTGGGTATTACTGGCACTGCATTGCAATGGCTCAGGTCCTATCTCAATGGGATACTCCAGAGTATGTATGTGAATGGACAAAGATCATTCGAGGAACCTCTGAAATATCGTGTATCTCAGGGTTCCGTCATAGGTCCGGTTCTTTTCACGGTTTATACTATTCCTCTAGCCAACGTGATTGCCAAGCACAATCTAGGCTTTCACTTCTATGTAGATGGCACTCCGTTGTACCTTTGCTTTGATCCCTCTCAGCCCTTCACCATGTCGAATTCTCTCAACTCCCTTGCTACATGTATTAATGACATCCACACTTGAATGGCAGCAAATTTCTTAAATTGAATGAGAATAAAACCAACTTACTAGTTATGGGCAAACAAAGTGTGATTCAGAAATTGGAAAGACTAACGCTCAAAATCGGCTCTGCCAGTATATCTCCTGTTGAATCTGCACGAAATGTAGGTGTCATGTTCTAAAGTGGCCTTTCATTAGACGACCATATCAGCTCCAAAATCAAGTCTGCCTACTTTCAGCTACATAACATTGCTAAAATTCGGGCTTGTTTAGACAAGGATACCACACGTAAGTTGGTCCATGTATTTGTGGCAGTCTTGACTTCTGTAACTCACTGCTTGCTGGTCTACCGGCCTATGCAATCAGGCGCTTACAGCTGGTGCAAAACTCTGCAGCTAGGCTTGTCTGTCGTGAGCATCACAGTTGCCACATCACACCACTTTTCGCCGACCTGCACTGGCTACCAGTCAAGCAACGGATCAACTTCTAGGTTTTGTCGCTCACTTTTAGGTCACTCCATTCTTTAGCTCCAGCCTACCTATCAGATTTACTGCCCCATCAGGCTAAGCATCGTACCACCTGCTTTTCGAAATCCAACTGTTTACCTATACCGCGTACAAACCTCAAATCCTTTGGAGACCGTGCCATTAGTTAGTATGCTAAAAAGCCTGGAACTCACTCCCGACTTCCGTCACGACATCCTCCTGACTTGACCACGTGTAAAAAGAAACTAAAATCGCGACCATTTAGTGGATCCATGTGATTCGTCCTTTACATGCCCATGTGTGCTGGCACTGTGCATGCTGCCCACTAACCATATTTGCTGACCCTGTGCATGTCACCCCTAACCATGTTATTCTTGTTGTCATTGAGCATGCTACCACTAACCATTCGATCGTGCTTCCTTTGCAGCAAATGTAAAGTGCCTAGAAAGAGACTGAGTTCTCCGAGCCAGATATATCAAATGTATCATTATTATTATTATTTTAACATAATAGTTGTGTGCTTTGCATGCTTGTCTGAGCACGCTAACTATGTGCTTGTGCTGAGATGACTTTCAATTGGTCAATTGATACAGGTCGAAATAGGTACCCTGACCTGCAATTCAAGCCCCGATTTGGCTTGGCTCCTTCATACCTAGCTGAGCTTCTCCATCAAGTTCAGCCACTGTGTGCCCTCAGGTCTTCCCAAGACGACAAATTAGCTATATGTTTCTTCCACTTAAGCCTTTTGGCAACAGCTCAGCCGAACCTTGACCGGACGGAATTTAATTCCGCATATGCAGCAGCATCTATCCTGCCGACTCTGGAAAGTCACTTGAAATCGATGTGCTGCTGTGCTACCTCTTTCTTGATTAGCGTTTATGTACACGGTATAAGCTTTTTTCGCGACATTACGGTGTACATTGTTGGCTGCTCATCTTGCAACATTAGTGATGGTGTCCAGTATCTTCAAAAACGAAGCTAACAAGAATGAAAGATGGCAGCTCGTTTAGCCACCGAAGCATTCACAGGTTATCAGGAACTATGTCTTCCACACCCACTGCTTTAGTATGAAAGAGCTTGACACAAGATAGATTATGACTTGTTCGACCAGCTACTACTGTTAGCTCCAACAGCTCCACACCGTAAATGTTGTTCGGCCCAAGAGCCACAGGAAATCCCGGGTATGCAGAATCACATGAGATAGGGGACCGGCAAGCTTTTAGGGTAAGCAATCTGTCTTCCAGCTTGCCCTCGAGACTTAATTACACCTGCCACAAGCACATTGCCCTGGTTTGGCCCTGGAGGTAAGGTGCTCACTTTTAACGATCGAGGTCGTAGGCTCAAGCCTTGTGGCATATGTAAAGCTCTCGTGTAGACATTTAGCTCTCTAAGGGGGCTATACAAATGAACTATATTTTTTAGATTTACATGTAATATGGCTAGAGTTGGTGGCTTTCCCCTCTTAAATGGGGATACCATTGTGAGACAATCGTCAAGACTTCGTAATTTGGGTGTGTCTTTTATGACGACCCGGCAACATGCACACAAGTTTTGCAGTGGGCTCCATGTGATTTCTGTAAGTCTCTTTGCTAATTCTGCTGGATCTCTCAGAAGCGTTTGATGTTATTTATCACAGGAGTCTTTCATGAGCGCCTATTATCTCACTTTTGCACCACTGCACAGCCGCCAGTGCTGCACTGATTTAGGTCCTACGTCAGTAAGAGATTTCAGAGCATTGATGTCAACGGGCGACTGCCATCCGAGGAGCCTTTAAGCTCTCTCTCTCTCTCTCTCTCGTCTCTCTCTCTCTCTCTCTCTCTTTGTGCGTGTGTGTGTGTGTGTGTGCGTGCGTGCGTGCGTGCGTGCGTGCGTGCGTGTGTGTGTGTGTGTGTGTGTGTGTGTGTGTGTGTGTGTGTGTGTGTGTGTGTGAGGATCTGTGTCTCGTATCCGGGGATCTGTGTCTCGTACAGTTCTTTGCAGAATATATAATGTCCCTCAAGCCGTTGGATCGTTCAACTTTAACCCTACTGGGGCTTCGCTCGTTAAATAGTCAGGGCTATACGTACCCCTCCTCTGCCCAACCTAAAACTAATGTCTACGTGCAGGCAATCAAAGCTAGTCTGCTACGCCATAAATTAACCTGCCATAACGCTAAACTATTTAGCCGACTAACCGTTTATCTGCACAAACGTAAAAACCCTAAAGCTGCCAAAGTGGCAGCTTTAGGGTTTTTACATAATTTTAATTAAGCATAAACCTTTGACCATAAATGTGATTTGCCACCCATAAGGATAGCCCTAAATCTAAAACATAAACTATCCACCTCCACCTGAAGCATAAACATGCCAAACCGATTCTCTGCCATAAAAACCAAGCAACGACTCATCTAAAAAGCCCTACCACGAGGCGATACTCTATACTATGGAGTGCTATAGCAATCAGTCACAGTGCTAATTTGACACATACAGCAGTCGCTCGTCTACAGGAAAGAGGACAGGTCGCTGGCCCTCTTCTCTAGGCTAGCCGAGCCCATTTTGACGGCGTGGTTTTCAGATATCTGAGTAGCATAGAGCTGGGTTTGCCCGTAACTAGGAAGTATGTTCCCAATGGTGTCACTCAATGTGAGAAAGTGTTACATCATTTAAGCGGTAATGTCGGCAAAACATGCAGCAAGGAGGTCAAGGGTTCTTCAATTCCCCGAAATTATGAACTGCTGGCGGGACAGCTGATCTGAGAAACAGTGAACTTTGAGCTTGGCCGCTGACTTTGAACTGAGAGCCGGTTAAGAAATAGCCGCGATAAGCCTAGGCTTATGAGCCAGGCGATCTACGATAATTCGAGGACGAGATTAATTCATGACTTAAGACCGGGTCACTATTTAAGCCAAGAGCCTGACCACCCGCTTGGAGCTTCGGGTTGTCGGTCGGTGAATCGGAGCGCTGAGCCTGAGCTGCAGTTAGCTTGTGAACGAATCTGTAGGAGGTCGCCCGCTGTCTCGGCCGCAATATACTGGCAGTTCTTTGTGTTTTTTTCTAATATAGTTAGCGCTGCATGCAGGATATCGAGTGCTGTTTCTTTACTGCCGGCGTATTGCGAGCTTCAGGTCTCTACGCAATAATAATGATAAATAATAAATATCAGCTGATTTGACAGCCTCATTTGTGTAGCGGCAGAAGAGCATTGGCTGGTATCACGACCACTTGCAGTTGGTAATACAGGATTGCCCACAGCAGGATTCGAACCCACGACCTCGCTGTTGAAGCAGGAACACCATACTTGACATAGCATGTGTAGCGCCAAAGGCTCGGCGGAGGAGGCGTAACCTGCCGCTCACAAAGTGGTGTAGTATTCCGTCGAACGCGATTCGGTTCGCACCTACGCGAAATAAGAGGTGGCCGCTCGAAGGGGCGTTTCTAATGCCAACTTACTTACCGTTACTTGGGGAGTGGGGGTCGCGAGTCCGCTGCGCGAATTGGAAAGAGACACTCAAACCGGGGATTTTACTGAGCTTTATTCACAAGCTCACAAGTCTGTAACCGCGCATAAGTTCGTTGCCCGGTTCTCTACTGGTGGACGGTGTAATGCAGCAGCGCTGCAGAGCGGTTAAAACAAAAGCGGCCACAACTGGGTGCCGAAAACAGTTTATGGTGGGCCTGTTAGTAATGGTTTCGCGCCGGCGCAAGCCCTTTAAGCGGCGCGCACTGGACCGACGGAATTAACTGTAACTGCGCTAACTCCCGAAGAACGAGTATATTTAAAAAGCTACCCTACTCGTTACGAGGTCCGCACCGGACGAACGGAGTTAACTGCGAGAGAACTCCCGAAGCCAGACTACACTAAGCTACCCTTCGCCAGCGTCACTAGCGATGGTCCCGACCCCGAAGGCGGACCGCTACAGCACCCCAAGATATGAGCAGCTAACTGAGTAGCCGACAGAACACAACCGCGCATCCTAAGCTGCACTTAGCTGTTCGTCACCATAGGTTCGACTCTCTCTCTCTCTCTCTCTCTCTCTCTCTCTCTCGTCTCTCTCTCGTCTCTCTCTTTCTCTCGTCGTCTCTCTCTCTCTCGTCTCTTAATCTCGTCTCTCTCTCTCTCTCTCTCTCTCTCTCTCTCTCTCTCTCTCTCTCTCTCGTCTCTCTCTCTCTCCTCTCTCTCGTGCACGCGCGCGCGCGCACATAAAACGCAAACACAAAATGCGAGCCACGGGCGCTATGCTACCGTATTCGGCGGAGTCCACCGAATCCTCCCGGCGCCGCCTCGATGCTGGCGAACAGCACACCCATTGTACACAAACGTAGCATAACACAACAGCCCTACCCTTATATAATTCGCCGGGGCAATGGGGTTGACAAGCCAGCCGATATCAACCACCTCACGATTCTACTACGACCGCTGCGTCCTCTTGCTCACAGCTTGAGAACGCGGGTGTTCTTCATCCATCTCTCTCGTTCTCACGGCAACGGTCTATCATGACCGCTGCGTCCTAGAGAACGCATGTGCTTTTCAGCCACCTTTCTCGCACTCACGGAAACCCGTCCAGCAATCTAGGACGGCTGGCGGCGTCAGCGACCTTGGGCAAGCGTGGCGCTATTCTTGAATTGCTAACCGGGACTATAGGGTTGACAGGCCAGCAGCCGATATAAATCACCCCATGATCCTACTACGACGGCTGCGTCCTCTCGCTCGACGCTCTAGGACAGAAGTGTTTCCGTCTGAGCAGTTCTAGTGCGCCCTAAAATTGAGCCAGGCCGGCGCTGTGCTACACGTGCGTTGTGTCGCTACCCGAACTAGAGAGTGTCGAGAAGTTAAAACAAACAGTTTGACTTGCTGGATGGCATGAAGAAGCACAGATCCAGCTGGGCGTTATCTTCATAACAATGAAAGCCTTAATTGTGCTTGGCGATTGCACCGGCAAGAGGGAGAGTATCGGGTGTGAAAAGAAGGGTAATGTTGGTCGTCCCCTGGCGGCGTTTTCCGTGAAACTAATATATCTCGGAGAACTTAGCCATTCTGCTCGGAAAGAACGGAGCATGGGGCAACCTGAGGCGATGAATGAACTGATGCGGCCTCGACAGTGGCGTCCAAGAAGAACGGCGAACTTTCTTTGAGCCGATGTTAACGACCGATCCTACCTTTACGGATATCTATGGTGCCGCCGGAAGACTCGCAGACATGCTGCAGTATCGGGCACCCCGGCGAATCCACGTGGTAGAGAATCGCTGTTATTGGTCAGCGCGTGGAGGCGGGGTGGACGTCTTTGCCGCTTTGGCGACAACCACTACCATCGTGGCCGCAGCTTGAGTTTCCACGAAGAGTACCCGAACGCTTCGCGGAAAGTCGTTACGCAGAGGGTAAGAAAATGCGCGGCGAACTCGGTGCGGGGCGTTCAAGCCTTGCAAGTTTCGGTTGTCATCTCGCCCCTTCACGATCGTGTCCCTCGACATTGCTGCCGCGGCGTCTCGTGGTCGTGCTGTTCTGGCCTCAGACGTCTTGAGCCCGGAGTTTATTTCACTGTTAAAGTGGCGAGCGGACGTTTAGCTTTCGGCTTACTGGCGCTGAAAATGTTTCTCCCTCTGCATGTCAATCCCCGAGCCTCCCTGCCGTTGGTGCTTCAGCGCCAAGCGTCTCTACTGGATCTCGGGGTGTCTCGCCTCTCCCCGCATACATCTGTGCCCCGATCAGTCCTGCGCCTGCTCGCGCTTGAACCCGAGCCGCTTGGCGTCCATTTAAATGTACGCGCTGGTAAGTTTCGGGCCGATAGCGCTGCCCCGCTTCCCCCTCTCCCCCACTCTTTCCCCCTTGCTGCACCCTTGCCCCCCCCCCCCCGCGAGCCCTCTCACCTCAGACTCGCATTGCGGTAGCCTATGGCTAGATTTTGCGGGCGGGAAACGCCATTGCCTTTGAGCAGCGGGCGTGCGGTTTTACTAGATCGGTAGGTGGCCCGACCGCATTGCCTCTTGGGAATAACCTAACTGCTGTTCGAGTGGTTAAGCCCCCCCCCCCTCCCTCACCCTAGTTCCAGTACGATCGCTAGATTACGCTCGAAACCTGTAGGCGAGGCGATCTACATGGGTAGCTCCCTCCAGCTCACTCTCGGGCATTCGAGAATCGGCTTAGCCTTTTGCACACCGATGGTGCCCCAACGGACGAAGGATTACCGTGGGACCGTGCACGTGACAGAGCGTTTACTGAAGGATGCTGCAGGCCGTTGCCAGCAAAAAACTGCGTGAGATGTTTACTGATAATGAGGCTGGGACTTGAGTTTGAGTACCAGTCTTCCAGACAGAAGAAAGCCTATAGCTGTTGTCGCATGGATGGTTAATTTTATTTTTTCCATTAGAAGCTTTAGACTCTGCTGATAGTTGTGAAATCCTGCAGCTAGGATCTACCGGCCTGTGCAGTCAGGCACTTACAGCTGGTGCAAAACTCTGCAGCTAGGCTTGTCTGTCGTGAGCATCACAGTTGCCACATCACACCACTTCTTGCCGACCTACACTGGCTACCAGTCATGCAACGCATCGACTTCAAGGTTTTGTCACTCACTTTTAGGTCCCTTCATTCTTTGGCTCCAGCCTATCTATCAGATCTGCTTTCCCACCAGGCAAAGCGTCGTACCACTCGCTTTTCGGAATCTAACTGTTTACCCATACTTCGTTCAAATCACAAATCCTTTGGAGACCGTGCCTATAGTTCGTGTGCTCCCAAAACCTGGAACTCACTCCCGACTTGCGTCGCATCTCCTGACTTGACCACATTAAAAAAGAAACCAAAAACGCATATATTTATGATGCATTTAGTGGGTCCCTGTGATTCGTCCTTTGTGTGGTTATGCGTGCTAACACTGTGCATGCTGCCACTAACCACATTTGTTTGCATGCTGACCATATGCATGTCACCCCGAACCATGTTATTCATGTTGTTTATCAAGCATGAAATTTCCACTCACCATTCAATCGTGTTTTGTTTGCAGCAAATGTAAAGTGCCTAGAAAGACATCGAGCTCTCTGAGGGTGCTTTATCAAGTGTATTCTTATATTATTATTATTACTAACCATTCAATCGTGTTTTGTTTGCAGCAAATCTAAAGTGCTTAGAGAGAGATTGAGTTATCTGATGGCACTTATCAAGTGTATTATTATCATTAGTACCTTTTATTTCTATGCCAATGGCATCCAGCTCAGCCAATCTTTCGACCCTTCTTAACCTTGCATCCCATCCAACTCGGAGGAACGTCAGCATCGATTAGGAAGAAAGTTGAAAGTGTAAATGCAGCATTAGGTGATCTTATCATCGTTAGGCTTCAGGAAGTTGGTGTCCATCCAAGCGTTTGCAGATGTCTCTGATGCAGGCAGCAAGGGGAGTTTTTTACACTTTTAATTGAGGTGTTTACACAACCGACACAGGAAAAATGGGTGGCCGACTTAATCCCGCCAACAACCCTGTGCTCTAATGCAAGAGGCAGGATAAGATAAAGGATTTTCTGGGAAGCCACCAGACCTGCACCCGCAGAACTTCAGTTTGCCACTGCAGTCATCATTGCAGGTTAGTATGTGAATAGGGAAAAAAAAAGGAAGGTATATGTGCCACAACACACCACTATCGATCATTTGGTAATGCTTTCTATGCAGCATCTGTAAAGGCCTAGAAAGAGATTCAGTTTTCTGAGGTTGCTATCCAAATGTATTATTATATTATTATTAGTATTACATCTGTGTGAGCTTCATCGGCCCTCTATCAAGCATCGAGTCGATATCAAGATCCTCTGTCTGACTTTTAAGTCTCTTCATTCGTTTGCACCAACCTACCGATCCGACCTCCTTGCTCTGCCAATGCACATGTCCCTTCCACTAAATTGAAATCTTATGGTGATCGAGCCCTGAGCTCATATATACCGAGAGTCTAGAATCTGCTTCGAGCTACGGTCACTGCTTGTAATGGCCTTACATTATTTAAGTCTCAGTTAAAGTCGATTCAGCTGGCTTTCCCTGCACCCCAGTAAACTTATCTTGTTTTTTTTTACTGTGTCCTTTGCTTGCTTACCTGTGCCTCATGATTCAGTGCATGTTACTGGCCAGCGGTCCTACTAACTGATACCCTGAGTATCTACGGGTTTGCTTTTGCAGGCTTCTCTAAGCACGATTCTTATGTGCTTTTGCATGCTTGTTAAAGCTCGATACCGTACATGTCACTGACGCTCGGTTATTTATTCTCATTAGAGTAGTAAAGCATCTGGGTAGAGATTTAGTTCTCTTCTGCTGATGAATGGGTGCATTCACTTCTGAATTACCCATTCTGATGCCAGGCCTTCTCTCTCCCTTCTTCCTCCCCTGTCGAATCATCTACTACAGCTGCCGAATTGTTGCCCCCACAAGGCCGAATCGTCCCTGCTGCTGCTGCTGCCCTTTCCTTCTTACCCTGTCGGTGCCAAGTGTCTGTCCCTAGGCCTGACAGTTTGCTGGATAGCTGAATCGGCCACCTTAATGACTGAAGCATCTGGTGGTCATGGTCGGCATGGGACTGTTCTCTGAAGGGAAGGTGGCAAACAGTAATATGGCCGAGTGTGGCTACCGGAACTAACTGCCACTATCGACCGAGCCTACGATCAATGTGTGAGCTAGCAATGCTCCCACAGCATATGGCTCTGACCCTCAGATCTGAGGTCAGCAATCTGGACAGTTGAACCTAGTCGAGCTGGTATGGCCTAGTGGTTCAGGTGTGCACCCCGACCAAGGTCAATATGAATGTATTTCATGGCCGAGGTCACAGGCTTGAGCACATATGGCATATGCAAAGTGCGTGAATAGAGATCAAGTTCTCTTAGGGGGATATATAAATGAATTATGACAAATATTACTACTACTGTGCTATGTTGTGTTACTGTGGCTCAGGCGGCCGAGGCAGATCTTGGGGAGTCTCACGGAGGCAGCAGCTGAGACGTGGTCGCTAAACAAGACTCTGTTTATTGCTCTCATGCTTAGGGCAAAATCCCTTACATCAAAGGCCGGATGCTGGCCGAGTCAACTGCCCAACCACCGAGTGGGGCATACATTAGTGGCCGGACGCTGGGCGAATTACGATAGCAGCAGCAGGCTCACACAACAGTTGCTTGAGTTTACTTGTCCATGATCGGAAGTGCCTTATTTTAGCTTACGATGAATGGTTGTTTTGCGAGCCTGGGTGGACAGGGGCAGATGCATGACGATAAAGAAGGTGCCCATGCTGGGGCTGGTGGCCAGATTGCAGTGGGGCTAGTTTTGGCTGACTGCCTGGGATCCAGGCCTCTTTTTTTTATGTGGCGTGACTGGCTGAAGAGCTCCAGAGGGTATAGTATGACTGTTCTTTTAGCTTGGCTGTTCTGAGAGCTTCATGCGTGTACAGATATATTCGTTTTGCATAATCGACATGGCTTCAAAAATCGTAAGCCTCAAGGAGATTTACGAAGTTCAACTATAGTATGACGGATTGGCTGTACTCTTTTAGCTTGCTTTGCTTCTTTGTTGCTGGCAGAGCTCTCTGATTTGTTGCTGGAGTTGTGCTTCTCACTTGCATTCCTCGGAAGCAATTTGGCCAGTTCTAATTATAGTTCCAGTTAATGTAGTCTAATTAGGAGGGCTGCCGATGAAGTATCCTGTATCGGTGAAGGATGGCTGGAAAGAAAGTAATAATAGTAATACACCTGATAAAGCACCCTCGGAGAACTTAATCTCTCTCTAGGCGGTTTACATTTGCTGCCAAGGGAAACGCGACTGACAGTGCCTGAATGGGCAGCATCCTGAATGGGCAAGACGTAGCATAGTTACAGGAGGCTTGTGCAAGTGACTTCTGTAAGATAAACCTCAAAGCAAAATATCTGTTTCGAGCACCTTCAAACCAAAGAAAGGGTACTGCCAATAAGAAAGGCACTGCCCATTTATTGTCGCGAGACGAATTGATGGTATTAGGAGGCCAATGCTGCCTGCAGCCATTTAGCTGAAGGAATCAAGTCACTTATGTTATATCCTATTTTCGATTGTTAGCCCCTCCCACCTATGCCCTTGTCAAATGAGAGTTATAGAAATGCCCTTGGGCCTTTGGGTGGGCACTTGACACTGTCTTAAGAGCTTTTGGTGGGCCAGCAGGCACTGGCCTGCCGTTAGACCTCAAATCCTCTAGCTAGGTAATGCTAGTGTGCTTCAACTTAAGCCAGAGCGGTGTGATGATTTTGTTGCATCTTTGTTATCTTTGTCTTGTCATAATGCCCTGCTGATCTAGTTGGTGATTGTCTGCTAGGGAAGTATTCTATTCATAGTCTGCATTCACTCAAGTTTGGGTGTGTTGTCATACAGGTCACATACTTCCTCTCCTTCGAGCTATTTGCGATCACCTTTTGAACCACCACGTCCACGGCAAAATTAAGTTTTATAATATTTGCGAGCATTTTTTTGCCTGGAAGCATTTACCTGCTACAGTGAATCTGTTGCTGTGCTGCGATATTGTCGATGGGCACACTTACTTCGGGTGCTCCAGACTTGATGCTCCTGCAAGCTTCTTTGCTGCTCGGTCCTAGCGTGCATGTACCTGGTAAGACCATGTACGTTAGGCAGTCTGTATGAGGGTCTTGTATGCTGACCCTGTGCATGTCACCCCTAACCATGTTATTCATGTTGTTTATCAAGCATGATATTACTCACCATTCAATTGCGTTTCCCTTTGCAGCAAATGTAAAGCGCCTAGAAAGAGATTGAGTTCTCTGAGGGCGCTTTATCAAGTGTATTATTATTATTAATGTGCAATACTCGTATAAGTTGTGTACACTTGCAGTTACCTGTGTATACTTGCAAAAGTGGCTCGCCAATGCACTCTCTGATAGCCTTCTGCTGTGAACTTGCGGTTATTTTTCTGAGTTTTTACGGCACTTCTGGCGTAGGTTTAATCAGCAAACGAATCCATGAGCAAGCCTTGGCTGATCGATTTAACATCTTCCGACCGACAGCAGAAGATGCCAGTTAGACCACTCAGTCGATTGCAAGAGGAAGTCGGCTCCACATGCCTGATGGGGAGCCTAGTTGCACCAGTCAGCACATTGAAAGAGGAAATCATCTTGCCCCATAGGCAGAGGAAGGCACCTGTTGCACAAGCCAATCGACTATTGCGAAAGGAAATCGGCCCCTCGCCATATCGGAAGAAGAGACCAGTCTCACCTGCCAATAAAATACCACTTGCACCAGTTAACCTACCGCAAGAGGGAAGCGTCTTCACTGCCCCTTTTAGCCAGAGATGGACACATGCGGAACCAGATATTCTGTTACAGGATGACACTGCCTCAGACCCTTACCGTTGGCATAAGAACACACCTATCAGCAACGAGACTTGCATTGCAAACCGGCCAGACGAAGAACAGCCATCTCTTGGATTGGGTTCAACCAAAGGTAACATGCAGTATGAAGCTGCTCTGGCTTTGCTAACGGCGTTTGGTGGCCACCAGGCAGTTTAGGTGTGACCACGTATGGCTCGCCCACCCTGGCATGGCCTGCATGTTTCTGACTTGTATCTCCACAAAGTCAGTAACTCCACAAAGTCATAAAGACCATGTGGGTGTTACGCAGGAGAGTTTTGTATAGCGCACTCACAGCCTAAGCGGCTTTCGGCACGCATTCGGTAGCCAACAGACTTCGTCTCACGTAACAACGAGAAAGTGGGAAGCATAGCAGAGTCAGGAGAGCAGTTGAGGTAGTGAGTAGCATAGAAGTAGCAGTTCAGGACTGCTGAAAAAGATGTGCCATAGTTGGCAGCAGGAGAGTAGCTGTCGTTTCGTAAGAATTGTGGAAGCGAGTTCCACAGTCTAAGACCTGCAGAGCTAAAGCTTCTGTTGCCAACTGTCTGTAAGCGGAGGAATGGGACAGCTAATTTATTGTCCACACAGGACCTCAGGGCACGAACAGGCTGAAGCTGATGTAGCAGTTCAGCTAGGTACGAAGGAGCCAAGCCGTGGCGGGCCTTGTGGGTCAGCGTAAGACTTGTGCGGACATGTTGTGCTCCAGTCCTAGAATTGAAGGTTTGTGAAGATGCCTGAACTTGCTATTTGTGACCACAGAGGAAAAGTTACAAAGCTAAAGCGCTACCAGCTGTGTCAACCTCAGAATGATCCCTGCGGCTATGTGGACTAACATGTGTAGGACAATTTATTTGCAGCCCTCGGCCCTTAGTATTGGCTGAATTTGAAGCCAGTGTCATACACCGGCTACCAGATATTGGTGTCCCAATTGGTACTTTTGATACACCATTCTATTAATAGTAGTGTTTCGAAGCAGTGTGGTTTTCAGTAATGACCTAAAAATTTGTTTTTCTGAATTCGTTAATAAATGAACTATAAACAGCTAGAGCTTCTTTCATTAGGTGCTCACGTCTTTTCAGTTTTGTGTACCAAAGAATGTGGCATCGAGTGTCTGGTGGACAGTACCCACAATGTTCTGAAAATAAGTAGAATGTGCTAACCCTCAGACTCTGTAGCAAATACTATCTGATTTAACGGACTCTTTTTGTATAGCGACAGAAGAGCCTTTACGGCTATCACCACCGCTTGCAGTGGCGATAAAGGATCGCCCACCGCCGGACTCGAACCCAGGACCTCGGGGCCGAGGTCGTGAAAAGCAACAGCCTTACCTAGTGAGGCATTACAGCTCACCTAATCAATGCATATACGTCGTCAGGAACGGCTGATTTTAATGATTAACTGGCTTTTGCCCGTGAAAAATCAAGTGAAAATTTAGTTTTACATGACCGTGGGCCTGAGTGTCCGCCGACCTAGTGGTAAGCCCAGCCTAGCTGGTGAGCCCGGCCTACTGTCGGGTAAGGACTCCATACCACGACCCGGATAATGAAGTACTAAAATTTTACCTCCAGTTTACCTCTGCTTTTGACCTTGTCAAAAGTGAGGGGTTTGCGAAGCTTTTGACAGCACGAAGCTCCTGGGCTTCTTCAGTCTCTTCCTGCAATAGACTTTGTCGTAGGCAACGTTTCTGTTAACTTCATGTAGTGTGGCATTGAAAGGCTTCCTTTGTTCTTGCTGTTCTTTCTCACTGTTGTCTGCAATAAGTGTGCTTTTATTCTGGTCCTTCCCCCCCCCCATTTTATGACTGGAAAGCTTGTGCAGGGGGCCGGCCGTACTGTACAAGATCTAATCTTGGCAGGTAGTGAGGCGAGCTCACCGGCAGACACTCTGACCCGCCTTCTCTAGCATGGTTGAAGTTCTCCCTGAGTTGTCATCGGTGCAGTCAAATATTTAATAATTTTCCTATAAAGCGAACATCAAATTTTTATAAACACGGTAGAAAACCAGCATTGAGTTTCGTCTATGGAACGTGCAGATGTGCTTGCATCTTTAAATTTATACGGTAGATCGTGTGATGTACTTGAGAGATACTATGGGTTAAGACTGAACACCTCACTGAAATATTAGATCTATATCAGACCCACCCACCTCAGGTAGAATTTGCAGTTGTCCCAACTTTTAGCAGCTAGACAGCCATAGCTTGTGCAAGACCATACATGGTGCTAACAAGTTTCGTCAAGTGGTTCAATTTGCAGCACACCCTAGTCTCGAAAGCCTTGATTAAAGTTCCAGATACAATCGAACCACCCTATTGCCAACTGATTCTGACCTCATCCGATTCTGATCTGCAACCTTAATAATCAGCAAGTTGCCAATGCTGCTAAGGAAAGTACTCGAGGATCATTAGTTTTACCTGGATTTTATTGTGGTCTTTGCTTTTTGTGATGGGTAGGTTGCCTGTTAAGGACAATACAAATTGATCACACTCTACTTGTCATGGTTCAAGAGCCCCAGCCAAACAAGCGCAATAGGGAGCTCGCCTAGTTAAAGCGATTTTATTAATCAACCATATTAAGGCATGTATGTGATGGCTTCGGTTGACGGACTTAGCAGCAGCAAAAGATTCCATCAAGTGATTTCACTGTATTCACATTCTAAAAAATGAGCATATTTTATTGGTGTTTTCAGTTTCAAGGATAGATTTTTACTCTCCGGCTTCATCCGAAAGCTTTTTGCCATTGATATGACTAGTAAATGCAATTTAGATCCTTTGTTCAACTGTTTCCGGGTCGGGGAAACCACTTCAGAAGAAGGGAGAGGTGATTCGATATGCCTCACATGTAAATGACCACTGAGAAATCTGTTGCTCACTTAGTTCTTGACTTTTTAAGGAAAGAATCACGTTTGGACACAATATGCAGGCAGATCCTTGCAACCATAAGAGGTCAAATCCTGCCGTATAAGAGGAGGGGACCAATTGGGCATGACTCTCTGGCACAAGTTACAATTAAGAGTGTGCTTGCTTTAGTAAGTGCTAGCCTAGCCAACTATGGCTTTGCGATTCAACTATGTGAACATTGCTCTCATCCTAGTGTTGCATGTCCATAACCGTTAGCTTGTGGTGCAAACAGCCGAACAACTGGTTTTTATTCTAGTAGTGTCACTTCAAATGTAGGGCGGCTGCACTCCAAATCTCGTTCGATTTCGGAAATGTTCACCGAATGACAGTGTTGTTTTTTTGCTAAAAACAACGAATTATCAATGTCATGCTCTGGGGTGCTCAACTTTCACCGAGTGAAATAAGATTTCATTTGTATAGTGCCCCAAAAAACCTTATCTCTATTCAGGCGCTTCACGTATGCCTCGGAGCTCGAGCCCATGACCTCAGCCAGACCTTGGTCTGGGCAGGCACCTTAACCGCTGGACCAAACCAGCTCGTTAAAGCACCCTAGTAGGTGGCTAAGTTGTTCAAGTTGTACAAGAGGGTCAGTGTTTAAAGAGTTAGTCGGGCTTCGGTGGCATTTTGTCAATCGGAGGCTGTAGAATTTTCAAGCCGAGCAAGTGAGGCCAACAAATTGCCACGGCTGCATTGCAAACCTGGTATTCGTCATTTCGTAGTGGGGCTCAGCATTGGCGCACGAGAGCTGGCGCGAGCTCTCTTGTGAGAGCTCGCGGTATCCTGTGGCTAGCTCTGCTGACGCTGCGCTGGCATCGTCGCTTGTAGGTGGTAGTGCGTCAGCACCCCGAAGCAATGGCTGTGATGATGACTTCGACGATGGCGATGAGGACTTTGGTGTGAACGGTCCCGTCGATCCGGCCGTGACTGGAGGCCTGACGGCCAGCGAGTTTTCCAGCTTCGTGGCAAAACTGGTCGCCGACCATTACAGGCTGGTCTGCCAAGGCTTGCCGGAAGACATGTGGCAGTATAAATTCTTAGCTGCGCTCGTCATGACCGTGGACGCGCCCGTGTCCTCGGCGTCTGTCATCGCTCTCGCGACGGGAGCAAGGTGCATCGCCCGAGGCATGATGAGCGCCGGCGGAGAAACGCTGCACGACATGCACGCCGAGTGCTTGGCGGTGCGCTGCCTGCGCAGCTTCCTGCTCGGCCAGCTGGAGGCCGTGCTGCTTGGGAAGAAGACGGCCTACGATGTGCTAGTTAAAGTGGATCGAGGCAGCAGAGCCACTGCAGGTTCGTTGCCGGATCCAGCCAGCCACCCGTGCTGCCCGCTTCGACTTGTTTTTCATTTCTCACTCAACTTTAGTAGAAAGCCCGAGGGAAGCTGCCCAGCAAGCGCTTGGACTCCCCTCTCGCCGGCGTAGCCCTTAATCGCCCCCCCCCACATTTTCCGATGCCGATCGCATTTGCTGAACGGTTTGCCTTCTGATCTGTCGGCGCTGTCCGCTGCTATGCCGTAGAGCAATGAGGACTAAGTGGCCATAAATAAATAAATAAATCCTAGCTGATTAAACAGCCTCTTTTTGTATAGCGACAGAAGAGCCTTTACGGCTATCACCACCACTTGCAGTGGTGATAAAGAATCGCCCACTGCAGGAATCGAACACCTCCTTACCTAGTGTGCCATCACGGCTCACCAATAATGCTGGCGCGTGTGTCGCGTCGCGTTGGCAAAGTCCTGCCGGCTTTCGGTGCACAATCAAATTGGTAGCCTGCTGCAACGAAGTCTTAGCCGCACAGAGACCGTGTGAAAGACCATCAAATGAAGTGCCTAGTGAATGAGTGCCTAGCGAAGGGGGGTTGGAAAAGAAGTGCCAGATTGGCAGCAGGAGAAGAAAGAGCAAACGTGAGCCGAGAAATGTGGGCGTGTGTAGTTTCGCTCAGGCATGTAGGACCCCTGGGCTCTAGCATCTGATAACATCTTGTCGCCCACAGACTTCTGTCATGACATGCTTTCTTTCAGTGTGAACGTCAATGCCAGCGATTTATCGAGGCAGACCGTGCATCTTATCGTTTCGGGAAACGGTGGACCGGGTACATACAATCTTCGAATTGCTGTTGCGACATTAACTTGCGTCTTATGAATAAACTGTGAGCATGAAGCTGTCTTAATGGCAAATTATGTAGTCGGTTGGCAAGCTTCGATGCCAAAATAGCTGCTTTTGTGCTCACAAAACGATGTAGGAAGACGCAAATCTTAAATAACAAGTTTACCGATCTGTGAATCATATTCGAAATGTGTTACAATTAATTGAACCTTGGTACATCGAGGTACGTGTTTGCAGCTTGCTTACGACTTTTAAGCAGCTTCATTTATAGTACATATTCATGCCTTTTAAATTCCAGCACTCGTCATATATTACCTGGGCCAATGTGAAATTTCAAATGTGTGATCAGATCTGTTTCTACATCACTGCAATAGCTCATTTCGGATTTCTGCTGGATAAGTTTTGCTGTACATACTATCAAACGTCCTCAACTGTATATTCTGCTTTCGTGGATATGTATAGCAAAACTTATCCAACCGAAATCAGATTTTTTGTTAAAGTTTATTTTTTCTTTTCTCTTGAGTAGCCGTGTTGAATCGTTCCATCCGTTGAACATAGAGTTCCGCGTTGACCATTTGGTTCCGTTCAAAAAATTCGTAATGGATACGCTCTTCCCAGTTCCACCATACGTACAACATCGTTTTACTCGGATGAAGATCTTGTTTCACGCGTGGTTTCGCTTGTTCACCGGGGCTAAACCATTCCTTGCGCTGCTTCATAAAGAAATCGTTGCTTGTGTCCATGAGTTGAGCGAAGACGAGCAAGCAGATGGAGATACATTACATTACATTACAAGCAAACCTGCAGCGATTGTGGCTCGTTGACTTTTGTTGTTGTCACTTAAAGCATGCAGAACCCATGGTCCAAACTTCTGAACCTTTCTCATCGTGTGAAGATGCTTCTCTATAGCAGTGTGGGAGCATTCCATTGTCTCTGCCAGTTGCCTTGTCGTTTGACGCGAATTTTCATGCAAAAGTTGGTTTAATCGCTCTTCATCGAACTCAACTGGACGACCAGATCGAGATCTTTGAGGTCAACATTTTCATTTTTGAAATTGGCATACCAATCACGAGCGGTTCTTTCGGCTATTACACCCTCTCCATACACAGCACAAATGTCGCAAGCAGCTTTTGCGGCCTTTAAATTTGATTAAAGCAGAAAGTGTCGAAAATGCTCATTTTCTCAACTTGACATTCCATTTCAAAGACCTGAAAATAAAGAAAATAATTAACTCGAACAAAAAACATAGATTCCGGTAGAACAAAACATCCTCTTTCGAATGATTTAAAACATGCCAAAACATTTAGTGACATTGTGAATGTTAAAATTTAAAAAAAGGCGGGAACTTGGTTGACAACCCAATATTTGTATGCTTTTTTTGCTTGTGTCGTTATAGGTTATCGAGTGTCCGACGGTGTCAGGTTTCACCTGTACACCAGCTCGGTGCCTTGCGGGGATGCGCGAGTGTACTTCACTCCGAGGAGAGAAATCCGCAACCTGCCTGTCGGCGATCGACAGCGCAAGAAGCCTGGCTTTTTTCGGGCCAAGATCGAGTCGGATGAGGCAACCATAGCCACCATGTCGGTTGAAGGCATAGAGGCTACTCGGGAGGGCAGGGTGATACAGTCCTGGTACGGCCTGCTCTCCGGCGAGCCGCCTCTCACAATGTCATGCAGCGACAAGATTGTCCGATGGAACGTACTTGGCGTGCAAGGTACCCAGCGATTGTGCTCTCGCGTATAAAAAAAAAACGGGAGAGGGCCGTTCACGCTCAGCTTTGCTTGTGATCGCCGAGCCGTCCGACAAAGTGTGCGTGCACACGGGCTCGTGCCGGCCATCGTAACTGCGCCCGTGTTCCTGTTGAGAAAAGCGAGAGAGAACAATGCGCTGTCGGGTGGGCAACGTCGAAAGCAGCTGTCCGCAGCCGCCTGCCCGCCGCCTCTTCGTCTGCGCCTTTTGTAGGCGCTCTGTTGAGTCACTTCATCGAGCCAGTCTACCTGACCAGCGTCGTCGTCGGCATTTGCTACCATCGCTACCCTCTCACTCGGGCTTTGGTCGCACGGATGCGCTTCATCGCGCCCGCCGACCGGCGCGCGCATGCTCTGAGGGCGCTGAACTCGGCTCTTCCTGCCGGCTACCGTCACAACCGGCTGCGGCTGTTCTGGGGCAACGGCAGCCGGGAGGGCGAGGCCAGCAGTGGCAGCGACCGCGGCATGCTGTGGCGCTGGCGAGCCGAAGGCGCCGCGGTCGAAGTCGTCCTGGCGTCCACCGGCATGACTGATGAGCGGGCGCCGTCGAGCGTGTGCAAGCGCGCCTTCTACCAGGAGTTCGTGCGCGCAGCGCGGCTGGCGCACGCCGCCGGCTGCCTGCCTGTGGAGCTGCTGCCGCCGGCGGCGGCGCTCGGGCCTCGTAGCACGTGCTCGGAGGCGAAGCTGTGCAGCGAGGGCTACCGGCTGGCGCAGGCGGCTTTCTATAGAGCCATCGCTACAGCCGACTTTGGACCTTGGATCGAAAAGCCTGCCGATGTGGACCAGTTCTCGCTGGGCAGCGCTCTGGCAAGCCCGGCTGTCTAAGAATCAGGCTCTTCTGCGGCGGTGGTCATTTGCTTCGGCCACGTCTCGAACTGCAACGGTTCGCTTTCGTTTGTCACCCTGTCGGTGGACTTGCCACTGGCCCGTAACCACCACAGGAGGCAGGTGTAGGGAATGGCGAAGTGTTCGTGGGTATGCTCTTACGCGGTGTGACACTCGCAGGCCTGTTTGTGCATGCACACTTGGCAAGGGGGAGGTGTGAGGGACCGTGTTCTTGGCTGGAACAGGGAAACTGCTGCAGCCATGGCCAGTTGGTTTGCTATGGCTGAAGTGCTTAATGTAGTGGTGTTTGTTTGCTTGGGCAACTCAGGGATAAATGCCGTCGCGGTTCACGTGGCACCGAAATGGAAATATAAACATTTGAACAGGCGCCTTGGACCCAAGAAATCATTTGCATCTGCTGCAGCCTGCAGGATCTCAACTGCTGTACGTTGACGCCACCGCTTCGAGCTCAGCGATTTGGCTGGGGCTCAAAATGACTTATGCTTCCGGATTCGTTTCTTGTCCTGCTGCTCAACTGTCCCTCTGTTAGCTGTCATTCGGACCTGGCCGACTAGGACCGCATGCGTTGGGCTGCTCGATGACGTCGAACCTAATCGTTTTGCAACTTTGAAGCGTTTGTGGCTTCAACATGCATATGCCGAAATGCTCACCAGCTGCAGCTCGAATCGCTTTGGTATATTGGCATTACTTTTGTGACCTTGGCCCATAATCTGGACATGCTGGTTAAAAACGACCTGTCATTGAATGAGCACATTGACTCCACTGACAAGTAAGCATACTTCCAGCTGAGGAGCATTGGCAAAATTAAGGCGTGCTTTGATAAGAGTACGACAGCCAAACTATTTCTTGCGTTTGTGACATCTCAGCTAGATTACTGGAATCCCCTTGATTCAAGACTCGAGCCTTATGCCCGTAATCGCCTGCAGCCGGTACAAAACTCATCTAAGCAGCTCGTCTGGCCTTTGGTCAGCCGCATAGCTGCCACATCATGCCGCTTCTGACGAAGCTTGCTAACTCTGTATCAAGCATTGAATCTACCAAGACCCTTTGTCCTACAAGCAGCTTGCTCTCTCCAGCCTACCTGGCGTTCTTCGACTTAAATTAAATTCTCATGGTGATCGGATCTTTTGTTTTTCGTAAGCACTGTAAGCCTAGAGCTAGCTTCCGGCTTATGTAACCAACTGCGTTGACTTAGCGTCGTTTGAGTCTCAGCTACAGACGTTTCGGTTTCACCCAGCTTTCCATTCGCCCCAGTGAACTTGTATTGTGTACCTTTGACCCTGTCCTTTTGTTCCTGTGCATTTTGCTTGCTTACCTGTGCACGGCTCGGTGCGTGTTACTAGGATACTACTAATCAGCAGCTTTGAGTATTTTCTTGTGCTGTTGAATGCTTGCATAAGCAGGATTTGTGAGCATAAGCAGGATATTTGTGAGCTTGTTTCCAACCAACAGATGACATAACGGCAAGCGAGGTTCTATTATATCATGCTTAGACATGCATGCTACCTTGCTAGTCGTGAACTCTTGGTTACTGCTTATCATACAGCGAGTTGTTAAGTGCCTAAATAGAGATTTGGTTCTCTTGAGTTGCTATGCAAAATACGTGTTAATGAGACTTATCAAGATTATTGTTATCTCAAGAGCTCCACCAGGTAGCTACGGCTCTGAAAATTGGCTGGTCCTTTTTTGAGTTGTTTAGATAAGCCAAGGCTGGCTTGGTGGCTGCCTGCCAGGTAGGCAAGCAGAATTCGGAGGATGTCAAGGCCGCAAGCCTGCACGTGCCGCCACCACTCACTGTGCGTGTGCTAGTCTCGAGGTCTTGTTTGACATTGGAGCAGGGCGGGCGTCAGCTAGCCTAATCTTGCGAGGCGGTCTGCTGCTCTGGAATGCCTTCAGTGGTCAATGATCCAGGCACGGGAGGCAAGACAGGGCATAGTCTAAGGCAGTGCGACGTGGGAGTACAGCAACGCTGCACGTCTAATTAACTAGTGGGATACGACCATACCGTTCGCCTTGGCTAGCTTTGCGTGCGAAAGTCGAGTGGATCGCTTGTACTCTGTCTGTTTCCGGTGCACGCAGCTGACGAGTGCCAGATCTGAGACTGCTGTTAGCTACTGCTTGGCAGGCCCATTGTAGCAGGTGCTACATTGTGCCTCGTAGGTCGGCCGCCTGTCCTCAGGTGTCACTTGTCATTTTGCCACTTCGCCTGACGAGTGGGTGAACAGTTGCGTTCGGCTGCTTTTTTTCTGGGTAGTGCACGGTAGAACCGTAGCAGATCTATGCCAGCTGTGGACGCTAGCTTCGGTGCTTCTCCAGGTAGGATTTTAGTGGCAAACGTGCTTTACCTTGGCAACGACCGGCCTGTGATATGTGCTAATGGCTGAAGCCACCCGTGACAATTAAGTATGCCAGCGTGAGCCGAGAGCTCTGCACCTTTCCACCAATCGCAACTTCTTATTATGGGCTGCCGTTTGTTGCTTGAGCCGTGCGGCACCTTCATTATCCCAAGGTCAAGCGTACCTACTCTCTGCCCTATCTTTGGGCTGCACGGACAACAGCCTTGGGTCAAGAATCCTCGTAGCCCTAAAATGAAGCATTCTCAGATGGAATGAGTTAGCCCTGCAAGTTTTTCTTTTGACTTACTGTGGATATCTCGACATGTCGCACCGTTACGGTCAAATTTCATGCGATCGACTTCAAGCACCCCTTGCTGTGAATTGCCGTATTGGCCCTGGGGCCGCTACGACTTTCACTCGTACGAACATGCTCAGGCCAGGCAACAACCAAATACTGCCAATCGACCCAGCCAATCGCAGCCCGACGAGCACTGCAAACAGTTGCAGTAGACAAGGCAGCTTTATGCTTAACTAAGCGGCTGTACAGACTACTGCACCGTCGTGGATGGGCGCCCGAAGTGAACTTTTGTTTACTTTACGAATATGTATGACCGGTAGGTGTGTGAACGGGATGAAAAGTGGAATGTGTGCCCCCATCCTTGACTGTGGAGCTCCCTTCCAACGATTCTAACGCAACGACAACTACTCTCCTGCTGCTGACACTATGGCTCATCCTTTTCAGACGTCTTGAGCTGCTACTTCCATGCTACGCACTGCATCAACTGCTCTCCTGACTCTCTTATGCTTCCCACTTTATCTTTGTTGCGTGAGATGAAGTCTGTTGGCTACCGAATGTGTGCCGAAAGCCGCTTAGGCTGTGAGTTCGCTATACAAGACTCTCCTGCTTAACACCCACATAGTCTTTGCGGCTTTGTCGAGTTACACACGGAGATACATTACATTACATTCACCACCATTCGTGCGTACAATTGTTGTTTCATCCGAACTGAGCTGCAGAAGATTGTGGTTTTGCTGCTCTTCACGCACAGTTTAGGGCTGTAATGGCTGTTGCAACGGCTTGCTGACTTTAATGGCTGTTTGCATCCCAGACCGGGTCGCTTAAGTTGCGTACGAATGCATTTTCGCTTCGGGGAAAGCTGTGACCGAATGTGTAGACGAAATACCAAGTATCTGTCGTTCACAAATTTACTGTCGCGTTTAAACACCATTGTACCTGGCACATCAATTAACACACTACAGAATGAACTACAAAATGGCTATTTATCAAACCAGAGAAAACGGATTTGCCCACTCCCCTCGACATTAAGAAAAACTAATTTGAAAGATATATCCGCCGTCAAGATCGCTCTCGCCTTAAATATTCTTGCGAACGGTTCCTAGCGAGAAAAAGAGTTGAGGTAGCGAAAGTGGAACTACTTACGTGCGAATAGCTCGTCTGTCCTTCGTCATTCCAGATCTTAGTGTTAGACGGCTATTTTGGCAATTTTACCGCGGTACAGCGATTCATTATTGTTCAACACCCTCCTAGTCTATGTAGCTTTGTCAATTTACCAAATGTAATAATCCTTACAAGACATAATATGCACAATAAGTGAAGATTACGGGGACTGGTGTGGGTTATTCTGGGCGCCTATGCCCTGGCTGGCGCACAGACATACTTGTATGTTCGTTTTGCCGCTGCCCAGCTTTAGCCCACGTTTAGCTTTCGTCTGCAGCATCGAAGAGGCAGTTCTTGCCAGAGTCTCGAATGTCGTCTACGTCCGGAACAAGGGCGTTTGAAGGGAGTTGAAGCCCTCCTTGGTTGCATTGTACAACTCGCTACTTGCGGCTCTTCCTGCGCCTGTGCTATACAGGTCACGGTCATACAGGTCAGGCTTTTACAGGTTATGCATTTCTTTGCAGCCAGGCTTTCAATGTTGACCTCTCAGCTGCCATATTACATCACTTCTTAATGATCTGTAGTTATTCCCCATCAAGCCGCGTTGAGTTCAAGGTGCGTATTGCTCGCTCGTATTGCTCCAGCTAACCTATGTGAAAAACTTCTGGACTCAGCTGTGCTTCTTACTTTCTCTTTTTGCTAGAGGTGAAGTCCATCGGCTACCGAATGCGCTCCAAAAGCTGCTTAGGCACTGATTTCGCTGTAGAAAACTCTCAATCGTTACACCCAATTAGCCTTTGTGCTTTGTGGAGTTCCAGTCGGAGATGCATTACATTACACATGTCAGTGGCGAATTCTGACGGTGGATTGCACGTAAAGAAAATGAATATGGCTGTATCCACAGCAACCTCTGGAGATACGATACATTACAAAACCATTTCAACACCCTTTCAGCCACCCTTCGGCTAATGCCTGCCCTTCTGACTCGGGTCGTTTGGTAGGGCCCCTAGCGAACGGCACGTCTCTTGGAAACAGAGCCTTCAGTTCTTCTGCTCCCAAAGCTTGGAACTCACTAATAATAATGGTAGCAATAATAATAATGACAACAATATCGATAATAATAGTGACATTCGTATTTTTCGCCCTCGGAGAACTTAATCTCTTTCAAGGCCCTTTACATATGCTGTAAAGGAAGCATATCAATATAGTTAATGATAATATCGACAGCTTCAGCACGAACTCTTGGACCCAGCAAATGCCGTTTGGAATGGTGGGTGTTTAGCTTCTCTGTAAATGTCATCAAGTCACAGATGTCGTGACGTCAGTCTGAAGTGAATTCCAGGCTTTTGGAGCATGGGAACTAGAAAAAAGGCACAGTCTCTAACGGATTTGAGGTTAGTTCGAAGCATAGCTAAACGACTTGAGTCAGAAGAGCGAGTGTACGACGCCTGGTCTGATTGGGAGTTCTAGCTCAAATAGGTAGGCTGCAGAAAGAGTACGAAGGAACGTCAAAGAGCCTTGAAATCGACGCACTGTTTGATTGGGGACCAGTCCAGGACGGCGAGAAGTGGTGTAACGTGCCAATTGGGACTTTCACGACAGACAAATCGAGCTGCTGAGTTTTTGGGCAAACAACAAGCGCCTTATTGCTCGCAAGGAAGCTAAAAGCCTACACGATCCTCACAGCTTTTGCTCTGCCAGGTGTCTTGTCCTCTGCCTACTTGTTTCGTTACGAAACTGTGCACGTCGTGAGGAATAAGGGTTTGGTGGTAAGGAACAGTGTGGTTTTGTTTAGGGCCCGAGGTAGCTTGCCTTTGTTCCTATTTACTCTGAGTGTTTGCCTGTGCCAGTGCATGCTACTTCCCTGGAGTCCTGCTAACCAGCGGCCTTTTTGTGGGTTTGCATGCTTGCTATGCAGCCATGCCATTAACTCTTGGTTATTGCTTCTCTTGCAGCGAGTTAGAAAGTACCGGAATAGAGAATTCGGATTTCTTAGGGGGCTATTTAAAGGTTATATTACTATCATGATTATAGATGAAAATGCGGTGCTAAATAGTATCCAATGCGCCTCGTGACGTGCTCGGCGACACGAGAGCGTATTTTCTATTGCCAGACTGTCGTGGATCCAGGTCAGAAAGGGAGACAATCCGCTACGAGTGCTTCATTACCACCGCGTCTTTGGCTACCCGCGAATGACGGAATGTACGTGTGACCTTGAGCAGCGGTAGCAAGCCAAGCTAGTTCTGTTCAGGACTGCTAGCCTACCTTTTAGAAGGACTTAAAAGGTCCCGTCCAATGGAATAGCTGCTCTGGCAAACCTTCGCAACACGGCGGAGAAAGGCCTTTTGCTTACGGAATTAAGCCAATCCGAAAAAAAATGTGCCGCCCAAACAACGCCATTCTTTCTAATATCAGCACACTTAACGGCCCAGGTCAGAATCGTGACCATAAGTTCGTTAGTTGCTAAGCGCTGTATTATTATTTTTATCCTCATTAGCCTGCGGACGAGACCATGCAATTTAGGAAAATTGGAAGATGCTTCAATGGAGTGTGTAAGCAAAGCAAAGTAAGCACTTAGCGTAGTCACTAAAATAAAAAAACTGAGTGGTACAACCCAGTAGTTACCACACTAGTACATAGAAAGAGATTTATTTCACTGAGTGCGCTATGCAAGTACATTTTTGTTATTGATGACATGCACTGACACGACAAACTTCAAAATGAAACTAAAAACGAATCGGTTCCTTACAGCATTGCTGGATCTACGTGAATATTCCTTTGTGCTTATGCGTGCCGATACAGTAAATGTAATCGCTAAGCAATTGAGACACTTACTTGCAGAATATGTAAAGTGCCTCGCAAGGGAAGTAGCTCTCTTTGGCCGCTATGCAAATGTTTTATTATTCTAATTGTTACCATTAAATCACATACTCTGCCGACGTTTACTGCCAAAAAGACTAGAAAGCATGATACTAATGATCCACTTGTGTAGCTCTTACGTCTGCCTATGAATGCACAGAAGGACCACTTTCGCCATCACAAGCAAGCCTGACAGTGAAAGGACATTTTTTATATTGACATCTAATTTAAATGGTCACTTTGATGCCTAAATTAAATATTGTATGACTAACCATAAATCTATCGAAAGGATCCCATGAAATAGCTAACTTTTTGAACTAACAATTATTTACACAGACTTTGTTTCGTGACCCTACTTTTCTCGTGGCATAAGCTTTCGATAGGACTTAGTCCAACACGTACCGGCGCGCACATTTACGTATTTTGGCAGCGTTGCTTGTTTTTAAATTCATCGTCGGTTATGAGAAACTAAGAGTGCTTAAATTCGATCCTGGCATTTTACACATTCTGCAGGGGTCTAGGCAACGACCCTGGTCGTTACGAGCAAAGACCTTACCTCTGGGCCAAACCAGTTTACTTCGGTGGCGATCCAAAGATCTTACTAGCTCTCTGGTTCTGTCTAGACTGGGCTATTGCAACTTACTATTTATTGGTAAGGCTATCAAAAAAAGATACTGGGCTTCTATGGTAATGAATAGGATTGCTGGGTTGGTCTTTAAATCCAAAAAAATGTTGACAAAAGTTCATGTTTGCCGCCCCAGTTTGGCCAAGGGGTTAATGAGCTCGCCTTTATCAGCAGCAGCAGCAGCAGCAGCAGCAGCAGCAGCAGCAGCAGCAGCAGCAGCAGCAGCAGCAGCAGCAGCAGCAGCAGCAGCAGCAGCAGCAGCAGCAGCAGCAGCAGCAGCAGCAGCAGCAGCAGCAGCAGCACAGCAGCAGGTCAAGGTGGATGCATTTCGCGACCGAGGTTGTCAGCTCGAGCCCTGCGGCATATGTGAAGCACCTGGATAGAGACTAAGTGACATTATATTGCACCATCTTAGGGCGCTACACAAATGAATTGTGTATTTATTTATTTACTCAAGGAACTGCAATGGTTACCAAGTTGATGAATAGATATAGAGCAACCTTCTTACTCAGACGCACACAGCCAACCATAGATAGGGCTCTGCATACCTTGCTGAACTCCTGCACCAGTTTAGCCTCCTTTTGCCTACAGGTTCTATCTACAAAATTAATTAGCTGCACATCCATTGAAAACACAAACTCTTGCTCTGCGAGTACTAAAGTTTGGAAATGATTGAAAGGTTTGGCTATAACTTTCAAAATTTTTAAAATATTTTATCGCATGCGGCAGGCTCTGATGCTTCCTTTTGAGCCACGTTTTGCTGCTACTTTCATGCAAAATATTTCATCGACTGTCCATGCGGCTCAACCTCCCCTCTCTTTTCCGTTTTTGTTGAGTGAGTTAATAATAATAGTAATGCACCTGATAAAGCGCCCTCAGAGAACTCAATCTCTTTCTAGGCGCTTTAAATTTGCTGCAAAGGAAAACGCGATTGAATGGTGAGTAATATCATGCTTGATAAACAACATGAATAACATGGTTAGGGGTGACATGCACAGGGTCAGCTTGCAAGTGAAGTCAGTTTGGCAACTGAATGCACACTGCAAGCCACTCAGGCTTTGAGTAAGCTATTGAGAAATCTCCAGCCTCTCACCCGCTTAGTAATTATGAATTTCCGGAGTTACAGACGAGAGATGCATATCCTTAACGGGCAAAGTACTGCCCTTGGCTTGCCTGGATGTAATGTAACGCATCTCCGTCTGCCACGGCACAAAGCCACGAGGGCTAAGTGAGTATTACTCAGGAGATTTGTCTATAGTGCAATAGAAGTCTAAGCGGCTTTCGGTACGCATGCGGTAGCCAACAGATTTTGTCTCACGCAACAAAGCGAGAGTGAAAAGCATAGCTGAGTCTGGAGCGAAGCCAAGGAAGTGAGTAGTATCGAAGTAGCAGCTTAGCAAGGCTGGAACAGGACGTGCTACAGTCGGCAGCAAGAGAATATAATTCGTTGCCTAAGAATTGTATAAGTCACAGTCTAGTACCTGCAGAGCAAAAGCTTCTGTCACAAACGGTCTTGAGCGGAGGAGCGGAACAGCTGGATAGATTAAAGGTGTCTGGCCATTAAAGATTCGAGTAGATGACAGCATCGAAAATTCACATCCCAATCATAAGGCAATAATAATGAAAAAACATGAGGTTTTTTCGGCGGATATGCGCGGAAAATGAAGATCTTGCTTGCAAATCGGTGCCGAATCCCGTACCGGTCACGCCCCATCGATACAGCCGCTAGGCATTAGCCCCTCGAGATTGAAAACCCTAGAGCTTTGAGTGCACAGCACGCAAATATAGATGCAAATTCCACCCGATTAAGGTATTAGGACAGTGAAAACTCACAGGCACAATTGTAACGGCGCTAATATCCTGTAGATCTCACAAGGCCGGTCGGGGATGCAAGTCCCTATTTGCATGTCGTTATATACTCCAACTGCAACCATGGACCCTGGGTGCATAGGGAAACCACAAAATAGTTTTTTCAAAGCTTGGGATATCCTCAAAAATGCAAGTCAACACCACCACATCAGAGGGACAGGGACGGAGAAAAGCTGGACTATATATGGCGTCTGTTGACGGAAGTCGCGATTGGCCGGCCGGTCTAAACGCACCGCAAATATCAGGCTTTACTACATAGCGTATAGGTATGTGGCAGATTTGAGTATTTGCAAGCGTCCTCGTTATTGTGAAGTCTCAATCAATGATCACCGGATACAGAATCAGATGAAGGTATCCAATCGAATCGGCAAGGAATTTATTTTTATCAAAGGGTTGTGCTAGTTACGCAGACTAATGGTAGCCAATGAGCGGCGCAGCAACTAAACAACAGCGGACCCGGAAGTTTTGCTTTAGTTTAAGCAGCCTAAGTTCAGTGGTAGGATCGAGCTAAACTAATTTAAAATAGTGGGTCATTAAACAGTTTAATGACTTGTCGAGCACACCCGCAGAGCCGCCAAGTCCGCCGCCGACGGAAGCAAGTAGCGCCTCGTAGCGGAAGCGAGCTGTTGCGTAAGTCCGTTTATCTCACACAGCGCCTGCACATTGTCAATCCTAGCTGCTTACTCCATGGACTAAAATATACCATTGCAATACGTTTCTCCAAGCGGCGTACCGCGGGCCCATCAGGCTTTATCCAGACTATCGACGTCCGGTTTGGTTGTCAGCATTCCTCCACGCCCCCGCCGGCCGACGGCCGACGGCTGGCTACTGGCTTCGTGCGGGTGCCTTTAGGACTGCTGCTCGTTGATTGTGTCGCGGGATTTGTAACACGTACCACGAAAAGGTGAGAGAGATGTACTGAACTAGTCGGACGAGCAATCGCAAGTAGGAGCACGCTTCGCGCTTCCGGAGACATGGCTTCACTCGCCTTGTCTTGGAGGCAAACGGCTTCAGTCTGCTCAATTGCAATCAAGCGCAGTTCAGTGTGAATACTCGCTGTTAGGGTCCTTGCCAGTGGGTCAAAAAAGAAAAAATATTTAAATATTCTATCGATTTGTCTTCCTGCTCCTTTAGAGTTAGGGGTAGAGGCACGAGTGCGCCACCGTCGACATCCCGCTGTAGCTTATCTTGTCGATGTACTTTCTGTCAACGGCTTGAGCTTGAGGACGGGTTCCGTTCTTGTTTTACTGTCAATGTCCAGAAGTTTATGTATGATACTCATCACTTTTCTAGGTTTCAATGTTCCCCTCCGATCTTTCTGTTCTCCATTATCGACTGGATTCAACGAAAAACATCATTGCCAGTCTTTTACCGGCTCATTCCTACGGTAGCGCGCATCCTGCCCCTTGGTCATTAACTTTCCCTCATGCTCTTGAATTTCCTGGTGTGTAGTGTGCCGAGCAGGACTCCGTCTATTATTCTCATGGATATCGGTTTCCAAGACTCCAATTTAGGATTTAGCTGCGTCATCGTTCGCAGTCTGCTTGAGGAATATCTTCTTGCAGGCGGCTATCCATACAAATCTTGTCGCACTGGTTTCTTGTGTTCTGAGTAAAAAATTAGTAACTTTCTCCCTGTGTATATATGCTTACTCTCGGTAGTTTTGGTGCTGGCGTCATCGCTTTGGCGATATCTGTTGCTGAATTGGGGTCGGTGAGATCTCGGGTAGGACTCCAATGATCATTCTCTGTGTGAGAGCATCAGAGCAACAGTGGCATGCATAAAGCTTTCGATTAGAATGCCTACTAGCGAATGTATGTCGTTACTAGAGGGTAGCTAATGTTGCAACCTTAACAAGTCATTTGCAGATCTATGTAGCAACGGAAGTTGATAATGCAGGGACATTAGAATTGTTTGTACATATGCTTGTACACACTTGGTGGCCAGTTAATAGTCAAGTGCAGTGGGCTTCACTCGATAGTAAGCTAGTACTGCTTCACACCTAAGCACTGCTGTCTGCTGTGTGAGAAGTTGAGACAGTGATTCGCAAAAGCCATCCTGATAATTTGCTCGCAAACCTGAGCAGGAAAGAGGGGGAGAGAGTGCAAAAGTAAGCAGTTAATTAGGCATCGATCCTCTATGGAGGGTCTACCAGCTACATTGCCTATGGGTACTGCTTCACAGCTTGCTGTGCTCAGACTTCCATTGCTGGAGGAAGGAGATAAATCTGTACAACCCTCTGGGTCGTCATGGAGTTTGGAGACTCTCCATGAATGTGATCGTCAGCTATACTAGTCATGCTGTATACTAATCATTATTGTGGGTCTTTGCCTGTATGTGAAGCCAGGGGTGGGCTTGGCAATATGCATATAATGTCGGGCTATCTAGAAATTCTGACACGCAGCTGCCTCATTAATGTTATTGCTATGTTGCCACTTGCAACTATGAGTCTTGACTGTGTACACACACACACACACACACACACACACACACACGCATGCACACACGCACGCACACACACACACACACACACACACACATATATATATATGTGTGTTGGTGTATGTGTGTGTACACAGTCAAGACTCATAGTTACAAGTGGCAACTTAGCTATGCTCCAGCTCGACTGCTGGCATGTTCTCACCGATGGTTGTTGGTCAGGATAACGTGCATCTTGGATATCTGGAGCTATTAGCACATGGAGCACATATATAATGAGTTGATGTTGTGGTGGTTGTCAACATATAAGGCAGTGAGGCGAGTAGCTGTTTCACCACGTGCTGAGTTTAACTGTTCGGCCGACTTCTTTCGTATGCTGCGGATATGGTGAGCCGGGTCCTCGGTGTCTTGTCTGTCTTGCATGTGGCCAGACTTGAAGGCCATTTAAGCCGCAGAGAGATTTCTAAAGTAGAAATGCCGCAGACCGGCCAGCTGTTTGTGCAGTTCATGCCCATCTCTATTGAGCACACCATCGTGACCAGTTTCTGAGCTTCGGTACCTCTAGCATCGTTTTGTGTGGACACGAGTCTAGCACATCCAGGCTGCAGGCAATCGCGGTGGGATGCGAATGAGCAGCCATTTCACAGCCAGCATGCCCGATGGGAATAGTTGCTTGTCGGGCTAGGGGCAGCTGCTTAGCAAGATTTGACACAGGCACTGCTGGCAGCTGCAGCTTGACCTGATGCTGCTGCTGCTAGCTCCTCATTCACCCCCATTATACCATTAAAAAGTGAACTGACATGTCCTTTTCACTTAACCTAGTGGGAATGTGAGGATTGTTCTAGTCTGTGACCCTCCCCTTTGGCTATGTACTCTCTTACATGTATGTACACAGTCTAACTATACACGTGGAGGTATTGAGAAAGGTGAGGGAGAGTGTGAGTAGGAATGTGGGCATTACATGCATGTGCATGCCAGCCCTTGTGAGAATCTAGAACATAGTGAGCCGAGTCTGTCAAAGTGAAGCAAGTGGCAATAGCATCGAGTGGATAACCACGGGTGAGGATCTGAAAGAAGAAGTAGATAACAAGATTAAATTTAAAATCAAGTTCGAAGCTGAAGGGCCAATCAGCAATGCCGAAAGGAAAGGCGATAGTGTTACCTCTTAGCCGATGCAGGCTGGCTTCTTTTAGCTGATGGTCCCCTGCTGGTTAGTGGTGCTATTGTAGACCTTTGACCCCGGCAGTGGCAATGCTGGCTGGTGGCCTGCTTGGTGGTTCACCTATCCACTTCTTTGGGGGGGGCATACCACGACACCACGGCACATACCACTCCCTCATAGTTGTATTTGTTGTAGTCCGGCTTGCTGTCTGTTCAGTATATCAGGCTCACTTTCTTGGTGCATTATGATGCATGGAGTGCAGTGACTCGGCTCCCTTGATGCGTGTACTGCATTTGCTTCGGCAAGGTCGCTGGTTCCATTGGTCTATCTATGACTTGGCCTGTTTCTAATTTCCAAATGGTGTCAGCGCTAGTGCTATCGATATAAAGATTACACCATAGATTAGATATGGCTTACAAGAGGTCGACTGGCATTATTGTCTCATCCCTTTTTGATTGCTTGTTAGGAAGCGCATATATTATCTGAAGATGTGTAGAAAACCTTATCACATCCTAGTGGCAGTGCAGATTGATTCATCGTTACACGAATGTAATCTGTATCACTACGTCCCTTTTTATAGCCTTTCCGCGAAATGAGTACCCTGCTTGATCGCATATCAGCAATTCTTGCTGATTCTATCCATACTTGGAGCCATGCCATGGGTGCAGCCACTCCCTTTCCCTTTAATCTGCCCCCTAGGTTTCTTTGGCTGCCACTTATATGCTTCAGGACTCGAGCTCATGACCTCGGTCGTCAAAGGGGGAGCACCTTACTCAGAGGTGGAGCCAGTATTTTCTTTGTGGGGGAGGGACAATTCCCACACGTTTTTCATGTAGGGAGCAAGACCTGCAAGGAATGAAAAGTTATAGCAGAAAATCATCGTGTTTATTCTACACGAACTCGGTGGTTGCTCATCGAATGGAAATAGGACGAAACTTCGTCGTCGATGACAGTCGGCAGGTGTAGGAATAAGGGGCCGCCCAGGTCTGCAGAAGGCGCGATCTCACTACCACCACTGCAGCAGCAGCAGTAGCTGCTGCCTGAGCATAGCCTCGAGGTAATTTAACTAAATAAACATTCCACCGGTGCTCCCAGTAGCCTTTATCTGCTTACTGATGAGCTGAAGTCGGCAGGCCAATCGGCTAATGCTGTGTGGGAGCAGAAGTGCACCATCATTTGAGCGCCCAGCTAGGCTCGGCACACTTTTCGACGTTTTGCCTTGGCTCGTGGTTGCTTAGTTCGTGAGCCAGGACTTATGTAGTGAAGACAGTTAGCCATGTTCACTCGTGTCAGCACGAGTGCATCTCGGTCTGTAACTCCATAGAGCCACAGGGACTAAGTGGGGGGTTATGCTGGAGATTGCTCTGTAGCTCACTCAAAGTCTAAGCAGCTTTTGTTCGGTGCACTAAGCAAAATGATTCACTGCTACTACCTATATGGCTAAAATAAAATATATGTCATCGAGCTAAGGTTTTGCCGAGTCTCTGCAAATTCTGCTGCATCTCTCGGCAGCAATCGATGCCATTTATCTCCAAGTCCTTCTTGATCACCTATCATATTGGCAGGGCATCACTGGCACTGCACTGGGATTGTGTAGATCCGAAAGTTTGCTAGTCTAAGGCCTTGAAGTATGTACATGCTTGCACATGCAGAAATCTACACTCACTAATTTTAGTGCCATGCTTCCTTTGCAGCATAAGCAACATGTCTCGAAAAATATTTAGTTTTCTTAAGTTGCTATCCATGTAGTATTCTCAGAAAGGAAAACAGAATAGAGAGGACGAGTTAGTGAATGAGAGAGTGAGGCAGAGAGGGCTAGCAGGTGGTGGCATTCAAACAGTAGTCTCTGCAGCGCATGCACAATCTAAGACTGCTTGCCAATTCTACGGGCAGTATGTGACACCAGGTCCGGTGGTCAACGTGGGCATAGTTTGTGTGCAAAATGGTAATAAATTGTAGAGAAGCTGGATCAGGCAATGATTGTGATAATAATTAGCATAGGGTACTGATGTGAAAAGATGTGCTGTTTTGGCCACAAGAGCAAAATGCAGTAGAATCGCTTCCCTCTTGGAGTATCGCTTGTTATGGAGAGTTTCCGTTGTCTTTCCTTCTGTCCGACCTTCTTAAGGGCCTTGAGTTATGACAAGTATAAAGGGAAGAACACCAGCAAGGATTCATGCAAACGTCATTTCCGAAGTGGACGTATCAGACTTTGACAACTGCTGAGGTCGGTGGACACACTGTGTAGTGTTAAGAGAGTGCACGATGGCAGGGCCATTTAGCATTGCTGTCCTATTGGTCCGTGTGGATCAGCCTGGGTGTCCGGCTCCTTATCTTACAAAATCGCCGTCGAGATGAGGTTACAGTCGGCTTGTAAGGCTCCCTCCTGGGTGAGGCTCTGGAGTCGTCCTAGGATCGCTAGGACTTGGTTACCCCCTGGCTGCTATGTGCGAGCTCTGTATTTTCAAACCTTCTGTTTGCGTTCATCTGCAATTGCACAAAGCTGCTTAGCACTATGGCTGCTATGCTGCTGACTTTTTCTGTGGTGCTATATAGAGTGCATGCTCAGGTTATGCAGCAAAGGTTGAGTTTAGCTTTATTTGGAGGACCGTCGAGGAAGTAAGTAGCACATATTTACGTAGTTGATAAAAATATATGTAGTTAATGTTGTCTAAGCAAATATTTGGTATAAATGAAAACAAAAGATGGAACTGATGCTGTTTGCCCATGAAGCCTAAGCTCTCTCGCTGCTTATTGCACTGGTTAAAAAACCAGTATTCGCACGTGCCGCACACGGCAAAGCTGGCGTTTTCCATGCCCGCTGTGATCTGCATGTAGCGACTATGTTTGGCTAAGGGTGGAGTCATCGGTGTCCTAGGACGACCGCCAGATGTAGTGAACAAATTAAGCTCTGTTCAAAAACGACCTTTTCTGGGTAGGAACTAGGGCTTATTCGTGCGCTGGCAAAGGCTGCTGCTGAACTGAACTTGCGTGCTGCTGTTCTCACGTTTACAACGTGGCACACACAATGTGTAGGAGGTCTGCCTTTAGTCCTGACGCACCCTACGTACACCACTATTTGCAGTTGCGTAAGGGCACACAGTTCTGAAGCCTCCTTATCAGGAGGGGATGTCATACAATGTAAATTGATTTTTAGCCCGACGGCATAATTCGTCCTTGCTGGACTATTGATTGCTTGCCTGCCTCACTGCATTCCATTCATATATCTCGACACACTTTTTCTCGATGTCGGGACAACTTTCTGGCACAGCGGGCCACCCGGGGTTCTCTCGATGACCGAGCTGCTCCACCTGACTGGCCCCCTCCTCTTTATTATGCTCAGTCGGTGAATCATTCGGGAGCCGCTGCTGTGACAGGACAGCTCGGTGGGTGTCAGCAGAGTCTGCGCATGGGCTTGACTTCGGCGACACTCCTTCGTTGTAGAGCCGTGCACCGGGCAGGCTGCCCTCCCCCTTCGATGCAATAGTTCCGGCCATAACTGCTCTGCTGGCGAGCATCCTCCTGCCGACCGACCTGCCGACTGCCTGCTTGAGCGATGGGCTTCTGGAAGCAGTTCAGTCTGATAGTGCGCAAGAACTTCGTCCTGTACAGGCGGCAGCCGCTGCGCGTCACGGTCGAGCTCATCTGGCCGCTGGTCCTGTTCATAATCCTGGTGGCGGTGCGCACGAGGCCGAACCTCACGGTCGACAAGCCCGAGTGCCACTTCGACGCCAAGGCCATGCCGTCGGCCGGCCTGCTGCCGTTCGTGCGCGGAATCCTGTGCTCGTCCAACAACACGTGCTATCAGCAGCAGCGCCAGAGTGAGGGCGGCCTGCTCAACGACACGCTCGCCGGTGCCATCAACGAGGCTATCGGCGAGCTGAACAGCGCTCTGTCGAACGACACCGTGCGGCAGCGGCTCATGCGCGGCCTCACCGAGGCGGTCAAGCTGGTGGGCGTCTTCGATCGCCTGAGGAGCGGCGCCAGCATGGAGCCGCTGAGCCGCTACCTCGGCGCGAGCGTGGACAAGCTTGCTCGCGCGCTCAACGACAGCGGCGTCGGCATCAGCCCGCGGAAGCTTGGAGTCCTGGTCGCCAATGCGTCGGTCGACATCTCCAAAGTCGCTGCAGCTCTGCTGCCGTACTACGCCGGCGCACTGGCTGCCCCACAACGGCCCGCCTCCTCCGCCGACTGGCTCTCATTGGCCGGCCTGGCGTCCGGTGCTGCTTCGGCGGCGTTCTTCAACTCGAGCGGCCTGCCGGGCGTGCTGCCCGATCTCGTGCGGTCGGCCCTCAGCGGAAGCCTCTCGAGTGGCGCACTCCCGTTGGCCGGTCTGTACGGCCTGCTTCTGCAGGATGCGCTGCCGTCCAGCGGCGGTGGCAGGCAGGGCACTGTGCCAGGGTGGGCCACTACTGCGGCAGAGGCGGCGACGGCCTGGCTGAGCAGGCAGATGCCGGCAGTGGCCGCATCAATGGCCTCGAACGGATCGGCATCGATGGCCTCGAACGAATCAATCGCCAGCCTTGGCAACTTCTTTGCTGCCGCACCCGACTTCAAGGCGCTCGCATGCAGTGGCGGAGCCATCGTGGCCCTGACGCCTGCCGCCGACCAATCGCTCAGAGAAGTGTGCAACCTATCGGCCGCCCAGCTGTATGTCGTTGCACGTCTCGTGGTCAGCAACGTCGACGTCGGGCAGGTGCTTGCCGATTTGGCACCGCTGCTGCCCGACCCGCTGGCGCTTGCCGACCTCAGGGCGACCGCCGGCGGGCTCGCCCAACTGCCCGCCGTCCGGGAGCTTCTCGGCGGTGGCGGTTCCGGGCTCCTGCTGGAGAGCGCCTCGTCGCAGTTGCCCTGCCTGAGCGACATTGCCGACTGGCTGGGCTTTGGGCCGCAGGACGCCAACTGGACGAGCTACAACGACAGCAGCAGCGGTGCCAGAGGAGGCCAGTCGGGTCTGAATCCGGCCAACTACAGCGACGGAATGTCAGATGCCGCAGCAAGCACCTGCATCGGCTTGTTCCTGCCACTTCAGCAGACCTCCGTCGGTCGAGTTGTCTTCCGCCAGGTCGAGCCGCTCCTCTTTGGCAAGATCCCGTATGCGCCGTCGACGCCGGCCGTCGACGCCATCATGCGTGCCGCCAACGGCACGTTTCAGGCGATAGCTGATGCCAGCATGCTGCTGTCGTGGTTTGCCGACGCGTCGTCGTGGCTTGTGCGCAACCTCGAGCCCGTTGCCAACGCCCTGGACGCACTGGCCGACGCCATCGACCGGACGGCGCCATTGAGCCCGGATGCTAGTGCACAGGCGGCCGCCGTACGAGCCGTCGCTGCTCAGCTGCATGCCAACGGTACGCTGGCCCAAGACCTGGCTGCCGCGAGCCGCGCTGCGTCGGTCGCAGCACCCTATATGGGCTGCTTCTTGACCGACAAGTTTGAGGCGTGGCCCGACGAGACATCGCTGGTGAACCGCAGCCTGCAGCTGATCGACGAAAACCGCTACTGGGCAGCGCTCGTGTTCAACGACACGGGCGCCCGCTCGACCCCGGCGACTTCGGCGGCAGGGACGAATGCTAGCGTCGTCCAGCTGCCGTCGTACATCAGCTACAAGCTTCGCATGAACACGGACAAGGTGGACAACACGCACCGCATCGAGGACCGCTACTGGCGGCCGCTGCCGCGAAGCAACCCATACAGCGACCTCAAGTACATCACGTACGGCTTCGCATACATCCAGGACATGGTCGAGCATGCCATCATCGAGCTGCATGCGGCCGCCATGGGCGGAGCGGCTGCGGCAGCGCCGCGCACGGGCGTCTACCTGCAGCAGTTCCCCTACCCGTGCTACGTGCAGGACAACTTCGCGTCGGCCGTGTCGCGCACGATGCCGCTGTTCATGGTGCTCGCCTGGCTCTTCTCGGTCGCCATGATGGTGAAGGGCGTCGTGTACGAGAAGCAGGAGCGGCTGAAGGAGGCCATGAAGATCACGGGCCTCACGCCGGCCGCCCACTGGACGGCCTGGTTCGCCACGTCGTTCGTCGTCATGGCAGCCAGCGTCGTGCTGCTAGTGCTGCTCGTCAAGTACGGTCGCGTCGTCGAAGCGTCCGACCCGACCGTCGTGTTTGCATTCATGCTCTGCTTCGTCGTGGCCACCATATCGCAGGCGTTCCTGCTCAGCGCCTTCTTCACGCACGCCAACCTGGCCGCGTGCTGTGCTTCGCTCATCTTCTTCTGCCTCTACCTGCCCTACACGCTCGTCGTCCAGTGGGAGGAGGTGCTCAGCCCGAGCCAGAAGTCGCTCGGCTGCCTCCTGTCGTCCGTCGCGTTCGGCTTCGGCTGCAGCTACCTGGCGCGCTACGAGGAGCAGGCCGTCGGCGCACAGTGGAGCAACATCCTCGGCAGCCCGATCGCCGACGACAGCTTCAGCCTTGGGCGTTGCATGATCATGATGCTCGTCGACAGCGCCATCTACCTCACGCTGCTCTGGTACATCGAGACTGCCTTTCCGGGCAAGTACGGCGTGCCGAAGCCCTGGTACTTTCCATTCACGAGGTGAGGCACAGCAGCGCTGCTCTGGCTAGCCGGCCACCGCGCTGCAAGCGAACCGCCAGCGCTGCGTTAGTGCTGCTCCGACACGCTGGTCCGTGTCCCGGATCTCTTGTAGTGTAGCGTATCTCCTCTGTAACGGTAACTAAACGATGCCACAAGGACTACGTGGGTGTTATGCAGGATGGTTTTCTATGGGGCTCTCAAAGCCTAAGCAGCTTTTGTTATGCATTCGGTAGCCAACAGACTTTATCTCACGAAGCACACAGAGAGAGTGAGAAGCATGGCTGAGTTAGGGGACAGTCGAGGAAGTGAGTGGCATGGAACTAGCAGCTCAGGACAGCTGGAAAGGATGTGCCACAATCGGTAGCAAGTGAGTAGATTTTATTGCATAAGAATCGTGGAAGCGAGTTCCACAGTTTGCAAGATTGCAAGTCTAGGACCTTAAAGCAAAAGCTTCTGTTGCCAACGGTCTTTAAGAGGAGGAATGGAGCAGCAAAATTATTGTCCATAGAAGACGTGAGGGTACGAGGAGGCTGAAGCTGGTGAAGCAGTTCAGCTAGGTATGAAGGAGCCGAGTCATAGCAGGCCTTGCAGGTCAGTGTAAGAACTTTACTCTGTATCTGTTGATCAACTGGAAGCCACCGAAGATCCTTCAGCAAAGGAGACATGTTGCTGAACCTATTGAATTTGCTAACTGGCCTTGCAGCCATATTCATCACCAGCTGCATTGGTCTACTGGCTTTCTTTAGTAGCCCAGCCACAATGGTTTGCAATAGTTTGCAATGGTTTGCAATCTAGTTAAGACAAAACAAGGAAGTTTGTTTAAATGTTTTGCTAGCCACCATGGTAGACAGTCCCCTAATTTTAGACAGGGATCTGGCGTGATGGCTACTTGTGGAAGTGATCTTCCTAATGAAAATTTCAAAATCTAGACGGTTGTCAAAGAGAGCACCTAAATTCCGAGCACATGTTGGTGGTCGTACAACCGTATGCCCTATTAGAAGATTAAAGTTATCTAGTTCAGCCACAAGCTTAGGGTGTCCAATGAGTAGCAGTTTAGTTCTATCGTCGTTTAGTTTAAGGAAATTGGCCGAAATTCAGGATCAAATGTCTGAGAGTGTCTGATGAATGCAAGACAAGCATTCATTTTAACAGTCGATGCAGTAGGTTCTGACGGTTTGAATGAGAAACACAGCTCAGGATCAGACCATTAAAGTGATAGCCGATCCCACGGGCCCAAATAACTTTCCTGAGAGGTTCAGTATATATAGAGAACAGCAAAGGACCGAAAACGGACCCGTGTGGGACTTTGCAGGTGACTGGTCTGCTGGATAAGACTTGGCCCCCACGACACACACATTGAACACGATCAGACAAGTATGATTCTTGCTGCCACCACCTTGGAATGATCGCTGCGAGGTCGGTGAGTGGCGATGCCTCGGTCGCTTCAATCTCACCAGCACATCTCGTGCAGCCGTTCTCTGGGCGGGCAGAGTGGGCTTGTAGCGATAGTGACGATCGAGGCGTCTACTTGGGTGTCGTCCGTCGCACATCGACGCCAGGGTTTAGTGTCTCGAGGCAGGTGAAAAGGAAGAAATGACCGGCTGTAGGTGGTGCAGGTGCACCCCTCAGCGGCTGCATCAACGGTGCATCAATGCTCAGAGGCTCACCGTGCTCGGAAGGCCTCCATCGGCTTGGCTTATCTGTCGTTAGCATCACAGCTGCCATGCTTCTCATCAATCTGCTCTGGCTCCCCATCAAGTAACATACCGACTTAGAGGTTCGTCACACGGCCTCGCCCGTTGGACTTTTCTTCTCTTGTCCGGGCCTACCTATCTGAAACACTTCCTAATCAACCCCTCAGATGCACCACCTGCTTGCTTCGATAAATAACTAAACTGCCGCTAGGCTGGACTGGAGCACAAGCTAGGCCGGATCTGGCCTAAAGGCCGGAGTTTGCCGACCTCTGACCTAGTCAATCTTCCGTCGTGCCGGGCGTATGCTCTTTTGTTTATCGTTGCTCTTTTGTTTGTCGTTGCTGTCACCCGGCTACTTTCGTCTGCTAGGTCCTACTGGTGTCGTCGACGATCCAAGCTGAGCTGCAGCTTGACCGGTCGGTCGGGGTCCTACCTGATTAGTCAAGCCTACCAGCTGCAGGGTGGCGAGACAGAGCCGTGCAGTGATGGAACGCTGGGCGTCAGCATTCAAGGACTGCGTAAGGTGTACTCGACGGGCAAAAAGGTACCCGGAATCTGCTTTTCTACGCTCCCTCAATTATAATGCTCGAGACACTCCATGATAGCATGTCCGCCGTGCACTAAATTGTTGCACATACTCACTCATTCATGCATGCATGCAGTTCACACAACACACCACACACACACACACACACACACACACACACACACACACACACACACACACACACACACACACACACACACACACACACACACACACACACACACACACACACACACACACACGCTTGCACCACAATATGTTTACTCGCATTGGTACACACCTAGGTGCACATTCGCACATGTGCATCTACAAAAACCCACCGAGTGCATGCAGATACACATATTCACACATAACACACTCCCCTATGCTGGATAACACACACACACTCACCTGTGCTCTCACAGATTTGACATGCACGTGCACACAACACACACTCATGTATGCATGCAGACATTTCATGATCACCTTCTTTGCCATTTCTTATGGTGCCTGTTTGTGAATATGGAAAGGACTACACTGCAAGGCTGTGGCATGCTTATAAGGGGGCATGCCGTCGTGTGTGTGCGTGCGTGCGTGTGTGTGTGTGCACGCGCGTGCACGTCTTTGTGTGTCTGTCTGTACAGGTATGTATCTGCTATGCAGCATGCTTCGAAGAACATGGAAGTATTTTTAAGGTAATACCTTTACTTGGAGAGAGGCTTGTTAAAACAATTGGTCCATGCTTGGTGGCATTGGCCTTGTTGATTTTATTTTAACTAGACGATGTCTCGAGAAGCCTACCTCGCAAATAGTTTGTTGCAGACTTGGTCTAAACATATTTGCTTTTAATAGTGGTTAGTGCTTATATGTAAAGCTCATCGGGTATTTATTGCTTTGCTTGCTAGCATGATTCCGTAGATCTGCCATGGACTGGCAATGCCACGAACTGGAGCAAAGAACGGGTTAGCGTAGGAGCCAGCGTGCAGTCCATATTGGAAGCCAGCAGGCACTTAGTGCTAGAAACCAACAGGCACTTCAAATGTAAACCCGTGCGACCAGGATCTCTGCTTTAGCTCGTAAATGGGCATCCTGGGCATACTGGGTGTGGAGAAGGTGGGGCATGTTGGTTTCCACATTGATCATCCTTGTAGGTCCTGCTGTCAAATCGGTGCTATAAAGCTTTCTCCTATCCGTCTCAGAACGGATGAAATGTAGTACTTGTAGAGATTGTCGGGCAGAGCAGTCTGATTCCTGAACTGCTTTTCTAGCCACGGCTGGTCGGCGTGGTGAATTTCGCTGGAGCAGAGATCAAGTCGCCTGCTTTGCATGTAGTTGCTAACGAAACACTTGTGGGGACTTCGCGAGAGATCTTAGTTTGCCAAGGATAGGTCAGTGGATCAGAGTTCTTCTTTGCTCGGAGTGAGGGTTCGCCCTACCCTTCTCGGATCCTTAGTTGTAACAATGGTCTCTGCCACCTCGAGCAGTAGTACTTTTGAAAACTTTGTGTGAACTTTGGATGTGCACTAGAACATTTGTTCCACTGTGCTTCCATGAAAACTGCAATGCACGTGGAGCAATTTTTGGCGAAGTGAGTGCCAAGATCATGCACGATGAATGGCTCTGGTTCTGCTTCACGATGGCCCATCATGACAGTTTCTTGCTTGCTCTTTGCATGCACATGACCAGCTGTGTGGCATCCGAAAGCTGTCGATGATTCAATTTATGCTGTGCTTTTGGTCATTATCGGCAGATACACCGAGTTTCCATCTGTCACCTCAACACCATTATGATTAGGTCGCGTTTCGATCGTCACCGCTCGATGCTCAGGTCTTTTTATTAGAGCTTGCTTGGCATGTGTAGTCTGTGCCAGATTCGAGACTAATTTGAAGATTTAACTCTTCAGGGTGTAACAACAATGAAGGGAAAAGGTAGCTATAACGGCAAGTTTAAATTTCCGTGATCTTAATGCCTGTGTGGAGTAGCAACAGATAAACATAAGGCAGGATCTGAGCCCCCAGCCTTTAGCAGCCTCGATTAGCAGCTGTGACCATTTTTAGTTTCAAACATTTTCAGTTGTCCTGCAGCACTTTGATAGCGCATGAGTTTTTTGCACTGCAGGTATCAATCCAGCTCGGAATTCTATATTTGGGCTGAGTATTTTACTCATGATCTTGCCCCAAATTATGGCCAGTTGGTTGGTGATGCAGGCTCAGGCCTAGCGGTTCAGTAGTTGGAGCCACCCAACGATCGAGTATGATTCCTTTAGCAGCAGGTGATTGGCTATTTGGATTTTACTTGTTGCTCGTTGTGGATGTGACTCGGCAAGAACACAAAGAAGACCCGAGTTGCTTATATAACAGTGGTTACCCCCCATTCCAGATTTGCTTGGCACCTATTGTAGGAGGGGGGGAGTCACAAGCCTAGGTACCAGTCGATGTTTGCATTGCTGCTGATTTGTTTGGTACTTCTTTGCTAACTGCCTAAAAGGATGAGATGATACCCAGCTTTAGCCATGCTTGAGATATAGCTATGTATAATGATATTCTTGCACACGACAAATGGGAGTGACACTTTATCATCAAACAATTAACAAGTGACACTTTCCCATAAAACAGTTCACTACCTTAAACGGTGCCTTACCTGCCGAGCTGTTGACTTGCTGTGCCTTGAAAGGCTTGACGTGTTATACTGTATATGCAGGTTATACTTAGTACAAAGACTCACAATTTAGTCAGAATCAGGTTTAGTTTGCAGCACGTTTGAGTAGACTGTAATAATATAAATGATAATTTTCGTAATAGGTTCATTTTGTCATGCCCTAAGAGAACCCAAACTCTACCCAGGCACTTTACAACTCGCCGCATGAGAATCGAGACCTGTGGGTTAGTCACATGCACGGCATCAAGCCTTCAAAATCATGCAAGTATTATGCTTGCAGCAGTATGCTAGAGCAAACGTGACGACGCCACTCGTGGTCACTGGTTAGTTAGACCACTACCTAATAGCATGCACTGGATCATGCACAGGTATGCAAGCAAACCCCACCGGAACAAAAAAGATAAGGTCACTGGGCCCAAGGGTAAGACTTTAAAGATGCAAGCTCATTGCAGTTATGAGACCATAGCCGAAAGTAAGCCCCCAACTATTGGTGCAAACGAGCTGAATGCCCGATCACCAAAGATTCTATGGTGTGGAGGGACGGCAAGATTACTTCTGAGGTGGCTGCACACTATGGTTTTCGACAGCTTTTCTAAACAGCTGTAAAAAAGTCCCAGCTGATCTCTTTCTCTGGGCTTTTATATTTAAGCTTGCCGTGGATGGGCTAACACTGAACTTTTACGAAGATCAGATAACCTCGTTTTTGGGACACAATGGAGCTGGAAAAACTACCACGATGAGCATTCTGTGCGGTCTTTTCCCACCTTCGGACGGCACTGCAGTGATCTACGGATTGGACATTACAGAAGACATGGATGAGATAAGGAAAAATCTCGGATTCTGCCCACAGCACAACGTCCTATTCGACAACCTGACGGTGGAAGAACATATCTTGTTTTATGCCCAACTCAAAGGAGAGAGCCTCACAAATGCAAGTGCAGAAATGGAATCAATGCTTACTGAAGTCGGACTGAAGCCAAAACAGCACGAGCTGGCTAAAAATCTGTCAGGTCAGGCATCCAATTGTGACTCGCTTTTGCTGTAGAACTGCCCTGTCCCGAGTATTTGTATTCATAGTTTTAAAACATGATATATGTTTGGGATTCATGAGCTCCAGCAGCTGACTGCTTCATTGTTGCTAATGCTTGTCGAGTAACTGCTCAACGTATCGTCATCGTTTAAACTAACTGTGATTGTACTGGTTGTTGATCAACAGGTGGTATGAAGAGGAAGCTCTCTGTCATGATGTCATTCGTGGGCGGCTCGAAGTGTGTCATATTGGATGAGCCAACAGCTGGTGTCGACCCTTACTCGAGGCGTCAGATTTGGGAGCTCTTGCTCAAGTTCAAGAAGGGCCGTACCGTGATCCTGTCAACACACCATATGGACGAAGCAGATTTCCTCGGTGACCGAATTGCCATAATATCACAGGGCAAGCTTTGCTGTGTCGGCAGCAGCCTGTTCCTGAAGTCCCGCTATGGCAGTGGTTATTATTTGACGATTGTCCTGAAGGAGGGCTTGACAGCTACATCAGATGCTGAACGATCTCATGTCGACGGCATTGTCGACTTCATCGCTGAGCGTGTGCCAGAAGCGCATTTGACTGCAGAGCATCGCGGGGAATTGTGCATTCAGCTGCCATCTTCAGGTAGGCTGAGTGCCTTTGATGGGTCTAGTGCAGTCCATTTCGTTGTGGTCGGCTGCTTAGATCGTTTTACTAAGTCGCTAAAGCTCTTGGCATGGCTCAGAAATAGCACTGCAGCATGTTGTTGCTACTCCTTTGTTTTGCCAGAGCAGTGCTTCAGGTTCGCATGATGTATTCGGCATCTATGCATGTTTTGTACCGTAGAAGTAGGATCACCGTGGTTCCCCAATGTTTACCAATCTCATAACCTGTACATAATATCCGATGGGGCATGGTTGCACTAGAATGTGTATGGTGCATTATTGCCTCAAATGCTAGATCTAGATATATGCCCCAATCTCCAGTGTGTTGTGTGGATGCCAGGAAGTTGCCATGGCCAAATTGTTTCTTCCATAAGCTTTGCACACTAGATTTGACATTCGCCTAATCTAACAGAATCTTCTCGAAACCACCCACATATGGTTGTTGTTAACCTTTAGGCTGCCTCACTTTTTAGGTACGAGAGATGGTAGCTTTGCACGCCTCTTCAAGGACCTTGATGGAAATATGGATCAACTTAACATCGGGACATATGGTGTGAGCGACACGACGCTAGAAGAAATATTCCTGAAGGTCGCAGACGAGTCAGGTACAGAAGATGCTCTTTCCGCTCACACAGCCCCATTAAAATGATACTGGTCGGCTTCTTTTTACTAGCTCCGAGTTGCTCCTTAGTTGCTGTTCATGGCATGTTACTTGATGCTGAAGCCATTTAATTGCCTTTTCCACTAGAGAGCTTCTCAAATCTCGATTAGCCCATTGAACAGCCTCATTTGTGTAGAGGCAGAAGAGCCTAAACGGCTATCGCAAAGAATCGCCCACTGCAGGATTCGAAACCACGACCTCGGTCCTGAAGAGTGGGCACCGTATGTCCTTAACCATCACGGCCCAGTAGATGATAGTATGTGCTTGACTGCACTATGTCTGGTTCCTGCATGCTTGAGCTTAACTCGTAAGCTTGATCTTTTGGTCTGACCTGTTGTAGCCGGCTATTGCGAAAAGTTTGAGGTGCATCAGTGCTGCCGGCACAAACTAAATGAGACACCGAAGATCCTTGATACATTGTGGGGGGCCGGTGTTTGCTCTGCACCGGCTGTTTGCATCGTGCCATCACCTTAAGCCATATTGAATAAGGCCAGATCAAGTCTGGTTCAAGATCAAGATCATGGTTGTACTGAAAGCCGTGCGATATTTCTCACCCGAAGGCAGATTGAAGGCTGGTGGGTCAAAGTACCATGCAAATGGTTCGGTAGGAATGGTCTGAAGACAGAACTGTCGTGCATATGTGATCCGATCAAGCAACCGTTTTTCAGTTAATGAGGTGCCATGCTCTGTCTATCTCTCGGTCAGGCAATTATGGATAGAGATGTTCGGCCACGAGGGTAATACTTGAGCTTTCGACCCCCTGTTGGCCCGCAGTCTTGCGATGCTTAGCCACCCTTTTTGGTTCAGGCTGCCTCTCTTATTTCTCTTATATCTCTATTGTCCCTTAAGCATTTTAGTCGACACGGTCACAGAACATTGCAGACGTTTAGCAATTCTGCCCCTGGTTTATGGCATTGGGAAGGCTGTTACTAACTGTGGGGATTGTATTAAAAATTTTGCATAGATAATATAGAAATAGAAAAATATAGTAGAAATATAATATAATAGAAAAATATATATAGAATAGAAATAAAATAGAAAATAGAATAGAATATCTATATAGAATAGAAAATAGAATAGAAATATAGAATATATATATAGAAAAAGAAAAAGATATAGTAGACAATAGAGTAGAAATTTAGAATAGATAGATAAAATAGAATATATAAAGCAAATATAAATAGAAAATATAATATATAAATATGGAAAATAGAAAATATATATATGTAGAAAATAGTTTTAATATATAGTTACGATAGAAATAGAAATAGTTACAAGAGAAAAAGTTAAGAGCTAGACGGTACTGTGATTGACCTGCAGCTATCATGCCATTATCTGAAAGTTGTTTCACCACGGTTGCCGTCCTGCTGCCATGACATCATTGGGGGGGGGGTGCCTTTGTTAGAATTGTACCCTAATTGTCGGTAGTCTCTAGCAGCACTAGAGTGCCTGTGCACTGCATAGCAAATCGTCCGCATTCGAGTGTCAGAGATCGTTTGTCGACTGTTGGTAGCAGTAATAAAACGCCAGCTTTGCGAGTGGAATCTTCGTCGTGCCATGCTAGAACATTCTAAAAGCTACTGGACCTCGTTGGGCACTAACTGTCACCAGAGCCATAATACGGCCCAAGTGGCACCCCCTCCTCTCTTGTCGGTCGATCGTGCAGTGGCTGGCGATGCGGCTCAGCTCTCCAGGTTTGTCTACGCCCCACCATTGTAGTCCTTCGGCAGCAGCAGCAGCCACATGTGCCGTCAGTGCGCTCGGCCTGCCTGCGCATCCGGCTGCTGCCTGTGTCGGCGGCCCCTTACTCACTTCCGGCTTGCTGCTATAGGCCTCGACATGGAGGAATCGCTCCAGAAGCTCACAGATGGCGGACAGCTGCCGCGGCCACCGTCGCGGTTCAGCATGCGAGGCAGAGGCCTGCGTGGCGTCCTGCGCAAGCTTCGCGAGCGACTGTCACCGTCCAAGCCGCTCTGCACCACACGGCACCGGGTGCTGGGCGGTTTCTCTGAAGTGCTCACCGGCGGTGGCGGTGGGCAGCAGCCCGAGGAGCTGCCGTTGGCCAGCGAGGTAGTTCCTACTTTCTCGGTATGTAGCCGCTGCTGCCACATATCGTCGTCCCTTGTGCAGCGGTCGATCTGGTCAGCCAGAGTGCTGCTTGGCTGTAGCTTCAGCGAGCTGTGCTTTGCGCTGCCCTACCTTCACCCCATCCTTCCGAAGCGCCGAGCCATCCTAGCGTAGGCTCGATCGGTGCCGTCTTGTGTGCGGCTTCTCATTGAGCTTTCTGGCTAGTTTAGCTGGTTTAACAGTGCTTCATTTTCTATAGCAGCAGACGAGCCTTTACTGCCATCACCACCGCTTGCAGTGGACAAAAAAGGATCGCCAACTGCAGGACTCGAACCCACGACCCTTATCGTTAAGGGCAAGACCTTACTTCCTGGGCAAAGACCTAGGGGCAGCTTTGTTTCCTTTGCAGCAAATGTAAAATGCCTAGAAAGAGATTTAGTTCTCTGAGGTGCTATGTCAAATGCTTTATTATTATTGTGTAGAGCGGAGTCAGACCACTAGTTCTAGTACTTACTAGCTTGCACCTAGATGTAGGGCTGATGGTACACAGGACTGGCCGGCCGGTCAGGCGCACTGGAAAGCTTGCCCGTGTGCCCGGATGAAAGTTTCGTCGGAGCTTGGTGCCGAGTGGAGCCGTTTGAACTGGACGATCGAACCGGCATACGACTGGGCATGGGAGTAGGAGCATGTGCTAACCCGCTTCTGTTTCAGCCGATTTTATTTTGCTTGCTCGAGACGCTCCCCAGTGATTGTACAGTGAATCAGGGTGAGATTGTGAAAACGCGTCACTGAAGGGAATTCCAGTGATTCAGAAGCATTCAGGGCGCACAAGCAAGGTGCTCTCGTGCTGGCCACAACTAGGACCTCCGCAAGTCCGAGCTCTGTCTGGTGTCAGCCAACTTGTCGCGCAAGTCTCTCAACTGTCTCAGCACTCTAGGCGTATGACACTCGTGTAGCATCGCGATTAAAAGCGATAGTTGCGAAGTGTAACCTCAACATGAGCGTTGCTAGTGACACCGGAGCCCTTGGTGGGCCGATCCCAATCGTCTGCCTAGCTGGGTCTGAAAGTTCCACAAGTGCATGAACTGCAGAAGAGCTCTGATCCTGTCGAGTGGCAGGATTGGCTGTAGTGCAGGGCCACCAAAGTAGAGCCGCAGAAGCAGGCAGTGTCAGCATAGAGCCCTGCCAGCCTTTGCTCTGCTTTATTTATTTTCCTTAGCCAAGCATACCAATCTTTGCTGGCGATGAGCACTGCTACCGTGCTGAGGTGGCTGCCGGGGTGGGGGGGGGTGCTCCCTTGCTGAGTCTTTAAAAGATTCCCTCCACCTAGGAGAGTAAACCTACATAGAAGAGGGTTAAATAACCCCTGATAAATTTAAAAAAAAATTTAAAAGGGACTCATTTTACTCATGTTGATTGACTACCTCCCATTAGGGAAACTTAAGTTTCTCTCACTGTGAAGTTAAAAGTCCTCTCAGAGGAGCTTACATTTTCTCCTTAGGAGGCTAAAACTTCTCAAAATAGGCTAGCGAACCTTTTTAGGCTAGCAAAGCTCTTTAGGCTTCATCGAGTCAATACAGTTCCTCCAGAAGAGATGTTTCTTCCTACCTAGGGGAGTAAGAAACGTCTCCTGGAGTATCTAGGTGGAGTCGGATAAACCCTCTCCTCTCGCTTCTTTCTCCTTCAGCAAGCTAGCATAGGTGGACTCTCGTTTTTTTCAGCCATCGCCGTGCTTTATTTGCGCTTTCGTGAGCACATAGCTAGAGATGGCTAACACTGGTTAGGCCTATAGTGGTTAAGGTGCTCGCCCACGTGAATGTATTTGATGACCGAGGTCGTGAGCTCGAACCCCGTGGCATATTTATACGCCTGACCAGAGTTAAAGTTCCCTTAGAGCGCCGAAAGCGCTGTACAAATGAATCAAGTATTTATGTATAGCTGAAGGGCTAAGCTAGCAAGCGAGCAAATGGTATCCCCCAGCTGCCTGCTGCTGCCCACCTTGAGGCTATCTGACACGAGCTCGTGACAGGTCATCGTGATGCTGGAGCTTAATGTCGCTTCTCTGGTGGGTGATAGTTTTGCTGCGCTGCATGCATTGCTTGAGCGCTGATCCAGTATTAAATGCCCGTGCCACGTGCCGGCAATGCCGACTAGCCATAAGTGGCACTCGGGCAAGTGGCATGCGAATAAACAGGTGTGCATGCATGTACAATGCCTCTAACCTGAAGAGTGAGTGTTGCTAGTCGACTGAGCATTCGTGTTTTTCATTCTCTACAAACTACTTACAGAGTGATGGTTGTTTTATAATTGTGTAATTCAGGAAAAACTCCTTGCGAGTGATCTTTTTTGAGAATATTTGACGTTGCGAATAGCTCTGCCCTGTCTCAGGGGGGTGTGGTGGGCGGTGCCTTTGACCTTGCTATGATTGTTATGCTCAAATTTCCGACTATACTGGGCGTAAGGTGCTCACTCTTAACGATCCAGATCGTTGGTTCGAGTCATACAGTAGGTGATCTTGTATAACCCGCTGCAAGCAGTGGTGATAGCCGTTAAAGCTTGTGCTTTACATTTTCAATGAAGTGCCGCAGCTGAATTCCGGTATGCTGCATGAATGAATATCTATATTGGTGATTGCAAGTTTAGTGCCAAGCTGCAGCCATTCTAAAAAGGTTAGCTGATTTAACGGCCTCATTTATATGTCGGCAGACGAGCTTTAAAGTCATGTGATGAAAGTCGATCAAAATCTAATCTCGATAGCTCAATCTTTAGAGCACTAGACTGGTAACCGAGAGTTTGCAGAATCGATCCCAGCTCGATGCGACATTCTTTTTGTGCATTCAGATCTAGTAGAACACTGATTTAAATAATTTCAAAATACAGCTGGACCAGATGCCGTTTGCCATGCGAAGCAGTGGGTCAAGTAGAAGGAGGCAAATTGAATTACTGGTGGCTGATTTTGGCCAGGCCAAGGTCTGAACCAAACCTGTCTGAATCCTGGTCACTAGTAAATGCTTGTATATGCAGTACATACAGTATGTACTCTGTGTTTGTATATACTCCATGTGTGTATGTGTGTGTATATATGCATGTTGCGCATGTATGTAGATGGATTTTCTGCTATTCCATTAAGGATCAAATGACCTCCCCGAGGCAGCTTGTGGGCACATGCTAGTTGGACTCGGTTTAGCCATATCTAATCACGAATAGTCCTATTGTAAGCAGCTATGTAATGATACTTTAATAGCCTCCTGTGGTTTAACCGCCAGCTTGGCTGCATCGAGTACTTGAGGCTGACAGTGCTGGTGCTGTCCAAGGGTGCAGCCGGCTTGTTCAGAACCTTGTCTTCAGTCCTTCCCTTTCACCACGGGCCGACCTTCACCACTGGCCGACCTGTCGGGTTCGAATGCTAGAGAGCTGGCCTCTTTGAATTGGCTTGCGAACCTGTTTGCCTAGGTCATGAGGGAGAGCGCGATGTCTTCAGCCGGCACACTGCCCTTGGTGGCCACTGCACTGCCGTCGCGCGTGCCCCAGCCGAGCTCGGACAAGAGGCTCAGCACTGGCGGTCGCGCCGACGCCGTGCGGGCGACCGGCGGCCAGCCCTTGTCGGACGCCAGCATGCCGGCTGCCAGTGCGGCTGCAGCAACGGCCGTGGCAGATGAGGAGAAGCTCGAAGCCAAGGCCGAGCTCGAAGCCAAGGACAGCCGGTCGACGAACGGCTCGCTGTACTCGACGGCTGTCGGCGGCGATGGCAGCAGCAGCGTGACGACAAGCGGCGGGGTGGCGGCGGCAGCAAACGACGACTTCGACGACGGCGCACAGCAGAACCGCAACGGTTCGGCGATGTACAACGATCCCGTCTTGCCCACGGACCGCATGACCAGCACGTACAAGCTGCGGGGCATGCGCCTGCGCATGCAGCAGTTCCGCGCGCTCATCATCAAGCGATTTCATCACGTCCGACACAGCAAGAAGGCGTTCTTCTGTGAGATCCTGCTTCCGGCGGCGTTCGTCACACTGGCGCTGGCCTTCGCGCTCATCCTGCCGCCCATCGAGGACGAGCCGGCACTCGAGCTGCAGCCGTGGATGTACGAGCCTCGCGTCGGCGACCCGCACCTGACCGCCTTCTACAGGTGCGTGGCGCGGCAGCATCGTGCCCTGCGCAGCACGACCGGCAAGCCGGTAGTGCCACCTGCTGCCACCTCTGCTGGGCCACGGTCTACCCTGGGGGGGGGGACGCCGGCGGCGCTGCTAGCTATATATCTCACGGTGTAATGTAGTGTTCAAGATATATTCATCTGTAACTCCTCGAAGCCACAAACACTAAGCGGGTATTACACAGGAGTTTTCTTTAGCGAACTCAAAGCCAAAGCAGCAGCATTCTGTAAGCATTCGGTAGCCAGCAGCCGGTGTATTGGCCTGCTCCCCCTCACCACTTGCCTGTGGGTGCCGAGCCTGTGGAGGTGGGGTGCTCAGTCGCCACGTCGGCAGCTGTTGCGAAAAATGTATTCGGCTGCTGACACTCGAGTGTTATCTTGCGAGCCATCATAAACTTCCGTCCTGCTTTCAAAGCAAGTTTGTGCGGTGCCGCATAAAGCAGTCTTTTGCCCAACGTGGCCATGGAATTGATGGATCTATCGGCTGAGTAAAATCCAGCTCCACCCCGAGTTTTTTTTGGCATCGAGGACAGTGAGGGCTGCTTAATCTTTCACGTATGTGCAGTTTACTGTGGCAAGGCCGTCGGACAGATCTCAAGCTTCATAGCAGGGCTCACCGGTCGACATCTCTTGTCTGTTATCGATCTCCTGGGGCACCTGCAAAGTGACTAATGCAACGGTTGGCCTTGACTCGATGATGCTCAGTCTGGTTTTAGTCCGATCCAGCACAGTTGCATTACACTGATACTGGACTTACGTGCCTTTGCTCTAAGGAAACTTAAATAGATGTTTGCAGCTTGGCATGCAAGTATGTTCTATTGCCACCTGAACCAGAGTGCATGTCAGATTGGCAACTCCTGATCCAGAGTTATGCCTCAATGCATTCATCGAAAAGGTGGCCTGTTTGTAGTCCTGCTGCTTTCAGCAGTTGTCTAGATTGTGCTGCAACAGGGCGGTTGCACCAATGGCCACAGATTTGGTTAGTGCATCTCATCATGTAATTTGCAACGTCACAGCAAGCTAAGAAATTTCCGGAGTAAACGGTGATACTGAATTGGACAACTTTGCTGGTCCTCACCCTCAGGAGCAGCAGTTATTACCGGTACCTTACAAGTTCGGTAGTTATTGCAGGCACTAGTCCCGGCACTGTTGCTGATCTAACAGTGCGTGTGATTCGGAAGTCATATGGTGGACTTTGCAAGTTTATCAGATGCTAGACTTAATCTAGGCGCATGCTTTGCGTAGTCTCATGCAGTGCTGTGGGCCTTCCATGTGACCTTGCTGCTTTGCAATCTGGCAAGATTTGCTGTGCAGGCTTACGTCCGAAGCTGTCTTAATGTCAATGCAGTCAATAGTCTTTATTTTTGTAGGGCAGTATAGAATTGCATTTATAAAAAGGCATATTGCCAGCCACTTGTCTAGTGCCTTTCAAGAAGCATTACCTCTTTGCAGTGCTATGCAGAAACCCTGCCCTAACAACGAAACGTAATCGATGAAGGCTAAAAAACCCAAAAGTGAAGCACTTGTGACCGATGATTGCCTTGTTTTAAAGTAGTGGCTTCCTTTCTATGTGCATATTTAATCATACCTGTTTTTGTCCTTATAGTCAGCAGGCGTTCGTGCTCTTTATATGTGTGTGCATCCACTCGTACACACACTTATGCATACACATACACTTTACACACTCACTTACGCATATAGATCAACATTGCTTGCATATTTTAGGTGATTTACTAGCACGATGAACTTCTTTGACTCATTTTATGTAACGACATAATCTTCTAAATGCTGTGTGCATTTGGGCTGTTCGTGTTATTTTTGTGAGCCACTTTTTGTAGCAATAATGCAGGAGCCGCTGGCTTTGCCCACGAGTTTGAAAACCTTGTACGAGAGGGACTGTATGGTACTCGCTGTATGGATCCGTCTGTGTATGGTATAAGCGCACACCCGTGTGTTCAGTACTCGGACGTTCCTGATGCCAACATATGGACGCCTCAGCCTGCTGTTCCTCGATACGAAGATCTTCCTACATGTTCGTGTGATACCGGTGAGTAGTGACCTGACCCACCGTAACTTGGCTGACTCCACCTTTAGGGTGATGCAGTTAGCCAGTAGTGCCATAAAAGGCTCTTATGAAACTGCATCCATGTAAGCGCTCCCCAATAATACTACATACAGCCTCGAGAGTGCATCTCAGCCATATGCGGTGCAGAAGCGCTGTCATCCTTGCATGTCTGGAATCTATTTAAGCCAAGGCGGCTGCTACCGACACCGGGTGTCGGGGGCGGGTCATTTAGCAAATGTACTTTAGTTTAGCTTTTTTCCGATTCTTTCTACCCTCTTGTGGAGAACGGAAAGCTCACAGTAGCTCATTGGGCATGTCAACGCTCTCTCTATGCTCGCTCCATTGCAGGTGTTCAGCAGTGCCCTGCGGATGCCAGTGGGCCCGCTGCGTCACGCCGACTTCTCAACACCACCGACTACATGCTCAACATGACCGGGCGCAACATCTCGGACTGGCTCGTCAAGACGATGAAACCCTTCATTAAGCGACGCTACGGTGGCTTCTCGTTCGAAGCGGAGCTGAGCCGCGCAGCCGACCTGAACGTTTCGCTCATCCTGGACGTCGTGCGCACCACAGCACTGCCGCTCCCAGCCGCCGTCGAGCCCGGCGCCGGCGTGGCAAGTGCCGTGCAGCGGACACTGGCCAGTCTCAATTTGCGTCACATCGCAAAAGTGTGGTTCGACAACAAGGGCTGGACGTCGTCGGTATCGTACATGAACGCCATGAATAACGTGCTGCTGCGCGCTCTCGCTCGCGAGAGCGGGCTGGACCCGCGACGCTACGGCATCACGGCGATCAACCATCCGATGAAGATGACCGACGACCAGCTCATCGATGCGACGCTCAACAGGGGCTGGGTGGCCGTCGTCATTTCGATCTGCGTCATCTTTGCCATGTCTCTCATACCGGCGACGTTTGTGCTCTACCTCATAGAGGACCGCACGTCGACGTCCAAGCACCTCCAGTTCGTCAGTGGCACGAGCCGCACCACCTACTGGACGAGCAGCATCGTCTGGGATCTGTTCAACTACATCCTCGCCGGCAGCGTCTGCTTCGCCATCTTTGCCGCTTTCAACGAGCAGGCATACGTGTCGCCGACGAATGCACCGTGCCTCGTCGTCCTGCTGCTGGCCTACGGATGGGCCATGGTGCCGGCCATGTATCCTTTCTCGTTCCTCTTCTCGGTGCCCAGCACTGCTTTTGTCGTCCTGTCGTGCCTCAACATCTTCCTCGGCATTACCTCGACGCTCGCCACGTTCATCCTGGAGATGTTCCCCGGCGACCCGTACCTGAACGAAATCGGGCACACACTGAGGTCGGTCTTCCTCATCCTGCCGCACTACTGCCTCGGGCGAGGGCTTATCGACATCTCGGTGGCCTACGTCAAGTGCCAGGCGACGACCACTCTCACCGGCGCACCGTGCACTTACGATCCGTTCGACTGGTCCATGACGGGCAGAAACATCATGGCCATGGCTGTGATGGGCGTGATGTACTTTGCGCTCGTCCTGCTGATCGAGCACCGAACGTCTGCCGGCTGCTGCCTCCCGGGCGATTGGAAGAAGCGCTCTCGAGCTGGCAAGAGCACGGCAGAGGAGGAGGAGGAGGACGTGCACAAGGAGAGGCTCCGGGTGCTGAGCGGCCAAGCTGGCGCCGACGTGCTCATCGTCAAGGACGCAGCAAAGGTTTATAGGACGGCGATGGGCAAAGCGCACGTGGCCGTCGACGGACTCACGTTCGGCGTTCAAAAGTCAGAGTGCTTTGGGCTGCTCGGCGTCAACGGAGCTGGCAAGACGTCCACATTCAAGATGCTCACAGGAGAGGCCAACTTCACAGGTGAGAGAGGTCAACATCACATGCAGCCAGTTTCAGCAGCTGCTCCTGCGGTTGTGCTTCGGGGACAGGGCAGGGCAATAACGGTCCTGCATGAGCTGGTGCGATCTGCTGCGTGACCTTGCGTGCTGTAGCTCGAGTGCCTTGCTGCCTGCGAGGAAAGTGGCGCCTAGCTAGCTGTCGCTAATTCTCACTTCCCATCGATTCGCCCGAAGGTTTGCCCAAGTGGTGGCCTGCTAGTCACGATCGAAACCCAGATGCTGCACGATGGCCTGAAGTGATCGATGAGGCATTTGCATATGAATCAGATTCGAGCAGTCTATGGCTTGCATGTTGGCTGTGCTCCACGCTGGCTGGGGGTGCTCGTTGTCAGTCCCTGCTGCTCATGCGCAGTGTCTGCTTGCGCAATCGGGTAAATCGCTTAATGCAGCTGGCGTGCTCTACGACCTCGCTGTGCACGATCTAAAGTCAGTTGGAATTATGCATGAAACCTTGCAGATTATGCTTAATAGACGTTGCAGCACTTTCTAGGGTATATACCACGGGTGCTGCATATGAACATGCTGCACATAAATGCACTTGCAACGAACCCGTGTGTCTTTCGGCAGGAGTGGTCGTTATTTGTTTGGTGAGGGAGACCATTTAATTGTTTCACTTTGGACTATTAGATACACAGACACCATGTTATATTGGCCCAATACTTCTTTGCTTTATTGTTGTTGGCCAGTTGCGAATCATCCATGTCCTACGAATGTGTCTTCATCTATATCTCTGCTAGGCCACGAGGACTAAGTGGGTGCTACGCAGGAGAGTTTTCCATTTCCGTTTTGTATAGCACACTCAAGTCTAAGCAGCGTTCGGCAAGCATGCGGTAGCCAACTGACTTTATCCCAGGCAGCGCAGAGAGAGTGAGAAGCATGTCCTAGTTAGGAGGGCAGTCGAGGAAGTGAGTATCATGGAAGTAGAAGCTCAGGACTACTGGGAAGGATGTGCCACAATTGGTAGCAGGTGAGTAGATTTCGTTGCGTAAGAATTCTGGAAATGAGTTCCCATAGTCTAGGACCGGCAGAGCACCAGCTTCTATCGCCATTGGTGTTGTGGAGAAATGGAACAGCCAATTTATTATCTGCAGAAGACCTGAGGGGATGAGGAGGCTGAAACTGGTGCAGCAGTTCAGCTAGGTTTGAAGGAGCCAAGCCATGTGGGTCAGTGTGAGAATTTTGCTCTGTGTCTGTTGATCAATCCGAGCCATCGCAGCTCCTTCAGCAAAGGAGGCTCATGGCTGAACCCGTGTGATTTGTAGACTGACCTTGCTGCCATATTCACCACCAGCTCCAGAGGCTTGATGGCTTTTTTCGGTAGCCCAGCCAAAACCGAATTGCTATGTAATCCAGCCTTGACAGAACCAGGGAACTAGTTTGATTTTTTAGCAAGCTGCCGTATTAGGCAGTCACTAATCGTGGACAGGGATCGAACGTGACGACTAGTAGCTGTTGAGGTAGCCTTCTTCATGAACCTTTCAAACTCTAACAGTTATCATAGAGGGCAGCTAAATTCCGAGCGCATGGGGACAGTGGCACTACTGAATCACCAATGAGAAGAGCTGCAATCCGCCTGACAAAGCTTTTCAAAGCTCGGCCTACGATTGTGCATTATATAGTGCATATTTCAGAGTGGTATCATTGCAAGTTTAAGGATTCTGCTTTTACTCTCTCGACCTGCATCAACACCCGCTAAGTTCTGACCTTGTCCGTGGATCAGGTTTGGACCACAGGTGGGCTATAACTAAGTAGCATAGAAAGTAAGCTGAATGCAATGAAATTAGGGGGTTACACTCTAAATGCAGTCCTACACGATACCCAATCGCTTTCGATGCTTTGCGCGGTGAATTGCAGCAGTTTGTGGGACCTTTTGTTTCTCATATAATTTTAGGCTCTGCTGCTAACCCAAAAAAGAAAATGTAGTGGTGCATCAACACTTGAGTTTGTCATGCTTTTGTATGGTACCTAATGGTTGCTGATTAATTAAGTATGAAGAGTTTTTCATTTGGTATTAATAATAGTATTAATAAGAACCAAAATAGTAATGAATTTATTGAACACCAAAGATTACCGAATCTCTTCTATGTTCTTCGTATGCTGGAAAGGAAGCATGTCAACTGGTTGGTGATAATAGCATAAACTAATGTATCATACATAAATATATACAAGCCGGTTCACTTGGCTGAAGTGCATTGTGAGGAACAGGTGAGGTTTTAGTTTCTTTTTAAATGCCAAATCGGAGGTAGTCGTTCATGTCAGTAACTAGCAAGCTCCTTAAGTGCATAAGATTGGAAGTTGCTGTCTAAAGGAATTGAGTTTGATTAGAGGCACGGCTAAACGACCAGAGGAGTGGGCAGTTGTGCTATACAAAAACTTGAGGAATTAAGTATTTAAATAGATAAACTGGAGCAAGAATGAAGAGACCTAGCATTGATTGACAAGACCTTGAAGTCAATGCTTGATGAGAAGCCAGGTCAGGGCCGTGAGACGTGGTGTAATCTGGAAGTTTGGCGTTCTTGCCAGACAAGACTAGCTGTCTGAATTTTGCACCCACTGTAAGTGTGTATTGCCCAGGTAGGATGATCTGTAAGAAGAGAGTTACCGACTTTTAGATGTAATATCACACATGCTTGAGGTAACTTTGCTGTATACTCTCATCTAAGCACACCTTAATTTTTGCAATAGTGCATGATAGATAGGTAAACGTAACTGCGGACCCTGATGTAGTAACCATGGCATGCCTGGTTTTGGAACAGGACATCAAAATCTGTGCCGAGGCCAGAGGCGAGATGCTGGCTGAGCCAATATCGAGGTCAGGCTGTCTAGCTGCTGAATGGCACCATGCTTGCTCACAGCTGTTTGCCTGATCGTGCCCTCATTCAATTTTAAAATGAATACCCAAGTCTGAGGAGTTTTTCGGAAGAACGTTTTTTCAGCGAGCAAGTGCAGCAGCCGAATGAGCGCCGTACGGAGGAGTGTACCCGCTTCCTGTCAGTGGCATCGCTGTTCGGCCACGCCCACCATTTACCGCCCGGGCTGGCTGCGCTGTGGCGCTACCACGGCACAGCGTTCGATTTGGCAGCTCGCGGGCTCCGGCTTCGGTAGCAGCTAATGAGCTAGCCGCCGCAGGCAGGTAGCTGTCCGTCGCTGGGGGCTCGCCGTGCGCCGTCGTTGTCTTGTGGGTTGTGCGGTCGACATACCATACCAGAGCAGCCACGCATGCATGATGCAGTGGCGGCGGCGGCCCGTCGTTGCAGCTGGTAACGCCTTCCTGAACAGCCACAGCGTAAGGGCGAATATCGGCGCCGTCTACGAGAACCTCGGCTACTGCCCGCAGTTCGATGCCGTCGACCCGCTGCTCACCGGCAGGCAGCACCTGGAGTTCTACGCTCGGCTGCGTGGCATGCCCGAGTGCCAGGTGCCCATCGTGGCCGACTACTGCATCGCCCGAATGAATTTGGCAAAGTACAAGGACAAGATGGTCGGCTCGTACTCGGGAGGCAATAAGCGGAAGCTGCAGGCTGCCATTGCGCTCATTGGCAATCCGGCTGCCATCTTCTTGGATGAACCCACGACCGGTACGCAGCTGAGGCGCCGTGCAAGCGAGTCGCCCGGTGCGCTGCTGCTTGCAACGCGCTACTTTTTTTTGAGTGTGGTGGCGCAGTCAACGTCGCATTGCGTGGTGTGTGCAGCATTTTATGTTTTGCGTATGTTTTTCGAAAGAAGAAACTGCTGGTCGCCATAGTTGCCATGCTACCACCAGGTTTGTTTAGTACCCGTAGAACGATGGGTTGTAGTGACCTGGGTTGTAGAATGCACATATCAATCAGCCAGTGCACTGGGCTCAGCTTGGTAGCATGAGCTGCATATAGGAAAAAGGCTCAGCTCACTTGCTCTCTCCCCCCCCTGCGATGCAGTTGAATCCTTTCGGATGCATGAACCCGAGCACTCTGTGTGTGTGAGTGTGTGTGTCTGGCTTTCTGTCTGTGTCTGTCTGTCTCTCTCTCTCACTTATTTCTCCTATTCTCTTGCCCTCTCACTTATCGTCCATCTTGCCTCGCCTAGGAATGGACCCGAAAGCCAGGCGCTTCCTGTGGAACTGCATCCGGGGCATGGTGAAGGAGGGCCACGCGGTCGTGCTGACGTCACACAGCATGGAGGAGTGCGAGGCGCTGTGCCAGCGCATCGGCATCATGGTCAATGGTCGCTTCCAGTGCATGGGCAGCGCGCAGCACCTCAAGAACAAGTACGGGAGCGGCTACATGCTGTGCATCCGGGCGGCAGCCGGCAGTGCGGCCGCCGGCGAGCTGCCGGCGCTGAAGAGCGCCATCGGCGATCGCCTGTCGGGCCATGCCGAGCTCACCGAGGAGAACCGCGACATTCTGCACTACCGAGTGGCAGGCGCCGGGCCGGCCGCCGACAGGGCGTCCGTCACGCTCGCCGACCTGTTCGCCGCCCTCGAGTCGCTGCGGACTGAGTTCCAGCTGGAAGACTACTCGGTGTGTCAGACGAGCCTCGATCACGTGTTCGTCCGCTTCGCCAGTCGGCAGGTGGACGTGCTGGCAGCCGCGGACGGCAGCACGGGCGCTGCATCCACCGGAGGAAGCGCCGGTGGCAACCGGCTGCACGTAGACGAGGATGCCATCGACGGAGGAGGTGGCACAGCGGCGGCGTATCAGGATTCGGGCATTTCAGATCGAGTGAGCCTTGCTGGCAGCATGCTGAGCAACGTCGATAGCCAAATGAACCTGATAGTGTGAGCAGTTTCGGTTCGCTCCTCTACGCATCTCCTTATTCTGTCTAGCACAGGGGGGGGGGTGGCGGGGCGGTAGTGTGCGGCTAATGCTCGCCATGACAGATGTGCTGACTTGGTAATTTGTGCAATGTCTCTCGTGCATATGATTGTTTTTTGCTTACACTAATCTCTTTTAACATGTAGGCTATTCGAGAACTGTTTGGCTCGGGCTTCTGCCACTGCTGCTGCGTGTTGGCTGCAGCAAGAGTGGCTCTTGTGCATGCGAGTGGCAAGCTTTTGCGTGCACGCCGGTGACATTCCTAAATTTGTGCCTGCTTGCCTTTTGCCTTCGATTTCAGTGTGCTCAAACACAACGAACCATGTACCTGACGGTAATGTGATCCCATACCCTGTCTCATTTGTCGTGGCTGTGATACGTCTCACTCATTCTAAGGCAGACAGCACGTGGTTCACTGCACTGTTTTGCTTCCTGTAGCATGTGCTCCTTTAAAGACTGTGACCAATGCTAATTTAGTGGTGTGATATTTCGCTGATGTCAATAAATTGATCTGCTATTTGCTTAACGTGCATGCGACCCGGCCATTCTCAGAGAATGCCCTGCCACCGTATTCGGGAGCCACTACATATCTGTGCTGCCGATCTGGCTGTAGAATAGTTGTGCTTAGTTGCTGCTGCTGCATGGCCGCCACGGCTTGTGCTCATTGTGTGCTGGTTACTGTGTATCCGATCGGCAGCAGCTACGGCGATGCCATTGCCGTGCTGCCGTCTCCTTGCAGCTGACCGTTAGTGGCAACCTGCTGGCTGGCTGTCTGCTTGCCATCGGCTACAAAGTGCGGCCAGATGTGTGGCAATCTGGGTGCTTGCTGACGCTGCCAATCCCGAGTCACCTTTCACTTAGATTATCACCAACAGCAAAAGCTTATCACTGGCCTCTCCGGTAGATTTATCAGATCTTCCACTGGTTTTCTCGTGAGCGCAAAACTGCTGCATCGTCCTCTCACGTGCAGCTCCTTGTGGAAAAAGCTGTGCCGACATTTTTGTCTGCCCGGCTCTCTTTTGGCGTATTTCCTGGGTGCTTGCTTACAGTTTCGTACAGTTCACACGGTGATCTGTGTGTTTACTTTTGCCTAATTGATACAGAGTCACTTGAAGTCGTGCTATATCGGTCGGTAGAAAGTTTCAGCCTTAGGTGCATACTAACTAAAGGTTGCACAGTCTCCAGTGCTCTTGAGATTTGCTTGAGGCGCAGGCAAATCACCCGATTCAGGAGAGTGGATGGGATGGTTTCGAGGGGATACCCGAAGCGTAATTAGTTCAGATCGGCTAGCCAGAGCAAGAGGATGGATGCACCCAAAAATGAGCGACAGGACCTTGGAGTAATGCTAAGTATAATAATCATAATGGTTTTAAGCTCACCTTTCTTTAGTCAATGGAAGTATGCAATCGTACAATGCTCGTGTTGAGGCTTTCTCCTCTCCGCTTGGCTACCTACACACGTGGGTGCAAGCCCTACGACCCCCACCGTTGCCCCCACTCACAAGCTGCAGCCGAACTGCCCCAGCGACCCTGCTAGCCTCCATCAAAAAGTGCCTGCTCCAGATTGGGACAAACATCCTGGTAGGCTGTTCGGCATGGATAATGAGTCTTAAGCTCGGTTGCCCCTCCCTAAACCTGGGGGGACCTACAATGCTTCGAAGAAGCTAATGGGCCACTGCTTCCGGGTCACCTGCAGGCCTTCAAGCCCCATCCTACAGCCTGTTGGCTATTCGCCTGGTCACATGCCTTCCGCTGCTCGTCCTATCCTGCCTTGCTTGACCGTGGCCAAATGTTCATAGGGGTGGGACCGATTTCTGCTTACCTCCATATAAAATATATCAAAGTATGTCGGAGAACGTACTCTATAATCTCTGCATCTGTACACTGCGATACAGCTATCAAAACCAAAATGGGCTTTATTTTCAGATTAGCAACACGCCCCAAAACTAAATAGATGGGAGGGCCTGCACTGCATCGTCCTAATATATATATGACTGTGCAAAAAGATGGCACTCCTAATGCTCCATTCCCTTCCAAGAACTGAGGCATGAAAACACCATACGATCACATCTGGACGGACGAATGTCAGAGGCTGTAGACCAGTTAGCGGGTGGGTAAATGTAGGGCTGGAAGCAATCGACAAACAGCCTACTAAAGTAGGTGATCGCTTTGCTGCAGGGCCAACTATGTGTACACAGGCTTTTGCCACTGTCACTGTCTTTTTGCTCTGCATATTTAACGACAAAACGAAAAACCTTTGGTGTTTTGCTGATTGCTCGAGTGTAGTTTTCTGTTTATGTAGTTTCTCATTAAGTGTGTAAGCAGAAAACATTACAACACCCATTAAAAATGTAAGAAAAACACCAAGGAAGTCGACATTCACCCACCAATTCCGTAGTTTTACTTTCTGTCACATTCGCATATACTTATTTTTTCAGGCTTAATAGCCGTTTTCTTCTTTTCAATACGATTCGAACATATATGGACGATAGTAGTTAGTTGGACGTTCGACAGCTCTGCTACCCATCATTCATCGGCACACAACCATGCCCGATCAACCCCTGTAATAAGCAAGGATTGCTAGTAAGTTAGTTAATCAGCAAGTCCAGCACAGTCACTGACATGACACTTACATTATGTCCGGTATGTTCTTTGTAGTGCTATTACAACGGTACAACAATGATAGTGCAGTGTCCAAATTGTGTGGTGAGATAATTTACTACTACTACTAATAATAATAATGCACTTGATAAAGCGCCCTCAGAGAACTCAATCTTTTTCTAGGCACTTTACATTTGCCGGTTTGCATATGTAGTTGCACCATGCACTCTCATTGTTGAAATTGAACCTTTACTGAGCTTGCCTGTGATAATCGATGGATAATTCAGAAATAGAATCTGACTTGATTCTTCATCGGGGGTGTACTGTGTAGCTAATACAAATTTAAGGACGGACAGCATGTCTGTACATTCCATTTCAGTATACGAAACTCGATGCTGATTTGCTACCCGGTGCTGATGAATTAATTTCCTATAACTAGATTTATGTTCGTTTTAAGACAAAGTTATTAAATACGATTTTGAAATACGTTTTTATTTTTCTTCCGATGCAGGTTTTGCTCCATTAACTAAGAACTATATGCTTGCTACTTAGTGGGGCAGGTTCACCTGCTAGGTCAGCAGTCACTCAGTTCCACCTTTCAAAGCCCAGTGGGAGTTTTCCGTGATTTTTCACGGGTGCAAAGTAATTTCTGTATAAAACCTGTGATTTCTATCCACCATTGTGGACCGGCGAGTTTTCACAGCAATGAATTGGGAACAAAATGGAGTGAAGTGCAGCCATGCATCGGTCAATGTACTTTAGGCACAAAGCACTTGATAACTAAATAGTGGTGGCAGCACAGTTCATTTAAGTAGGGCGAGTCGTTTAAATGTCTGTGACAGAGTTTCCGAAGAGTTGGTGAACTCGGTGGAGGCTACTGCACAGTAGCTCACCTACCTATCACGATGAATGATGCCTCTCAGCTAAAGACCGTGTAAGCTCACACCAACTTGGTGCATGGGCATCGAAAAATAAAAATATGATAGATTGGTACCTGGAAACCCCACCTGCCAAAATCAGCTACACAAGTTATCAGCCTCAGTCATAACAGATCTTTACGAAAGGCACCTTGGGGTTCGTGGCTACATGACTCACGCAAACACTATGCTAGGCAGTTTATCCAGGTCATACACGGGTAAACTGCACATTGTCGGGAACACCCATTCACTCAGGATAACCAAGGAGTGCTTCATACCATGGTTAATCAGAAAAGTCATGCAGTTTTTAAAGTTGGATTTAGCAAGACAATGGACAGCCCATCCACGTTATTGAATGTCGAAAGCTATATATCAGATTCTTCAAGTGACGAATCATTAATCACGAAGTGCTCCTGGCGGCATTTAAGCGCAATTGGCGTACACACATGCCCACACACGTGCGTACACACTCATGCGCACACATGAATACACACTGTATACACGAGGTCACACACACACACACACACACACACACACACACACACACACACACACACACACACACACACACACACACACACACACACACACACACTTGATAATATGTTAAACATGATGTTGTATTAAGTGAAAATTGCAAACAAGAAGACTGCCCAGCGGTTTCTTTACTGCCAGTGGCTTCTGAAAAAATCCAACATTAATACCGATAGAAGATTTAGCTGAAGGCAGCATCCACAATAGACAACTCGATCAAAGCAACAACAAATTGCAGAAGAATTTAGGAAGGCGAATGCTGCAGCTGCAGCGGGGTCGGCTGACGGACTCTTTGGAATGATTTGGACGCTAATGCAGCATTCAACCTCGGGACACGACCTGCCCGGGCAGACAAGCGCTGCTTATGCCGGATGGCATGCCGTTTAGTAAGCAGCTGCATCCACCGGTCTTCTTAACCGATCACAAGCAGCCAGCTGCTGGGGGACTTTCAGCCGCTCACGCATCTCGGCTGCCAGCATGAACACGTGGACATGACTAGTACACACGCAGCATGGCATTGATCAAAAGCACGCCGACGGTGCCTATAATCAGGGTGCTCGGGAAACCGTAGCGCAAGTACCGCCAGAACGTTAGCCGAAAGCCGGTCGTCTCCAGCGCTTTGCCAGCCACAATCAGATTGGCGACGCTTCCAAATAGTGTCAAGTTGCCGGCGATCGTGGCCGTCCACGAGATGTACAGCACCATGGCCAGCTGGTCTTGGCACGGCAGTAGCTGCTCCATCAGCACGACAGTGAGCGGCACGTTGCTGAAGATGTTCGAGCCGACAGCGACGAACGTGCACAGCGCGGCCACCTCCCCGGCGCCTTTGAAGCTGGCAGACATGAAGCCCATGCGGCCCCAAACATAGCGAGGGATGTGGGTGGCATTCAGACCACCGAGCCACACGAATATGCCCACAAACATGAGCAACACCGACCAGTCGACGAGTCGAACAATCTCGGCTGGGCTGCTGCGATTGATGCCAGCGTCCAGAGCCATGAGTACGATCGCACCACCCATGGGGACAAGGCCTGCAATATTAGAGTGTGGGCGTGAGACTGTGGAGCTGCTTGGTGCTCTCGGCCCTTTGCAAACTCCAAGCAGCGCTTCGGGCCGACGCCTCGACGGCCGGCAGTGCAGCACATGCCCAACGTCCCAGCTGCTCTACATGGCATTAAGTGTGTGCACGACATTCATGTACTAGATAGTAATTAAAATGTCAAGAATAACGCCAATAATAATGCGAATAGAAACAACGATGCAACTGCACAGTGTCTCCGGAGAACCAAATGTCATTCTTATGCGCTTTCTGTCTTTCTTGATGGAAAGGAAGTGTATGAGCTGATAACTGGCAATAACATACACACTTGCAGAACGACTGAGCACATAATTGTGCTTTGCAGGTATGCTGATGCTGTACACGTCTCTGCTAATACAAATGTATTATTATCAAGGAAAATGCACTTGGATGGAGCAAATGCTGTGAACAACAGGTGGGTTTTTTAGCTGGCTTTTGAATGTCGTCAAGTCAGGTGATGTCACGTTATCAGTCGGTAGAGAGTTCTACGCTGTAGAACGCTTTGGATGCATAGGAACTTAAGGCACGATCGCTAACGAAGGATATTAGGTTGGTTAGAAGCACAGCTGTGTGACCCGGGTCAGAGGAGTGGGTGGGACGAGGAGAAGTCTGAGGATCAAGTATTTCAGATTAGTGCGCCAAAGGATGAATGTGTGGACATCTTAAAGTGAGTGTCAGGACCTTGAAGTCGATGCAGTGTCTGGTGGAGAGGGAGCCAGTACTGGTCCGAAAGAATTGGAGTAATGAGGCAGTTTCGACGTTCGTGACAGGCACAACCCTAGCTGTCAAGTTTTGTATTATTCGCGAGTGCCTTATTACATAGGCAGGAAGAGGTGTAAGGCGAGAGTTACCGAGATGAAAATGTTTCTAATACAACACAAGTTTAGTAAGGTATGAGCTGGCCGCTCGCTGAGAACTAAAAAGGGGGATACTACTTAATAGCCTAGTTCAGAAGGCTTATTCGAACTGCAATCCTACTTCACCGTCGACGGCGTGCCTTCGGTTTGTAAGCTGCCGAGACTGACTCGAGCTCACCCAGATAGCTCAGCATACTTATGTGGTATCACATGTGGCCATGCTCTTACTACCCCAGGCTGCCCACACATCAGGTTAATCTGCGAAGCATTTTTAAAGGACCCTCACCGGGCGAAGCACCTATACAGCTCCCATTCATCTTATTAGGACAGCATTGAGTGGGTCCCTGTGATTCGTCCTTGATGTGCTTATGCGTGCTGACACTGTGCATGCTGCCACTAACCACATTTGCATGCTGACCCTGTGCATGTCACCCCTAACCATATTTTTCATTTCGTTTGTTTTTCAAGCATGATTTTACTTACCATTCAATTGCATTTCACTTTACAGCAAATGTAAAGCGCCTAGAGAGAGAGAGAGAGATTAAGTTCTCTGAGGGCGCTTTATCAAGTGAATTATTATTATTATTATTATTACTAGGCGTACATTATTATTTTCAGTAGCTGGAACTATGAACTCAGTTTGTGTACCTTATCATGGAGCTTCCAGCTGTTGTAATAATTTTAGTGTGATAACAAATGTGATAAATCATCGTGTAATTATTAAACCAAGTTTACAATGGTAGTGTATTTTTAGAATCACTGAAAACCATTGTATGCTGATTTTTAAGTGACGGTGATTGTGTATCGCGCCTGTCAATTTCAATGTTCAGTCCTAGGCCAAAGCCCAAGCTGTGACCGAGCCTTTGGGTTGGCATTTCCTACAGATATTATCTCTCTTAAAGCCTAAAATACTTCTAATTCACTTTGCAGAAGTTTCTATGTTATCGTTGAAGCGTCAACGTGAGCTCCCTGGTGGAAGGGCTGCGAGGGAATACCAGCTAATCAAATCCTAACTATGGCTATGCTGGCTTAGAGTCAACACTGATGCAAGTGTATAACGACCTTCTCAGGAATGCTGACTTAGGTTGTAGATTCTGGGGATTTCTGCTGGATCTTTTGTCAGTGTTTCACAATAGCGATCTTAAACTCCTTCTTGAGAGGCTCTCATCTCGCCTGGGCAACACTGGCACTGCAACGGTTTAGGTACTGTCGCAGTGTGAGACTCCAGAGAATTGATGCCAGCAGACAATGGTCCTCTAGTGAGCCCTCAAATTATTGCATTGCTCCAGGGATCTGTTTTAGGTCCACTTCTTTTCACAATTTATAATCTCCCTCTTACCAGTATAATCGCCAAGCACAATCTAGGCTTTGATTGTTATGCAGAAGACACATTTACACCTGTGTCCTTCCAGCATGTCTCTCTCAAATCCCCTGCAGCAAGTATTGCTGACATCCACGCTTTGACGATAGCACACTTTCCCAAATTGAATGACGATAACAACCAATTTAAGAGTTATATGCAACATTACTCAAAAAATGGAAAACTAACCTTCTAAGTGGGCTCGGCCAGAAAATCTACGGTAGCTCTGAATGCAATTTGAACGTCCTGTTCCAATGTAACCATTCACTGGACGACCGTATCAGCTCCAGAGTCAAGTTTGCCTACTTTCGGCTATGGGTGTGTGCATGCGAAAATTCCAGCCTGCTTTGAAAAGGATACCACAGTCAAGCTGATTCAAGCATTATGACATCTGGTCTACAAATTTGTAACTCACTACTCGCAGGTCTTGCAGCCTGTGCAATCACATGCTAATAGTTAATACAAAACTCTGCATCTAGGCTTGTCTGTTGTCCTCCCCGGCTGCACTTTAGGACCCGGATGAAGTAATTAACCTCCTAGAACACGCCACAAAATGATCTTACTAAATGCAGAAAACAATTAAGTGCAGCTGGAGATGTCTTACCCATATCAAATTTGGTATTCTCGGTGGATGCAAAGAATAAAGCCACCACAAGCAACATCGTAAGTCCAAGGAGAATTCGGAATGCCAGTTTCCTTCTACTCAGACCTCCCAGAGCCGTCTTCACGAGGTAGGCCTCCTGAAGCTCGTTTCCATCAGGCAGTTTCGCCTCGTCTGCAGGGAGGAAACAGGTCGGCTTCTTGGGCATCGATCCACCAGTCAGCTGGTTAGTGTACACAGGGTGCTCTCCGGGCTGTCCACACTCTTTATTATTTTTAGCCACGGCATCCACTTGAATAGCCGAATCAAGAAGTGGTATGTCAGTACGGACGCCCGAAGCTGTTCGTTCCACACGAGTGGACTCGTTAAGAGGATGCAGCCTGCGATTCTCAGCCTGTCGCTGGGAAAGCAGTCGTCGACAGAACAGAAGCATGCCTAAGTTTAGAATGTACCCAATGACTGCTGGAGGGCCAATGTACATGAGCGATGTTCTTAGATCGAACTGCGACAGCCGGAATTCGGGTTTGTCAGTGCGAGCTGCAAGAAGGGCGTTCTGCGGGTTACCAAACACGGTGGCTGAGCTGCCGATATTGGCAGACGTGGCGATGCCAAGCAAAAGAATCTCCACGTCGTAATCCTGCTGATCGCTATTCTGAGCCTGCCACCACTTCAATGCCAATGGTGTTAAAACCACGCAGCATGCGTCGTTGGTGAACAGAGCAGAAAGAAGGAAACTCACTAAAGACAGTCTCCACAGGCATCTCCCGAATGACAATCCAGGCATCAGCACCTTGCTTAAAAGAACATCAATCAGATGCTCTCTCTCAAAATATTGGGAGAAAAGCATCATACCAAGAAGAAGGAATATCGTTCGCAGACTTTCTGGGCTACCCAAGATCACGTAAGCCTCGAGCTGACTTACGACACCTGAGCATACCATCAAAAATGCACCGATTAGGCACGCAGCAGCGCTGCCGATCGGATATCTTGGGAACTGGAACAAAACAAATGGCAATACCAAGAGAAACGAAATGCACCCCGAAACCAGAGTGGGAGTGTCAGCCAAATTGTAGGTGATGTTATATGGTGAAGGCAGAAAGTCGGAAATATTGGACCCATTAACGGAGAGCACAGTCGCAGGAGCTGGAGATGCGCAGATATTATCCGCCATTACCAAAAGACCGTAAGATTCGGCGGAGTTAAGTAACGGTATCAAATCCCAAAGCTAACTGACCCTGGCCGAGGGGCGGTGCAGACCGTCTCCGTCAGAGGGAAACTTTTTGCAGCTGTCCAGCAGCAGCAGCTTGGAGAGTCAAATAATCTCATACAAGTAATCGTATTCTGTGGCAGAGTCGTTAATTAAACCAGTTGCACGTGCAACAGCACGTCGCAAAGCCCCACGCGGCTAGCAAATGTAGGAGTCAGTACTCGCGGCTAGAGCAACACCGGATACGGAACTGCAGCGATACTCCCAATGGGTGCGGTTCTTCCCACTTTTAACACATTCTTAGCTTACAATGAGTTTTTCAGTGTGTTACCACAGATACTCAATTTTTTACATAAATTATGAATAGTTAGAAGTATAGTATAGTTAGAACTTTAACGATGAGAAGCTATGCAGAAAAGGAATGGAAGACTCGCTAGCCATAGACACGAAGGCATAAGGTGCAGGCAGATATTTTCTTCAAATGTAGTGGAAAACAAGACTGTTTTATTTGGTTGCTATATCTAGGTAGATTGAACGAGAAATTTGGCCATGTACAACTTTTAATGGTTTGTTATATTATTAATTTTAATATAGAAACGAAAGCACATTTTGTTCAGGTTGCGGCAGCTTTTTCTGGCTGATTGAGTGCGGGCAGAGACGCTGTCTTACAAAACTGCTTAGATCTGAAAATCTGATTGGATAATTCAGAAGAATTTGCGCTAGAGTTTTGCTAATTTTCACGTGATTATATCTTTGTAACTACAGGTTATCTCGCAGAGTCGTACTCCTGGAGAAAAGCCGAGCTTACTTTGCACACGCATTTCAACGGTTGCCAAATAGTAACCGAAACTAGGTGGTACGTGGTTTCCCTATAACCCCTTATTCCAATTAGAAAGGCACCTCGACGCGTGGCTGTTTTTAAAGGCTAGCGTTGGGGAACGACAACTTTGCAAAGGAATGGCCCGCGGGAAAAGAGCGAGATCGCACAAACGCGGCGCAATTGGGTTTGATCGACGCTCTGGGAGAATGTCGTTGTGGAATGGGATACAAGCCTACTGCTGAAAACTTATTGGGGCCCTTTCTCCTTGCTTGGAGCCAGCCACTAGCTGCAGTCAACTACGCTAGTGCAGCGAGCTATGCGCTTAGACGCAATAGAACAACGACAACTAATCCTGGAGGAGTATCCCAATATGCAGTATGAGTGGCCCGGGTATAGCGAGAAATGACCGAGCCCGCCCCCGCGACTCGCTCGGTGTTAGATCAATGACAACAAATTCTTGCGGAGAATTCCAATAGGCGCTGCTGGTGAGAAGCGGTATCCGGGTCGCCGCGGGAACCGCAATCAGCTGGCGCGCGCGTACCGGCGTCGCCCAGGCCGAGCCTTGCCGGAAAGGGCGATCGATACCGAGCCGCGAACTCGCCCATGGTCAGTTCAGCGTTAATCCTACAACGCTTATTTAATGCGATTCCTGCGAAACCTCCCGAGGTCGAAACAGAGACAGGGAAGTAGTGAGCGGGAAATGGCGTGTGAGAGATGCGAGAGTCGATAAGGACGCGGGCGTGCGGTATAGCGAGAGAGGACGTGGCACCGCACTGGACTCTGGGACGCAGGGGCAGACTGAGACGATCCGCCCACGGTTCGAAAGCGTGGAAGAAAGCAAGCACTTTTTCCTTTGTCCTATTGCAATGCCGAACCGGAAAGGGAAAGGCGCGTAGCACCGCTGGCCGAGCGGCGCGGCCAACTTCCGAATGCCGATTCGGTTCGCTGGGTTCGTAATAAGTAGCTCACCTCGTCCAGAGCGCGTGAGGCGCGATTTTACTTACCGTTACTAGGGTCGTTCGCTCGAATGGCACGCCCTGGATCGAGTCACTAGGCACCAATAAGGATTTTACCCGATTCTTATCGGCAGGTGGACAATGTCGCTGCGTGTCGAAATGGCCGAAAAATGGGTCACAAATTTGATTGTTTATAAACTGTTGCCATTTCAAAGACAAACAAGTTAGAAATGCAATCCAGAGTTTTGACGATTGGCGTATGGGCAATACAACATTAACAAATTATTTGGAAGACATGCTTACATCGGAAGTAGTATATCTACCTCACTAATATTAGCTTTGGTGAATATTAAGCCCGCGAAGAGATGTTGCTCCGGTGAACTTTTTAAATAACAGCTACTCAGCGCTATACGGATCCCAGACTCTCACTAAAAATTATGAAATATGCGTTGAATTTTGTAAAGAATGACGCTCCCGAGTTCAACTTTCCATCTGATGATTATAGCAATGCAAATGCGAAAACCCTAACCAGCTAACCCTAACCCCGGCCTCACGAGAAGAGCCTAGCTTCGGCGAACGGCCATGGCAGGCAATTCTTGCTTTATTTATTCGCTAGAAATAATTTTACATGTGTCGTGAAACGTTCCATTCCAGTCGGGCCAACCAGAAGTGAATAGCGTCATAAAGACTATGTGGGTGTTACGCCGGCGAGTTTTGTATAGCGCACTCGCAGCCTAAGCGGCTTTCGGTACGCATTCGGTAGCCAACAGACTTCGTCTCACGCAGCAAAGAGGAAGTGGGAAGCATAGCAGAGTCAGGAGAGCAGTTGAGGTAGTGGGTGGCTTGGAAGTAGCAGCTCAGGACCGCTGAAAACGATGAACCATAGTCGGCAGCAGGAGAGTATTTTTCGTTGCGTAAGAAATGTGGAAGCAAGTTCCACAGTCTAGGATCTGCAGAGCTAAAGCTTCTATCGCCAACGGTCTTTAAGCGGAGAAATGGAACAGCTAATTTATTGTCCACACAGGACCTGAGGGCGCGAAGAGGCTGAAACTGATGCAGCAGTTCAGCTAGGTACGAAGGAGCCAAGCCATGGCAGACCTTGTGGGTCAGCGTAAGGACTTTGCTCTGTATCCGTGACTCAACCGGCAGCCATCCTAGCTTTTTTAGCAAAGGAGACACTTGCTCAAACCTCTGGGACTTGAAGACTAGCCTTGCAGCCATATTCATAGTCAGCTGCAGTGGCCTAGTCTCTCTTTGGTAGCCCAGCCAAAAGGGAATTACAATAATCAAGCCGAGACAGAACTAAGGAGCTAGTTACATTTTTTGCAAGCCACTGTGGAAGACAGCTCCTAATCTTTGATAGGGATCGGACGTGATGGCTAGCTGTAGAAGCACGTTTTCTGAATGAAGCTTTAAAAAAATTGAGGCAGCTGTCGAAAACGACACCTAAATTTCGAGCACGTGGTGATGGTCGCACAAAAGCATCACCTATTAGAAGAGCAAAGCTTTTTAATCCAGCCACACGCTTAGGGTGTCCTATGACCAGCAGTTGGCTTTTATCATCATTTAGTTTCAAGAAGTTTTCCGAAATCCGGGATCGAATGTCGGCAAGGCAAGCATTCAGTTTCTCAGTTGCTGCAGCAGATTCCGACGGTTTAAATGACAAATACTGCTGAGTATCGTCAGCATAAAAGTGATATCCTATTCCATGGGCCTTAATCACTTTCCCCAGATGTTGAGTATAAATGGAGAACAGCAAGGGACCGAGTATAGACCGTTGAGTGACTCCATAGGTGACCCTTCTCGTGTGTGAGACCTGACCCCCACACGACACGGATTGAACACGATCAGACAAGTACGATTTGAACCACGCTAGTGCTTCGTGTGCCAGACCGATCGTTATTCTCAGTCGTTCAAGTAGAACATCGTGATCAATGGAACTAAGGAATTCATTATCACCGAACCGATTGGTTCGGATTCTTTCAACGATGAATTGTGAATTTTTACAGTGCACAGTATTGAATCTGTTGATTTTGCAAGATTGCCGTGTGTAGTGAAGACCGTGGCCATGACTCTCGTAGGCAATAACATGGTCAACATGATAGCTATGGTTACGTCAAGAGATAGCTAATTTTACCCTTGTTGCGAATGCCAATTTGCATGGAGATCGTTTGATTGGTTCACGAGAAAAAAATCCTAGCTGATTAAACAGCCTCTTTTGTATAGCGACAGAAGAGCCTTCACGGCTATCACCACCGCTTGCATCGGCGATAAAGGATCGCTCACCGCAGGAATCGAACCCAAGACCTCGGGACCGAGGTCGTGAAAAACATCCACCTTACCTATTGTGCCATCACGGCTCACCAAGGATTAATAAACGTGCTTGAAGGGGATAGATCCCATATTGTTGGGGGGCATACCTCCCCACTCCCATACTATACTGCCTTATCCGAAAATACTCGCAAATCTCCGCCACGACAAACACTCGGACTTGATCCTATATACAAATTGCTATTATAGGGCCAATACCACCCCTGTACTTGAGGCACCTCCGCCTAACGTCGCAAGCGACCCAATGTGACCTGGGTGGAAAAGACAGAAAAGTGGACCAAAAAGTTCGTCGCCTGTCGAGCGACTGCTGGAAGTGTGCTAACACAGCGTCATATTGCCCTGTTTTCTCGCATGATCGCTTATCAAGCCGAGAGAAAATATGCTATATTAAAAATGCACATAATTTACTTTAAATAACTGGTGTGTTGAGTTCAGGAGGTCTTTTAGACGCAGTTTTCTTATTTGGCTGTGCTATAGCTGAGGAAATCAGAATTAGAAAGCACGGCAGTGCTTGAATCATTCTCGATACGGTTTTGTAAAATGTGAGTTGTCAACAGGAAACCGTAGTTGACGAACGCCACTCAACAAAAGATGTTTGCAGCTAATTGAATAGAATATTGGCCGTCTGGCAGTACTGCTGTGCCAAGCTCACCGTACGGAGCATCAACATCCTTAGGCAGCGTGCTGTGATTAGCAAATGTAGGTCGCATCCGTTTAGCATGATTTGGAGCTCGTTTTATGAAGCTAATTTTTTTGACGATTTCGTATCCGGAGCCCTTCAAAAGAAAGGGGATAACTCTCTCTCTCTCTCTCTCTCTCTCTCTCTCTCTCTCTCTCTCTCTCTCTCTCTCTCTCAGGAGAAAGACTCGCGAGGCGGAACTTTTGACGGCGCGCCTCCAGGAGCCCTCTCTCGCGAGCTGCCCTCAAATTTAGCGGCCCCGTGGAGACCGGACGTCGAAGCTGTGCGCGCCGAAAGCGTGCCGCCCTCTAAAGTACTCTAAAAACTGCCGTAGCCTGCTCTAGACAGCAGAGTCCTCGAATACGCGCGCACGCCGAGGGCCCGGGCTCGGACGGGTTCTTCTTCTTGGGAGACTGTGAAGCCACGCTCGGCAGAAAGCACCGTTGGACGGACTGGAAGCGGTCGGCATGGACCTCCGCGGCCGCAGAAACGCCCATAAAAATGCGCGCCGCAGGCGAGGCACCCTGAGTGACGATCTTCGGCGGAAAAAATCGGCATACCGCCGCTTTAGATGAAGTGTTTCGCCTCATGGTGCTCACCCGACGGCGCCGTTCAGCACGCGTCTGCAAAGGATCGTTATTTCCGCTTGGAGAGCCCAAAGCTATTCGTCGAATGCTGTCCGCCCTGCAGGCCTTTGGAGACTCGTCTAAAGAATGACCGCTGCAGCCGCCCTGGAAACATAGCCACTTCAGTCAAAGTATATGAAAGGCCCGCCGGAAACCAACAAAAAAATATAATTCATTTATATGGCGCCCCAAGAGAACTTAATCTGTATTCAGGCGCTTCACATATGCCTCGGGGCTCGAGCCCACGACCTCAGTCACACCTTAGTCAGGGCGAGCACCTTAACCGCTAGACCAAACCAGCTCGGCAAAAGCCTTTCGCGGTGAGGATGCGACCTCACCAGCCTCCTTGGCTTCATCCAAATGGGAGCGAAGTGAAGCCATTTCCGGGAGTCACACTTTGACGCTGCGCGCCCACGGCGAACTGCTCGACGGGCCTCTAGAGCCGCACTCTGGGGCCGGTACCGTTCCTAATAGCTCGGTGGCCATCGGGGTAGGGGAGATGCTGCCCGACTTCTAAAGCGTGAACTTCGTTTGATCACGTGTGTGTGTTTATATATAATACACACACACACACACACACACACACACACACACACACACACACACACACACACACACACACACACACACACATACACACACACACACACACACACACACACACATATATATATATATATATATATATATATATATATATATATATATATATATATATATTCTTAGTTATACATTCATCAACATAGGGGAATGTCCTATCCGGGGGATGTCGGGGGGGGAATGTCCTAGGGTCCACGGGGGGGGGAATGTCCAGGGGGAAATGTCCTGCAACTGTCAAAGGGGCATTCCCGAGAGTTGCACCGCTTCCACGTCATCTCTGCCGGGAGACCCGATGTCATCCTAACCACTTTACATTTCATAACACTTTAGGTAAATGGTGCTTATTGCGACCTTGGAATATCTTTACTCACTGACATTATGTGTGCATGATGTTTTAAGGTGCGTTTACACTATCGACTTTCCACCTTACCAATACCGACTTTCCTCTCCTAGCTAAGGCATTTACATTTACAATGCACAGAAGATTTATAGCCGACCTAAAGCCTCCCGTAACCCCTGCTCAAATAATAATAATAATGCACTTGATAAAGCGCCCTCAGAGAACTTAATCTCTTTCTAGGCGCTTTACATTTGCTGCAAAGGGACATGCAATTGAACGGTAAGTAAAATCATGCTTGAAAAACAAACAAAATGAATAATATGGTTAGGGAAGACATGCACAGGGTCAGCATGCAAATGTGATTAGTGGCAGCATGCACAGTGTCAGCACGCATAAGCACATCAAGGACGAATCACAGGGACCCACTAAATGCTGCCCTAAATAGGTGTTTTTAAGTTCCTTTTAAATGTGGTCAGGTCAGGGGATGTTCTGACGCAGGTCGGGAGGGAGTTCCAGGCTTTGGGAGCATGCAAACTAAATGCACGGTCTCCAAAGGATTTAAGGTTTGTACAAGGTATTTGTAGACTGTTGGATTCCGAAAAGCGGGTGGCACGATGCTTGGCCTGATAGGGTAGTATATCTGAGAGATAGGCTGGAGCCATAGAATGAAGGGACCTACAAGTGAGTGACAAAACCTTGAAGTGAATCCGTTGCTTGACTGGTAGCCAGTGCAGGTCGGCGAGAAGTGGAGTAATATGGCAACTGCGACGCTCACGACAGACAAGCCTAGCTGCAGAGTTTTGCACCAGCTGCAATCGCCTGATCGCACATGCTGGTAGGCCAGCAAGCAGTGAGTTGCAGAAGTCGAGACGGGATGTCACGAATGCATGGACCAACTTGGACGTGGTATCCTCATCTAAACAAGCCCGAATTTTAGCAATGTTATGAAGCTGAAAGTAGGCAGATTTGAAATGCCGGAGGCTGGATAATACTCGAAGATTCCCCGTAGAAGCCACCGCTGCAGTAACCGTTGCAGGTGAGAATATGAAGGGGAAGAAGAAAAAGGCGAGCATACAAGAAAGGCTTATTGGAAAAGTGTCTAGTGTTAATTAACGCGTGCCGCTATTGGTGTGCGGGTGTATTTCATATACAGACGCGCGGCGTCTACGTTGTAGGAGTCAGGTGAAGCAGTGGCTACAAAGCATAAACATCCCACAAACGGGACTTGCCCTGAACGCTTCGGTAAAGCTCTAGTGAGCGAAGTTCGGCCATTTTTGTTTGTTCGGAAGTGTACGTGACCCACCCACGGGTTTTGATCGGTCGGCTAGTACAGCAAGGAAGCTCAAGATAGAAGCAGCTTCTACTTCTTGACAGGTAGCCTAATTTGGCTCCACCCCAAGATCGCGAAGTTCTTCGCTTACCCCCCTAACCATGTTATTCATGTTTATCAAGCATGATATTACTCACCATTCAATCGCGCTTCCCTTTGCAGCAAATGTAAAGCGCCTAGAAAGAGCTTGAGTTCTCTGAGGGCGCTTTATCAAGTGCATTATTATTATTATTATCATTACCCACAAAGCCCACCATGGCTTGGCTTCTTCATACCTAGTTGAACTTCGGCACTAATTTAAGCTTCATCGGCGACAGAAGCTATTTTCTGCAGGTCCTAGACTGTGGAACTCACTACTACAATTCTTACGCAGCTACAACTACTCTCCTCCTGCTGACTATGGCACACTCTTTCCAGCCGTCCTGAGCTGCTACTTGGCGAGCCGTGACGGCACGCTAGGTAAGGCAGTCGCTTTTCACGACCTCGGTCTCGAGGTCGTGATTTTGAATCCTGCGGTTGGCGATCCTTTATCGCCACTGCGAGAGGTGGTGATAGCCATAAAGGCTATTCTGATGCTATACAAAAGAGACTGTTAAATCAGCTAGTATTTTTTACTCACCACCCCAGCTGCTCTCCTGACTCAGCTATACTTTCTCTTGGTTAAATGAGATGAAGTGTATTGGCTACCGAATGCGTACTGGAAGTCGCCAAGGCGTTGAGTGCACTATGCAAAACTCTCCTGTGTAATACTCACATAGTCTTTGTGGACTCCCAGCCGGAGATACATTGCATTACCTTACAACCAGTGACGTAGCCGCTCAAACTAGAGGGAAATTGATGCCACGTCGGTGCAAAATCGGTGCCGAGTTAGGAGGAAAGTCGATAGTGCAAACGCAGCTTTAATCTTTAAAATGTTTCAGCGGTTCACTTCAAATTAAGAGAGCAGCCTTTCGGGCGTCACTTTTAAGCAGTCAAATCAATGAAATACATAGAGGCCCACTATTAAACTTTTCTGGGATTAGTAAAGCGATCCATTGCGGTTTAGCATTGGGTCAACTATCATCTTTGCTGCCCACCGGTAGGTTTTGCAATCTTACAATAATGATAATACATTTGTATAGTGACCTCACAGAACTGAATCTTTTTCTAGGCACGTAACAGATGCAGTATAGAAAGCATTACCAAATGATTGATGTTAACACCTGAAAGCAGTAGGCGCGAAGTGTAAATTAGTAGCCTACCCAGCCACGTCACGTGCTTTCTCCTTGCAGAGCCTCGAAAAAGAGTAGCAACAAGAATAGCAACAAGACGGACCCAGCGAGATGCGTTATCACAAGATCCTTTGGTGGCGATTCTATCGAGCTGATTAATTGCAATTTTTTAATAAATAACAGCAAGCACTGCTTTCCTTGACAATGCTCTTACAGCTGCCTTTACAATTGGTGACGATTTCTCTCTGGTTTGGGCTGCCAGGTTACCACACCTGAGGGCTGCAGTCAAATCGGTCGACAGTCAAGAAGGAGAAGCTGCCTTTTATAAGCTCCTCGTTGTACCAGCCCACCAATCGAAACTCAAGGGCGTCTTAGCTTGTCGGATGTGTTCGGACTTCGTATATACCTGTGTACACAGAATACAGAATATTGCTTAGTGGTATAATCTCTCTTAACAGGTTTTTCTGTCCAAACTGCCTCAGCCTTTCGACCTTCCTGAAGGTTGTCAGATCAATGGGTGGCATGGCAGTTTTGCCCTAGAGCATGTGCCCGATATCCAGGTTGCACAACTGCTAATAGTCTTGCTTAGCACGGCTGTTGTGTTAGATCAAATTTGTAAGGCTCTACTGACGACACCAACACTTGAGAAGCGATTTGAGTGCCCCGATGAAAGATGGGCTCGAAAGAGAGAAAAATCCCGCCGTCCTCATCGCCTTGCAGCCCAAGCCCCTCCCCTCCTTCCGCCGGTGCTGCTGCTGCTGCTGCTGCTGCCCTGGGGCTCCTGCAGCCAGGCAGCCAATTGACAGGTCTTTCCATGGCTTCAATCGCTTTTGTTCAGCATGACAATGAGCGAGAATGTTGATTGAGCGCATGCTGCTTGCCGACAGTTGCTCCAATTTGCAGAAATTATTGGCCGCCAATGATGACCCATTTGTACACACCGCAGTGAGCTGCTGGTGCCCCGTCGCTGATGCTGCCAGCTACTCTCCCTCTCTCTCTCTCTCTCTCTCTCTCTCTCTCTCTCTCACCCACGCTCTCTCTTTCTCTCTCGTGCTCGGCTACTTTTTCTGATATTTAGTTAACGGACCCTCAGATACACGGAACTTGCTCGGTTTCTCGGTTTGGTGGTCTACATGGAGACGACGCCACCTTACGCTTCGGGTAAAGATGCCGGTGCAGGTCATGCGGCTGCAGATCAAGATGACGACGAAGAGGATTGCAGGTGCTGTTCAGCACCGTCGTCGTGTGGCTGGGATTGTGAAGTTGACATATTGTCGATGGATTTAGGCATGGACTGCAAGAATCTGGTTGTCGAAGTACGTAAAACTAAGCATGCTTACATTCATGTTATGGATACTGCTAGTGCTAACACCGTTCTTTAAACATAAGCAACCACAATTTTGAGAGCTGTTGCTCTCTTCTCATTTCTATAGAGTATGCAGAAGGCATCAGACGGCACTTAGGCCACTGATTACCATGCTTTTTCATTCTTTAGTGGGCTCCTTTTTGCTGTCACCCCTTGATACCCCTCGGCGTGTACCCGGTGGCTGTCTGCACAAAAAAGTGCCGACAGGAGGTGGAAGGCAGCTTTTACTATGTAACCCCGGGCACATTGGATTATGCGCATTGTCCAGCTGACCATGGAAAGCCTAGTTGCAGCCGGGTCGGCGGTGGGCGCAACTACCTACGATCGCCTGCTTGCCTGCCCCTCTGACTGCGTTGATGCCTTCCGATCGGGCGGCCCCGGTTGGTTGCACTACATTCTCCTGCAATTCATGGCCTGCATTTGGCCTCGCATTTGACAATGCTTTCCTGAATGGTCATTGAAGATCGGTATGGAACACTGTGACTGCTGCACAATGTTCAGGTGCCTTTTTCTCAGAGTCAAAATTCATCGGCTGGCCAACTGCCACTTTGGACTACTAGCACCCTGGCATGCTATATTACTGGGTGATTGATTTTCTGCATTTGTCGCAAGACTTCTTCTATTGTGCTTGCTAATGACTTTGCAAGCTGTGGCTCTTTGTGAGGCGCCTGGGCAAGCAAGAGTCTGTATGCATGCAAAGCACATGTCAGGCCGAACCAGCTGGGTAGGTTTTGCAGCCAAGGACATGCCCCTGTTGGCAACGGCCGACACCCTCTTTAATAAGTTTGTAAAGAAAAAATGCATTACAATCTCTCAGAGACTTCAAGTGAGCTAGAAGTATCACTGAGCTGTCGGTTCACCCCAATCACCATGCATGACGATCAGTCCGAACAGCTGGCAAAGAACAAGTCAAAATATGCAGCTTATTGGTTGAAAAGTGGAAATGACTCATAAGTCGTGGATGTTGTGTGCTCTATGTCTAATCAGTAAATGTGCATTCCTAAAGATCTTTTGTAGCTGGCTTCAAGTGCCAAACGCAGAAGGGGCCGAGGAGGTGCTGTCGGTGCAAGATTGTCACTGGAGCAGCAGGCCAGGGTCCGAGTAGAGTAGGGCAACAGTTATACTTTTAGGTCACTTCATTCTTTGGTTCCGGCTTGTCTCTCAGATCTACTCCCCCACCAGGCCAAGCATCGTACCTCTTGCTTTTCGGAATCAAACAGTTTACCAATGCCTCGTACAAACCTCAAATCCTTTGGAGACCATACATTTAGCTCGTATGCTCCCAAAGCCTGGAACTCACTCCCGACTTTCGTCACAACATCCCCTCACTTGACCACATTTAAAAAGAACTTAAAAACACACCTATTTAGGACAGCATTTACTGGATCCCTGTGATTCGTCCTTGATGTGCTTATGCGTGCTGACACTGTGCATGCTGCCACTAACCACATTTGCATGCTGACCCTGTGCATGTCACCACTAACCATGTTATTCATGTTGTTTATCAAGCATGATATTACTCACCATTCAATTTCGTTTCCCTTTGCAGCAAATGTAAAGCGCCTAGATAGAGATTGAGTTCTCCGAGGGTGCTTTATCAAGTGCATTATTATTATTATTATTATTACATAACTGGTGAAGGACACCACAACCCCTACGTAGTGAACGATAACTAAGAGAGAAAAGTCCTACCAAGATGCCCTGGCAAGCCAGGAGGTACGACGGATCAATTGGCCTCGGCCAGCCACTCTCACCCTAGGAGCAATAAAAATACTAGCTGATTTAACAGCCCCTTTTGTATAGGGACATGAGAGCCTTTATGGCTATCACTGCCACTTGCAGTGGCAATAAAGGATCGCCCTCAGCAGGATTCGAACCCTACGACTTCGAGACCCCGAGGTTGTGAAAAGCATCCGCCTTACTAGTGTGCCATCATGGCTTACCGAATATACGATGCCCGGCTAGCTAACGACTGGCAAGCCGTGTAAGAGCAGCTGGGGCTAGGCTCCTCAGACACTCTGCTGCCCAACGAGCCCAACAGAACTTCTCGAAGATTGGGCTGGTTCTGAGCAGAGTGCGTAGTCTGTTGCCCACCAGAAGATAAGTCGGTGGAAGCTGCTGCCAGTGATTGCATGAGCAAGGGATGGACAGAGGGTGAGAGAGTAAGTGAGGAAGTGAGAGAGAGAGAGAGAGAGAGAGAGAGAGCAAGAGAAAGAAAGAGCAAAAGAGAGAGAGAGGGAGGGAGGGAGGGAGGGAGGGAGAGAGAGAGAGAGAGAGAGAGAGAGAGAGAGAGAGAGAGAGAGAGAGAGAGAGAGAGGGAGGGAGAGGGAGAAAGAGCAAAAGAGAGCATGCACAATTGTATCATGAATGCACTTGAAACAAGAGCTTTCTCAGGTTTCAAAGACTTACATTCTCGGGGAGGATGCAATTGAAGCCTTTTTCAACTGGCACCAGCAATCAGACAAACCGAGGGAATATCAATTATCACCTTAGGATTGCTGCTGTTCACCAGTCTCTCTGCTTCTGCTGCAAAAGATGTCCATCATAAGCATGCTGCTACGAGCTCCAACAGCTCCAACCTGTGTATTTGGTTAGACTCACTAGGCCACCTAATATGTGTAAAAAAATGTGTATTGCTGACCACAGGGTTAATAATTTAAGAAGCCAGCTACAAAAGATCTCTAGGAATGCACATTTAACTGTTTAGATATAGAACACACGACATCCATAACATGTGAGCCGTTTCCATTTTTCAACCAATAAGCTGCATATTTTGACTCGTTCTTTGCCAGCTGTTCGGACTGATCGTCATGCAAAGTGATTGGGACAAACCAACAGCTCAGTGATACTTATAGCTCACTTCAAGTCTCTGGGATATTGTAATACAATTTTTGTTAACTTATTAGTTATTTGTTAACTATATACTTGGGAAGTCTTGGACAGGTCAGGCTCAGAACTAGACGTGCTCGTGTTAATAGAACCTAATCATAGTGATTATAGGTCATTTGTACAGCCCTTAAAAGAACTGTATCTACCCAGGCGTTTTAAAACTCAATTGAATCAATTTCCTAGTGTTAATGATATGTACGATACCATACGTAGACAAGCACTAAAAAGGCAACAAATATCATGCTTTGGACAGCATGCTAAAGCACACAAGAAGATACCCAGGGCTACCAGTTGGAATGACATCTGGCTAGTATCATGCACCGAATTGCGCATGCATGACAGTTCAGCAGACAAAGCACTCCGGAACAAAAAAAGGCAAGTTCACTGTGGAGAAGGGGTGGCTGACCGGAACTGAGTGCATCTTTCCCCAAGACTTAAATGAGGCAAGGTCATTGCAGGTAGTGACCGTAGTTAGAAGCGCATTCCAGAATTTCGGTGAGTACACCAGAAGGCTCGATTGCAAAAGTATTTCAAATATAGTGCCGTGGACGGTGAGGTGACTAGATGCTGAGGATCGAGTGGTGCAATATCACTCTGGTGGAAGAGGTTGGATAAGTGTGCTGGTGCAAGCAAGCAAAGCGACCTGGTTTGAAATTGATTCGATGCTTGCTTGATAATGAGTCAGTGAAGCGCAGATAAAATTGTTGCGATTAAGGCAGCTATGCCATTGATGGCAGGCCAGACGAGCACCTGAGTTTTTGTACTAGTTGCTGCCGACCAAGGGTCTTGGGCAAGAGTACTGAATAAAGCAAATTGCGGTAATTAGGATTTTGTTATAAACATATTTAAGTAGTTTGGCTGTCATAAGCAGGCCTTGATTTTGGCAATATTCTTTAGCTTAAAGAAGGCCAATTTGAAAGTGTAGATAATGTACTCATCCAATGAGACACTTCGTTTGGGAATTGCATGCCTAGCTTTCAGGCAGTCGTTACCGCAGGAGGGATGCTTGATAAACCAATCTTGAGGTTGAGGTCGTCCAACTTTTGGATGGCATTAGGTTTTTCCATAGCTATTAGGCTGGCCATTCCCCGATGCCCCAGCTGCCAATCCAAAATGTGCTGGCTGTCAATTTTCATACATTGCATATCGTATGCTGCTCGTATCGCCTGCTGCCAACCCAAAGCTGCCTAGAGCCATGCAGGTCACGAAGGTGACACACGCTCGACTGTGCACCTACTCCGATTGAGCTCCGGCACCGACTGCCGAGTGTGGGTCAGCAAGTGTGAATTTCATCGAGTAAACAACTCTTGTTATGCATAAATGCTTAGTCTAATTACCGGCTGCTGTATGCCCCTGTGTTAACGATGCAGGAAGCTTTAGCTAATGTTGCTCCCCATATACAGGACAACAAAATAAGTGATAATGACTCATAGGCAGTGCAGGCAGCATCGAGTTTTCTCATTTACCTCACAGCCCTGAACATATTTAACAGCTAGCTCGATGTATGACTTCACCTGAGTCGGCTACGTACTTAGGTGTTGGCGCTATTGCTGAGCAGGCCAGGCCAGAGTTATTGCATTTTCCTAGAGTCCCACAGAGCCTGTCGGCCCTCAGCCGAGGATGGGTGGTGCAAACAGGGGAGGGGGAGGGAGGGGAGGGATGTATCACTCGATGCTCTTGCTTGAAAGTGAGCCTGTCTGAGCAGTGCCCAAACTGGGTTTGTCGAAATCGCATCACAAGAGCAGCTTTGGGTAAGTCCATGCCAACGAAAAGCCCGAGACGCCCTTATGAAAGATGCTTGAACTGGCTGTACAGCCGTGGTCAACCCAGCAATGATTTCCATGCAGCTGGTCCTCAGCCAAATCGGTCACCATTTGGGCTAGCGCTGCAACTTTGATTGCGACCACGTAATGCCAGCGACAATCTGCACTTACCAAAGTTATTTATGTGCTTTGTAATTCCTGATTGAATAAAAATTTCGTTCGTGAGTGAGCTGCCTATAGGTAACTGTACGGACATGGTCTTTATTGGATAATTATTTGCAGGCTGGAGTCGGTCGCATAGAAAGAGTTGGGGAGTCCAACCTCTATGGTGGCCTGTTAAAGAAGGGTGATAGACCAGCACAGGAAGATGCAAGGAAATGTGGCGATAAAGTACGTACTGCAGCTCGTGCAATCCGACGATAAAAGTTGCGAATCTCTTTTTGATGTGGAATCTTTCTGTGCTCTGCTCTGCTCGGCTTCTGGAGTGCAGCAGGGAAGCTAGATAATACTGTATTTTCTCATTAACAATTATTCTCTACAGTTTTTACTATTTTATTTGTTGTTAGATAGAGTAAAAACGTTGCACGGTATTGTAAGGTAATGGCAGCATGACGAATGCACAGCAACTCTGCCGTCTGGGTTTAACCGTCTCTCCAGGCATTTAAGATGTTGTTGATACCATGCAGTCAGCATGTTACATGTCGGCATGATAATTGGGCTCATCTTTCGAGGGCTGCCGGTGGCAAGCAATTTAGGAGCTAATCGGCAGCAATTGTATTCTGAAGCTGTGGCTCAACCGCTATCTGGTTGCCACATATTGCACAAAATAATGTTCCTATGTAGAATTGTTCCTGATAGGCTGCTCATTGATGAGTCACGTGGCCAGACCTTTTTAGCTGTCCCACTTATGCTGACTGCGCCCAGTATGAAGATTTGGCCAATATGTGCATCAGGAAGGTTTAGTTGCTGCTTCCAGAACTGGTGGGTTGCAACTTTTGCTATTCATCCAGTTCGTTCCCCCGGTTTTACTAACCGTGCTCAGAAGGGGCTTGAAGTCGGGCAGTCCTTGCATGGATTCTGCCTCGGCATGCATGCTGCTTTTAAGGGGTAGGGGAAAGGAGACAGCCTAGAGACAATTCCAACGGCAATGGTTCACTCAGCTGTTATGCCACCTGGCATAGCTGAAAATACTGACAGATTCTGCTACGGCTGGTCCATCAAGCACGCTACAGTGACGGCTGCCCATAGTCTGTACATGCTTCTCCAAAATTACTTATGCTGAATGAATCAGTACATTGCCATCACTGTCAAGGCAGACTACTTCAGCCGCGTAACAGCTTCAGAATTAAGGCCTGCTTAGACAAGAGTATGACAGCCAAACTAGTGCACACGTTTGTGAAATTGTATACCGATTACTGCAGTTCCCTTTATTCAGGATTCCTGGACAATTTTCTGAATCATCTGCAACTGGTGCAAATCTCAGTAGCTCGTCTTTCTCTAGTCAACGTTGTAGATGCCATATCTCACCACTCTTGTCAGAACTTCACAGGCTCTGTATCAAGCATCAAATTGACTTCAAGATTCTCTGTTTGGCCTGAAAGTCGCTTCACTCGTGCTCACCAGCCCACCTATCTGACTTCCTTGCTCCTCTGGTCACGTGGTCTAACACCAAATCCACCTGCTTCCACTAGTCTCGTCATTTCTCACTCTAATTTGAAATCTTGTTGTCAGTTCGTATGCACCGAAGTCTTGAACTCACTTCCGGCATCCATAACTACATACATTAACTTGGTATTATTTAAGTCTGAGCTAAAGATGCATCTGTTCTACTAAACTTAATGCACCTGGCCGAGCTTGTCTTTTTTGTTCCTGTATGTTTAGCATGCTCACCTGTTCATGAATCAGTGTGTGCCACTAAGCAGGGGACCTATTAACCAATGCCCTGAGTGTCATCTTGTGTGCTTTTGTATGCATATTATGTATGCTTTTGCTTGAGGATCTAAGCATGAAACCGCACATGTCAATAGTCTTTGGTTGTTGCACCTCTTGCAGAAAGTTGAAAAAGACCCGGACTGAAATTTAGTTCTATATTAACAGGGTTCTATATAAACGACCTGCTGTTATTATATATATATATATATATATATATATATATATACATATATATATATATGTATGTAGATATTGAAATAGTCTATAGTCAATGTAACCAGCAACTGCTGGGCACTAGACTGATAGAGCTAGTACTGGAGTGTCAGAAAGGATAGCCTTTGAAAGGTTTACCAGCTAATAACCTTTAGGGCCGATTCCATATCTATGCGTATCATCCGTGTTGGTGCACGGTGCTAGATACAGAATAGGTCCCGCATAATTATATATCATGATATCAGATATCATGATTATGAGGAGCGTGACATATCCCACTACATGCACCACCAGTGCATCAGTACCATGCTCGTTTGTATTTAGTAGCATTTTAGAGAGTAATTCAATGGCAATAATGTATCGTAGACACGACATACCCGGAAGGATGTTTACACCCAAATGTTGGGCACATAACAGAGTTCATTTGCAGGTGATCCTTGCTGTGCAATAAGAATTTTATATGAAAACAGGTTGAGCATAAGCTACTTGCTATAGAGAAAATCGGCAGGATCTTGCAACCTCTTGCTCGTCAAATGACTCATCTATAACCAATCACTCATCTGCTTTGAGAGCACTTACTTTTCAGGATTTCTGTGCTGGTGGTGTATATTCTTATTGACCTTACGTAACATGACATAGTATTTTGTCTTGGTCCAGCACATTTTTTTGTAGCTTACAATCGATAGTGGTTCATACATGCTGTTCGAGGTCAAAGTAAAATTCTCAGATCTACTCCCCCACCAGGCCAAGCATCGTACCACCTGCTTTTTGGAATCAAACAGTCTACCAACTCCTCGTACAAACCTCAAATCCTTTGGAGACCGTACATTTAGCTCGTATGCTCCCAAAGCCTGGAACTCACTCCCGACTTGCGCCACAACATCCCCTCACTTGACCACATTTAAAAAGAACTTAAAAACACACCTATTTAGGACAGCATTTACTGGATCCCTGTGATTCGTCCTTGATGTGCTTATGCGTGCTGACACTGTGCATGCTGCCACTAACCACATTTGCATGCTGACCCTGTGCATGTCACCCCTAACCATGTTATTCATGTCGTTTAACAAGCATGATATTACTCACCATTCAATTGCTTTTCCCTTTGCAGCAAATGTAAAGCGCCTAGATAGAGATTGAGTTCTCTGAGGGTGCTTTATCAAGTGTATTATTATTATTATTATTATTATTAATTGCCACAAAGAAATCTTGCAACTTAATGTTGGCCATCAATGATGGGCTCCATTATCAGTGAATTAATGTACACAGGTTCAAATTCCACTTGGGCTTGGTGCTGCCGACTGAAGCTGGCATGCTACAAACGCTTGCCTGCCGTCGACGTTTCAGGACATTTTCGAGTACCCTTCGGGTACATGCAGTGATGTCAGCTTCGAGAGAATTCAAGCCTTAACCTCGGAGAACGAAGAGGACGGTGTTATGGATTTCCTTACGGATGAAGGAGACTATACCGAGGTGATCACTTTCTACAAAACTAGCCACTAAATAGCAACGTTTGCACGCTTTTCTGTTTTCCAGCAGTCCTGCTGATGCACGATATAATGCAGTCGTGTTCTTTTCTATGATTGGACGAATCATCATCGAGAGGCTGCACATTGTCACTATCGGATAGATCACGATGAGCCTGCGCTGCAGCACTCCAAAATCACTTTAATGATTAGCAGCACCTGTTAAATGACGAGATCCACATCTTGTTGTATGATCTGCCTGATCGGCATCATTAGTTGCAACGGCATTGTGAGATGCTGGGGGTCGCCCCCTTAAGCTGTCCTATTCTTGAACATTGTTATTTCTGCCCTGGTTTGGCTCAGGGATAAGATTCTAGCCTTTAACGACAGTGGTTATGGGGGGGGCTCATGCCCTGCGGCATATATTAACCACCTGGATAGAGATTAAGTCTCTTTGGTGCCCTGCAAATGACATCTATTTTATCATACCAGTGACTGCTTGTAATGATTTTGAAATCTGTTTGTGATGCAGGCCTTCTTGATCTGCATTCAGACTCGACCGGCAGCCTCGATACCCTCACTGTTGCGATGAACATGACACTCAGGAGTGCTCTTGACAAGCATGCTCCCGTTCGCTCTATCCGTGTTCAAAGTCGTCGAGATTGCTTTCAATTTACAAAAAAACTCCTTAAGATGCGCCGTGTTAAGCGCAGGCTGGAACGTCGTTTCAAGAAATCGGGGTCTGAGGCAGACCTAGTCAATTTTAAAGACTTCCTTCGAGTTTACACCCGAAAGCTTAAAAAAGCCAGGGCTTCTTTTTTCATTAGAAGACTGAATTCCTGCCAGTCGGACACTAAACAGATTTATAAGACAGTAAACCATTTACTGGCCAATGCTGTCAGGTCTGACTCCCCAGATATTAAGGGCTCAGCCGAAAAGTTTTCAGCCTTCTTTACTGAAAAAATTGTGCACATTCGTGCCTCCATTAAGCCCCCTCCGACCAAAGCAATTGCCGTTCCTCAACCTGTGACCTTTCTTAAAAAGTTCTCTGATGTTTCTGCCTGTGATGTGGCTGCCTTAATAAGGTCTAGCAAAAAGAGCTCGTCTCCTGAAGACCCTATACCTTCATCTCTGTGGTCTTCACTTGCAGACCATCTTAGCCCTGCCATAGCCAAGATTTTTAATGCTTCTTTGGGAAAAGGGGTCGTCCCCAAGTCCTTCAAATCGGCAATCGTTAGACCTATTCTTAAAAAGCCTGGATTAGACACAAAGGTCCTAGAAAACTATCGTCCAGTTTCTCTTCTTCCGTTCTTATCAAAGATTCTTGAAAAAATTGTTGCTAAGCAGCTAGTTGAACATATTGAAAATAATGGAATGTCAGAAACATTTCAATCAGGGTTCAAGAGGCAGCACTCTACTGAAACTGCTCTCCTCCGTGTTAACAATGACATTCTACGTGGCAACGACGACGGGAATGTCACTGCCTTAGCTCTGCTAGATCTGTCTGCTGCCTTCGACACCATTGATCACGAAGTTCTGCTTGAACGATTGAGAACAACGATCGGTCTGGCAGACGAAGCACTGGCGTGGTTTAAATCATACTTGTCTGATCGTGTTCAATCCGTGTCGTGTGGGGGTCAGGTCTCAGACATGAGAAGGGTCACCTGTGGAGTCCCTCAAGGGTCTGTACTTGGTCCCTTGCTGTTCTCCATTTATATGCAACCTCTGGGAAAAGTGATTAAGGCCCATGGAATAGGATATCACTTCTATGCTGACGATACTCGGCTGTATTTGTCATTTAAACCGTCGGAATCTGCTGCAGCAACTGAGAAACTGAATGCTTGCCTTGCCGATATTCGATCCTGGATGTCGGAAAACTTCCTGAAATTAAATGACAATAAAACCGAACTGCTTCTCATCGGACACTCTAAGCGTGTGGCTGGATTAAAAGGCTTTGCTGTTCTAATAGGTGATGCTATTGTGCGACCTTCACCACGTGCTCGTAATCTAGGTGTCGTGTTCGACAGCTGCCTCAATTTCAAAAGCTTCATTCAGAAGACTGCCTCTACAGCTAGCCATCACATCCGATCCCTATCCAAGATTAGAAGCTGTCTTCCACAGTGGCTTGTAAACTAGCTCTTTAGTTCTGTCTCGGCTTGATTATTGTAATTCCCTTTGGCTGGGCTACCAAAGAAAGCTATTATGCCACTACAGCGGACTGTGAATATGGCTGCAAGGCTGGTCTTCAAGTCCCAGCGGTTTGAGCACGTGTCACCTTTGCTGGAAGAGCTAGGATGGTTGCCGGTTGAGCAAAGGATACAGAGCAAAGTTCTTACGCTGACCCACAAGGCCGGCCACGGCTTGGCTCCTTCATACCTAGCTGAACTGCTGCATCAGTTTCAGCCTGTTCGCACCCTCAGGTCCTGTGTGGACAATAAATTAGCTGTCCCATTCCTCCGCTTAAAGACAGTTGGAGACAGAAGCTTTAGCTCTGCAGGTCCTAGACTGTGGTACTCGCTTCGCCAATTCTTACGCAACGACATCTACTCTCCAATTGCCGACTATGGCACATCTTTTTCAGCGGTCCTGAACTGCTACTTCTATGCTACTCACTACCTCAACTGCTCTCCTAACTCTGCTATGCTTCCCACTTTCTCTTTGTTGCGTGAGACGAAGTCTGTTGGCTACCGAATGCGTACCGAAAGCCGCTTAGGCTGTGAATGCGCTATACAAAACTCTCCTGCGTAACACCCACATGGTCTTTATGACTTTGTGGAGTTACTGATGGAGATACATACATGATAGGGATTGTCTACTGGCTTTTCGACTGTTGAGCAGATATCAATACTTTTTGCAGTTATTGCCAGTGAATGCTTCACTTATACCAGTGAGTAGCAGACTCGTTTGCCCTGCGTGCTGCATGAGAACACAGATTGTTTGTGCCATTGCTGAAAATACTGTACTTATGTTGGTACCATAGAACAAACATATCCCTGTAAATTTTCATTTGACTATTGCATTTAAGTAAAAAATAGCAGTGTATGGTTATGTATCATGCTAAAAATGTGAGAGTGGCATACAAGAAACTACTGTATTTAAATCCACATTGCTGTTCTAGGACAAGCTTCTCTATGAGTAAAAAGGAGTGCCATATTCACTTCTAGGTCAAGGTCAATAAGCTTATGTGACTAATAAATCCAACATTTACATGCATGACTACTAAAGTTGCATAATTGTTTTTATATGTGCAAGCAGAAACATCAATTCATCTGGAGACAAGTGCACCACCAGTGCTTCGTGAGTCAACTGGTTAGTTGGAGATTCATAGAATCAATACTCATAATACATTGCACTGTAGGCTTAATGTTGTATGGCTCTGATGTTCTTAAATTATTAAAGATTTACATCAGCTTCACTAGTTGCATGGCTACTGATGCACAGTGTAGCATTCAGCTCTGCGATCTCATGGGATAATTAATGGTCGTTGCTCTTACTTCAAACAAGAAAATTCAGAGCCCATTCTATTTTCATTGCACGTGTCTCCATTTGTCTGTTCCCTCTGTTGCTAGCTCTCTCTCTCTCCCTCTCTCTCTCTCTCTCTCTCTCTCTCTCTCTCTTGTTCTCTCTCTCTCTCTCTCTTTCTCTGTCTCTGTCTGTCTCTGTCTCTGTCTGTCTCTGTCTCTGTCTGTCTTTGTCTGTCTGTCTGTCTGTCTGCCTGTCTGTGTGTCTGTCTGTGTGTCTGTCTGTCTGTCTGTCTGTCTGTCTGTCTGTCTCTCTCTCTCTCTCTCTCTCTCTCTCTCTCTCTCTCTCTCTCTCTCTCTCTCTCTCTCTTCCTCCCTCCCTGCCTTCTTCAACCCCTCCCTACCTTCTTCAACCTATTCTTAGCCAATGTTGTACCTCTCTGAATTTTGATGCTAGGTGATACATGAGCTTCCTGTGTTTCTTTGCTTGGAAGTTAGGATAGTATATTTTCGGTGAAAATTGGTATAGAGTAAGAGCTGATGGCTTCTTTTCAAATACTAAGGTCAGGGGGGCAGGTCTACATTGCAACTGAAAGACCATCTTTCCTTCCATTTGTCCAGCAGTGCCAGCCAGTGGTGGTGCGCTCTACCTGACATTAGGCTAAGTGCTATTAGCATGCCGGCAAGCTTCAGTAGTCGAGTCGGGGTCTGGGGTTTTAAACTTCACTGCCACCTCGGATTTATCTACCCTCTCAAGCCTTCTGCTGCTTCGGTGCACACTCGCCAGTTGATAGAGCAATCTTCACAAAGTTCAGTTGTCGAAGTGCCTCGACACTTAGCAGGGCATGTCCTCTGGCGCTGTAATCAATTGCGCGCCCTTGAGGGGAGCACCACCAGCGACTGTCGAAAAAGGGTGCACACATGAGCATAATTACGGCCAACATGTGCTAATAGCAATTCTTGAAGTCAGCATGCCGCTGTATGCGAAAATTTTGTAGTCTGTCGGCACGATACTTCCTGCTAGTGACATCTCATTGGCACGATTCTGGGACGCTAACCAGAAGCAACTGTACGGCATGGCTTATGGGGACACCCACTCGGAAGGTCAAGCGCCAGCTGCACGGCAGCTTTCTCTGGATGGCATCTCACTTTCTGCTTCGTCTCCTCTTAATGGTGGCATGGATATGCAGCACCATGCCGATCTGTTCGGCCGTGTTGACAGAAACGACGACTACGACGACGACGATGCTGACAACCAAGCCGACAAGCTGAGCTTCTCGGAGACGCCACGGCAGGCGCCGAGGAAAACGTGGGCTCAGCTGCTCGAGGATGACCTGGCACAAGGTGAAGGTGACTACGAGAGCTCCGATGACGAAGGTGACAACGACGGTGACGTGTCGTATGAATCGGTGAGTCAAGGAATGCAGATGCATCGCTGCCTGCCTGACAATGCCAGCTCAGCTGACAGCCGTCAGCCAGAAGACGGCTGCAAATTTTGGTTAGCAGCCAGTACACCGCCTAGAATCAGAACTAGAATCAGAGAGCCGGTGGACTACAGTATGTAAGATTACTCAATGAGGCCCACATGAGCCATGATGGCACACTAGGTAAGGCGGTTACTTTCACGACCTCGATCCCGAGGTCGTGGGTTCGATTCCTGCAGTGGGCGATTCTTTATCGCCACTGCTAGCGGTAGTGATAGTCGTAAATGCTCTTCTGTCACTATACAAAAAGAGGCTGTTTAATCAGCTAGGATTTACTTATTTTATTTATTCCTGCAGCTAGTGCCTGCGCAAGAGTACTCTGCCCTAGGCCCAGACCCTTGGACCAGGACTAGAGGCTATGATATTTCAATGACTTTTTGAATTCAATCGAATTCGAAATAGTGCTCAAGTGCATGAGCAGATATTCGAATTCTGCAGAATCGCTAGACCTTGGCTACTCTAAACAGCACTTAACAATAAGCATTACTAGCCCTTCTATCCAGCCGTCTTCAGTCAGCAAGCTTCCAGTGTAGTGTTGAAGTTACTGGCAACACTGCAAATAATGTCACAGATAAAATTTTAACGATACGAGAAAATCAATACTGCCTGTGAAAACTTGTGAATCTCTTATTTTATTTCTTCCCGACCAAACCTCAAGCAATCGATGCATTGCCTCCTATTAGAGAAGTGCATGGAACTCAATCCCGACTTATGTCACGACATCTCAACTTGACTTGACCACATTTAAAAAGAAACTAACAACGCATCTATTTATCGCGACATTTAGTGGTCCCTGTGATTCGACCTTTATGTGGTTATGCAGTGCTGACACTGCGCATGCTGCCACTTACCATACTTGCAGGCTGACCCTGTGCATGTCACCCCTAACCATGTTATTATTGTTATTTCTTGAGCATGCTACCACTAACCATAATATAATAATATAATATACCACAATAATAATAAAGTGCCTAGAAGAGATTGAGTTCTCTGAGGGTGCTTTATCGGGTGTATTATTATTATTATTATTACTAATCTCTGCGCCTCATAGGATGGTTAACCGCCGACGTCCATTTTACAAGGATGTCGTAATTTAGTATGATTTCCTTGTTTTTGCCACATTACAGTTTTTGCCTCAACAAAGAGCCATGATAAAGATTCGACATGCATGCTGGGGATTAATTACTGAACAGTATATTTTTAATGAACTTTTGACAATAATTTTCTGAATATATTCAAGCAGATAGCTAGGTGGTCAAACAATTTGCTAGGAGGCTTAGATTGTTTCTTATTGGACCAATTTACGGGTTCTATAATGAATCAGGTCTGAGGGTCGAGAGTTTGCGATGGGATAGCTGCCAGGTTGCACAGTAGCTCAGCATACACAAATATTTTTACTCTTTAGTGAACTTTCTTTTTGAAAAAACTTTTGCTAAGCATCCTCACACACTTTTCAAGCCAAAAATATTAACGAATTCATCAATGAGTTTATGAAACATTTCAAGCTGAATTGTATTCAGAAATTGTTGGTGCTTCTGGATGTGATTGCATCGGATGAACATTAAGCTATCCCTTGTGTGTTTGCGACCACTCCAGGAGCTAGATTTTTCAAAGTAGTTATGTCGTAGGGCTTCTTATAGCAACATAATCACTAGGGATCACAGGATTAATCAAGATTCTATCGAATTCCTGACCTCGGAATTCAAGCTCGTTTTGAAACTTGAACATCAACAGTCTTATATTCACCCGCTGATTTGCCCCACTTCCTATTATCGCTTTTCAGCAGCATGTCTACTGCATTGCAATTACAAGTGCTCAGTGCCAGGCAGGAATGATGGGCAGGAGCCTTCTAGAGGAGAGCTCCTTCCCTCTTCTGCTGGGGTCCTCTCTCAGTACAATGATAAAGCAGGTCTGTTCTCCTCCCACCAGTGCCTTTGGGCTCCGCGCACGGCTGGAGCAAATGAATAAGTGCAGCTAAACCTTTTGAATACCTTAACCTAGCTAGTCTGTACCGGTAAAAGTCGCAGGAAAGCTCTCCGAGTGGTGAGCCAGCCAGTACCAATGGTTCATCTTGTAGTTCTTTCTTCATGATGCAAAATCTTTAAAGAAGGAAAAAAAAGTATTAAAACATATTCACAACTTGAAAAGTATTCACAACTAGACTTTAGTTCTTTGGATGATTCGATTGCTATACAATATTCTGAATGCACAATCGAATGTTCGATTTTAAATATGAAGTAAATCTTGTGGCTGCTTCTGCAAATTGATAAGTTATCACCCCTGCTATTTTTGCCATGACATTCATCTTAGTTGTACTGTCATAGTCATCATCAACCTATTTAGTTTTTGTTGTGATGTCTATGAGTGAGTAAGTGGGGCAGTTCGGTTGTGTTTAAACACAAATCGCCGACGTCATGCTTACATTGTGCCTTTTGTGATGTGCTATGATGAACGATAGATAGGCTGAATGTTTCTATTTCTCTTAGGGGTTTTCTGATTTAGTTGGCTTTGGGTTTGATACTTCTTATTTGTTTATGTGGTTTTTACGTGGCATATCAATGTCTGCGATAACCTTGTTTTGTGGGCATGCCTGCCCTCCATAGCTGCTGTTCCAAGTTCAAGCCTTGCCCAAGACCCGTGTGCAATCCGGAAGTAGCATGTCTTTAAGCCGGTCTTGAAGGTCTGCAGGAAGCTAGCCTGCCGCCCCTTTGTGTAAATGACCATTATTCTACCATCTTGAGTCGGCACTCTGAAGATGCTAGTCTGTATGGCCCTCAGTATCGGAGGGATGTGGCTGGTGGCATATCCTGTAGCTGCATTTGCTAGCAGACACTTGTACTGATGTCTGCGCTGCTGCTGAGGATGCTTTATTGTCCACTCATAGCCTGCAGACTCACAAGCATGACTGCCCATTGCCCCCACCTCCATACACAACCGCACTTGGCCTACGCTGTAAACACAGACACACCACACACACCACACACACACTCACAGGCACACCTGCATGAAAGCATACATTCATACACGAGTGTTCGCGAGCACACGAGCACACGTGCACACACACACACACACACACACACACGTACGTTCACGTACACATACCCGCACACTCACCTGCATGTATACGCATGCACACACTTGAATGCACTTCCCAGTGACTCAAGAACTTCTGCTCGGCACATAGTTGACCATATCAAAGTCGGAGGGACATTCACATTCAGTGTTGAGGGTGGTAGCTGTATTAGTTTTTGTAGCTCAACAGTTATACAGGGGTCGAAGAAATGCTTGGCTATTATCACAATCTGCTAGCACTTAATGAAATTACCTGGCGACTGATGGCATCGTTGATTAAGTCACATCTTTCATGATCAAGGAAATATTGTTTCATAAAAAAAATAAGAATACATATTTGACCAATTAAAATTGAGGAGTCACATACCTGTACGTAATAAGTGAATGAGTGATGTGAAGACAGAACAGCAGCCAGATGTTGCATAGATGAGACTGGGGATGCTGGCGACTTGCCTCTTACTCATTCAGCCAATGACTTTCGGGCTAGGCATTGTCAACATTGCTTCGACTGGAATGGCACGACGTTATCTGCTGAGATCATTGTAGCTGATTGCTTGCTGATATAATAAAGGCCAATAGCCTTGCATAAAAGGGCAAGGCACCTCGGTTACTACACGTGCAAGCCGACTATTTTCAGGACAGCCTGTCGGTTAGAATGACAGCAAAGCCATCGATATATGACTTGGGTCGGCATTCAGTTGTTCATTCAGTCTTGGGCTCATCTGATTGACTAGATGAATGCAGCCGGGCCTCTGGGCCACTGTTTGAGTAAAGACCAAATTGTGCCTTGACAGATTTCTTTTGCTCAGTCTTTGACCTCGGTCTTTGCCCTGCAGGAAGGTGCTCACACTTCACGACCCGGGTCGTGGGCTTTACTCCTGTTGAAGGGAATCCTTTATTGCCAGTAGCAAGCAGGGGATGACCACTAAGCCGGTGTAGCCGTCTACGATCACTCTATATTTTGAAATTTCTGCTTTGCTTGCTTCTGCCGCTAAAGGCCCCCCTATAGAAACCATTCACCGGTTGCCAAGGACATGTTGACTGTTCTTGGGAGTTTCTGCTACTGGTCTGGAATCGGGTAAGTCGTGCAGCTCAATCGGCAGAGTACTATCTGGTTGAATGTACTTTTGTGGAATTGTTTCCCGTTGGAGACACAATTCTTTTTCGGCTCTATTTGGAAACAGCACGTTGTTGAATCTGCCAGCCAACCATAATTTATTTGTAAACGTTTTCTTTTGAATAGTCTTAATGGCTTTCGATAACTAGCAAAGGGAAATTGATCTGACGTCTGCAGCTAGTCATTGGAATCAGGAGAGAGTCAGGAGTTCAGCACGCAAAATTGCTGTTTTCTTTCAGCTTTGGCAGTCTACAGTAACTATCAGCACTTGCCAAATGTCCAATTTCCACATATATACTCTGTTTACTCATCATTGTGCAACTTTTTTCTTATTACACATACTGCATTAGGGAAGACGTTACAGAGGGCTGTCTCGCTCTATTCTTGAAGGACGCAGATACCAATGAGCTACCAGACGCAGAGCACTCGGTGAGGCATGGGCTTAGCTCGTGGTGGAGTGAAGAGGGCATGGTGGCTGGCAGGCACCACGCCACGACATGTTGGCCCAACAATGCCACAGAGAACAGCACCACTGCTGTGGGAGCCAAGGCAGACGACAGCAGGTGCACCACGAATGCTTGCGAAAGCAAACCTAGTGGTGGGCATGGATATACATCGGGTGGGCACTTAACCGCAGAAGGATATCCCGGCAACCTCTGGGCAGTCGCTGCAGAGGAAGGTAGCGGAAGCGACAGCTGTAAGGTGAGTCGAACCGTCAGCCTAAGCAAAGACTGCTCGCGAGAGGACCGAGGAAAACCTGGCGGCCGAAGTGGTGGCTCAGCGGCGGAGGTTGCATCAAGCCGCATAAACGAGGCGCTGCGAGAGTCTGCTGAATGCGGCGCCAGCAAAGTCTCACCTGTCACTGGAAGCGATACAGCTCAGAGCTCGAGGGTAGCCTTTGAGCCGCTCGTGACTGCCCTGCACAGTGAAAGTGCTGAAAATCGCAGCGTGGCTATTACAAATTTGAGGCAGGAAGCAACGATTGCATCTGCTTCTTGGTCGAACTGGCAAGGCGACCCGGTCGGTGCAGCTGCTTCTGCAGCAAGCCTGACTGCCGACGCAGCAGCCAGCGCCGGCAGTCGGAAGCAAGCGCTGCCGGCGGCCCAGGACACCGACCGTGGTGTGCCGAACGAAGGCCACTGGTTGCCTAGCAGGCCAGGGCAGCTGTCCTCAGCAGTGGGCAAGCCTGCGGGGAAAGCCGAGCGAATAGCATCTACAGCCTCTGGCTACTCGAATGTTGTGGCTGTAAAGGAAAACAGCGGCATCGACGCAGCCGAAAGCATTGCTGGGCAGGGAACGACACAGCACGCGCCACTGGATGCTGACGACGCCACGTTGAGCTCACCAAGCTCACCTGAAGGCCGGCCCCGGCCGTGTGGAAAGCAATGCAGCCTAATGCAGCTTGCTTCAAGCTCCACGGCCGTCAATGGTGACGCCGTGGGCAGCGAGGAAGAGGCGCTGCACAGATCCCATTCACCCGGCGCTGACGAGGCTGCCAACTCGCTGTGGTCCAGCAAAGCCAGCAGCCTGTCATTGCAGGTGCGCTGGAATCGTACACTGCTCGAGAGTGATGCACACGGTAAGGAGAGAGAAACAGGGAGAGCAAGAGAGTTAGAGAGAGATGGAAGAGAGAGGCAGAGAGAGGGAGAGAAAGAGAGAAAAAAGAGAGAGAGAGAGAGAAAGAGGTGAGAGAGAGAGAGAGGAGGGAGAAAAAAGAGAAGGGAGAACAGCTAGCAAAGTTAGATTTGTGTGAGCGTGTGCTAGCCACCTCTACTGTTGAAGAAACGATTCTTTCCGGTTCGCTTTTGACTCGCACACTGATACTCTCATACAATACTGATTCACTCGCTTGAACTGCTCTCCGACCAGCCTGGTGGTAGCCTGGCAACACATGCTCTGGCAGGCCACTCGAAGCCCGAAAGCTAGATGGCATGATGGCTTGGTCCAAAGCCATTGAGCCGAGCTGAGTCACTCTTTCTGCAAAATCTTTCCTGAGCTGTCAGCACATACTTCTAGTTGTTGCTCTTTTTGCCGCTGCATATTTCTTTAGGATGCAAGGAGTATGCATGTAGGAAATGCTTTCTCTTTATATCTTCGGATTGCAGAAAGCAAAGCTCGGGCTGCGATGCCACTTGGCATCATGTATGAGACGGCAGTCGAGCAGCGAGGCAACACTGGCATGCAGCCAAAAAGTGCTGCACAGCCACAGCAATGTTGGCCCAACGGCAGAGCGCTCGAGATCGGTCCGAGTGAGGTGGATGTCTGCATCGACAGCTGTCATATGACAACATTGGCAACACTGCCCGAGGCCCAGCCAAAGCAGCAGCAGCAGCAGCAACAGCAGCAGAAACAGCTGCAGCAGCCAGCAAATGTAGCCAGTCACACTCGGCAATCAATGCCGTCATGTTGCTGGCCAATCGACATCAGATCTTACATAAACAATAGCTCGAAGCAGGCACGAACCGGCGCTCCATCATTCACCGTGCCCGCAGATACTTGCAAAGCGAATAGCTCCTTCACGGCTGCTGCAGCTATAGTCCCTGCTGTGGCAAGCCCTTTTGCCATCCGAGCTGCTGTGACTCAGCCTGTCGGTGGCATTGCACTCGCTGGCATTACATTTGCTGGTACGACGCCAGTGGGAGCTGTGAGGCTTTGCGAACTCGAACCGATAAGGTCATGTGACACGTCGCATCATCGTGTTGCTGGCCTGCCAGCAACGAAGACGAAAAGCGAGGACTCGGTGTTCCAGGGCAGTGCTCCATCACTGGAGCATCGGCGTGATGGCATAGTCAGCAACCCACGCACCACAGCCGCAGCTGCCATCCGTTCCGAAGGCAGCAGAGAAGTGGTGGTGGGCCGTACGGGAGTGGCAGCAGCAAGCTTGGATGAGTGTGTGCCGCTGAGACCGAGTGGTAGCGATTACTCAGTGGATGCTCAGAAGCGCACGGCCGCTCGCGGCTTCCTCTCGGCTGTGCTCGGCCGCCGTATGAGCAGCCAGCCGTCGATGGTCGATGTCGGCCCGTATTCACGCGAACGGCCGCTTGCGACGCAGCCGCCGAGCGCTGGATCCGCCCTCTGGCTGCGAGCGCTCAGCGAAGCAGCGGCAGCTGCAGCAGAAGAAGCAGCAGAGATCAGTGGCAGCCGATTCGTTCGACCTCAGGTGCAAGCTCAGCAGCATCCCTTACTTGACGACTGGGAGGTAGACCAAAAGGCAGCGGCACTGGCAGGGAACTGTAGAGCTCTCCGGAAACCGTCGGAGGGTATTGACGGCAGCAGCCGCAGCTGCTGCAACCGCCAGCAGGAGTGTCACATTTCGGACAACACGACCGTCAGCTCTGGTCACTGCGTAGCAGTGGCCACAGCATCAGCAGCAGCAGGCAGGGAGCCACGTGGGGCAGCCATCGCCACTATAGAGGCATCGACCGTTGCTGCCTCAGCTGGGCCGTCGCCAGCCCAGTTACTAGGGGTCAGCATATGCAGCAGCAGCAGCAGCAGCAGCAGCATCAGAAACAGCAGTAGCAGCAGCAGTAGCAGTATCGGCAGCATGATGGTCGAGTCAATTGGCAGAGCATGTGCCGATGATGCTGCCGAAGCTCAAGCGGCTGTCCCGGTTAGCGGTTGGCCACAGCAGCCAGCAGACGAGCTGCCTCAGCAGCAGCTGCGGCAAGTATGGCAAGGCCACGGCTCGGACCGGTGGCCATCTGCTTCGGCCACTCACTTTCCCACTACCCATTACCAGTGGCAGCAGGTGGGTCCAGGTGCTGCCGCCTGGCCAGCACCGTCTGCTGGCCAGAGTGTTGCTTCTGACCAGAGAGACTGTCGACTCGTGCAGGCGCCAGCTGCCAGCAGTCGTGAGGAGGCGACTGACTTGCACCGCGACCCTGGCCTGAAGGGTGGCAGCGAGTATTGGGAGGCTTCTGTCGAGCAGCTCGTCAAGCAGAGCTGCCGTGCTGCGACAGTGGCTACGGCACCCAGCTGGGAAGCAGGCATCCGTGAGCTGGAGGACATGTACCAAAGAGCCTGCTGGGAGCTGGAAATAGGGCTACTTACTGCCGACAAGAAAGCCCGGGCTATTCAGCCATGAAATCAGAGCAGACGATCAGCCGGCTGACGCCGGGGGGCCCCCCACCACCACCCAGGCGTCTTCTGGCCTCGAAAGCCAGCAGCCACAGCAGAACGGCCTCGCTGGTACAGGGAAGCTTGGCAGCCTACCTCCCGGCAATGGCACCGCTGGCTGATAGATGTGGTGCAGCTCTTGCTCCGGGCAGCCACCGAGCCGGAAGACAGTCTCGCCACACTCAGATAAGGTGGCAAACCGCAAGCCTTATTGAGAGCCTAGTATCCCGAGGTCGCATCCAGAGGGCCAACGACCTGGTGCCCGACTTCGGACGAGCTTGGGAACTCGGGCGTTTTTTTACTTAGCGCCGACGGCGGCCCGTCGCAGCAGCAGCCGCCGCAGACCCAGTCGCTGCCGGATATTACCGCGGCCGAGCGGTGCGACCCGATCGAAAGCCTCTTCACTGACGCTGGACTCGTCCCGCGCGGCAGCGCTTGAATTAAACCCATTTTTCGTAAGCAAACTTCCTGCTATCTGCTCTCCCACTATCTGCTCTCTCTCTCTCTCATCGCTCTGTCCTTCGCATTGCGCAGGCGTATGTCCAACTCCGCGACTTTGGTAACGGCGGAGGCGGCTAGCGCTTTAGCACACGCGCGGCACGTTTTCAACCGACTCCCCGTCGCTCGCCGCCGGCGCAACCGTCGGCGGCGAGGAGCAATTGTCGGATTAGCTGCGGCATTTAAGCCGCGAGCGAAGCGACTAGGCCAGCCGCGGGCTGCGATGGCGAGCTCGGGCTGCCGTCCTAGCTAGTAGCCGGCTGCAATAATTATGCAACCGACGACGGCAGACCGCAGTCGGCCGACTACGGACGGACGCTTCGTCTGCCTCGAGCTCTGTCGTCTGTCTGGCTGAGCGAGCCTTTCGGCAGCGTTCGGTCGGCTTGTGGGATGACGACAGTGAGGCTTACGAGTCGGTAGCTCGCCGAGCGTCCTGACCTACCGACAGAACGCCGCCTCCCGCCCCCTCCGAGCACAGTAATAATGGACCCGACCGCGCCGCCGCATTTAAACGGCTCGGTGAGCTACGGTGTCAAAGGTTAGGAGCGCCGGTTGGCCATCGCCCCAGCTGGCGCCGTTTCCGCACGCTGTCGCTAGCCGCCGGCCGCGGTCGCTCGTCGGGCTCGGCGTTCGCGAGTCCCGCAGCGAGTGGGGTTCGCTCGACGGTGCTATTTCATCAGGCACCGCAGCTCATTTCGATTACCGTTGTTCCTGGTTCGTAACAGAGCGCGCGCGCATCGCTGGGCGCCTTAGGCGGGGGTGGTTTTGGTGGGGGGGGGGAGGGTTGGTTGTGGCGGGAGCGCTCGTGGCGAGCTGTTCGTGCCGCCCCGCGTCGGCGACCGCAGCAGCCATGTGACATTCTTCGCACGCTCGCCCCCCCCACTTCACCCTAACTGCCTCCCGTCACCGGCGGATGACGAGCGATGTAACGTATCTCCCTCAAACTCCACAAACCATAAAGACTATGTGGGTGTTAAGAGAGTTTTGTATAGCGCACTCGCAGCCTAAGCGGCTTTCGGTACGCATTCGGTAGCCAACAGACTTCGTCTCACGCAACAAAGAGAAAGTGGTAAGCACAGCAGAGTCAGGAGAGCAGTAGAGGTAGGGAGTAGGCGATGATGGTCGCGTTGCGCGCGCTCTGCACGTTCGCGCACGCGTGGTCTCCGACTGCACTCGAGGCCGATCGCCCTGCACTAACGCTGGAGGGGCGACTCGGCGTGGCGTAGCGACTCGGCGTGGCCTTGGCGACGAGACTCGTCATCGTCGTAGAAGCGCTGCGCTGTGGCCGACTGGACGGCGCGGCTGAATCGAGCGTCCATGCAGCCGCCCGAGACGGGGCTGGCTTCACTCATTTAGCGCCTCAAATAGAGCACCCCTGGGCTCTCGGCCCGCTGTAAAGCGGGGCGGGCGATAGGCGTTCCGGTCGCCTCGCGTCGTAGACACCTGTTGGAGTAATGGGTCGGCTCGGCACGCTCGCCACGTCTCCCGCACTTTCTTGAGCGCGTGCGTGCGCGTCTCCCTCTTGAGCGCGTGCGCACCACCGGGTCGCTCTGGGAGACCTGCCGCCTGCCGCCAGCGTCGCTCGCTCTCGGCGTCCGGGGGGGGGGGAGGGTGGTGGCTGGCACCCGAGCACGTGCTGCATGTGGGTGCCTTCGGCTGCTGCACTCGCTCGTCGTTTGAGGCCTACCGGATTTTTTTTTCATCGATTGACCGCCAGTTCGCGTCCGCTCTTCAGCCAGTGGCGAAATGTCAGGGTCTCTCAACCTGTCTCTGTCAACCGGGATCGAGCTAGGCCGAACGGCAGCCGCAGCTGCCGCCAAGGGCGTAGCTGTGCCGCCGGGGCCACTGGCCGGGCCAGACGAGAAGTTAGGCTGGCGTTTACCTGCTCGGCCTTCCGAATCGCCTTTCCATAATGGCTTTAGTGGGAGCGAAGAAAGAAGCTGAAAAAAGCCTCGATGTAGCTGCCCGCTAGATATTTGCTTAGCAGTATAATAGATACTCGCCACGGTGCCTTCCAAAGCTGCTGGGCTTGTGTACGTTCGGTATTTCTCGCGTGCCTTCGCACGGCTGAGAAGGCTGCTCTTGGAGGGCATTCGTGTAGCTGGTAAAGGTTTCATTTAATGGCAGGCGTCTACCGGCAGCGCTTGCTGCTGCTGCGATTGTACGGCCCAGCAAGTTTGCGGTCTCGCACATGCAGTCAGCTGCTGTGCAGTCAGAGCTCTCAGCTGTTTCTGCCAGCCCCTCTACGGCCGCCAGACCCCTTCCTCCAAAGGGGCTCTCTGCTGTATTAGATTTCGCTCCGAGTTCAAAGAGCAAATCCCATTAGACGGTGCCCATTGCCAGCTGAGCCGCTGAGCCGAGCTCAGCTGTCAGTCAGATTAAACCTAATGCCGAGCTGGGGGCTGGGCTGTGTTCGTACACCTCGGGTGCACTGGAGGAGCCGTCTGCTGCAGGATCCCGACAGTCCCTATCGACCTGACCAGCAGCCCCTACTGCAGCCAGACAGCCCCCACACAGCCAGGCACAGGCAGGCAAGCCTGCACGCCAATATTTTCGCCAGCAGATAGTTGCAGTACAGCAGTTGCAGGTGTATTCTTGCTCACGTACCGACAGCCGACGATTCGCACGGCTGAAGATCGTGTTTGTTTATTAAATCATAGCGGTATGATTTAGGCGCATCAAGTCACTAGTGCTTACAGAGGTCAAGAATGCTTTGAGATCAAGGTGGCAAAGCTGGTAAAGAGAGGGTTCCATCGATGCTGTGACCTACACAGGCAGTCGTTTAGCAGCAACAGTTTGCCAGCCGCCTGTCTGTCTTGAGCGAGCCTCGGCAGGCAGGCCTAGCTAGTTTGCAACAACGATGACTATGACTCATCCAGGGCAATGCCGAGTAACTGCATTAGCTGTCTTGCTTCTGTTGCCGGAGTTCCCCCCCCCCCCCCCCGATCACGATGGACTGCGATCGACTCAGGCACACCATGTATGTATGTATGCACCGATAGTGCAAGTAAAAAACTAGCTGATTTAACAGCCTACTTTTCTATAGTGGCAGAAGAGCCTTAAAGACTGCCACCAGTGCTTGAAGCTGCAATAAAGGGTTGCCCACCAACCGAAGGAGGCGAGAACGAACCTTCACCGGCTTCGTAGAGCCCCATCGGAGAGCTTGTGCCTAACCAATGGTGGTGTGTCGCTCTGCTAGTTCTGCACCAGTGCCGTACCGATCATTGCCTGCAACTTGTTGTTTACAGGCCGTCTTTCCGGCGGCCTTACCACTCCCCAGTAATGTATTTGTACCGTTGGGTACAACCGATTGGGGCATAATAGATGACCGTTGTTGATTGTGTTCTGATCTGACTCGACGCCTCAGCTCAGTGCTGTATGAATGGCTGGGTGATTTCCTGGGTGAGCCCCCCTTCCTCCCCCATTTGTGATTGGCCCCAAATTCTTTTCAAGCCCATGCAAGCAAGCAGTGGCCAGAGTCCCATTCTATCACTTGCTGCTTCGCCAGTCCAACTTCATTTACTTGGACTTGGACCTTCACAAGCTTCACCGATCATCATCAAAGTATCCATGAATCACGTCGAGCTGTTCTATTCCATGCAACCGAGAAGCCTTCGTCTGGCCGAGGACCTGCCTCTTCATTGAGGCTGTTTACCCTGTGGTAGCACTGAGTGTAAACAAGTGCTTCCTCCGAACCTGGCTTTTGTGATCTGGCACCTAGCTAGTTCTGCTCAAGTTGCTTTGCACTCGAGTGCTCCTCTGGTCGACTGCCTGCCGTGATTAGTCACGTATTGTTGTATTCGCCCGTGGCTGCCTGAGGTGGTCTCCCTTATCTGCCTACTCCCAGGCCCCAGTCTCCTCTGACATAGTCGCCGTAGCCTCCTTAGCCTCTCGCTATCTCTGTCTCTCCCCCTCTCCCCTTCTCTCTGTCTGTCCGTCTCTCTGTTTGTCCGTCTGTCTCTGTCTGTCTCTGTCTGTCTGTCTCTGTCTCTCTCTCTCTGTCTTTCTGTGTCTAGCCCTGTGTCTGTCTGTCTCTGTCTCTCTGCTCTCTCTGCTCTGTGTCTCTCTCTCCTCCCCCAGCTGCTCTGCTCGGCTATTGTCTCCTCTATTTTCCTCCGGTCTCCTAACATCGACGTTGGCACATTAGGCGAATGGGGCTGGGCACTGCAAAGTGGGTGTACAGCAGCCCGGGGCGTTTGCATCCAAATGTCTGCCAAATGTGTGCAAGTGTCTGCCAACCAAGCTGGGGGAAGGGATGGGCCGACTACCGGCCACGGTAGTGCCTGTTGAGAAGCCACGGTGCCGACCTTTGGAAGGTCTCTTGCCGACGTTTGGCAGGTTTCTCGCCTGCTTCTAGGCACTGCTGCTAGGTTTCCATCCCATAGAGAGGAGAGGAGGGGAGAGGAGAGAAGGACTCAGGCACAGGCCGTGCTGTCCCACGAAGCTGAAGCCTGAGGGTAGGTAGGCATTATTTATTGCCAGCTGCATTATTCACAGTTACAATGAATCCTATCAATCACGATTGGCACGTTCAACTGTGTATCGAAGTGTATTTATTCCTAAGGCTTGTAGTTTGGTAGCAGGTTCACCGGGTAGGAACAGGTGCCTCAGAGAATGCCACCCCACCCACCCCCATAGTTGAGCGGCCACCAACAGCATTGAGGCCAGACGATGTTTCAGCGGCCTGATTTGCAGCTCCTGCTGGTCCGAACTGTCGGTCCGATTGCATTACGCCGTGGCTTGATGTGCTGCTGTCGTCTAGTGGGTAACAATATTAATAATAAGAATAAATTTGTTATAGCGCCCTCAGAGAACTCAATATCTTTCTAGGCACTTTACATTTGCTGCAAAGGAAGCATGATCGAAGGGTGCAACTGCCGAGCCAACTGCCATTCCAAGCCGGCATGCTCTGTGGGAGAGCCGGCTACCCGAGGACATCGTATGGGGTTGTCTAGTTGCTCCTGATGAAAATGTGGAGGGTCGGTCGCCTTAGAAGCAGAGGGCCTCACGAAACGAGTAGCAGTGCGCTGCAACCGTTAACCTTAGCGCAAGCGAGCGCAGGGAACCGTGCTCTTGGAATTGGGATGGAATATAATCGTTGGGCATTCGTCGATGAGCCGCAGTTCGACAGCCCGAGCGCCCAAAAGGTCGATACAAAGTAAGCCGTTGGGACGACGATTTCCACTGGACTCGCTCGGCACAACAGCAGTAGCGCAATCTCACACACCTGGTAGGCTGCAGGCAGCTGTTGTTGACAGCGGCAGCTCTCGGCCACATTGAGGCTGGTGGGGAACGTGGAAGCCACAGCAACTAACGTGCACTGAGCAAAGTCTGGGGGTACCATGCACAAGCCCTCTGCTTAGCACAGCAGATTGCTTCCTTTTACGGCTTCCTTACCCCTTCCTTTTACAGGTCTTAAAGCAGTGGGCACGGTCGTGCTGTGCTGCTACTGAGTTCTCAATACCTTCCTGTCTAGACTGAATATTCTTCCTGTTCTTTCTTTCGCGCATTCTTTATGTGCGCGGCTGTAGTTGCTCTTAAGCAAAAATCATAGCAAATACCGCCGGCGAGGCACTTCTGGTTTATTTCCGGTTAGACAAGGTCTAGGTCTTTGATTTTTAAAATTTTCCTGCCATGTGCCAAGGGAACAAAGAGGCGGCGTCGCCTGCCCAAGTTGCTTACACGATGCTGTGCTGCTGGCTGAGAAGCGGTCGTTTCTGTGCTGGGCAAGCATGCAAGCACGTCCAGTTCATAGCAGCCAGGATGTCAGGTTCCTTAGCTTAGTTGAACCCGGAGCTCAGGAGATCTAATTCAACTGCTCTTACAGGTTGCTTAGGAATTTACCAGGGGCCTAAACTTTGACCTTTGCTGGTTCTTCGAAAGGCTGCATGCCTTCTGTCCCAACGACTGCACCGACTCTTCGAGCAGGGTGCTGCCAATGGAATGTCTGCTTGCAACAGCAATTGCTCGACGAATTCGGCAGCTTTCGAATCTGGGTTCGTAGCCTCCCGGATAATCGTGCCTAGCTGGAGTAGATGAAGGAAGTGCTCTGACCTGACAGCACTTGGCCGCACGTCGGTACAGACACAGCGTGGGCTATTCCTAAATAAACGGATCTGTTGCTGCTACTTAAGCATCAAAATGCAACTGGTTCTCTGATGCAATGCAGCTTGTGCCCTGATTCATCAGTCTTGTCACTACAGGACCCCAGCGCTGGCATCTCTTCTTCCTAGACATTCCAGGATGTTGTAAATTGGCATTTCCCGGCATGCCATATTGAAGTGCTGGTAGAGTAAAGCCGTGTGAAGAAACAGCGTTGTTGTCGTCTTCGAGAGGCATATTTATCCTAACCTTTTGGGGTGTGCCACTACAGTTCAACGGACGTGGCTTCTCGTACGTGACTTCTAGTTACTTTTGGGCATCCTTGGTGCCCTTGCATTGCCTTGCTGCCATGCCGGACCTCATAGTCTGCCCCCGGCTGCAGTTGCCTGTAACTGGAAGTTGTTTTGACCTGGTTTTTCTCATAGTGATTGATTAGTATCACATCAAAGTGCCCTGATTATGTGCTGTCCTCTTTAGCTTGACATTGGTCATCTAAGTAGGCCTCTGCTTGCTCTCTGCTTGGCACTGATATCTGGAAGTCTAGAGCCAGTCGATTGCTTGGCATATTAAGAGGCCTAGGGATCTTGCCACATAACGAGAGGGAGACAGAGAGAGCAGAGAGAGAAAGAGAGATAGTGAGAGAGAGAGATAGAGAGCAAGAGACAGAGAGCAAGAGACAGAGAGCAAGAGACAGAGAGCAAGAGACAGAGAGCAAGAGACAGGGAGAGACAGAGACAGAAGATACAGAGAGAGAGACAGTGACAGAGACAGGGACAGAGAGAGAGAGACAGAGAGAGACAGAGAGAGACATGACAGAGAGAGAGAGAGAGAGAGAGAGAGAGAGAGAGAGAGAGAGAGAGAGAGAGAGAGAGAGAGAGAGAGAGAGAGAGAGAGGGAGAGAGAGAGAGAGAGAGAGAGAGAGAGAGAGAGAGAGAGAGAGAGAGAGAGAGAGAAAGCTACTGTCAAGTTTTACAGCTAATCACTCTGCAAACTCAGCACTGATGTTACAGTATACCGACCTTGTAAGGAATGCTCTCTGTCTGTCTGTCTGTCTGTCTGTCTGTCTCTCACTCTCTCTCTGTCTCTCTCTCTCACTCTCTCTCCCTCTCCCTCTCTCTCTCTCTCTCTGTCATGTCTCTCTCTGTCTCTTTCTCTCTCTGTCCCTGTCTCTGTCACTGTCGCTCTCTCTCTGTATCTTCTGTCTCTGTCTCTCCCTGTCTCTTGCTCTCTGTCTCTTGCTCTCTGTCTCTTGCTCTCTGTCTCTTGCTCTCTATCTCTCTCTCTCTCTCTCTCTCTCATTCTCTATCTCTATTTCTTAGCATTTGATGCCATTAATCTCCAAGTCATTCTTGAATGTCTATCATCTTGCCTGAGTATCACAGTATCAGTGGTATTGCACTGCAATGGTTTGAGTCGTATAATTGATGTCAACCACTAACAACTATCTGAAGAGCTAAAGTGTGGGGTACCCCAAGAATCTTTGCTTGGCCCACTTCTTTTCACATTCTATACTCTCCCTTTGGCTTATGTAATCGCCTAGCACAATTTAGGCTTTCATTTTTATGCAGATGATGCCATTGTACCTGTGCTTTGATACCTACCTGCCTTCCACAAGTCAAATTCTTTTGCTGCATGTATTGGTGAAATTCACTTTTGGATGGCAGCAAAATTTCTCGAATTGATTGACGATATAGCCAACTTACTAGTTATGAGCGAACCTACTACATTGGTAGTACTTATAATTTTTAAGTCTAACCCGTAAAACGGGCTCGGCCGACGTATCTCCTGTAGCATCTGCATGCAATCTGGGTGTCCTGTTCCAAAACGACCTTTTCCTAAATGTCCAAATCAGCTCGTCGGTCAAGTCTGCACACTTTCAGCTAAGCACCATTGCAAACATTAGGGCCTGCTTAGATAATAATACCAAAGCCAAGTTTGTCCATACATTTGTGTCATCGACACAACTTTTGTAACTCACTACTAGCAGGTGTCTTCCTGCTTGTACAGTAAGATGCTTGCAAATGGCACAAAAATTTTCAGCTAGGCTTGTCTGTCATGAACATTGTAACTGCCACTTAACTGCCATGCCTCTTACCGGCCAGCAAAGGCTCTCCATCAAGCAGCGTATCGACTTCAAAGTTCTATCACTATCACTCATTTGCAGGGCCTATTTTTCTGTTGCTTTGTAATACCTATCAGAAGTACTTCTAAATCAGGCTCACATCACACCACTGCTCCTCTGACCCAAGTCCAGTGCTTGTAACCAACCTCAAATCTGTCATAGACTTGTGCCCTTAGTTTGTATGCTCCCAAAGCCTAGTGCTTACTTCCGACTGATGTCATGACATCTCCTGACTTGACAACATTTGGAAAGAAGCTGAACACCCACTTGTTACATACATCATTTGCTGGGTTCTTCATGAGTGTATGCATGCTGACACTGTGTAGGTTATCACTAACTAGTTGACATGCTTCCATTGCAGCACCTGTCAAATGCCCAGAAAAGAAACTTAGTTCTCTTAGGGTGCTATACAAATGTCTGAGTATTGCAATTATTATAACCATAAAACCTCGAACACTGAAGATATACCTTGTGCTACCATCCTGGAAGGCTTGATCTTTCTAATCCGGACGTAGGCTAAGCATTGATATTACTCATTGTACAATTGCTGCTGCCTAACCACGGTAGGGCAGGCGAAGGTCACACTGACCAGGAGGGCAGAATAAGAAAGTAGTAGGTAGTGAATAGAGATCTGTTAGAATGTCAGGAGACTTTCTGGGAGTCCAATTTTGTTTACTGAAGCCTGCTTTAATTTGGTTTGCTGCATCTAGGGCCTGCTGGTTAGTACAACATCGATCGAGTATATTCATGCTGCACCTGACGTGTCAAACATGCTCATGCACCACATGTGAGCTGGGCAAAATGCTTGAAATTGAACTTGTCCCCGGTCAATGCGAGCCTGGTTTTTCGAACCGGCCACTGGTCAGTGCAAGAACTGTTGTCACGTGACAGCTGCTTGCTAGAGCCAGCTCCAGCTGTTCCCTAAGGATAACAGTTTCTGCGGTTGCAGGATCTATTGTGCCGATTGCTTGGCATTGTTGTGCTCGTGAGAAACAGAAGCCCCAATCGAAGTGAGGGGGATTCACTGCTTTTCAGCATGGCTCCTAGGTGGAGGAAGGGCCCTTTGTCTGCTGTCGAAGAACAGGAGCTAACAGGGCTGGATTGAATGGCACCCGGTGCTCGAGGCCTGGGCACACTGCTGCACCGGTCAATGGTTCGGCGTTTACTGTGGAAACATGGGCTGTTCGTCGGCTAGGTGTTAAAATGCCCTGCAGATCAGTAATTTGCCCTATCGGTGTGCTGCCCATTGAGTTTTGACCTTTGTCTTAGTATTTGTTCAACACTCAGTTTTATTTTTCTTCGGGCATATTACCGAAACCTGAATGAGGTATTGTGTCATTTTGCTTCGAGGCATTAAGCCCGGAACCAGTGGGCAGTGCAGTAGCTTGTGCAGCTGCTTTTGCCCTTTGGCTCAGCGCCGTGCACCCAAACTTGGGGCTGCTCGATGGGTAGCCGGCTGCTCTCCTAGCGCCGGGCGCACCTTTCAAGCAACATCGACTGAACTTTCACTGTGAGCTGCCGAGACCGGGCGCTGGCTGCAAGCAGAGGTCTGTCGCTGCTGTAGCTGCAGCTGCAGCTGCCGCAGCAGCTGCTGCTAGTCCTGCTTTATTCCACCCCGAAGTTGAAGTGCCTTAGTACAGCAACTGTTCCTGGCAAAGTGCTGAGAGGGTGGTGCAGAGGCCTGATCTACCAGCCAGGGGGCCAGCTCTAATCAGCTGCCTTTTGACCACCGCAGGATGCAAGGGTTGGTCGCGTCGACAATGCCGACTTTCGGCCGGCAATGATTGAACCAAAAATCTTGACCCAGCTGGAACACTCCGGGTTAGTTCTACTTCTTGCTCACTTTTGGCATGGTCATGTATGGCAGGTTGGACTGGATATCGGCTAGGGCCAAATGACCTACATTTTTTGTGGGCCTTTTTGAGTTTCTGCTTGTGTGTGTGTGTGTGTGTGTGTGTGTGTGTGTGTGTGTGTGCGCGTGTGCGTGCGTGCGTGCTTGGGGGGATGGGGTCAGGGTAGAGTGTGTTTGGCCGTGCCCTGCATGTGATACTATCGGCTGTACTGGTAGTTCTGGAGGTGGATGCTCTGGGAAGCCATTACGAGTGGGTCAGCAGCTGCAGAGCAACAGCAGCAGCAGCAGCAGTGGTGTCTTCTGCTGTGGCATAGCCTCAGTGATGATGCCTACCGACGGGTCTCCATCAGTTTTACTGCAGGGAGTCCGAGTGCCTGATGCTCGTCCTGTCGGTATGTGCCGTTTGGCTTTCCTTTTGATTCTTGTCTCTTCCGCTTATCACGGTTTGCCTTTTTTTTTCTTTTTCTTCTGAAGATCAATGAGAAGGCGAATAATGTTTTCCAAACTCAATGAGATGTATGTGCTATGTATGCGATCTTAATTTCTGTGTTCACAAGTCCTCTTGTTGAAAGGACAGATTTAGTCTAGGATGATAGCCGACTCGGGTTTTTACTGCACAAGCGGCTTCCATTATATTGTCCAAATCCTTAGTAGTGGTCTCTTACCTTGTTTGTCGGTCATTTGACACGTGACTAGAAGGTGCCGTGCTACCTATACGGACAGCGCATTTCGGTAGTGCTCCTAAGTCAGCGAGACAGAGGCAGTTGGCCGGAACCTGAGTAGGAACAGTGTAGCCGAAGCCGAATGTGTTGCAGCCTCCTCTTGCCCCTTGGGGTAGGTGGCTACCGTCTATTTTATGGACAGTTTATTGACCGTTATTGACCGTTACGGATCAAGTAAGCTGGTGGGAGGGTGTCCTGGTCAGCCGTGCCTGCTTCCCTGTCGACATGACGCATTTACATATGCCGGCTTCGTTTGCTCTGGCTTTGAAACAAAGAAGCACACGTGGATGTAGGATACAGAGGGAAGAGGAGTGTGGCTGCACGTGCATTCAAGGTATTGCTGCCTTTATTACTGACTCTGCTGCAAGCAGTGCCAGCTGCAGCCGATGCTTGAGTAGCTCGATGCCGTAGCTGCTCGACAGATCGCCTGATGCACCCACCGTCTGTTGGTGCAACAGGTGGTATAAAGCCTCAATGTCAACGGCAGAGAGAAGTCGTGGAATAATACTGTCAGTAGCATCAACCTGAGACCATTTTAGTTCACTATGCTGGATATGGACCTGAGATACCATTGCACATCCAGGCTCATGAGCTCGGAGCCACTAAAGAGGAGAGCGGTCTGTAAGATCCAGCGGTATGTTGCAGTGGTAAATATGATGAATACTCTAGATTTTCCTTGATACCTTTGGTATTCATAGGCGTTGCTGGGATTAATCTAAGGAGTGACCACACTTTGACTTCGAAAGAGGCAGCCGATCGTAGGCAAGTTGACAGGGCATGTCTGGTTCATTCCAAAAGTGGCACCAGGCCCCAAGGCCCTTTCCCGACCTGGTACGCAGGTATGCAGAGGCTATTGAACTTTATTGCAAGTCATTAGGTTCTGCTGCTAGTAGGTCTTGTGCTGACACTGCACATCAAATTTGAGCAACTTTCTGCTATCAGTTTAATGCAATGCAGGAGGCACAGGGCTTTAAATGAAGCATAGGTAGTACATGTAAGCATCTGCATGTGTGACTGATTGCATGGGCAATAATATAACAATGTTACTAATAAACATACATTTTTGTAGTACCCCAAGATGACCAAATATCTTTCTTAGCACTTCAGATTGGCTAAAAAGAAGCATATCAAGGGATTAGTGATAATGAACAGCACAATTGTAGCTCACATGAGCCTAAAAAGAGATTAAGTTCTCTGAAGGGGCTACATAAGTGTATCATTATTTTTATAACTATTATTATAAGGTCGTGAAGGACAATTTACATGAACAGCAAATGCTATCTCGAGGTGGGTTTTTAGCTTCGTTTTAAATTGCTGTAAAATCAGGGGATGTCTAGGTGATGATAATAATAATAGTAGTAAGACATGGGTATAGTACCCTAAGAGAACTAAATCTCTTTCTAGGCTTTATATACTTTGTAAAGGCAGCATATCAATTGGTTAGTGATCGCACGCACAGTGTCAGCATGCACAAAGCATGCATAAGCCCCGAAAATGCTGTGAGGAATAGGTGCCTGTTTAGCTACTGTTTAAAGGTCAAGTTAGGAGATGTCGTTACGTCAGCCGGGAGTAAGTTCCACACATAGGGAGCATGCAAAATAAAAGGCACGTTCTCCAAAGGATTTGAGGTTGGTTCAAGGCATAGCTAAACGAATTGAGTAAGAAGATCAATGCTACGATGCCTGACCTAATTGGGAACTAGTTCGGATAAGTAGGCTGGAGTAAGAGAAGAAAGGGATCTGAAGGTGAGTGACGAAACCTTGAAGTCGATATGCTGCTTGATGGGTAGCCGGTGCAGGGTGGTGAGAACTGGTGTAATGTGACAATTGTGATGTTCACGACAGACGAGCCGGGCTTCAGAGTTTTGCATAAACTTAAAGTGCCTTATTGCACAAGCCAAATGACCTATATGTGTTTGCACAAGTTGAGATGGGATGTCACAGATACATGGACCAGCTTGGGTATGGTATTCCTGTCTAGGCATGCCCAAATGTTTGCAATGTTACGTAGCTGAAAGTAGGCAGAATTGACTGGTAGCTGAAGGTAGGCAGAGTTGACTGGTAGCTGAAGGTAGGCAGAGTTGACTGTGGAGCAGACTCGGTCGTCCAGTGTAAGGTCACTTTGAACCAGGACAGCCAGATTTTGTGCAGGTCTTACATGCGATTATGCTGGCAGGGCCTGTTTGATGGCTAGGTTTTCCAATTTCCGAGTGACAGTTGATTTGCCCATCACTAGTAAGTTGGTTTTGTCGTCATTCAATTTGAGAAAGTTTGCTGCCCCTTAAGTGTGATTGTCAACAGTACATGCAGGAAGGAAGTTGGGAGAGTTTGACATGCTGGAAGCTGAGGGACCAAAGCACAGGTACAGCTTTGTGTCATCTGCATCTCTATCTATCATGCATCTATCATCTGCATAGAAATGAATGCCTGGGCTGTACTTGGCGATTACATCAGCAAGAGGGAGAGTAAAAATTGTGTAAAGAAGTGGACCAAACAGAGATCCATGGAGTTGCCCATACTTTATAGGCTCCTTGGATGAATGTTGTCCATTGACGTCAATGCTCTGCATGCGAGTTGAGAGTTCTCAAAATGGACTTGATAATAAATAGCATCAAATTCTGCCGAGCGATCCTGCAAAATTAGTAGAGAGACTCTACCTAACTCTGCATTCCTGACGTCATTATGAGCTCATAGTAGTGCTGACTCGGTGAAGTGATCGGCTCTAAAACCTGCTGGAATATACTGTAGTTACTAGTTACTAGTATACTGTGTAGTCTTAGCCTAGGGGTAAGGTGCTCTTTTTTCCCAGGTCGTGGGTTTGAGTCATGCAGTGGGCGATCCTATATTGCCTACCGCAAGCAGTGGGGATAGCCGGTAAGGGTTTTCAGCTGCCATCTAAATGACGCTGTTGAATCAGCCAACTTTTAACTGGCTAAGTTGAAATTTTTGGTATATGAGCTTAGTTGGTCTGCTGCTACTGGTTCCAGTGTAATTGATAGAAATGGCAGCAGGGAGCCTTGTCGGAGGTTTGTTAAAGTTCTCCTAATCTAGTGTTGCCTTCTTAATGAGAGGCCTAACAACAGCCTTTTTGTTGGATTCAAGAACAAGACCCGAGGCTAAGGACAGAATTATTGTGGTAGTTATTCACCGCAAGAGGAAATCTTTGCATCTCAGAAGGAGAACGGTGGGCAAATTGTCTAGAGAGCTAATAGTCTTCTGAGACTGTCAGATGGACTTCGAGAAGAGCCCAGTAGTGGCAGGCTTGAAGATGAGACATAGAGGTACTGCAAGGAACTGAGGGAGAGAAGTCCAGTGGGGATGCTACCTTGGGGATGGACTCTCTGATCTTATCTATCATAATGACAAAGAAACTAGAGAATCAATCTACTGGATCAAAGCAAGGCTCACTAGGTAAGATGCTGCCTGAGTGCAGTTAGTAAGATGGTTGATGTCGACATCAGCATTTTTGGATTGTGCATCTAAGACTTGTCTTTTTCTTATGGAAACACGACTGCCCTTAGCTAGAATGGATTAGTATGATCTACAATCGCTTGGGTTTCAACCGTAAAAGTTAGCTCTTATTCGTTTAGCACCAGTACAAATTTGCGATTTACTAAAGAACACGAGAGCAGAACTGCAATAGCATTTTAAAGTGAGCATTTAATAGCATTCTGTAGATAACTCTTGAAACTCATCAGCATTAGACTTGCAGTAGCATGGGTCCTACCATAATGATGAATTGCAAGACATCGGGTTACACGAGAATGGAAGCTTTGCAGCTTCAAGCAGGGGTTTGATATTGCGAAATACCCTGACTTGAAGCGAAGTCAAGATGCTAGCAATTACGTCTCATCTCACGAGACTCGGCAGGCCTTCGGCATCGGTTCGCTCACCTCAACTGAATGGTGACTAATGACTGAGATCAATTGATTAAGACAAATTGATTGCTGATGACTGAGAGCCGAGGAGGGGCTCATTCTTAGAATAAATTAAGTTTGTGTGCTGTCCCGAGAGTCTCCGACGTTCCCGGTTGCTACAGCCTGCTGCTCGGTTTGCACTCTGCTTCTGCTGCAGCGGCAGCATGTCAGACAGCCGGGTTAGCCCAATCGGCCCGACCGAGCCGACGAGTAGTGCAGTTAGTGGGCCGAAACTTGGCTTGAAGACTCATGTCTGCTTGAAGCCTCGGTTCCATTATTCAATAGTCTTCGTATGCCAGTCGATGGTCAGTCAGTCCTGATCAGTTCTGTCTGATGCTTTGTCGAGCTTGCACTTAGTTGTCTGGGTGGTAGCAAGCTCTAGTCATTGGGTGGGCACGAACTGAGGGCACGGTCTCTGAAGAGTTTGATGTTTGTCTGAGGCCAACTAGTCGGCTAGTGCCAGATGTGCTTTTAGAATGAGAGAAAAGCCTGAGGGGTACGAGTTACAGATAGGTAATTCAAACCAGAAGAGACCGAAAAGTGAGTGAGGGACCTGCCCACCTTTTATTGTGGCATGCGTATTTACACAAAGAGGAACTAGTTGGAATATATGCGATAGATAAATAGATCTATTCCCTGATACATGAATAGATCACTGGTTGGGAGCACGTGCAACTTACCTCAAATAGGGTAAAAGTAAAGATTTGGGGTAAAAAAAAGGCTAAAAGATATTATAGATAAGGTATCGTAAGGTCCTCAAACACGTTTATTAATTTTTTGCCCACCTCATTTTTAGTTGATCAACAATGAATTCGTGTTTTTATTTAAATCAGCTCCTCTTGATACGCAAGTTATACGACCTACCAAAGATGCCATTCACCTACTCTTTTTAAATTTAGCATTTAATACAAATATATATTTTTGTAATACCCAGAAAGTTGTCTGACCCTGGGGTAGGTGGGCTGGGGGTGAGTGAGTGAGAGAGAGTGAGAGAGAGAGAGAGAGAGAGAGAGAGAGAGAGAGAGAGAGAGAGAGAGAGAGAGAGTGAGAGGCAGACAGAGACAGAGATACAGAGAGAGACAGAGAGAGACAGGACAGAGAGAGAGAGAGAGAGAGAGAGAGAGAGAGAGAGAGAGAGAGAGAGAGAGAGAGAGAGAGAGAGAGAGAGAGAGACAGACAGACAGAGAGACAGACAGACAGACAGACAGACAGACAGACAGACAGAGCGTGTGTGCGTGCCTGCCTGTGTGCGTGTGTTCGTGCAGTTGTGTGCACATGGAGTACCAATTCTATTCAAGCTTGTCTAAAAGTGTCTGTCCCCAGTAGTTAAATGACGATCTTACAGCAAGTGAGGTCTAGCCCAACTTGAGAGTGCATGCTTCTGCTGCCGTGATGTTCCTTGCAATTGTAAATACCTATGGAACAGCTCTTACATCAGAGAAGCTGGCACTTCCAGGTTTGTTTACCGGGTTTCAAATAGCCCATTCTGAGGACCTGTAAGCCACACCTGCCATGGCGCTGCAGGGCTTTCAGACGTGGCGACTTCACTGGAAGTGTGCTGCCCTTCTCAGCTGACATTGCCAAGTGGACCAGTGCAGCTCAGTCCTGGCAGTATAGCAGCATCTGGTGGTCGGACTTTTTCCGGATGACCCGGCACTGCCTGCTGCTGTTCGGTTGGCTGTACTGGTTTCTTTTTTCAGACTGCCACGATGGTGCTAGCAGCATCGACGTGAAGCAGCCTCCCTCGGAATGCAGAGCAATGTCGTCAGGGGCTTAGGTAGGTCACCTCGTGCTGGCTTGGCTGGCTGGTCGCCTCGTGCTGAGTGATAGTGCTGCTGATGCCTGCTGCTGATGCACCAGCTGCTGCTTGAGTGCCAGTGCCGGGCTAGCTGGTCATGCTTTCCTCGCTCGGGCATGCATTCCTGCTGCGCTTGCTTAACGCTAGGCATGGAGGACGACTCCTTTGCCAACTACCGGTCTTCGCTACGGGCGCGCCGCGAGCGCCTCGCCCGGCGTGAGGAGATGCTCAGCACTCAGGAGTGCAAGGCAGTGGCTGGCGGCGCCTCCGCAAAGGACCAGCTCGGCTCGCCCGCTGCCACCTCCGGTGGAGCTTCGCTCGAAGGAGGTGGTGCATCGGCGGCAGCTGCCGCCGCCGCTGATGCCAAGGACGGTTCAGATTCCCGGCCTTCGATGCCTGCATCGTCGTCGGCGGCCGTGAACGGCCATGCTGGGAGTCACTCGCCCAGAGCCGTCGCTGCAGCAGCGGCGTCACCTCCCCCGGCACCACCGCCAATGGCACCTCCGAGGCGACGGGAACAACCGGATGTGGCATACGAAGTGGACGATCCGGGCCCCAGCTCTCCTCTGCTGGGTCGTGGCTTGGGAGGTAAGTGCCGGCTCAATGCTGCGAAGCAGCATCGGCTGCTTCTGCCACTGTGGTGTGTGGCCTTGTATAGTAGAAAGTCAGGTGCAATGGCTACTGAGAGGAGGGATGGCAAGCGATGGGGAGCTAAAGTTCGCCCATAGGTCCGGCCGAAGGGGGTGGGGCCTGACGACCCTTACAAAATTAGAGCCGTTCAAGTCCTCCTCCCTTGTGGCAAAAATGCCCTGAGCCCCCTTAGCCTCTCCATTGAGAAGGTCCGGTGGGCCTTTTTTGATTGGCTACCCGGCCCCTCTTGCTCTTGGGCTATGTAGTCGCCCAGTGCAATCTAGGATTCCGTTTTAAGGCAGATGACTGCTGGCACTGGTGCACATGTGCTTTGATTCATCCCTGCCTTCCAGCGCTCGTTCGTCCCAGCATGCTTGTCTTCAGCCAGCTCGCTGACCGGCTTTGGCTGAATGACTGCTACGATGAGTGGACCTAGGCATAGGAGCCTACTCATCCAGCTGTGTGGCCGCTGCCGGTCGTGCTGCTGCGAGCATACCGATTGCCAGCCACACTGCTCTCTGTCTCAACTCGAGCTGGTAGGGGGAGGGTAAGGTGAGCCCGACCCTCTGAGCCACTTTGCTAAGGTCATTGAGAGCCCCCCAAGCGTCCGCATCGAGCTAATGCCTGCCCGTGCCGATCCTTTCTTCCAAGATCCATGCTTGGGCGCTCTCATTGAGAGCGCTACCAGCCCCTGCCCGGCCCTTGGACAAAGAGCGGAGGTGGCCTGGCAGGCGCTCCTCCGGAGGAGCGCCTGCTCTGTGCAAGCAAAGGCGTGAGAACTGCTGAATGGACCTGTTTCTCTTTTTGCCGTATGCCTAGCACTCTTCGTCTCACCACCACCTCCCCTTACCCTGCCCGGGAGGCATAAGAGCAAATGTTGGACTAGCCGATGGGTCTTTTGTCCATGTTGCGAGGCGGCTGCGGCCGGTCGCAGGAGTTTCACGTCGCCTGGAGGCTGCCTCTCAGATTGTCTCCGGCGGCTAGGGACGTTTGCTGTCTGCTCGTGTTTGCTTGCCACCCCAGTTACTGTTAGGTGTCGTCAAACCTCGGTCAGCTGCCGGCAGGAGCCAACGGCTTTAGCACATCTGGAGCACCCTCGAAGGCTGGAGAGCTCAGCTCCCGATGCCCGAAGCAGCCGATGCTCCGAGCTGGCTGCCGGGGAGGGTGGGATTGCTGCCTTGCTTGCTGCTCGATGTGCGGCTATCACCACGTAGCTCCAAGCACCAAGTTCGGCTTGCCCAAAGTTGAATCTAGTTGCCCGACAGCGCTGGTCAAGCCAGTCTTGCTGCTGGTAACGTGCCAGCTTTCCAATCATGTTTGGTCACTTGTATTTCCTTGCAGGGCCGCCGGTGGCATCCAGTCACATGGTGGCTGCAGGCCCAAATCCCATCCTTATCTGTCCCTACCAATTAGCTTTGGTGCGGAGCCACACTATAGCTGTCCATTAAGCCACTCGCCTTTACGGCTGCAGATGCGCTGCTCAGCTCCACGAGACGGCTGCTGTTCCATTCCTTTGCTTAAAGACCGTTGGCGACAGAAGCTTCTGCTCTGCGGTTCCTAGACTGTGGAACTTGCTTCCACAGTTCTTATGCAACGACAACTACTCTCCTGCTGCCGACGGCGGCACATCCTTTCCAGCCGTCCCGAGCTGCTACTTCCATGCTAGTCAACACCTCAACTGCTCTCCTGACTATGCTATGATTCTCAATTTCACTTTGTGTTGCATAAGATCAACCGAATGCATACCGAAAGCCGCTTAGGCTTTGAGTGCAGAAAACACTTTCCTACATGACACCCACATAGTCTTCAAGGAGTTACAGACAAAGGTACACTACATTACATTAGGACATACCGAGTGGACTGACCATTGTGCAGTCACATATCGTCCAGTCGCACAACCGTTTCCGGCTCGTAGCTCGACTCGATGTCTGAGGTCGTGCGTTCAATTTACCATGTCGAGAAGTGGCGCCGTTTTTCTCTGCCTCTGCCCCGCTGTATGCGATTGCACACCGGTCCATCGGTTGGTTTCGTCCCTGCAAATCGAGCCCCTGTCACCGGAGCCTCTTAAATATTTTCTTGTACCGTTACTTCCTTAACTGCTGGCATTGTACATTGTCACTGCTCTAAGGACTGTAGGGCTGTATAAGTCGACAGTCAGTTCAATCACATTAGCATCTTGTTTTGGACTCGATCACATCTCGTGTGTCAATCTTCTGGTGCGTGCCCCTGCCTGCAGACTGTGTTTGCCTTTCTTATCTGCGTTCGCTCATGGAGCAGCTTCTTATACCGGGACTTCTTCGGCATGCACTCTCCTGCCGTTACACTAAGCAATGAGGCAACGATATTGCTTTTCGACTGGTGTGCTTTCAAGTCCCGGGGCCTTTCGCTGCTTAGCATGCTGCCATCGGAAGTGAACTCTAGCTGCCTGCAAGCTTTGCTTGCTTAGCTGTGGCACTCTTGCAGGTTGCCATTGCTGCAGGTTGGGCATGGCAGTTGCACGCACTCCGACTGTCGTCGACCCTGGCTTGCATGCTCAGCTCATGAATTTAGAGAAGGTACCACAGGCAGCCTAGCAAGTTCAATTTCTTTGACACTAGTAGTCGGCATACTGTTTGCGTTTGAGGGAGCATGGTACATAAGATGTGGCTCGTCTGGCTTACCGTATTCTGTTTTCTCTGACGGGTGCCGACCAGGACGAATGCCGGACAACACCATTGGCACCGGAATAGGCTATGTATTAAGTTGCCTGTCGAGAACTTTCGTCTGTGCAGTGCCTCCTATCTTGCACGAAGCGGTATTTAATCGTGCGTACATATTTGCCTAGATGTAGTCAATGCACATCCTGCAAGGCCAGTGCGACTGACGCCCGCCAAATCGTCCGAGAGAGAAGCTCGGTCCTCTTCCAAGATAATGCACCAAATGAAAGGGAACTTGATTTTATTAATAGCCATCTGGCAGCATGGGTGGTGACATGGAGTCATGTTTTTATTTTCCCAGTATATCCGGGAGCTGGGATCACAGACCGGTTGTTGCTTTGCGAAGGGAGTCATGTGACTGCAACTCAAAAACGAAATGGTGGTGGAGTAACAAAAAACTCGATGGTGTTTAGGGGGCATAGCAACCAAGTGTATAACGTTGAATTAATTCAGTTCTTGCCATATGATGTTATGGCTCACTGGCTGGGCTGTCTGTTGCTTGTGGCTGGGTTGGATCCCTGGTGTATCAAGTGCTTCTTGTTGCAACAATGGACTCGGTGACATTTTATTGGACAAATTAAAAACGCATGCACGCACAGCATTAATATATTTATTTATGCTCTTATGTATTATCGTTGTGGCAGCTACCCATAATGTCCGAGCCTGATTCCGGTCATTTGACACCCAGCAAAGCCATTCTCAAAATGGCTGCTCCCTGGGATTAGAGTGCTTTATACCAGCCTGCTAAATAGGTAAGCAATGTACTTTTTGTTGTATTGTTGTGAGTTGGGGACACGCAGAAGAATGGGCATGCTGGGCATGGGGTTCTGTTCATATTTTCAAGGCATTTTTAGTGTGAAATAGAAATCATGTGCTGATAAATGTGCAGCTTCTCACCTCTCGGTAGCTACGCGTGTCGTCAGAGGCTCAGGTGACTCAAATACTGCTAGCAGCTATGTACTTGTTGCAGTACTTGGTTAAGGTCGCACTGGCTTCCTTCCCACTCGGTTGGTTCCTAGCCAGTCCCTAAAGACCAGTCACGCCCTATGGTGACCACCTTTAGTGATGTAAGAGACACGTAGTGTGTCTGTATCTTTGTCTATCACCCCACAAAGCCACAAAGACTAAGTGGATGTTACACTAGAGAGTTTTCTTTTGCACACTCAAAGCCTAAGCAGCTTTCGGTGCACACACACAAGGTAGCCATCATACTCCATCTCTAGTTGCAAAGAGAAAGTTAGCAGCATAACTAAGTCAAAAGGGGAGTCCTAAAAGGAGAGGCATACAAGTAGCAGCACAGGACGGCTGGAAAGGATGTGACAAAGTCAGCAGCAGGAGAGAAGAGGTCGTAGCTAAAGAATTGTGGAAATGAGTTCCACAGTCTAGGACCTGCTGAGCAAAAGCTTCTGTTGCCAACAATCTATAAGCAAAGAAACAGAAGCTAATTTTGGTTGTCCATAGAGGACCTTATGGCAAGAGGACCCTGATACTGGCACAGCAGTTCAGCCAGGTACGAGGGAGCCAAGCCACGGTAGGCCTTGTGGGCTAGAGTAAAGAATTTTGCTCTGTGCCAAGTGATCTATCGGGAACCATCCAAGCAGCTCCTTCAGCAGAGGAGCCGCATTACTTTGACCCTGGTCGTAGCCCAAGGGTAAAGTGCTCTCTCTTTACGACCCTGGTCGTGGGCTCGAGCCCATCAGTGGGCGATCTTTTATTCCCCACTGAAAGTGGTAGTGATAGCCGTTAAGGCCCCCCCCCTGCTATAAAAATGAGGCTGTTAAATCAGCCAACTATTGTTATTGATGAATCGCACAGGCAGCATAACAAGTCATTTCTAGTGCGGGTTTTGTAGCACATTAGCAACTGCATTATTTTTTTAATTTGTAAGTTTAATATTTTTAGTTGATACTGTCTAAATGAGTTCTTCATCACACCATAAACATGTTGCAATAAATGCCTTTCCCAGCATAAACGTATATATTCTGTTACTTTATAATGAGGTGTTGAAGACCTATTATCTATGCATATATATACCTATATATACATACGTAAAGAATAGCTCTTAAACTCTGTATGATCTGCATATACTCATACATACACTATAGTGTATATATATATATATATGTACATATTGTATGTAAGTGTGTGTGTGTGTTTCAAGTAGAAAAGCAACTGATCTCTGTGGTTATTGAGCATGTCTCACAATACAAGATGATAGCAGATTTTTTATGTCCCAATGCTCTGCTAATAGAAACAAGAGGTAATGTCCGGAAAATAGCCACCAACTTCAAGCACATTGAATTCAGTTCTAAAGCCACCACTTCTTGTTAAAAAATATGCCGGCCGTGTGCCTGCAAAGGTTAACATTTAGCAGGTGCCTTTATGACACAGCAAGCAAAAAGTCGGTCACTCACATGCTTCTCTACAATCCCTAGTCTCATCTTGCATCACAAGATGCAGCTCCCGCAGAGCAAAGTTGAGTAGTCTTCGTGTGTAAGGGGCTTCATGGAACGAAGATGAATTTTCAGCTCGAGCGAACAATCTTTTTTAGGGTGATCCAATGCTTGCCTTCTTCATAGATGCATGTTTTTCATTGCTGATCATTCTTGAAGGCTACCTCTTCCATGCTGTTGAGCAGCGCTACATGATATGGTCATAATCGACTCATTGTGATTACACGCAGTGAAAGTGAAGGCTATGATCTCATCAGGCACAAATAATGATAATAAAAATGATAATAATAATAATTCACTTGATAAAGCGTCCTTAGAGAGCTCAATCTCTTTCTTGGCGCTTTACATTTGCTGCAAAGAAAACTCGATCGAATGGTGATTGGTATCATGCTTGATAAACAACATGAATAACATGGTTAGGGGTTACATGCACAGGGTCAGCATGCAAGTGTGGTTAGTGGCAGCATGCACAAAATGCTGCTGAAAGGATAAAAGTAGATAGTGCTGACACTACCTACTGCCATCTGGCATCTTGGACGTCTCATCTCGAGTCCAATGCAGCTTGTCTGTTCGCTGCCAAATAATAATAAGACAACTGTATAGCATCCCAAGGGGAATATCTTTTCTAGGCGCTTTAAATGTTGTGGAAACAAGCATTTTTAACTGGTTAATGAAGTGACCTACGTGTTATGCGTGGATAGTACCCAGAAGCACTAGTGTGCACGATGCCGATGCAATTTAAGCAGGAAGTATATTTATGGATGCTTCAGTTGCTAGTGTTTGGCATTTGTTCACACCAGAAAATGTCTACGCCAGATTATCACCATTGTCTGCCACTGACTAGCTAACCTTGTCACCACCACCAACACCCTCTGAACAGTAGAGCTCTCTTTCCTGCCGTATATCCTCTGTTGCACTTTCAAATTATTCTTGATTCTACCTAAGAGGCATCACCATGCCCTAGCCACTTACCTAAGGACTTCTGGGTCTGCTAACTCAGGTTTGCTCTCATCCGAACATCAAATATTGCCACCTTCACTGACGTTTTAACTTGCCAATTCACTAACCCAAATCTCTGCCTCATGTTGCATTTTTCTTTAAGGCCCCCTGATATCCGTTGTATGTCCATGTATGGCGTTGTCACATTGCTTATCGTGCTCTTGTTATAAGTCAACCCTTTGGCTGCTGACGGTAAGGACGTGCTATTACCTACCCGAATGTCAATGGGCTTGTATATCACAACAAGACTCAATTGGACTACTGAGCACTTTTACAATAATACTACTACTAATAAAAGAATACATTTTTATAGCACCCTCAAATAACTCAATCTCTTTCTAGGCACTTTGCGTTTTCTGCAAAGTAAGATAATCGCGAGTAAAAAAAAATACTAGTTGATTAACAGCCTCTTTTTGTATAGAGACAGGAGAGCCTTGACACCTATCACCACCGCTTGCAGTGGCGATAAATGATCGCCCACCACTGGATTCGAACCCACGACCTCGGGGCCGAGGTCGTGAAAAGCAGCCGCCTTACCTAGTGAGCCATTACGCATCACCATAATATTGCCTTGTAATAAGGAAGTTGGCAGCCAAAGCTTGTCCACATGCAACCTGAGGGCAAGCAGCTCATCTAAACCGCCAGAGCATGCACTGACAACTCGAGCATTCAACAAGTGCCCACTGAACTGCACCAGCAAGGATGTTAAAAAATTCGACAATACCCTGATAAGAATCTATCGTCTGTGTTGATACATAAAAAGTATACCCACTTACGAATTCCTCCAGCAAAAACGTAGGTAGAATAGCTAGGGAGGAAGCAACTCCACGAAATGGGCCTCATCATACCCCCAACGACTTAGCACCGACCATGTAGCCGAGCTGGGTTGGTCCAGTGGTTAAGGTGCTCGCCCCGACAAAGGTCTGGCTGAGGTCGTGGGCTCGAGCCCTGAGGCATATGTGAAGCGCCTGAATAGAGATTTAGTTCTCTTGGGGCACTATACAAAAGAATTTTATTTATTTATTTAAAGCCCAGTGGGTGGGCCAGCTTGCTTAAATGCATCAGCAACATTCTTTTAGTGTACCTTATACCTTATGGAGGTCGCAAATGTAATAAGTAGCTTGCCTTGGCTATGCTTGATGCAAACACGAGGGGCTTGTTTAAAATATCCTTTGCTCTGCCGGCAACCAGTGGACCCGTGACACGATGAATTTTGTGGGAAGGCATTCCCCTGGCTAAAGTCTCACCCAAGAGCCTTAAAGACATGCTGTGCCACCCAAGTATTCTAGTATGGCATCTTGCCACCAGGATGACTCCAAAGTAAGACCACTTAGGCACAGAATCCCTGCTTCAAACCTTTGGGTAAACTGCTGGATTCGGTAGACTAAAGTAATCTTGGCTGCCATCTACTTTTCTGTGCCTTCTTTTTCCTCAGGCCATGCCTTGGTCCACACCAGTTTGATGGCCGTCGTATATAATTCATTTTTATAGCACCTCAAGAGAACTCAATCTCTATTCAGGCGTTTCACATATGCCACGAGGCTCAAGCCCACGACCATTATATATACCATCATTATATACATTCACCTTGACCTTGGTTCGAACCACTGGGATTTTATCAGACTGTCGAAGTACTGATGACATATTGATTTGGTGGTCATCAATACTTCCTCGATTTCACTGCTGAATTCGTTATCTGTATCATTTGAGTACATAAATAAGCTCAAAATGTCTTCCCAGTAAAGTGCTGAACAAGTTTGGCCCAGGGGTTAAGGTGCTCGTCTTTGACAACCAAGGTCGTGGCTCGAGCCCTGCAGCATATGTGAAGTGCCAGGATTGATATCAAGTTTTGGTATGACACTATACAATATGAATTATTTATATTTTCTAATGTGTCTGAAGCTTGGACTTAGCCCACCAGCATTTGAAAAAAACATTCATTCAAATACTTAATTGTCTACCTCTCTTTACCCGTGTGATTAGGCCCTTGGCTATGGTTAACTGTGATCAGCTCATCGGATATTGCTGTAGCGATTTGGCTGAGGACTTAATGTGTACAGATATACACTAGTAGCTACCCTATTGCACATCTTAATCACCGTGTACTAGCTTTTCATGTACTTGTTAAGCACAATCATATCTAGTATAGTTGATACATTTCTTATACCATTTAATCGCAGCTTGCATTTAATACTAGAAGTTATAGTGCTTCTACTTTCTTAGTACTTGTTTCGAGTCTTTCTCTAACACACCTCGCAAGTTTCAATTATGTCCATCTTTTTTTGAAATGATTTGCTTATGGCCGTCCTTACTAAAGGCTGTCTGGTGCTGTACAATAAACTGGCTGCTTGTTTGGTTTTGAAAAACCGTGTCTGTGTGGGTTCCTAATACCAGATTCGGGCAAAGCTCTCTTCTGAATTGATATTAACTCACCTTTCACTTTCCATGAGTGTCTTTGTGTAGAAAGGCTATCAGTCTATGTTTACACCAGTCCTACATCGTCTACGTGTAAAGTTAAGCAGATACTTTTGTTTTAGCTGCAAGCGTGGAACTCACTACCGAAGCATCCCCAGACTTGACGATATTTTAAAATAAGCTAAAACTCACCTGTTCTTCCCAATATTTGTTTGGTCCACGTGAATTGTCCTTTGTATGCTTATCTGTGCTGAAACTGTGCATGTTCTCACTAACCAATTGACATGCTTCCTTTCTAGCATATGCACAGTGCTTGTGAAAAAATTGAGTTCTCTTACAGTGCTATGCAAATGGTTTATTGTTATTATTATAAATATTATATTTCTATAGCTAATAAGGCATTGAATATTCATCAATTTAATAGCCAAGTGAACTTACCTTTATGGACACTGACAACCTAGCTACAATTGCCTCACTCATGCTATTGGTTTTCATTTAGCTTGGTGGTGTTATTACCGATCTTTTGTCGTGCGACTGGTCTTGCTACCGATCTACCTAGTCGAGCAAACACTGAACCACTTGTGAGATGGACAGAGTTTGGCAAACCATTTTTTTTTGGGGGGGGGAGCAGCTGCGAATGGCACATTGCCGGTACCTGGCTTGCCGGAGATCGTCTGAGTTTTATCTGAGCATAAATAAGCAGAGTAGTATCATTGGTCCCCTACTTCGAAACCGGCTGGCTGCTCCTCTCCTTTTTTTTAGGGTTATCCAAGTGAAGCATACACGGGATACGTGCAGGGGCATAGCAATGCTTTTGTAAAGGAGGGGGTGATCTGTAATCGGCCTACTTACTATTAGGGGGGCTGACGGGGGATGCTGCCAGGTACAACCGTTCGTGTAAGAAGACTGCTGTGTGATAGTCAGTCATTCATTGGCTATTTGAAAGCTGTGTTAGGCACATGACTACAAGTTTACACTAAGTGTGAATCGCTTGCTCCACGGTGGATTGCTTGCTCCCCGTCAGACCTCTTACACGGTTTTGCTCCGGGCAGCAGAAGAGCAGTTGTGCAATCGTGTGCCAGTGGCTGGCCCTCGGTGCTGTCAGTGCCACCCGGGTAGATGCTTTATTGTCAAGTCTCTGCTTCATAGTCTAGTTTTTTCGGGCAGTCATCTATGCAGTACTGGTTGTTTACCTATTCACCCAGAGGGATTACATACATAGCAAAGCAGTTACTTGCCGATATGCTTTCCACGCCGGCAGATGCAGGTGCTCCTTCGGCAGCCCAGGAACAGCAGCACGATTCTGCTCACTGTGCTTGTTTGGTGATGTTACTCGGAGTTTGATGAAACATTGATTTGTAGCATTCTTGGCTTGCTAATACTGTCTTGTCATCATGGAGCAGATGCTAACCTCCACCGGACCCGTTAGACACATGAAAGTACTGTGTTTGGTTTTGCATGTGTGTCATCGATCTCTTGCTTGTAGTCAGGTATGCATTTCAAGTGATGCCTTAGGCCATACTCATATGCACACCATACGAATGGAATGCCACACAAATCAGGTTTTTAACATATAAAGTAGAATTTTATTCCGCTGCCATGTCAGTTTATCATTCCCAAAGGTCACAGGCCTTTTTTTTATTATGCACTGGGGTATGTAATGCATAGCTTACCCATTAAGGCTGAGGCAAAGAATGACTGCATTCAAATGAGCCTCTGATACTCCTGATTGAACAGTGAGGTCGGTCAGTCATTTGCTGATAACGTCAATGGGCGTTGCTTGTCTCATTTCACCTTCTATTGGCTGGCTGCAGCCTGTGTCCCGGAAGATAAGAATTCTGGCCTGCTGCTGCTGCTGTCTCGATGCCACTGTCAGCTAGCGACTGGACCAGGCTGCCAGTAGCCAGTGTGACGATCCTTTGCTTGTTTTGTGGTAAATTTGGTGTCCGTGTTGCACGGGACCTATCGATCGCTATGGATTGCAGGGGAGAGTGCCGCCCTGGCGAGCTTGCGGCGCTCACTACCTGTCCGGATGAGGAGCCGAGAAGGACGCCAGTGGCCACCACCTGCTCAACAGCTTGATCTGGGACCTAGGAACCCCACTGCTGAGGCTTACGTCACTGCCACCGTGTCTGGCGCGAGCAGAGCAGCCTACTACGGCACTTCAATGGCTACTTCGGCTGGGAGCAGCACAGGAGCCGAGAGCACAGTGATTCTGCCCCTAACTGGTGCACCTCTGGCCGACAGGTATGTATCACTTACTTTCGGCAGCATTCAAGACTTCTCGGCAGTGTAGCAACAGTGGGATCGGGTTCGTTATCTGAAGAAAATGAATGCATAAGCAAACTCTTCCTGCGTTGACTTTCGGAGTACGCTTGCCTGGTGTGCTGCTTTTAACACCCGAGAGATTACAGTATGCCTACTGCGGTTGTGTGCGTATTTGCGTGCTCATATGTGTGCACCTGCAGGCTTATGTGAGCTCACACTGCTTGTCTCTTTACTCTCATGTTTGTGTGCATGCGTATGTGTGCTCATGTGTGGTTCCCCGGATCCCTGACAGATGGGAAGGGAGAGATAGAGAGAGCGGAGGGAGAGGTGGGAGATAGAATTATTGATTAAGTTAATCAGAGAAATAAAGAAAGATAGGGATGTGGAGAGAGGCAGAGAGACAGAGAGTGAGGCAGAGAGACGGAGAGTGAGGCAGAGAGACGGAGAGTGAGGCAGAGAGACGGAGAGTGAGGCAGAGAGACGGAGAGTGAGGCAGAGAGACGGAGAGTGAGGCAGAGAGACGGAGAGACAGAGAGTGAGGCAGAGAGACGGAGAGTGAGGCAGAGAGACGGAGAGTGAGGCAGAGAGACGGAGAGTGAGGCAGAGAGACGGAGAGTGAGGCAGAGAGACGGAGAGTGAGGCAGAGAGACGGAGAGTGAGGCAGAGAGACGGAGAGTGAGGCAGAGAGACGGAGAGTGAGGCAGAGAGACGGAGAGTGAGGCAGAGAGACGGAGAGTGAGGCAGAGAGACGGAGCAATAGAGAGCTATAGTGAGAGAGAGAGAGAGAGCGCAAGAGAGAGAGAGAGATAGATAGAGAAATAGAGTGGCAGACAGACAGTGAGAGAGGGAGAGGGAGAACGATAGAGAGAGAGAGACAAATGCAGAGAGGGGTAGATGTAGAGGTAGAGACAGAGTAAAAGAGAGAGACAGTGGCAGAGACACAGTAGCAGAGGGACGCAGAGAGACAAGTGACAGAGAGAGAAAGAGAGAGAGAGAGAGAGAGAGAGAGAGAGAGAGAGAGAGAGAGAGAGAGAGAGAGAGAGGTTGAGACAGACAGAGACATAGAAGGTGGCAGAAATATCCTCGCCATCCTATATCCTGCCCCAGTACTTTTCAAAGTAAACTACTAATCCATTAAGAGGTGTTTGTAGCTGAATTGAAGTAGGATGGTTCTCAGGCACGAGGTAGCTTCTGTAAGTTTCTCTCTGCCGTTTTCTTGAGTCATTCAAGTGTAAATAAGAATCTCCCAGTTCCTACAATCCCCTGATTAAAACCCGGCTTGCTGCTGCTGTTTTGCAGACTTGGGCAGCAGTCGGCCAGGATGCAGGCCACTGCGATTCCCGAGGGCAGGGGCTTAAGCCTGCATGCAGCTGCTGCCTCCTCACCCGCTACGGAGGAGGAGACACGTGAGGAGCGGATCGCTCGCTACAAGGAGGAGCGCCGGCGGGCGCTGGCCGCACGCACTGCAGAGCAGCTGGCAGCCGGGTCCAGCCAGGTTGGCGAGGCGTTGCCGGCCAGGACGTTGAGGCAGGGTCACTGGCCCGTCGGCAAAACCATTTCCGATGGAGTAGAGAAATACCAGCAGGGTGCCAGATCGAGGCCCGAGGCAGCCTACAATAGTGATGGTGAACAGCAGAGCATGCCTGAGCCACCCGGCGTCACAGCTCAGCCGTCTGATGCTGCCCACAGGGATCGCAGCCCATCGTCGAGAGCAGCAGCTGCTGCTTTTGCCCTTGGCGGTGCTGCCTTCCTGCATGCAAACGATGTGCCACTCGCAAGGGAGCGTCCACCTCAGCAGCTTCAGCTGCCTCAGCAGCAGGAGCAGGAGCAGGAGCGTAGGCAGTCTCGACTGCTATTGGAGGAGGAGGGCGAGGAGCCGCCTGTAGTGCAGGCTTCCCGAGGCCTGGTGCAGCCTCCAGCCGCATCGGTGCCTGCTTCAAGCAGCAGTGTCAGCCAAAGTGGTGCTCATCCAGAGGGCGTAGCTCTTGCGGAGGCTGTGTTGGCAGCTCCCCATCCTATCGTCTCGAGAAAGCCTCATCAAACGGCTGACCTAGGCAGGGTCAATCATCGGTCTGGTGAGGCGAGCTGCCAGCCACCGCTGCCTGTCGGCCACCTCGGCCTCCCTGCAAACAAGGCGCCTCTGGCCCTGCCTCGGTTGCCGGCAGTGAGGCATGAGTGGCAACAGCTTTCGAGTGACTCGGAGGCTGTAGCAGCCCCAGTCGTAAGGCCTGAAGATGCCCCTGTCGAGAAGCTGGTGGCAGCCACTGGTCTTCTGTAAGTGTTCCTTCTCGCTGGCTGCCTCCGCATTGGCAAGAAGCCTCCAGCTGTGCACTCGTGCTTGTGCCATGCGGTGTCTGTGTCTACCTGTGCCCTGCTCTCTTTAAATTCCACTCTTGCCTCTCCCCTCTATGCACATCTATGCATTTCACTCTCACTCCTCGTGTTAATGATGCGTGAGCAGGCTCGTGAGCAGGCTTGCACAGCCTTTGAATGCAACCAGACTGCTAGTTGGGTTGCTGACATTGATTGCATCGTTTCGATAGGCAACATCATGCCTTGTTCACTGCTGCTACGAGTGTAGATTAGATTGTTTAGCATTGCTCTGGGCTTCAGAGCCGACAGGTCTCTGAAATTGAGTGGCCGAGATTGATGCTCACAAACGTGGTAGCTGGCTTGCACGCTTTTTGCTGAGCTCACTTGTTTCTCTCACCTTGAGCCTACGAGCTTGTCTTTGGCATTGGTCTGCTTTGGCCACTTGTCTGTCACGGGTCCGTGCTCGATGCTGCTGCCCATCGGCAATGCCCCGGCCTCCTTGCTCATCGTTTTGCAAGGCAGGAAGAAGTCGTTTAGTCGCCGTGCTGCACTTAGATCCTGTGAGGCATCGATGAAGAAGCCAGCTATCCAGTGACTGGCTGCCAAAGAAGCATGCCCTTGACAGCATCCGGGGAGTTGCACTGCTCTCTTTGTGCCGGTAGTCGAATCTATGGGTGGTAGAAGCAGGGAATAGAGCTTCAACATGCATTAACAGCAAAGCTTCTTGACCCGGTCGGTGCAGAGCAAAGGCAGAGAGGTGCCTGCCCTTACCATGGACATTGCAAAAATTCGGGCCTTCCCAGACGGATTCCACATCCTAACCGGTCCATGCAATTGTGACATCTCGTTCCGACTTGTGTAACATGCTACTCGCAGATCTTCCGACCAGTACAACAAGGCGCTTGCAGTTGATGCAAAACTTAGCAGCAATGCTTGACTGTCATGATCGTCTCAATTGTCATATTATACCTTTCTCACCGACCTGCACTGGCTCCCTATAAAGCAGCGTATCACCTTCAAGGTTTTTTCCACTCACTTTTAGGTGCTTTCTCTCTCGTGCTCCAGCCTACGTATCCGAACTACTTTCAATCAGGCTAGCCATCATGCAGCCCACTCTTTATTCAAGTCGTTTTACTTTGCCTCTAACCAGCCTCAAATCTTTTGGAGCCAGTGCCTTTAGTTTGTATGCTCACAAAGCTTGGAACTCACTCCCGACTTACGTCATGCTGTCCCGTGATTTGACTTTTAAAAAGTAGCTAAAATTCACCAGTTCCTCACAGCAGTCGCTGGGCCCGTGTGAATTTTCTTGTTGGGTGCTTATGCATGCTGACACTCTGCCTGTGCAGTAGAAAATATCATATCGGCAATTACTTTTCTGCCTGAGGATGGCCACTACTTTCAGCATGCTAAAGGCAGTGGAAGGTCTGCAGCTGATGTTTCTTCAGCAAGTGGTCCATCTGGTGGTTGTCCTACCTTCCCACCGGATTGTGGTCGGGTTATCTACTGGCCTTCCCTAGCTCAGACCTGCTCAGCCTGGCTACTCACAAGTCAAACAATCTATCTGTGACACGGTGACTATTCATCCACATTGGCCAGTGTGGATAGAGGAAGGGTGCCCAAGCAGGCCAACAGTTTTGCCCGAGCTTGCCCGAGATAGCATGCCTGATGTATCAGCCCCGATTCGGCATGTTAGCTGTGGCTGAACGACTGCCATGCTGGTCTTGGCTGTAAGCGCAGCTCTTGGGTAAGCACTACAGATATGGCTACTGGTGATATAGACACTAGTTTTGAGGCTAGGTATCTGTGACAGGTGCACGTGCGTTCGTGCTTGTGTGTGCACCCATGCATTTGCTCTCACGATTGTATGTTCTGAGCTAGCTTGATTGGTTGTTCTCGTTCGCCCCTCAGCTGGTAGGTTTGGAACTCGAATATGGTCAAGCTGAACCTTATTTTGGCTCTGTCCCTGCTACAGACCACTAGTCTTGAAGTAGCAAAACATATGCTTGCCGCCTGGATTATATGCCGTGAGCCTCTTTAAGTTGGGATGGTCTCAAGCAGCCGGTCTGCTGGGCTGTAAAGCCAGACTGGCTGGGATACAGGTCGTGGCCCTGTAGTTGGCCCCGGTCAGTCGAGAGGGTCGATAAATAGGCTGCTTGACCCATTTCACAGCGGTAGTCTGCCTTGCTCCCTGCCGTGACAGCTGATAGGGATGCGCACCGGAGCCTCGTGGCCCACATTCGTTGTGACTGCAGAGCAGATTCTAAAGCTATGAAGCAGCAGCCGCTGGCACGGTCTGGAGGTATGTCGATGTGAGCTTGAATGCAATACGGCTCGAAGCCGACGATCAGCTCTTGCTAGCTTGCATCGTAGCCGCAGTGCCAGCTACATGTTAGCTGAATGGAATACAAAAAATGAGGAAATGGCAAGCCAATTGGCAGCCTGCTGCTGCTGGAGATTTGTTGGCTTCTACTTGTTCTTCCCAGTGAAGGTATAAACAGATGCTGGGGAGTTGCTACGTATTGGAGTTAGTGCGAACTGAAACATTCTGTCCATCAGGGACATAACCCACGGGCTGCTCACCTGGTTTGATTGCATTTGATTCATGTGAAGCTATGCCTTCTTCTCTAGGCTGGTGGCCAGTGTAGATTTTTTTTAATCGCTCGTGACCTATTTAATGTTGGTAACCATGCCAGCATTTGTAATGGAATTGAGAGCATGTAACTATGGAGCAATAGTGATTTACACTACTCAATTGACTCGATTAGATCGGTTAGAACTGTATTAGTTGATGTATCGCAAGGTTTCGAGCTAATTTTGTTGATTCCATGCCCTTCTATAACCAGTAAATCAAGTGCATAATTTCCAATAATTACGCATATAGTGACCTAATAACTTAAAATTTGAAGAGGTAGCACAGCATTACAGTAGGGCAGTGGGACCAACCTGCTGCTATGCCAGTTGGTTTGTACTATGATGATGAGCTTTATTCAGAAAGATTTTTTGCCTGTCGTGGCTTTGCACCCTTCTTTATTCTGGCATAGGAAGGGGCTGTGCTACCATTGAATGTGTTAGTACATATCTTTCTTGCAGCAGGTCCAACACGAGCAGTGGTTCTATGGTGGCTGTGCATAGGCACCTGTCGTGCCGATAGGCACTCCATCTGTAGGGAGAGACATTTAAAGGTGCTTGCATTTTATGCGCTGATGTTGCAATGGACCTGCTTGATACTACTTGCAGTTTCAATAAGGTGCTTGGAGTTGGTGCAAAACTGTGCAGCCAGGTGTCACTGTCGTGAAAGTTGCAATTGCCATATTACACCATTTCTCACCTACCTGCTCTGCCTCCTCAAAAAGCAGTGTATAAACCTTAAGGTGTATCACTACTTCGAGGTCCCTTCTCTCTCATGCTGCAGCCTACTTATCCGAACTACTTGCTAAACAGGCTAGGCATCGTACCACCCGAACTTATTACTCCAGTCGTGTAGCAGTGCCTCCTACAAACCTCAAATCCTTTAGAGCCCCTGCCTTTAATTTTTATGCTCCGAAATCCCGGAACTCCGACGCCCGACTAATGTTATTACACTCCTCCGACTCGATATATAAAAAGAAGCTTAAACCGCACTTGTTGCTAGCAGGATTTGCTGGGTCCGTGTGATTTGTCGGTCGGGAGCTTATGCATGCTGTCACTATGCTTGTTATCACTAACAAATTGTCATGAATCCTTTGCTGTGTATATAAAGTCCCTAGGAAAAACCTATTTCTCTTTGGGAACTATGCAAATGTCTTATTATTAAATCCTTTTTCTTATTTGTTCAATCAAATATCCCGGGAATTACTAGTTAGACTAGTTTTGTTACCACTCCACTAGTCTTTGGCATGTACCATTCTAATATTCGAAAGCCTAGTTCATTGTAGTAGCATTGGAATTGGCTGCACAATGCTGGTGGCTACATGTGATGAGGCATACATATACAATAATAATAATAATAATAATAATAATGTACTTGATAAAGCACCCTCAGAGAACTCAATCTCTTTCTAGGTGCTTTACATTTGCTGCAAAGGGGAACACGATTGAATGGTGAGGAATATCATGCTTGATAAACAACATGAATAACATGGTTAGGGGTGACATGCACAGGGTCAGCATGCAAAGTGCATGCTGGCCGTGAGTAGTGTCAAATGCTGGAGCAGCCGGTTTGTGGATCGAATATCCTTACGAAATTTCTCCACATTTTGTGTTCCGAAGCATTTATGTAGAGATCTTAGGTAAATCTGTGCTCTGCTTGCAGTGCAGCAAGCATATGTTATAAAGGCTGCACAGCAGCCTTTGAGGCCCACATCGACAGTACAATTATATGGCACACCAAGGCAAATCAAATGTGAACTAAAAATTAGTTCCTAACAGTAATATTTAAAATAGAAATGCTCTGAGCTTTCTAATATCGCAGTATTAACCCTCCTTGAGACCTTGTGGTACTTCACAGGCATGCTTTTGTTATTACTGTGGATGGGCACCATGCATTTGTAGATCGGAGTTTGAAGAAACCAATGGTGAGCCCATCACATCCTTCACCAATGAGGCTGCTAATGTTGGAGTAGGAAGCAAGGCATCCCAGTCACAGATTAGTTTCACATCTCAGTCAGCATCATTGAAAGGTTTGTTGAGCATGTAGCATTCAGTGTGTTTCGGCATTGCTAGGAACATCATAACATCGACTTAATATATTGCTGCCTCTTATGTCGATAATTCAGTGCTACTTGGACGCTTGAGTTGTTGTTGGAGGGAGAGAGAAGAGAGAGAGAGAGAGAGAGAGAGAGAGAGAGAGAGAGAGAGAGAGAGAGAGAGAGAGAGAGAGAGAGAGAGTGATCGTTAGCAAACTAAATAGATTGATAGAAGATCAACAGAGGGATAACAAGATTCTGTTTTTGACCACGAGAAATCATTATATGGATATAAACTGATTTAAAAAGGCAGGAGAGGACGTGGTTGCTCCAGAAACACTGCATAGATTTTGTGTGCTATACTCTCAAAGGGAGTCAAGCCGCGTAGGTTTTAATGCTGATGAAACAATTGAGCAGAAGGGGAGATACATACGCAGGTGTTAGTGACAAAGGGCTGTCCAACTAATAAAGTGAGGTTTTCTTGGACATTCATGTCCGTAGACCATAGGGAACTACGTTGTACTATCTGATCCTTGCAGCTTTTAGCAAGACCCTGCTTCTTGTTATGCCTACTGATGCATTTCATTTTAACTTTGTAATCGACAATATATTTTCATAGTGCAATCGTAAAGGTTTCAGTATGTGCTGTTGCCTGCTCTATTGGTCACTCCATGGCTTGGCTAATTCTGTTGTACCTGCACCAACCTGTTGGCGTTTGAATAATAAGTGGCTTATGCTAAATTAAAGGTACCAAGGATATGCAGCCAAGTCCTGCTCTTAGAGATGGTCGTCGTGGGGCTGCTGCAGTAAGTTACTGCCTGCTGCTGCTGAGCTTCGTGTTCGGTACCTGCATGATTCAGGCCATGTAGAATTTTGTTAACTGCTGTCAGCCTTTTTTTAGAAGCTGTGTACATCATGATGGATTGTGCCAATGGGGTTTTTTATGCATCGGCATCCATTGAAAAGCTTCACACACTTCGATGTGTTTGCCTTTGCATCTCATTCAGTAGCTGCTTCTACTGCACATGCCCTTGCGTTGTCTTCTTTGTAATCTTTGTAATTGTTTTAATATGTCACCTTTAGTTCTTTCAATGTGTTTCAAAGTACTATCCCCTGTGAAATTCAATTGTGTTGCAAAAATTATATTGGGAATACGATTCATGTGTGCAAAAAATTGGTTACTTTATCGTGCTGGTGCTAGTAGTGATTTGTGTAACATCATTCTGGTCAAACTAGAAGGATATCATCAAAATGATTATACTTTTTTAATATCGCATGCTACTTTGCAAGTAGATTAAGGGGGCATTGTCCGATGCGATATCCACACCAATGCACAAAAGGATAATTGCAATAAATCCGCCAATGAGTAAATGCTTGATAATTCTTTGTCCTCATGGAAGTGATCAGCATCTTGGATTGGAGCTATGGTGTTACAACTTTTCCTAAGTTTCCTTACCTTTAACTTTGAATTATCCTTATTTATGAAATGTACACGTAGTCTTAAAAGGGAAGTATCATGTTTTCGTTCGGCTAACAAAAGATGCTGTGAATGGCTTCAAAAGTATCGTCCGAGACATTCGCAGCAGACTTGCTCCTCAGCTCATGAGCTGGCAGCTTCCCTCTATAATATAGTTCTCTGCCAGTCACGAGCCTGCACTCTGCTTATTACATGGTGTCAGACGAGCCACGTGCTTAGTGTGATGGCTCCACCTAGCTTTGAGCAACTAAGGCTAAACTGGTAGAGCCCCGAAGTAGTTACACAATTTCTTGTACTTCTACTACTTGACGGAATTTGTTTTGAGGGTCTATTGTCAGAGACCAGCGACAGTGCTCAGACTGGCTGGTTGAATTAGTGGATCAGTGGCCACGGCTAAGAAATCTCAAGTCATTACCTCTGATTGTCAAACAAAAGACGAAGCCCTCTATCGTTCTGGACGTATTAAGAGAGTATGTATGTAAGTAAGTATGCATGGCCACGGAAAGACGAGAGAAACTAGCTCGAAGCAACCGTTAGCATCAATAGCTGCCTGGATAGCCGTTATAGGGCTTCATAAAGAACCCTCGGTTCATTTTAAGAGACTGCAACTACCGGGACAGTTGCGATAGTCTAGTAGACTTTATAATCAAAAGTGCATCCCCATGACGAACATGCTGTCCAATTGTGACCTGAAGACTATGCTCGAAAGACCACCCCTTGCAGTTTGACAACTTGTTCTGGTGCTTACTTAATGTTTGACATGCATGCTTTCGTCAATCATTCTCGGGGACTTGATGACTTTGGAAGTTTAGTTAGCATGCTACCAATAACCATTCGATCGTGCCTCCTTTGCAGCAAATTTAAAGCACCTAGAAAGAGATTGAGTTCTCTGAGGGTGCTAAATCAAGTGTATTATTATTATTATAAATTATAATCTGGATCAGCAAAATCTTTCTTGCTGTCTGACTTACTGCTCTTTCCTGAAGACAGCTGATACGTCTTTGGAAGGGTTGGTACAGGGGGCTCAGGCCAGTTTGGTACTAGGGGGATGGACAAATGAAAGTGTGGATACATAATGGGAGGCATGTTCTTGCCAGCTCAACGTTTACAAGAGTCCACCATACAGTGGTAGCAATTGTTTGTTGTAGCCCAGTTGGTTCCGGCACCATTCCAGGGATAGCAAACTTCATAGTTGTTTTCCCCCTGTACCAGCATCTAAACATACCAGAATTAGAAAACATGATATTGCACACATTACCTAATATTGTGCAAGAAATTCCATCTAGGGAGCAGCAATTGTTCATCTTCTCTTCAAGAGTTCTGTTGCCATGTGAAATGAGGTGCCCGGAGCTTGTCTTTATCCCTAGCAGGTATGCCAAAGTTTGCTTTGATAGTCTGGCACATCTTGTTGGTCTCACACATCACATACGCTTTCACCAAGTACTGTTTTGGTCTTCTCTTGAAAAATTGTTTACACAAGTAGCAAAATGCATCTGGTTGGTGCAAGCAACCTCTTGATATCATGTCAATCAAATATGGCTACTCACAAGTTTTTATAGAACAATAGATGTTTTATATTTGTTTTAGGCGTAAGGGATTGGGAAAATACACCATATAGCTAAGGACAAAAACTTGCAATATGTTACCAAATTTCATGTGATCGGGCTGCAGCCGGCAAAGCACTGACCCCTATCCAGTAAAGCAGTCCTGTTGAGCAGTGCCTGTCGGTTTCAGCTGAGAGAAGGCCAAGCACCTGCTTTTATTGACATTTTGAAAAGATTTGAGCCTTCGGAGACCTTGCTTGCTGCATTGAGCTTACCGGCATCTATTAATCCTCAGAAGGCCAAGACAACCAAGGTGAGGATTTTTCTCAGATCCTTGCTTTATTATTTGCCGCCCTCGGAGCTACCAGCCCACTGAAAAGATAAACTGCATGATCCACCTTTTGGTCTATATGCCAAGAGTGTATTGCTTATCATTTGTATTGGAATCGTGCCATAGTTTGTGACATGCTCCAATGCTCCACGGGGACACTAAAGTGCAAGATAGTGTGGTAAGTTGTTACTCTACCCACGGAAGTCCTTTCGGTTAGAGCACTGATACCTGTGTATTCATCTGTTTGGTCCAAGTAACTTTTTCCCTACTGCATTATACCAGCAGCTATCCCATGCACTGAACAGGCTTCCTAAAACGTGGCTACATCATATCACAAGCACCAGCTTTGTGGTATGGTTGAGATATACATGCTTATTTAGTCCAATGCCTATGTTATTGCTTGCTTGTTCCATGCTTAATCATTACCTATCCCTGCTTGCCAGTGGCTCACGTGGTGAGGTTGTTGGCTCCGGCTTCATGAGCAGTTTGACCTGACTCATCAGTCCTTGATGCTGCATCAGCATAGCCAATAGCTATTTCTGCAAGAGAAGCGTCTCACAGCCTTTTACCAGTGCCACAACTTAATGTAGTGCCCTGTATCCATGCAGGTTTTTGCAGCATTCTTCAACTCCATTTTCCTTATGTCTTGCAGTCTTCAGACCTGGTCACGGTCCCTGGTCAATCTGTTAGACATTGCTTCATCTGTTGTTCAGTGTTCCATCTTGCTGAATATTTGCAAGGCTACCTTTTCCCATAGAGCTGTATTTAACGTTCACCCGTAGTACTGCTGGTTGATGTTGACGTCTGCTGTAGTCGGCCTGCTGAAGCTTCTGTGCTACGATTATGCTTACCGGACTACCGATGTTACTCTTACGTGTGCATGCCAAGAAATGGCTAATACATTGCTGGTCCGAGTTGATTAACCTGTTTGCTAATTTATAGCATATTCGTCGATGCAGGTGTGATATGCCAACCACTTCGGCCACTTCCCATCGTGAATAGTAACTTTAGCTGAAAAGCCTAACTTTTGTGGTATTGTTTTCTTCTTGGGCTATTATTCTTCATCGGTGAAATTATGTCGCTGTATTCTTCGGAGTTTAGTTTGAGGCCTTCTCCAGCCCACCATGAGAGCCAACGTGTTAATCATTCATGATTCGAAAGCTTGTTTGCGATCCAAGAGTATGCTCGTTGGTGGCTGATTTTCTTGCGGAATAGCAGAATTCGAGTGTTCAGATGGAGTTCATGTACCATTTAATGCCTCAGCAGTCAGCACTGGCTATACAGACTATATTCCTTGTATATGGTCGAAATTCCTTGAGGTGCTTCAGAGCCGGTAGGAATAGCTGTATCTTTGGGATTGGAACTCATGCATTGGTCTCAATTGCTGGAAAGATGCACGCAGCTTAACTAATCAAAGGCTTGATCGACGAACAACTGGCTTACAGCAGCTAGGCTGCTGGATCAGGCTGAGTGTGGGCCGCAAAGTGTTTCAAGCAGCATGAGTGAGCCAGTGCTTGTTTGCTGTGCTCTTAATAAGAGTGTCGGGCTGCACACCCGCTGCCTTTTCTTTGGGTAAGAAACTAATAGTACCGAGCATTGTGGGACTTAAGCGAGCACTCGACTGTGTAGCTGACATGGTCATCTAGTGAAAGGTCACATTGGAACAGGACACTCAGATTTCGTGCAGATGGTACAGACGATATGCTGGCCAAGCCCATTTTGTGGGTTTGGTTTACTGATTTCTGAGTGACCGTAATAATAATAATAATAATAAATTTGATATAGCACCATCAGAGAACTCAATCTCTTTCTAGGCACCTTACATTTGCTGAAAAGGAAGCACGATCGAATGGTTAGTGGTTGCTTGCTCAATAACAGCAAGAATAACATTGTTAGGGTCGGCTTGCCCATTATTAGTAAGTTGGTTTAATCTTAATTCAATTTAAGAAAGTTTCTTGACATCCGAGTATGAATGTCAGCAATACATACAACAAGGGAGCTAAGGGGTCATACTGGGCATGGTCGAAAAACAGGTCAACAAGGAAATATTGAGTTTGACGTGCTGGAAGGCAGGGAAGGATCGAAGCACTAGTGCAGTTGTGTGACATCTGCAGAAAAAGGAAAGCTTAAGGTGTGCTTGGCGAATTATATCGGTAAGAGGTAGAGTATAAGTTATGAAAAGAGGTGGACCAAGCACAGTGCCCTGGGATACCCCATACTTTAGAGACTCTTCGGCTTACTGTTGCCTTTTAACATCAATACTCCGGTGTCTCTCTCCATCACTGAGATAATACCTAAGCTTTGCACTGTAGTGCCAGTGATGCCTGGGCAAGTTAGAGGTGCTCGAGAAGGCCTTGGTAATCAATAGTTTCAACCGATGACAGTAGGCTGTCCTCCCCCTCCCCCATGCTATGCTCACAGAAGCTTTCCTCATGGTAGCTTAGCAGATCAGACAGTGTAGCAGAATGTAGTCTGCAGTTGCTGTGGGCATCACGGGTGGGGGGAGGGGGTGCCACAGTTAGGGTCCATGCCCAAGGCAGCATGGGCTGTACCGTCACTGGTCACCGTCGGAGGTAATGTGTGCCATGGGAGCGACAATAGTGCAGCATCGACCAGGTGTGAATCAACTTTTCTCCTCTATTCGTGAGGGTAGAATGCTTAGAAAATATGCGTCCCGTCGTCTCGTTTAGAGAATGGGGGTTGATGAGTTTCTTGCAATTTTGGCCTCGAGCAGCAGCCCCTCTTATGGTTCAGCATCTGGACTCGTATGGTCTCGAGGCCACCAGTCCTTCCTTTTGAAAGAACAAGCCTTTCTGGCCGTTGTTCGGCACTTAAAAATGCGGGTCTCTGGCACCAGTAGAGGCAGCCGTCGCAAGCACCCCCTGGTGGGTGCACAATCAAGGGGGGTGAGAGGAGGCACCGGGGCCTTATGTATCTTGTCAACGGCTGCAATGTACTTAACCTACAGTTCTGCTTGAAGCATTCAGCAGCTAGTACGTCAAAAAAACTAGGCCAGTGTGTGTGGACCTGGCATCTCTATGCTAGTGCTGTTTCTGCCCTCTAAATGTATTGAGTTTTAGTTTGTATAATCACTTATTTTATAATCTGATCAGCTAGCCGACACGGAGGGAGACCTGTCTTTGTTGGTGCTGGCAAGGCGAGTCACGTGAGCTGCTCGAGCACCAAGCAGAGCAGCAGCAGTGACTTGCCTGCTTCCCAACCTTCCTTCCTCTTTTATGGCCTTTGTTGCTTGACCCCACGAAGACTTGGGTGAGAGAAAGTTTCTCATGGTGAGTGGTGGGCTGCAGCAGGCACCGGCTGCCACAGCAAGAGGGTGCCTGTGATTTATCTGCCTCAGCATTTTCTTTTCAGGTTAACAGTGCCAGTCACATCAACCCTGCCGACAGATCGCATGACCAGGGCGATCGCGAGACAAGTAGGCTGCCTACTACAGAGCAGTCGGTTGCAGGTGCTGTAATGGCAGATGCTTCTGTTTCTGTTGCTGCTATCCGAGGCACCGCGTTTGTGGCAGCGGCCGGCGTAGAGCCAGAGCAAGCTGTCTATGCTGCTGCAACAGCTGCAGGCGCAGCTACATCGCCGTGGATGGCAACTGCCATTCGAGGTGAGAGCTTCACTACACAATCACCCCGCCCGCCACCTGTCGGCTGAACGATAATTTACAATGGCAGATGCTAGATACAAAATGTCAAGCTCATTTTCAACTCAATTTCCTGCTATGCTTCTGAGCTGATTGCACATTTCCGAAAGCCATTTCTTGCCGATTCTCACAGTCAGAGGAGAGATCACCTTTCCTGAGCAAGTGCGTGAGTGGCCAGCACGCTGCACTTGTGGTGATCTCTGTGGTCGTTGGCATTCAGCTGTGCTGCTGAGGCACCGAGTGCACACCCAGCGACATTTTAGGTGCCCTGCAGGCTAGCCAAACTTGCTAGCCACTGCTCGGTAGCGTGCTTGGCTGCCTGGGCAGCAATGACCTCTGTGTGTGAGAGCTGCACTACGGTTCGATTGCTCTGCAACCTCTTGCAAAGCAGGCTACTTGCAAAGTCACACACCCTGAGCTGACATTGAGAGGCTGTAGAGCTTCATGCTGTAGTGCTTTTTTGCCTCTTGCCTCGGCTTCTGCTCGCAAGACGATCTTGCCAGCAGCGCCGGCTCTCATCGGCCACGAGGCCTGTGCACCGAGTCTGAGGCACCGAGTCCAATATATAATTCATTTGTATAGTGCTATAAGAGAACTTAATCTCTATCCAGGCACTTCACATATACCTCTGGGCTCGAGCTCACGACCCCTGTCGTCAGAGACGAGCACCTTGACCCCCCATGCAACCAGCAAGCCATGCTAGTGCGCTAGATGCTTCTTCTCTTGTTTATTACCACCGGCCGTCTTCTGTTTCTTCATCCTGTTTGGTTTTCTCGACGTTTACCAGTGAACAAGGCTATGTTTCCAGAGACTTGATCATCCTGTCACTGCGCAGGGCAGTCAAGTTGCCGCGACTAGCTTTTCCGAAAAAATTGCAACCTTCCTAGGCAATCGTTTATCTCTGCAGTGTATTTAAAGGATTGTGGAAGTTTTTTTATTGGCAATTGTGTAGGTACAGGGCTTATTTTTCTATCAGCATATTCTGGTTGCTGGATGGTGCTAGCTCCATTGACCCTGATATCCACCCTGCCATTCAGTCGCGTGACCTGCCACAGCCATCGAGCATATTTACTTCTTGCAGGAGAGTCACAGCAGAGCCGAGACCCCGAGGCAACAGCCTTGCCCCTGGCTTCTCTTCCATTCTCGGCTAGCGAAAGCCAGAAGCTGAGCGACTCCGAGAGGGTAAGTGGGATTGCTGGACGGTTTCAATGGAGGCAGCCGAGCATATATCTATGCGGCACCCGAGGCCGCTGCCCATTGAGCCGATCCCTCCATTCGTCGTGGCTCTCTTTCTGTGGCCCGTGACTAATGACGACGCTGCTGCCTCTTATTTTTAAATCCTTTTGAGGCTCGGAGTTTTTACGAACCCTATCCGAAAACGGGTCCAATCATGTAGGCTTAGGCTTGTGCCGACGAACAGCAAAGAGTGGCCAGTGTACCTCCCAGCAGAGGTTGCTAACTGCACGCCCACCGAGGGGGCCAGCTACCGAAAGCTGCTGCTGCCCCCCTCCCCCCCAGCACCTGCACCAGCAGTGGGCTCATCAACCTACCGCTAAGCGCCGTCCTGAGGGTCAGATGGACGGCCCGGCTCTGCAGCCCCGAACGAGCCCAGCATTGTCTGAATTGGCTGCAGCCAGTGCAGGCCGTGGCATGGGTCACCAGGCGGCCACCAGCAGCCGCGAGACCAGTGCATCGGCAGAGGTCTTTGGCCAGTCCGGTTCACTCTGTGCATAGGCTCAGCCTCGGCACTGCCCATAGCTAGCTCGAGTGCCCTTGAGGGGAGTTGGTGCCCAGGGAGTGCCACTGCATCCACTACAACTGTACCGTAGTGGGATAGATGCACCTAGCATCGGAAAGTGACCATCCCTAGGTTTGGCATTGTTGCAGCAGACAAGTGCCCCGGGTAAACACACGTGTTGTTGATGTGTAGTCTGAATTATCGTCGCAAGCGGCACAGCACGCCAGCCGACGAGGAACACCACCAGTTTATTTCATCTACACACTCAGCCGGCGGAAGCGCTACTCCCTGCCCAGACGTTCGCTGGCTTCTCTCGTCTGCGGTACCGGAACGCTGCGCTCTCATTCGTTGGCGTCGGTACCAACGCCTAGCTGCGCTCCGATTGGCTAGCCGGTGGTCGGGAGGGCCACCCAGCCTAGTACTAGCAGGTAACAACATTTAGGTGCTTTCACAGACTGCGGTATACATAAACAAAACCTCATGATGTGCACATGGCCTCTCGTGTGTGCGTGCACGCGCACACACGAATGCACGGCATTGTTGTGGATCAGTGGTGTTGCCTGTGCAGGGGCGGCCTCTGCTGTCTACTCGTGGTGCTGGCAGTGAGCTGCGGAAGTGAGACACCAGCTCTTGGTGGAGCTTCGTTGGTAAAGAGCTTGCTTTGCAAGCTCTGCGGCTTCAAATACTAATGCTACTGCTGCTGATGGCTGTGTCCTTCTATTTTCACACCCTGTTCATTGTTTCTTCCTCTTCATTGTTTACATTTGTTCTTCTGTTTTCACCATGTTCATTGTTTCATCTCTTCGAGTGTTGTCCGAACTTAAGAAGCACTGTCTGTAGATCGTCTGAGGTTTGCCACTGGCTGTAACAAAATATTGATGCATTCATTATTGCAAGAGTTGTCTTGTCGTTGGCACCATTGCATCGTCCTGTGTGCCGGCGTTGTCCGTTCACGTGTGTGTGTGTGTGTGTGTGTGTGTGTGTGTGTGTGTGTGTGTGTGTGTGTGTGTGTGCTCATGCATTTTGCATTTGTGTATCTGTTGTGTGTGTGTGTGTGTGTGTGTGTGTGTGTGTGTGTGTGTGTGTGTGTGTGTGTGTGTGTGTGTGCATGCTAAGGTATGTCAAGGTGCACACATTTTGCCATGGTGCTCACTCTTTGTCTGCCGTTTCTACAGCAGCTGCTGCTGCAACTGTGCAGGGTACTTGGAGTCGTGTGGCATATTATTTAACGTTGTTGCTTTTTAAGGCCCATGACTTCGGGTCGTGTCCTGTAGTAAGTTCTTTATTGCATGCCGTGTGCGAACTGTAAGCCACCGAGTCTCTCCTGTCGTTAAATGCATGAGGTGGTTAAATTGGTGGTTTATGCCTTTATTTTTTATTTTACATGCTTCCCATCTCTTGCAGTCCTCACTTCTAACCGACGACGATCGGCAGTCGGAACAGAGCAGTCTCGGCAGTACACTGTGCGTGCAGTCGACTGCGACCAGCTCGAGCAATGCAGCAGCAGCTGCAGCTGTGGTTCCTTCTGCTGTTGTCTTCACTGCTGCAAAAGCTCCGGCCACTGCTGCTGATGCTGCAGCAGAACAAGGTAAGCACTGCCGCGGCCACGGCCAGTCGTGCATGCCTAATCAGTACGCTTCATCCTACCTCATGGTCAAGCTGCAGGACCCACTGTGTGGAAGTTGCCTCCTCGAAGCCGTTCCTGCAGGAGGTACGGTTATTAAGTTGCTCTCATTCCGATTCGGGCTGTCCCGATGCTATGAGTCGCTGCCGCCAGAACTGAACCTCGCAGCCGTGCCAGCCCTGAATTCAAGAAATGAGTCAGCACCCTGGCAATTGCTAAGGCGCGCCAAAGTTGACTTAGGGGTGACTATTGGTAAGACGACCGGCAGTGTGCCCATTTTAGGCTACCCTTTGGCTCACTCTGCCTTTGTCATCCAAGTTGGCTGTCCTCTATACAATAGAGCAAGCTTACCTTTGAGGGCAGCAACAGGCAAGGGGGAGGGTGCGGTGGCCCTTTGCTGGTGTCTCCTTGCTGTTTGTAAATCACACGATTTAAGCTAGTCGCCTGCCACTTGCCTGCATCTCGTCTTGCAAATGCTGCTGCATGTTCGCCGAGGCGTGCCTAAAATTCTTTTGCTCCGTGTTGCCTGTTTCGTGTCAGTGGTGAAGATAGCCTTTCGACTGGCTAGCTGTGATTTCTTGAAGCATCCCACAAGCTTTCTCTTTTCTTTATATCTGCTTCTAGCCAGATTTCTGTGTCAAGAGGTCGTGTCAAGGTGTCGACACAGTCAACTGCCCCTTTCTCTTTTTAATAGTTATTCCTTGCAGCGCAGCACTGCCATCTCAAATCTTGTCGTTTTTCAAACTTTTGCACTTCACTTCCAATTTGTTCTATTCGATTGTATATATTGTCACTGTTGTATAAAATACCACGAGGCTGCAACGTACGGCCCCTGAGATTGTGGCACCCGGGATAGTACGAATGTGCACGTGAGAGCCAGTCGTTGTGCTGTGTAAATGCTAGTGCTGCCACAGGGAAGCAAACACCACATAGTTTCAGTTCTCGATGAAGCATTTGAGTGCTGGTGGGCCAAAAGGGGGGAGAAAAAAGCCCAATCACTCCCTGATCGTTGACTTATTTTGGTGACAGCTCGATTAATAAACCCTCTGGTGCCTCTTCCGCTGACCAGCCAACAGGAAGCGGATGGTGTGGACCAGCTGGTGCAAAGCAGCCAATCGCCTTTCGTAGGCAGTGTGCGGCGGCAAGAGCACGAGCGCCTGCCGTTTGAGTTCTCGAGCTTGCAGCAGCCGTTGAATTTGAAGGAGCTCGTGTACCGCGCATTCAGCGCTGCGCGTGTGCTCAACCTTTCGCTCGATGTTTGGCTGTGTCGATGCCGGCGTAGTCCTTAGCCTCTAAGCAGCTTTGTTAAAGCGTCGTTTCGGCGTGCTTTTGATTCCATTCTGCAGACGCGGCTGTCACAGCATCGCTGAGCGTGGAGGCTCGCCCCACTGCCATCGACATCGCCACACCATGTCAGCTTGCCGCGGCTCCGAGCCGGCCCCTGTCCGGCTTGTCCGAGTGGCAACATCCAGCGGTGGAGGTGGCGCAGACCGAGCCCGGAGTTGCGCAGGCATCGGCTTGCGAGGCTTCTCCAAAGGTTCAGCTCAGGAGTGCTGCTGCTCAGGCCAGGCAGTGCAAGGCTCATGCTGCAGCAACTGCCAAGGACGACTCGCTGCTCGATCCACAGCTGGCCTACCTGCTGCAGGCGCGCCTGAAGCGCGTCAGCGATGCCGAACAGCTGCAGCTGCCGCCACCGGATGCCGTCGATGGTTTGGCTGCCGCGCAGTCGCTCGAAGCGGCACTCGGAGGTCCAACCAGCTCGTCGGAGGTCGGCAGGCAGCCTTTCGAAGGGCCCATTGTCGCCAGAGCCGAAGCCACTGCCGTTGCCGCTCCTGAAGCAGCTGCATTGCCGTCGGAGGCGGACAGATCGTCGTGCTCCGTCGCGGACAAAGTGTCGTATTTCCTGCGAGAGCAGCTTCGACAGTCGGGCCGAGGCGATCAGCAGCAGCCTCCGCGAGAGGCCGCCGACTCGAGAGCCACTGGCAGCCTCGGGCAACATGCCGACGAGGCTGCGCGAGGCTCTGGGACTGCTAGCCCAGGCACTGCTGCCATGGCTTCCGCCACGGCCCACGCAGGCAGCGCCAGCCGGGCGACTGCAGCAGCATGCATTCGACGACGGGACAGGCCGAGCAAGCGCGAGCGATCTCAGACGCAGCCCGTCACGTGCAATGAGGTGCTCGCCGCTCAGTGCCTGGGAGGCGAGGCTACCGGAGGCGGCGCCGGTGCTAACCCGGCCACCACCATCAATGATGGCATCTGCAAGGTGGCTTCCATCGACGTAGTCGGAGGCAGCGGCCTGGATGCCGTCACCGTCAACAGTCTGGCGGTCATGACGCTCGATGAGAAGATTCGCCTCTTCATCGAGCGCTCCGTGGTGATGACGACGATGACACTGTCTGCTCGCGAGTCGCCTCAGCCGGCGATACCGGAAGCCGCTCCTGCTGGTGGCAGCACCTTTGCTCGCCAGAAGCCGGGCCGGCCAGGCCTGACTCACAAGATGCGTCAGCAGCGCTGCCTCACGCTGCCGTTCACAAGCAGCGACGTGCGAGAGGCACTGAGCCTGAGAGGCTTGCAGCTGTCCTTGCCTGCCTCGGCAGCAGCGGCTGCAGCAGTTGGGGCAACCACTTCATCGGGCATCAGGTCGCCGGATCCTGCTGGAACGCTGACCAGCGGTGCCGCTTCTCCAGCAGCCGCCATGCCACCGGCAGAATCGCCTGCTGCAGCGGTGGCACTTGCTTGCCTCGTCGCGGCTGACGAAGCAGCCGCCGCGGTCCCCTTTGCTAGCATTCCTAATGCGCAGCCGCACGTTCGAGCCGATGCTGCTGCCTCGGCGACGACATCCGGTGCAGAGCGGCACGCTTCCAGCGGGCATGCAGAGTCGACCAGATCCGGAAAAGGTAGCACCAAGCCCCGCGACGTGAACTCCGGTGGAGGTCACGGTGGTGCCTACGGCAATCATCGCGAGCCTGTGGCGGCTAGCCGGCCGCCGAGGCGGGATAAGGTCGCCGTGCCACTGCTGCATGCCTCTGATGAGACCGACGCAAATGCTCACCCTAGGGACGTCGGCAGCAATCGCACGCAGCCGTCTGCTGTGTCGTTAGCCGGATCGTCTGCTCAACCGAAGCTTGAACAATCGTCGAAGGCGAAGCCGGACGCCACCCATTCGGCCGCGACGAAGCAGGCGCACAGAACTTCATCGGTGGCTTCTGCCCTGGAGGCAGCCAGTCAAGTGACACCCGATCGAGCAGACAAGGAAAAGCCAGCGGTGACAACACGAGCGATCGGCAAGCTGTCGTCGTCACCGCTCCGCGATGCAAGCGATCTGCCGTCTGTCGGAGGCGACCGTCGAAAGGACGAGAGAGGCAGCAATCGTGTTGCCGATATCGACGACGATGCCACGAACGAAAACATGCCTTCGCTCGACAGGGCTCGTCGACCGGCAAGAGTGCCGAGAGACTCCCGTGACGGTACTCACCATGGCGATGGGCCACCTGCTGCCAATGGCTCGACGGTAGTGCCGGACGTGCCGTCGTACATGCGAGCTACGCACAGCCACCTGTCCTACCGAGAGGCAGCAGCCAAGAACGGCGTCGCCACTGCGGAGCCGGCGATGTCGGCTGACAGTGCAGCTGTGACTGCTTCGGCAGCAACATCTGCAAACCAGCAATGCGGCGTCCGCTCCGAGCCAGCTCTGAGCCATCACGACAGTACAAAGAAGCCCTCGGCAAGGCCATCGGCTTTGGCAGCAGTCCGAGACGATGGCGACGAGCTGCCTTCATACATGCGAGCCACTAGTAGCTTCGCCCACAAGGTCGAGCATCTGTTCGCCGAGCCGTCGAGTGACGAGGACCGAAGTGACGACGATGATGCTCGAAGTGACCGCCGTGTAGCACCGAGCGGGAGAGGCGAACGCGGGACCGGCAGCGGTGGTGGCACGGCTCCCGAGCGGCCGTTCCCGGTGCGCAGGCAATCGTCGACTGCCACTCGCGGTTTGCAGCAGCAGCAGCAGCGGAACGAGCCGGTGCACTCGAGGACCCCAGCCGCTGCTCCGAGGGCCTCCTCCAGAGCTGCTGCCGCTTCTGGCGACGATCCGTCAGAGTTAGGAGAGATCAAGATCGAGAGGTCGAGGTCGGTCTGCGCCGACGGTGAAGGTGTGCCGTCCTATATGAGAGTGACGGCTAGCTACGCGTCGCGAGTCGAGCCGAAGAGCGAAATCAATGAAGCCGCCACCGCTGAGGTCGGCAGTGGTGCGACTCACAGCGACGGCTGCAGCGGCGCTCGTGCCACTGCAGCCGTCGTGGCTGCCGCAGGAAAGGAGAAGCGGTCGTCACGTGCAGGCCAAGCGGCAGCAGCCTCAGCCGAGATCCGGGCCCTCTCGCCGGCTCCGCCAGTGGCTTCGCCCGGTCCGGCTGCCACTGTGGCGACGGCGGCATCGCGGTCTGGTGCCACGCCGTCGTTCATGCGGCCCACGGCCAGCTACGTTCAGCACGCAGCAGCAGCAGCGCCCAAGGGCGCTCACGACAGAGCCAGCGAGGCTGTTGCCGTAAGGTCGCCTCTAGCGGAGCCGGCAGGACTTGCGGCCGGCCCATCGATCGCCCGCGCGCACAGCATGAGGGAGGCCGGCGCCACTGCTGCTGCTGGTGCAAAGCATGGTGCCACCGGTGGTCGCGCCACGGCGGCCGTCAGGCGGCGCTCTTCTGCGGCCAGTGCTGCTTCTGGAGCATCGGCTGCTGAGCACGCTTCTGGCCACCTGAGCGAAGCCTTGCCTGAGCAGCAGACCGCAGCCGGCAGTAGCGTGGGAGCCGTGTGGGAAGCCTCGGCAGCCGAACTGCCTGAGCTGCCAGGCCGGGTAGCAACAGCGGCCGAGCCCACAAGTCCCGAGCAGAGCTTAAAGAGCCGCCACGATGAGTCTGAGGCAGCAGCAGCTTCTGCTGCTGCTGCTGCCTCTGCCGCCTTCATCCTCGGCGGCCAAGCAAAGCCGGTGCTGCAGCCAGACGTCACGGCTGCTGCTACCAGCGCTGCCTCCAGCCGACCCGAGGCCACGACCGAGTTCGAAGTGCAAACCGAAGCAGCTGCAGCTGCTGCTTGTGCTGTCTCCCCCAGCACCGCCGAGGGCGAAGAGCGCTCTGCGGCGGCAGTGGCGTCGAGCCGGCAGCCGACCTTGGGTGCCCTGTGCATAGATACTGGCAGTGGCAGCGTGACCAGCAGCAGCATCCTCAGTCCGGCTGCAGCCGGGACTGCCACGTCGGCCGGCTCTCCGTGCCTGCAGCTGTCTCCCACGCCTTCGGCTGCATCCACGGTCGACATGGGTGCCAAGCTGCGGAAGCGTAGCAGCTTGGGCAGCAGCGACGGAGCCGGTGTTCAGCCATCGTTCATGCGTTCGACGTCGAGCTCGGCGAGGAAGGACCGACACTTGCAAGAGGTCAGCGAGCAGCAGCTGCTGCTGGCCGCCGGCGCAGCCAGCAGCAGCTGCAGGAGCAAGGAGAACGGCAGTAGCGGCGGCCATCGTGCTGCTGCCTGTGGCATGCATGCCAGCGCCAAGCAGCGTCCGACTGGGGCGAAGAAGCAGAAATCGGTCAAAGGTGAGGCGGCAGATGATGACGACCAGCAGCTGTCGCTGCTGCTCGAGCTCGCTCTGTCGGGTGCACGAGCGAGTGCCACCGTGAGTGTGGTGTGTGACGCTTTCTGTGGCTGCCTGTAGCCACCACTGCTGGTGGACTTGCAGGCCCTGCCCCGAGGCCGGTGGGGCCCAGTCGAGCGAGAGGTTCAGCCCAGCCAGCTAAGCACCGATTTATTGCTCACTGATCTGCCCAGGCACCGATGCCTTATGTAATGAGGTATGCTGCCCTTGCTCCTGCTTCCAGCTCCTTCTCAGCACCGAGTAAGAGGATGTGGTGGAGGAGGCTCGAACGAATCACTGGACTCGACGGCCTCGAGCACCAAGCGCGAGGGCAGACGTTCGTCTGCCAGCACTAGCGCGGCCACTGCAGCAGCAACAGAGCAGCCGCCAGCGCCGCCCGCAGCCTACAAGTGGCAGGCATCGAGCTCCTCCAGGTGAGAGCAGCAAGGCAGCGCCGAAGTGCCGGCTTCTTGCCGCCCGGCGGTACTGCCGTGCGTCACTGGCAGGCAGCAGCTTGTGCTGGCGCAGCCTTCCCTGCGAGCAGAGCTATGGCGTGCGCTCTTGCATTCAGCTGTGTCGCTGCTGAATGCAGCGAGTGCAGTCACTCATGCCGTGAAAAACCCCGGACACAATACTCTGGTGCTCTGCCTTTAATGGGCTTGTTGGCTCAGCCGGGTGGCCTTTCTCTTCCCCCTTTTTCCTTTTGCGATCCGTCAGCTGCTCGCTGCAATACACGACTGGGGGCCGCCATCGCCGGCAGTGGTCCTCTGTCCCTCGCGATTGCTCGTGCCTGACCACTTCTGTGCCTCCCAACCCGAGGGACTCGCCGGTGTGTGGCATTTCCCATGGCTAGCCGGCACCCTTTTATGGATAGGTACTTAATATGTGTCCGCGGGCCGGGCGAACGAGACAGGGACAGGCTATTGATCGGGTGTAATGTTTGCCGCCTCCCTCTTATAGTGCTGCGCCTGCATCAGTCATTCTGCTGAATGCCTCTGTGTGTGTGTGTGTTGCTAGGGGCCAGGGAATCGGCTTGCTCATTCTCTGCAGATGGTAAGTTCAACGGTCCTGTTTTAGTTTTTCTCTTTTTGATTTCCGTTGTTTCTCTAAATGTGCCAATGTGCACGGGCTTATGCTGCGGTACAGTGTTTCGGCTGCAGTGCTTTGCTGCCCCTGTTTCATAATTAGAGGTGTCATTCACTGAAAGGAAGCACCCCCCCTTCGACCCCACCCACTAGGGAGGACCAGCTGCCTCTGCACCTTCTCAAAGGCTGCTATCTGCAGTTAGCTCTTTGCAACTTGGGTGCAAATGCAATTGGCCTTCCTTTTCGTCAAGTCGTGTGTGGCGATGTTGTGCTGCTCTCTCTGCAAGTGGCCATCTCTCCTCCCGTCCATTCTCTCTGTCTCTCCCTCACTCTCATAAGCCCTCCCACATTGTGATGTACCTTTACCTCTTTGATGCAGCCAAGTCCCACTCCTCAGGCAGGGGCAGGGCGTGTCTGTCCGCTATTGTGTAGCCGTCTGCTACATTTGTTTATGTCAGCAGTTAGTCGAGTCAGTACAGCCAGATGATGCTGCTCATATGTCAACTGTAGCTGGCTTGAGGATGTTATTTTACGAGCACCAAGGATTTTACTTGCTTTGTCGAGCAAGCTCTCGCTTTAGCTGCTGCTGTTGCAGTGGCTGCAAGCATAGTATGCAGCAACTGACAGCTACTTCTCCCTGGTACTTGCTCTGATGGGAAACTGTGCATATCAGCAGTCTATTGCTGATAGCATTCTATGCTTTCTGGTACACTCTACCTACTTATGTGTACCGTGCACCATCTCTACTGGAAAGAAGCCTATCTAACCCGCTATGCAATGGGAGCTCGACTTAGCATGATCTCCGTGTTTCATATGTCGTCTGGTTGCTATGCTTTAACACACAGACATATACTCCCAGACAGACCCAATTTTTGCTGTACACTGTTTAACTAGCTCGAGGATGCTGGAGCTGGCTGCAATAGCACTTGCAATTGTCCCTGTCGCTGGTTCACCTAACCGGCCGCTGTTAAAGCATGTACAATCGGCCGTTGTTTAAGTATGCCCTCTCATTCCCTCTTCTCTCTCTCTCTCTCTCTCTCTCTCTCTCTCTCTCTCTCTCTCTCTCTCTCCCCCCCTCCCTCCCTCTCTCTCTCTCTCTCTCTCTCTCTCTCTCTCTCTCTCTCTCTGCACATGTATGCACGTGTCTATGCATGCGTGCTTGCTCGAACTCCCTGTACTGTCTAGTCCATTTTTCTTTCCATTCTCCATGCTTAGTCAAGTCGGTGTTCGTCTCGACTGGCTTTGTTGAGGTGATAACAGTGTGGCAAATCACCACATGCAGCACATTTATAGCTATCTATTGTTTAATTCCACACTTAGCTAAATTGCAGGCTTAGGCAGGCTGTGGACCCACACTTCTTCTATCGGCTTTTCATGGTAACTTGCTGCAATTGAAACTTCGGTGAACCTTCCAGATCGGCATGTGGGCTGAAGGTTTGGGTGAAGTGCACGCTGTGTCCACTTTTATTCTCAGCGAGGCAGCAACAAAGCACGCGGAAGTCTCCTCAATGCACCCGACCGCTAAGAAAAGCAAGGGGCAAAACCTTAGCCTGCAGAGCGTTTTGATCGGGGCACTTCTGCCTCACGTTGGCGGCAGCCCGTGCGAGTAGTTGACGTCGAACGTCAAGTCGCACACGTATGCAACAATCCTGACGAAGACCACGGTGCTTAGGGCGGTTGCAAGCGTCAGCACCGCTGTGCCAGCTGCCCTCTTCGCGAGCCAGCTCGTGCTGCAGGCCAAATTCGCGTACCTCAGCGACACCCAGCCACGCCCACACCAGCGTAAGCTGGTTGCCACAGTTGACTCGTGTCCGCTTCTGCCGCGGCCGTGGCCTGTGTTGCTGACTGCCCCTACCCCACATGCCTCGCTAATGGGGGCAGCATTGCTGCCTTTCGGCACTTTCGGGCAGGCTGCAGCTGGAGTGTCTGCAGCCGGAGGAGCATTAGCATTAGTGATCGCTCTTGCCGGCGAGCTCTGCTTGCTGCGCCGACCGCTACTGTCTGTTGCTTTTTGGCCTCGATTCTTGCTCACGTCAGCGTTTGCACCTTCCTCTTGGTGAACTGCTGCCGACTCTCCTCGGGCCGTCCTGTGTCTGCTGCTGCGGCTGCACCGGCCAGTGGACGCAGAGCGGCCTGGACTGCCCCGGGGGCGCGAGCAGCCGATGTGGCCGGCTCGCAAACTGCATGCAGCGGCTGGCTGAAGCGCGGCGCCATGAGGCGACCGCGGTTCGTCCGACGCGATCTCGGTTCGAATGCTGCTGGCTCCATCGGGTGCGCCGTTGCTGGCTGCTAATCTCTTTTCGACCTGAGCTTCGGCGCAGCCAGGCGCACCGGCGCAGCCAGGCGCACCGCCACAGCCGTCGTTCGTGGTGGCTGCGGAGGGGTCTGACAGCCGAGGTTGGGCTTTTGGCGATCGGTGGCCGTGGACTGCACTCTTCGTCGCGATAGGCGTTCTCATACGCACAGAGTCCGAACTTGTTGCTCTCGGCTGACCGACCCGCTGCCCGCCGCAACTGCCACCGACCGGGCTGCTGGCTGCAGCACGCAGCGGCAGCCGGGGCGATGGCTGTGATGAGAGCGGCAAGACGGGAGCCGGCGGCTGGCATTGCATGGCTATAGCTACGTTCTGCGCCGAAGCAGTGGCGACTGCTTTCCCGCTGCCGCTGATCCTCGGTTTTGCCGCTGCTGGGTGGGCGTCAGGCGTCGCACCTGCTGCCACTCGGGAGGCTGCTGCTCCGATGAGTGCAGCTGGTGAGGCCGCTTCGTGGCTCCCAGGCGGCTGCTTTTCGCCAAAGCGCACACCCTTGGGGGGTGAAGCGCAGCTTCCACCACTGCCACAGCCACGCTCGGATGACTGCCACTTAGGTGCTCCGCTCCTGTTGCGGCAGTTGCCTCCCGTGTCTGCTGCTGCTGCCACTGCCATTGCCTCGGCCTCTGTATTTCCTGCCATGGAGGCGCCCATCACTGAAGCAGCAGCAGCAGCTGCCGCAGTTGCTGGCCGGTGGGCCACGCCCAACAAGTAGTCGGACTGCGCTGCTCGGTCGCTCACTGTCGCAGTGGCAACATATGGAGGGCATTTTGTGTCCATACCACCAGCAGATGACCCGAAGGGGCTGCCGGTTAAACCACACCGTGCCATCGCTCCCCTGCCTCGGCCGCATCCAACAGAGGCTTGATCGCCTGGCTCTGCTGGTAGCTGCTCAGTGCAGCCGGAGCTGCTTTCAGCGGCCCCGCCTGACGGCCGAGTGGCAGCAGCTTGCCTCGTTGTCCTGCAGCTTCCGCCAGCCAGCCCGGCAGGCCCTGCATCAGCAGTTGCTGTGGCGCTTTGCTCTTTGGTGGCCCTGCGTTCGTCTTTAGCAGACGGCAGGATAAGGGCTGCTGCTGTCGGAGGGCTGCTGCGCTTCACAGCCGGCCGGGCCGATTTTGAGTGCTCTGGCAGACAGCTTGCTGAGGGCTCGCGGCTCCTGCTTGATCGGCCCTGACTGACCTGCATCGCCGAAGCCGTTGCCACCTTTGCCTCGGTGGCAGCGCGCTCGCCTTGCATTTTGCCACGGCGCCAGCCTGGTGAACGAGTCCCGGCCGACTGCTGCCTTTGGCCATGCGCCGAGCGACTGCGCCGAGGAGCTCCACTTGCCTTCCTGCTCGGCCGACTCCTTCCGGCTTTGCTGCCCGACCGAGCCCTTGCCGATCGCCGCCTGCTCCTTCTTCTGCTGCTCGAGCAGCTGCGGCTGCTCGAGCGCCCAGAGCTGTGATGGCGACTCGTCCGCGACGAGGCGCTCATCCTGTGCCGCCCCCGCAGACGGCTCGAGTCGCACCGCTTACCGCTGCTTGCCGACCGGCGGTGCGGTGATAGCTGGCGCCCGCGCGACTTCTTTTGTCGCCTGCCCGATTTGGCCGGCGAAACGTCCGCCGTGCCGGCAGTGGCGGGAGCGGCGGCAGCAACAGCACCAGCGCCGGCAGACTCAGCGGTGCCGCGCTGCTGCCGCTGAGTCTGCCGGTGCTGGTGCTTGTCGTCGAGACGCCGGCGCTGCCGCAGGTCCACCTCTTTCTTCAGCGAGCCCAGGTGCTCGGACACGCGCACGAGCTCGGCAATGAGCTTCTTCAGCGGCGCCACGTCGTCGCGCAGGTGCCTCAGCAGCTGCGCGAGACCGGGGGCGCAGCCACTCCCGCTTGCCTCATCCGAGCAAGGCGGCAAGAGCGGGCCGTTGCACAGTTGTGGCCATTGCTGTTGCTGCTGGAGCACGCCCTCGGCCTCACCGACACCGGCCAGCAGCTGGTCGAGCGCTTTCGACACGAACAGGCAGGCGTCCTGCTGCAGTGCCTCGCGCTCCTCGATGGCCAGCAGCTGCAGCACGTGCTTGTCGTGACTGGTCGTCGACGGTGTGGCAGGGGCGGCGGCAGCGTCGTCGGGCGAGGCGCAGCCGGATGCTGCTGCGGAAGTGGCAGCTACCGGAAGCGTCCGCAGCAAGCGGGCCTCTTCTTGCCGCCGTGGCATCAGTCTAGCGCCAGCCAGAGCGCTAACGACGGCAGCCAGAGTGCCGGCTTGTCGCTTGCTGGCTCCGGGGTGGGGCTGGCGGTCCTGGCTGTGTGTGCTACCTGGAAATGTGCGAGCAAACAATTTTGCAAAATGTGCTGGCAGTGCGGCCCGGGACCCCACCAAAGACCTAGCCGGAAACTCCTGTTAAACGGACGAGTGCCTTCGTGCACGTCGGTTTGGGGCTATGATGCTACTCACCCGGTAGTGGCAGCAGCTGGCAAAGCGCACCAGCAGCAGCGCTCGAGAGTAGCTGAGAGTCAGCAGTAGCCAAGTGTCTGCAGCCAAGGACCACTTTATGTTGCCTGTGCGTTCATCGGCTGCAGCAGCGGCCTTGCTGCCGATCTTGTAGGCCTTTCGGTAAGTTGGGGCATCAGAGCATTGCTTCGACGAGGGCGTTCGTTGTAGTTGTAGCGGATGCGGGTCCACGCTTGAATTGCTGTCAGCATGCACGAGCGAGTGCTGTCCTCGAATGCCCGGGCAGCTAGCTCTGTCGGCTCAAGTCCGTTTCGCTCGGCGAGCAGTTCTCGTCACCAGAGCTCTTTGCTGCTGACTCTGGTGACGCCCGGGCCGGGTGTCTTAGGGCAGCCTCCAAGCCACACCCCCTGCTACTTAGAGCTACCACTCAGCCACCCCTGCCACCCCTTGTCGTGGCACTGTCGGGCTCCGCCCTCACTGCGTGCCAAGCCAAGCCAGGTGCAGGTGCTGCCGTACGTTTTCTTACCTTCCACGACGAACCGGCTGGGCGAGGGCGTTTTCCTGCCTCCGTGAAAGTGCGTCAAGTTGCCTGCCGATTGTGATGTCACACCGGTAGCCAATTGAAGCAGCTCTTCGACGCGCTGCCACCAAACCTGTCAGCTTTGCTTGGTGTCGGCACAAGTATTGGCATTGCAGCTGATGGGTAGCTGCTGGCTGCCCTGGCGCAGATCTGCTTGGCCCCGTGCTACAGGGGAGAGAGAGGGGAGCAGATGGAGCCGTGCCTTGCCATGCAGTACGCTGCAGCATTTGGCTAACCATGCTGCCCGACCGCTTCGAGGCTCTATAGCTGGTGGCGCTCGCATTTCCGTGCAGTGGAACCACGGCTGGCAGATTCGATCCTCGTGAGGCTGTCTGCTCCGGCAGCGGCATGGCGGGCGACTCGAGGCACGTTGTGCTTGAAGCCAGGCAGCTAGGAGCTAAGGAGAGCGCGACTACGGCAGCCAAGCTGAACGGCCTCGACGGCTCGTCTGATGAAACCATTGCTGCGCCCATTGAATCACCGCAAGACTTGGGCTGTAAGCTTTCTGTTTCAGAGAGGTAAGATGCCGGCCGCATCGATGACTTCAAGCCGTAGCTGCTTTCCCTGTGCGAGAGCTCTTTGCTACCGACGTTATGTAGTCTCACTGTTTCACTACCTGAGTGGTTCTATACCCAGACCTAGGGGTGGGGTGTGCTGCTTGCTAATCGTTCTTGCATGCAGCTAGCTTGATATGTCGCTAGTGATGGATGTGACGTGCCAACGGTTAATGGATTTATCTTGAGGAGCGGGAGGGGCAAGGTGAGAAAAGGGATTGGGTCGCAGGACGCCGGCCTCCCGTGTCCATCGCCGTGAGGGTGCCGCTGAAAATAACATGAGGTATTTGACATCGCAAACGCAACATTTTACTTTGCTATAAACTAAGCCTTAGGCCAGAGCGTTTGTGTATGCACGCACATTCTCGTATGATCAGGTGCTCGCCCACTGGCTTGCTTGCAAATGCACCCCAAAATTCTAAAGTTTCGTTTGCTGAAAGGGACTGTGCCCACCGTGACGTGTAAAGAGTTCGTCAATGTCGTTTTGCTCTCTTTTGGCTCCACCGCAAGTTATATTCGCAAAACGCTTGACAACCCGAAGGGATATCTACACCTGCCAGAGAGAAAGAGTATGTCATGTAATGAGTCATCGTGAGTTAAATCCCACGACCTCCGGAAACAGAGGCCCATTTGCCAGTTGCCAGCAGGCAACTGTTGTAAGCTTGACCTGATCTGGCAATACTTTGTGTTTGTTTACTTTGATCTCCTCTACCAGTCCTCGGCCGAATGAATGCGAGCGGCTGGCTAGCGATCACGAAAAAGCCAACGAATCGAACATAAACCACACTATTCCGGTAGGTCGACCCGTGCAGGCAAAGCAGTAAGCTACTCTTCGAATGCAGCTAGCTCGTGTCCCCGATGGACCGACTTTCACTCAGCTGGTTGCTGCATAAGCACCTTATGCTCGAGAAGGGTCGGCTGCCTTGCCAGTCACGTGTGTGCTTGCATCCGATCTTGCTGGCCGTGCCACCGACGCAAATAAGCTCCAGCATAGCCAACCGGCGAGTCACCGCACGTCTCCTTTCCAGGAACTTGCTCTTCTGCACTCTGCTGCTGCCACCTGTGCTGTGGCGCTTGCATGACGCGGCTGCATTGCAGTTATCGTTGTGCCTCTCCCTGCTTGCTCACCAGTCCTGGTTTCAGGGAAGAGTCGGGGGGTGGTGGTGGTGCCTGCAATCTCTGTTTGTCTGTCTGTCTGTCACTCCCTCTCTGTCTGTCTGTCTGTCTATTTGTCTGTCTGTCTGTCTGTCTGTCTGTCTGCCTGCCTGTCTGTCTGTCTGTCTGTCTGTCTCTCTCTCTCTCTCTCTCTCTCACCCACCCACCACCATGCTATGCCAGCAGCAGTCGGCAGTCCGGCTGCTGGCCGCAGGCAGCCTGTTTCAGCCGTTTCTCTTTCCGCCGCTGCATTGTTTGGCATGCTGCACGTCGTCTTGATTCAAAGGTCGCCACAGCAGGAAGCTTGCACGCAGAAGTAAGTGCAGCGCAGTTCGTCTTGCCCCCACGTAACGTACGATCCTAAAAAAAGACAATCTAGTGGGTCCGTCCAGGCACGGCAGCTGCGCTTCGGGAGCCGTTGCCAGAGACTAAGGCATGCGTCCGGCCGCATGCAGGCTCATTGTGTGCCGTCTGCCCTGGGTCGTCTGCGCACACTAAACCGCAGATTTGTGGCGCTACGCTGCTTTTGTAATGGCACGGCGTGTGCACTATCGCACCAGCAGTGCATAGACTCACTGCAAAAGCGTCGGTCTCTGCTGCAAGAAATCCGCCGTGCAGGGAGAGCCGAGGAGCTGCCCTGCATCGGCCGCTGTAGCTGCCAAGCACGAACTCTGCGTAGCCAGCTGCTACCGTCCCTCAGTTCGTTGCGCGTGCTTGGCACAGGCTTTTTGCTAACCCCACGTGTTGTCGCAGCTCTCACCAATAACTCAACACTGTCTGGAGTGTTACTAAGTGAGCAGCCCTGCACACATTTTGCTGCTGCAGGTGGCCTCAGAGGCAACGCTGTCTACACTTGCTGTCTGCAGTGCAGCCGTAAGTGCAGTGTGTCCCGCATCAGCCGTACGTACTGGTGCGGGAGAGCTGGGGAAACCAGAGACGTAGCAACCTCCTCTTACCCTGCCTCCATGCATTCTCACTGGTTCGAGTCAGTGCAGGCATAGCTCGAAACCCTCTTTTTGAAGACTGTCCTATGGCTGTGTGTGTGTGTGTGTGTGTGTGTGTATAAATATATATGTATGCATGTATGTATGTGCATGCATGCACACATGCATGTATGTATGTATGTATACTCCGCCATGTCTAAATGGCCGAATCGCTTCGAATGGATCGGTCAGCGGTGAAGCAAACCGCCGTCGTGGTCATGGCTGGTGCCAATTTGTGTGCCTCATCACCACCCCAGCCGACATCTGCGAGTGGCCATTGTTTTCCTGAGGCTGGCCACGGCGCTTGCCCAGAGGCAGCAGCCAGCGCAGCTCAATCGAGCGCTTGCAGCGGCCGAGCTGACAGATCTTTTCTCCTGTAACCGGCCGCTCGGCCACCGGTGCTCGCTTTCACCGCTGGACGGTGTTGCCTGCCACCTGGTTCCCGTGGCCTCGGCAGGTCGGCCGATGACCCCTCCCCAGCTTGCTCTGACGACTGCCAGCCCTCTCATGGCGCCATGACCAAGGTCGCATCGTTCCCGCTGCAGGTTGGCCTTGCTTAAAAAGAGCGGCAGCGAAGAGTGGAAGAAGCGTCTCAGCAAGGCTGGCGACCTCGATGAGGCGCCCGTCGCTAGCGCTGGCAGTGGTGGCAGAAGTGGCGGCGGCGCCGTGAGCATCGCCGACCGGCTGAGCAAGATGCAGGAGCACTCGCAGCGCTGGCAACAGAAGAAGGGCGTCGAGAATGATGCCGTACAGTTCACGGCTGAGGCTAAGCTAGCGTCGAGCAGTGCTTCGGAGGAGGCCATGGAAGAGGCAACGGCAGGCGGCAGGCAGATGCATGTGAGCAGCCCGCTGATAGCCTTGAAGCAGAAAGCGGTCAAGCGTGCCTCGTCGCTGAAGCTCAAGTCAGCAGCCGGTGAGTGGCCAGGACATATGCGCGCACCCCTGCCAGCAGCAGCATGGCACGTTGCCTCGCTGGTGGTGCCTTCTGTTACTCCGAGGTGCAAATGGCAGTCAAGAGTCGGCGGGAGAGCAGGTGTGGGTTGGGTGCTCTTTATCGTGTGCAGCTCTTTAGCTGCTCCATTTGTGGACAGTTTGATCTTTAATGGCGATGCTTTGTTTTGTGGCACGGCATTGCCCGGTCAGTTGTGGCACTGCTGCCTGGATCAACCACGGTGGGTGTTACATGTTCAGCAATCACAAGCAGCCCTCCCCCCCCCTACATCCAGTGTGTACACTCTTTCTGATGAGGGCTCTACTGCTTTGCTGGCTGGCTGGCTGCTAAGGTCAGACGTAATTTTCTCCTGTGCCCCCCCCCCAGCCCTCAACTGGTGTCTGTAGAGCACTTGCTCGTGCACTGCTGCAGGCGTTAGTTAGCAGGGATGAAATCAGCATGCCCACTACTGGCCCCCACACACCTTGCTCCATCAGCCAACACCAGACCCGACGAGCAGAATGTGCAATCATTTACATGCTTGGTAGGCACCGAGAATGGTATTGCAAGTGGCAGCATTGTGAGGCCCAAGTCGATGTTGCTGGGTCACTCACCGGCCTCCTCCACTAAGGCAAGCCAGGTCGCCAAGGAGGTCAAGGTACCTAGCATGGAAGACTTGTCTGCCTTTTTTGCACCAGCGTCGTCAACTGACGATTCAGACCTTCTTACCGATGTGGATCTGTCTCGGATCACCGCTGCTCCAAATGTGTAAGCATGTCGATTGCTTTTCATTCGGCTTTGCAGAGGGGCAGCAGCAGCAGTGGGGCATATGAGTGTCTGTGTTCTCTTTCGAAGGCTGTCATCTGTCGTGCGCATTAAGCCGAAGAGGAAAAATCATGGAGTGGCCAAGAACCCTGTCAAGGCCCTGCTGAACAGGGACGACCTTCGCACGGCATACACTGAAGTCATTACCACCGGTCCTACAGCTGAACTACACCCTGCCAGTCTGGTCAAGTCAGTATGTAAGTGTTTCATTCATTTTCATTCTATTCAACGGCGTTTGTATGCATGCTTAGCTAGTTAAAGCAGTTTGCGGAATTTATCTTTTAATTGTTATCATGCTCATGAACTTGTCTAACTAAAAAGTTCTGAACTGTGAGGCTGGCACATACAGATTTCTAAACTCAGTGGCTCCCAGTGATATTCCTAGGATATTGTGCGCCCAGGGACGATTTGCACAGATGCCCCCCCCCAGTATTAGGCGCCCATTTTGTCGTCCCCTGAGCCAGCGCCCCTAATCCAGTGCCTGGGGACATATGCTCTCCACCTCCGCCCCCTTTGCTATACAAGTGCTGGCTTCAACTTGTCTGCTGCTGGTAGACTGCACACCTTCTATGTCCCTCTTACACATGCTGTTTGCAGTTTGTCACCCTACAATCATTAAGATCTTAACCTCTATTTGCTACTCAGGTGTTTTTGCTAGTAATGAACTTATGCAGAATTAAAGAGATGCGAGGTGTTAGAGTTGGCTTGGACCATGGATTAGTCGCTCACACCATGCAGAAGTGGCCTGGTGGGGTTACTGGCTGGTAAGGCAGCTAAGTCATGATGTGGCCATCGAAGTCCATCTACCGACGTTTTAGCTCCAAAGCTTAGGAAATCCACAATGAAACTGGCAGCTTTAGATTCGATCTCAGAGTCGGTCTGACCAAGTCAGGTCTAGATACAGCTCGTAAATAAATCGCTTGGTAGACCTCTGGTATATGGCTGTCCAGTGGGTTTTGTGGTCATTATTACTAACTAGCACTAGATATCGAAGGCCAACAGCAAGATGTCGTTTTAGCTGAGTACTGCAGTCAGAGAAAATGTGGGCTTTGTCAAGAGCCAATAATCTAACACCCAGACACCAAAACTTGTTTTGTTTTAGGTTTTTTTGATCTCATTTTGATTCTTTGTTCCAGATATTATACTAAGTGATTTTATCATTCACTTTGATGTTCAACAGATTCTGCTTAGTGCCGATTTTCCTGCATAGGTCGAATGATTTTCTCTTGTGGCAAATGTGCACGGCCCCAGTCACAAAAAAGGTCACGTTGTCGATCCAATATTCTCCCTCGATTGCACGGTGTCAGCTTCTGTTATCACCAAATTATTATCTGACCGCACGTGGTTCTCGGTCTCTTTGCACCTGTGTTCCGATTGGTATCTTAATCTGTCCGTGAATCCAAAGTCTAAAGAACCTTGTCGTTTATTGCAGGTCACTAATGAATAGCACCTGATGCTAGGCATGGCCATTGAGTGAACCAGGCGAATTATTACTGCCAGAATGTTTGCATGCAATGCAGCCTGTCGTACTCCGGGCTAGGAATTTCAACCTGCATGTCTGAAAGACGAGTGTCAGAATGATTCTTCCATGGCCAGCCTACGGTGGCAGCTGCTTAACTGCTTGCAGCTGGGCTGGGTCTTTGGCTCACCGAGTGTGCCGCAGGCGGTGTATCCCGCTCTTTCCCTCTCTCTCTCTCTCTATTTAAAAGAAATTAAAAAAGTAAAGGCAAGCTAATTCAACAGCCTCACTCATATGGCAGCAGAAGAGAGCTAGGAGATATCCTTCTGCTTGCTTGCTGCCAGCAATAAAGGATTGCTTGCTCCAGGTCTCGAACCCACGATCTGAGTCGTGCAGAACGAGCACCTTAACTCTTATCGTTTTTGGCTGGCGGCAGCATTTGCATGATGCCTTGGTCGTCTGGTGCATCCAAATCGCTTACGAAAGCATGTTTACTCGTATCATTCATTCTTTTGCCCATTCAGCTTTGCGCAGCCATCACTTGGCCAAGGAAGCTCTCGCTGGTCTCGCTAGCAAGGAGAACTTCAAGAAGGTTGCCCTCAAAAAGATGGACATCCACGAAGCCGGCTCTCTCCTGGGCGGAAAGGAGATGCTTCCATACAAGGAAATCATGCTGCTCCAGATCAAGGGCCGCAGGCACGTCCAGACTCGCCTCGTCGAGCCTCACGCTGCATCTGTCAATAGTGGCGACTGCTTTCTGCTCGTTCTCAAGGACAGTATCTATGTCTGGTACGGTGAATTCGCCAACGTTGTCGAAAAGAGCAAGGTGAGGGGCCATATAGCTGGATGGCCACATCCATCTGGCCAAGCTGCACACAGCCGCTCGGCTCTCTTTCTGCGGCTGCCTTCTTGGAAATCAGTGCAGGATGGTTCTGTATAAGTTCCTTAATGGTTGCAATAGCTTTCCTTTCCTCATGCTGCCTGGTCTGGTGAATGTAATAAATCCACTCTGGTCTGGTGAATGTAATACATGGGCACGCATGCTGATGAAAGATTTGGTATTTTTTCACTAGAAGCTACAGTGACTGTTTTGCGCTGCGTCACCACATTACCGTGCATTTGTGTGCAAGCGCCGATCCTGCATGTCTCCATTTCCTGGTTCATTGGACCAGCTTCCTGTTGCATCCACTGCAGGCATCCGAACTAGCGACGTTCATACAAGCAACTAAGGATCTGGGCTGCAAATCGGCTCAGCATGTTATTGAGATCGACGAAAGAAAATCGCCGAGCCTCATGTCCATCAAGCAGTTCTGGAACCACCTGGGCGGCAGGAGAAACTACGCAAGTATGCACCACGTGTGTCAGTCGGCGTGGGAGCACGCTTGCAGCCGTGAGCTGCCTTGGTCGTGTGCTGGTTGCCTCGCAGTCTTGGCAGCCTGTGTCGTGCTCTATGCTGAGCACCTTCATGAGCTGTCTCATCACACCGAGCCACTGGCTGGACGTGATGAGATCTATGTCACAGCGAGGAGGACTCGAGCCCAGCTCGAGCCAGCTGGTGCTCAGATTTGCAGCCTCCACCGACAAAAACATAAGCCCGGTGTCCTGCACTTGCAGCTTCACACGTGGCTGCAGCTATTCACTCGTGCAATTAGACCCGCTGGCCTAGCCCGACGTTGCGGGATATGCTTCAGCTCGTTTTTGCTAGTTTCTGCATCTCCAGCCCTATCCTTGTCTTTGACAGAGGCTGGTTCATCAGAAGAAGACGAGCTTTACGAAGAATACATCACACAGACGAACCTGGTGTACGTCGTCAGGGACGAAGAGCTCGTGCCGCTGGAGCAGTACTGCGGCACGCTGCCCAAGTTCGAGATGCTGAACGAACGCGAGGCTAGTACCGAAGGCCACCTCCTCCCCACTGCTGCTGCTGCTGCCATTCACCACCGCCACAGCTAGCTCGAGATCGCACGCTGCTGCTACCGTCATCTTCTCCTTGTCATGCGATGCTCTCATGGCCTCGGTCTTGATAACGATGGGCTCATGCTCATGCTCGCGCGCTGAGTCGACACTTACCTGCAAATGTTCCGTCCGTCTGTGTTTGCTCGCACGCACGTTTGTCGTAGCTTCACGTTGCGCGTGCCTAGCCGACGGTCTTTTGCTGTCGCGCTTGAGGCGCGAGGGCCGAGCCGGCACACACTGAACGTGCGCAGCACCGAGGCCCGGCCGGCCGGCTGGCCGGTGGAGGCGCCAGCACTCTTGCCGAGCTGCTCACTTGCTTCGCGCTCCACCGCAGATGCTCGTGTTCGACTTTGGCACCGAGCTGTACGTCTGGTATGGCCGAGAGGTGCCGCTTGACAGGCGAGCCGTGGCGCTGGAGCTGGCCAGGCAACTGTTCGATCAGGGCTACGACTACGCCGAGTGCAACATCAACCCGATGTCGCCCTTGCTCGGTGCGTGGCTGCCTGCAATTCGCCTCACCCCACTGCAGCAGGCCGACTGCTGCAGTGGGGCGTGGCACTTAGTTGACACACCGGATTATACCGGATTCATCGCATGCACCTTGTCTCTGTGGGCCCGTGGCCGAGCGTCTGCCGCGTGGCATGCGTTGCAGCTCACGACAAGGGCGGCATGCCTCTGAAGAGCAAGCAGCGGCCCAAGTGGTGCCTGCTGGCTAAGGTCAACCAGAACATGGAGACGGCTCTGTTCAAGGAGAAGTTTCAGGACTGGCCTCCAGAGCCTGTCCGCGCAGCGACCATCGCAGCCAACAGCACGACTGGCGACAAGGAGAAAGACTCGGCACACAGCGGTGGCAAGGCGAGCTCGTCCAGCAACATCGCTGCCACCTCGGCGGCGGAGGAGCTCAGGCCGTGCGACGTTGGGCCGATGCTGGAGCCGACCGGCGGCCGATCGCCGGTCACGCTGCTGCTCGAGAACACCAACGTGGGCCGTGGCAGCTACTGGCAAGTGACCGCCGGAGCTTCGAAGACAGCCGCAGCAGCTCTTCGCGACTCGTGCACGGCGGCCGCTGCCCCTCGTCGGTGCGCGCCCGGTGCCCGTGATTTGAGTGGCTAGCATGAAATTCATGCTAGCTGCGGCCATTTTATGATACTCGTCACCGCCTCAGCCGTTGCCCTCGGAAGTAAGGACCGCTGATGGCGAATGAGCACTCCAGTCAGTCACCTGCAGCCACCAGGGCCTGCCAGCTTGAGGATAGATAGGCGGTGAAGTGCTGAGGGGGCTGTCTACTTGCAGGCCCCTAGCACTAGGGGCGCCCAGGCCAGTGCTACACACAACAGGGAACGCCCACTAGCTGGTTTCCCAGGTCATACAACTGCTGGTCGGTATATCTTGTTCGACTGAGCAATTAAACCAGGCACCTATTTGCCAGCAGCTAGGTGCCAAAAATATGAGTACGTGTGGTCTTTTGAAGGCCGAATCTTAAGCCGAGTTTAATGGCTCGCTCGGCAACAGGTGCCGGTAGCATTCCCATCTATTCACTTGACTGTAATCCTGCTTCCACAGTGGAGGGGAGGGAGCTCCCCTTTCCCGGCGCATAGGGGCGATGCTCCAGCCATTGGGGGGGGAGAGAAAATGGGGCTTCTGTATGTGTGTCATCATGCTCGAATGCCCACCCATGGTTGGGTTTGCCTGGCACGTTTGTGTGTGCATGCACACACGACCAGCAGCTGTACTAACTGATGCCTTGATTCTGGGTTCAAAGTACTCGTTTTAGTGGAAGTGCGTGCAATACTCCATTGAATGCTCGCAAGAAACACGTTAAGACTGCTGAGATGTGAAAGATTTTGGGTGGCACCGTGGGAGGGCTGGGGAAGGGGAAGCCCGCGCAGCATGCGAGGCTACATCGGATGCACCACCACCGGGGGGGGGGGGGGGTGGGTGGGTCGATGAAGAGCAGCTGCTCTCACTGTTCGCCTAGCGCCGGTGCCGTGACATAGAGTTTCAAGCCAAACGCTTCGATCCTCTCGTCCGTCGATCACAAATCCTTCTCTGTCGAGTGGGGGGTGGGTGGGGTGGGGAGGCATTGGAGGCGGTGAGGGCAGTGCTAAAGGGCCCTCTGCCGCTGCCATGCAGACCGCACATTCAAGTTCTATGTAGCTGCTCGTGCTGCAGGTGTGAGTTCGAGGACGGCCTGAAGAGGGAGTACCGCATAGAGACGACAGACGTGCGCGTGTGGCACGTGCTGGACTATGAGCACCGCGAGGTGACGTCGCCATCAAGTTTTGGCCAGTTTTTCTCGGCCGAGACGTACATCGTTCGGTGGCAGTACGTCGTTCAGCAGCTTGGTGAGTGGCAGCAGAAGCAGCCGCAGTGGCGCACATCCTGGGCCGCACCCCCATGGAGGCGGCCACAGCATGGCAGACTTGTCCTTCAACCAGCTGGCAACTTCAACGCTGTCCTTCAACCAGCAGGCACGGCTGCTGCGTAGCATTGGCGCAGCTATGCGTAATTCGCTGCCATCTTTTTCTCACTCGATTTCTTTGGCTTTCTAGGTGTGCGTGACCTGCGAGGCAACACGAGCAAGCATCAGCTGGCGACCCTGGGTCGCGAGAGGCACGCCTACTTCTTCTGGCGAGGCGAAGACGCTTCGGTGAATCAGAAGGGAGCTCTGGCTCTGACGACCGTGGAACTCGATAAGGGAGCCGGGCCGCAGGTGAGCAAGAGGCGCCGTCAGAGGGGAGGGGCAGTGGTGTTAGGGCCCGTAGTAGCTGCAGCAGGCGCTCACGAGGTGCAGCGAGGCTCAAGCCTGTAGGTAGCCATCGTGCGCCCGTGACGTCCAACCTGTCGCTGGCTTGCTATGTGCTCGACCTCCGCATGGACAGACGAGGGGATTTGATCACCCACTTGTGTGTGTGTGTGTGTGTGTGTGTGTGTATAATTCATTTGTATAGCGCCCTAAGCGAACTTAATCACTATTCAGGCAACTTAATCACTATTCAGGCGCTTCACATATGCCTCGGGGCTCGAGCCCGCGACCTCAGCCAGACCTTGGTCGGGGCGAGCACCTTAACCGGTGCACCAAACCAGCTCGTCATCAGCTGCGGGTGTCTTGGGTCGGTATACTCGACCTTCAGCAAAATTCGGGTGGGGCAGGCCAGTGCGAGGCAGGCTGCTACAGTGGCAGGCTTCTCGCCGGAGGCATTTTCCTCATCACTATCACGACCGAGGCTGCGCTGGTCGAGTGGGGGGGGGGAAGAGAGGCTCCGCAGCAGCTCCAGATGTAATGTAAAATGTAACTCTCTTCGTCTGCAACTCGACAAAGCCACGAAGGCCGTGTGGGTGTCACGCAGGATAGTTTTGTGTAGCATACTCATAGCCTAAGCAGCTTTCGGTACTCATTCGGTAGCCAACAGACTTCATCTCGTGCAACAAAGAAAAAGTGAGAAGCATGGCCGAGTCAGGAGAGCATTTGAGGTAGTGAGTAGCATGGAAGTAGCAGCTCAGCATGGCTGGAAAGAATGTGCCAAAGTCGGCAGTGGGAGAGTAGTTGTCGTTGAGTGGGGTCGGGAAACACGGGTTCGGTCCATGGCAGCAAGCGGTGTATTCCAATTGGCCAGCAGGTGCGGCCCATCGCAAGCACTGCCGCAGGACAAGGCTGTGCTCACTCGCTAGTGCCAGGCGTGATTGCTGCAGGCCTGGCACTTTCGCTGCCAAGTGCCTATAGCCTGCGTGTTGGGTGCTGAGTGCACTGCATGGCTAGAAGCCCGGCGGACGGCAGCCAGCAGTGTGTAGCGTTGTTAAGCTAGCTGGTGAGCCAGCTGGCTGGCTAACCGCACCCCGTCGTCTCCCCGCAGATACCCGTTGAGCAAGGTCAGGAGCCGGCCTGCTTCATGCGCCTCTTCAGTGGGAAGATGGCCGTTCACCGTGGAAAGCGCCCGGGCAGCGGTGGGCCACAGCCAGGCCAGCAGCCGCCGAGCCAGCTGTCCGAGACACCGGCAGCAGAAGCCGCCGCCACTTCCGAGGAGGCCGGCCGTGTCGCTGCCGCAATGCTCAAGCTCTACGTGGTCAGACACGACGTCGAGAGCGAGGCTTGCATGCTCGAGGTGGCGCCCGAGCCGGCGAGCCTGCGCAGCCGCGGCTGCTTCGTGCTCATCTCGCCCAGCGGCTGCGGCCACCGCCGCGTGCACGTCTGGCTGGGCAGCCGCGCCGGCGAGGCCTCGAAGCGCTGCGCTCTCGGCGTGGCACGTCACGTGGCCGCCAGTCGGCCCAGCGAGTTCGGCTTTGCGGAAAGCGACGACGCCGCCTCCACCACCGGTCCCGCGGAGCCGGAGGAGTGCGCGCAGGGGCGCGACGACGAGGAGTTCGTGAAGCTGCTGCTCGCGCAGCCCGCTGCGTCGCACGACTCTCAAGCCGCCGGCCCGCAGCCGCTGAGTATGACTCGCGCGCGAGCACATGCTGCTGCTTCCCTGTCGTCACGCCCCCTTAGGCGGCATTGTGCCACCCTCCCCCGGCGCGCAGCTTGCCGCTCGCGTAGCAGGAGGCACTTGGGCCCCTTTGCAGGGCCACCGGGGCACGAGGAAGCTGCGACGACGCTGCAACGCCTGTTTCACATGTCCTCTGCTAGCGGCAAGTTCGTCGCCCAGGAATTGCTCTCCGCCGCCAGGCCAAACCCGGCCGACTTCCCGGAAGATGGCGGCAGAGGAACATCAGCCGCTTGCACGAACGGAGGCTCCTCTAAGCACCTCGCCGACGCCGGCACGCCGCCGTCGGCGACAGTGCAGCCTTTCCCGTTCGTGCAGAGCCAGCTGTACGGAGTGCAGCTGCACCAGCAGCAGCCCGCGCTGTTTCTGGCGGACGCCGGAAGTAGCATCTACCTGTGGCAAGGCTGGTGGCCGGCCGGCGACGAGGAGCCGGAGAGCGACGGCGGCAGCAGCAGCGCTAGGACCGAGTCGGCCCTGATGCGCTTTGCCGTCGAGCGCCGCCTGGCGGCGCATACGGTGCTCTCGTACGCCAGAGGTTCGTTTCCCTCGAGCTTCGTGAGAACCCGCACGCCTTGCATTTGGCAGCGCGCCGAGCCTTGGCGAGCGGCCGGCGACTTTCAGCCTGAGGCCGGCCATTTGCAGAGAGACGCACTCGAGACGAGTCGAGGTTTGGAGCTGGGAGCTCTGCTCTGCTGGTGTATGCCGGCCACGAGCCGGCCTCGTTCGTGCAGCTCTTCCCGTCGTGGACGACGTGTCCCGCCGCATTGCATAGCAATGCCCAGGTGAGCTGCACTCGTTGGTGCACGCCCTCCTTCCTCCGTCACACTTGTCGTCTGCAGCTTGCTGCCTCGGACGGACAGAGGCTCCAAGCGTCACAGACAGGCCAGTATAAAGTAGTCATAAAACCCCCGAGGATCGAGGTGAGCATTCAATTTTTTTTGGTGTTTTACTAACTCGTAGGAGCCACAAGTCGGCACCAAACGGTAGTATTCATGCATCTGAACGTTGACGGCAAATGGCACCAGTGGATGCCACTTGGTTTGCATCCCAGAAATGAAGACATGCAAAATAAGCTTGTTTTGGGGGCTCCAGATGCAAATTCTGGCTTCCGGTATAGTCAGCAATTTCGAAGGATAAACGTCACCACCAATGTGCTTATTTACTCGGCAATGGCCAACTCTTGAAGCATGCAATTTCATGCATGAGCAGCCATGAGCCACAATAGAAAGTGGTAGAAATGAAATTCAACCAAGAGCAATTTCTTATTAGCCATTAATTAAATGTTTCGGTCCAATTCCAACCTGCTTTGCCAACTTCGTGCACAAAGTTGAGCTGCTTAATTGTAGTCTCAATTATCATGTGCCGATTATGGTTGTGGTTCCTCTAGGCCAGCTACTGCCCAAAGTATGGCTTGGAATGTTTCAACCCAACAATCTCATTTAGTGTTCCTAGTAGGCACACAGAAAGCACCATGCATTTATTACTTGCCACAAATATTGCTTGCTCATACCCTGTGAAGCAGCTCGGGGTACAACTGGTTTTGCAGGCAGTCACAGCAGCATGTATGTACACAGGTTAAGATTTCCCATATATGTATGACAACTCTTGATATCAAGACAACTTGCAACAGTTGATTATTAGTTAGTTTGTCAAACCTCAATAGCCGTGTCACTCACATTTCCCCGGCTGGTTTGGAAAATTTGCGATGCACCGACCTGCTAGCCAAACAGCCGGTTTTTCGAATGCTGCCTGCCACAGGCATACGACCCAATTTCACCTTCGACTGTTTTCAGCTTCCGCAACGGCTGTTGTCAGCGCTAGTTATACGCGAAAGTTAAACCCTGTTAGTTTCTAGCAACACTTGACAGTGGCTGCACGATGAGGTAAACAGATTTTCTGCCTTTGCAAAGACTGTAAAAGGACTGGGGTCAGCAGATGGTTCCATCATGTGACACCTGCCTAGGTTCTCGTAGGCCAACTGCTTGATGTAGCGTTGGACTTTATGTGAGTCACTGCTAGACTCCAAATTCATGACTGCGTCAAGCAAGTTACTCACACCACCAATCGCTGGGAGCAGGATGTCCTAGTGCTTGAATGTAATGTATCTCTGTCTGCAACTCCACAAAGACTGTGGGTGTTACGCAGGAGAGTTTTTTATAGCCCACTCACAGCCTAAGCTGCTTTCGGTACGCATTCGGTAGCCAACAGACTTCGTCTCACGCAGCAAAGAGAAAGTGGGAAGCATAGCAGAGTCAGAAGAGTAGTTGAGGTAGTGGGTGGCTTGGAAGTAGCAGCTCATGACCGCTGAAAACGATGAACTATAGTCGGCAGCAGGAGAGTATTTTTCGTTGCGTAAGAATTGTGGAAGCAAGTTCCACAGTCTAGGATCTGCAGAGCTAAAGCTTCTGTCGCCAACTGTCTTTAAGCGGAGGAATGGGATAGCTAATTTATTGTCCACACAGGACCTGAGGGCGCGAAAAGGCTGAAACTGGTGCAGCAGTTCAGGTAGGTACAAAGGAGCCAAGCCGTGGCAGACGTTGTGGGTCAGGGTAAGAACTTTGCTCTGTATCCGTGGCTCAACCGGCAGCCATCCTAGCTCTTTTTGCAAAGACACGTGCTCAAACCTCTGGGACTTGAAAACTAGCCTTGCAGCCATATTCATAGCCATTTGCTTTTTTGGTAGCCCAGCCAAAAGGGAATTGCAATAATCAAGCTAAGACAAGAACTAGGGAGCTAGTTAACATTTTTTTGCAAGCCATCGTGGAAGACAGCTCCTTATCTTTGATAGAGATCGGACGTGATTGCTAGCTGTAGTCTTCTGATTGAAACTCTTAAAATGTAGGCAGCTGTCGAAAAACTCGTGGTGATGGTCGCACAAGAGCATCACCTATGAGAAGAGCAAAGCCTTCAAAATCCAGCCACGCACTTAGGGTGTCCTATGTGCAGTTCATTTTTATTTTAATTTATTTTTATTTGATTTTATTTATTTTATAAGGAAATTTCCGACATCCAGGATCGAATGTCGGCAAGGCAAGCATTCAGTTTATCAATTGCAGCTGATTCCGACGGTTTGGAAAACAAATACAGCTGAGTATCGTCAGCATAAAAGTGATATCCAATTCCATGGGCCCTAATCACTCTTCCCAGAGGTTGAGTATAAATGGAGAACAGCAAGGGACCGAGGACGGACCCTTGAGGGACTCTACAGGTGACCGGTCTCGTTGGTGAGACATGACCCACAAACGACACGGATTGAACAAGATCAGACGGGTACAATTTAAAACGTGCCAGTGCCTCGTCTGCCAGGCCGATCGTTGTTCTCAATCGTCCAAGTAGAACATCGTGATCAATGGTGTCGAAGGCAGCTGACAATCTAGCAGAGCTAAAGGCAATGCCATTCCCGTCATCGTTGCCATGTAGAATGTCATTGTTAACACGGAGGAGAGCAGTTTCAGTGGAGTGCTGCCTCTTGAACCCCAATTGAAATGTTTCTGACATTTCATACTTATCAATATGTGTTACCAGCTGTTTAGTGACAATTTTTCTACAAATCTGACAAAAAAGAAGTGAAACTGGGCAAAAGTTTGCAAGGATCTCTGTATCTAATCCTGGCTTTTCAAGTATCGGTCTAACAATGGCCCATTTGAAGGACTGGGGTACGACCTTTTTCCAAAGATGCATTAAAAATCTCGTTTATGGCAGGGCTAAGGTGGTCTGCCAGAAGACCACAGAGATGATGGTATAGGGCCTTCAGGAGAATTTTTAAAGAAAAAGCTCTTTTGACTAGACCTTATTAAGGTTGACACATCGCAGGCAGAAACCTCGTAAAACCTTAAAGGAAGGTCACATGTTGTGATTCCGCAATTGCTTTACTCGGAGGGGGCTTTATGGAGGCACGAATGTGCACAATTTTTCAGTAAAGGATGAACACTTTTCTGCTGAGACGTTATTATCTGGGCAGTCAGACCTCTCAGCATTGGCCAGTAAATGGCCAGTACTGTCTTTTAAATCTGTTTAGGGTCCGACTGGCAGGAATTCGGTTTTTGAGTGAAAAAAGAAGCCCTGGCCTTTTTAAGCTTCCGGGTGTAAACTCGAAGTCTTTGAAATTGACTAGATCTGCACCAGACCCCGAATTCTTAAAACGACGTTCAAGCCTGCTTTTAACACGGCGCATCTTTTGGAGTATTTTTTGTAATTTGATAGGAATCTGTACGACTCTGTACACGGATAGAATGAACGAGAGCATGCTTGTCAAGGGCACTCCTAAGTGTCATGTTCACTGCATCAGCGAGGGTATCTAGGCTGTCGGTTGAGTCTGGGGGCCGATCAAGAATACCTGCATCATGAATATATTTCAAAAATTTGTCTTACGCTGCTGGACAAGTTTGACGTTACCCCGTACGTCCAAGGGAGCAGGAACAGTAAATGAAACCGAACAATGATCGGAGGGTCAGCATGCACACCACTGAATACCCTAGGTAAGTAACAATAGCAACAATCCGGTACAATCAAGATAATAAAAAGAATTTGTTGGCAGCCAATGTTGGCAATGCCTATCTAGCCAGCACTGCCCATACCAAGAAAGAAGAATGTGCATGTGCTATATGCCAGGAAGTGCTGGGCCACCCATTCCTGGTTCAACCTATATGCAAGCACTACCTGCCCATAACATTTGCCACTTGGGGTTGGGGCAGTCCTTTGGTTGGTGCTATGGAAAATTGGTTAGATGTGCATATGCATGTAGTGTATTTATAATGTACATAAAAATAATGTGTATACATACAGGTATGTAATATTATGGAATGTATTATTATGCAAAAGACACACACACACACACACACACACACACACACGGCGATTTCCATCCTTGCATGCACGTCCACCTATATTGGCCACACCAAGACCTTATGTAACGTCAGCATGGAAATTTTTGTCACTTGCTATTTTTAGGACAACAGAACCGAGGTCGAGAACATTGATGACGTTGTCAGCTGCTGGACCAAGTGCCAATATTCTTTTGCCGATTTGAAATCCAGACCGCTGCCGGATGGTGTAGATTCTCAGAAGCTTGAGGCATACCTCTCGGACATTGAATTCCAAGTAAGCAGCTCACTACAGTGTTGCCTAGGATTTAGGCAAAGGCTTTGTTTGCAACATGCATCGAAGGGGGTGCCTGACTGCATACCACTCTTATGTTTTGCACATGACTGTTAGTTGACGTAGTTGCTGCTGCTCTTTTTGCCCGACAGGAGGTCATGAAGATGAGTCGAGATGAATACACGAACCTTCCGTACTGGAAACAGATCAACCTCAAGAAAGAAGTCGGACTCTTTTGATGCCACGAGTTTGACTTGTATGTCGTGTTGCTGGTCCAAACAACCCCGAAATGCCAAAGCTCTACTGGCAACATGGCAGAGAGCCAGTTGTACATACAAGCAAATGTAAAAAGTGGAAATGAAGCGGACACAAGTGCAGTGGGCTCAGTCTTGCTAAACGACTATTGCAGCACAAGTTAACATTTCTGAGTGATATACAAGATTTTTATTCATGTTGAATAATTGGAAAGTTTAAGATACACATTTACTACATATTTTATACAAATAAAATAATCATATTGCACAGGACTTGCAAGTGCAGCTCCTGCAAACAGCATTGTTACCCTCCGCCGGTAGTGCAGCGTATGCTGCCCGACCGAAACAGTTGCTTAGTAACAAAAGCTGATACTACTGTCGGTGCGGTTATGTGCACGTGCAAAATACTCACACTCACTGGAACGAAAGCACAATTCGGCTAGCTATGCAGTCCAGTCGAGGCGCTAATGCTGTGGCATCTATACACAGATTCACTTTCTCTCCGAACGCCACTCAAAAGTCACTGTCACTGCTGATGCAGTACTTGATGTCTTTCCTCTGTCTTCCGAGGGTTCGTGTCGGTTCAGCACGCTTCTGCAAAACCAAGCATTTGTGCGGGACCGCTGAGGCAAAGCTGATAAGCAGCGAGGATAAATGCAGCCCTATATGAGGATACAACAGCACCTTCCTACAGTTGATGCTCGCGGTGGCCTTGAAGAAATGCAAGAACGTGCTGGGATACATAAGTATTGTGATGGGGTCGCCGCCTAGAAAGCAAAACCGTATCCACTTGGTACTGCCTAAATGTACATTACTCGTGGCCGAGAAATCGACCAATTTGGACAGAATAAACAAGAACAGCAAAACTTGCAGGCACATGACTAGTACCTATTTCCAAAACAAGATGCTACCGTTTTGGAACTGAATGTAGGAATGAGCTGCTTCGGACTTGTTCCTTTGACTCGGCCACCAGCCTCAAACATAGTTTCAGAGTGGTGCTAACAAAAACTTTGGATGCCCTGAGTATCATGATACTATTATTGCCGCTGATGGCAGCACGGGTTATCTTCCACGAATGGGATTCCACGCACCATTGCCAAAATCAGAAATAGTTTAACCTGATTCTCAGAGTGACACCGTTTTGTGCCAGCACTGCAAGACACCTGTGTTTTATAGGAACGTGCAATAATCACGGATGCTACTCACCTCTTCGGAATCACCAGACGCACATGAAAGATGTCGACTTTAAAATGGATTTTCTACATGCATAACAGTAGTCAAACTAATGCTTTACGGAACAGCGTGAAAAAGTTGTATAGTTATACACGAGGGAGGGAGTTGGTACTCATTCAACTATTTTCTGGAATTAGGGTCAAATGTGCATTTAGACAATACCAACCGGACTAGCTTCCTGACACGTGGAAGAAGTAGCTGGTACATTCCAATGCATATTTCCCCTTTCCCATGCACGATATCTGGAGGGTTTACTGTATGGACTCAGCCAAAGCAAAAGGTGCAAAAAGCCACTAGTTTTGTTTGGAGTCGTCAAGCTTATTTGGAATATACCTTGCGGTATTGTGAGAGGCGTCTCTTCAAAACTTTGCAAATAGCATACATATCCATAGCTTGTAGAATTAGTTTGGGAAAAGTAAGGATTTAAGATCGAAAAGCTCGAAGGGATTAGGCAGTATACTCCTAAAACACACACACATGTGCAGTTACAATTAGGGTGCATCTCACGAACTCGAAAAGGCAACACAAGCAAGCAAGTATTGTATCATGCTTAGGGCTAGAATGTTAATGCAAATGCAATGCTAATGACACTTATGGCAACCGGTTAGTAATACCACTGGCCAGCAACATGCATTGGATCATATACAGGAATGCAGGCAAACCACATCGGAATAATAAAAAAGTCCACTGCGGTGAACGGAAAGCTGACTGGAACAGACGGGTCCGTAGCCAAATTTTAAGGCGCGTGGTCATCGAAGGTAGTGACCGTAGCCGGAAGTGAGGTCCGGACTCTCGGTGCACAGGAGCTGAAGGCTCGATCACCAAAAGATTTCATTGAAGTGGGAAGGACGGCGAGTTGAGTAGATGCTGAGGAGCTAGTGATGCAAGAGCACAATGGAGGAGCAAATGGTTGGATAGGCAGGCTGGCTATTTCGGCTATTACACAAGAATTACAAAGCACCACACACACAAATTTAGTTTACCTTATCATTATCAATAGCCGTGTCAAACTCGACGTCTGAACCGCTGTCAGAGCCCTTCATTTTCCGTTTAGCAGGAGACGAATGTTTTGATTCATCCTCGCTGCTAGACAGCATCTTCCTTTTTGCGGGCTGCTTAGCTGCAGGCTTCCTGGGCTGGCCACCAGCAGCTGCCGACTTAGCAGCTGGCTTTCTAGCTGCTACTGGCTTCCTTGCGGCTACTGGCTTCTTTGATACTGGCTTCGTCACCTTACCATCACCATCGGAAACCGCGCTCGTACCTGGAGCAGTACATCAGCTTGTACAAGCGGAATTTCTTTGCTTAATTGCATGTTCCACTATCATTACGATCACTTACACCCAAGCAGTGCATTAGATCAAACATTCGTTGCTGCTTACACACGATACAGGCAAAACACCTGCGACACAAACATGCATGCACTAGTAGTGGTGCCTTCATCATATTGATCGCCGCGACAAACTATGCAAAGGCCCAAGTCAATGTCAATACTACAGTGTCTTTGGTGGCTGCACAAATGAGCAGTTTAAAGAGGCAGCCCAACGTTTACAGCATATCGAAGAGCAGTTATGCAGCTGTTCAACAATTAAGCATGGCACATTAGCTCACTTTACTTTAAATAAATTACAACAAAAACCAAGTTGATGCAAGGAACAGCAATCTGAGGTTTCAAATTTAAAGTAGTAGATCTGACTATTTGCAAATTCATTTTCATTGGCATTTGAGGCACCACAACTCACCGCTGGGATCACTAACGGAGCTAATTGCAAATGAGATTAGGGCTATCGAAGAATTCCCTATGCAGACAAGTTAAGCCCGGAATGCCATGGGACAAATTGGATGCCTAGCAGTGCTGACACTACATTCACGTTTCCTGCAAAGAAGGTATGTTTTTTATATTATAGGCCATATTAGCTTTATAAACTGCACGACTACGATGTAGATGCATCCAAGAGAGTCACGTGAGGTGACATAGCCAGCCCACAGCAAATACATACAGCCCTTCAAAATGGGAGCACTGATTTGACTCTCGTTTGTGGTTTTGGGTTTAACTCCAATGGCATTCTCGTCTCTTATTGACATGACATTTGTGTCTCTCATTTCTAGCGATGTCTCCTTTGAAATATTATCTATTTATAAATCCGCCTGATATTCAGCTACACATTCAGACAGCTAAAAATTGAATTGTCTCCAGTTAATGGACGGCCTTATCTCCAAACGTCTGCCGAAAAAAGCGACAACTGCAGAACTCTGAAGGCAGTGTGAATAAGCAGAAAAAGCACGTGGCGATTAAGTGATAATCTTCAGCTCTATGCTTCACCAGCCCTATAGAAAGCAATATTCTTATAAGGTAGCAATGTAGTTTGGTGAGTAACGTTATTGGCTACGTTCCCGGCAGCCTGGGCTGATCAACACAGTAAGATCACGAAGGCTTGCATAGAAGGACGGTTTTAAAATTGGGTTAGGACGCCCCTTATCTTTTCAAGTCATTGACTGGTGTTTAGGATGTTTAATTTTCGTTAGACATATTTGAACAAATCTTACTTCTGTGAGCCGGAAGGTGCAGTCTTGCATGCTGCTCGTTTGCAGCTTCAGCATACACGACGGGCTACGCTGCTAACAGCTATGCCGCCTTTCTCTTTTTGACCATAACACCTCTGCAAAGGAACTCCGAAGGTAAAAGGCAAGTGGGATTGAAGTTAACGAATGCAAGAATTATTACTGTATAATTGTAGTCTTACTACTGCCACAGGTGGACAGATCCAGCCACCCTCGGTGAGCAGCACAAAATAGCCCAATAATGTCGGTGAGCCACGGGTTCGAGTCAAACATCGGCTCGGCAAGCGGCATTGTTCTCTCGCTGAAGCGGCTGTCGGCGAGCGCACACGGTCGCAGCAGCACAGCCGAGGCTTACTGCCAGCATCGTCCTCCTCAGCAGCAGCGGTGCCGGTCATCGGATCTTTGGATGGTTTCGATGAAACACTGGCGACAGCAGATTTAGCACCAGGAGCCGATTTCGTCGGCTTCAGTGTCATCTGGATGGCATCTGTGACATAGCAGTCAAAAGCAGCTGCTACCCTGCCGAGCCTAGCGCCTGTGCATGAAGCTGTGCACACGGGCAAGGAGCATCGGCATGCGCAGACATGCTAGGCGCATACCTGTCTTGGTGGTCACAACTACAGCTTTCTTCATGAGCGGTCTCTTTTTAGCAGGCGGTGCTTTGTCTGCAGCTGACTTGGGGAACAATGCGCTGGCATCTCCACCAGCACCGTGCGCTGCTGATGCAACCACTTTTGCTGCCATCGTATCTGCATTCGACAGGAAATGGTAGGTCACACCGGATTTTGCTGGCATGCGTGCATAAGCAGCAGAGGATTGAAAATAAGAGCAGACAGTGGGTGGTCTAAGGCAGGCTAACACACCCTCAATCCAATCATCTGCAACACTAATCTGATCTGATTGCGAGGCTGAGCCACCTTCTCTCTTACCGTCCTCTTCATCGCTCGAAAGTTCAACAGCATTGGTGGACGCCGTGGCCGGCTTGCTGGCTGTCTTAACAGGACTTTGAGCAGCTGCAGGCTTGTGTTTAATAGGGCTTTTTTTCCTAGAAAAAATGTGACGACTTTACAACATTTGGATGTGCTACACGGAGAAACCGTTAAGGGTAGCACAGCTCTTTCTACTTACGGTGCCACCTTTTTGGGTTTAAAGCTGCCGTCAGAATCCTCAGGATCTACCGATGTGTCTGCATCCTCATCACTAGCATCAGACTTATCGCCCTTTTTCACTGTTTCATCATCGTCGCTTTCACTTTCAAACTTGTAATTGACCTTGGCCGCTGCAAAAGATATTCCATTTCACAATTACAAGGGTGGACAGGAACAGTTCCATTAGGACCTCTTTAAATACTGCTCAAACATAAAAAATTAGCATCTCACGTGCGCTGTGAAACTAATACAATGAGTGCAAGGCAGAGGTCGGATTCTGTTTGCCAATTACAGTCACTTTTGCCAGACAGCTCAGAACTGCTTGGAAAAAAGTCTCTCCTAAATATTTGGTATGGCTTTTAATATTCCCTTTCGGTTGAATCTGCTCCCCCAAGTAAAAAGGGCATTCCCGAGTAGCAACATCAGGGATGCTACTGCATTGGTCCTCATACACCTGTCGGCAGTATTAGACAAAGTAGTCCACGAAATCATGGGCACAGACCATTATTCGCCTGGTCTGATGGTTTCGGCCTCACCTAAATAAGCTTTCTGCATGGTCCTAGCAGCATCTTATGACTGACATTGTCTGCCAAAGCAAACGACTCTATAAGACTTTACCGGCCATCTTTTAGCACTAAAATTTCCCTTAGAGACATAAGTATGCTAAACAAATGTGATGATGATTCAGCCACTTATAACTCTTCTATGAGGATAGGATCACTAAACATGTACTTCTACAAGAATGTGTCCTAGCTCTGCAGTCTTCCATCTATATTTCACAGCAGTTATGACCCCATACTTCTGCTTCACTTTCAGCAGTCCAGGTCCCAAGAGAGAGCTTCTAATGGAAGCACTGCAGACAGTATATCCTGCCTCAACCGACATTCTCGAATTTTAATGACGACAAAGCTGAGCTTCTACTTGTAGTGAATGCTTAACGTTCTGCAGTCATAAGTGGATTTCCTTTGGTGATTACTGATGAAGCAACTCATGGAATGCTCGAACCAGTCATCCTCATCAACAAACATTTGGTTTTTATCCAAAATGTATTCAGCAGGTCATTGCAATGCAATTCCTTTGTCGATCTCATGATCCAAAGCAAATGTAGCAAGTGCTGATGAAGTTAGCTTAAGGTGAGAAGAGTGACAAAGAACGAATGGAGAACGTGCTTTAGGATAGCTAAGGACATATAAGGCTACCGGTATTTGTCGGATGCAAATGCCAAGTTGTATTTGTTGTACCTGGTTGATAACAGGCTTCTGGCAACATGCTTGGTGTAAAAATTACACGAGTTGTTTAAAACTGGCCATGCTGTCGAAGACCAATATTTACTGGGCACTATGATGCGCTAAATAACCATAACCAAATGCAAGGCCTGCTTAAAGAAGCGATGCATAGATCTGCTGCTGTCATGCATGACTAACATCGTACATGTCATTAGCCTCAGGTCACGACTCAGCACCTTTCAAAAAGGCTGCAGTCACGCCATTATCCAAGAAAGCAACACTAGACCAAAAGAACTTGAGCAACTTCCGCCCAGTCTCCTTTCTACCGGTCCTATCAAAGACACCGGAACTAGCCGCGGCAGACCTTGTATATAGAAACTTCAAACCTTGTCAATAAGTTCTAGACTGGTTTACAGCTAATCACTCCATAGAGTCAGGATTGCTTCGGGTGCATAACGACCTACTTAAAAATCACACTTAGGTAGAATATCTCTGCTTGTTTTTCCCGATCTTTCGGCAGCTTTTAATACTATCGATCACCAAGTCCTTCCTGAGCGCCTCTCATCTGGCCTGGGCATCACTCACACTGCACTGCAATGGTTCAGGTCCAATCTCAGTGGGAGACCAGAGTATTGATGTGAATAGACACAGATCATCCAAGGAACCTCAAGTATGGGGTAGCTTAGGGCTCTGTGCTCGGTCCTGTTCTTTTTTCACGGTTTATACTCTCCCTCTAGCCGATTAATTGCCCGGCACAATCTAGGCTTTCACTTCTATGCATATGACACTCAGTTGTACCTCTGGTTTGACCCCAATGATGATAAAACCAACTTACTAGTTATGGGCAAACCAAGTGTGATTCATCAATTAAAAAGGTTAATGCTCACAATCGGCTCTGCCAGCATATGGCCTGTTGAATCAGCCGAAATATGGGTGTCATTTGGGGACATTACATCCAAATTGGTCCATGCATTTGTGACATCTCGTCTCGACTTCTGTAACTCTCTGCTTCCTGGTCTACTGGCCTGTGCAATCAGGCGCTTACAGCCTGGGCAAAACTCTACAGCTAGGCTTGTTTGTCGTGAGGAGCGCAGTTGCCACATCATACCACTTCTTACCAACCTGCACTGGCTCCCAGTCAAGCAACGCATCGACTTAAGGGTTCTGTCACTCACTTTTAGGTCTCTTCATTCTTTGGCTCCAGCATACCTATCATATCTACTGCCCCATCAGGCTATGAATCGAACCACTCGCTTTTCTGAATCTAATCGTTTAGCTATCACACCGTACATATCTCAAATACTTTTAAGACCGTGCCTTTAGTTCGTATGCACCCAAAGCCTGGAACTTACTCCAGACTTGCATCATCCCCTGAATTGACCACATTTAAAAAGAAACTAAAAAAGCATCCATTTAGTGGGTACAGGTGATTCGTCCTTTACATGGTCATGCGTTCTGGCACTGTACATGCTGCCCACTAACCATATTTGCTGACCGTGTGCATGTCACCCCTAACAATTCGATCGTGCTTCCTTTGCAGCAAATTGAAGTGTCTAGAAAGAGATTGGGTTCTCTGGTGGCGATATATCAAATGTATTATTATTATTATTATTATCATTAAGAGTCCGACAGCCAGCCAAATTCAGGGTCTGCTTAGAGAAGAGTACGACAGCCAAACTAGTTCACATGTTTGTGATATCACAGCTAGATTATTGCAATTCCCTTTATCCAAGAAAAGTCTAGAGCTTGCTACCGGTTACGGTCATTACCTTCGATCACATTTGCATTTTTTAAAGTCTCAACTAAAGACCCACCTATTTAGGTCTGTTTTCCGTTCGCCCTGGTGAAATTCTCTGCTTTGCTGTTCTGGCATGCTTTTCGTGCATGATTCAGTGCAAGTTACTAGCCAGTGGACGAGTGTCATCGAGTTTGGTTTTTAGCATGCTAGCCCAAGTATGCTTGCTTTTGCATGCTTGATGCACTGCAAGTCACTAACACCATGGGTGTTGATTCTCTTCCATCGGGTTTCAAAGCGCCTGGGTAGATGACACTCTCTCTCCGTGCTATACAAACCTATTAGTATTGTTATTAACCATGTGACTACACTTAGAGAGGTATATAATTTTAAGACCCCACGAAACAGTAAAGAAAACGTCTTCGAGTAATGACCCCACACAAGCAAGGCAAGTTTGCATAAACTAGTTAGGTTAATTTCATAGCACTCCATCCCCTTACCAGCTCTTCTTGTTGGTGCTTTCTCCCGAGGTGCAAGGTCAACGTCGTCGTCACTAGCAGCTGATGATACGACTTTGCCATTGTCGTCACTGTCGTCTGACCAAGGATTCTTCTTCTTTGGTTTGAACGCTGTCAGCTTTGTCTGCGTAGTCGACTTGGCTGAAGATGGTTCCGGCTTCTTTCTGGTCTTGACTGGTAGAAATTTAATAGAAGTACTAAGTAAAGCTCACATCGCCAAACAATCTATCGTGAGTATGCTCGAGCGAGGTAGAACATAGACATGCCCCCTCCCCACCCCGCCAGCAGACAACCACAAGCTTCCACATAATATGCCACACCCGGGGGCCACGACTGGACACCTTCCTTCCCATATCATACGGCAGCTGAAATCCAGCACCACAGCAAGCAAGCCAATCTACTATGTAGAATAGGTGGACTGCATACGTAGTGTAGTTGGTTGGGCAAAATGATGCAAATCAGATGTATTTTGTTAAGATCTGGGCAACACAATCAAGAACAGCTTAGGTGGTACCATCGAAATATAGTAGGATCACAGGTCAAGAACATGATCCTTTCCTGGACTGGGTTTGCAACCAAGTTATTCGTAACCCGGGTCATTCGCCAGTCGAGTCTTTCGTAACCCGGGTCGTGATTTCCCATAGGCTACTCTAGGAAGAATTTTAATCTGCTCCCAAGCATAGTGAAAACAGGCGGAAAATCGTGCCAGCATTTAAAGAAACAGAAAAACACAAATTTAAAATACTTCTCGCTCATGGTGGGGAAGCATGCATTTTTCCAATCATTGCAGTAGTTTACCGTACCCTTATCCAACCCTTGCAGAGTAATGGCACCTTCAAGCCCCAATTAAGCACTCAAAAAATTGGCACGGATTCGTTTGGCAGCAACAAGGGCTTTTTGAAACCTTCGACAGCTGATCCATTCAAAGGCTTTATTAGTTACTTCCATTTCTTATTGCGACTAATTGCTGCATCTCCATAAAAACTCTGAAATATGAATGATGACAAAAAGGATATCGCACACACCCTGCCTAATAGTAGATTATATTAGTCACATAACGGTGGGTATTGTAATTTACCTGGTTTTACGGCACTGCCGTTGTTGCTTCCTTTCTTGGCCTCAAGACGTTCAGCAAGTGTCATGGGGCCATTTTCTTCCTGGTTGGTTGAATCATCAGCTTCGACTGCTTCACCACCATCATTATCGACAAATCCGAACTTGTCCAGCTTTCCTTGGCTGGGGTCGTCTTTCTTTTTCGCAGCACGTGCTGCGGCTTTCTCGCCCAGATTTTTCTTCATAGCTGGATCAATACGGGGTACCACACGCCGACCTATAGGCGACGGCTGAGTCTCTACGTGCACCTTAGCCTTGAGGCGTTTCGCAGCTGCCACCGTTGGCTTGCCGTTCTTGGAGGTGGCTGCTTTTTCCTTGGAGGCTCCTTCTTTCTCTTGTGCCTCAAATGTCTTTAAATTAAATGAAAAGACGAAGTCCAATATTAACATTAAGTGATGAATCGGTACCAGAAATGTTACCAAATATATGGAAAGCAAAACAAGGATCCTGATGAAAGGGTTCATAATGCAAACTAACATTACAACGCTTACAACGGAGCAGAATAATTTGTCACAAAGCGGTCTACAAATGCTGGTCAAACAGTGTTGCTGCATAAGTACACGCATGTTGCTAAAAACGCAAGGAACATGAGGTAGCACAGTCCATTATAAATGCTACGTCCTAGTATACCAATAAAATAATTCGCATCACGCCGATTGCAATCATTCTGGCATTACGTTCGGTTAGCTAGCTGTTACAACAATGGCAGTCTCTATCCTTCTTGATTTCAAAGATTCTTGCTAGATCGCTGCTAAAAAAAACTCGCGGAACTAGAACACATTAAACGAACGGTTTGGCAAGAAAACGCAAGTCTTCAAAAACCACTACTCTACCTTCCACTGAGAACATCTTAGCTAATAATGAAGCTGTGAAAATTACTGCCTCGGTCCTGCTCAACATTCTAGTACATTCGTCATCACCAGATCCTCGTGAAGAGATCGGTCTCAGGCATTAGTCATACTCAAGAGAATTATGCTCTGGCATGACTGAACTACATCTGTCCAACAGTACCTTGTTAGTATCGCATAATTGTCTCATCTCATCTACTAGAGCCGCTAACTGAGGCGTTTTAAAAGGTCTGTTCTGAATCCCTTCGTGCTCTCCAGCTATATAGAATCTCTCAATAAAGTAAATGCTGACCTAAAACATTCAATACTAACGATACTAGTGTAATTATCCGTCAATTTATCAGAGTCTGCTGCAGCGACTGACTAACACAACTTCGTCTTGCAAACACTGAGTGTCGATCAACTTTCTCAGACAAAATGACAATAGATCTGAGCTCTTTAGCAGAAGCTGAAAAAAAAGACCAGCTGCTGCCAACGGCAGCTCCTGCCCAACTCCCCAACGGCACTTATCAGATGCTGCCAGGGAACTAATACAATCCTTTCGCTAGCCATTGGTGTAAGAATAACATTGCTGAAAAAGCTACTAAGCCTTTATGGTTAGTTCTAAATAAGGCTACTAGGATAAGGAAGGTGAACCACAGATAGCTGAACTGACAGCCTCATTTATTTAGCAGCAAAGGATTCTTTACCTGCTGCCCGTAGCTCCTACTTGTTTGCTACTTACTTTGTCAACTGACCCAATTCATCGATGCTTCCCATCCGTGCTTCTTTGCGTGAGATGGAACCTTATAACTACCATGCACACACTGAAAGCCACTTAAGGTTTCGGTGCACTACAGCAAATTCGCATGCATGTAATCATTCTGTCCTCATGGCTTTGCAGACTATACAGGCTGAGAAACATGTACATAAGAGGGCGAAAAAAGTACACCATAAAACCGCAACGGCTTTAAGCGCACCACAGCTCAGTGGCTGCAAGCAACGGACCTGCAGCCATGCGATCCAGAGAAGCAAACCCCCCCCACACTCGATGAGGCATGCACGGAGAGCCCGATTCCGCACATAGCACGATCGGCCCAGAGGATATTTGTTATAAAGGAACGAGGTGGCATGCACTCTCTCGTGAGCGAGAAAGCTCCCGCGCAGAAGCCGGAACTCACCTCCAGCTCCTCGACGAATCTGCCTAGATCATCCAGCCAGAGATCCTGGGGCTGCTTCGACTTCAGGCTCGCCAGCTCCGAGGCCTTTACGTCGCGCTGCTTCAGCAGCGCTTCCTTGGCCTCCTTCGTCATGGCAAGCAGGTGTTTCTTCAAGAGGTAGTTGTAGTCGGGTCCGCTCGTCTCCGACTCGCCGGAGGCGTCACCCTCGCCCTCGGCATCCTCACCGGTAGGGTCGCTGGAGTCGTCTGCCTCTTTGTTGAGACTGGCCTTCCAGGCGTTAACCGGGTCGGACGGGTAGCCCCTCTTAATGAGCATGTCGACTATCTCCTTCTTAGGTTTGTTGTCTGTAAGAAACGGTCAGATGCTCAGTAGCTCTCACGCGTAATTGTGTGTTGCCCATTAAACCACCAGCAGATGCAGACACCCCTAATTTCGCACGACGGCGGTCTGGCAGTACAGTGCTGAAGCTGAGTAGTTGCAGCCGAATGCAGCACCCGGGGCCAAATCTGCAAGCATGCCAGAATGAGTCACGAAGTCGAGTACAAAGAATAGGTGTGCAGGAACAGCTAGTCACATGAGAGTCAATGCATTTCGATAGAGGACACGGCTGTAGTATATGCATTGCAATTTTCGTCAACCTGTGCTAAACAGCACGAGCCATCCTATTACAGGTATATTGCCAGCTCACTCGCAAGAAATGGGAAAACAGTCGTGGCAATGTCTACTAGCACTCTTCCAGGCTTGCTTAACTCGACAGCAGAGCTCCATATTGAGGCTCAGATGTCGAGCAGCATCTACCAGCTGAAAGATGTGCATTGACGGCACCTAACCCAATATTCACGGTACCAATAGTCTACTTAAGCATGCTGCAGCCAAAGGCAAGCTGCAGCTATATAAAAACAAACATTAGCATGGAACATCGAGCTGCAGATTAATGACATTCATAGATATTTTTCAGGCACTTACTGAGTTTAAATTTCTCCTCTATAATCTCGAGTATGAAGCGTGCCTCGCTGTCGAGTTTGGTCGACTCTGCCGTGAGCAGCCCTTCGTTGTACTCCTTACGTTTCTTGTACATCGACAATCGCAACTCGTAGAAATCGCGCATGATATCCTCCACACTGTTGTAGCGCCTGATGACACCAAGGGCATCAAACAGTACCTGCAGCACAACAGAAGGTCGCACTATAACGGTACGCAAGAGCCAACATGCCGATATGCAAACATATTAAGAACACGCTATAAAGCAGCCCATACCATGCTCGACGTGCTTATTGGTGTCTGAAGCTTAAAGAACTTGTGGAGACCTTCGGCTTCAGCCCTAGAGAGGACATCAGGAGACATTTTTACAATGAACTTCACCGTGGCTTCAGTGTGATATTCCTTGTAGTCCCTAAAAGAAAGTCCGTGATCACCCTGTTAAACTACAGCAAAGAGCTATGGAAAACCCGAGTCATTCAGTTTTGGCGTGTGCTTTAAAGCCTAAAATCTACTTACAGTATGAGCGCTTCCGTTTTCTCCGTTCCTTGCAACATTGGTTCCAGCACAGACTCCTTGTATGTTTGTGTCCAAGTGCGTACAGGCAACTCTGTTATTTCGACTGTCTGGTCATCAATAATACTGACCTCACCATTCGATATAAAACGATGCTCTTCCAGAGATTCTATGGTGCCTCGGAAGTTCTTGAAAGAGGGTTTCTGTTATAAAAAAAAAAGGAATACCGGTTCCTCAAAACGAGCTTTCGACCACTAGCAGATAACAAGAAAAGACCAGAAATCGTCAAAAGCAGGACTGGCAACAAACGTAAAATTAGGGGTAAATACTGACTTGCTGTTTCCAAACAGCACCTCAAACTGCATCATGGGACGGAAAATGCTTTAAGCAATGACAGAGGCAAAATACTTCAATCCCATATTGGATGTTTATTTTCAAATTTTCAAATGCAGAACCCTACTAGCTGAACAGGAGGACACGGGTAGACACCAGCACCAGGAACACTAGGAGGATGTGAGGGTCAGGGTGTGGGTGTGCATGCACGCACCATGAATGAGAGCTGACAGGTGGCACTAGTTTAATCGGCCTTCCAGGTTCTGCATAAGAATTTACTTTGCAAAGGTAAGAGACAACGCTAAAGTATAAAGAAAGCAGCAAATGTTCACAGATACCATACCATAGAAGACAGGAACCCGAAACGAGATTAATTTGGTGCAGCTGCTTTCTGGCCGGCCATTGAGAGGTAAATGGAAGGCACTCACTGCTGAAAGAGAATCAATGCTGCTGTGCTCAGTGTGATTAGAGAATCACAAGTTAACACAAATCAGCCACATTTTTTTAAGGGATTAGATTATGCTGAATTAGCATCTGGTGTTTGCTTGAAGTTAGCAATTTCCGACGCTGTGTTAAACTGGCCAACACCAGAAGATATCAGTGACGACGAGCATAACTTGGCATCGAACCTGCATGCTCCACATGTCGAATTCTCACAAAACTTCCGCAAGTAATTCTTCTAAGGCATGGAAACACAAACAAGGCAATACCAACATATAGAGGGCTTGGTTCCAATCGCAGAAGCCGGCATGAATACCGTAATACCTACACAATACAGCCATTATCATTTGTAGCAGGGCTGTAAACCAGCAGATATACTCACCATAGGATTTGGTTGCTCTCCTTTAATAAGCAGTTTCAGGTTTGACACGATCTCTCGGATATCATAGTTAGGGATCTTTGTGCTCCAACCTGTACCGATGCCTTCTGCACCATTGATAAGCACCATGGGTATTATCGGACAATACCAGTAAGGCTCAATTTTTGCACCATCATCATTTAGGTACTGCAGAATTGGATCATCGTGCACGTGGAATAAGGCTCGTGCAAGGGGGCTATACAACAGAAATGAGACAATGTCAATAGAAACGCAACAGCCTCATAGGATCATAACAAAAAGCCAGCGTGTAATGGGTCAGGTTAGCAACAGCAGTAGTAATAATCAGATGGGTAAACGATTTTGAAAATTTCCTTACTTGATCGTGTGCATCACACATAAAAAGGCCATCCATTAGGTTTAAGGAGCTGCAGCTATGCTAGAAATCAAGACTATATAGCTAGGCATATCAGTTTCTCTATCCCTCTCAGCAAAAAACCAAGTATATGAACACCTGACAAGTGCTCAGTCGATACCGTGCTTTACTACACATGGCAAGTCTTATTTGTCAGGCACAAGTTAGGATCGACTGGTTTTACTACCGCCATGCTACTGAATTCAAACACTACCCGATAATTATGCTATAATTATGCTATGTTCTTCAATCTCCTCGTCGTAACTGAAAGCTAGTGAGTCACTGATTGCCAGCAAGGCCTGCCTCACCATGTGAAATGCAAGCACTACACTTGTAACTACTGAATGTATTTTCTGTATCCACCATCTTATTAGACCGTCATATCTCTTGCCCTTCCCAAAACTGTAATACGATTCGTCTCGACCATTACAACAACCATCTTTTTCGTCGTACTTTCTGAGGCATCCCCTTCCTTGCTACTAGTATTAATGAGCAAAACGGCTGCACAAAAGAGAAGCGGTCTGTATATTTCTACGCCACCCCAGCCACCAACTGAAGTCCTATGCATCTTAACTTCTAAGTGGCTCTCTGTTCCTGCATGCATCAACTTATTGCTCCTAGTCCACTACTGCACGAGGCCCTTTACAGTATTATTAGATCAACACACTGGGGCCAAAATGGCACAATGTTTCACAAGAAACTAAAATGCTGTATTAATGCATCAACCCCTTCATCTCCAAGTTAGTAAATGATGAGCTGACTCTATACTAAATAATTCAGTCCGCGTTTGGTTCCCCAAGCAACATTCACATAAAAAATCACGAGACCGACCGATCGATGCTGCAGCTTTTAACCAGCATAGCTATTGATGAGCTCTATAACTACCACCGCCACCAACATCACCACAAGAGATTATAGGAACAAAATAGGGAAAACCTGGTTGCCATCCTAATTATTGCCACAATTTACCCCATAAAGGACTACTCTACTAGCCTTGCTGCTGAGGAGACTTGCAGACACCCAGTGGCACATATACAATTCTTAGGCATACAAAATACTGTGCACGGATGTCACTGCTCTCCAGACTCTGCTATGCTTCCCACTTTCTCTTTGTTGCGTGAGACGAAGTCTGTTGGCTACCGAATGCGTACCGAAAGCCGCTTAGGCTGTGAGCGCGCTATACAAAACTCTCTTGCGTAACACCCACATGGTCTTTATGACTTTGTGGAGTTACAGACGGAGATACATTACATTACAATGTGTTAACTAACCTGAGAGCCGTGAAAATATAACGAGGGCTGGCAGCATCTTTACCACCATGAAGCCGAGTGCCAAACTGACCAATGGGCTGAAGCAGGTTCAAGTTGTTGCTGCCAACGAAGTCCTGAGCCAAATTTATAATTGTGCCCATAAGAGATTGTTCTCCGTGGTGGTATGCCGATATTTCGGCTACTGACCCGGCAAGCTGAGCTACTTTAATTTCTTTGACCAGCTTACGCTTGAAGCATGCAAACAGAACCTTTCGTTGCCCAGGCTTGAGACCTGCAAAATCCAAAGCAGCCCATAGCAATCAAAGCCACTTAGTCACACATAAGATATTTCTAGTGTGAAAGGTTAAACATAAGGGATGTTGTGTCCGGTTGCTGCTTCAGATAAAGTTACACGACACAGTACATTCACAAACCTGTGCTTTGTTCCATATCGTCCACTGAACCTATAAGATCTGCACAAAATTTGTTGTTCAACATATCCAGTAGCATACAATTACAGTTTGCTATGCTAACCACATTCAGTTCTTAATTTCACAATGTATGAATTTAAAAAACGTGAAATTAGTGCAACTTGATTCTATGTTCTGCCAGCATTGAGGCCTACCTTGTTCAGATTGGACGGTTGTGTGACAAAAATGACAACTGGCCATGCCTTTCTTTAGCATGGCTTCAATTTGTAGCCAATATATTGACGTGATTGACGAATGTGATGGTTCGGCCTAGCTTCTATTGTGGTGATAATATATAAAAGCTTGTTGCCACTTAAAATATGCATCTGTTTGAGTTGTGGATGCAGTTTTATTTGACGAACTCGGCCAAAATAAATTATGAAAAGTTTGTCATTACATATGGTAAATGTGGTACACTTGTGACCTCGTCCTAAAGCCCATATCCCAATCAAAGAAAACAACTAGTCATTTGCACCCTATTCCAACTGTCCTGCTTCTACGATGCATTTATCGGCTGCTGCCATGCATTACTAACATAATTAATATGTCATTAATATGAGACCATTTCCCTGCACCTCTCAAAAAGGCTGTAGTCAGGCCACTACTCAAGAAAGCAACGCTAGACCGAGAGAACTTGAGCAACTACCGCCTAGTCCCCCTTCTACCATTCCTATCAAAGACACTGGAACGAGTCGTGGCAGACCAGCTGACCTCATTTATTGAAACTTCAAACCTTGCTAGTAAGTTCCAGTCTGGTTTTAGAGCTAATCACTCCAGTCAGCATTGCTTCGGGTGTACAACGACCTACTTAGTAATGCAGACTTGGTGAGCCGTGATGGCACACTAGGTAAGGTGGTTGCTTTCACGACCTCGGTCCCGAGGTCGTATGTTCGATTCCTGCAGTGGGCGATTCTTTATCGCCACTGCAAGCGGTGGTGATAGCCGTAAAGGCTCTTCTGTCGCTTTACACAAAAGGCTGTTTAATCAGCTACGATTTTGTTCTTCTTTTTTTTGGGTAGAGTATCTCTGCTTGTTTAACTCAATCTTTCGGCAGCTTTTGATACTATCGATCACCAAGTCCTTCTCGAGTGCCTCTCATCTCGCCTGGGCATCACTACCACTGCATTGCAATGGTTTAGGTCCTATCTCAGTGGGAGACTCCAGAGTATTGATGTGAATAGACAAAGATCATCCAAAGTGCCTCTGAAATATGGGGTACCTCGGGGCTCCGTGCTTGGCAAATTCTTTTCACGGCTTATACGCTTCCTCTTGCCAATGTGATTGCCAAGCACTATCTAGGCTTTCAATTCTATGAGGATGACACTCAGTTGTAGCCCGCAAGCACGTCGAAGTCTCTCAACTCCCTTGTTGCATGTATTGATTACATACAAACATGGATGACAGCAAATTTTGTTAAATTAAATGATGATAAAACCAACTTACTTGTTATGGGCAAACCAAGTGTGATTTGGAAATTGGAAAGGCTAACGCTCAAAATCGGCTCTGCCAGCATATCTCCCGTTGAATCCGCACTAAATCTAGGTGTCATGTGCCAAAAAAAGCTTTTCATTAGACGACCACATCAGCTCCACAATCGAGGCTGCCTACTTTCAGCTACATAACATTGCTAAAATTCGGGCTTATTTACACAGGGATACCACATCTAAGTTGGTCCATGCATTTGTGACATCCAGTCTTGACTTCTGTAACTCACTGCTTGCTGGTCTACCGGCATGTGCACTCAGGCACTTACAGCTGGTGCAAATCTCTGCACCTAGGCATGTGTGTCGTGAGCATAGCAGTTGCCACATCCCACCACTTGTCGCCGACCTGCACTGGCTCCCAGTCAAGCAACACATCGACTTCAAGGTTCTGTCACTCACTTTTAGGTCCACTCATTCTTTGGCTCCAGTCTACCTATCAGATCTAGTCCTCCACCAGGCTAAAGATCGTACCACCCGCTTTCGGAATCTAAATGTTTATGTATACCCGTACAAACCTCAAATCCTTTGGAGACCGCGTCTTTAGTTTGTATGCTCCCAAAGCCTGGAACCCACTCCCGACTTTCGTCACATACCCTGATTGGATCACATTAAATTTTTTTTATTAAAAACGCACCTATTTATCACAGCTTTTAGTGGGTCCCTGCGATTCGTCCTTTATGTGCTTATGCATGCTGACACTGCACATGCTGCCTCTAACCACACTTGCATGTTGACCCTGTGAATGTCACCCTTAACCATGTTATTCTTGTTGTTTATCGAGCATGCTACCACTAACCATCCGATCGTGGTTCCTGTGCAGCAAATGTAAAACGCTAGAAAGAGATTTGAGTTATCTGCAGGCGCTTTATCAAGTGTGTTATTATTATTACTATCATTGCACTCAGGCGCAAAAATTCCTCGCAATATGGCCGCTGTTGCTATACATTCGTTCGGGTAATAAGAGTTTTCTACGATGCCGGGCACACTAAAGTTAATCAAAGCATGTGAAACTCTTTATTGATAGCCCAAAAACAAACACATATGCTGCTGGTATGTTTGCGTTTAGCATGCCATCGTCCCACCATGATTATTAATGATATTCTTCTGCATAATTCCTTCTGCTGTAGAACATTGCACCGAAGCGAATAATTTCCCAGAAAAGGCTGGCTACAGATGTTGGCCGAACACCCACCCTAGCCGTTTGTCGATATCGCTCCAGAGTCGTTATACGTGATTAAAATCCGGTGAATGGCTAGGCCACTGAACCAGCACCGAACTAGGTTTGTCAAAAAGTGCTACATTCAGGTTATTGTTGGTCAAGCAAGTTGAATTTCGAAGCTCAAATACTCTCTTTGGGGGTTGTTGCATTAGGTAGCTTGATAACGACAATATGAACATTGCCAGGCCAGTGAAGTACTTTATGACAAATCCTTGTTTGGCGCTGATGCATTGGCCCAGCCAATCACCTGATTTGAACCCCATAGAATTCGTATGGAGCGATATTGACAGGCAGCTGAGGAAGAGTGCTATGCCTATACCAGTAGTTGACCTGTTCAGTAAAAACCCAGGTTTCGTGGAATGTGCTACAGAAGAACTGACTATACAGAAGCCGGTGGCCTTTATACCTGGCCAGACAACGGATGTCATACAGAATCTTGGTGGGACGTCATGCTAAACGCATACATACCAGCAGCATAAGTGCTTGTTTTTGGGCTATCAATAGAGTTTCACATGCTTTGCATAACTTAAGTGCGCCTGGAATAGTTAGAAACCCTCTGATTGCCCGAAAGAATTTACAGCAACAATATGGGGGGCTTTACAGCCAGGATTTTTTGGCGAATGAGGAGTGCGTATGATGCACAATTTTTCCTTACACGGATGCAACATGCTTACTTAGCACGAGCTGGGCTCAATCTGCCACACACTAGGAGCCATTATTGTATATAAGTAACATCTTACAACGTTGATGCCAGTCATGTGCAGAACACACTTTTCTCAGCAAGAACCAGCAATTGATGCAGATGTGTGCTAATTGATACGGATGACAAAACTAACACAAGTGCAGTCATGACGGCTTAGAAAGTTAAATTGCACGGTGTGGCGGCAGTAGAAGTTCCCAGACGAGAAAGGAGTAAAATCTAAAAGGAGCATTCTAGTTTTAGTTATCGTATTTGTTTCCTATGAGAAATCTGCACTGCAAATAGCAAAAGGCACACCAGCTTCCACACCACTGGCGATCGAGCCGCTTAGTCATTCAGCCTATGCATGGTGGCTAATGGCACAAATGATTTATCTCCCATGCCCTACAATATTCGCCAATTACGAACCATGAGCATACAAGAGTACTTTCAAGAAGCAGAAAACATTAGGTGGCAAAAAGTATAGAATTTTCGAGACGTTCAAATCTTACCATCAACAAGGGATGGGATAGACCTCTCATTGTCCATGTTACTGAAGAGAATAAGTTCCTTGTTAACAAAGTCGTTGTACGTCACTCTTGTCGTGTCCTTTTGATAAAGGTACACCTTAGGAGTAAAAAGCCAACATGCAGCATTTAGAAGAATGCAAGAAGAAATAATCACCAGGACCTCACCTCGACTATTAAATGAACAGTAACTACCTCAGGAAGGCCCAACTCGGCTCGCTGCTTTCGCTCCTGCATCCAATTAGTCAGCCACTCTTTTCTTTCATCAATCTTCTTACGGCTGAAGGCCAGCTCAATCGATGCATCGTCGGACGATCCCTCGTATTTGAAGTTGATCCGATGTCTGCTGAGGTTGGAAAAGTATTCCTTTGCTTCCTTGGCAGTGCTTGTACCCAAACCTGGACAAGGTATTAAAAAACTAATAGTCTCGGTGTACAAAAAAAAGAGTTCTGATTGCAAACAAGCATTTGACATATCTCATGCCAAACCTTTGTAGTATTTCACTTTCCATGTGTGCCAGTTATCCTGTGATGCTTTCCATTCTTCAAACTCAGGCAAGCTGTAAAAGGCCAGCTCTTGCTGACCTTTAGAGACCTAAAAGTAATTAGACATGTCTACAATATGCGTATCATAGTGAAAAAATCCAACCGATACAGATCTGCTTATGGTGCATCTCACCTTAACAATGGGAGTGATGAACTCAATTAACACATTGTGCCTCAGCAGGTTTGGCCAGTTGTGGTGAACAAAGTTGATAAGTAAACCCTTGATGTGTGACCCATCCTGATCCTGGTCTGTCATAATCATAATTTTACCATAGCGAAGCGTTTTCAGCTCCTCTTCACTGTCATATTTCAACTTGTACTGAAGTCCCATAATCTTGATGATGTTGTTGATTTCTACATTCTCCATGATCTATTATCAAAGGACATCTGGCTTATTAAATGACACATACATAAAAAATATTCCTAATTACCGTATTGAAAAGGTGATAGCTTCCTTTGGTTCTCTAACGAAAAGTAATGCAAGAGATGCACACAACTAAAACAGAATGGTCTACAAGTACACACAAATTGCTCAGGCCTTGGCCAAATCATAAGCTTTAGACTTGAGCAGCACTCTACAGTCGAACATAAGGGAATTAGATTTAGCAGACACGACCTGCCCATAACTTCGAATTATCACAAAGGAATACAAGTTACTAAAGGAAAAGCTATATAGCCAGTCACTGAAGCACTCATTTCTCTCGGCCAAGACACATAGCCAAGTGGGCCAACGAGGACGATGCTATACATACATACTGCCGGAGAAGAAAGTATCATTAAAAAACAAATGGTACATACAGTAAGTCAAAAACTTCAAACACACAGGCTTCAACCAAGCATGCTTTCCAGCAATTGTCAACACTCTTCCAGACCCAATTAGACAATATAGAACACTGATCCACAAGGAGAAAGTGATTCGGAATATCAAAAGCACGACTGCTCCGGTGTCTCTAAAGAAGTACACCCAAGCAAAATCAGCAGATTATAAACATATTAAAGGAAATGCAAAATTCTGCAAACGGTGACCGCCGACATCAGCCAAATGCAAAGAAAATGTGGCTACTTAATAGGCAACTATGTCCATTTGAATGGTTCGATACATCCAACAACGTAGCCACGAGCCTTGGTGTACATATCGAAAATGTATGGCTGTTCTTTAAACTAATTCCATTCTGATGGGCGATGTTTTTCGGAGTATTCCTCTTCTTAACATCCTTGACATTGTCTTCTCGACTCAAAGCACCATCTCTTTAACTGCAACAGTTAATTACTCAGCACACACAAGCTAAAAGTCCCTTGAACATGAGTACAAAGATGCTGGTAGAGGTTCTGACAGGATAGAATGGAATGCACCAGGCGAAGAATCGTATAACCTGCTGTTCTGACTCAAATCGTTTTGGAGACCGTGCCTCAAGTTCATATGCTCCAAAACCAACGTACTTCAGAATGTCCCTGACATTATGAAATTTAAAAAGAAGCTTAAAACACACCTGTTTATTACAGCATTTGGTGGGTCTTTATAATTCATTATTCGTGTGCATGTACCTGCTTACATCATGCCTACTGCTTGAGGATATTACCACCAATCATTTTTTAATACTTTCTATACAGCATCTGTAAAGTGTCTAGAAAGATAGTTCTGAGGGTGCTAAAAATGTATTATCATTCTTATTAATGCATGCCGGTAAGTCCAGCCGATTTTTGTTGCACATCGGTGAACTCAATTGAAAACCACTCGCACGAATCAGATACCCGAGAAAATTTCTCTATGCCTCCAACTAGGTTGTTCATAAACTATGCAAGTAGCACTACTCACAGAGAAAGCAAGCAATCACGGAATAAGACATCATAAGCACTAGCTGAAACCGGCCGACACCCAATACAAACTCGTACTAATTTGCTTTTAGTCGTTCCTTGACTAGTAGTGCTTCTTATAGGACGGAAAGAGTAGGCTAATCCAGTCGGTTTGGCGATACTGGTATAGCTTAAGGAACATCAATGAAATCAGTTACTGATTCCTTGGGATATCGGGATATAGAGTACATGCGATATAAATCAAAGGGTGTGTGTGTGTGTGTGTGTGTGTGTGTGTGTGTGTGTGTGTGTGTGTGTGTGTGTGTGTGTGTGTGTGTGTGTGTGTGTGTGTGTGTGTGTGTGTGTGTGTGTGTGTGTGTAAGAGAGAGAACAAGCAACATCATTCGTCCCTACATTATGTGGCAAAATCAGGCTGAAGACTAATGAGTATGAAGAGCTTACCTGCTTATGTGTGGCTTCTCTCACGTTGAGAACCTTGCCTCGAAGCGGGAACACGCCAAAGTAGTCTCTGCCAATGACACTTAATCCGGCCACGGCAAGCGTTTTAGCCGAATCACCTTCTGTCAAAATGAGCGTGCATTTGTCCGAGTTCTTTGTGCCGGCCTCGTTGGCATCGTCCAGCTTGGGCAAGCCTTTGAGCTTAGAGCGCTTCGTGCTGTTGCACTTTTGGTTCAGCTGAGCTTGAGCTTTGAACTTCACCCAATTCATTATGTGCTCAACAATTCCGGATTTGGTGACCTAGGGCATTTTTCGAAGAGTCAAGTTACACAACGTCTCCACCTTGGCTAAACAGGACTATAGCTTGAACATCCTAATATGCTGGTTACCTGAGCTATGAACTTCTCGCTTAAGGCGCACTTGGACCCAAAGCTCTTGGCCTGAAGGGTCATGTTTTCTTTCGTCTGTGAGTCAAAGGTTGGGTTTTCAATAAGGCTGTTTACGAAAATCCACAGGTTGTTTTTTATCTGCAAACAGAAAAACCACAAACGGTAACACATGAACCCTTCGCCCTTGGCACCGCTCACAGCCACTGCTGCTGCAAGACTCGGTGGCAGCAATTCCTGAACTCACCTGGAACGGTTTGATGTTGACACCTCCTTTACCGGCTTTCTTCTTGACGACCTCCAGCAGCTTAGCGGCGATCTGGTCAACGACGTGGTCAACATGCTTGCCCCCGGTGGTGGTGGCGATATTATTGACAAAACTCACTTGCTGAAAGCCCCTATCTGAAGATAGGGCCACAGCCACTTCCCAACGTTCGTGAGGCTGCTCGTGAACAAGCTTCAGGGGCTGCCCAGCATCGTCAGCCTTGTCTTTAATGTACAGATCGGCGTATTCTCGAAAAGACTTGATCTGCAACACATAAGCGTAGAAGCCACACCACTTACTCGTTATGCCTACGGCCTGCTCGCATCAGCAAGAGTGACGACACCACACGGAACTCAAACTTTTCGACATTAGACGATGATGAATGGTATTATCCAGCAGAGGTTCTGAGCATTAAAAATCAGCCACACTTGCAGAGCAAGAAAATGACTACAACGCTGACACCGACCTACAATTTTGGAGCTCGCCCATGAGCTATTTACACTTTATGGTCTGTGCTAGCAAGCGCTGCCCCACAGCACAAAGTTGCAGCACAAGTCACGGCAGGCAACAAAACCAAAGTGGGGGGATAAAGCATATACATGTCAGGCGTCGAGCCCCCCCCCCCCCCGTGCCGAACTCCAGCACCCACCAACAAGGCCACCGTTGCCAGTCAAGCGATGTTTGCTATGCAATGTACAACATATGTCACGGGTTGACACGCCCCACAGCTACCGCAGCCCTAATGCACAGCAAAAGCTGCAGAACTGACTGTGGAGAGAGCACAATGGACAGTGCTTGCTGAGGTGCTAATAACTACCCCAAAATGCTGGGCATCAACCAAAATAGTTAGCAATGCTTCAAACAGCCCATACCACAAAAGTCCTGGTAAAATTCCATAACTCAAACACAATTTGAACTAATATCCCAGTTATGTATGGAGACTGTCAAAAATGATAATGCTAGCAATAAAGATAATATAAATATTTAAACATTTTTTGGATAACACCGCAAGAGAATTAACTAAATCTAGGCACTTTGCACATGCTGGAAAAGAAGCTGGCTAATTGGACAGTGATAATAAATATGTTAAATCTAAGCTAGAATAGGTGCACACACAAAAATCACACAGATGTAAGTGAAGAGCAGGGTATACTAAAGCCTTCTTATAAATATATAAATATATGCTTGACACTTAGTAGAATGGTGTAGCCCATAGCAGAATAGCTGCACAGTGAGCTGACGTAGTTCCAATCATACGCACTGCTTCTAGTAAGTACTGGCGAGAACCAAGCTACAGGATTTCCAAGTTTTCTTCGAGAGTGCCTAGACAGAAAATTGCTTAAAAGTAGCCTTATACAGTTTGGAAGATTTCCAAACTTGTATACGGGTTCTATAATAACCACGACTCTCCCAGTCGGGTTGCTTTTCCTTAAATTGTGATTATTCAAGTCTAAAATAGGTCTGGGGCCAACTTGACGCCAGTTGATCAGTGCCGGCAGATTCAAGATACTTACCATCGGCAAGCTAATACAAGCCTTTAGCTAGGGATGAAGTAGTAAACTGTAACTATCCCATCCCTAGGATATAGCAACCACAGCCCTCTTACTCGTGCAAATACTAATATGAACTTAATACTTGGCTCTCTAGCACGAAATTAGTATTGGGCCAGTTGAAATTAGCACACGGGTCGGTAGGTGTCCGAGCCTTACATGGAAGTGCAGTAATACATACTGCATGCCCGATTAAGAATCTACTGGTTCTACATTCAGGGAAGAAAAATATAGGCTGCATCCCACCACACACATGGCTTTCCTACGAATCTCCCAACATAACATCCACATAGACAACACGGCACGGAGGCATTCAGCTTACCGGAAGCCGTTTTCCATTAAGGAAAACCTTAACACCCCTACAGGATGCAGCAACATCGTAAGCTCTTCGAGTAAACAGATCGACAATGTCTTTGTCCAGAGATGCCATCTTAAATTTGCTCAGGTCAGGCTCAAAAGTAACGCATGTAAAGTCTTCATCCTCTGAAGATGTGGTCGATATTTTGGGATCTCCGGCTTTCAACATGTTATCTGTCCAGGTCTGGGAAGGGAAAAACAACGATTAAGGCTCAGGAAGATGGTCACAACCACAGAGGTATTCTCCATTAAAACGGTAAGTCGATACCTGCTTAAAGCACTTCTTGTATTCTTTAGAAGAGGTCTCAACCGTAAACTTCTTTGAAAAAATGTTGCACAACTTGGCACCATATCCGTTCCGACCTCCAGTGACTTTTTTTTCCGAATCGTCGTAATTGCTAGATGTTAAAAGATGACCAAAGATCATAGTGGGCACATAGATCTTCTCTGTCTTGTGTTCAACAACTGGAATCCCCTTGCCGTCGTTCCAAATTTTAATTCTGTTGTTTTCTCTACAATTGGAAGACGTAGATGGATTGATTGCTAAAGCATGAGAAACCATTGCCCTAAATACCTATGCTTACAAGAAAGCAATTGAGCAATTGTGATCTAATCTAGACATAACAGATATGCACACAATAAGACATTGTATTGCCTTGTCACGACAAGAATTAAAATCTATACTTACGGGTCAATGTCAATTTTAATACAAGCCATTTTGGGGTCTCGATGCTTGTTGTCAGCTGCATTCACTATAAAACAACCAAAGATAGTGTTACAGAATCTGTTAAGCCTAAATAAGGTTGCATCTATGCTATCAAACATGCATACACCAAACTCGTTCAACGCGGCACACTTAAGTTAAGAAGTCACCAAATTTGGGAGACTACCAAAGTAGGGGATCGATCCTGTTGATCCACCTCTATCATGCACTTTTCTCATAATACATTTGTTCTAGCACCCTCGAAGAACCCACTCTCTTTCTAGGCACTTTACAATTGCTGAAAAGGAAGCACGATCAAATGCTTAGTGGTAACATGCTTAATGACAACAAGCATAACATGATTCGAGGTAACATGCGCAGGGTCATCATTGCATAAGCACACACAGAAGAAGTCACATGGACCCACTGAATGCTGTCATAAATAGATACGTTTTAGCTTCTTTTTAAATGTGGTCAAGTCAGGGGGATGTGTAACGCCAGTCGGAAGTGAGTTCAAGGCTTTGGGAGCATATGAACTAAAGGCACGGTCTTAAAAGGATTTGAGGTTTGTAAGAAGTGTAGCTAAACGATTAGATTCAGAAAAGCTAGTGGTTCGATGCTTAGCCTGGTGGGGGAGTAGATCTGATAGGTAGGCTGAAGCCAAAGAATAAAGGGACCTAAAAGTGAGTGACAGAACCTAGAAGTCGATGCATTGCTTGACTGGTAACCAGTGCAGGTCAGCTAGAAGTGGTGTGATGTGGCAACTGCTGCTGAGAAGGCTGAGGCAGATTTAGTTTATTTCTCTGGGAGAACCTGGTGGCTCGAGGAGGCCGAAACTAGTGCAGTGGTTCAGCTGGGTTCACAAGGACCCAATGACCAATTCGTGGCAGGCCTTGAAGGCTAGGGTATAACAATATTATGTCTGCAGATCAACTAGGAGCCATCGCAGATCTTTTAGCAGAGGCGATCCTTGACTGAATTTTTACGATGTATTTACAAACCTTGTATTAACAGTGCTGTATATTTAATAACCGGACTTTAAAATTTTCTGTAAAGGCCCTAGTAATACTGAATTACAGAAGTTTAGACTAGAGAGAACCACGAAAACAAAAATAGTAAAATCTTTGGCTGGGCGCTGCAGTATTTAGTATCTAATCATAGACAGGGATCAAATATTAATATTAGCTGTGGAGGTGGGCCTGAACAAATCCATCCTTAGACAAAGAAGTTATCTAAAGCAAACTCAAAGCCTAGGTGGCTTTCGGTATGTATCTCTGTCAGTAACTCCACAAAGTCAAAAAGACCATGTGGGTGTTATGCAGGAGAGTTTTGTATAGCGCACTCACAGCCTAAGCGGCTTTCGGTATTCGGTAGCCAACAGATTCGGCATTCGGTAGCCAACATTCGGTAGCCAACAGACTTCGTCTCACGCAACAAAGAGAAAGTGGGAAGCATAGCAGAGTTAGGAGAGCAGTTGAGGTAGTGAGTAGCATAGAAGTAGCAGTTCAGGACCGCTGAAAAAGATGTGCCATAGTCGGCAGTTGGAGAGTAGATGTCATTGCATAAGAATTGTGGAAGCGAGTTCCACAGTCTAGGACCTGCAGAGCTAAAGCTTCTGTCGCCAACTGTCTTTAAGCGGAGGAATGGGACAGCTAATTTATTGTCCACACAGGACCTGAGGGCGCGAACAGGCTGAAACTGATGCAGCAGTTCAGCTAGGTACGAAGGAGCCAAGCCGTGGCGGGCCTTGTGGGTCAGCGTAGCAAACCGACTTCATCTCATACAACAAAGAGAAAGTGAAGAGCATAGCTGAGTCAGCAGGGTAGTCGAAGAAGAGAGTAGCATGGAAGTGGCAGCTCAGGAAAGCTGGAAAGAATGTGCCACAGTCAACAGCTGGTCAGTATATGTCGTTGTGTAACAATTGAGGCAATGAGTTCCTCAGTTTAGGACTAGCACTAGCTCAGACGTACCTACAACACCCTAACCACCTCAGGAAAATGCAGGAATGCTTTATCAAACAAGCCTATGGACAGGTGCTAGCTCAGATATACCTACAAGACTATGACATGCACTAACTCTGATGTACCTACCATGCCCTAACCACGTTGAGATCGAGATGTGAGAATGCATACCCCAGCCTTATTATCACAGTGCCGCGTCTAAACGTTGTAAACTGCCGGTACTAGGCTGAGGGTCCTCCCGACCTTGGCTAGCCAATCAGGAGCAGCTTTCCTTCTTCTAGGTGCTAGCAATGACACTAGCCAGTCAGAGTGCAGCGTTCCTGAGCCGAAGACGACGGAAGCTCCGGTTAGCGTTAACATCTGCAGGACTTGAGTTGGTTATTAAACGTTGAGTTCGGTTGCATTCCGAGTGTTTCAAGTCGTTTGCTGTTAGGCCATACCCGCACACTCATGCCCACAACAATTGGTATCGCTCGGCTACCAACTGTTGAGGACGTGAGTGTGCCCGTATTGCTAAACAGCAAACGACTTGGAACACTCGGAGCGCAACCGAACTCAACAACGTTTAATAACCAAGTCTGACTGGCAAGCACCTAGAAGAAGGAAAGCTGCTTCCGATTGGCTAGTCAAGGTCGGGAGGGCCCTCAGCCTAGTACCAGCAGTCTACAACATTTAAGCGCGGCACTGTGATAATAAGGCTTGGGTATGCATTCTCACATCATGATCTCAACAACCGCTTTTGGAAAATGCAGGAATGCTTTATCAATTATTAAATAAGCAAACAGTAAATGGACTCAAGAATCCAAATCTAACAAGATTGAGCACATGCACTAATCTATATGACTATCTATATATATACACACCAGTTTTGAGGGTGTGGCGTACTACAATAATATCAGATCCTACAGCAAGAAGGCTGAATGGCATGTTGTCAATGCATGACTGCTGATGCAATTTTCCCTGCCTCGACGTTATGCTCAAAGTAGTTGCTATTCTCGACATCAATATTTCCCTTGAAATATATTCCAATATATGGCAAAACAATGTCCATGGATAAGACCCCACCTGAAGATTGATCACCCTGCCAACCCTTTATCAAGAGTAGAACCAGCCACAACGTGAATCAAAAACAACCAGACTAAGGGAAAATCTTCAAAATCCGACGCCAAACATGAAGCTAAGTTGGCAAGAAAGTTTAACTGTATACGTGCTACTAGTTTACTTGAAAGGACAGTCTAGATGGTCAGTATGAGGTAATAGGTGCAACGAGCAGAGCTTACCTAGGATTTCGTCAAAGATCTTGTACAATCCCGGGACGTATGTTAATTCCCGCTGCACCATTTGCACTGCAACTGTGTCCATTACCCACATTGTCTGTAAACAAAACAGTTACACTTGCACAGAAACGAGTAAAACAACAAGATCAAGCTATGAATATGAGATGCATACTGACTGTTGTGTGTGGCTCCACGGAGCCTATGTAGGTGTCGGGTCTTAGCAGAACATGCTCGCGTGGGCTTTTCTTCTGGTAGACGCTCTCGATGGAGTGCCTTTTCTTGTTGGCTGTAGCAGGTGCTGTTTCCGACAGTGCTGGAACTGGATCAGCACTGTCATCACTGTTGCCTCTAGTCTGGTTTCCAAACAATGTCTACAGAATCCACAGCATGTAGCTTTTGTAATACATGAGCATCCAAAGAAAATTTGCATAACGGCACAAAACATGCACACAGCATCAGGGATCGGAGGAGCCTCTAAAGCCCTCCAATTCATACAATAATAATACATTGGTATAGCATCCTTAGAGAATTGAATCTCTAGATACTTTAATTCTGTGAAAGAAGCATGGTAATACGCTTAGTGATAACAGGGACAGCATCAGGACGCATAAGCACACAAATGACCCTTTCTCTTTGCAGCAAATGTAAAGCGCCTAGAGAGAGATTGAGTTCTCTGAGGGCGCTTTATCAAGTGCATTAGTATTATTCTTATTATAAGGACGATTCACAGGAACCCAGTAAATGTTAAGGAACATGCATGTTTTAAGCTTCCTGATAAAATGTAGTCAAGTCAGGCTGTGTGTCGTGACGTCAGTTGGGAGTGAGTTTCGGGCTTCGGCTGCAAATGAGCTGAAGGCATGGTCTCCATAAAATTAGAGGATGCGTCGAGGCACAGCTAACCGACTTTACTCTAAACAGCAAGTGGTATGGTGCCTGGCCACACTGGGGAATAATTCGGATAGGTAGGCTGGAGCAAGAGAATGGAGAGACGTAAATGTGAGTGACATCTTAAAGTGGATATGCAGCTTGATGGGGAGTCAGTGCAGGTCGGTGAGCAGCAATGTAATATGGCAACTGCAATGCTCACGACAGACAGTGCCTAGAAAGACATTTAGTTCTCTTAGGGTCACAAACAATTGTCATTATTATTACTATTATTACCAATTGTATTTACATTGCAGAACCACCAAATATTGATGGTTAATGAAACACCGATACTGAAAGTCGTAAATTGTAAAACTTCCTACAACGATGGTGCTGGGACACAAAAGCTCAAACTCATTACTCCAGTCGATGCTGACACAAATCTTAACATGATATTGTAGTATTAGCTGCCGGACTCAGCAAACAGAATCGATCGGAAAGTCTCTTATCCATCTAGACTCAACAATTATTTTTAACTCGTTAATTTTAACTGTTCACTTTAAACATCAACTTAGCTCTTTAAATTTTTGGAGAGCTAAAACCAAGTGCTAAAGGCACACCGCCCGAAAGTTTCTTTTGACACCCTACAGAGAAGCTTGTACTACCCATTGTAAGAGCTGTAACCTGCACACAGAATATGGCTAAGTAAGGAAAGCCTATTTAAACCTGTGTAACAAGGCTTATCTACTTAGAAGCTCTAGAAACCCAATAACCGATGAGTGCTATGGTCATGGTAAGCTCTTGCCTGATTTCGGAGATCTAGGGTTCCACTCCAAACGATGACACATTCTTCTTTCTTTCTATCGCCATGATATCCCTTTGAGGTTTGAGAACTATATAATTGGGGCATATGGCTCAGCAACATATTTTCATCTAAACAGCCAGGACTACACTGGAAGTCCAAAAGCAACAAAGATGTCATTCTAATCAATGGTTTCCTAAAACAGCTCAATACTAGGCCACTGAGACAAACCGCCTAGATGCATCGGCCAGCAGATGATGACGGTTCCATCGCTGCTGATGGTCCCTTCGATCACTAACGCATTCTCATTGCTAGTATGCCAATAAATTAGCTGTCCCATTCCTCTGCTTTAAGACCGTTGGCGACAGAAGCTTTAGCTTTGCAGGTCCTAGGCTGTGGAACTCGCTTCCACAATTCTTACGCAACAGCAACTAATCTACTACTGCCGACTATGGATCATCCTTCTCAACGGTCCTGAGCTGCTACTTCCATGCTACTCACTACTTCAACTGCTCTCCGGACTCTGCTATGCTTCCCACTTTCTCTTTGTTGCGTGAGACGAAGTCTGCTGGCTACCGAATGCGTACCGAAAGCCACTTAATCTGTGAGCGTGCTATACAAAACTCTCCTGCGTAACACCCACATGGACTTTATGACTTTGTAAAGTTACAGACGGAGATACATACATGTCACGAGACATCATTACCACACTTGCTATAAGTGGGCATTTGAATAGGGCAAAGCACCATTCATCCCACCCAGGCTCGCAGCGAAAACGGCTCAAGCTAAAAAACCCGACAGACTCAAAGCTGAATACCAACTACCCATTCCGTTCGGAAAGTAAGAAGCAAATCGACTGTCTGCATTGCAAAAGGCCAGCCGGCCTCTACGGATGAAGTCACTGCGACAAGGGCTCACGCCAGCTGCCCGCCATGAGTTAGGAGATCTCGCCAGAAGACTTGCCTAGGCTAGTCAACGCTTTACTCAATTCATCTTGTATCTCCCACTCTGGTGCTTTGCTGCCGATAGTTCAATATCCGCACGATTCGGGTGCCGGGCACAGCGAAGCTAGAGCAGGTAGGTACAGCCCGGTAGGTTACACGCATCTGGGATAATTACAACTACTCTGACATCGATATAGCTAAAGCGCAATCTTGGTAGGTAAAAATAAAGATACGACGCATAGCGGCTTCAAGAGGATCGAAAATACCTTAAGAGGTCCCTGGGCCATGATAACACCGCGCCGCGTTCCCGCGCTCAAATCCAACTGCAGCCGCGGCAGCACCGCCAACCAATGGAGGCGCATGCCTGGCGAGCCAGGGGCTCTAAATGGGATCGCTATATCGCACAATACTCAAGTACATTTTGCTAATTACTAGAAAACCAATCGCGCGACAAAATTGTTCGCCCCTACGAACTGTCAGGCGTAATTCAAGATCTATACCCTCAACCAAGTCAGCGAGCTCAGGTACAAGGTGCGCGGAGGCGAGGGTCGGTGGAGGGGGTCGGCGGGACTCAGCGCTCGGAGGAACGCGAAACGCGTCCACTCACCACCCAGCCGTGCTCTGCCGAGCCTTTTGTAGCCATAAGTCCTTTTGTAGCTAAAGATACTCCTATGAAGACTCGAGTAGGCAGAGGTTCGCTACGTAGTTGTCGCCAGTATAGCGGAACGTTAGATTGACAGCGGACTCACGTTATTAGCTGCCGCCAGCTTCAGCTGCTAGGTGCACCTACAAGGTTCAAGGAGAGGCAAGAAAATGCACTAAATTCAAGGTTTAAAAGTATACTACTAAGTCCGTTAAATGTGCAATACTCGCAAACAAATAGGGCTGTAAACTGAACTCGACCTCTCCGGAAATAACGTCGAGGCGGGAGCACCGACCCGGCCTACTTCCTGTTCGTCGGCAGCGGCTGTGGCAGGCAGCCGCACCCGACTGCCCACTAACATCTCAGTGCTGTGGACATGCGCCTTATCAGCTCAGTTGTGGCTCTTTTTAAAACTCCTATTACGCGTCAGCACATGCGATGACAAAGAGCTTGCTCTAAAAATGTTCACTAGTACTGATAAAGCCAAGTTGTCACCGATCGTCGTCTCCCTTCTCTGTCTACGTGTGGACAAATGCTTTCACCTAGAGTTTACCACAGCTTAGCTGATACTTTTCTTTAAGCTTATGTGGTGCCGCTCTTTAGATCTCCCAGCAAGTTCGTCAGTAGCATTTGCGAAAGCAAATTCTCAAAAACAACCTTTAAAAGTAGAAAACAATTACACGCTTGTTATCCAAGTAGTTGTTGTGCTCGTTGCTGCTTTGAATAGGATTGCATATAATTAATCCTCGCAGCGGACAACGGAAATGACCGCGATGCGTTGTAGCCACTAAGACAGCAGAAACGAGAGACGTCGGGTCGAGATGTTTTGGAGTGAGTTCAGACCGCGCTCCGTTCAATCATTAAAAACTCATGTCTTGACTGATACTATTCGTGGTAGGGCTCCGAATCAACTTTAAATTTTCTTCAAGAGCATGTAAGAACTCAATTTTGAAATTTTACGGCGAAGTATAGGCCGGTCGTAATGGGCCACTGATTAAGTTTCTTCCCAACAGTGCTTATTCACGGTCTGTGTGCTATTAACATTACAAGCGACGCGTGCCATAATCCTCGATCTTCATATGGTATATTATATTGATATAATATATATATATATATATATATATATATATATATATATATATATATATATACATATAATGTAAAACAGCTCTGTGGGGGCAAACTTTAGCTCGGGATGCGTGTCAGAATAGTGCTCCTCTCTGTAATGGAGTAGCTATAAGTATGAGCAGATATACTGCTATAATAAGCTAGGTTAGTTAGTTTTTATTTAGTTAATAATTCAATTAATTAGTTAGTGAGCCCGTACCAGCAACTGACAACGGGTTTACATTTTGACCTTTGTAATTTTTTAGTACTACCACGACAGCACAGCAGTGATTAGTTGAATGCCACATGTCCGAAAGGGAGAGATAATTTGATAATTTAAATATGAGCCCGATTGCGGTAACCCGGGTTGCCGAATTTCCGCTAAGTAAAATCGCAGTTAATTATTTATTTTGTGGATATCTGCCTCTAAAATATAGCGTTTCGAAGTCGAAAACGCCATTGACCTGATTCAGGAGCTTCACGGTCAGAGTCAATTCGAAGCAATCTGACGACCTATGTGCGAAAGAGCTCAATGAAAAGATGCACGCTGTGGTTGGCTATAATGACGATATACAAGATGTTAACAATGATGTCCTTAACAACGCAATGGAACTGATGTGCAAGTTCTTGGAAGCATTTCCCGGGAACTTCATTGCCACCCAATGGTCTGAAAAGATTATGCTGAAGGTCCGGAATCGCCACGCCAGTGCTCGCCTGGGTAGTATCGCTGATAGTGAGGACGAAGATCCTGACTATTGGCGCGCGTTGGCGGCGGCATCCGATACGGCACAGACTCGTGGCAGAAAAAAGATCGACACAGAAGGCTGCTCCGGGCGCGCAGATACGCTCTATGTGGCGTCCGAAGAGGGCACCAGTGGTTGTCCAAAATCAGTCATCAATCTTGAGCTATTTCTCGAAAAAATAGGCTCAATTTTTTCGTGATCGGGCCCTGGATCCTTGCCCTGGATCTGGTCAGCCGCTGTGCACTTGCGCATTAAAAATCATTGTTTTAAAAATCGCTGTCTTTCTGCTGACGAATAGAATTCGACGAGCTTGACATTTTTAACCTATATGCATATAATTCAGACCAATATACAGGTAGTTATAGCAGTCCGCGCGCACCCGAGTTACCGTGGTAACCCGGGTTACCACCGTCGGGCTCATATGTAGCTGCAACATGCACTCTCGTAATTTAAATTAAGCATGCCTTGCTACGCCTGCCTTTGGTAAGCGATGGACACGCATAAAAAGAATCTGTCCGCGATTCTTCACGGGGGGTGGCTTACGGTATAGTTTTAAAAATGGTTTAGCACGTACGTATGCGTATGTTCGTTCTGTATATCAACTCAATGCTGATTCGCTAGCTTTAACTCACGAATAAATCTCTTTTAACTAAATTAAGGTACGCTTTAAAAGAAAGTTATTAAATAATATATTAAAATACGTTTTTATTCTCCTCCTAAACAGATTTTGCTTCATTAGCTAAGTACCCTAAGCTTGGCAGTCGGTTGGGCAGGCTCACCTGCAAGGTTAGTGAACACTCAAGTACGACTTCCAAAGCAAAGTTGTAGTTGTCCGTGATTTTTCACGCGGATGTAGACTAATTCCATATAAAACCTGTGGTTTCCGCCCGCAATTGTGGACTAGCAATTTTTCACAACCAAATAATTGGGGATCAAAAAAGGAGCAACGTGAGCAGCATATAGACGTACCTACCGCAGACAGCAAGAGAAAAACAAGCCACTCCGTGCTGCACTGCGGAAACTCAGCGGAGTCGTCGCAAACCACAATGTCCTTGATAGGAAGAGACTGTAGAAGAAGCCCGCAAGCTTAGTGCTGCCAAAGCTCAGCGAACGCTTACTTATGTTCAAGGCCAAAAATAGAAAGAGACTGAAGGTCAGATTCTGGTACTTCACTACCTGGGTCTTGGTAAGGAGTCTTGCGTCACAGTAGGCCAGACTCACCAGCTAGGTTAGGTTCATCATTATTATTATTTTTATTATTACCATTAGGTCAGTGGACACTCGGACCCGAATTTGAATGCAACTATGAAAATTACTGTGATTTTTCCTGAGTATAAGCTAGTTTGTATATATTGCGACTGCATGCCTGTAAGCAGTGAGGTGAGGTGACTAGCTTCCCACCCCACCCCCAAAAGGTGAACCCGAAACGGTGAGCCACCGGAAACGCCCCTGCGGCTATCCTGGAACCTCTGTAGCCCTTCCCCAGTGGCTACCGTATTTCAATAAGAAGCTACTGGCAAGGAGAGGGGCGTGAAGGAGAGATTCAAAACCTATGTCCTGAGTGCATACACAGTTATTTTTAGATAGGGCAAAAATGGCCGCATGACCGGCGATTTTGTTTCGATTTGGTCGATTTTAGACGAGGCTAGAAAATAACAAATAAAAACAATGTTTTGAGGGGTTTTCATATAGCTAACGTGAGACTGTGGCTGTAGGCATTGTCTCTCTACGTATATAACATCATGCCTTCCCTGATCTTCCTTCTGGGCTGGTAGCTTGCGAGATGCAGACATGCTGTCTACCATGTACTCGTTCTTTCCCTCGTACTGCGACGGTTTCACAAAGGTGTATGCTAGCCCGCAGCACGTGTACATTCGAAACGTTTAGCCGTACCTCGTACAAACCTCAAAACCATTGGAGACCGCGCCTTTAGTTCGTATGCTTTCAAAGCCTTGAACTCACTACCGACGCACGTCACAACGGCCCTTGATATGACGGCATCTAAAAGAAACTTAAAACGAACCTTGTTTTTACAGCATTGGGTGGGTCGTTGCATGTACCTGCTTAGGCTGTACCTGCGGCTTGCGGATGCTACCACCAAACATTTGGTAATGCTTTATATACAGCGTCTGTAAAGTGCCAAGGGGCAGTGGTTCTCAACCTTTCTAACGTCGCGACCCGTTAATACGGCTCCTCATGTTGTGGCGACCCCAACCATACAATTATTGTGTGCGAAATGTGGAAATGCATGTTTTCCGATGGTCTTAGGTGACCCCTGCGAAAGGGTCGTTCGATCCCCAAAGGGGTCGTGACCCACAGGTTGAGAACCGCTGGCCGAGAGAGAGAGAGAGAGAGAGAGAGAGAGAGAGAGAGAGAGAGAGAGAGAGAGAGAGAGAGAGAGAGAGAGAGAGAGAGAGAGAGAGAGAGAGAGAGAGAGAGAGAGGTTCAGTTCTCTGAGGGCACTGTACACGTGTGTTATTATTATTACTCGACTGGGGCTGAAGGTACAACTGAGCTGTTTTGGGAAGCTCACCTTCGGGAGCGCATCTTCAAGGTGTCTCTCCAATGGAGCCTGACGATTGCTTTAAGTAGAGCCAAAGGCGCGGACATGATTTTGGCACCGAGGGGACTAAACCTCAATTTTCAGGGGTGCGGTACGGGGGTCAAGGCCTTCAGTTCAAATCCGCTCGGAAATCTTCTTAAGTCCTGTAAAGTAAAAGCTTGTTACCCTAAACCTCCTTTTATTCTAACTGTTCACTGTAGCTGGAAAATTAGCTCCTACAATGTTTCGGGAGGGCTGGATGCTGCGTACTAAAGCACTCCCGCGGTATCTTCTTTTGACTCTAGAAATAAATACGTAACCCTATTGTGCGCGAGAGCTTGAAGTTGCACACCGAGGACGCCCAGCTTTGCAAGCCTATTTCTATAAAGGACTACCTCTTTAGAAACGCTAATAGTGGAATAAATAAATAAAATAAATAATTCATTTGTATAGCGCCCCAAGAGAACTTAATCTCTATCCAGGAGCTTCACATATGCGTCGGGGCTCGAGCCCACGACCTCAGCCAGACCTTGGTCTGGGCGAGCACCTTAACCGCTGGACCAAACCAGCTCGTCATCTCTCAATAAATGATCCCATCCTCTTCCGAAAACCGGCACCGCATAAAAGCTCAGGCGCCCATACCGCTAGAGTGGCCTTTCTAACCGGTCTAAAAAAGTGCTTATACCTCTTGGTGAAATACTTTGAATGCACCACGAAAGCGCGATGCCCTGCAAACCAAAGTATCGCTCTCTGGTCTGTCTGTTGGCATGTCTCCCCCTCCCCTGAAGCCTGGTTGCCGCCAGGGCAAGTTTCCTGGGGGGGGGGGAGGGAAGGGCCACTAAGGTGATATTTCGGCAAGGTGAGCTCACCTGGCTGTAGCAGCCATTTCCAGCTTCTTCGGCCAGACTTACGGTTAGGCTCTAGCCCCCATTAGCTCTTTTGGCCCCTGTAGCACACCTGGCTCTAAGCCCTCAACTGGAGCTGCCCGAGCATTCCGGGCAGGGAGCCTTCCGGGGTGCAAATTCAGACTCTCCTCTAAATGGGCGCTGCCGGTCTCTTTTTACGCGATGACGTCAAAAGAAGCTTCCGGGTGGCTCTCCTTCGGTACGGAAAATCAGGCTCCAAAATATTTTCACCATTTATACTGTCTCTCTTGCCGATGTGATTGCTAGGCAAAATCTAGGCTTTCACTTCTATGCGGATGACACTCAGTTGTACCTTTGCTTTGATCTCTCCCAGCCCTCTAGCACCTCGAATCCTCTCAACTCCCTTGCTAAATGTATTGATGATATCTGCACATGGATGGCTGCAATTTTTTTATTTGAATGGTGATAAAACTAACTTACTAGTTATGGGCAAACCAAGTGTGATTCAGAAATTGGAAAGGCTAACGCTCAAAATCGGTTCTGCGAACATATCTCCGGTTGAATCTGCAAGTAATCTAGGTGTCATGTTCCAAAGAGACCTTTCATTGGACGACAACACCAGCTCCACAGTCAAGTCTGAGTACTTTCAGCTACAAAACATTGATAAAATTTGGGCTTGTTTAGACAAGGTTACGACATCTAAATTGGTCCATGCATTTGTGACATCCCGTCTTGACTTCTGTAACTCAATGCTTGCTTGCCTATTGGCTTGTTCATTCAGGCGCTTACAGCTGGTGCAAAACTCTGCAGCTCGGCTTGTCTGTCGTGAGCGTCGCAGTTTCCACATCACACCATTTCTCACCGACCTGCACCGGCTACCAGTCAAGCAATCCATCGACATTAAGTTTCTGTCACTCACTTTTAGGTCCCTTCATTCTTTGGCTCCAGCCTCCCTATCAGATCTACTCCCACACCAGGCTCAGCATCGTACCATCCACTTTCGGAATCTACATGTTTAAATATACCTCGTATAAACCTCAAATCCTTTGAGGACCGTGTCTTTAGTTAATATGCTCCAAAGCCTGAAACTCACTCCCGACCTGCGTCACGACATCTCCCGACTTGTCCACATTAAAAAAGAAACTAAAAACGCATCTATTTATGACAGCTTTTAGTGGGTCCCTATGATTTGTCCTTTACGTGCTTATGCGTGCTGACACTCTTACATGCTGCCACTAAGCACTCTTGCATGCTAACTCTGCTCATGTCACCCCTATCCATATTATTCTTGTTGCTTATTGAGCATACTACCACTAACCATTCGACCGTGCTTCCTTTACAGCAAGTGTAAAGCGCCTAGAAAGAGATTGAGTTCTCTGAGGGTGCTTTATAAAATGCATTATTATTAAAATGGGCTTAACAATCTTTTTAGAGGGAATGAAGATACCCTTTGGTAGGCGTTCGTTCGGGGCCGAAGAATTGGTCTAGTTTTCAGAGGCATCAACTTATTTAAAAAAAAAAGCTAGCACATACTCGTTTTTCTCACAGAGTATGACTTATGAATACCTGCCTGGCTGCACACTTTTGCCGAAAAGCATCACTACCTGTATCCTCAGAGTGCCGTGCAGGCGCGGAGGGATGCTAACGGTGAGCGTTTCGTGCGGCACCCCTTCTGCGCTCTGCTTATCCGAGCCGGTCTCTTGGGCGTAAGCCAAAGGCTCGTACAGTCCTCGGCTCTTGACATTTCAATTCAGCACCGCAGGCTGCTACCGACCGGCGACCACTGGCGTTCGCTACGATACAGAGCGCCCGGGGACGAGCTACACAGATGACGCGCTCCCTTTTCTTTTTAAGCCAGCCCCACAACTGGCAAGGCCTGGCAGACAGGCTTTGCAACACTTCCGACTTGATTTCTTCAACCTCGGTTCATCCCGCTACCTAGCAATATATTCGCTAGGTGGGATAAAAAAAATTCAGTAGTATTAGGCGACCATTTTGGCACCCCGGATCCAACGCCCGGGTACACATGCCTCTACGCCCCCCTTCGGTACGCAACTGACGTCGACCTTAGGGTAGCTAGCGGCTACAGGTAACGAACCGCCTAAGGTTATCAACACTCCGTCATGCCATTACTGGCGTTTAAACAAGGGACGGCAGTAGGAGCTAATCTGCAATATCCACTGAGCCTTTAGTATCAACGGTAGTCCGGGGAGAACTAGAAAGCGATTATAGTGGCTTTTCGGGCGGTGCACCGTTGGCCTGTGGATTCGTGGCATTTATTTTAGATGGGGGGAATATGTTTTAGAGTGGCTCACTGTCAGCTTTCGCGTTCGATATCAGTTTCCGGAGGAATCATTATTTATCTAAGGGGAATATCGTAGTTTTAAAGTTGCCACTGCTGACGTAATTCGTTGTGGGCCGGTCTAAAGAAGTCCGAAGCTGGAGGTACTCAAAAGGGTCAATAGACTTTCTGTCAGCGTGCCGAAAAAGTCTTCCTTCGGATGGAACCTCCACCTTCCCAAAAATGTGTTACGAGTTAGACTTACAGCAAAAATGACAATAATGTTAAAATTAGCAAGATTTATCAGGCAATGCCCTTACGCTGTGTCTGTCACGCCCCACAAGGTTGTGGTCTAACCCTTTTCCAATATCCTAATTCCAGCTGATTTAAAAGCCTCATTAGTATAGCGGCAGAAGACCCTTAATGGCTATCACCACCGCTTGAAATTGCCAACATAGATCGCCCACTGCAGTTTTCGAACCCACGACCTCGTTCGTGAAGAACGAGCGCACGTTACGTCCAGGTCTATCACGGCCTTGTGACGCCCCAGCTTCATATCTGGGTTTTGACTAGCGAGGCGCTAGTGTAAGCACGCAGACACATACGCGTGTTTATTTATATGTGCCTGCTGGTTTGGACCAATGGTTCTGGTGCTCGCCCTGACCAAGGTCTGGCGGAGGCCGTAGGTTCGAGCCCCGTGGCAAATGTGAAGGGCCTAAATAGAGGTCAAGTTCTCTTAGGGTGCTATACAAATGAGCTATAAGGTGCTCGCCCCGACCAAGGCATGGCCGAGGTAGTGAGCTCGAGCCCAGAGTCATATGTGAAGAGCACCTGAATATAGATTAAGCTCTCCTAGGGCGCTATGCAAATGCTTATTATATATATATATATATATATATATATATATATATATATATGTAGTAGCTCGTCACTGATTCAATTAACAGTTCAGCCACTGACATCGGCTGCTCTAAGGCACATGCTGGATCGGCTTGAAAGCCTTCAAAAAGATTCCACCTGGTCTCAGAGAAAGCTTCCGGACCACAGCTGTCATTGTCTACGTTGCAGGCCTACAAAGAAGAATTTTCACAGAGCTGAGCCTTGAACGCGAGTGGGCATACCCGGAGGCCATAGGAAGAGGCCAAAGCAAAATTCAGACCCCGCCTTTACAGTTGAATAAGTCCAAGGCGAGAGTGCTCTCTTCGAATCGTTCTGTTTTCATTTGTTGTTCACTAGGCAACTGGATGCAAGAGGTCTCGGAAGCAGCTTCTTATTTTGGCTTTTCTTCAGATGTGAAAGTAATTAAACAATCACCACTGATTGATAGCGCTCGAAACCTTCTGAATAAACTTTTATGAGAGCAATCTGCTCTATTGTATGATTTATTTATGAGAACAAGTAGCTCATCGAGCAGCACGCCAGTACCCAGCCGTGACAGTCAGCGAGCTGTAATGGCTTGCTCCGATTGATTCTCGTATGCTGAACCTATTGACCAGCCTCCGGAGGCAGCTTTAAAGTTTGCAGCCTCGGGCAGGCCACAAGACTTGCAGTGAATTCGACGGCTCCGTTTAAAGGCCCCTGACTCTTTCGTTGCCAGCCTTACACGGCACTTTTCTTTCGACGGAAGTGCTCAAAGGATGGACTTCGAGCACCTCAAACATGACGTCACTGTTCAAAACAGGACAACCGGAAAGAATACTGTCGGAAGACTGCCAATTTGAGTGACGAGTTGCCTTGGCGAAAAGCTGCAAACCTCAAGCTTGGACAGTCCTCTGCGGTGGGGCTGTGCTGCATTGACTGCAACGACCTCAAATCGTCCGCGTGGGTCGGCCTTGCTCTCGGCCAGCACTCGCTTCTCCGTGGGAGCCGACTCAGGCTGTGCCCTGCCAGTTGCACGATAACTCATAATGGGCCGCGATAGTCTAGGAGGTAAGGCGCCGGCTCTTCACGATCGAGGTCGTGAGTTCTAATCATGCAGTGGGCGATCCTTTATTGCCAATCTAGTCGTCTTAGCTCAAGCAGTGCAAGTGTTGGACTGGGGCGATGCAAGCCTACAGTTTCGGAAATGCTTCTGCTCAGCCCAGAGAGGAGTTGGTTTCGCTAGCACCGGGCATCACTCGTTGGACAAAGCAGACGGCTTACTCTGACGGTATTGCCTCTGCCGCTTTGGTTCGGCTGCTGCACTGACTACCTGCCTGCGCTGGCTGCCCCTTGCGGCACACCGCCCACGCTGCTGCTGCTGCTGCTGGTCTCATTTGGCCCAGCACTGCTTAAGCAGCTCGGTGAACGCTTGTCAATGAGCTAGCTAGCCTTGGCCGGCAGCCAGCCCAGCCAAGTTGCCGGGCTGTGCCATAAAAATCGACTATTTTACATATCCAGTGGGATGGCAGTAACATTAATTAATGGGCTGCAAAAGGCTTCTTCGATTACGATAGACACCCCCACCCCTCTCTGGTGCTCTAGTCGTCTGCCCGACACCCACGTCTGCTGCCTGGCATAGGCAGGCACCTCTGTTACTGTCTTTCAGCCAGGAGGCTCTGTTCATGCAGACGTGTGCAATAGGTGTAAGGCAGAGAATATTCTAGGCTCTTGAGCTATTTAATTGATTTTCTTACGAAAGCAGTGCTCCGAGGCCGGCTCACCTTTAGTGGAGATTGACATGTCCTGATGCTGACGCTGACTGCATCAGCAGAGTAGTCATTGTGTGAATTGGAGCTATGGCCAGCAGTTGTTATTGGCGATGCCAGGCCATTCAACTGCTTTTATCGCTGTATATCGATTTTTGCCCTATCATGGCTGGGAGACTGCCTACTCTCAGCAGACCAGCACGTGTAGTGGCCACGTCACGAGACTTGCCTGAGCTATAGGAAGGTACAGCAGCTCGACGTCCGAGGAAGCGGTTGCAGCAGCAGCACTAGCTCGCATTAACAGTGCCCAAGAGAGGCTGGCACTAGCCGGTAGCGTGTACTCGCGTGCTTGACTCTGCACATGGCCGTTCAGGCCACCATCGATGTGCTGATGCTGACAGATAGAGACTGAGGGAAGCAAGAGAGGAGCCGAGCAGCGACTGCAGAAGCCGGGCCGTGTCGTAAGTAGCAGCCTTTTTTTCTACCGACTTCAGCCTTGTCTTGGCACCACCGCTCTGGAGGCAGTGGCATCGGCAGCATGAACGCACTGGAATCGAGTGAGTTCCTCCGCGGATCCACTGTATCCGTCAGCCTATCTGTGGACGAAGAGCGAAACCTGCTTCGGCATGCCGGCGAAAAGCAAGCACTGCTGCAGCTTCAAAGTGCTAGGGTAAGTGGCAATGTCCAACTTCTGTAGTGGTTAGCCCTAGGCAGCTGCCACAGTAGAACGAAGACACTGGCCAGGCTGGATGCTAATGTTTGAACACCCGCTCACAACGTTTTCTGGCCCTTTAGCTCCTTGGACATTAGGTTACCTAACGAGAAGTTTTTGCAAGCAACATATTTCGGAAATATGAGATGATGGTTGTGAAGCAAAGAAGTGGGAGTTGACACAAGGCTAGATTGAGGAAAAAGCGAAAGAGGGAGAGAGAGAGAGAGATGTGCAGAAGGTAGAGGATGAGAGGGAAGGAGAAGAAAGAGAAGAGGGAGGGAAGGAAAGTGGAGGAGTGGGAAGGAAAAATAATGGAGATGGGAGAGGAGAAGGGCGAAGGAGAGAACAAGAAGAGCAGAGTGGAGGGGAAAGGTTAGAGAAGGGCAGGCATGCAGAAAAGAGAAGTGAAGAGCATATGATAGCAGAGCAGGTTAGAGAAGATCGGAGAGGAGCAGATCAGAGGTATAAGAAGAAAGGAGAGGCAGGTAAGAGGTAATGCTTGGCCGAGGCAGAGTAAAGAGATCAAGACAAGCATGAACCTCGACTATGGTATTGCAAAAAGAAGGATCTTGGGCAAATTAAGAGCAAACCAATGGGATGAGACCTGCTTGCCCCTTCCTTGCGGTTTTACTTCAGCAGAGTCAAGTCTCTTTGTATTTTTTTTTAAGAGATACTTGTGTGCTGACGTTGCAGACGAAACCGGTTGCATTTGCTGTAAGAACTAACATTACCCACGATGGATCAACAGACCTTGATGCACCTGTACCTGGCTGTGCTATCTCATTTGGTTGCAAGGACTATCTGCATATAAAAGAGGTACTGTTTTGCGAACGAATCGATTTTATCAGATAAGTGCGACAGATAAAGGTGGCGAGGCCAACTTAGTGCTTCCTCTATGCTGTTGCTAGCCCAACGTGGTGGGCTCTATTTCAGCAACTACTTATCACTATTAGGCTACACTTTTTTCTGCATATACTTGTACATGCTTAGTTTGAGAGCATCGGATAGTAGTACAAGGATTGTGGCTAATTATTTATAAGCAGCTAGTGTAAGCAGATCACGGTGGTTCTTGAAGGCATCAAGCAATATCATGCAGAGTCCTGATAACTGGCAATCCCTGCAAACAATAGACACACACGGAATGGTGGTATCGATAGCAGCAAGCGATAGCTGCACAGGGCAGCTTGCCATTTGTCGTAGATCCTTTGGCTGTTTTACTTCTACTGACATCCTTATCAATAACTCAGTTTTCTTAAGCATGACGTGATCTTTAAAGAGAAATTACTTGACAATTATAATCGGACAATAATAGATTTTACGTGCAGATAGCAGACATGCCTGTCGACCCCTAAGCAGTGCACTGCTTATCTGTAGACACACTACATAGACAGGGCTCGAGACATCTAAAAAATGTATGTACCAACACATGGCCGAAGCTTTCCACCAATGTGCTTCCATTTCCAAATGTTGCAACAGTTTCAGCCTGCTGCTTCAGTGTTCGGTATCTGTTCTCCTTGCGTTAGAAAGTGTTATTCGTTTATTTAAGAACAGAAGTTGACCAGTTTCATGTTAAATGATTCAAGTATCGAGCAAGCTAAAATAGATGCTGTACTTTGGTAGTCTGAATGTAGTACACTGGCTGGTTGTCGCCCACTTAAGGCTATCAATTTGTTCAGTGTTAGCTTCAGGCAGCAAATTCAACATTCTCCCTGACTCTTGAGCCCTAATAGATCGCTGCTGAAATCTCTCCTCTTTCCTTTTCTCTGTCTGTCTGTTTCTCTTTGTGACTTATTACCCTGATGGAATATTGTTAATTCAATTCTCTTTGGTTTGCAAGTCTTGTTGCCAGATTCCTAAATGACTCGGTAACTATGTGTCAGAACTGCCTCACACCTTTTGGGATTTTCCTTGCCTATTTCTCTCAGCCTCATACTTATAAATAGTCCATGTATGGTTATATATATATATATATATAATTCATTTATATATCAGCCTAAGATAATTTAATCTCTAGTTAGGCACTTCACATATGCCACGGGGCTCGAGCCCATGACCTTGGTCAGCAAATGCATTCACCTTGACCTTGGTCAGACGAACACCTTAACCACTAGGCGACAGGCTACAGTATACAATAAGTTTGCAACAAGAGACCAAATAGTGTCCCATATTGGATTTTGCTGCTTCCAGCTGTTGGTAAACTGTTTGAACCCTGTCCGAAAAAGGGCAACAGCACTGCATTATGTGTCGTATATGAAATAATTACTTCGCAATGTGTGCAAGCATCTATAGGTTTGAGCAGCTTTTATTAACCTATTTCTAAATTGCAATAAAGGAGGAATAAACGTGAGGAAGAGCACGGCTACATTAAAGCACACACAGCAAGCATGTATGCTTGTACTGGCCCGGCCACACAAAGTAAATTTTTTCAAATAAGTGGCTTTTTAACTAGTACGGTCACAAAAGGTTGTATGTAAAACTGAGACCCGAGTTATATTATTGATATTTAACCAGCATTACTTGTGCACATTGATATGGGGAACACGAGAGTGCAACTGTATTTTTTGTGTACCACTGAGCACCCAGCTCCAGCATAATTTCATTTTCTCAGCATGCATCGAATCTGACACTGGTGTGTGTACGCAAATGGAAAAGAACCTGTATAAGTCATGCAGCTGATCTCTGTGCACTCTGGCTGCCAACCGATGCAAGCAGAATGGTTGCAGTATGCAAGTGCATTCAGGTGGTATAACGGTAATTACAAGAGTAAGTCGGTTGCATAACACCCGAAAAGAACTTTGCTTTAGAAATCGCATACCGGAATTCTGATTAAGAACGTAAGTGGTCAGTTGAAGCTAAGGCAAGCCCTGTGCTGAGAGCAGGAGATCAGAGTCTCTCGATAGTTTATTATGTAGAGCTCTGTCAAGGAAAGTCAGAGGTAGCAGGATCATTTCCGACTTGCATCAGTATTCTCTGCACTCGGTCTCGAGGCAGGTGGCATATGCTTGTTCTGTACGTTAAAATAAAAACAAACTGCTTTCATTAGTCAATACTTTAAAGTTTATTTACCCCAATCGGTGAATGATTTGTATCTCGTAAACTAGGTGAAGTCGACCTGTCACTAGTTACCACTTATCGGACTAAGCAAACTTACTTCCTGTGCAGGTCAATTTTCGTGAATTGATGCACTGACTATTGAGCAGTGCATTGTGAACATACCACGTATACCTTAGCATGTTCTAATTCTGTCAGAAAGTGACTATGGAATTACGACGACACAAACAAAAAAATCCTACGTGCATCCGAACGGTTTTGAAGACATGATTATGATTTAACTCGAGTTTCTCTCATTTTCTTTTAGAGTTTAATTATAGTCTCTCTTTTTTGCGGTGTTCACGCAAGTGCTTATGTGTGAGTTTTTCTCTCTTTCTCTATCTTTTTATGTGTATGTGTGTGTCTCGTTGAACTTTGCCAAACACTGCGTGGTGCTATTACCTGGGCATACTAAGGTCAATCCTTAGTTTTGGTCAGTGAATGTGTCCTTTCAAAGTACCAAAGTTCATCGATCATGCATCTAACAGCCAACACTGCTTCCACTGAAAGATACAGATAACCGTGACAGAAGTCAGCAATGCGTGTCCAGCAGGCTTGGCCACCAGAGCTGACTTAAAATTACTATCACGCTTGGCCAAGGTTCGGTAGAGCACTATGCTGAGACCTACTCGAGACCTGCTAATTTTGCTGGCTTTTGCCTCCCGCCTTTGCTGCCATGTTCTTGCTACAGAAGTACAACAACGAGTGGTGGATTGGGAGGCTGATCAAAGAAGGATGCGATGTGGGCTTCATACCGAGCCCGACAAAGCTAGAGCAAGCTCGCCTGCAGTATATCACGGTCGGCACCGGCGGTGGCAAGTCCGGGTAAGCTGGTCCTTGACTGTGCGACTGCTCTCAATCAAGCTCTAAGGGCATGCTGGCACCCTGGTGGTCCAGAGCAACGAGCTGTCAAACGGGTCAGTCATGCGCCACCACCAATAAGCCGAAAGTCTCAAGCCAATGTGCACTTACATTAGTTGGTAAGCATTTGCTTATGGGAAGGCTAGGGGACCAGTTTTTTTATGCATTTCCTCTGGGATGTGAGATCACTCAGGGTCTTAGCCCAGCGGTATGGTGCTCTCGCTTGACTCTGCCCGGGTCGCAGGTTTAAGCACTGAAGTGGGCGATCCTTTATTGCCCACTGCAAGCGGCAGGTGATAGCCAGCCGTAAAGGCTCTTCTGCTGCTATGTAAATGAGGCTTGTTAAGTCTGCTAACCTTTAAATTTTAGATCCAATTTGGGTCAGACCTTTAAACAGCTTTTACAAGGGTGGCAAGGTCCTCAAGGTCGTGCCTTCACCATTCGGAGAAACAGGACAGGATCATAGCAGCTCTGCTGCTGCTGTGAAATAATAAATAATAAGTAAATCCTTGCTGATTAAACAGCCCCTTTTTGTATAGCGACAGTAGAGCCTTTACGGCTATCACCACCGCTTGCAGTGGCGATAAAGAATCGCCCACCGCAGGAATCGAACCCACGACCTCGGGACCGAGGTCGTGAAAGCAACCGCCTTACCTAGTGTGCCATCACCGCAATGACCTCACATTTTCTGCTCTAGTGGCTTTTTTCTGGCTCTAAATGCATGCTAGGGAGAAGCCACTTGGATTTTTCACTAGCTGCAAGCAGCAAAGCAGCAGACACGATAGCAATACTCGAGCGCCAGTTTTGACAGCTACCCAGAAGCTTACAAAAATCTACCTGCCTCACCACTGGCCCTTATATGAGACAGCTAGACATTACTCATATTTCAGAAACACTGATTAAAGCAGATTTAACAGCCTCATTTGTATAGCAGCAGAAGAGCCATATCGGCTATCACAGCCGCTTGCAGTGGGCAATAAAGGCTTGTCCACTGCACGACTCGAACCCATGATCTAGGTCGTGAAATGGAAGCATCTTACCCCTGGGCCAAGACTCAAGGGCTACTGGCATAGGAACTGGGGTCAGGGGACCCCAGAGAGGGCCCCCTGTGCCAACCCTAAGGGGTGCGTCGTACGGCTGACCCACTTTAGTCTTCACACGATTGACTCCCCAAGGAAAGATTAAGGTGTGGCCTCTTGTTGCTAGGCTTTATCCTGCAATAGCTCTGGTAGTAAGCACAAGTAACCTTTATATAATATATATATATATGAATTATATATATATATATGTGTGTAGATGAATAATATATATATATATATATATATATATATATATATATATATATATATATATATATATATATATATATATATATATATATATATATATATATATATACATAATACCTGTGTATATCGCCCTTAGGGAACTGAATCTCTAGGCAGGCTTATCCACGCGAGCCAACATCCTTGGTCATGAAGGTGAGCATCTTAACCTTGGTCGCTAAAGGCGAGCACCTTAGCCCCTGGGTCAAACCAGGGCAGAACATCGGCTTGCACGGCTTTCGGTAAGCCACTCTGAGGGCTGGCAGTTCGCAAGGGCTGCATTCGTCGTGGGAGCAACCGATGCGAGCAGCCTCTACCACAACCTCGGGTCTGACAGCTAGCCGCCTCTGCCCTCTGCGACCCCTGCCTGCCAGCACCATTGCAGCCGTCGCAGCAGTGTATAAGGCAGGCTCTGCCCTGGCTGACCGTCAGCACTGCCATTTTGTAATTAGAAGCACCGGTTCATCGTCAAACCTAGATGGCGGCGGTGGAGGAGCGGACTCGGGCTCGCGAGGATCTGCACACTCCATCTCAGGTGAAATGAGTGAGCAGCGCTGTGTGCCGCCGTCGTAGGCCGCCCTGCCGACGGCGGCTCAAAAGGTCCTCTCAGCGAGCCACTTGCATCCAACCGTAGCCAATAAGAGAGTTTTATTGAGTTGTTGGAGTGGCAAGCCTAGTTTGCCCAAGTGCTGCGAAACAGGATCGAATATTGCAAGCCCCAGTTCGAGGAGCTAGCTGACGCACGAGAGCTGTTCTATTGTTGCACGCCAACGCTGGCTGTAGATCCAGACGGTGCTGAGGACAGCGACAGCCTAAATGCCAAGGGCAGCCAGGGCTCGGGAGCTGCCAAAGAAAAGAAGAAGCCTTTTTTCAAAAAGGTAACCCGGCGTGGATGAGCATTGCTTATGCGTCAATCTAGCTGCACATGGTTCGCGTGCAAGATCTAATCGAGGTGCTTGCGGAATTTTGAAGTCGGATAACATACCGCCGTACGAAGTGGTTCCATCCATGAGGCCGGTAGTTCTCATTGGTCCATCACTCAAAGGCTATGAAGTGACCGACATGATGCAGAAAGCCTTGTTCGACTTCTTAAAACGCCGGTTTGAGAGCAGGTAAGTTGGCAGCTGCAGCGTTTACTTGCTTTCGCTACCGAGACCAGGCTTGACCGCTGTTCAAGCCTGGGATAGAGTCTTAGTGGCTGCCAAAGCAGCAGACTGTGCCCCTGATACCGTTTACAACTAGCTAGGAAGAAATGGAGCGGAGAACCAATGGGCAATTCTTTGTTTCCAATCGTAAGCTTGGTGAAAGCTGCTAAGGCTCTTCTGTCGCTTTATACGCGAGGCAGCTGAGTAAGCTTATCTCTTCTCTTTTTTTTGTAGCCTTAGCACGTGAATGCTTATATTACAATACAGCACACTGAAATGCTTTTACTGAAAGATGAGGTCGATGGTCAAGTCAAAGATTTTTTATGCAGAGGACTAGCATCGGTTGCAGAAAACCATTAACAGCTGTGACGGAGCTTGCAATTAATGGGATTCGTCGTAAATGTAAACTCCACCATTATTGATTGGATTCGAAAAGGAAGCCAGCGAGACGGGATAATAAAGTCGAGTCTCTCTGATATTGTCTACTGTCCTATACATTTTTTTAAAGTTATAGCTGCACAAGACAATTTTTACAGCTGTTGCCTTCCATTAGTCTATGCTATTGCCACAACAGGTAGTGTTGCTGCACGAAAACCTAGCTGCCTGAACATTGCCTACTTGATTACTCTCGCTGGAATTAAGTTGAGCTTAGTTCTCATTATGAAAATGCAGATATTAACAAAGAGTGTCATATTGATGCTTTTTTGAGCACCGGTTCGGGTGAGCTGAGAGGAATTGGAGAACGACAATGAAAGAGAACTTGTTCTATCAACAGCTGGTCATCTCATCCACTGCGCTTAGACATTCTACAAACAGAGTTGCTAAATAACAAAGATGGATGTAGTAGATATGCATAAATATTCATTAAAACGTATCTTACATGTGAGCTCGGCGCAGCTAGTTGTACCGATCCACGTCCAACTGGGTGTATTAAACCCAGTACGTGCACCTACACCTTGTATACAGAAAATAGCTGCAACAGAAGTTAGCTTGTCTTGTTTGTCCCGAGTTGTCTGCATTACAGTGATGTGGCCATTTCCAGGGCACTCTGAAAAAATCAAGTTGTATTCGCTGGTTCTGCCAATTGGATGTATTTTCTAAGAATTGGTAGCTTTCTGATATTTTGAGAATCAATTCTCAGAGCGGTTTAGGTAATCTATGCATGTGGTCGCTCTTACAGAATCGTGATTACACGAGTCACCGCTGACATATCTCTAGCTAAGCGATCTGCTTCAGCCAGCGAAAGCAAAAGATCTGTGGTGGATAAATACAGCCAACGCTCCACGACATTCTGTAAGCAGTCTTTTTAATCCACCCATTGCAGCTCATGCAACGTTAATCGTAGGCATGCCGAATTGCAAGTTTCGTATTCATCTACTGCGCCAACCCATCTCATATGCTACAGCGAATCACCCGTTAATCATACTTCAGGTCTTCATGCCGCTCGCACGGATACCACTGTTGTATTCAAAGTTTCCGTCATTCCCGGCCAACTTCCATGTTAACCTTGTACAACTCTTTCCTGCTTTTATGTGTGCCCATGCCTATCGTTTTTTTCCTGTTCTTTTCTATCAGGATTTATCCGTGTTAGCAGAAGCATGCAGCCGCAAAAGCATGGCCAAACGCCTACAGCACAAAATATGTACTATTTGTATCTCTCCGTTGATTTCTTTGTATCTATCTCGGTGGACATCTATTTCTCTCATTTCTCCCTTTCTCGCCTGCCTGTCCTCTGTGTCTCTCCGTCTCTCTGTTTCTCTGTTTGTCTGTCTCTCCCTCTCTGTCCGTCTCTCTCTCTCTGTCTCTCTTTGTGCCTCTCTGTCTGTCTGTCTGTCTGTCTGTCTCTCTCTCAATCCTCCTTTCACGCACAAACACATACACATACTCACGCTCGCACGAACCCATGCGCATACGCACACACTAAAACACACTCCCTAATGCACAATCAGCAGCTGAGATTAGGGATCCATGCTATCTTGTAGTTGAAGTTCAAGCCGAAATAGAACGCATTTTCGAGCTAGCCCGATCGCTGCAGCTAGTCGTTTTGGACTGCGACACGATCAATCACCCATCTCAGATTACGAAAACATCGCTGGCACCCATCGTTGTTCATCTGAAGATAAACTCTACGACAGTACGTACTCGCGTCGGACTTGGTACAAAGGTGCATGCAGCTGACCCGCTGCCCTCAGCTATTGCTACCGACTGGTCCGTCTTTTGACAGGTTCTACAGAGGCTCGTGAAGTCTAGGGGTAAAGCAGAGAGCCGGAACATGAACGTGCAGCTCGTGGCGACCGAGAAGTTAAATCACTGCCCGGGGGTATGTAATAATGTCGAACGCAATCTCTCCTCCATCTGCTGCATCCCGCCAGAGGCTCGGGAAACACTGCGTTGGCCCGCTCTTCTTTGATCGCTCTTAAGCTGCGGGTAGAAGCTTACTCAGAGCAACATTAATATCGTTGCGTCAATTTGCGTCTCACGACCGTTTGACATTTTTTCAAGGACACAGACTGCCTTCGGGCGTGCTCTATATGCAGACATGGTTGAATGCAATTAATACTATCGGGTACTTGTAAGCGAAATGCGATGCAAAGAGTCGGGTAAAACTTTCTTAAACCTCAAGCCGTCCATACTAGGGGAAATCAGTAACTTTATAATAAGGATTAAGTAGCTGCTTGGTTTTATAAACTGGTCATATTCCAAATTCCCAAAACACTGCTAGGCAGTGGCGCAGCTAAGCACCATACACTGCTGGGTGAAGTTTTGCCACTTTTGTCAATTCTAATTCTACTTTAGAAATAACTCTCTCACACCATCATTGTGGGAATACAAATTTCAAAATTCAAGTTCTTCTGCTGGAAAAAATAGACACAAGAAACAGAATGCGAGCTAGCATCCGGACCGATAGCGTCTACCAGCAATGGACAGATCAAACCCCGGATCGGTGGCGGCTGAGGGATTCGTTTTACTCGAGCTAATATTACCCCTAGAGTTCGCATAAAAAATTCGACATATTTCTGGATTGATATATTTCAGGCCAAAAGTGAACACAGCTTAGAAGCAGGTTTATGCAGAAGCTGGACTATACGGAAATGGAGTAGTAGAGAAAGAGAGTTTCTCTTTGTGCTGGTTGTGGCATGCAGTTATTCTGGACTCCTAGTGTAGATCGATTACACAAAGAGTTAAGGTTTTAGCAGGATTCAAACCCGTGCTCTGGCCTTCCGGCGAATCAATGATCGACGAAGCCTGCCGGCACGTACAACCGCCTGCAATCAGCTGAGATCCAGGTCCACAGCGAGACAATGGGACCGGCATGCTGTATTACCCTCTGTTTATAGTTGCCTCTGCCGGCAGCCGAGTCTTCGCTACTTTTCGCTTGGTCACGAGGTGGGAGCCCGCTTTGCGGATAATGACTTAGAGAAAGTGAAAAAGAGGGAGAGAAAAAAAGCATTGATCAAAATAGCACTTCGCAATTGGCTATTTCTGTTTGTAGCGCAGCCAAGGCCCGCCTCACGCCAGACGATCGCTCTGACGTCATCTAGGCCCTATGCTGACGATGGGGGTTTGCTATCACGTGCATGCTGAAGGAAAGGCTCAAGTACGATAGCAAAATGCACGATTGCTTCAGGACATGCACTTGCCTTGGAGCCGCTGAGCCGCAAAAATATTGCTGCTCGTAGCTTTATTATTGAGTTGCTACCGGTCCCGCGGCTCTCCGCCCGTAATGCAAAGTCCGGTAACCGTTTTTAACCTGCATACTTTATAGGAACGGAGGCTAAAATTTGTGTACGGCCTGGTGTAATCAAAAGCTTCTTTCTTTTCCTGACTACCACGACAGCGAACTTCTAGTAATGTTCCATCTGTTTACTTTCTATGCTCGGCTGGTAGTATTCAAGAGTCCTACAACCAACGCGCTCACATTTCGCCATCTAAGCATGCTCTCCAAATAGCTGTCTGTTCACGTCGAGCAAGTCCTCTTTTCGTGCTGCTGGCTGCGAGTCAGCTAAATCGGTCAGCATCGCAGGCAATAGAGTCTAATTACTCCCCAGGCACGGTCAACAGAATTCCATCGAGCAGCAATTTCTCCTTCAAAAGACCGGTTTCTGAAGCCATCGACTGGCGTGTATTTCCTCTGCAATGAGGCAGCAATGCTAGGGCAGCCGCCTCTGATCAATATCCGCAGTACACGACCGTACCAAACCAACTGGCGAGTAATTCAGTCAGTTGCTTTCGGGCTCAATCACCCCAATCCACGGCGAATTAGGGTTCTCCTCGTAGCTTGGCACGGGCAGTGAGAAAAGCGCTTGGGTCAAGTGCACCAGGGCTCCATCCCTAAATCGTATTCACGGCGGCACATTCGCCGGCGAATAGGTTCGCCTCCCCTTCAGAGCGATGGATGCAAGCATATCGTATGATGAATGCGTTGCGATCGTAGCTTCAGTATTCTCGGATACTGTTTACCTGCCTAGTTCGTTCTTTTTGAGATAGCTCTAATGACAAAATGCACGGCCTTCACAGAAAGTGCAATTCATCGTGCAAGAATGCCGCTTTTTATGTGGTTAAATCCAAGCTCATCTCAATGCCAACACCCCAAGCAAATCTCATGTCACACATAAGGAGATTTAAAGAAATCTGCTTACCAGGCAGGTGCATACTTTGCTATTGAATTGTACTTTTTCAGTCCCTCAGGCAAGTTCACTACCTGCAGAGAGCGATCATTAGTTATCAGCTGCAAACGGTGGCGATACCCGTGAAGGCTCTTCTGCCGCTATACAAATGGGGCTGTTAATATAATACGTTGGTAACTTGGGATGTTATGAACTTCTCGTCTATAACATTAGTCTTGTACACCACTCATCAGAATTTTAATTAGCAATGTAAAACTCTAGGGAAAGAGAGAGAGAGAGAGAGAGAGATCAAGTTTTCTTTTCGTATGTTTGCAAAAGCCTATACTGCCACTTAACTGCGTCGAATTCTTCAAGCTCGAACCTATCGAGACAAAGGATTTACCTTCACCTCAATAATTTTCTTTACTATCGAAACTCAAAACTCCCGCACGATACCAGCAACCTGACACGAGATCCCAATTGTAGCCAAGGAGGCTGCCGGTCTGTAGCACTCTTGTACCGATCTAGAGGTCGTGCCTAGATGTCATATGCCAGTCATGAATCTTAGCCACCCTATTATTTGCCGGCTTTGGCAAGGTCAACCTCCATGGCAAAAATATTGGTTATACTCAAGCTTTCTATTTTCAGTGCTAACGCCATTATTTGTCTTTTTATTTCAAGAGCGAAGGATAAAAAGGGGGCTTTTGTTTGCGGTCGTGACTTCCTGCCGACTTCACTCCCTCTTATTGACAGTCGTGTGGAATACACATATTTGTGACGCATGCACTGCCAAATTAGCGCATCTTGCAACAGCAGCGGATGTACGTCTGCCTTAAACTCTGAAGGCCTTCAACGACAAAGTGGGTGATACGTGGAGAGTTTTCTACAGCACACCCAAAGCATTCAAGCCTCGGCCATTGTACTTCGTACACTTGCTCATAGCTCCTGGGCTTTAGCCAAGGGATAAGGTTCTTCCCTTCACGACCGAGGTCGTTGGTTCGAATTCTGCAGCAGGCAATTCTGTATTTCCCACTGCACGCAGTAGCGATGGCCGCCAAGGCTCTTCAACAGCTACATACTTGCACATCATAGACACCAACAGACCTCGACCGCTGGCCGGCGTAGGACTTGCTCATGCTCAGCAAATGGGTCGTGCTGGCTGAAGGAAGCCAGTTTGAAGCGATGCCAATCAAGAAAGGCCCGGGTTAGTGATTGTTTCCACATGAATAATCTATACTCCGGCTAGGCTGTGCAAAGGCTAGATATAACAGTGTTTAGGCCCATATGAGGGTGTCCATTCGAATGCTGCGGTTCTGTCTCGAGGGGGTTATGGTCAGAGTGAGCGTCGTCTCCGCATCAACTTCGCTCCGGCCGATCTGCAGCACAATTGTTGATAGGTGAGCGATAACTCCGACCGGAAGCTAACAGGACCGCAGAGACCTGCATGCGGATGCAGTTCCTGACGTGAAAGCGGCTTTCGGTGGGCATTCGGTAGCCGACAGACATTACCTCTCGCGCAACGAATAGAAAGAGAGAGAGAGAGAGAGAGAGAGAGAGAGAGAGAGAGAGAGAGAGAGAGAGAGAGAGAGAGAGAGAGAGAGAGAGACGTGATTAAATCGGAAGTGAGTGAAATGGAGGGAGAGGCGCAGGACGACCGGAGAGCACGTGCCAGCAGTTGGCAGCAGGAGAGCTCGTGCAGTCGCATAAGAATAGTGGTAGTGAGCTTTGCAGTTTTGGACCCGTAGAGCGAAAGCGCCTGCACACAGCAACTTAGAAGTGAAAGAGTGGAACACACAATCGGTTGTCACTAGAGGACCAGAGAGAAAGGAGACGCTGAGACTGACGCAGCAGCTCAGCTGAGCATGAGAGAATCAATCCACGGCAAACCCTGTGGGTCAGAGCAAGTATTTTTTCGATATCGATCCGTTGATCGAGTGCGAGCCATCTCAAATCTTTTAGCGAAGGGAACGAACGAGCCGCTCGACGACAAACAAATGGGGATGAGCATTGGACAGAGCAAGGAACTTATGAAGTTTTCTATGGCCGAACGGTTGACGCGACGGACATATGATACAGGAAGACTCTTATTGATAGTCGGAAGAAGACTCGTCTGGCGTCATTGACCAATTGCGAAAACAGACCTTGTGCTAAGCAGTTCTTTTTTGACTGTATTCGAGAGAACAGCCCACGTACAGTCGCCAGCGATTATCTCAGCGGAATACCCAGAAGTAATATGAAGAAGTTGGGTAAAGGTCGAACACTACCTAGTGGCATAAATAAACATCACGGCACATGCTGCGCATGTAAACCTACACTGGAAGTGTTTCAGGGCTCAGCTTGCAGTGATACAACTGTCTCAGGGCTCAGCTTGCAATGATACAACTGAAGTCTTCCGGCTTGCTCCGCGGTTCGTGTCGTCGCATTGTCTTCTTTCCATTTTCTGTAGCTCGGAGTCTTTTCAGTGTGCTAAAATTTGATCTTGGAATTTTTTTCAGCGGGCAAAGCCACAGCTCCCAGTACTTGCTGGGGCAGTTTGATGTGAAGGCAGAAAAGCAAACGCCTTTTTTCTGAGAGTAAATTAAAGTTAATCGCTGATATTGGTGTAGCACGCGTAGCTGGCAAGTGCGACCCCGCTACCATCGATGATGGCTTTCCAGCGACCACTGTGCGGGCAGAGTAGGATTCTGGGATGAAGCAATACGGAGATTAGAATTAACGTATAAGCTTCCTTCGAGGAAAAGGATCAAAGCAGGACCGAGAAGAAATCGAGCGTATAAATCCGGCTTAAGTAAGCACGCTGAAATTTTGCTACCTGGCAGGCCTCCTTAGTCCCTCCATATGAATAAGACGGGTCTCTCTCTCTCTCTCTCTCTCTCTCTCTCTCTCTCTCTCTCTCTCTCTCTCTCTCTCTCTCTCTCTCTCTCTCTCTCTCTCTCTCTCTCTCTCTCTCTCTCTCTCTCTCTCTTTAAAAGAAGGCCTTCGCTGAAGACTGACTCCAGACCTGCCGGCGTGAAGACCTCGCCAGCCCACACATTAAAGCAACTAATTTTTGAAGGGCCCAAAGCTGTAGAAGGCGTACTGCCTGAAAGCCTCGTTAGATTATGTCTCAGCAGGAAGTGAGTCGCCCTTGTTTAGATTAATTAAAGCTGAGCATATATATATATATATATATATATATTTATATATATATATTTATATATATATATATATATATATATGCTCAGCTTTAATTAATCTAAACAAGGGCGACTCACTTCCTATATATATATATATATATATTGTTTATATATATATTTATATATATTGTTTATATATATATATATTTATATATATACACCTTTTTTTTCTAAAATCCGGTGCAGAACTCTGCATCTAGGCTTGTCCGTCGAGAACGGCGCAGTTGCCATATCACGTCACTTCTCACCGACCTGCACTGACTTCCAGTCGATTAACGCACCGACTTGAAGGTTTTGTCAATCACTTTTAGGTAACTTCATTCTTTGGCTCCAGCCTACATATCAGATTTACTCCCTCGCCAGGCTAAGCATAGTACCTCCCGCTTTTTGGAATCTAATCGTTTACCCATACCTCGTACGAACCTCAAATCCTTTGGAGACCGTGTCTTCAGTTCGTATGCTCTCAAAGCCGAAATTAAAAAACGCATCCATTTATCACAGCATGTAGTCGATCCACGTGATTCATCCTTTGTTTGCATATGCATGCTGACACCGTGCATGCTGCCACTAACCATACTTGCATGCTGACTCTGTACATGGCACCCCTAATCATGCTATTCTTCTTGTTATTGAGCATGATACCATTATCCACTAGATCGTGCTTCCTTTGCAGCAAATGTAAAGTTCCTAGAAAGAGATTGAGTTCTCCGAGAGCGCTATAACAAATGTATTAGTATTATTGCTATTATAAATCTGGATTTAGACCATGCTTGAATTCTTCCACATTTCTTCCCACCTGTTTGTTTCCAATAAGTTTTAGGATAATTGAACGAGCGGTGAAGGTTTCTTACCTTCTTCGAATAAGCTTCACCCGCAAAGGTATAAGGGAAGTGAGCATTGATTTGGGCATAGCCATACACGAATCGGGCGCAAAGGAATCGCGCAGGCATGACAAGTGAAAGCGGTGTCATTTGGCTGCGACAAACAGTGATTTGATGCACTGCGGTGTGCATTGTCATTCGGTGCTCGGAGTATCTGCGCCTGCATATACACGGTCTGTCGCCGCGCGCCTCGGTTAACGCGCAGTCAAGCTGGCACATGTTAAGCGCCTGGATAGAGAGTAAGTTCTCTTGTGGCGCTACACAAATGAATTATATTTTGTAATACTACATCGGCCAGTTTATGAATGTCTAGATATTATTAGGTTTTCATGATTTGTAATGACTAGGAGCCGATTATGGCGCAAACTATGGTTAGGCGACATAAAAAGCTCGTTCAGTAGTCAGTCGGAGGTCGGACACCCGACTTCGAGTGGGAGAATTACACGCTACGGCTGGTGCTGTACGCTCGTGCCTCACTGCGGCTACGCAATAGACGTCGGTCTACAGTAATGACGTAGACTCGCTAGATTAAAGTACGGGCTCCCTGCGACTGTCGCACACCTGCGTGCATCGAGGCAGAACCTGCGACACGCTAGCCGTGCTTCGAGTAGCCAGCTTCGCCGGCACTCGGGCACATTCTCGTCCTCGAGGATTTTCGCCGCTGCTGCTGCGAGCGCTGCTGCACTTCTTGCCGCCCAAGGACTTGGATGCAGGAGCCGCTGCAGTGCGTTTGCGACACGACAAAAGCACGCCTTTGACGATTTAGTTCTGATTGGTGCTTAGCTAAGCGCTTTCGCAAGGCTCGGCTAAAAAGTAGGCCCGCGCTCCACGCTGCTTCTCGCACACTTAATAGTAGTTCAAACGGCTCCCAGATCCCTATGACGCAGACGGTATTCGAGGAAGAAGAAGGTGGAGCCGTTGAAAGGTGCCTTGTGGCACGCCACCCAGCGGGCGCATTTGCACAGTCGAAACTGGAAAGCAAACGCAGCATCGAGGTTTCCAAGCGAAGCTTCTCGACCGGCGGCGCAGAAGTAGCGCAGCCCGGAGCCGCCCTATAGCCCCCACCCGCAATTGGTGAAATCCATTTCCGAAGAGGCACGTGGGGGCCAGCGTGCGCGTGCGGCGGGACGAGGTGGGCAGTCGCTCGACGCTCCGGGACGCGTATTTCAGCAAAAAGATTTAGCGAAATTGCGCGGCTATCGGTGGTCGGCAGCTCCGCAGAAAGGGAAGGGGAGAGAGGAGAGAGAGAGGGAGAGAGAGAGAGAGAGAGAGAGAGAGAGGGGAGAGAGGGAGGAGAGGATGGCATCCGCATACGCCGGTGGACAGGTAGAGAGTGAGGAGCCAACGACGACTGGGGTCAGATGACTGGCGCAGTAATAAACCACTCCGAGCCGGCTGCCACCTAAAGGCTGCAGCGCCATGAGTTGACCCCTGCCCCGGACGTTGTGCGTCATTGGACGTCAGCGGGGGGGGGGGCCGCTCGTGTGGGTCGCACTCAGGCGCCTGACATCTCGCGCTGCAAGCAGAAAGCTCGACACACTGCAGGTATCTTTAGCCCCATCTAAAAAGAACTTGCCACCCCTCGTTCGAAGACCCCGAGACTTCGCGCTTAAAGATGCAGTGCCTCGAAGGCCCACCAATACATTTCTGAAAAGAACTAACTCTTTAGCCTAACCGAAAATGTGCATGCTGCCACTAACCATACTTGCATGCTGACTCTGTACATGGCACCCCTAATCATGCTATTCTTCTTGTTATTGAGCATGCTACCATTAACCATTCGATCGTGCTTCCTTTGCAGTAAATGTTAAGTTCCTAGAAAGAGATTGAGTTCTCCAAGAGTGCTATATCGTACGTATTATTATTATTACTATTATAAAATACAAGCGCATCTCGAGCATCTGAGATAGACTGGTCGCCAAGCCGACTTACAACCTTGTAGCAGCAGCAGAAGGCCGTTAGATTTATCTTAACGGAAAGCGGTTGCCCCTTTGAAGAAACAGCCGTCAGCTGCACGCTGAAGGCGCTCCGCCCGAAAGTCCCATCGAGCTGCCGTTCGACGAGCCTAGTAGCGCCGACCGGAAGCCGAGTAGCCGTCGGAGGGGCTCGCTGGCCACCGGGAAAAGCTGAAGGACGTTTGCTTGTTTGTATTTGTGCAAACAAAAAAACGTCCTTCAGCTTCCCGGAGACAGTGGTGCGTCGGGCAGCGTCCACGTCACGATTCAGGAGGCTTTGAAGGCCCTCGAGACTCTCGCTATTACGGATATGAAGTCCGGCGAGTAGTATCGGTTCCACTTCCTCGGGATCATCTCGTGCATTTCGGCGCGGGTGCTCGCGTGGCGTCGAGTGTCTGCTGACTGGGAGAAAATGACGGCGCGGCCTTCGAGACTAGCATTTTTTGGGCCCGGCAGAGAGTGATCGCTTCCGTCATTTTTTTGGCAGGAGCTCTTCGACGTAGTACTCGATGAAAACCTGTTGGAGGACGCGTGCGAGCACCTGTGCGAGTACCTAGAGGCCTACTGGCGAGCCACGCATCCGCCGGCGCTTCCAGAGATCGCTCCGACCCTGGCCACGGCCGCGGCTGCAGTCGCCGGCGCCATCCGCTGCAGCAACGCGGCCTCCGCCGCTGCCGCTACCGCAGGCGATACCGCCGGCTCCGAGGCACTGCCGTCGGCAAACCGCTCGCCAGCCGCAAGGGCGACCTCCTCGCCGCTGCTGCAGCCTGCTGGGATGCGAGCGGCGGCTGCGCCATCGCCGCGATCGCCCGAGTGCAGCCCGAAAGCCGCGGCGGCGGCGGGGCGAACGCGCCTCGATCCGGACGCCTACTCGCCGCCGCCTGGCGCTGGCGGCGGACGCGGAGCCCGGGCGCCGCAACCGCAGCAGAACCACTCATTCGAGACTGACCAGTACGACGGCCGGACGCCGTCCTGGGGACCGTCGTCGGCGCAGCTAGCTGCGGGCTCCCCGAGCAGGGACCGCCTGCCGTCTCGCCAGGCCGCCTCTGACGAGCGCTGGTCATCGGGCAATTACGCGAGGACAGACTACGATGACGACGACGACCGGCGCCGGGGAGAGCCGTCTCCGACGAGCCGCACCCGGCTAGGTCGCGAGTACGCCGCCGTGCATCGGCCGAACGACGTGGCCGGAGGCCGCCGGTCGCCGGCCGGGCGCGAGAGCATCGCTTTCTAGGATGCGCCGTCGGTCGGTCGGTCGGTCGGCTGCGAGGCGACGCGTAGATCCCTCGCGCTCGCGAGTAGCGCCAGGCGCGCCCCTGCGGGCCGTCGCCGCCTCGACGATTGCGAGTCGTGAGGCGGCGCTGGAGAGGTTAGCCGCCTGACCGGCGAGGCTCTATGCATGCCGTTTTATTTTTTCTCCTCCTTTCGCTCGTCCGTCGGCTCTCTTATTTGCCAAAAGCTCTCACCGACGAGGCTTCTTTTCGACGTGCGCGTGGATGCAACGATCGGCGGCCGGCGGAGAGCCTCGGCGGCCGGCGCTTCCCCTGCACGCCCCGCCGAGGCTCTGGGGGGGGGGGGAATCGTGCTCTCTCGCGTGGTTCTTTCTTCTTTCTCTTTGCCTGCTTTCGCGAGGCGAAAAGCGAGAGCGGCGACCTCCGAGGTTGGAGGTCGCCGCTCTCGTTCGAGCTCAGTCGAAGCTGCTGCTGTTGCTACTAGCTCTAGATACCAGTCGTCTTTGAAAGTAGGCGAGCCGCCGCCTTCGTCAAGCTTTCGCGCAGTGGTCTCTCTCTTTCTCTCTCTCTCTCTCTCTCTCTCTCTCTCTCTCTCTCTCTCTCTCTCTCTCTCTCTGTGTTGTGAAACGCGGAGTGGGCAAATACACGTACGCAGTGCTCGATTGTCGTTCGCGTGCAATAGCGATGGCGCCCCCCATGTATCCACTGTCATTTTGTAGCCCGAATTATTGTCGCGAATGGCACAAAACGCTAGCCGATGAGCAACGCCACCAGTTTATTCCTCCTACACACGGAGCAGGGCGAAAGCACGACTCTCCTCGCCCCTCTCGCCCACCGGAGTCCCCCGACTCCCTTGTCAAAACAAACACTAATAGCACGTCTGGGCTGCTTACCACATCGAGTGTGACAGCCCACTCGTACAGCGATCAGGGGCAGTGTCATCAATTAAATAAAACCACACATTTGAAGGCGCGCGCGGCGACGCGCGTGCGTCTCGGTTTCACGCGTCGCTCTGCTTTGCTGCAGCTAACCAAGCTAGCGAAATGCTCTCATACGACTTTGACGCGCGCATCTGCACTCCCACTCACAGACGTAAGTGCGTCCTTAAATTAAATAAAAAATAAATCCTAGCTGATTAAACAGCCTCTTTTTGTATAGCGACAGAAGAGCCTTTATGGCTATCACCACCGCTTGCAGTGGCGATAAAGAATCACTCACCGCAGGAATCGAACCCACGACCTCGGGACCGAGGTCGTGAAAGCAACCGCCTTACCTAGTGTGCCACCACGCCTCCTTGCCGGCCGAAGAATGAGCTCTTGTGCGATAAGGCAGGCGCTGCATGCAAAAATAGCTAGCTTGCTCGCCAACCTTTTGCTTTCATGTTGAGCAGCCCAGGCTGCATCTCGTGCGTGCTCCGGGATCCGCGAGACAATAAGGTCTGCAACAGGTATAATAATAGTAGCATTATGTTTACGTAATGTAATGAATCTCCATCTGTAACTCCACAGAAGCACAATTGCTTCACAACTGCATAAAGTCACAGTTTCGCCAATATTGCAAGCAAGCGAGCGTCCTATTGCATAGACAGGAGCTGCTGCAAGGGATGAGCTACCAGAGCGTACGTGGGGCGTCGTCAAAGCACGCGCTAACTTGGTGGTGGTGCCCGTGTCTATAGTGTCATATCTATAGTGTCATTTCTTGTCAGTATAGTATACTGGCAAGACATACAGGGAAAAAGAACAGGAAGGACAGCTGGCGGTAATGTTACGTGTGCACTGGTGATGTGGTGAAGTCGAGTGAGTAGCGGCTCTAACTCTGGTGAAATGTCCTGGCGTTTGACTGTTGACACTTACTCGGCCTCAGATAGTTATTTGCAAGCATGAATCATAGGGCTGTTCTGTTTAGCCTCGGATGCAATCCTTGTCGTATTAAAGCAGCTTCAGCTCTATCTCTCCACGACAATAAACACTTTTATGTCAGTGCTTGTTTTAATGAACCTAATTTCAATGACGAATACATAATTTAAGATATTAAGGGCAGCCAGCATGGAAACGAAGAAACGGCTATACTTTTCATTCGTATTCCAGGATTTACTTTTTTCATGCGCACCACAGAACGGACCTAATTCGCATCCTGGGACAAACAGTCAGCATGGCTACAACTGCACATCATTTTTTATCAAGCTCGATTGGTTAAGCACATTATGGTTAGAAAACAGCTTGTGTTTATCTACCATTTATATTTTACTGCGCTGCTATAAAACTAGGAATTGCCAAGTGCAGCCCAAGAAATGTAAGCAGGGGTCTTACTAAAAAGCAGTCCTGAGTGTTTTCTTGTGTGGTTTTGCATGCTCGTCTAAGCGTGACGCCTTAAATGTCATCGACCCTCTCTTATAGCTTCTCTTGCAGCAAGTTGTGAAGTCCCAGCATAGAGATTTAGTTCTTTTAGGGAGCTTTACAAACGAACTTTTAGTATAATCGCTATTTTCATCGTGAGCACTGCCGGCCGATAATAGCTGAAATACCCAATTCAAGTAAATTGGGTGCATTCAGAAGGAAGCACGTCTACCCTCTGCTTGCTAAGCGGCGCGGACAGAAAAATAGGCATGGTGGCATTACTATCCTGGGGACTTTTGGCTACGCTCACTCAAGGTCAAGGTTCAGCCTCCTATTATTGATCCGATCGTAGAAGACAGGCAAAGGACGCGAGTGAAAGCACCGCGATGTTCACACGTAGTTAAATGTCCACCGTTTTTCTGCTTCTTCGATTTTGCAGACCTAATTCACTGCACGAGACGACATCTTGCACTCCTGCCCAAGACGACGACGACGACGAAGGATCTCGTACCGAGCGCACAGAATCACGCGGTAGGGCTGAGCGTCGAGGCGAGGGCGAGCGAAGGCTCGATGCGTCCGATTCAGCTCGGGCGGGGCAGCTGAGGTCTCGCCGACGCCGCGACGCTCCCGCTGCCTTCCGGGACGCTTCGCGATGCGCCGGCCGCTCGCGCGCTCCCCCCACCCGCCGCCGCCACTCAATTCGCGCCGCCAGCCGAAATGCGGGCTGCGTATCCGCACGCGCTGGGCGCCGCCGCTGCCGCGGTGGTGTCGCGCGGCGACCGAGAACTCAAATCTCTTTTTAGGCACTTTGCGTTTGCTGCCACGAAAGCGTGGTCGAGTGGTTAGTAGTAGTAGCATGCTCAATAAACAACAAGAATAACACGGCTAGGCGTGACAGGCAAGGGGTCAGCATGCAAGTGTGGCTAGTGGCAAGGCCGGCGGGCAGCCAGCTAGCGGCGAGACAAACGGGCGGGTAGCCTGCCGCGCCGCCGCTGCCCGCCGGTCTCGTCTCGCCCGTTCTTGCGGTCGCGCGGCCGCTATTATTAGAGCTCCCGGACTGGCCGGCCGCGGCGACGAATTTTAAAGCGGCGGCGGCGGCTCGCCTAAAGAACCGGCGCGCCGCCGCCGGCGGGCGGGCGGGCGGGCGGGCGGGCGGGCGGGCGGGCGGTCGGGCCGCGATTGCTCCGAGAGCAGCGGCTTCGCAACGACATGCCCCGGCTGCTGCTGCTCGACGGCCGCCGTGCCGCAGCCTGCGCGCTTTTAGCACTCGTCGCACTCGCGCGCTGCGCAATCGTCGTCGTCGGCCGCGAGCAGTCATACACGCTGGAGGACCTACGCGAGCTAGGTGAGTGCCGGCCGCGGCGTGGCGCGACGGCTCGGAGGGGCGGGGGTGGAAGGGAGCCGCCCCGTCTCGCCCCGCTCCTCTGGCGGCACGCGCTAGAGCAGCGAATTATAGGACCGAGCACTAGTCGCCAGCAGGAATCTTCGGGCAAAAGCTTTTGGCCAATTGCCCTCGTCGCGTTATGAATTCGGATTGCGTTGACAATCAAGTCGGCCGCGCCAAATGTCGGCTGTCGCGAGACGCTACTACCAGTCAATTCTCGTACTTTCCATCCGGCGGTCCATCGCCGCTATTTGTTCGACGCTTATATGCTCAGCCGTCTTGTCCCGCGCCAACTCACCCGTACTCTGCGGTTTTCATGCTGCGTTAGTCAGACGGCAATGTTGTTTTCCACGAATGCGCACCGAAAATTGCGAACGTGGCGAACTTCGGCGTCGCTTCGAAATGCTCAAATTCGTAGTGCAGCTCGCGGCTTTCGCAGCTACGCACGTTCTCGATGCTCGCGGCTTGTGCAGTCAGATTTCGCAGCGGCTCGTAGTCTACGCACGCGCATGCGCGAGAGAGCGGGAGAGGAAGGCGCGCGCACACACACAAACACGCATGCACAGAAGTCTCAGTAGACGTCTCTTGTTCTCGTGTAGGCAGCGACGGAGGCGCGGCCGCCGCGTCGGGCGATCAGGTCCGCGTAGCGAGCTTGCGACCGCTGCCTTAGTTCGACTCGCTCTCCCACAGAGCTGCAGCGAACAGGAGAACGTAAAAAAAGACGCTCGCCTATAAAACTGCATTGTCCGAAATAGCGTAACGAAGGTGTGTCCGCTCGACGGCCGGGCGGAGCGCCACATGCGGGACTCGAATCATTTGTCGGCATCATTTGTTCCCTTGTCCTCGCGTTTTGTTTTCCTACGCAAAAAGTCGCCATAACTCGCCGTCGCCTCGAGTCCGCGAATGCGCGAGAGCAGCATTTGACGCGGGCGCCGACGCGCATCGTCTGCTGCGCGCGCCGCCGTCCGTCTCGCGCGCTCGCCGCCGGGCTGCAGCCGGTGAGGAGCTACGTTCGCAATTCGAGCATCTCGACGCCGTCTCGACTTTTCGTCGCAGGCCGCACTGCGCGCCCCGCAGGCTCGGCTTTTAGGCGCCGCGGCGGAGCTGCTCGCCGACTGGCACCACGCGCCGCGCTCCGCATTCCGATCGCTGCTCGCGCGCGCGCGCGAGCTCGCGTCGCTCTCTAGCCCGCGTGAAGGCCGGCTCATTACCCGCAGATCAGACGGGTGCCGCGCGCCTCTTGTAGGCTACGAGCCGTGCCAGAAGGGCTCGCACCTGCCGGCCTCGTCGGCCTGCTCCTCGTCCGCCGCCTATTTTTCGTGCGGCAGCAATGGCAGCTGGCTCCAGCAGACGTGCGCCGGCCGCCGCGCTACTTTCAACCGGCTGACGTGTAGCTGCGACGTCGCGAGCGAAGGAGAGGGCTGCGTCGTCGTCGACGACGACGACGACGGCGAGCGCGCGACCGGCGAGCGGCTCCGCGAGTACGCGGACTGTTGCCGCCTGATCCGCACCGTGTCGAGAATGGTATTCGGTCGGACGTCCGGAAAGATGTCGTGCGGACGCGCTTACCTCAAGGCGGTCGCCGGTAGAAACAGTTCGCGGCGCCGAACCGCGGCACCGTCGGCGGCGGCGTCGCCCACCGCATTAGTGCAGCAGCCACCGGATGCGGACTCTCGACTCTCAGCCGGCGGTAAACAGCGCGACTTGAGAGACTCCCCACGAAGTGGCGTGGCTCCGTCGCGCCGAGTGCTCGCTGCGGCTTTCCGCATTCGGCCGACTTTTGCTTCACTTAAGAAGCTTCGCGGTGTAACTTCACGCAAGACCCGTCGGTCCTAGGGTGTCAGTTCTGTCACTTGACGCGTAGCTGTTTGAAATGAGGCAGGACTGCCAAGTGGCTTGACCTAGAGAGAGAAAATTACAATTAAGAGCGAAGGAAATTTCATTGTTGCAGTATCGATCGAGAACTAGCGCCAGCGGTATGGTACTTGGACGCTCTGGGCTAACCAGGTTAAGGTCAAGGCCAACAATACCGACGACTGTTTTTTCCTCCCTGTGACATGTCGAGACCATGTAACGGTAGTTTATTGATAAGGAGGCGAGGTTGTTGCGACCATGCCATTCGCTTGTTAGTTAAATATATTGAAATTCGGAATGTCAGAGAGCTTTATCTAACCTCGCTACTAGGTAGTCAAATATTTCTAGGCAATAACGTTAATGCGACTTCAAGGTCGTCCAATCGATACAATAATAATAATACGTTTGATATAGCACCCTCAGATAACTCAATCTCTTACAAGGCACTTTACATTTGCTGCAAAGGTAGCACGACGATCGAATGGTTAGCGGTAGCATACTCAATGACAACAAGCATAACATGGTTAAAAAATACTAGGTGGTTCAACAGCCTCTTTTGTATAGTGACAGAGGAGACTTTACGGCTATCGCCACCGCTTGCAGTGGTAATAAAGGATTGCCAACGGTAGGATTTGAACCCACGACCTCGGGACCGAGGTCATGAAGAGCAAGCGCCTTACCTAGTGTGCCATCGCGGCTCGTGACGTGCACAGGATAAGCATGAAAAAATGGTTAGTGGCAGCATGCACAGTATCAGCACGCATAAGCACATAAAGGACGAATCACATGGACCAACTAAATGCTGTGTAAATAGATGCCTTTTTAGTTTTTTTTTCCAAATGTGGTCAAATCAGCGGATGTCGTGACGAAAGTCGGAAGTGAGTTCAAGCCTTTGGGAGCATACTGACTAAAGGCACGGTCTCCAAAGAATTTGAGGTTCGTACGAGGTATAGGCAGGCGATGAGATTCCGAAAAGTGAGTGGAACGATGCTTAGCCTGATGGGGGAGTAGATCTGATAGGTAGGCTGAAGCCATTGAATGAAGAGACCTAGGCGCAAGCATTCTGTCTGTCACAATCCGGCATGCTGCCAGGCTCAGTCAGCAGTTCTAAAAGAAAAGATCTATGGGCAACAGTCTTAGCTGTTTTCTGGAAAAAAGTGGCAAATGAGTAAACCGAAACGAGTTAACGACCCACATTTTCTGGCTCAAGGTGGACACTGCATTTCGCTTCACTTTTATGGAAAATAAATTTGACAGATACTTTCACGACGCCCTAGCCTCAGTGTTATGCACCCTTATTATGTGTCGATGGTTGTTTGTATTGATACGGACACAGATCGCTCTCTATTTGCGTTTTTATTCTTCTAGGCAACAATAGTCATACTGATACAGCTCCGGCGTTACCGATGCTCATCGGGTTCGGCTGCATGGCGGTATTTCTGGCCGCAGTTCCAGCGGCAGTGGCTCTCTGCTACCAATTCTCGTCAAAGCCGAGTTCTTCACGGAGGTAATAGAAATGGTGGCTATTTGCTTTGTCACTACTGCAGCCGTCGTGTCTTTCGTCTACGAGGCATTGAGCATTGCTGAATCGCCAGCCATACTAAAGAAATGTAGTGCTACATAAAGGATTAAAAAATTCAGTGTAGGCTTCACACGGAGTTCCTCCTGATCACAATACATATTCTGCCATTCTGCCCCTAACGTTTAGCAAACCTTAGTCAAACAGTTCGAACTACTAGCCTTTACTTTTCGTAAAAGGTGAACGACTACAGCGGCCATTTTCAGCCATCACAGATCGCTATCCATCTTTCAGAGCCGCAGCACTGAGCAGCGAACTCGACAGTTCAGAGAGACGGGAATCAAATGACTATTATCTCCCGCAAGTTACAAAGCTCTGCTCGTCGGAATTACTAGCAGCAACAGATCAAGCACCTTCGAACAGTACCGCAAATTCACCGGGTCTGGAGCTTAATTCTTCCGAGGTAAGCACTGCTCTATGCTGTCCCTAGTCGCTGTCATCAGCCCTGCCACTTTTCCATCAGTCTCCGGAATAATAATATTAAAAGCAATAAGAAATTTTTATGGCACCCTAAGAGAAATAAATGTCTTTCTAGGCACTTTACAACTACTGTAAAGGATGCATGCCAACCGGTTAGTGATAAAATGCAGTGTCAGCACACATAAGCACACACAAGACAATTCATAAGGTCACAGCAAATACTGAGAGAACAAAAGGCATAAATAGATCAGTTCGTAAGACCTTATAGCTGTAGGTCAGCAGGCGTAGTTTTGTAAGATCTTGAAAATAATCAGGTTATCAAACTGATTGACGATAGGATCCGAGAAAGCACTTGACAATGCGAAACGGATGACCACAGGCGCCACCCTTATCATTGAACATCGTACTTGTACTAATAATAGTAATAATAATACATTTGTATAGCACCCTTAGAGAGCTGAATCTCTCTCTAGGTACTTTACAGATGCATTACCAAATATTTGGTGGTAACACCCACAAGAAGCAGGTGCACCAAGCAGCAGGCACGAACAAGTTAGCATGTACATGCACACGAAGGACAATTCACAAAGACCCAAGGTGATATCGCCTTCTTATATCTGTAGAAGTCTGCCTCCGGGCCGGTGTCGCACATACAAGAGACTTATTATTCTTGCACTGTGATCACAAACGAAACTGCCGATTCGCAAGAAGATGCTGATGGAGCAGCTGATTCAACTAACAGCAATAACCTCGGTGGGACACCGCAGCTGCAGCTGAGTGGATCCACGGTTCCTGCTATTTGCTGCCCAAGTTTGCCTTATTATTTTGTCATAGAGACGGCAGAAACCGCCTTGCATTGAGTTCGCCACTCAACTCAATAAATACAGAGGGTGCTGTGACATCATCGCTAAACAGCCCGTAAATCTGTGTTGTGTCACGTCCAATTTCGAAATAAAACTGTACTTGAATGCGTGTTAGATGCACGCGGCACCATGCCGACCTGCTGCCGCCACTATCGACTACTAAAATGGTGAAAAGCATAGCTTTATGTGATAGACTGTATCTATCTTAGAGTTGAAAATATGCTATCCTAGTAATTAATTGTCGCGTTTTCGGGTACAAAGATGAAAATAAATCAAGAAATTAGGCTAAAGGTTCATTTTTGTAAGTGCAGACTATGTTACAGTGAACGTTGCTTCGGATGAGTCCTTGCCTGGCCAGTGTCACTGCCTATATAATGAAGTTCCCACACCACTGGTTTACGATATGATGATTCAAAACCTTTTCTCTTAATCATTGAAAAAGATAGGAATTCTGATTGCACAAATCAAGTATGAAATAGAGAATATGCTTAGCTCAAAGAAAAAACTTGATAACTACTAGCAGTCACTATAATTCCAAATGGATTTTGTATGCTTACACCAAATGGCTGGAATGTTTAAGGGCAGGGTCAACCCATACTAAATTTACAAGTAGAATTATTCACATACTTCGGGTCGAGCAGAAACACCCGGGCTGACTCATGGCCGAGCTTTTTTATATGCCTGGTCTCGATTTGATGTCCTAATTGAGTATGAATGGGGTTGGCCACCATTTCTGATACTCCAATCAAAGGTGCTGTGAGGGCCGGTACCAAAAAAGGTAACCACAAATCCCACTTGGCTCTTGCCTGTCCAGGTCTGAACTTGGACGAGGAAGAAAGAAACCACTTTTTGTATGGCTGAGACCTTATCAATGCATTGGACCGGTTAGGCTAGCAGCCGTTTGAGGTTATACAGACAGCTCCCAACTAACGACGGTTGGACTTACGAAAATTCGGAGATAAGAACTCGGCCACGGTCACGCAAAAATCGAAAATCTAAATTTATCCAAGAAAACTTTCAAAACCCGCGAGCAGTCAGTAGATTCTTGACAACGCTACAACCAGTCACAGTTAGCCGACACAAGCAGCATGCAGTTTGTCACCGATATCTGACCACGATCAGCAAAGTCGGGTCACAAGCACATACAAAAGGGCACAGCACAGGGATACGTGCAGCCTCCGCTGCAAACACATTGTTCAACCATGAGCGAACTACCAGAGAAGACAAGTATGAAAAGGCATTTTATTAATTAAACAAGAACTTCGAAAGGGTCAATTGTAAATAATAGTAGAGTACTGCAAAAAAGCAGCAAAGGATGCAGCAGCTTCACTATTTAACATAATGCCACACGCGCAACTGCCGTTGGCAGGCGCGTATGCTGCTGCTAGTTTACACAGCGTGCAATATTAATCAACCAGTCTATATGCACATATTTAAACGAAGCACAGGACGCACAGCCCACAGCCAGCAACTGCGAAGGACGGCAAGCAATGACAGACCTCGCACTTCCCGTGGAGGCTTGCTCTTTCATACGCAGCCCTGCTTGCTTCTCTAATCCACCGAAATCGATGTGCTAATATAGCACACCTGCTAAGGTGTTTGCGCTATAGACTACTGATGCACTAGCTGTGACGACAGTCAATTCTACTTCTTGGCTCCCACCTTGTCAGCAATGTAGCCCAGAAGTGATGATATACCACCACTAGTAGAGCATGGGTTATTACTGAAACCGATGACAGACTCATAAGCATCACAGAATAGGCGCCGAACCTCATCGAGACGTGCCTTGCGTGGAGTATACGTTTCCGTTCCGTGCTCAGGTACGTCAGGCCTGCAGAGAAACCGCAACAGAAGTGCTGCTAGAACAACGTGAGGCCACCCGATATTGCAAAGAAGCCTGTGCTATTTCAGCAGCCTCATGCCACGCCTGGCAATAATAATTAAGACTAAGCATAATCGATCTTGTCGCAGTGGCAGGTCGGGCTGCAGGCAGCAAGGTAGGCAGCAAGCACAGACAGCCCTTACGTACAGGCTACCGGCTGTTCCCGACGAAGATGACTTGCACGACTCCCAGAAGCTGCAGTTGCCCGATATCATTTGCCAGCTGCAGGGAACAGAGCGGCCAGTCGTCAGCGCGAAGCTTGTAACAGCAAGCTACACACTGCACAGAGAAATGACAGGCCAGAAAACATAGAAATAGATTCTACCGGGTATCGACCCCTCGGGACTGCGCAACCCGCACCTGCCAACAGCACACGGCGAGTCTGACTGCAGCCGAACGGGTACAGCGACCGGCGTGCTGTCGCGGAGGCTTGGTGCGACCGTGTCGGTGGAAGCACTCAGCATCTGCGCTACGGTGCCGTCGTCGCCGCTGCTGCCGCCACCGTTGCTGCAAAGAGGCAAACGTGGCTGCTCACCAACTAGGAAGGTCGAGAGAGAGAGAGAGAGAGAGAGAGAGAGAGAGAGAGAGAGAGAAAGAAAAAGATAGAGAGAAATCGTGGCTTTGGTAACAAGATCAGAAGACACAGCTTCTGGGAGCCCGCAAGGTCGGCCAAAGAGAGCGTGCATACAATCTAAGGCAGTGCGCGGCGAGGCAGCAGTGGCTTGCGTGGCGTCATCGAGCCTTGCCTGTACGAGCTCGACACGACGAGCACGTCGTCAGCGTCGTCGATGCCGTTAAACGAGCTCCTCTGCGGAGCAGCGAAGCCCTCTGCTCCTGCACTGCCTCGACTGAGAGCACTCGAGTTGCTGCACAGGCTTGCCGAGCTACCATACTTGCCCATCAGCTCGCCCTCTGCCACACGAAGTCGGTGAAAAAAAGAAGACGTAGCATAATGTGGCGGGCAAAGGCAACGCGAAACGCGAGCAAGCACCGCGAGACAACGCCATGGGGTGTAAGCCGCCTGCAGACGCCGCAGCATGTGAGGGGTTCCGAGCTGATGCAGCTGACACGGCAAGGGGCGGCTGCTGCAAGCTGCACGAGGCGCTTGCATGCCGATCGATACGCTGGAGAGGTGGGAAGAGAGCAAGGAGGATGCGTCGTCGATAGATGGCCAGAGAAGCTGGGCAGCCTACCCAGTAGGATGCCTCCAGTGTCGAGCCATTCCGCTTCGGTTCGGCCACTGGCTGCCCGAGCCCTACGCAAGCTGCAAAGAGACGGTGTCAGACAGTCAGTAAGAGTCAGACAGTCCGAGACGGAGGCGCTTGCTCACCGGGCAGTGCTGTGCTGCAGTCGCTCAGCACAAGCAATAGCGGTCGATGCTAATCGCAGGTACTGCCGAGTTTTGCACCGAATGCGAGCATCTCTGCTGTTGGGCCTGCGCATCGTGAACGTCGCGGCTGACAGATTACCTCTCACCAACCAGCACTGGCTCCACATCAAGCAGCATAACGACTTCAAGAGTACTGACACCCAAGTTTTGCTTTAAAAAATAAATATTTAGGTACCTTCATTCTCTTGCTCCACCCTACCTAGCTAACCGATCGTACACGGCACTGAAGAACTTCGTGTAGCACTACACATAAGAATCGTCCTACCCAGACAAGAAACGGAATTGTTGTATTTGACAGCCTACGAATGATAAAATTCCAATTCTTGAAACGTCACCCGGTTCCCACAGCATGTGGTTTCAAGTGGCATCGTTCTGGTTGCACAAAAGCTGGGATCCCCTACTCTCGGAGGCTGCAGCCTGCCAGCTTCATTGCTACAGTCCCCCCTCGATCATGCATGGTGTGAAGGTCTGGAAACACCAGCCAATGACCTCGTAGGGACGGGTACTCAGATCTGGTCAACCAAGTTTTGACTGTGCCAAGCCTAAAGCTAATGTCATAAACTGTTCCATTTGCAGACGGGTTGTGAATTTTCTAAATGCAAACATGCAGGTGCATATGGATGGCAGTGCCGGCCGTAGATAGACATCTCCGCCAAGCCATGCAGCAATTATCGACAGTAATATGCACTAATTCGTGCACAACGTTCAGATACACAATTCCAAAAGATGCTACAGCTTTCGATACCAACTACTTACCACTTAGATGTGGTGTTAAAATCGTCATCCTGGATATATTTGAGGAAGTGGAACGTAAACAAGAAAATGTCTTCACCTTTGGACAACCTGTCTGGCAAATCGTGACTAAAAATAAGAACGACAGCACAATGATTGCACCAAGCTTTGGAGACACGGTAATAGTGCACGCCAATCCAGAATATAGGCTCTCACCCAAACATGAACCAGTCATAGGCGATGGTCAGATACAATATATCTCTGGCTGAAAGAGACTTGTGAATTAAGCCATCGGCCCAGAGGGAGAGCCGTAGCAGAGTTATGAAAAGTGGCGTTCGGTCCCAGCCAGAGATGCAATGCACAAGCAAGCCCGAGTCACCTGAAATAAGATAAGCAGAGTATTTACAATTGCACCAAAACGTAGTTATAGAGACTAGGCAGTAGTACTTCGACTAATGCTGGCATGCTTCATTCACACTCTAGGCCGGCCGAGTGAGGGCTGCCATACAACTGAGACGTTGATATGCTAAATCGGTCAGATTATGAAAGTGCAAGAGCTTATCAGTGGTCCCTGAATTACAACAGTTAGGAACCGGATAAGCCATTCAATCTACGGTTTAGCATGTATAAAAAGCGCCCAAGAGTTATAGTTAAGGTCTTGCATTTTATGGCTGGTGCTGTGCCCAAATAGCCCTTCTGTGGCTGTGCAGTATAGCTGCTATATTTTAAGGAGAAGAACTAGATAACAATGTAGCAAAATATTTATGCAGCAAAATCTTCGTGTAGCCAAGCACAACAACCCTAGGGTTCTTCAGCTTCCTGCTGTTGTTGAGTTTGTCGTACGTGGCATATTCGTTGAAGCTTGAAAGCAGACTTCTCATTAGCCCCTTCTTCAGTCTCTTGCTGTTTATAAGAGAAAAAATGAAAATACATTTGCTGCTGTCGAGTTTGACAAAGATATAGCTTTCGTTGCGTTTCGGTAGTGGGATGCTGAGTGGCTCTCTCTTTTGTTTCCTGGTTGTTGTCTGCAATAGTTCTGCATACATTCTATGCACTAAGCCCTCTTTTGTTCCTGATCCACGGCTTTTAAAGCTTGGCACTTTCTCACTTTTGGAAAATTTCTCGTAGTTAGTCTTGCTCAAACAAAATTTAATTTCATCTGCACGAGAGCATTTTGAAATTTGCATTTATATTTGGGGACGAGCTTTCCTAGCATTGGTAAGTGCAGCAAACGAATAAGCTGTGACTTCTGCTTATGGGATGCAAAGATGTACAGACGTACTTTAGAATTATGATAGTTTCCATTTCAATTTTAACTAAGATAGTCAATTTTGCCATTCACATTCATACAGGCTAATTGCATGGGTTCTGTTACCATTGATCAGCTAAGGCTAGTGAATAAGCAGCGACTTCCATTTAATGACATATACACTTCCAGGACGTACATTCTAAAATAGATAGGTTGATTGGGGGCAAGCGATCGCAAGATGGCTGAACGATCATGCAGAGTAGCAAGCTGCCCATTCATGTCCCCAACAAAGAACTGCAAGATTGCCAGTCAGTAGGGCTGGGTTTAAAGTTTCACCAGCAGACACTCAGGCCAGCCTTCCAACGCAAAGTTAGCGTTTTGGATTTTTTTTGACAGATAGAGGTTAGTAATACAAATAATTTTTTTTGGCGATCCAAGAGAGCTAAGTATCTTTCTAGGCACTTTAGATATGCTGGAAACAAAGCACACCGATTGGTTAGTGATACAATGCACAATTTCAGCAGGCGTAAGAACACATGAAAGAGCAAAAGCTGCACGAAACCAGTAGATTTTTAGCTTCTTTTAGTCGTTAAATCAGTAAGTGGTGATATCAGTAGGTAGTGAGTTCCGGGCTTTGGGAACAAGACAAATAAAAGCACGGTCTCCAAAATATTTGAGGTTGTTAAGAAGCACTGCCAAACCAAAGTCAGAGGAGTTGGTGGTACAATGAGGAGTGAGTATTCGAGATAGGTGTGTCAGAGCAAGAAAATGAAATCCTAAACATTAGCAACAGAACAAGGTCATTTTGAAACATGACACCCTGAACGCATGAAGAGGCTACAACAGATATGCTGGCTGAGCCCAATTTGAGGGTTAGGCTTTTTGATTTCAAAGTAACACTAGGTTTGACCATTACTAGTAAGCCGGTTTTATTGCCACTAAATTTGAGAACGTCTGGTGCCATCCAAGTGCGAATGCCAGCAATACATGCTCGAAGGGAAGTTGATGGAAGGCTGGGAAGCATAAACAAAACAGGTACAGCTGCATGTCATCTGCATAAACATGAAAGCCTAGATTGTGTTAGCCGATTTCATCGGCAGGAGGGAAAGCATACATTGCAGGTGAACAAGTAGATCTAGAGCAGATCCCGGGGCCATTCGATGCATGAAAGGGTAAGGATGAATGCTATTGCTAACATCTATGATCTGAAATCTCCCACCGAGACAGAGCCTAAACCATTGCAGTGTAGTGCCACAATGCCCAGTTGAGTTGAACGGTGCTCAAAAGGACTCGGTGCTTAATGGTATCAAACACCACTGAGACCTAGAAGAACAGAGAGATCCTACCTGATGCAGCATTCCAGAGTAGTCGGTCAAGGGTCTATGATATCAACCAACAAAGGAAGACTGAGAGGAATTTGCTTAAGTTCTCCTCGTCTAGTGTCGATTTCTTAATAAGTGGCACACTAACAGTCTCTTTTGATGATACAGGGGCAAACCCGAGGCTAAGGACATATTTATCATTTAAGTTAATTATGCAGGGCAAAAACAAATCTACGTATCTCACGAAGATAGTAGGTGAGAGGTTTAGAAGGCTAGTCTTCTTAGACCGGACAAAGAACTTAGAGATGAGATCAGCAGGGGCAGGCTTGAAGGCAGACATCGGATAGAGCAGGGAAAAGAAGATAAAGAGTCCCACAGTGATCCTAAAGTAGGGACAAACTTTATGATCTAGTCTATCTTGCTCGCAAAGAAGCTACACAACTCTGCGCTAAACTGCAATGAGGATAGGTAGTTATGGATCTGACCAAGAAGCAGTTAAGATGGTTGATGGTCGACATCAGCATTTTTGGATGAGCACAAGGGATTTAAATACGTTCTTAAAGAAGCTAGACTTAGCGTAAGCTAGGATGGATTGCTAAGAACCACAATAGTCCTCGAATGCCAGTCGGTAGACAGCAAGTCCTGATCTTGTGCATGCTCTTTTAAGTTGGTGCTTAGTACTATTAATTTAACGTCTGCAGTAAAACGTGGGCCATTTGGTTGAGGGCATACATTGTGCTTACTCTTTGGAGGAGATACTCCTGCTGAGCATCGGCTATCGCTAAATTGCAAAATTCCACCAGTGAGAGCAGGTCAGATGGAGGACAGAGAAGAAGGCCAAGGACGACATGTCTTTGCAGACAGAATCAATATAAACAATCTTTTAAGAGTTTTTTGATTCACAGACGAGTTTTGATGCTATGGGAGGACATGCACTACAGACTGAATGAGATCCGTCTGTGGTCTGATGTGCAGAATTCGGTAATAATTGGAGTCGATAGGGCCATGTACACAGGACACGAGAGGAAATGATTCACCTAAAGCACACAGTTCGGCACACTTGTTGCTTGTTGGGTAATAAAATGAATGTTAAAATGAACTGTTATGATATGACCAAGGAACAAGTCCTGGAACAAAATAATGAAAACGAGATTGGAAAATTTTGAAATAAGCAAGCCTTGGAAATTGGGGAGATAGATTACTACCTTCATGGGCAGCTTGCTGTTGGTGGGACTCAGTTCACAGAAACAATTTTTTATAGCAACTTGGCCAGCTTAGTCACTCTGATTATAATGATGCTCTGTGATGCTCTTAGCCAAATTCCTTTGTCGATCTTACAATACGGTAGCATAAACGTGTGATCAAGTAAGTGTAACAGGATTTACTTAAATTAGCATATGGATCACAAGGTGCTCATACTTCACGACACAGGTCGTCAGTTCGAGTCCAACAGTGGCCAATACTTTATTGCCCACTGCAAGCGTGCTGTTAGCCACTAAGACTCTTCTGCAGCTATATAAACGAGGCGGTTTGATAAGCTAACATTTACTTTTTCTATTCCTTATCTTCAAAAGGTCTGCAAGAGAATTTTCAATCGGCAAATGGCTGGTGCTATGGAGGATGCCCGGTGGGAGAGGGAACTTGCTTATTATACTGAAATGTTTGAGTGCATGGGCAAGGGTGGGGGGAGAAGCTCTTCTAGAAGGTTCCCACCCGGCACTCTTGACGAACACAAAGCACTAGCACGTGAACAAATATATGAGCTTATCATCCAAACTGCTCTTTGCATCTATGTGACCAGGACGAAGCTTCCCGATATGCAGCAACAGCAAACGAGAATGTTGAGTTCGTGGACTAGGTTCAGACGAGTGATCTTTGATTCTTTTATGGCAGACACACTTTAACGAAGGTGCACAGGTAAGCAACGACAAAGTGGCTATCGAATGAAATCTAAGGCCACGGCTTGGCTCCTTCGTACCTAGCTGAACTGCTGCACCAGTTTCAGCCTCTTCCAGCCCTCAGGTCCTGTGTGGACAATAAATTAGCTGTTCCATTCCTCTGCTTAAAGACCGTTGGCGACAAAAGCTTTAGTTCTGCAGGTCCTAGACTGTAGAACTCGCTTCCACAATTCTTACGCAACGACAACTACTCTTCTGCTGCCGACTATGGCTCATCCTTTTCAGCGGTCGTGAGCTGCTACTTCCATACTACTCACTACCTCAACTGCTCTCCTGACTCTGCAATGCTTCCCACTTTCTCTTTGTTGAATGAGACGAAGTCTGTTGGCTACGAATGCGTACCGAAAGCCGCTTAGGCTGTGAGCGTGCTATACAAAACTCTCCTGCGTAACACCCATATAGTCTTTATGACTTAGTGGAGTTACAGACGGAGATAATTATATACAAAAGCATTGGAGTGAGCAAAGACCAGCAGTAGAGTGCCTACAGGCCTACAAGCAAGCGTAAACAGGGTCAACTGCAAGCTTCACGACGGTCCAGATGCATGCCCGCCAAGGGAACGAGCAAGAAGTCTTCGGTGGGAAGCTTAATGTTTTTAAGGGGGTGGGCAAAATGTTGGGGTAGACAAAGACAGCAAGTCATAGCGGGCGATGTCCCGTCTGGGGACGAGCCCTTTGGATGGAGGGGTCAGTAGATCAGCAGCCTCCTTCACCAATCCACTGATGCACGAGTTTTGTAAAGAACCTAACACAAGCAAAGTAAAGGATAGATTTTAGGGAAAAGCACCAAGAATGGCCACAAGAGCCACACGGAAGAGAAAAAGCCACGAGAGCACTTGGCAGATGCAAATGGCAGCTCAAGCAGCACATGAATCGTCCCAGCATATGCTATATTTTAGTCTTTTCATGAGTTTTTGACTTGGCAATGCCGTAGGCTCTTTTCTTGACTAAGTGCACTGCAGCAGAGCCTGCACAAAAACTACTTATCAGTCGAAGTGAGTTAGTTGGAAGGACGATAGGCTCCGAGTTCAAACGTCAAACTACCAACGATGACAACGAGACATGCATACGGCCCCTCTGAGCAGCTCGGCCCAATACGTGTAATTCCAAAGGGAGGCTTTCCAAACCGGCCATGAGAGGAGAGACGCCAGGTAGGCCGGTGTGTGTACTCAACACACTCGGTTTCCCCATTCTGCTGCTCTGGGCAACTCAGATGCTACTACTGAATCATTTGAAGTGCCACCCCAGAAGCTCACTGCTGCCTGGCTGAACAACCCCCCAAACACTGCCCTCTCACAGCGCCGGTCAGGTGTGTTGGCCACTATTCCAATAGGCTACAGCATACGTGCACGGGCAGCTGGTCAATGACGTTGAACCCCGGTCAGTCAAACTTATTCCTTGCTGATGGGCTGGTGCTTATGCGCGAGACAGTGAGGCGGTTTTCATTCAACTACGGTACTACAAATCACAGCTCTAAGCAGGAGAACTTTGCACGAGACAGCGACAGCAACCAAAGCTGTCCACTGTGCAGTGCTAATCATGAATACCTTCTCGAAATACGTGCAGAAGCAGCTTTAAGTAATTCTGTGTCAGCTTCACGATATCCCAGCTCTACAAAGCGATGAAAGTTACAGTGCATTCGCTTCGAAATGAAACACAGCACTTCAAGACAATGGAGTTATTGAAACTGCTGCCATCGCTTAGAATTGACCAATGCAAAATTAGGAGTATAACAACTAAGCAACTAAATTATGTCCTGACCATATCAAAAATTAAAGTCTGGCATGCATAAACGTGTACCTCTGCACATGTGATAGGAGAATTTTGGGAAGCAGTTAGAGGCACTCTCAGCATAGCTGCTTGCAGTGCCTGCCTTAGCTCACGGACTTCCTCCCTACGGTGATCGAGCACCTCTAGCGGTTGTCGGGGGAGGCTGGAGCATCTCAGATGCATCCGAGAATGTGGCTGGTGTACGACAGATCCAAGGGTGCGAGTAGCCCTAGGTTGACAGCCTCTGAACTACAAGTCACCACATCAACCTCTTGTAGGCTCCCATCGAGCCTGCTGAATAACACACAAGATTTTAACAGCACGAAGCAGTCACTCGAGTCTGACAGGGCTCACAAGTTTTCTCGTAGCAGAGCAAGTCATTTGTCGACTGTATGAAGAATTTCAGACGAAACTACGTACTTCTGCAATTAAAAGTGGCCACTACTTTTGCTGTGCGCAATGCTGTGCCAACACCATTTCACTTGCACTGCCGTGGATAGGACTTTATTGGTCACCCATTCACAGCATATACCACCAAAGGAAGCAGCAGGCAACACCAGCACACTCACAAGCACCTGGTAACTGCTTACTTTTAGTCGGTTTGAAAAAACCAATTACAAGAACCCATGCTGCCACAATCGTGGAAGCTGATCAATCGAGTACGACGAACTAGGTAGACTACAGCCTGCCCTTGACACAGGATGCAACAGTTTCTGGTACAACCACGATAGCACAGCTAAGTGTGATGAGCAGGCTCTTTTGATCACTATCTAATTGAATATATAACCGTTGAGGAGATTATTCATTTTCAAAAATGAAGAGCACAACAAATACAGACAGTCTTGCATGTAATTAGAAGGGGCAAGATGGTTGCAGCCAGTCTGTCATTCGAGGATCATATGATCACAAAGCACCACATCGCATTGACAAGCTGCCGTAAGCCGCATAAGTACCCTTTATTTTCTCAGCAAGTAGAATGAGAGCAAGGCCCTGTGCACTGCATGAACCAAGCTACACTACTGACAATTCAATGACTTGCCCATCCATATGGAAGTGGCCCACCACGGCTTGGCTCCTTCGTACCTAGCTGAACTGCTGCACCAGTTTCAGCCTCTTCACGAAGCTCCTGTTGCCTAGACCTCACGACAGCTACAATGCCAACGCCCCGAGTCTCGAAACCTAACGGACCCTTATCTCAGGGCGCCGGCCTTTTATACGGCCTCAGCAATAAACCATGTATTATCTCATAATCATGAATAGTAGCTAACCGCCATTATTCGGCTGGTTTAGTTCAAGCCATCGTTGGAACACGCTAATGAACAACGACAGGTCACAGAAACCTAAGGTTCAATACTAGCAAGAAGTCGCACAAGTTTCGGTGAGCAGGAGCACGGTATTCGAGAGCCGGGTCACCGATTTCGCACTCCCTGCACAGCAGTCGAACAAATGGCGCAGTCCTAGACGGTACCCAGCAGCCCACTTGCTGCCAGCAGAGCGGGTCTCTCTTTTGTCACAAAAACGGGCGCAGGGCAAAGTGGTGTGCAACTGGGACGAACTGAAGCATAACGATAAAGCCGATAGCTACCTTGTAGTTTTTCCAGTCAATTGGTAGCTTGGCAGCATACTCGGCGGGGATTTCAAGAGTCGTATCAATGCAGTCCTGTTCCCAGTCGTAAAACGATTGCTCTCCAGAATAACCACGATCCCGCCAAACACGAAAAAACTCACAACCTGTGAGAGACATGCCACAACGGGAATTAGATCGAGCTCTAAGCAGAGCCAGCAGATGCCTTACGACGACGACCATGTGGCACCAAACCCAGAGCTCAGTCAAAAAGCTTGCATAAACTCGAGTGCCCTGGCGCAGAAAAATGAACGGCATGTATGTCAACTGGTAAACTGTCAATAAATAGCACACTACAAGCCAACCGGCAAAACACGACATACGCTATCTTTTGTCGACAGTCTCACGGGCTTAAAGACCGTTGGTGACAGAAGTTTTCGCTCTGCAGGTACTAAACTGTGGAACTCATTTCCACAATCCCCTTGCAACGACATCTACTCACCTGCTGCCGACTGTGGTGCAGCATTCTCAGCCGTCTTGAGCTGCTCCTTCCGGGCTAGTCACTACCTCAACAGCGCTCGTTACTCAACTATGCTTCTCACGTTCTCTATGTTGCGTGAGATGAAGTCTGTTGGCTACCGCAGGCATATCGAAAGCCGCCTAGGCTATGAGTGTGCTATAGAACACTCCCGAGTGACACCAACTTAGTCTTTGTGGCTTAGAGAAGTTACAGAAGGAAATACATTCATGTAGTAGTTTCATGGACAGCAAGTTCGAACCTTAAGCCTTACGGGATTAGCGGCCTTCAATCGTACACATTTTTTAGGTGATGCTGTTCACAGATGAAATCTGCTGTGAGTATTCGCCCCATAAAGTTTGCAAGCATAAGAACAATTTGGCATTTGACTACTACTCCATCATCAGCTTCGACTAATGCTGGGCTTGCTTAACCACTGCACACCTTCTAGAATGCGCGACCCAAACACCGACTTCGATCGATTCTTACTATTCTCATCTATTTGATGATAAACTGTGAGCCACTACATGCCTATGCAGGCCCAAACTGTAAAGTAAGACTCCTTCCATTTGCCCAATTCTCTGTAGTGCACACCGAGCTGCTACTGCTGCAAGACTTCGGCACTATTGGGTGAGCTAACATTATTAAACAAATACTAAACATATAAACATATACAATTAATTAATAAGCATTAATGTAAAGCCTAAGCTATGCACCGTATCGAAGGTAGGGAAAGAGAAAGAGGACACAAAGTCAAATGGCCCTCAATAGGGGATGAGGAATAGGCGCCATACTTCGGGACCACTGGCTTGCTCTTCGGCATATTAAAAAAAGGTGATGGCTGGGGAAATACCGACAAGTTGAACAGCACTACTATAAAACGGAGGCTGGTCGCATCAGCAGATGATTGGCATCCAGAGTGCTAAGAAAAATCGAAACCCATGATCAAATATAGCATGCATATAGGGTGCATCAAGAAAACGCTCAGTGGCACCTAAGGCGACAATACATATGTAGAGAATGCATGCAGGGTGGGAATGTTCCGCTGACAGCATTAGGCAGTGTAAACACAGTCAGGCCAATGGTGTACCAAAAACAAGGTATGCTTCGACCGAAGGAACAGGCTGACATTACTATTCAAAAACACGTATACAGCTAAACCTACTTATAGATGCCACTTGCAAAGACAGGCCAAAGTGCCGGATGGCCATGAATAGCTCCAAAACAAATGCACAGGCTATGCAGCCACCACAGCCATGTGAACCGTGTGGTAATACGCCTGTGTGCGCACCAACAGGCCCGAAATAAAGACTACTATAAAAACCCAGCACAATTCCGAGAGAGAGAGAGAGAGAGAGAGAGAGAAGGGAGAGGCTAGAAAGAGGGAGGGAGAGAGATGGAAGACAAGACGGCAAGGAGAGAGAGAGAGAGAGAGAGAGAGAGAGAGAGAGAGAGAGAGAGAGAGAGAGAGAGAGAGAGAGAGCTGCTAAAATAAAACAGCAGCATCCATATTCTGCACCTGCCGAGTTGCCGGCTGATTGGCTGTTATCTTAATAGAGCGGAAAGCAACGCAGGCTATCATACAAGTAACATAGCCAACTCTCCTTAGGCAGCTGTTGCACATCACATTATAATAGGAACATGAGTGCTTGACAAGTTTGGGGAGTGGCAATATGACAAAAGCCAGTGCAGCCAAACACATATGTTCATGCCTGCAACTCACTGCTTACTGGCCTACCAGCATGTGCGATCAGGCGATTGCAGCTGGTGCAAAACTCTGCAGCTAGGCTTGTCTGTCGTGAGCGTCGCAGTTGCCACATTACTCCACTTCTCGCCGACCTGCACTGGTTACCAGTCAAGCAACGGATTGACTTCAAGGTTTTGTCGCTCACTTTTAGGTCTCTTCATTCTATGGCTCCAGCCTATCTTTCAGATATACTACCCCATCAGGCAAAGCATCGTACCACTCGCTTTTCGGAATCCAACAGTCTAGAAATACCTCGTACAAACCTTAAATCCTTTGGAGACCGTGCATTTAGCTCGTATGCTCCCACAGCCTGGAACTCCCTCCCGACCTGCATCAGAACATCCCCTGACCTGACCACATTTAAAAGAAACTTAAAAACATACCTATTTAGGACAGCATTTAGTGGGTCCTTGTGATTCGTCCTCGATGTGCTTATGCGTGCTGACACTGTTCATGCTGCCACTAACCACATTTGCATGCTGACCCAGTGCATGTAACCCCTAACCATGTTATTCATTTTGTTTGTTTTTCAAGCATGATTTTACTTACTATTCTATTGCGTATCACTTTGCAGCAAATGTAAAGCGCCTAGAAAGAGATTAAGTTCTCTGAGGGCGCTTTATCAAGTGCAATATTATTATTATTATTATTATTATTATTATTCCCTGAGACTTACCAACGAGATACAGCTAGTCGATTAAGGATGCCAGCAAATGTGTGAAAGCATGTTTGTAATGGCTCAAGCCAGTCAACAGTGAAACTGAGGCAGCAAGGTGCTGGTCAATCAGTGGAAATCGGTTGCTGCTGAATACATTATACGCTAATTACCGGGATAAGGCATTGACCAGACGCTGAAGTCAGCATATCGTTGTTCTTTATCGGCTTTTTCAGACGAAGTAACATGGCAGAAGTATTTGACCTTCTTGTTTTCGACCATTAAATCACAGATGAACTTGATTTTAAATTCCTTCAAAAGCTTGATATCCTGTCCGCGAATTCTGTCAAAAAGCTGCCAATTACCACTACAGAGGAAAAATGTCCATAAGGGTCGACAAAATGATAGCAACTACAGTTTGTACAAGTCATCAAGAAGCAAAAAGAGACAGCTAAGCTCAGGATTAATGCTGCTACAAACGAAGTAGGCCATAACCTACAAAAGGGCGGGACCACTTAGTCATACCCACTCACATGCTATAACTCAGGTTCGGACGGCAATTTTACTTTGAACATCCTAAATGTATCTGCAGCTAGCCTAACCTAGGATGCCAGGCCATCGCTGCCGAGTTCTGACCGGTATCACTAGAATGCCAGGCCAATGCCACAAAGTTCTGATTGGTATCACCACTGAAAGCACCTTGTCCAGCACTTTCACCAAATGCAGCAACATGCCGTCATATTTACCTGCTGCATTTAGTCCCATCAAATCAGGGAGGACAATCAGCCCTACTTTACTGTGGATTCAATTGATTTTGTATACCTGTTGACGGAAATATGTCGCCATTCTCCCTTTCCGAATAAATACTATCCATACACATGGAAGGCTCCTGTGCATTTACGAGTCTTCTAGTGGATGGCTAACTATGGACGATAACTTATATAAAAAGCTCAATAAGCTAAAATGATCTGTAGGAACAAACATAGAGTACAAGTTATAAGTTGAACCACTGCAATGCAAATTCCATGGAGGCAGCAATGCTACCATGCACCTGATCGGGCCAAAAACCTTAAAACTGCCGACACTCAATAAATACTGGACCGGTGCCAAGAAATGTCTCAATCTTTCACATGCCTGGCATACGTTGAAGTACTTTGACATCATTTTTTGCTGAAGCACCCTTCCCATACCATTCCCGAATTCGACAGTCGGGTGCAAGCATTTAAGTGAGTTTACTTCGTTGGGTCGCTGACACAAGGAAAGTATTCTCTTGCAGTTCCGAAGAGCGTGAATTAATTGTCACTCTACCACCACTTCTCGCCAACCTGCACTGGCTCCCAGTCAAGCAACGCAGCGACTTCAAGATTTTGTCACTCACTTTCAGGTCCTTTCATTCTTTGGCTCCAGCCTACCTATCAGATCTACTCCCCCACCATGCTAAGCATCGTACCACTCGCTTTTCGTAATCTAATTGTCTAACCGTACAAACTTCAAATCTTTTGGAGACCGTGCCTTTAGTTCGTATGCTCCCAAAGCCCAGAACTCACTTTCGATTTGTCTCACGATATCTCCTGACTTGACCACATTAAAAAAACTCACCTATTTATGACAGCATTTAATGGGTCCCAGTGATTCGTACTTTATGTGCTTATGCGTGCTGACACTGTGCATGCTGCCAATAATCATGCTTGCATGCTAACCCTGTGCATGTCACCCCTAACCACGTTATTCTTGTTGTTTATTGAGCATACTACCACTAACCACTCGATCGTACTTCCTTTGCAGCTGATGTAAAGTGCCTAGAAAGAGATTGAGTTCTCAGAGGGCGCTACATCAAATGTATTATTATTATTAGTACCACAATCTTCAGCAGTCCGGTGGATCCGAGCCTTGGCCCACTGTGAGCGGCTTACTATATTCTTCACGGACAGAAGCAGTTTCCATTTTGTGACTCAGAATGCAGACCGGCCTGATCTAATCGTATTCTGACTGTATCACTGCTAGCTTGCTTACCAGATGATGCTTGCAGTCTTTGAGGATGAACTTGTGCCGAAGCAAAACGGTGCCTTCACGCTTTCAACTTTAGGATGGTGTTTTCTGACCAAACGGTAGCGTGGGCCGGCCCCATAGAGAACCGTTTTGAGGGCTCACAGTCTTAACTACCTTCTTCACATTATATGTAACCGTATGATTCGATATCGATAGAGTAGTAGCAATTTGACCATTCGATTGTCCAGCTTCAAAAACTGCCACAATTGTATCCCTCAAAGAGCTCGACAATTCTCGACCGTTAGCATAAGCAGGCGGTTACAGAAAAAGTAAATAATGCTCAACGGGTTGGCTTTACAATTCCGGCTGAATTCCCCCGATGAGCCAAGTATGGTTAGTTTTACAATTCCGGATCGTGAGCATTCTTCAGGTGCCAGCGTGAGCTGATGAAAGGGGTCGTTTCTCGATGCTCTTTCCTGAGCAAACCAGTTATTTTTAAGTGTATTAAAAAGTGAGTTGAGTTTTTACTAATTTTAGGTTTATTGTCCAAATCTTTCATTATTGCTGTTGCAGTTCATACTTGGGTATCTATTAATTGGCAGACAACCTACAGGCAGCTCAGGTCCAGTGGCGGGGGGGGGGGGAGGGCCCAGGAAAAGCTGCTAATCGAGCATATCTAGATCGTCTAAACACATTTGCATTTGAGTGTACATATTTAGGCAAGGTGGCTACTACATACATATCCAAATGCCAACTTTCGGTCCCTCGTTAGAGTAATTAGCAAAATTTACACTCTCTCCTGTTACCCGGGATTTTTCACGTTCTTTTGCACTAGGGGGCAGGCAAGCGCTACAACGACTTTTTGTATTCCTGCACAGATCTGAGAGACTGAGCATGATGCCACATGTCCGAAGAAGACTAAGTAGTAAACGACTAAAGTGCAGGCCGATGAGAACTCACTTGGTCTGAGCTTCGTCTGATTCTTCCGGTATGCTCTGACCTCCTGAAAAGTTGGGAAACATAATATGTTTGCACTAGGCACCATAATGCAGTCACAAGGCTGCAGCTGAAAGGCTCGGCACATGTACACAGACCAGTTTGCAAGCAGAAGAACTGGGACGAATATAGCCATCAGACCAGCCACACTATATGTCTGACCAGACCCACTATATGCAGCACTCCTACGCAAGGTATTGTGAACGATTCCACATAGGGCATCTGCAGCACAATGCCGTACTCAACAAACAGCAGGCAGAAAACACGCTGCTGTCTGCTAACTTACTCATTGCAGGCCATAACACACAGTACAAGTGGCACGTACAAGTGGCATACAAGTACAAGTAAATAAATAAGGTAAGGGTAAGCTGCTCGAACAGCCTCATTTATATAGAAGCAGAAGAGCCCTTTGCGGCTATCACCTCACTTGCAGCGGGCAATAAAGAATTGTCTACCACAGGACTCAAATCTACGACCCGGATCGTTACGTGCAAGCATCTTAAGCCAAAGATAAGACCCAGAGTCTCAGGAAAACTGGAATTGAATGGTACTGCAAAGGCCCCAAACTCCCTCTGTAGAGAAATTACATAGACAATGAAGCAACAGAACAAACATAGCCGACGGGCACAGGACAATGGTAACATGTGGACAACCTGGAATAACATCAACACTGATATGTTGCACTTGCACGAGCTGGTAACCTAACGAGCTATTGGGAACACCCTGGCCTGGCCATTTCATTTGTCAGGTCGACTAATTCAGGGTAGCCTTAAGTGATGCTTTCCTAAACTAGCAGATACTTGCAAGATATGAGGATAACTTATCCAACTTTGTAGGCATCCTGGTACTTTATTTTATGATTGCACCATTAGATCTTAAACCAACTAGTAATTCTGTTCTTCAGTGGCATTGTGCTAAATGCCCCGATAAGCTCTATCCATTAAAGTTTACAACAATGTCGGACTGTACCTGAACTAGGATAATTCCAATTTAACTTAGCTTCCTGCATGAAGGTAAACATGAATAGTAAGGATTGCAAACTAGGGTACAACCGAATTCCCTCACTTATCTTTCACTTGCATTATAAAACCCTTGCTGAGCGTAACTTTAGGATTGCCAAAACATGCCTGTGCACACACCCACAAACAATGACAATACAAGTCCACATTTTCACAGGATAGAAAGATGGAGTCTATCTTCATGCTTGCCAAACACCAGCAGAAGGCAAGCAATATCTCATAAAGGAACCGAAAAACAGAACATCAAAACAAAAGCTTTCAAAATGCAGCCATGGCAGCCATACGAACCAGTATACAAAAGGTCCCAGGACCACCGTCCATAAATCTCCTTGCCGCTAGACGTTGTAGCTGAGCGGCAAATATGCTTAAAAAAAAATCATTGCACTAGCTTGTCACAAGGTCACCCACGAGCACGCAGAGCACAGATGTTAAGCTTGGTGTCTGGCAGTCTCTCTCTCACACACCTTTCCATTAAGAAATATTATGGGCACAACAAAACGAGTCCAGCATCTGGCAAATCGTGCTTTGGTGAAGAGTTGCGTCAGGCGCATAGTCCTGGAGCACTGTACACCAGGAGGTAGACGAATGCTGCTGTCATCATCTTCATCTTCGGTACCACCGTTGACGCCATTATCCCCGTTGCGGCAATCTGCTATGCTGAATGAGTCACCATTGTGGCCATGCTTCTCGCCTTCGATGAGGACAATCTTTTGAGGATAATGAGCACAGAGTTCACCGGAGTCATTGGTAGCAACCTACCAAAAAATGGGTGCAAACATGAATCATACAGAAAATTGTACAGTGGCAGTGACATCACTCTTTTTAAACACGATGCTATACTTCCATTTCATGACACAATTTGCCAATTTGTATACCCTACACTTTCCACATTTACAACAGCCGGATCGATCAACAGAAATTTCAAAATAAAGAGGAATCAGAGGCCGCCTTGCCTTGGAGCTACCTCCGCTTGCCATGTAGTTACAAATGTAAATAATTACAGTTGGTCGATTTGGAACCGTTCTGAAAGACCAGCTACACTCTTACATGCAAACATCAAATCTAGCAGCCAAGTTCCAGACAGGATTTAGAGATAATCAGGATTTAGAAATAATCACTAAACTGAGTCAGCACTACTGTGAGAGTACAACCACCAGCTAACAAAGGTTGATTTAAGTAGTACCTCTCAACTAGTCCTACTGCTTCTCTTGGCAGCCTTGGATACCATTGATCATTGAGTCGTACTTGAGTGACTGCCATCTCAATTGATTATCACTGACATTGCACTGCAAAGGCATAGGTTCTACATAGAGGGAAATTTCGAAGGGCACATGTCAACAGCTATCCATAAAGCCTTTGAAGTATGGAGTACCCACGGGATCTGCACTAGGTTCACTTCTTTTCAATTTGTAAACATTCCGTCTTGACAACGCAATGGTCAAGCGCAATCCAGTCTATTTCTACTAAGCAGATGACACCCAGCTGCACGTATGCTTTGATCTTTCCTTGACGTCAAAGACTTCTCTAAACTCTTATCGGAGCTTGTATTACTCTATTGACTTCCTAAAATTTAATGACGATAAGACCAATTTAGTAGCAATGGACCCACCGAATGGCACTCATGAACTAGAAAGCTTCAGCCTCAAAACTGGCTCGGTCAGCATATATCCTGTAGCCACCGAACACTCTATTCCAAAAATTAACTTTTGCCAGATGATTAAATCAGTTCCATAGTCAAAGCAGCCTACTTTCAGCTATGTAACATTATAAACATACCCTTTAACTAGACGTAGCCAAATGTTTAGCTACGTTTGGACAAGGGGCGTGTTTAAATAAAGGTAAGTAAGGTGCTAAGCAAATTCATGTTTTGTTACATCTTGTATAGACTAACATAACTTGTTCTTTGCAGGTCTTCCTTCAAGTGCCAAAAGGTGCTTACAGTTGGTGCCACTCAGCAGCTAGGCCTGTCTGTGGCGAACGTCACAGTTGACACATTACATTACTTCTCACCCTGTTTTCGGAATCTAATCGTTACCTATACGTCGTACGAACCTCAAATTCTTTGGAAACCGTCCCTTTAGTTCGTATGCTCCTAAAGCCTGGAACTCACTCCCAACTTGCATCCCGACATCTCCTGACTTGTCCATATTTAAAAAAAAAACTAAAAATGCATCTATTTGTGACAGCATTCAGTATGTCCCTGTGATTCGTTCTTTATGTGCTAATGCATGCTGACACCGTGATTGCTGCCACTAACCAAACTTGCATGCTGACCCTGTGCATGTCACTCTTAACCATGTTATTCTTGCTGTTTATTCAGCATGCTACCACTAACCATTCGACTTTGCTTCATTTGCAGTAGATGTATAGTGCCTAGAAAGAGATTTGAGTTCTCTGAAGGTGCTATTATTATTATTATTATTATTATCTGCAAAGACTTCTTCAGCAAGTAGTGCATTGACTTCACGGTCCTGTCACTCACTTTTAGGCCTGTCACTACCTAGCTCAGGCGTACCAACCCAAAGTAATTACTACACAGACGTCCCAGCATACCATAAGCTTTTTTGAATCAAATGGTTTAGTTTTATCTCATACCAACCCTAGATCCTTTAGAGGCCGTGCTTTAAAATCGCACGCTCTCTAAGGCTGGAACTCACTCCTGATTGACGTCACGGCATTCCCTGACTAAACGGCATTTAACAAAAAGCTAAATATGCAACTGCTATTCATAATATTTGTCCTGCCTTAGGTAATTGCCTTTGAATTCATATGCCCTGGGCCGTAATATATCGAGGTTGTGGGTTCGAATCCTGCAGTAGGTGATCCTTGATTGCCAACTGCAACCAGTGGTGATAAGGCTTTTCTGCTGCTATACAAATGAGGCTGTTAAATCAGCTTACCAATTGGCATGCTTTCTATGCAGAATAAATTATGTTAAAGTGCCTGGAATTTTTTTTAGCATGCTGAACATAAGTAACACAAAATATATATATAATTCATTTGTATAGCACCATAAGAGAACTTAATCTCTATTCAGGTGCTTTGCCGGGCTCGAGCCCACGACCTCAGCCAGACCTTGGTTGGGGCGAGCACCTTGAGCGCTGGACCAAACCAAAGATTATTATAGTTATTATTACTCATACATAGCCTTCATATTCTGGAATTTTAAGGCACTTATTAGGGACGTGCTCAGCTCACGATGTTCAGGCACGAGGTAATGTTAGTGCACACAGCCAGTGAGGACACTCACCCTTCACTGCAACAACAATCAGCATTCCTTACAGCTATCTCAATTCATATGGACGAATGCGTAGACTTTCAAGTCCCAGAGGTTTGAGCAAGAGCTAGGATAGCTGCCGGTTGATCAAATAATACAGAACAAAGTTCTTATGCTGACCCACAAGGTCTGCCACGGCTTGGCTACTCCATACCTAGCTGAACTGCTGCACCAGCTTCAGCCTCCTCGTGCCCTCAGGTCCTCTATGAACAATAAATTAGCTGTTCCATTCCTCCGTTTATAGACCGTTGGCAAAGAAACTTGAGCTATGCAGGTTTTAGACTTACGCAACGACATCTACTCTCCAACTGCCGACTATGGCACATCTTTTTTAGCGGTCCTGAACTGCTATTTCTATGCTACTCACTACCTCAACTGCTCTCCTGACTCTGCTATGCTTCCCACTTTCTCTTTGTTGCGTGAGACGAAGTCTGTTGGCTACCGAATGCGTACCGAAAGCCGCTTAGGCTGTGAGTGCGCTATACAAAACTCTCCTGCGTAACACCCACATGGTCTTTATGACTTTGTGGAGTTACTGACAGAGATACATTACATTAGACTGCAGAACTCGCTTCCACGATTCTTACGCAACGACAACTACTCTCGACTGTGGCTCATCCTTTCCAGCAGTTCCGAGCTGCTACTTCCTGCCACTCACTACCTCAACTGCTCTCCCAACTCTGCTATGCTTCCTTCTTTCTCTTTGTTGTGTGAGATGAAGTGTCTGTTGGCTACCCAATGCGTACTAAAAGCCGCTTAGGCTGTGAGTGCGCTATACAAAACTCTCCTACGTAACACCCGCATAGTCTGTGTGGCTTTGTGGAGTTACAGACGGAGGTACATTACATGGCAGTAATAATAATAATAATAATTATTATTATTATTAATTGGCATTAGCAACACGATTCCCAACGGATATGAAAACTCCCAGCCTCCAAGAGAAGCCACAGCTGCAAATGCTTAAAGAAAGGCGTTTGCAGTCTATTGAAAGATATAGCTCATAACCGGACACTGCAGATGCCAGGCTAGCTGACAGCAAGCACGACAGCTGAATGTTCGGATACGCATAGGCGACTTGTCATGCCTGCTAGCCAGGTCAGAGCTCATTTTAAAAGCTAATATTTGGCAATTCTGCAGCCGAGCGACTCGATCAAAGTGCTAGTCCTCTCTCAACAGAGACCGACTGGTAGCTACTTACTAGAAAGATACCCCCATTCCCGAATACCTCCTTTAACTCCTCTCATCTGTGACTAGCTCCAGATGCCCAGTTTGAATTCTCCATTTTTTCAGGTAAGAAAAGGCTCTTGAGCCACTTAAAAAAAAATAATCAGCAAATCTCACGTTCAGAGAGCCAGAAAAAAGCTCTTCTGAAAGGCATTTCCCGAAGCGGTTTTTAGGACCAATTTAAAAAGAAATCGATACCCTCATTAGCAGCACGAGAGGCCACGACCGAAAGCCTGCTGCCAAGCAGGTTCATTAAGCTCCCGAGAAACACCCTTGAAGCTACATGCCGAAGCCGGAAGCGCTGTGCAGGCGACTGCCAATGAATGGGCACACATCAACCTCTGGGCGGTCTGAAGCTGAGCAGCACCGATGATGCACAGCCCTGCAGATGACCGCAGCACAGACTGCTCTAAAACTAAACTGCTATACCCATTTTTAGGGCATCAAGCTTGGCACCGAAGACATACAGCTGGACAGCCTTCTTAGAACTGTCTTAAAAAGAATTACTTCATTAGCCCTCTAACAATATCACGACTCACTCTAAATAAAAAAAACTGCCAACACTCGTAAACTGACTCAACTAGCAGCGAATCTGCACCAGTCTCAGCCTTTTCAGCCACATCGTAAAAAAAGGGTGACAGCCCCCCTCTGGAGAATAACTCTTAAGCTGTTAGGCTTATATCCGAGAAGCCTTTAGAGCCGCTCTCTAACCCTGGTAGCCCCTCAATGGAAGCTTTGGGGGGCTACAGGGGTGTATCAATGGCATGCCTGAGGCATGCTGCTTCTGGGTCGCTTTCCGGGTGGGAGCCCCCTAGCACCTGGCCTGTGGCTGAGGTATTTCATAATCAGAGAGCACTATCGTTGCAGAAGGCAAAACAATTTCACTGTGCCACCTCATACTAGACTTCGGACACTCATGCCATGCCCACAGACCACACCAGCCAACCTTGTCTTTTTGGTTCTTCTCTTCCCACAGCACAACACAATCAATGCCCAACGAGACGGATCATGATTATCTCTACATTCTGCTTTGAAAAGCCACATTAGTCGGAGTGTGTCTATCCCTATAGCCATCCAAAACTGGCCCAAGTAAGCTCTCTTTTGGTTCTACTGCTACTGCCGCCAATACAAGCAAATGTCTTCTTTATTATGCCAATCACACGGTGACATAGCAGATCCCGCAATATAGCACTATCCACGGTCTACAGGTGAGGCCTTTTCAGGATTGACCACGATGACCACCCTCAGCTTCAATCATACACCAGTCGATGAACAGCAGTCAGTAGCTGATGTCACGGGAAGCAGGTCGAAACCGCCAACGACCGTCAAGCAATTTTCGTCGACAAAAGAAATCAACCCAAGCCCCGAATGAAAAGCTCGCTCCTTGAAAGGCTAAGCATGATCCAATGCAACGCATGGTTTACAGGCTTACACAGAGAACGATGAGCTAGGCGGCCATACGCCATGAAGGTCATGCCAGAGCTGCACGAGAAATGCTTGCTACCATCGATATGCATAATTAGGGTGCTGTCAAAAGCACCGCTTGTAGGTATGCATGTAGCACGAATGGAGCTCTCTAAGCTTTCCCTGTACTTCTTCTCGACAGGAGATACATACACGATTGCTCACAAGGGAGCTGAGCCCAAGCCTCGGCCACAGAGAAGAAAAGCACTTCCAAAAGAAGCACGAGTTGTAGGGAAAATTCAGCATGCTCAAAGCTATTCAAAATATATACATGCACAGCTCAAGGGACAGGCTGAACAGGTATACGTTGTAGGGTGAGAGCATATTTAGCTTAGAATACGAAATAAATTCACGTGGCAGTACCGCCAAAAAGAGATGCCTAGCCAACGAGCAGATGCTCTGACCAGTTGCCACCGAACCCTCTCTGAGTGCAGATGTCATTGTAATCAGCCTCAGTGCTTCGGGTAATGAGGCCGATGCCTGCAAGCTACAATTGCTACAAAGGACTGGCTGTCTTATCACTACTGCTCCTTTTTCTTTATTGTCACACTAGGATTTATCTCTTGAACGAGAGAAAACAGCACGTGCGAAACTGGTACAGCACAAAGCTTGTAGATATGCTAGAGCTAGCATTTCCTGTGGACAATCGGCAACACACTGAGTGGCAGATATTTCACAAGCATCTTTTTCTAGTCAGCAGCACAAGAAACGGTTCACCAAGGTCCTTGAAGTGAACGATTCACATGACCTCCACCCCCTCCCCCCAGGATCAGATAAAGCACGTAACGAGGAACCGATGACTACAGTGGATGTTGTTACTGTAATTAGAACCTGCTGAAAAAACACAAGGTCTCCTCGTCTAGCATTAGAAGTACAGAAGCCACCGGATTCTTTCTTAGCAAACAAGGATCTCAATGAGCAGGCGACTTGCGTATCCATAAAGGGAGAACAAGAATGGCTCTGACAGACGATGAGAACATAACGAATGATGCAAGCCAACCCCACCGAAACTTACCGTAAATTCGTAATCCTGCTCAAAGTAGCCTAGACATTTCTCAAGTGCCAATGACACCTACAAGTATGTAGTTCATTCGAAGTCTAACATTCAAAACGCATGCACACCTTTCGAGCCAAAAAACATGAAACCGCACACGGCAGCCGGCCACGGCACAGCATACCGAAGACGGGCACACCGGCTCGGCGAGGAGAGATGCTGAGCAGATGCCCAGTACAACGGATGACACTAATGGCTTGCCACTAGTCACAGCAGCTAGTGGACGAGCTCTGTTTGACAGATGTGAGCTAATTGCAACCAGTGAAGACGACAGATCGACACTCATTCAAATGCAGCGATAGCCACTACCATAACAGCCTCAAACTTACTGACGGGGGGGGGGGGAGGGAGGCAGTCTTGTCACACGCTAACGTTGGCAGTGGGCTAAGCTATCTGCCGCCTGAGGTGCTCAACAAACTGCCAGCAAAACTCAGGATACCGGTGAAGATGGCTATGCTTGCACTTAATGGCACACGATGAAATTGTTCTCATCCTATACATTTTTCATAAAGCTCTACAGGCATGCACAATTTTTCTCGAAACGGATGCAGTCCAACCAGAGAGCCGAGATCTATTACCCTGTAAAAGTCGCTTCTCCTAGCTCTTTCGTGCGACCACAACCAACACCAGATGTAAATTCACGAGTGTGGTCCCAACTCTTTCTTTATTATCGCTTTAGGAAGGAAACTTACCTTTGGTAATTGTCTGCAGTGGCTACTGCTTCGCACTTCAGTTATGCACCCACATGCTTTGGCAGTTTACATGGCATGCTATGACTACCTTATTTAAAAGGACTAGGCCTTAATGCTTGCAAAGCATATCCGAATGGCTAGCCGAGTCTCTATCGGTGCAACACAATTCACAAATATTAATTCATAGCTATAACCACTAGCATCTTAATCCAGTTATGGGCACTGACCGGCAAGACTGAGACTTATGATCGAAGCTTTAACCTAGGCCCTAATGCATGCACTAGCCACCTTGGCCAAAATCGTCCCTAGCCCCAACCTTCCCCTTCTGAGCTCACACATCAACACAGATTGACCGACGTCATCAGATCTGCTCCCATCAATTGACTAAGTCGAAAAGACACCCGAGTCGCTGACCTAGCTGCTTACATTTGACAACCGAAGTCTTCGGATAACTGCAAGGCTCTGCATTTTGAAACACTGCAACTCTAGTTGTGATGCTAGCTGTTCGCAGGTGCAAGGTCCAATGAACTGGGTTTGCAGCTCAGGCGATTGAGCAAGTGATCAGTGGTACAAACTGGCAACACCCCAAGGTCACAGGATGGACTACACAGGTGCCATTATTTTTAGCTGACCTAACCATGGTAGGGGGTGGTTAGGTCAAAGAAAAGCATCTTCAGCAGGAAATCCCACCAGCAGTCAGGCTACTGGGTTTACTCTGGGAAGCAGCACTTGCCAATGTGACTTCTCACAGGCCCTGTTTCGACAGAAGCAAAGGAGGAACCAGCTTGCCACACTTGAGCTCTTGTGACAGCAAGTAACTTGGCTGGCAGATAAAGTGCAAAGACTGCAATCATGGCATCACATTGTGGTGGCCGTATGCAGTATTACAAATTTTGTGATCCTAACGAAATCGGCCACTGCTGCCTGTGCTCACGAAGGGCTATCCACTGAAAGGTGTGCTAAAAGATGGCAGTAACACTTGACTGGTTGCTGCTCTTACGCTCAGAAAGAAACACAAAGAATTGCCAATGGAACTGATACCGATGGAATCAATTATTTGCACTACTATCTAAGCATGTCTGCGCACACTCAAGTGTAATACTACTTATGAGTAGTAAAAAACATACTGCCTTATTTGCAGTGCAAAACATCTCGAAGACTTGAATGCTTTGAAGGCTTGACGTCAGCACTTTGAAGCACCCTTCTTGTAGATGTCTTGCTCTGCGAGCTATGCACGCTAACTGCTGGTCGCTCTTTGATTGTGGTAATAATAATAACCACAGCAGCAACAATAATATTAAGATATTTGTATAGCATTCCGAGAGAACAAATTCTTTTCTAGCCACTTTAACATGCTGTAAAGGAAGCATGCCAATTGGTTGGGGATAACATGCAAAGTATTAGCACACTTTAGTATATAAACGACAGTTTATATGGAGTCATAAAATGCTGTGAGGAGCAGACAGTTTTTAGCTTCCGTTTAAATGATGCAACGTCAGGGAATGTCGTGAAATCAGTCATGAGGGATTTCCATGCTTGGGGATCATATGAACTAAAGGCACAACCTCCAAAGAATTTGTGGTTGGTCAGAGGCAAAGCTAAACGACTCGAGTTAGATGAGCAAACGAAATGATGTCAAGCCTGATTGGGAAGCAGGCTCACATTTTTGCAACGGTACAAGCAAGGATCCTCTAAGGGCAGCTCTCGGTAAACTGGTCGTGAACGAGAGAAGGAGGATTCCTTTCGGACAACTTTCGGAATGCAGTTTGCACAAGTGCTATTGAGTAGACATAGGAGCAAGGTGAGATCCATAAAAAAAGCAAAAGGCAAAAAAACGGAAGGTATGTCAGCAGAGCAAATTACTGAACTGTGGACGAAATACACAGTTTGAGGTCTTAAATCAAACGTGTCTGGTTAGATAACCAAGTTTTAGACTACTACTTGTAGTTACAGCCACACAGATCATCACAGCATTTTTATTTTGCACAAGAACCGTGCCTGAGAGCCACCACCCACTAATGCACTGGCAATAATAGCCGAGCCACCCTTGCTATTGGCCGAGTTTCTGTAGCAATACTGCTCTATTCCACGGAGTACTGCATATGATAAGCTAATGTAAAATATTAGAATTATCTGCGAAAGAAATTTTTCTGAGCTTACCGATAAGCTCTCTTTGTGTGTGCTCGTGCAGTAACTCGGCCGTTAGGGATAAAGGCAGAGCTCTTCGGCAGATAAAAATGGCCGCAATCCTAACCTAACGAAAGCCGTCGTCCCTTTAAAAACAAGTGCTATACCTGTGGTGCATGTTCTCAAGTTTGCCGTTAGGCAAATATACTACACACATAACCGCACACAAGTGCTCAATACACACGAACCCACATACATGACAACATACAAATCATCTCAAGAAAGTTCTCATTTACTGCATTAATTTAATCTTTGTTTGCTAGCCCGACCCAGTAGAACCATATTAGCCTATGCCTGCTTAACAGCCATTTCAGTTGCAACAGACTATTGCTAAAGCAGCAAATTCACGATGATAAAATATGTTTCGCTAACATTTATTCACTTTGCATTAGAATCCAGACCAAACTGGACTTTCGGTGCTGCCTCAGCTGGACGAAAGCAAACTCCTTGCAGACTTAATAACTATAAGCTAGTTGTAATTGAGCAGCATTCACCCTCAGAATAGCCATCCTGTCCTCGAACCTAGATGGTTTGGAGCAATAAGCGGACCAGAGTCAGCGGACCAGAGTCAGCGGACCGGAACTAGCGGACCAAAACCATCGGACCAAAACCAGTGGACGGGAACCAACATACATTGCCTCAACATTATGTCGCAGACAGTTGTACCACTGGTGGTGTGGCATCCAGGCGTAGAACCAACATATCAGAGTCTGGCAGGTTATTGTATACTTTACACTAAACACTTTAATGCAAAACATACTCCTGCTGTCTCCTTGGTCTACAGTACAAATACTTAGCTTCACAAAACGAGTCGGTTTGCACCCCATTCTCGACAGCATCCAACAGATAAACTGGCTCTTTGAATATCTAATGCTAACGAGATTGTATCACATCCTCAAGATGAAGCCTGAATTCTGACAATGACTATCTGTAAATCTACAGACATTCAAAATGAAGCCGGATGTATAGCCGAGCAGCTACTTTCTAGGCATAAAGGTGATGGAGAAGCTACTAAAAACTTGAATTGGCCACACTGGATGTTCAGAGTATGCAATTGATGTGAGTACCACTACCTGTGTTCACAATTTCCACTTCCTGACTCGGAGCAGGAGGTTGGTGTGTCGACCTGCACTACTTTACAGTTCTGCCTGGCCGTGAAGGTATGCACTTCGTTCACCAGCCCCCCCCCGAATAGGGTAGTTTAGTACACACACACACATGGAGGCTGTGGCAAAAGAAGATTTAGTCTCTGGTTCAGCTTCGGACGGCATGGACGGCTCGGAGGGGTGAAACCAGTGGGGAAAGCTCAACGATATGCTACCTGGATGGCATTCAGGCGTTTGCAACTGACAGCCGAGGGAACGATGGTGGGGTTCTGCAGAAGTATTGTGCCACCAAGCTATGGATGCTCAAACGATGGCTTGTCAAAGCTTCTACCGGGTGCTGGTCCTCTAACCTCGACTGCTGTTTGAGGAGACTTCGGCCAATTCGAGAACCGTTATGACTACTGCTACGTGGCTAACTTGTCGCTAACCAAGTCATGCACAGTGGCGCACACCATCTCTCGACCGTAACAAAACACAAGAAGCAGCGGTTAATCTTACCAGTGGATGCACAAAAAGAGGATACAGCAGTAAGCAGCATGGTCTGCAGAATGAGCAGCTACCCACAAGAGAAATGGATAGCTGCTGCTTGAGAGACTTCTGGGAAGCAGCTATGTTTTAAAGTAAGGCTGCACACAATCTAGTTGCTACCAAACGTGAACTGAAGACTCGCGCTTCTTTTTACCTGCAGCTGATCAAGATGCCTCGCGAATGGTGTCTACAGATACGCATTCTTGAACTAGGAGCCTCTAGCAATTAAACCAAGAAACACATATACAAGGGTGCTCACTACCAACCGCCAGCCAAATCAGGACGGACATGCAAACCAAATGGCAAACAGCTACCGGAAAGCTCTTTGACGCAGCCAAACACCCTTAGTAATCGCACTCGTTCAGTTTTCCACATGCCGTCATACGCAATCTTGGTGATCAACATAACCAAAGCACAGGCAAGAGGTTGGATGCTTGGTCGTCGTATGTGTTTCAGGTGGCTACCAATTACGCTTACGCGAAACAAGTTTTGAGATATCCAGCGATGAAACTGGTGCATATTTTTAGCAAGCATAATTCCATCTCCAAAGCGAGCACTCGGAAGGAAGCCTTTGCCTAGTGCTAGCTTTGGTATTATTGAGTTGTAACTTTCACTACTACTGTTAAAGTGCTCGTTAAATACTATCTCAAGTAGTTTAAGTAATTAGAGCAATACATGTCTTCAAAATAGATCGCTACTGAAAGGAAGTCAAATCTAGAAGTCACGGCATTTACTACGAATGCAGGGTCCTGGTCTTAACACAGGACAGCTATGAGTGCCGGCCGGCTGCCGGCCCATCCGCCCACGTAGGCGTACAGGCAGCAACTTACGGATGTGCTGTTGTCCTTGGCAGTGTAAACAACTTTGGTCATCACTCGAATTAGAGATCCAATGTCATCGCTACTGACACTGTCGTTATCCATTACAGCGAAAAATGCATTACGGCATCGTAGGGGCCCACTCAAGCAGGGACATGAAGAGTAGGCGGCCTCGGCTCACGTTGTAGGTCGCCAGTTCCAGTTATTCCATTTCTATACTTATAATTAGTTGGATCAGGGCCGGGACCGAATAATATAAATGCTATTTCTGAGTTTATAATATAAGTGATAAACAAGCATATCGAGGCTTATACATCATTGCGCCTCTAAATTTGGCTTTTTCGGTTACTAGCTCCGGCATTCTAAAGTAACATGGCGGCGTGGCAACAGCCGGAGCTAAGGAAGCAGAGGTGTGGCTTATGACGGCTGCGAATGTTACATTGATAATAAGATAACCAACAGGATGACTGACTGCTGCTAACGATTCGAATCCTCGATTGAATCTTTGCCTATGCGTTTCCTTGAGTAAACTGCCACGATGTCAAAGTCTTGACTATCTCGAAGGGAACTCACAGTCTAATAAGTGACAGAGCATATGAGATGGAGTACAATTCATCTGCCGTCGGAATAGGAACAGCTTTAAGTCCGAACATAACAGTTATTAAAAGTAATATGAACAGACTGGAGACTGATGGACTGAGTTCAAAGCTTCTCAGCAAGCCAGCGACCAGAGACCACGAAGGTACTGTTCACTTGAATAAAGCTGCAGAATGGTGCTCAGACCAAATAAAAAGGTAAGTCTCGTCTCATCATCTAGAATGCACGAACTTAAGGTGTTTATCATATTTCATTTCTGAGTAACCGGGATTGTCACGCATGAGTTTCGCAGAAGAATATGGGCAACCATTGCGATATGGTTTAGGTTGCAAAGCACTACCGATTTGAGTAAGACCAGGTCCAGCATAGATGAGCTTCATATTCGCAACGCATTGGAATGTCTGATAGATGACACTATCCAGACTTCGACACCAGAGTCATATGATTTTTTGGTCTCTGTACTCGACAAACTCGTGCCGATCAAAGATCACATGAGAGGTTTCAATAAGGTAATTTGTCTTTACGCGTATTATTTTTTGCAAGTTCCTTAGCCATCCAAAACATTCTATTATTTAGAGTCTATTCAATAGTATTATACTTTTTACAGACGTATATTGACAAGATATTAAAACACTCAGACTTTCAAAGGACAGAGCTGGACTACAGACTTCGCTATCGCATAAGGAAGTCGCTGCAAGCTGTATTTCCTTTGGTAAGTGTCTCATAAGTTTTCAAGGCAGTGATATTTTGAATTAGAATTGCGGTGAGCTCAAGGTCTTCTTTACAGTAGCCCGGCTTTTTATCCTCATTACTAGTAAAGGTGCAGGTGTAACATGTCGATACGAAATATAAAATAAGTTCAACTTAACTTTCATGCACACTTTTAATTATTACTACTTCTGTAGTCATCATGTGATAGAGATTCATGCGTTTCTCAGTTTTCTAGGTCCTTATCAGCTTTAAACCGTGTCTTTGTTCACAGCAAACGGATTTAGGTGTTAAGATTTCCACAAAGTGTGAGGTTGTTCAAATTTTCTCAAATTGAATGGTGATAAAACCAACTTACTAGTTAGGGGAAAACCAAGTGTGATTCAGAAATTAGAAAGGCCAACCCTCAAAATCGGCTCTGCCAGCATAGCTCCTGTTGAATCTGCACGAAATCTAGGTGTGATATTCCAAAGTGACCTTTTGTTAGACGACCACATCAGCTCCACAATCAAGTGTGCCTACTTTCAGCTACATAACATTGCTAAAATTTGGGCTTGTTTAGACACGGATAACATATCTAAGTTGGTCCATGCATTCGTGACATCCCGTCTTGACTTTTGTAACTCACTGCTTGCTGACCTACCAGCATGTGCAATCAGGCACTTACAGCTGGTGCACAACTCTGCAGCTAGGCTTGTCTGTCGTCAGCATCACAGTTGCCACACCACACCACTTCTCGCCGACCTGCACTAGCTACCAGTCAAGAAATGCATCGCCTTCAAGGTGTTGTCACTCACTTGTAGGTCCCTTCATTCTTTGGCTCCAGCTATCAGATCTACTCCCCCACCAGGCTAAGCATCGTACCACCTGCTTTTCGAAATCCAACAGTTTACCAATACCTCGTACAAACCTAAAATCCTTTGGAGACCATGCATTTATTTGGTATGCTCCCAAAGCCTGGAACTCACTTCCGACTTGCTTCACGACATCCCCTAACTTAACCACATTTAAAACGAAACTAAAAACGTACCTATATATGACAGCCTTTAGTGGGTCAATGTGATTTGTTGTTTATGTGCTTATGCATGCTGACACTGGATACTGCCACTAAGAATATTTGCATGCTGACCCTGTGCATGTCACCCCTAACCATGTTATGCTTGTTGTCATTGAACATGCCACCATTCTATTGTGCTTCCTTTGCAGCAAATGTAAAGTGTCTAGAAAGAGATTGCGTTCTCTGAGGGTGCTCTATCAAATGTATTATTATTATTATTATTATTATTATTATTATTATTACCCCAGTAACACACGACTACATATTTGGATAACAGTTTTTGTGTATTGGCCACGGCTACTTGGCTACCTATCAAAATTTAAGTGAATGAGAAATTCTGTACGTGCACATTTTTTCCAGCAATTTCCTGATGCACTGGAAAGTAACAAATCAGAACAAGTTCGCAGTCCTCCACTACTGCTGAAAGCAGGAGAACCACGAAGCTGCATTCGAAGGAAAAATCCTGCTGCTGTCCACTCGATGCTGCTACCCGATGGCAAAAATCCGTTTGTTTTGGAAAGGCCGGTGAGTAACTTAAGCACACCCGGTTGTGGGTAGAACAACCGTCTGCTATCGATATTGTGACAAGTATTATGAAAATTTGTAGGGCAGCATGCCACTTTAGATGTGCTACCAAATATGGCAGCATACATGCACCGAGTACTAGCAGTCAAACATCAAGGCAGTTCGAATCGTGGATTTTGAACCCTGAGGTGTTGGAATCAAATCGGCTGGCAAAGAAATTAGACAGATTTGTCAATGATAATAATAATAATAATGATAATGCACTTGATAAAGCGCTCTCAGAGAACTCAATCTCTTTCTAGGTACTTTACATTTGCTGCAAAGGGGAATACACCACAATTAGTGGCTCCTTCTATTTAGTGACGAACCAAAGGCTAGCCACAGTAAGCACTGGTACTATATCCTACAATGCTCCTAGCAGGCCACTAAAAACAAGCTAAACTGACACAATGATTGATTTTTTTAAGCTGCTGTGGATTCATAAGTCGACAAAGTGAATCTAAAGACGATTAAAGCTTGTTTTAATCAGATTAACAGGAATATAGAGCTGCCAGTATTTTTGATAAATTCGGCGACCTGTTAAACTTGCACTCGGACTGTATGTTTTGCGGAGGACCAAGGCACAGGAGCAGACAGCTGCTGCTCTAGCGTCCTGTGGGTATATTTGTACAAACCATTTTTACTTTGCATTATCATGTTTGTTAGGACTGCTTGGAGGTTGAATAGAGCAAAGGTTTCCCTATTCCCCCTATCAATATTTTACAATCTTTGCACTTCAGCTTACAGCTTCCCTATCGAACCACAGAATAGTCCACCTGCTGCTACAACTTTATTCTGGTAGCAAGTCAAACTTCCAGGTACCTGGGCACACAAAGTAACTAGGCTTGCAGAAGCAGGTTGTTTCTTGGCTACTAGCTTGGGGGTAGGACAGCTTGCCGTGGCATATCACCAGCTATCAAGCAACAGTGCCTGGGAGCCACCACCTTAGTGCTGCTGTCATTCGCTAGGGCTTAGGCTTTTCAGGTTAAAACCATGGTGGGGTAAGTTTTTTTGGGAAAGGCTTTTCAAGAGATGTCAATGAGCATTCACCACGAGAAAGACATGGTGGAATAAACTGCTATTGTTTTCTCCACTCATCACCATGAACTTTTACCATATATGCTGTTCTCCTTCTGAAATACATCAAATCACTGCTGCCCTGCATAAAAGACATGATAAATATGACCTTAGCCTCACGTCCCTGCACCTTCAAAAAGGCTGTTGTTTGGCCACTCATTCAGAAAGAGACACTAGACCAGGAGAACTTCGGTAACTTCCACCCAGTCTCCCTACAGCCGTTCCTATCAAAGACTTGAACAAGTAGTGGCAGACCAGCTAAACTCTTATGCATAAACTTAAACTTTGCAAGTTCTCCATCAGATTTTACAGCTAATCACCCCTCAGAGCCAGCTTTGCTGCAAGTGTATAACGACCATCACAGGGAGTGCAGAATTAGATAGTCTATTTGCTTGTTTTACTGGATCTTTCAGAAGCGTTTGATGCTACTTATCACCAAGCCATTCTCGAGCACCTCTGATCTAGCTTGGGCATCACTTGCATTTGGTTACAATGGTTTAGGTCCTATCACACTGTGAGAGTTCAGAAAACTGATATTTATGGGCAGCTGTCATCAGAGGAGCCTCTTAAGTACCGGGTACCACAGGGATCTGTGCCTAGACCAGTAGTCTTTATAGTTAATACCCTATCACCTCTTTCTCTGGCCGATTTAGTGGCCAAGCACAATCTAGGTGTTCATTATTATGCAGATGATACACAGCTGTACCTGTGCTTAGATCATTCCTCTCATTCTAGGACGTCAAGCTCTCCCAACTCCTTTGCTGCATACACAGCTGATATTTGCACTTAGATGGCAACAAACTTTCTAAAACTGAATGAAGATAAAATAAACTTACTAGCTATGAGCAAAACCAGAGTTACTCAGTATTCGGAAAACATGTTCTTCAAATTGGCCTCGGTCAGCTCATCTTCCGTGGCATGTGCACCCAATCTGTGTGTCCTGTTCCAAGGTGACCTTTCAAAAGACAATCATATTAGCTCCACAGTTTAGTCGGTCTACACTCAGCTACGTAGCATTTAAAAAATTTGGTCCTACATAGACAGGGGTACCACATAGGACAGCATTTAGTGGGTCCCTGTGATTCGTCCTTGATGTGCTTATGCGTGCTGACACTGCTTGCTGCCACTAACCACATTTGCATGCTGACCCTGTGCATGTCACTCCTAACCATGTTTTTCATGTTGTTTATCAAGCATGCTATTACTCACGATTCAATCGCGTTTCCCTTTGCAGCAAATGTAAAGCACCTAGGACGAGATTTAGTTATCTGAGGGCGCTTTTCCAAGTGCATTATTATTATTATTATTTTTAATAATGTACTTGATACTCCCCCATCAGGCCAAGCATCGTACCACCCGCTTTTCGGAATCCAACAGTTTAGAAATACCTCGTACAAACCTTAAATCCTTTGGAGACCGTGCATTTAGTTCGTATGCTCCCAAAGCCTGGAACTCACTTCCGACTTGCTTCACGACATCCCCTAACTTAACCACATTTAAAACGAAACTAAAAACGTACCTATATATGACAGCCTTTAGTGGGTCAATGTGATTTGTCGTTTATGTGCTTATGCATGCTGACACTGGATACTGCCACTAAGAATATTTGCATGCTGACCCTGTGCATGTCACCCCTAACCATGTTATTCATTTTGTTTGTTTTTCAAGCATGATTTTACTTACCATTCAATTGCATTTCCCTTTGCAGCAAATGTAAAGCGCCTAGAAAGAGATTGCGTTCTCTAAGGGCGTTTTATCAATTACATTATTATTTTTATTATTATCCATGTTGGTACATGCATTTGTCACATCCCGTTTTGACTACTATAACTCACGATCTTCAGGTCGTTTGGCCAGTTGAAATAACTCTGAAGCTAGGCTGGTCTGTCGTTAACGTCGCATTTCTCACATAACGCTCCTTCATATCGATCCGTGTTGGCTCCCTATCATGCAGCGTATCGACTTCAAGGTTTTGTCACTCATTTTCAGGCCACTTCATTCTCATGCTCCAACCTACCTATACGAACTATTTCGCTGTGCTCCTAACCAGCCTAAAATTCTTTGGAGACTGTGACTTTAGTTCTCGTGCTCTCAAAGTCTAAAAATCTCTGCCGACTCACCTCAGGATATCCTCTGACTTGACGATGTTTAAAAAGAAGATTAAACGCATCTGTTTCCCCACAACATTTGCTAGATCCGTCTGAATAGCTCGCTTATTCGTGCTGTTATTGTGCATGTGATCACTAACCATTTTGACATGCTTGATCTGCAGAATATATAAAGTGCATAGAAAGAGATTTAGTTCAATATAGATGCTATACAAATCCCATGTTATTATTACAATTATTATAATTATTACTATTATTAGTAGCCAATCAGTACCCCCACCTGGGCTTCGTCTGCCACCCACACAATGATTGTTCTGTGATGGCCTTAAGGGTTTTTGAGCACTACTCTAATTATTTACGAATTTGCGTGGCATGCATTGTATAATATCTTTGAAACTCACACCGTATATTCTGCAGGGAGACTTCGATGGCTTGCATCCTCATCAACTGACCTTGGGGGACCTGCGACAATCTATAGCTGCAGTTGGTCGAGAGGCAGCATTACGTAAGTTGCAGTCTGATGCTTGACTTGTTGAACTTATTATCCTACTATTCTTTATTGAATGCTAGCTTGTTATGACAACTGGATCACCCACAATTTAATCAGTCAGAAGTAGCCGTAGCCCCACATTCTGAATTCATAGCTAAACTACTGTTGCAAAATAATTACTCATAGCTCCTCCTGAATTTATCTAAGAGCTTATTTAACTTTTTCGTAGTGCTAGGCTGCATTAAGTGCACATACAGCACAAATGCACACAGGTCTGACGTCTACGTCACTTGAAGTGCTAACAAAGGAAACAATCTAGCAATGCATGGCAAAACAAAGGTGAAGCGTTGGAACTGCGTGCGTTGCATCTTCTTCGTGCTTTCGAGTAAAGTTTAGAGGTGCCATGCATGCCCAGGTTCAAACGAGTTCCGGACATGCCTACTTTAGCAGCTTGCTGATATGAATGTACAATATATACAAATACCGAGCTCTGAAGTCGAGGCTCATTGCCGAAGCAGTATATCATTTGTTAACGTGGCCCGTAGGAATGTACTTCCGCTAACTTTCCCCGAATCTCGCTAGCGGCGGCCAGTACTAGTTGACAGGTTTTGACAGTATCCCTTCGCCACTCGATTTAGTTATTCACTGGATTTTTCCATCACATTGCCGTAGTGCCACAGTTCGGCCTACGAAATTTAGCCTGAAAGCGTATGTCTATGAGAAAGCTCCCATCTCTATTTTTTGTAGTTTAAAAAATATGGACTGTTCTCCAGCGTACTTGGGCTTGACGGGTTTGTACAAACGATTGCAAAGTCATTAGGAATACTAGTTGCTTTGTCTCTCTGCGCAGGAGAATCGATCTGGCAATCGTCAGGCGGTATGCTCATGAAGGCCATGTCAGCAGACTTTCCAGAGGACCCCAGTTTTTACCCGCGACCGCACGAAGAACCGGAAGCAAGTGATAAGCACCTCAAGAAAATACTGGCTGACGTAGCGAATGAAAAGCAAGAAGGAGAGAAACCGCAAGCTGATGAGGTACTTGTTACAATACGAATCCTGAACAGAACGCATTTGAGGAATCGTTTTCTTTCTTTTTGAATTTACCTGTTTCTAGTCAAACGCTGCCGGAAGTCATGCAACTCGTCTGTGAGCGACTCTAGGCGCAGCGATTCTGGCATTTCCGTTAGAATTGGATGGCGTTCTGAACACTTCTGCGAGACATATAAAGTGCTTCCTAGATGTTGCAGCTTAAATTACGACCCTGGCCACTCGCCAGAATCGCGTCCGCTTTACTTTCAGTTTTCGCATGGCTTCATAAAGTTATTTAAATATGCCAGAAACAGATGTCCACCGTAGATGTGAGAGGGATTTTTATTTCCTCGCAGAGACCACATAGCAACATGTTCTCGGTCGCGTAAAGTCCATTAGTGCTGCCTAACTTAGGGCGCCTCGCAGAGACGAGTTGCTGCTCTATTTTTTCACTTGAAGCTGCTCATAGTTGAACTGGCACTATCAGAGGACTCGTCAGCTACCTCTTTTACACTTACCTCCTACAGTCTCGCGCTCGTCCGACCGTGTAGGCGAGACCGCTCGGCAGGATTCGTGCTGTGCACGTCGTTTTCGCCCGCCTGGCCGTCGATACCCGGTGTCGAAAGCCCTGTGCAGCCCCGCAGCTAAAGTCGCACACGTCCATGTTCTTAAAAAATAGCTTATGGCAAGGCGGTAGCGTGCTTATAGACTTTGGAATGGACAGTGCGCGAACTGCTTGTCCTACCGTATACATAATAAAAGTCAACAACGCTACTAAATCCACCTGGAAAATGATGTGTGGAGCATTAGAGTTAAGCCGAGAACTCTCTCAGGCTACTCTGGGCCAGTAGCAAACAATTTTGAGCCGCTAGGCAGCTCGCACCTCCGACGAATTCCGCACACTTACATAATTCTATTTGTTGCGGCCTCTTTGACGCCGACTCAGGCATGTCACACTGCCCAAGCTGGCAGCGCTGCTACCCTTTACAGCCAGCTCTTCGAAGGTTGTGCGCACGCTTACGAATTTTGTTTTATCGCTGCTGTTGCCGTCGTAGGCGCTTCCTCTCGTTCCAATGAATGGACGCGACGCGGTCAAGTACTTCGTCAAATTGTACCACCTCGGCAAGGTGAAGCACATGTACTTCAATTTGGCTCAGAACAGACACTTCCGTCCGTACGACCTCGTAGCCGTGCAGAGGCATAAGGTGCGTCCGTCGCTCGCACTGGCAGAAAGTGCAGGCGGCCGACTGCAGGTCGCTCGCTGACCGGCCCTAGCGCTTCCGTGCAGACGTCGCCTTGCAGTTCCTTTCCGCCGAGTCGTCAGCGCTGCCTGCGCCGTCATTGCAGCTCAAGCCCGAGCACTACGTCTTCTCGACGTTCGGCGTCCTGTACGTCAAGCCCGACGGGCCGGCCGAGTCCATGAGCCTCGGCAGCTGGCTGCGCGAGGCGGTGCTTTACAAGGCCGTCTCCTGCATACCGTTCTTCAAGCACTATCTGACGCGCCGCTGCTTCAAAGCGTAAGCGCTAGGCACCTCGACGCGCCGTATGCCGCCGCACTCTTTTCTCGCCCTCTCCAGCGCCGAGACGACGATTGCTGGGGCAAATTGAGGAGCGACCGAATTTGGCTTCTGCTTCTGGTCAAAGTCTCGTCTTTGAGGTGCAGATGTTCGCCGTTTAAACGCGTGGTAGCTTCAGCCGTTGATGGGACGAGCGAGCGACAAAGCGTGCGGGAAAGGTAGCAGGGCGCTCCAAGAACCGAGCGCTCTGCACTAGTGGCCGAGATATCTAATTTTTTTAATTTTCCAATGAGTCCGCAGCAGTCGGCTTCGTCGTCTAGCGAAGGCTAGCTCTTATGCTCTGATCAGTTGCTTCGTACAGAGCTGTCGTCGCTTACAGAATCTATATAATCTTACGGAGCGATATTCTGTTGCAAACTCCGGCATTCCTGGAGCAGTTAGAAGGCGACGCTGCGTAAAAGCGGCTGTTTAGGTTTCGCGACCTTACGAATCGTTCCCAGGTTTTGCAACTGTATAACGGGATTTTACTGCAAGTTCACAGGCGTCCGCGTATTCGCGCTAGTATTCGGCGGGCTTCTTTTATCTATGCAATTATGCTTGACCAGCAAGACGCCGATCGTTGTTTAGCGTACACAGGTAATTGCATTTAGTCATACCTAGTCACTCGTGTTTAATGACATCAAGCCGTCGTACTGGTGTTCTTGCTCAAATAGGGCGCCTACCGGTTAATTGGTGAGAACGCGAAACTTAGAGCTCGCTTAAAAAAATACATGGCGATAATAGTGCGTGTGGTGTGTACGTTCTCTCGCATTAGTGAGAGTGCCCGCGATCGCGCTCGAGAACTCGGAAGCAAGTGTGTGTACGGGATTTCGGTAGATTTGTGAAATTTTCTCTCTCAATTACTACGCCAGCCATTTGACTGAATAGGCTCACCCAACGGGCCGCTTTCCGCCTGAAGCTGCTAAGCAGACCAAAAGAGGCTCAGAACTTCTAGCAATTGGCGTGCAGTAGCGCTCTATGGCTGGATAATGTGACATCTGATTGAGCCGGCCATTTGGTGGGCGGAGCGAGAGTGGGCTTGAGCGAACCGCACTGGTCCGCAGAGGCAGTCATTTCGCGATTAGTTCGAGTCGAGTTGGCGAGCTCGCAGAGGGGGTGCTACGTTCGATGAGCAGAATGCAAGAGAGCTTCAGCATGATTGAGGTATTGCGGAATAGTCATCCTAACTGTCAATAAGTGAATCTCATATCGTCAAACCTGTGTGGCGACGTCGGGTCCGGTCTAATTTCGTACTCGTAAAAATCGCCGACCTCGCGTTAATGGCGGTCGACGATTGAGCAAACTGCTCTCGCGCCGAAGCGGACTGCTTTGAAGTCAAATCGAAGTCCTCGAAGCGCAAAATGCAGCAGCGCTGTCGGTGAGGTGGCTGCACTCGAAATATGCTGAAGTGAAAGCCTTCGCTCCCGGGGTCAACAGAGTCGGTGTGGTAATGTAATGTTCGAGTAATGTAATGAGCGAGCGAGCGAGCGCTCTCGCGCTCTCGCTTTCGGCACCTGGGGCCTGAGCGAAAGAAGCAGCGTGGACTTTGGCTCGACAGAGTCACCTCCGCGCCTCGCCCCCGAGCTGCCCCGCCGCTGCCGCCGAAGCCTCGCCAGTCGGCAAGTCGGATATTTCAGTGTAAAGGAAGTAGCGTCGTGGGCGTCGTGAGAAATGTCGGCGGTAAGCTCTAGGCAATGATCCCGGTGAGATGCTCGCCGCGATCAGGGCTACTTACCAGGGCTACTTGCCAGTGCTCCGTGTGCAGTCTGCGTGAGCGATACAAAGCGAGATTACTCATGCCGGCCAGTATTACTAGCGGTTTTTGGCTCCCTGTTCGGCGGATAGACAAGCTTTAGCTGACCGCATGCCTCATCTTCCCCGACGTGGACCTGACTTTACTCTTATTAAACAAAAATGTACCTAAGGTGCCAAAGCTAAGTTTTAATTTGAGACGGACTGAAATAGAAGTTCATCTCTATTTGACATTTTCAGGTTTTCGGGTAAAGTCAGACGACTTTCCGTCGAAGATTACAACTTTTAGCTTTTGATTAAAAGAAGAGTCGTTGAAGCGTGATTGTTGTGTAGAGGATTCTATTTTTACACTGGTAGGTCTTAACATTGACTTCTGTGAATTATTCTGTAGATGGTTGGCTTTCAAGAAGTTTGCCGAGTATACCCGCAACAGGAAAGCGGTCGAAGCCACGCTGCTGCAAGTGGTACCTACATATGGCAGTGCATACTTCTCGGTGGCAAAGTAAGCGCGCATGCCTGAAGAATGCTAAGGGGCAGTAACTCCTCAAGTTCCTGGCTCCAATCGTGAAAATCGCATGCAAATCGCGGTTCACCTTTAAGTCGGCGTGCTTCTTCAGCTACGCTCGCTTTTAAGAAATACAGTGGTTCCCCTCGGGGGCAGGAGCAGATGCATGACCTCGAAACAAAGTCGTGCGGCAATCTCTGCTATCTGTAGGAGTTGGAGAAATAAGTGAGCATTATGGATGAAATAGCTCCAAAACCTAAACAGTCGAGGTTGCGACTTCGAGTGGAAAAACGAAGTAGGAACTAGCTGAGCCATGCTGTTGTTCTCATTACCTTTTAGTTAATGTTGCGTGCTGCACTGCAGTCAGGCTGTTGATAAGCTAGTGGCTGTATTGTCCTGGGGAGTTCAGCGCCAACCATGCTAAATGAGTGTTTTGCTTCAGGTAAAGTGAAAATTACATTCTTTGACACCATCGGTTGGTTGCCACCTTGAGGGCGTGAGCGTGGACTCTATCGTATTGTAACACTTTGATCAATATTGTTCAGGCTATTCAATCCCGAAGCCGGCATCGCCCACTGGGGCTTGCATAACGAAGGCAAGACGCGAACTAACCGCAAGCAAAGGCTGCTGCTGTAATTAAAAATTGAGAGACAAAAGACCACGCTAACTGATCATGCGGGTTTGGTTTTTAGATTTGAGGCAGTTTGAGTAATTGCCGCACGATGCCTTGCGAAACGCTCATCTTATAAAGGACTAAAACGTAGTGTGGATTTTTTGACACTTTGTCGCTGTATCGTCTACCGGATCCGCGGACGTAGAATGTTGAGTTGGGAATTTTCAGGCGGTAAAACTTTGCCCGGTCCCGCAAAAGTCCACGGCCGATGTATCAACACAATTATTTTTGCCATTTAAAACCTCTAAAAGGTCCACGGCCAATCTATCAGCACAATTATTTTTGCAATTTGAAACGTTCGACAGCATTCACAAGGGTCCGGTTACCTTTACTAGCGCCACACACGACTTTGAGCGTCGCTGTCTTACTTGATCCATTTTGCTTCCCTCGAGTTTCTTTTACGAGATACTGAGTATCCTGTACTGGATAACCGCACGTTCAATCTTTTTGATTGCTACCGAACGGCAGTGGCGAAGTTTTAAAGTGCTTAGCTTTGCTTCAATATGCCTACTGCTTGGTACGCAGCATAACAGAGCGGTACTTGAGGAGGTAATTGACCATGTGCTAATTTCGAGTTGGCGGCTGCCTCAAAATTATCCCTGTTTTATTTGCCCGATTGTTCTTTTGCCGGCCTTGGCTATTTTTCCAAAATTTAGTTCCCTCCTCCGTCTGTGGCGTATGATCCTCGTACCGGATGTATGGCTCCTATACCCGAGCGCACGAGGCAGACTATCGCAAGCGCTACCATAGCTGGGGCTACTTCATGAGTTCTTATGCTTTACCGCGTGGCTCAGCTAGTGTCGCGCCATTGACTGACCAGGGACAGTGTGTAGATACTATAAGTACCCATTTAAACTTGTAGTCACTTGGGAATTTTTTTGAAATGCACTGAAAATGCAGCCTAAAAAATCTCACGTTTAAGGTTCATTTAGTAATAAATAACTCAACAATTGCACGAACCGGTGTGTCCGGCGGGGCAGCGCCTCATTTCCAGAGACCGGGTAGGAAGAAAGAGCGCCGGCCGGCCGCTGGTACGACCGCACGAACCGTGACGCCGACTGCTGCTTGCCCTTGACCAACTAAGACCAAACAGCGAGTGCTCTACTCGACTTTGCTCTTTTGGGACTGCCCTTACTATTGGCTCGACGTGTCCAAGGGGGTTAGGAGCTACAGCTCGGAGCGACAGCGATGATAAGTCGATATTTGCTGCTGCCAACGGTCAAGGTTTTCTGTCAGTGTATGCTGAGCCAATCGCACATTTTATACAGTAGTAGAGTACGTGCTCGCGTTCGTGTGAGGCAAAGTCATCATTTAATGGAACTAGAGAGCTTAATTATCGGTAGTTGTAATGTAACTGGTACCGCTAATTGCAGTCCTATAGGTCAAGTGGCTGTTCTTACATAAATCTCTCGCTCATTATACAGATAGGTGTACGTATTTGCTTACTCAGATAGCTGGGCAGCTGAGGCCGTCAAAAGTTTTCAGTCTGTGCGTCGCAGCCAAGCGAATGCATCTCACTCCGTTGAGCTGGATTCATCCGAATGTCTGTGGTAGGAGGCAGTTGAAAAAAAACATTGATCAACTGATTCGACAGCCTCATTTCCATAGCTGCGAGAAAAGGGGGAGTGGGTTTTACCCTCCCCCCTCCCGCATGCGTCGGCAAATAGAGCATTGCCCTATATGAGATTTGAATGCACGACCTCGCTCCGGCAGTGTGAGCACCGAATCTCTCAGTGCTTAGACCTAGCGGCCTAATCAGCGAAATAATTCACTTTTATAGCGCTCTAAGAGAATTTAAAAACTCCATTCAGGCGATGTGCATCTGCCTCAGGGCTCGTAGGTTGAGCAGTGCATATTTAGGTTTAAGAATTCCGAATAACTAAAATTATTTTAATATATATTATATAGGCTTCTCCTGGAGCTGGCAAGTCTAAAGTTTTTACCTATGGAGACAGGGTAAGTTAAATCTTTTTATATTTCTGCTGTTTGATAAGCATGCCGAGCTTGAATGTGGTCTCGTTTAGAATTTTCTAATTTTTAAGAAACAAAATTTACAGTTTATCTATTTTTGTACTATAGTTTTATTCTCGACGAAAACAGAATTCGAATGCATGTGATTTCAGAGAGAGAAGTGTCTAAAAATCAATGTAAAAGTAAAAGCTTTACTCATTTTTAATATCAAATGTATTCGGAGACAGTATGCTATGGCTATTAAAATTGCAGAAGAAGGACTCTGATTAACAAGAATTCATATATCTGTTAACATATCAGATGCACCTTTACCCGTGGTTGATCTTGAGAACCACTACCAGTGAGACTGATGAAATCACTGCAATAGTGGTATCGTACATGGTAGCCTGCTAATTCAAGTTTCCCGTTTTATCTCAAAGGAGAAATTATAGCATGAAAATTGTTCGCAAGTGAGATTTGAACTCACATAAATCTCTCAATAGACACAGAGGATTATGCCCTAAAAACCACGGGCATATTATTTCAGGAAATTTAAGGAATGGAGTAATTTTAGAGAGATCGACCAATAGCAAATTAAGGAGAGAGATATATATAGAAAGAGCTAGGTCGATATCTAGGTCGATAGACAAATATTGAAGTGAGAGATGGAAATAAATAAATTAGTGAGGCATAGAAGGAAAATCAAGTGACAGAGGGGAGAGAGAGATAGCATGCTGGGGGGAGAGAGAGAGAGAGAGAGAGAGAGAGAGAGAGAGAGAGAGAGAGAGAGAGAGAGAGAGAGAGAGAGTGAGTGAGAGAGAGAGAGAGAGAGAGAGAGAGAGAGAGAGAGAGAGAGAGAGAGAGAGAGAAAGAGAGAGCGAGAGAGAGCAGGGAGAGAGTGACTGAGAGAGAGAGGGAGAGAGAAAGAGAGAAAAAGAGAGAGAGAGAGAGAAAGAGAGCAGGGAGAGAGAGAGAGAGAGAGAGAGAGAGAGAGAGAGAGAGAGAGAGAGAGAGAAGAGGTTTGCAGAGAGAGGCATGTACGCAGACGGAGAATAAAGACAGAAAGAGTGAAAAAAGAGAAAGAAAAGAGAGAATAAAGACAGGAGGTAGCAGAGGTGACTAATTGAGTAGGTTGAACGGCATGCCTGAATACGTTTTCTGGTTGTATTAGTGCCAGGAAATCGTTCAATTTTTCGGCATGTGCAAGAACAAAATCACTCCGCATTACCTGAAGTTTCACCATTTGTAGGGTAACCTACAGTCTTCAACAATTTGAAAAAATGGTTAACTCCAACAATTCTCAATCCACAGTTTATCTCGAACGATTTTATCAGTAAGTAAAGCACGTCCATAATTGGCTGTCTGGAAATTTTTTTAATTTGGACAACGTTTTGGCATGCATTATAAGTGTATATGCTTTGTCTGCTACTATCTAAAAAGAATTGTTAATGATGTCTCCTTATTTGGATCGATTCTGACGCAATACATTTGAGTTCAACTTATTCAATCTCTCTGTATGCTTTAGACCAAATGCTTGCTGGCAAGAGCTTTGACCCTCTGTAGTGGCGTGAATTCGCAGCTGCACACCTCTACTAGAGTATTGTGGCATGAGTAGGCTCTGTAGATTCAGCAGATTCATTCAATAGAAGGATATCCTGTCTTCCTAAACAGAATATCGTCTTTCAGGCTTTGCACATTCTTGTGCACAACCTTCATATCTAATGAAATACTGCTTTCAGAGCACAATTTGTTGCTATTATGTTTAATGGCCGTGTCGGATTAAAGGAAATATCTTAGATTCATGTTGTTTATCACGCATTATATTACTCACCATTCAATCGCGTTTCCCTTTGAAGCAAATGTAAAGTGCCTAGAAAGAGATTGAGTTCTCTGAGGGCGCTTTATGAAGTGCATTATTATTGTTATTATTATTAAATAAGCTAAAGTTTTTCGGCGAATCAGTTGCAGGAAGGTTGAAATTATGCAGAATCTTCTGGGTCTCGAAACTATGCACATTAATTAAATAGATCAAGTATAATTTATAGTCTAAATATTTAGCCATATGTGTGCAAATTTTGATCGATGTAGTTTCAAAATACAATGAGCACTTTCTGATGAAGCTTTTACTTTTTAGGCTTATCAGAGACCTAATGGATCACACGATTCAAGAACAGTTTCAGAAACTAAGCTTCTGGAAGAAGCAAGTTGCAAGTACCGTGGTGTTGTAAGTGTCACTATCAGTAGTGGAATCTCAAGATAAATGGGGCTAACAAAGGTGGATAACTGCTAAAAAGGAATGCTTCGAAAAATTTTGTAATTTTAAAAATTTATACTTGTTCAATATTGCATGCTGTTAGTGTTCTTATACCTCTGATGTGCCTCCTCCTTTAAGGAGCAAATCAAATTTTCTGTTTCTCTCCCCAAATGTCTGTGGACAATTGTTTTGAAGACACGCGAGTTTGCATGACAGGAGGCTGCGTAACTTTGTGGCAAGCATGGAGGCCCGACTTAAGAAGAGAGAGTACTGCCATTAGAGCTTTGAAGTTATGAGGAACTTTTACATATTTCTTGTATTTGTACTCTAAAGCTTGCCAATTAAAGAAGGCAAAAAGGCCGTTTTCAAAGAATACTCAAAGTATTTAGTGAAAAGTGCAGCTAAAGTCAGGTTACCAAGCTCAAGCCAGCCCTTCTTAGAGATCAACGCACTGCATCTGCTCCTGAATGACTTTTCAGCTTTCAATGAGGCAGATGGATCTGTACTGTCTCGTGTGGTAAGGCAAGAGAAACCTTATTGCATTCTCTGAACTCAATCTCTTTCTAAGCGCTTTACATTTACTGATAAGGAAAATTGAAATTCTTATTCTGAGCTGTCAATTCAAAAGGTCAGTAAAGTTCAAGTGTGCTTACAAGACATTAATGTTCACTCTAATAAACCAATTTGGTTCATTTCTGTGACTATCATCATGTTACGGTAGTGCAAATTCCATTAATACTGTGATGTTTCATACAAAAATATTGACACATTTTGTGTATTAGTAACATTTTTTCTTGCCATTACAGCATATGTTTTACTCTTTCCTATTGCAGCACCAAGGAATCGCTATATATTAGCAACAGAAAGCAAGCACAAAGGGAAGAGAGTCTCCAGAAAGTCAAGGACGAGACCAAGTGAGTCTCAATCTGCATACACAATTCGCTTTTATGTATCTTCATCTATAACTACAAAGTCATAGAGACTAAATGGATGTTAAGCTGGAGAGTTTCCTATTGCACACTCAAAGGCTTAGTGACTTTCTGTGCACCTGCGATAGCCAACAGAGTTAATCTCTATATCTCACTAACAAGAAAGGGAGGAGTATAGCTGAGTCAGGAGGACAGCCGAGAAAGTAATTAGCATGGAAGTTGCAGTGTATGACCGCCGGAAATGATGCGCCAGAGTTGGCAGCAAGAAAGATGTCGTTGCATAAGAATTATGAAAGTGAGTTCAGCAGTCTGGGACCCGCATAGCAAAAGCAAATGTCACCAACAGTGTTGACGTGAAAATGGTAGAGCAAAGGTATCGCCAAAAGAGTACCTGGGTATGAGGGGCTCTAATTGATGCAGCAGTTCAGCTAGGTATGAAGAAGCCTAACTGTGGTGGGTCTTTTGGGTAAGATATTTGCTCTGTATTCGTTAATGAAACAGCCTCTGTCGCAGCTCATTAACAAAGAGACACGGGACTGAATTTCTTGGATTTTTAGGAACCAACATTGCAGCCATGTTCATGACCAACTGCTGACGTTTAATGGATTTTTTGGTAGCCCTGCTAATGTTAAACTAAAAGAAATTGTTCTATAATTAATAAATAAATATTATTCAGTTGTATAGCACCCTTAGATAACTTAATCTCTATTCAGAAGCTTCACATATGTCACGGGCTCGAGCCCACGACCTCGGCTAGACCTTGATCGGGGCGAGCACCTTAACTACTGGGCTGAACCAGTGGGGTAGAGAATTCCAGAGAGCTAATAATTCTTGTTGCCGTAATCTGAGGAAAATAATCACCGATCTTGGGCCGGGATCGATTATGATAACTATGTTGACGTTTTTTGGCATACAATATTTAAATGTTAAGCAGTCGTCTAAAGAATAACGTAAATTACGAGCTTTGATGGTTACAATGTAGCGCCGTCTATTAGGGGAGCAAAGACACTTATCCCAACCGTAATTAATTTTATTATTATTATTATTATTTTAGTTTGATGTTTTACTCGACTAGTTCTGTTTTATAATTGTAGGCTTTTGCTTACTTATATCTTCATTATGTTTTCTTTCTTTGTTAAGCCCAGCGATTATTGGTTTTCCTTTAGTGGCAAATTGCTGCTTCTTGGTACCGATCCAAGAATTTAGATGTTACAGTAGAAAGGTAAGTGGATTAAGAGGTTGTTACGTATAAGATTTTTCCAACTGCGAGCACGTGTTCCAAGCCTCCGCGGCTCCAGTAGCAAAAACAAAATGCAAGCATAGTGGCATAAACGAATTGGTAGCAAGGTAAAGTTTGAGAAAGACGTGCCAGAAGTAGTAGGAGAAAAATGTTTGTTGTCATATCTTATGATAGTTTTTGAATGCAGCCAGTGATTTTTACAACCATGTTGCAAGAAGCCCCGAGACTCACAACAAAACAACTAAGGATGAATGATAAGGTAGTCTGTTACGGTTTACTTATTTTTTATGGTTTTTTATTTTTGTTAAAGCAGCATGCTAGACAAAGTGTGGCTAAACGTTTCTAGGTCAAATCAGCAGGAGCAACAACCCGAGTTGCTAGATAAGGAACTTAAGCAAAATAAGCAACTTAAGTTCCGAAGTCACAACCAGAGCTCGGCACTCAATGCAGTAAAACATGAATTCAGGCACTATACCAAGATTAGGCTGGAGCACATAAGTGGAAATTTAAAGCCAAGGCTTTAAGCCAGTGCTATGTGCCGGAGAACCAGGGTCTTGCTTGTGGACTCACTCGGTAGAGCACTGGAACGCTGACCCCAAGGTTGTAGAATCGTTACCCACTCAGAGTAAAACTTTTCTGCACTGCAAACTTTTTTTAGACACCCAGACAGCATAAGCTATACAAATATTGAGTAACAGCTGTGAGATGCAATGTTTTTGAAGCATATTATATCTGTCTCGATTGAGACATAGAGTGAGCAGTGAAGGCACTTGTCCAATATTTAGGTAGAAAGCAATCTTTAGGAAACCATCAACAGCTTTGGCCACTCGTTGTGTAAAAATGGTTGGGTGGATGTTGGAACCTTTGGAAGTATAATGTCACATGCCTTGACGTAGAGACAATAGTACACGGCTTCTGCGCACTGTGCACTTACCCAGAACTTTTTGTGTCAATGACATACTTTTCGTAAAGATTGACCCAGAGGGACCTCTTGCTTGGCATTGGGCCTCCAACTCAAATGTGGCTGGTAGCTGTTACCTCCACCCACTCGTGGAAAGGTTGCTACAGTTTGCAGTTCACAAGCACTGCACTGTGGCATGTGGCATGATAGCCGAGTGTCTACTCTATGTTGTCTTAATCGGCATGTTAACCAAACAGGGGAGCATATACTTACCGGACCAACCTCGTACGGTCAAGCGGAGCTTGGCACAGGCGGCATATTTCCAAATTTCCATGTCCAGACTTCTGTCACAAGTCATCTGTTTACAGTCGTCTGGGAAACTTCATTAAGCTCATCGACCAGGTGATTCTCTCATACATGATCGCCATCGCCCGAAGTAACAGCAGTCACTTTGTGAGGAATGTGATGCGGATCAGCCAGGAGAGTCAAAGGGAAGCTCTCTTTAAGGCTGAGTTTGAATTCGAAGAGCACGGTAAGGCCACTATGCCATCTGCTGCTGGGTGTGATCGTTACACAAGATTGAGCAGCTCCTGATACGCTCACATCCACATTTGTGAGGAATCTTTTACGACAGGCTCTCTCGTAATGACACCAGCCAAGGAAGATTTCCACAATATTGTCATGTGCACTCTTGAGGGCATCCCAGAGGTGCTGTGCAACACAGACAGTGGGATCGATGCTGACCCGATTGTGCGCAAACGTTCTGCTGACATGTCGGCATCGCCGGAAGTCAGGTTAGTGCTTTTGTCAGTGCAGCAAAGGTAGTGAGCCGCCTACCCCCCTGATTAGTCGTCGTCATTGCCAAGGTTCAGAGGCTAACAGCACTTGGTAACTGCCATGCTCGATGCAGGTATGGGCTGGCCAGGGTGTTCCGTGCTACCGAAGGAAGCCGCAGCAGATCCGTCGGCCAATTGGACTTGCCTGGCCGATCAAGAGGCGACACCCAGAAGGGTGCTCACGACAGAAGGCTGGCCAAGGCAGGCGCAAGTAGCCTACTTGCCACACCGGCCTATTACTACAGTGGTAAAGCCGTCGCCGAGTTGCTTCTGTCCTCTCGCTTGCAGCAGCAAGTGTGTTTACTGTGAGGCAAAGGTAGGTGGCTGCTATTGCACTCAGCCATCGAGCCAATGCATTGCTTGTCTTAGATATGCCACAAAAGTCTGAAGACGAAATGGGAATAAAGACGCCGGTGGTTGCGCTGTCAATGGTGGCAGATCTCGAGATCAAAGGCGAAGGCTTCATTGGCCAGTACGCCCCACTGGCACGCAGCAACGTGGAAGGAAAGCTGTATGAGGAGTGAGTGCAACGGTGCAAGCGAAGCCGGAGATTGCACTGGTAGTGGCATGCACCTTTCTGTTGAAAAACAGACCAGGCTATGGGTGTGCAATGTTCGTTGACATTGCACATGTGACCACTAACCATTTGCTTGTGCTTCTCTTACAGCATATTTCATGTGCCTAAAAGAGATTACATTCTCTTAGGGAGCTGTATATATATATATATATATATATATATATATATATATATATATATATATATATATATATATATATATATATATATATATATATATATATATATATATATATATATATATATATATATATATATATATATATATATATATATATATATATATATATATATATATATATATATATATATATACATACACACACGTATGCAATTATTATTATTATTATTATTAAGCACCTTACCCCTGGGCCAGACCAGTGTAAAACTGCCCCAGTGGGTCGAGTAATCTCTTGCCTCGCTACAATGAATGGAGATATTATCAGTGAGAGGTAATCCTAGGGTCTTCGCCCCGAAAGGAGCTCACACTCCACGACTCGGGTGGTCATGGGTTCAAGTTCTGCCCCAAGCAGTTCTTTTTTGCTCACTACATTGTGGCAAGTGGTTGATAGCCACTAAGGCTCTTCTGCCACCAAATAAATGAGGCTGTTTGATCAGCTCAACTTTAGTTTACCAACTAAGATGCTTTGGCAAGCAATCTTGAGGTATGACTAGCCCAGCTATTCTGACCTATCGTTTCTCCACTGCAAGAGACACGGCAGATAGGCAGCAGCATGGGACCGGCCTGAACCGGTTGCCACAACCACTGGCTAGCCAGACAGGCCCAGCTGTAGTGCCACCAGTCAGACATTCTCAGGGCAGCAAGCCTGAACGTCAAACCAGGTGGCTGGCAACAGTAACTTTCTACAATAAAAGCGATTGCTCAGCAAGTGGCAGCAGGGTCGATACCCGAACACTACAAGTTATCCCTGGCAAGACTCGCAGATATCAACGTAGATGATGATTGAAGGCCTACAGCACTCTATAACGGGGTGGGACCTGCACAAGGATAAGTTTTGAGCTTTTGCAGATTTCTCATCAACTTTTCATTTCGAGTTATGCAGGTCTGGCTGCAAACGTACCCACAAAGCTATCGCATTTCTGGAAAAGAAGGTCAGAGCTAGACATGTGTTTTGTTTCAAAACATACTGCTGGCTACCGCCGCTGTGGGTGTCTTTTATTGTTGACGAAAGCATTTCTGCTGGCTCTTGTTGGGCAACATATAGCCAGATTCTTTAATTTTACTGGCTTTTGTCGTGTGAAGCCCAGTTAGTAATAGCATCCATAATACAATGTAAGGTATCACTGCTATTCCGTGGTTCGTGTACGTTGCTGCTCGAAAATGGGTCGTGGCAGCTGTATTGCCGTCGTCATCAACGTTGTTTATCATTACAATTCGCTGTCCGACCATGCCAGGCTAGCAAGGCTGCAACTCCTGGCCATGAGCATGACACTTTTGCATCCCGTTCAATCACTCAGTACTTGCATCAATAGATCACGGTTATAATGACCACTCTGCACTGTGTTTGCTCCACTTTATGTTCGTTTTCTCTGCTGATACATACTTAATTTCCCGAGCTGCAACTTGAGATTGCAGTTCTAGCGAGCAACAAGGTGGTCAGACACTGATGCCTTGAGCAGAGTAAAATCACGTGGCCTCTCAACGGCCTCTGAAGTTGCAGAACGTATCTAGAGCTGATATCGATATTATGCGTGCTGACACTGTGCATGCTGCCACTAACCACATTTGCATGCTGACCCTGTGCATATCACCCCTAACCATGTTATTCATTTTGTTTGTGTATCAAGCATGATATTACTCACCATTCAATTGCATTTCTCTTTGCAGCAAATGTAAAGTGCCTAGAGAGAGATTAAGTTCTCTGAGGGCACTTTATCAAGTGCATTATTATTATTTTTATCGAATGATGGCCAACGGTTTCAGTGCTTGCAAACCAGCATACACACTTAGGATGGCAGAGGGTGTCATACAAGTAGTGCTATTTCTCAAGTGGCTTTGTCACATTAATGACGAGCAGAAAATCGGTGTGCAATGCAAAACCACTTCGTCATGGCAGTTTATGTCGAATTTTACAGCAAGCTATATGTGGGAGCCGTCAAAGATGCCAGGGGAATTCTGGAGGAGGCATTTGAAGAAGTTGGCCACTACATCGTGGAAAACGAATGGCTTGGCGAGCTGTACAGGTTCTGTAAGGACTGGAATGTCGAGACCAAATTCTCTTGGAAAGGCATGCATACATTCCAGCTTGAGGTGAGTATAAGTCTGTAGTTTGCCATTTTGCACGCATGACTGACGAGTTCATGTTTATGCAGCTCACTAATAATCTAGGTTGGCGTGACTCCCATGTCTCGAGTCGTAGCTTGATTCAACCTTTACAAGTCGTAGTTATTTATTCAGGGACTTTGGGCAGCAGTAGATCTTTAAGACCTTTGCTCTTCTGTCCGTATGAACTGACCTAAGTATGCTTGTGTGTGCTAAAATTGTGCATGTTTTCACTAATCTATTGCCATGCTTCCCTTCAGCATACAAATCGATTTTGTTTGTCTCTGTACTTATACCTCATTGTAACCATGCCTATATGTCGGCGCACTGTGCGATCCATCATTTCCGTTGGTAAAGATTGCAATGCAAATGTTTTGTTATTATTGCCATTATTAGGATGCATGTACCGTAACTGCAAAGCAGAGCATGCCGAGGGTTTCTAACCAAAGCGGCATCGAGTATTGACTTTGATGCTGTTATTGCTTTTAAAAACATGAACTCAGGCTCACGGGGGGGGAGATTTCAGACTGGGAATGAGGTGCACACGATACCAGCTGGATGTACTCCACCGATGCAAATAAATGGTCACTCGTCAGAGAGCATTAAGCGCAATGACAAGCCAGCACCTCTACTCGACTAAGTGGCATGCGAACAAGCTGCCGTGGGAGCAGGCACCTGCCACGGCCACCACTGCCACTGAAGGCTGCTGCCACTGCAGCCACGGGAACCACCGACCTGCCTAGCAGGACTGAACCGGCCACGTTTTTGGCCGTGGGTGTCTGGTATACGTCGGAGCTGGGTTAGGGTGTCGACTGCTCTCACGTCACATGACTGTGCCGGCTGCGACCAGAGAAAGAGCTCACGTCTGGCAGCTACACATCATGCCCTAGTATAAATCGATTTGGCCTCAGCAGAATGCTAGTGGCATATCGTCTGCTCTGCCCGACCTCTGCCCCCGCCAGTCTCTGCCTGTGGTCGAGCCGTGGGATAGCTACTCGTGCTCTGTTCAACTAAACCTGTGCCGTGAGTAGTGGTGGTAGCAGGCTGAGGCGGCCGTGGTGGGGAGAGGATGAGCAAGACACGGCAGTCGTAGGTAGCTATTGATCTCGAAGCTACCTTACTCAGCGCATGCACATGCATGCACGCATGTAGCGTTCCACGTCCTTATTGCTCATCTGGTCTGTCTTTCATCACCACGTTGCACCATTTAGGCCAATCCAAGAGCTCATGCCCACTACACCGAGGTAAAGCACGAGGTCTTGTTGCTTAAGCAACCGCGTGGTCGCTGCCGTCTTACTTGCACGTGCGAGCGCTCGCTTGTCATCACCGCCTGCACAGCTGCTCACCAGGTTTGATGGCATGTCTGACCGAAGCCCTCTTCTCGATCACCGTGTGACAGCGTGCGCGCCTGCCTGCCTGCCTATTTGAGCCACATCGTCTGTGTTACTCACGCTCTCTACAGCAGCGTGGCATGCCGTCCGATTGGGCGATTTGAGGGATGTGCAGCGAGCAGCAGCAGCAGCAGTAATATGCTAACCGCATGGCTTGACACGGGTGGTGGCAGTGCCTGCCCGAGCAGATACATGCATGTAACAAGCAGCCGCTTTTTTGGAGCTCAGCCAAAACGCAGCAGCTGGATGCTTTACAATGTCAAACAGGCCGGTTGCATTTGCACGGCCGCTGCATTGATTGTACTCGCCCGCTCGAAGTCAAGCTGCACTCGTTTGCTTGCCCGTCTTGAGAGTATGCTTGCTGCAGCAGAGGTAGGTAAAGGCAAGAGCTGCAGCTGGAGGATTGTTGCTAGGGTTCGTGCTCATTGCCAACGCTCTTAGGTTGTCGTGCTTAGCTGCCCCTCTCACCTTGGTTATCTTGATCCAAAATGCTATTTGATGATTTATATCTTGATATTCACATCTATATATTGTATACTAATGCAACAGGTCTGAACATACGCTGGACTCTGTATCGGACATGAAATCTTGCCTGGTGTTTTCTGGCCCAGTGTGTGCAGGCATACGCAAACGCATACAAGCGAAAACACGAGAACGCACATGCAGAGGAGTGGCACATGCAGATACGCAAACATGCGATACATAGATCGGCGAATAGGCAGAGTAGCATTCTCAGAAAGTCAATTGGCCAGCTGTAGACATATACAGCATGGAGGTGACTCCGACTGAGCCAATCGCCCTGGTTCATAGTCCCGGAGCAAGGTGCCCGAACTTGACGACTCAAGTCGTGAGTTCGAGTCTCGCAACAGGCAATTCTTCATTGCACTCTGTAAGGAGGTGATAGCCTGCTACGGCTCCTCTGCTGCTACAAAAATGATTGAAGTTATGAGTCATTTGACCTTAAATTTTCACTTTACAACCATTACTTTATGTTGAGGAAAATTATCGTTTGAAAATAATCATTCCTCGATAAGTTCAGATCAAGTCACGTAAAACATTCATCTGCTATAGCAACAACTTACCCAAGTAAGGACCTGGTCAGAAAGGGTCAAGAACTTCGACAAGGCCTTCGTGACGACAAACCGCCTTTTTCTGGTCGACTGTGGTCGGGTACACAACTTTTTGGTTCCACGTCTGGCTGACATTTACAAGGAGATGATCAGCTACGTGGCTAGAGAGGCTTGGACGGCTGCTACGTCTTTCTGTGATGAACTTCTGCAAAGTGCATCGGTAACTAACAGTTTAGTGGTCGGTCACTTGTAAATTCCTACTGCCAGTGAGAACTCAGCCCCGACACTTTTCCGTGTTCGCATGCACGTGCTTGGCAATTTTCAGTATTTGAAAAATAAAAAAGACACGATTGAGGACTTTGCTTCCTATGCGAGGAAGGTCAGTGAATACAAGCAGAGCACACCATTATTTCAACTCCGTGTCGAATATATCAAGTCACTTTTTGAGGTGAGTATTACTTCCAAACTTCCATGCATGTTGGTTAGTTCTATATTTGGCAGAGCAATATACTGAATGGTTAATCTGCCAAACCGTATTTATTACCCGAGAAAATCCCACCGCACTAATCACTTTGTCTGTGTAAATTCAATCACCCAGTCAAACAGGTAAAGGCCTATACGTTGAGCGTTTAAGAATATTGCCATAATTTACAATTGTATATTGCTTCGCACCTCTAATTTATAATTGCATGAAAGGCGTTATTGAATTTTCTATCCTTTGAGATATTTCTTTGAATCTAAAATTTGATCACTGATTTTGTACAGGTTATACGAATGGGTTCAAGGCAATTGACTCCTGAGGAAGAGGTTGTGGAAGGTCAGGTGGTAACCAACTGGGAATTTTTCTTAGCCCACATGCAAGATGCTGCTGAGTACGTCAACATGCAGACGCCCATCCACATGCAAGCACTCGAAGAGTCTTACCAGGTTAGCAGCACAGCAGCTCCATTTTACTGCCGAGGATTTCCCGTCCATTTTTTTTATATCAGACCCGTGTTCATTAAAAAACCGCATCGGTTGCATAAGTTTTTAAGCGGCAGAACTGCTAATTGTGCAAGCTCAGTCCTTTCAATTTTGTCCCTGCCTAATTTTTCAGCATGTTGGTATGAATTTCTTAATGATACTAATTGGTATCAGCACTAGTTCTATGGGAGAATGAAAAATAGCTATGGAGAAAAACGTGCGGGATTTGGATAACACAATCTTCTGATGTCATTCGTAAATGCACTAATTGGATAGAGTTTATTTTATAGAGTGCGAGATTGATTATAAAGACCACATGCATGGTGTAAATACCACTATAACTAGCGGTTAGCAGCCACGTGAGATCATTCGTTAGAATGCATTTGTGCCATTGGCCATGGCGCTTTATTTTATCTATCGACGAGAACTACACCCGGGCTTTGCATTTTTGTTGCTTCTGATCAGGTCGAAGTTTGTTCGTCTTTGGGTGTATTGTCTGGTCTAAAAGGAGTGATATCACACGAGTAGACGTTTCAATGCTGATCTTCATATTTCTGAAGGAGTAGTTCAGCTTAAGGTAGTCATGCATATTTGATGTCTGAAATTTTGATTATGTCAATGATTTGCAAACATGTTGCTGCATTTTGTGGGTGATCAAAATAAATTTGGAAGGTGCTATAGCATACCTCGTAGTTTGACTGGGCCAGAGATTGCGGGTTGTTTCCTACTTGAGGCGACATTTTCTACCCTTAGTTCCATAGCAAATGACCTTCGGTCGTTCTTCATTTTGAAAATTGGCGCCATTGTACGATTGTTGTCTTTTTTATTTTGAAAATTAATGCCGCTATACGATTGTTTATCAAATCCAGAAGTCTTCTATGCGTCAACTGGCTAAAACTGTTAAAGGACAATACAAATCTCCATGTTATTTGTTCAAAAGTGGTTGAGAATGATTCCGACTAAAGTTGTTTATCACAGCGAATGAATGCTGGCAGCAGTCAGTAACTGCCCTGGCCACAGGTGTTTCATGGAGGGCAAACTTGAATCAACTACGTCGTTTCTAAACAACAGTGTTGGTATTAGGGTAGAAATCTGTATATATAATTATTAATTAATAGCTATGTAAAGATTGCTCATCAAAATTACTGGAGAGGCGACTCGTTAATTTCTGGTCATGGATCTATGTATGCAATCGGTAAATTGTCGAATTATAGGGTAATTACAACGAATTACAGAGAAGTGTGTAAGTACTTGACAAGGACGATCTGAACATGCTGCTCCCAACATATAGAAAGCATTGGATAACAACACCCTGCCTTCATTAAAAAATGTATAATTTTGTATAATTAATTTACAGAGCTATCTACTTGAAGTTGAGCAATTACAACAGAGAATAACATCAGGCATGTTCCTTGATCCGATACAGGACCCGACGAAAATACTATTTGCCCTACGACAGGTAATTTGGTACCTTATGCATATCAGAATGTTCATGCACGTACCTTTTTCTTTGTATCTTTATATGTCACATGCCACTATCCACAGAATACCTTAGATTTTGGTAGCTTCTAGACAGACTCTGACGAGAGTAGACATTGACTACTTGACTTCTGCCCCCAAGCGGCTGTCCATGGAATGAGAATATGGTGGTCATCAGTAGCTAAACGATGTTTGCTGCAATTCGGCTACTCAATCTTCTTGGTAGATTAATCACATCTAAATGTGGTCAAGCCACTATTAGGTTCACGTTTTCAAAAGTGTGAAGAGTCGTTTTAACTATTAAGTGAGAAGCACAAGTCGATTGCACGCAAATACACTGTATCATGCAAGCAGTTTGTAACTAAAAGTGAAAAAGCATGATCATTCTATAAATTAGCTGCTTATCTTTGAGAACTCCTAGAGTAGGATGCGCTAGCTCTGTACAGTATGTAGTAGGAGCTGTGCAAAAAATGTGTTTTAACTGACTTCTGGGGATGGTTGATTGCAGCCACGCATATTGAAAAGTTGCGTCTGGTAATCGGCTATTTTCTGTTTTATTTTAGATCCGAGAGCGGTTTTATGAATTGATGCAGAAGCTCCAGCAAGCAAGTAAATGGAAAGAAGCCATATCATCACTGGCCTATGAGATTTCATTCTTGCAAAAAATTAGCTCCATTATTCACAGCAGACAAGAATTATGGAAATATGTTGAAGTGTCAATGCACACCATTAAAGAGTGGAAGCAACAAATTTTTAGAAAGGTAGGCTTGTTTTCCCTTGTAGTGGTCATAGGTATATCCTGTTTGCGATTTTCGCTTTTGGTCAAAAGAGCAACGGGCTGATTTGGCAGGAGTATGTGCTACTTAACCAATGCTGGAATCTAAATTCTAGTTCAAGAAAATTATTTGTAATGCATAAGATTTTACGAGATCATTGTGATGGCTTTGCATCACTAAGCTCCAATACGACTTTTAAAATTTCTTAATTTAGATGAACGTTCAGAAAGCTCTGGACAAAGTGAACGAATGGCTAACGGTGGCAACACGGATGCAAGGCAAGATATCTGCAGATGATCCAGTGTTAAGTCACTGGATTAGTTCTCTGCAGGACTTTAAGCAAGATCTGCCACTGCTGCAGACATTGGCTGCGGATGCTCTGAAGGTAAGTCTTCTGAAACAAATGCCTGCATTTGCCGTAACTATCAGAACCAAGAACAGGCACTGGGCATACTAAGTTGGGTTAGGCAGTACTCGGGGAGGGGTTTAAACCTGTCTGTCGAGCATAACAGACCACTGCACGGTCTTTCGTTGTTGGGATTAATTCTATGGTGCTCGAGGTTACTTTTTAAAAGCTAGCGTAATGCAGGATTGCTTTTAGGTTCTGATATAAATGAGTACACCCAATGCAGAAGCTCTCGCTGGAGTGTGAATCACATATCTCAACCCATACTGCCAAGTCGTGTGCTTAGCCTCAAAGTCTGTGAACCTATGATCTTGGTCTGAAAAATAAATTTCAAAAAATTTGTTAAGCAGGATTTTCCCAATAATAACTATAATATTTTTTAAGTAACGAGATTATTTTTTGGAGAACATGTCTTGCGATTGCTTCAGCTATAGATGTTTGAAACTGATTGTGCTCAATGTTTTAAGCATTTTCATATGTATTCTGTTTAGGCTAAGCACTGGAAAGCCATTTTCGTGGGCATGGGAGAAAATTATGATGGCACTTGGCAACCGACGGTGGCAGAGCTATTGTCTTATAACCTGGGAAAGCATGCCATACTCATAGGCAACATATTTGCTCGTGCCAAGGCAGAATTTCAGCTTGAACAGAAACTTTCAAAGCTGCAAAAAATGTGGAATGAGAAAGACCTATACTTTCGGCTTGCCAAGCATATACCTGACAGCGTATACTCAAGCGGTACGTAATCGGTAGATTCTTGTGCAGCTTTTGGCTTCTTTTGATGTACGATTGCCGAAGCAAACGTTTCTAAATTGAAAACTCATATTAAGGTACAATTTTTCTGCACGATGCAATGAAAATTTAGTAATGAAGGTGCTAGAAGCCATTCTTCCTTAACATGTTTCAAAAATCGTGTATTCTTTTTCAGGTCAAGGAAAGATTGAGAGAAAGAAGAGTAATTTGGAAAGATTCCGTCAGGATCGGGTTCCTTCAGCACTTCCAAAAGGACTTGACGTTTCAAGCGATGATCTTTTTGTGCTTGTTAATTCTGAAGAACTAAAATATTTACTTGAGGTAGGTTGCGTGCTTTCAGTGAGTTGGAATAATTCATGCGCCATTTGGGAGCATTGAGAGAGGCAAACGAAAGGAGATAATCTGCTTATTATGCCAGTCATTACTCGTTGGTGCGACTATTGTGAACTTCTCTAATTGTTTTGTGGACTTTGTGAGTTAATTACACGGCGTATCTCACCTCGCTACTTGAGTCAGAGATACCATGGTTGTTGTGGTGCAGACATGTTTTGTGTAGTGCTGCTTTGCCGATTGAAAAATATAAAGCTTTTTTTAGGACAGCCAAGTTACACTACAGCAGATGCTTGCATCACCCTACATAAGTGAGCACCTTGATGCAACGGAAGCTCTTTATGGAAACCTCCGGCAAGCAGACGAGATCGTCGATCTCTGGTGTGATTGCCAGGACAAGGTACACATGTGCAGATGTCGTGACCGCTGGCTCACAGTCAGCGATGGATAGCTGAAGTGCACAGCAGTACGATATGCAAATGCAATAAATAATCAAAATGGTTTTTTATAGATACTTTGCAAACCGGCTGGTCTTCAATGCGCCTTAATGCATAAAGGAAAATGTGTGGTTACTGATTTTAGACACTGATGGATGAAGAATAATAAAGGCACTAAGCAATATTAAGCCGTTCCATCATGAAAAGTTCTGATAGTTAATAAGTAAAAAAATACTCGAGACGGAACAAAAACACTAATAATTAAAAATTGGAGGCATACTTGGCTTTGCCAATAAACATAAATTCTTGGAGGTTTAAACCGAAATAGTGGAGCTTCCTTCACCGACAGCCTGCTCAGAGAGCGGGAAAATATGCCGGTTTTTGAACATCATGTTAGCAATAATAATAATAATAATAATAACGTACTTGATAAAGCGCCCTCAGAGAACTTAATCTCTTTCTAGGCGCTTTACATTTGCTGCAAAGGGAAATGCAATTGAATGGCAAGTAAAATCATTCTTGAAAAAACAAACAAAATGAATAACATGGTTAGGGGTGACATGCACAGGGTCAGCATGCAATTAGTTTTCTCTTACTGTCTGATTATCTACAGCACTTACTTGCAGGTCCGAATGAAACCGTCTCTCGGTAGGAGCTGTGAGCTTGCAAAATTGTGTGAAAACGGAGAACTTGATGTGTCATTATCAGGTACTTCTTTCCGATTTCACAATTCTATAAACTAATCAAGCATAGAACTCTCAGCTAAGCCTCACTTAGTTTGAACGCCACAATACGTTTTAAGCCCATGCTATTTGTATTCTCAATTGTTCTCTCTCTTTTATACTTCATACATAGAGTTCAGTGGCTCCCTATCAAACATTGAATCGAATTCAAGATCTTGTGGCGCTTACATTTTACCTCCAAAAATGCTGAGAACGGCAATGCTGAAGATGAAGTGCCTTAAGAGTCTCCAAGTTAAGCATCTGAAGACCCCAGCTTTATTAATGCAAGGGTCTTAAGAAGACGATATTCTGGGGATATGTTTGATGGCTATAGTTATGTGAAAATTATCTGTAGATTTCCTGCTGACTTCTGAATTAGGCATTAATGGAATTTATCTTGAAATAACTATTGACAGCTGTTATATGCGACAGAGGTCCATGGAACGTATGACCCGTAGCAATTATCTATTTAAAGCCAGCCTTATCAGTTTGTTAACAGTGACCATTGCACACTCGTTAGTCGATACAGATAAGGAGGCAATGCTAATTAAATGACATTTTAGTGCATTCTTTCTTTGCAGTGGTTGTACCTGACGAAAGTTTTCGAGAATCCCGAGACATATCGGCGAATGTCATCTTTATCCTTCAAGTTTGAAGGCGTGCATTCCAAAATGAAGGTACTACTTTCAGTCTTTTTAAATTTCGATGCCTGCGTATTCATCTATTGCTATGGATTGGTACGCCTTTAATGGTTTCAGGAGATTCAAAGAACTGTGGTATCTGACCCTCGAGTAATGTCTATCGTCACACATTCAAGGGGAGAGAAAGGCTACAGACTGCTCCAGGGAGAGAATTTAATCCGAACTTTCATGCAGCTCATCAGAACCCAGGAGGAACTCATTCAAGCTTTTAGCAGAAACCTAGCTGCTGCCAGACTTCAATTTCCGCGGCTATATTTTGCCAGTGACGACGAGGTATTTTACTTGCGGAAGAAAAATATCAGTGACTGATTCAAATGTGTATACTCTAGGACGCGTACGAAGTGGTAGAGCTAGGATTTTCATGGGGGGCAAGACGTGGACAATTTTTATGTAGGGTGCAAGAACCGCAAGATTTCCATGCAGTCGGGCTAGACACGCAATTAGTGAAAAAGTATAGCGAAAAATCATTGTGCTTATTCGACACGAGCAGTTGCTCAAGGAGTGGAACTAAGACATTATTTCTTCGCTGGTCAAGGTCTGGGAGGGGTGTAGGAATAGGGAGGGGCCCTGATCACTGGCCTACTGTGGGTGGTAAATCCCTCGCCCTGAACCCTGGCTTCACCACTGCATGCATGCACCGTCATCGTAATTGCCTATACCTTGTCATTTCCCATAAAGGCACTTTACTACCTAATTATAAATAAGTCATCTGCTTGAATATTTCTGCAAGTGTTAATATTTTAGTTTTCTCTTTTAATAGCGTTGCAATTTAACTTCTGCGGCTTAATCGGCTGTAGCAGTAGCCGTGGAAGTTGAGGGTACGTATTAAGCCACGGTAGGCCGCTGATAAGCTACTGCAAATTGGTTTACTCCTCAATTGCAGCGGAAAAATTGGAAGTGCGTGCTCTTTGTGGTAAGGCGGAGGAGCAAGTATAATACGATTGGGATATCTGGGATGTAAATTAGTAAGGAGAAATTTGAGAAGTTTCGTCACCAGCAGCCATGGCTAATGACGATCAACTCAGTTAGATAGTCTAAAATATTTCCAGTAAAAGAAAGAAATGATTATGCTTCCTCAGGCCAAGTAGAGAAATACCTATGCATAAGATTCCCTAGCTTAACATACTGTATGTAAGGTCGATGTGCTTTGCTGGTATAATACCACTTTTGATTTCTTTAAAACGGTAACTAAGTAGCAATATTGTTAGCGTTACGGCAGCCTTATCCACTGAATCTAACGGGATATTTGTTAAATCCGGAATCTTTCTTTTACCCTTTCTAAAGGGTAAAAGGTTACGATTAGCTTCTTTTGGTGCTAACTATAGAAACAGGTGAGAATGTTCCTTGCTCCGGAAAATGGACGATTGCCGATTCTGAAAGATATATGAGGCCATGTTAAATATTGTAAATTAACTTAATACCTTGATTTATGCATGCACAGTATTAGGATACTGCTTCCATGTGGCTTTAAGCAAAATTTCTGTTCGCCAGCCCCGTGACAAGAGTCATTTAGAACAATTAGAACGAAGAAATTCTTGTCGGTGAGCATTACTTATGACTTATTACTCGATTTGGTTTGGCCCAGGGGTAAGATGCTCGCCTTTAACGACCGAGATCGTGGGGTCGAACCCTGCGGCTTATGTAAAGCACCCGGGTATAGATTAAACTCTCTTAGGGTGCTATGCATGTAAGTTATGTTATATATTTCTAATCTCTCGGGGGGACTCTTGAAAAGCTTACCTATTCTATCTAGTCTGGCGTATATGACTCTACAAACCAAATCAATTGACATGATTCGCATCCAGCATACGTAATGTGCCTAGAAAGAGTTTTAGTTTTGTCAGAGAGCTATACAAGTGCCTTATTATAATGAAAAAAATGGAATATAGCAGGTTTTAGAAGTAAGCAGAGAAACTGGGCCTACTTTTTATTGAAGCAATTAGGTAATTGTTGTGATGTAAGATAAAGTATCTATTTTTGTATGACCACAACACCATCAGGACTAAGTGGGTGTTACGCGGGGGAATTTTTCTAAAGCACACTCAAAGCCTAAGCAGATTTCGGTACGCATATGGTAGCAAACAGACTTAATGTAACGCAGCAAAGAAAAAATGAGAGGCATAGCTGAGTTAGGAGAGGGTAGTTGAGGGAGTGAAATTTTGAGGTCTTGCTTGAGACGCTCGGCCATTGGCCAGAAAGCTCGGATTCGCATGGGTGCGCGCATGCACGTGCGTCTGTATGTGCGTGCGTGCGCGCGCGTGTGTCTGTGTGCGTGCGAATGACATTTGGAGAGCCTGAAGCGATGTGCTACATTTGGCAGAAGAAGAGAAGATATCGTTGAGTAAGAATTTGTGGAAGTGAGTTCCACAGTCTAGGGCCTGTAGAGCAAAAGCTTTCGTCACAAAATGTCTGTAAACGACGACATAAAGCAGCTAATTTATTGCTCTTACAGGGCCTGAGATACCGTGGGGGCTGAAACTGGTAACTACTTTAGCAGTTTAACTAGGTATGAAGAAGCCAAGCCATGGCAGCCTTGTCGGTCGGAGTAAGAATTTTGGTATGTATCCATAGATCAACGCACGGGCCACCACAGCACCTTCAGCAAAGGAGAGACATTGCTGAACCTCTTGAATTTGTACACCAACTTATATAGACATGTTATAATAATAATAATAATAATAATAATAATGCACTTGATAAGCGCCCTCAGAGAACTTAATCTCTCTCTAGGCGCTTTACATTTGCTGCAAATTGAAATGCAATTGAATGGTAAGTAAAATCATGCTTAAAAAACAAAATTAATAATAATATGGTTAGGGGTGACATGCACAGGGTCAGCATGCAAATGTGGTTAGTGGCAGCATGCACAGTGTCAGCACGCATAAGCACATGAAGGACGAATCACAAGGACCCACTAAATGCTGTCCTAAATAGGTGTGTTTTTAAGTTCCTTTTAAATCTGGTCAGGTCAGGGGATGTTCATCATCACCTCTGCACATGTTCAATGGTCTTTTGGTAGCCCAGCTAAAACCGAATTTGAGTAATCCAGCCTAAATCGAACCAGCGGGCTTATAAGATACAATTCATTTGTATGGCACCCCAAGAATGCTTAATCTCTAGCCAGGCGTGCTTTGCAAATGCTGCCGGGCTCAAACCACGACCTTGGTCATTAAAGGCGAGGACCTTACCACTGAACAAAACAAAGATCTTCAGCCAGGCTCCGAGGTAGTCAGTTCAATATCTTAAACAGGGATAAAACGCGATGGCTAGCTCTGAAAGCAGTAAACTTGCAAGAGTAAAAGGACATAAATTAGCATATTAATGCGACTGCTGATTGCACGCTGCTTAATATTATTCACAGTCCACTGTAAAAGCGACGGATGTCTAGAATGACTTTAAGCAAAGTGCAGCACTTTAGTAAGGTCCATAAGTTTGTGGCACATTAAATTTTGCTGCTGATTACTGATTGGTGTTTGATATAACATATTTATACAGCTCTCTTTTCGGACACTGTTGATGTTGACAATATTTAGCCGAGTAGTAAATCGGCATTGCCAAGTGCCAAAGTGATATCTGCCTACTGCAGTCAACTTGCCTGACTTGTAAACGCACCGATTGTTGCAGATAGTACAAATGCTGGCAGTCTCCAGAAATCCACAGCGATACCTGCCAATCGCCAAGAAATGCTTTCCTGCTCTCGCATCGCTCACGTTCGATTTGCCACCGGAGCTTCAAACAGCAGAAGTCACATCCCTTGATTACGTTTTAAATGGTAATACATTTTTGCACGAATTTCTTAGGTAGAATTCATGTTCAATTATAAATTTATTAACTTGCAGGACAAAGCATATTGCTCGACTAATGTATTTAAAATGGCGCATTCGGAGTAACGGTCTAAAACCTGGATTCCAGTAATACATAGCAATGTAATGCACTTGTAATACATTCGATGACGAGTTTGCTTCTTTTTTCATGTAAGAGTTGTCAGTATGCACCAGTTTTACTATGCCTCTATGGGCGTTAAATATTTTCCGATGAACTAAGAAGTCTGCTAAATTTGCATTAGCGCATCTTAAGCTTCTCAGCTGGATTTCTGGGCAGTACACTTGAGGTAGCTTTCTTTATCATGCAGTTCGTGAATGCACCGGGAGTTTCTGGCCGGGTACCTAAACGTATAAACGCAGTGTGCAGAGAGTTCTGCCACATTTTAAAGTCCTTTGCCACAAATATAGCGTAGTAACGTCATGCTATTTCTTGCCGAAGTGTGACAAATAACGGCGGAGCGAGTCGCAGACACTGCCTTGATGCCACCTCCACGTTACTAACGAAGATCGGTCAATTACATAGCCAGAAAGAGAGAGAGAGAGAGAGAGAGAGAGAGAGAGAGAGAGAGAGAGAGAGAGAAAGAGAGAGAGATAGATAGAGAGAGAGAGAAAGAGAGAGAGAGAAAATGTGTGTGTGCGTGCGTGCGTGCATGTTTGTAGGAACAACTCACGGGCTCAAAACCCCGAGAACAGCTGATGCCAAGCCCAAAGTACAACTGACCGACTACCAAGCGAGTTGGGCTTTTTATGCAGCCTAACCATGGATTATTACGTAACCAGTTATAAATCCCTATAGTCCAGGAACCGCCAAAATCTTGAGGTCATAATCTGGGTGATTCAGCATGTCATCATCATTTCACTATCACACCTCTACAGAAAGCTTGTAGTCATTAAAAGAATGTTTGGTTGGACATCCATGGCGTGCTTCCACACCGATGCTATAAGCATCTACAGAGTTCTGTATGCAGCTAAATCTCGGACTCAATTGGTGGACTACTTCCCTTACTAGCAAATTCAGCCGAGTTTAGACTGTGAGTCTAGCTTCTGTCCTGCTTCAGTAACTGGTTCATACGTTACCAAGTCTGGAGCGGTCCAATACTTATAGAAGACTGTTTGAAGATTTAGAGGCTGATTCCGCTTCTACTTTTCGACCAAGACTTAGTGAGGAAAGACTGAACGAACGACTAGTCATAGGCGCCAGTCAAGGGCACGCCTTATAAATTGCTTTGAAAAGCATGGCGAACGACTCGACCAGCAAAAGCATCGAAGCTTTTAGAGGAGTCCCTGTTCATAGTGCACTACAGGCTCGTCATATAAGAATTTCGTAAGGAGAAGGCGGGCGATAAAGGCAATCGTGGAAGGATTGCATTCACTTGGAGCTGCAGTTCTGAGTGGTATTTCCTTCCTCCCTAAAAAGAGAAATTTTCCTTGATCGCTTTGGGGTAGAGCAAGTTGGAAGCAAGACTAAAAAACTGGTCGTGTAAGCTCACTGCGAGAAAAAAGGCCGAAGATGGTCAGAAGCAGGATAAAAGCCGGACAGAAGCAAGACGCGCCGTGTAAACGCGGCTTTACGAGGTATACCGAATCATATGTTGTAGCTCATAAATTGCTCCATTTACTGAAAATGTAGTGCTTTTATTGGAGACGCTCCTAAGTTCAGTCTTGCGATATAATTGTAAGACCTTAAGGAAACAAATCGCGTCCTTTAATCTTTGTTCTATTGCTGTTGCAGCGAGAGAAAAAATGAACGCAAGAGTTCTGCTAAAACCAGTGTAGGGCTGTTTTTCTGGCAGGTTTGGCGCAGCTCGAAAACTCGTTTACTTTGCAATTGCAGCCGACAAATTGGAAGTGAGTGCTCTTTGCGGTAAGCTGGAGGAGCAAGTACCGTTTCCGATTCGATTGAAGCCATCGATGGACGTCGCTGCCGGCACCCAGTGGCTGACTCAGCTTGAGGCACTCATGAAAGAGAGTGTTATGCGCTTGCAGTCTGAGTGTGTGCAGGAGCGACTAGACAAAGGTAGGAGAACTTGCTCAGGTACTCGTAAGTCGTCATGCCATGCTTGCAGAAATGCACTTACTCGTTACCTGAAGAAGCTATAAGAAATTAAGAAAAATGCTTTTAAACACTCGAGACCAAAATAAAGATTAGTTTTGCGTGGGCTTACTTGGAGCTCACAAGAAAAGAAGAAGAAGAAAGCTTCAGCGAGCAGCGATCTGTTTTACGCGATGCAGAGATACTCCTTTAAAGCGGTAGCCAGCGTAATAGACCGAAGTAAGGCAAGTAATGCTACCAAAGCCTGCTAAGTGACTTAAAGCCTTATGATTTTTTAAGAAGAACAGCTAAGCAAGGTCTTTGTTAGCAGATTCGCAGCATAAGCACGAGTAACTTGGCGGCTAGCGTACTGCTGGCATCGACTTTAATTTATGATATCAGAGTGATGCTTGCCATTTAGTGCTAACTACTGGGAGTGCTGAGATGGCTAAATAGTTGGGTGGTTTCCTAGTAATTTTCATGGTTTTACGACATACCCAAGTTTGTCCATGTCGAAAGTTTAGTTTTTATTTGTCCGCATGCGAGTTATGCGTAATGGAATTAAATATCTGCAATTTTTGAAACTCACAGAGTTTGCATTAAAGTTTGCAATAAATTAGATGTTTAGTAAATCCGTGACAGTGCTAGCCCAAGCAGCCAATGTACCGGACGAGATGCATGAACGTACAGAAGGATTGGCCTTCGCTGAGCATGAAGCCTTGAGCTTGAGGACCTGTGTTGTGTTACTGTGAGTCCGGCGGCGGCAAATCTTGTGAGTCCCAGAGAGGCTCAGGCGTAGAGGTAGGCGGAACAAGAGACTCACTCTTCAATCCTCTCAAAGCGTACATACTGTATATGAGAACCCGGGGAACTACCGGCATTGAGGAATCCCTTTAAGTCGAGAAACGTAGCTGCGTCGGGAAGTATTCCGAACATTTGCGGCAGGACGCTGCTCTGTGCCAATTGCCTAACCGTTGGCCACGGGTGAGGCGTTCGCGCTCATTGCAACAGCAGCAACCGCAGCTAATTACACCACCAGCTAAGCATAACGGGGAAAGGTTCCTCGAGAATATAAAGAGATCAGAAGCTCCTCTCTGTCTCTGTCTCTCTCACTCTCTCTTTCTCTCTATCTCTCTGTCTCTCTGTCTCTCTGTCTCTGTTTCTCTCTGTCTCTCTCTGTCTCTGTCTCTCTCTGCCGCTCTCTCTTTCTTTCTTTCTTTCTTTCTCTGTCGCTGTCTGTTTCTCTTTCTCTCTATTTCTGTCTCTCTGTCTCTCTTTCTCTCTATCTCTCTCGCTCTGTCTCTCTGCCTCTTTCTCTCGATGTCTCTCTCTCTCTCTCTCTCTCTCTCTCTCTCTCTCTCTCTCTCTCTCTCTCTCTCTCTCTCTCTCTCTCTCTCTCTCTCTCTCTCTCTCTCTCTCTCTCTGTCTATCTCTTTCTGTCTCTGTCTGTCTGTCTGTCTCTCTCTCTCTTTGTCTGTCTCTCTCTCTCTCTCTCTCGAAGAAGAAGAAGAAGAAGCGCTAGCTGCACGTAGCGCTCTTTGCATTGAACTAGTTTCTCATTTCAAAAGATTATAGTGTTTGATAAGAGTAGCAGGTTATACAGGCAACAAGCCAGAGAGCTGAGTAACAATAAATATCACATATGTTGTCCTACCAAGCCTAACCAGGGCCCAAATATGCTAGTTATCAGGGCCAAGCCGCCTCTGTTATACGTGGACAGACCGCTGAAACTTTGCCCAGAGAGTCTTTTTCCGAAAGATTTATTTTGATGCCTATGTAATCACGAAGAAAAAAATCAAGGGCGAATTCCGGCTGCCCAAGGCTCTCTTGCGAACTTGAGCATGTATCTTATAAGCCATAAAATAGTCTAATAGTGAGTTTCCTGTATGTCTCTCTGACCCAAATATACCCTTTTTCACCTGCCAGGGAATGTTTTTTTGCATGAATTGCTAGCAGCGAAATGTAATACAGTAGCTTCTGCCAGCTGTTTTGGTTGCATTTCAATGATCTTAGAGGAATTATTCATAATTGTCGACCCCATCTCCGAAACCTTTGCCGGTCAATTCGACGCACAGGTTTCCTCGCGATCTGCTCAGCGGAAAGTGCTAACAATAATAATAATAATAATAATAATATTGCACTTGATAAAGCGCCCTCAGAGAACTTAATCTCTTTCTAGGCGCTTTACATTTGCTGCAAAGTGATACGCAATAGAATAGTAAGTAAAATCATGCTTGAAAAACAAACAAAATGAATAACATGGTTAGGGGTTACATGCACTGGGTCAGCATGCAAATGTGGTTAGTGGCAGCATGAACAGTGTCAGCACGCATAAGCACATCGAGGACGAATCACAAGGACCCACTAAATGCTGTCCTAAATAGGTATGTTTTTAAGTTTCTTTTAAATGTGGTCAGGTCAGGGGATGTTCTGATGCAGGTCGGGAGGGAGTTCCAGGCTGTGGGAGCATACGAGCTAAATGCACGGTGAGACTCGAGCGTCGTCTCGTTTTGATCGTGCCAATTACTGTCATTCAGAACTCCGCCATACTTAGCCTCTAGCGGGAGCCTTTTGCGGCCTGCAGCAGTGCTGTGTGGCAGAGTTAAGTCTTTCATGCTATTGGCAGGCCTAGCTAGAGTCAGCAGTTCAAATATTTTTTCTGTACATCGTCAACTGCCATGGCAACATCTTTTGGCAGTCAGGTTTCCTTCATTATGCATATTGACTAGGTAGAGAGGGCTCATGGCAAAGTTCTCTGAGCAATAGGGTCTTTTATCTCTTGCAGGAACATACACAATAGCGGATGCCATTAGTGAGCTGGACGCCTTTGAGCAGGCCTCTCCGAAGATGCAGCCCGTGTCTGACATCAAAAGCAGCCAGTATCTTTACCAGAAGCAAAAGTTTGCTCATTTTCTGCTTAGAATACCGATACAGTGCATTCTGACTTGTGAAGCTGGTCTGTGGGAGCTCTCAGTCTCCGAGTGTCTTCTACAAGCCAGCATGGCAAAGAAAGGTCTGCAGACGATCAGGTAAATGACTCGTCGTGCATCGCTGGCATCCGTATGGAACCCAGCCAGACGAAGAGGTAGCTAACCTGGAGCAGGAGCGTCCGATTCTGATGTCTTGATTCTTTATCTGATTTGGCCGTCTATTTACCGACTCTTGATCAGGCCATGTGAATACATGCAATCACTAATGCGCAGCAATTCGAAAAGCCGTGTCCGCCTTTTGTTGTTCATGTGTTCCACGAAAACCGTAAGGTACTCTCTTTTTAAGGGACAATCTGGACGATTTATTAAATGTTCTCACTGCCTCAGTGTCTGCAGTGGCAGCTAGGCTGACCTATACAACCCAGGCAAGGCTGCGGTTAACTCTGCTGCTACGAAACATGATAGTGCAAGCCAGCCATTTGAGAGACATTACATGCAGTAAGTTTTATTTACATTTTCAAGCTGCTCAAAAAATGACATTGCTACGCTAGTCACTAGTGGTCAAACCACAAGGTTTAGTTGTACCCTTTGCAGCAAATTTAAAGTGCCTAGAAAGAGATTGAGTTCTCTGAGGGTGCTTTATCAAGTGCATAATAATATTATTATTACTTTTTGTTTTCTGAGTTTCCACTGTCATTGCCAGGTCTTCTTGCCTTGCCGAATCCATGCCTGGACTGCTTCGAGTGGGCAAAAGTACTTAGGCATCGCCTTGCTATTCGATCTACCATGCGAGTGAAAGCTAGTCCGGTAACATCAAAAGCCGGAGACGATCGCACACGCTTTCTCCATCGACACCATGCTGGAGGAGTCGGCCGCGATGGTGGAGCTGAAATTGCAGCTCAGCCGGGAGCATTAGCAGTCACTGGCTTGCTACCGCCTACTCCTCCTCCTCTGCCACGGCCGTCTGTGAGCAGAAGACCAAACCGGTTTGGTAGCAGCATAGCAGGTACACAATTGTTGCTGCAGCGCGGACGAGAATGTAGTAGATGCTAAAAAATAGCCCGAATTAAGTCTACCTTCTTCACGGAACGTAGTGAGAGCAAGTATGAAGCGAATGTGTGGCTGCACAGTTTTCCACAATAGTGTCGAGTTGCCTGGATTGCTCTGACTCGGCACTCTGGTACGAGAGCAGCATTGCTCGAGAACGCGAAACGTTGACTGAAGGATGCCCGTGGAAATGGAACTAAATATTCTGGTCTCTGATATCATCACAGATATCTCACTTGTTCTATAGATCCAATGCCTGCTGTTTTTTTAAAGCTTAAACTAATTGCAAGGAGCTACTAAAGCTAATCGTTCCTGCACTAACGTGGAGTAGCACTATTCTGAGAGGGTCAACAGTAATAAAAAATTGCGAGTGAATAGACTCTTGACACTGAAAGCAAATATTATGTTCTTTCTTAAGCAACTTTCTAATTTTGAGTTATTGTTATTTACGATGAATTAGGGTTTCCTAGTTCGTGCATGCTCTGGTTTACAAAGTTGAACTGATTTGCTTCCAGCTAAATAATTATTCCTAAAATTAAATAAGTATTAACGCGTCATTAGGGAACTTCCTTTTGAATGCCAGCAGACTCAGTTATAAAAATAGTTATAGGACTAGCATTGTAAAGATATGATATGAGGTATGGCCATAACATCATTGTTTCTGCTGCAGAAACCTGTAAAACGCCTGGGTAGGTATTTAGCTCTCTGACACCACTGTACGAGCGACGCATTATTATTATTATTATTCTTGCTTAACAGGAGAAAAGGGACAAAGTGAAAGACCAGCAGAAGCTACAGCACACGTCCTCGCTACTCACCAGATAGGAAATCTGACTTTGCAACACTTGGACTTTTCGTACGATTACGGCTACGAGTACCTAGGCCCACAGCAGAGCATCGTGTTGACACCGCTAGTTGAAAGAGCACAAATATCGCTCTCTACGGCTCTGAGGGACTTTAGATGTGGTACACTCGTGGGTTCGGCATCATCAGGGAAGACAGAAACTATACGAGACTTCTCTCGGGTACGGCTCAGTCTGATACGGCGCTGTTGGTGTTTGAGCACAGGTTGGGGCTGTGGCTTGCTTACGTTATGCATGACTGGAGGATGTTTTTTCTAGGCATTGGGTCAGTGCCTGTTCACAATAACCGGCATTGAGGACCTCAACCTCAAGATGATCAACCAGTTCCTGTCCGGAGTTGTGCAGTCCGGATGTTGGGCTCTGTTCGACGAATCAGACCGACTGACAGCGCAGCTAATGTCCATATTTGCATATCAACTGCAAATCGTGTTTAGCGCTTTAAACGCTCTGAAATTCACCAAAAACCAAGAGTACAATTTGCGAGGTCAGACAAAAGTTGACAAGGTACGGCCATGTCTGCCAAGCTAGCGTTGCACATAATGAATGACAAGCACCAGTCTGAAAAACCAGCATGCTGCTGCCTAAAACTAAATGCTATGTTTCTTGCGCCGCGCCTATATTCCCGTGGTCAATTGTACCATTGCTCGGCAATTACAGTCTAGTCGGTCGAGAAGTAACTCGGTGACGACTCTGCACACCCAAAGAAGAGACAGGCCAGTTACCACCGTCGCTTCGAATGCCGGAAGCAGGAGAGAAAGGCGCCACTCAATCAGCCAAGAAATCGGCCTGTCAGAGAACAGCCTGTATGCTGACCAGGACTCAAGACCGCTGCCACTGTTCTACGGTAAGGATCATATTAGCTTGCAAGAGCTAGCACGCAACGGACTGGCTAAATAGAATTGTGCTCAATTCTTTTTGCATGGCATAATGCAGGTGTCTTTCCTAGTGTAGACACTTATATCACGAAAGAATGTTGTATGTACCTGTGCTAGACGCATGTAAAAAGTTTTATAGTTTTTGCCACATTGTCATTTCTGTTCACTACCTCCCAGTGGAGGTCGATAAACTTGAACATTTTGTTATATGAAGGGCTTAGGACTTGCTGCAGGGTCTTGTCCAAGCAGTAAGGGGCTGGCACTTCAAACGATCCAGGTGGCGGGTTGGAGTCGTGAAGACTAAATCCAGGTATTTCAAACCTCCGGATACAGCAAACATTTCTGGGTCCTGGCCAAAGCACAGTCTCCGTCATAATAAAGTGATCCGGTTACAGCCAGCCTGGTTATAGCAAGCCTCTAGGTATAACCAGTTTCGAGTACGAAGCCGATGTCCAGCGATGGAAATAACGAACTTTTGGCAAATCTGTTACTTTCCTACTACAAGCCCTGCTAGACTGGTTAACTCTATCGTCAGTCGAGTTTGGGTTGCAATAAAGCAAGCCCACCAAAATTTGTTACTATTCCTTTTATTTGCAGCAGTACAATTTTAGTGTAACTATGTTAAGTCTTCAGTCCTAAGAGGTTGCTTCTTGACCTCTGAGCGAGTTAGTCATTGAAAACATACGCTTGTAGTAAGCGTAGGGGGACTTTACAAGTCTAGTACTTTGAGCATGTTTATGGGAGTCTAGAAAGTTACGTCGACTAGTTTGAAGGTTCAAAAGCTACGTCAGTTTCTCATTTATAGTCAGTTAGTTAAAATCAATGACATCCGGATGATCCTTCTGGCTAGGAGATATGCTGAATTCAAAATTTTGGTCTAACTCTGCAAGAGCAAAACAACTGCCAGCTTCGAGGTGCCGAAATTGATAGACCCACATGAGAGAAAACCAACTTGTATTTCCTAACCGCCATTGCTTGGCCAAGCATCCGATGGATGGAGAGAAAGAGACGCAGGGCTTAAACGATTCACTCCGAGTTCTGTCAACGCTCAGTACAGTGGGCTGAGCTTTGGCAGAACCAAACGCGATTGCCAACTGATATCCCGAGTGACTGTCATAACTGTCGTTGACAATCCATGGAACAAATTATGGGCGACTGTATATGCACAGCTACTTTAGAGCCGGCTCCACCGGCTCCCACTTCCGATATCACTTTGTTACAGACGCACGGCAGCTGCGTCAGCACTAGTGTTCTTACTCCTCAAACAGTGCTATTCCTTGCCGACTGCGATAAATACCGGTGAAGCTTGAGCTTTTAATTTCGGCTAATGACTAGCTTCGGCTGCAGTACGCAGGAGAAGGTAATTGAAAACAGCATTAATAAAGAGCGGCCACTTCCTAACGCAGCAAGTCAATGTTCGTAGCCAGTCGATGCGACAGCGAGGAGAGTTACAGTTGTCCTGCAGCAGCCATACCGTACAACAACTCGTTCGCCACCCAGAGCGAAACTCAATTGCATTGCTCAAAGCCTAGAGGACAACTCTACTGCCCAGCTTAAATTCTCGGGCAAACTTACTGAGTGTTACACAACTTAAGGCTTAAATGGGGCCAAAACATAGATTATGACATATGCGGTTCCTGATAATTATAATTCAGGTGCCGCGAATAGTATCCCAGCCTCATAGTTTGGCGGATGTAGCACACCCGGATTTACTGCTACTTGCGGCTTACCTTTATCGTTGAAGCAGCTTGCTGTTTAGTAAACTCCGGTTACAAAGAACTCTTGATTTAATGAATATTTCTGTCGATCCTGCCAGGGAGGGCTCGTTTATAACAAGAGTCTACTGTACAGACGCGAGACAGATAAGCCACCTTCGCAAGTGAAAGCAAAGATTAACCACATGTGCCGCTATAAAACTTACGGTGTCACTGAAGCAAAAAAATGGCTCTCGACAAAGCAATCATACTGCCCCGTTTGATTTTTTTTCGTTGATCAACGCTATACCAAGAACAACTTCATTTTTCAGAGAGATCTACGTCCATCGACCCCATGACTCAGGAACCGACTGCCGTATTTGATTTGCATGCCCCATGCATGTACAACAAAAGCTACTTGGGGCATCTAGTTTTCAATGGCCAACTTCTGCGAGCTAGTGAAAGTGCAGCATGTTTTCTGGTGCTAAATGTGCACAACGACGCCGTGCATTCCCTTCCGGAGAGTTTGCGGGTGAGTAATTTTGTATGCCATATAGTCTTCTCTTCTGTGCACGATACGCGAAGACGACGTTGACTATAATTCCCAACCAGAGTTCCTCTGCTCTTATAGTTCATGCAATTAAATACAAGATTTCGGCACTTTTTTCAACTAATCACTCGGCTGCTCTTACCCGATACAATTGGTCGGTCGTATGTAGGTACTCCGATGGCTCCTGAAGGCTGCCGTTTTTGTGACCTCGTACGAGATGGCTGAAGGCTACCTCGATAGTCAAGGGAGGGTATACACGATAGTCACAAACCCAAATTTCCGCTGCCCATGTGGCATAGCAAGCTGACAGAAGTGGCGAACTTTTCCCCGAATCGTATTGACTCGAATACTTTATGGTTGTATGCCAGGGGCATTATATGGGCAGTTTCATATTTGTGCGGTTTCAGGCTAGGCCAACCAGCACCCGGCTAAACGTTAGTGTCCTTAGGCGACTTATTGTGGTTACTATCGGTAGGCCACGCCTGTTAACCGTGCTAAAAAGCGTATTTTAAACGTAGCATCTGGCGAAAATGTGGCCGGATGACTCTAGAAAGACACTAATCATCTCTCTAAACAGAGACCGAGTCAGAACCGGAAGTCCTATTGGATGTCTTCTGGAAAGCCTCGCTTCTGTCCAATCCCCGTAGCCAGTGCTAGAGCATTCAGGCACGCCGAGGGCCGCCCAGGAAGGCTCTTAAGCACCTCGGTAAACGCTCTAATAACCTAATCTAGGAGAGCCTGAAGCTGAGCACCAAAGGATTGCAAGACTTTTTAAAGTCCAGTCGAGCTCTCTAAGACATGTCTAACAACAATTACCACTTTTGTCCAAGTGAGTTTCATCAATCCCTAAATAGGGGGTAAGTATGGCAGTAGTAGGAGTTATCCCTCAAAATGGCCACTAATAGGGGGGAGTTGTCCCTCCAAAGCATGTTTAAAAAATATTGTACGAAGACGGGTAAGCTGATTGGCATGAAAATTTGCACGAAGAACACTGGTACCATTAGCTATCGTTTGATATAATATAGCTAATGTTTTGACCTTATGATGACCTTTAAAAGTCCAAGGTCACGTATAGGACTGCTGGTAAAAGGCAGCTCCTCAGTTTTCCGGTCAGAAATATTTTTTGTAGAAATATAGAAAACCACTCAAAAGATGCAAGACATTCCACTTGTTACTTCCCCCACAAAAAATTTTTTTTTGACATGTCAAACTGTTGACTGCCATCACGAACACAGCCCACGGACACTTTGTGACAGGCACATTATATGCATACACACCCATCGTGCATACATGCCCAGGTGGGGAGTGACAAGACAGGTGAGCTCCACCTATATTCCAAGTTTCACACAGATCGGCCCAGTATCGACCAAGTTGTACACTGTACCAGGTACCAAGTACTACTGTTGTGACAGCACTCAGAGAAGCCACTATGAGGTGCCAAAGCATGCAGGTGACATGGAATAACTAGAGCGTTACTATATTTGTCGCCATACAACATCAAAACATATACTTAGGAGCATGTAATTCAAATTTCACGTTGATTGGGTCACAAGTAGCCTACCTGTGACATTTTTACGCCATGTGAGTGAAAGGATGACAAAGGCTTAGCACGACAAACAGCCAGTTTTGACCAAAACAAGTCAATCTACTGAGGTCCAATACGCATGCGAGAAGGCTGGAATGATTCTGTAACTACAATCAATCATAAATTCCAAAGTTTTAAGGATATCGGATCATCATTTTAGGAGATATGACATAAATGACAGCAGGCATTGGACTGTCGTATGCAGACAAACTTGAGAACTCCAAGGTATAACCAAGAGGCAGCACTAGGAAACGCTATAATCACACGAACAATTCAATAAATAGATAAATATGGATCTTAGGAATAGGTCAATCTAACAAGAACCTTATACAGCCTAAGCAGATCATATCCGCGATAGGTCTCATACGGCAGGCCGGCAATCCAGGGTACAGCCGGGCGGCTCACCGGCATTCGCCAATACAAATATCTAACTAGTAACGACATAAATGAGAACTTGAAATCACCTAAATTTCCTTGAATAGAAACAAAAATGAGCTCCCCTCTAGAAACTGACTCGGAATTCACACCAAAGGCGAACCATGCCAGCTTTTTCTGTTCCACCAAAAAACGAAAATTTGATAGCACTGCCTGAAGGAGCAGCTTGAAGCTCAGCACCAAAGGCATGCAGTCAGCCGCCATCTAAGAATGTTCACCCATCGCACGAAGCTTTGAGGCCACACAGCGCGACCATCGGGCTCTCGGTGAGGGACTAGAGACTTTCGGCGTTGCTTCTGGGTCACTTTCCATGGGGCTAAAGCCCCACTAATATAGTGCACACAGGCCCGGCTGGGGCGAAAAGTTATGGCACTGCAGCATCCTAGCTGATTTAACAGCCTCTTTTGTATAGCAACAGAAGAGCCTTAAATCACCACCACAGGATTCAAACCCACTACCTCGGGGACCGAGGTCGTGAAAAGCTACCGCCTTTATTTTGTGAGCCATCACGGCTCACTATCCTACAGCTGTAAATTGTGCTGCCGGTGCCACAGGTGTGACTAGGTCCCCTACCGGTACGATATAGCCTGTTTATATCAGGAATTGAGGACACGTTGGGTAAGGTGCTTGCACTTCACGGCCTAGATCTAGGGATCGAGTCATGTAGCAGCCAATCCTGTAGTGTCCTCTGCATGAGGGCTGATAGCCGTTAAGGCTTTTCTGTCGCTGTATAAATGAGGCTGTTTGATCAGCTAACCTTTGCTTTACTTTACTATGAAGATCCGATGAATGCCATTTGGGTATTTTCCAAGGTTAACATGAGGCATATTTCCGGTTCACAGTACAGGCCTATTTCTGTTCTTGCCACGTGTCAGTCCAGTAGAGGTACGCACTTTTTTAAAGCTAGAGGATCTGAGCAAGTAACAGTAATTACTTGGCCACTTCCTAGCATGCCGACCTACGGCTATCAAAGGCTCAGATCAAAGGCTGATTGATTGCCTGAAGATGCAGGCAAGGAGTCTACATGTAAGCAGACTTGATACTGTAAACTAACGTACTTGGACCAAAGATTTAGCAGCTGCATAAAGACCGAATAATTTGAGATGCAATCAATGAAACCAACGTCTCTTCATGCAAACGTCCTGCAAATACACTTTGATGTCATAGGTGTTTGGCAGGCACACAGAGATTTTGCCTCATTTGCATATGTTTTCGAGGCCAGCTTCAGCAGCATAGAGAGTCAGCAGCTAGGATAGGCAGCAAATGTGGCATGCTTATGAGCTCACTAGCTGGTGCTAGAAAGCGGAAATGTCGTGCGTTTAACTAGAAGAAACTTGCCTGCCGATGCCATTAGCTGAGGGGTTTATAGGACAGGCTTCTAAAGCCCAACAATTTTAAGTGCTCGAGATAGATGTCACGATCTCATGAATGGTGGAAGAAACAGTTGCTTGCAAGTGTTTCGCTAGTGTGGGTGTGCGAAAATAATTCACCCAGCCCAATACTGAGGCTTGTAGCAGTGTTAGAAGAACAGGTAGACCCAAAGACGTTTTTCAGAGCTTGAACTCGCACTGCTGTTATTAAACTTAGTATAGGTTTCGTCTATGAGTACTGCGTGTTGGAATGCTACCGTCTTCCAGCAGGCTAAGCTACGAGATGGGCAATCATGATTGGCAAGATATCTTATGGGGTAAGTCGAGCGATTGCTAGTATTGCTCATGTTTAGGACGAGGCATCAGCCTAGGCAGCTGCCTATAATAAACAGCACGATCATCTTTCGATTATACTTAAAGTCATAGGCAAAGTGAGCGTAGTTACTTCATTTGAATACTGTTCCATCATCTCTGGGAGTTTACTCTGAGCATGGCAAATAATTGCAAAGGAATGAATTTTACTACGAAATGCACATGGATGACAAAATAACCTAAGCTTGCAACGTTTTCCATAAAAAGCCCAGCATAGCACCGGTTTAGTCTTTGTGGCATGTGGAATTTCAGACTTGCTGGCTGCATATTTTCTTCGCATACCCGACAGCATTAAAGTAAAACTTGATAATCGCCTGTTCAATGTGACGAATTTAATTGCAGCTGCTGATGAGGCCTTTTGCCATGGTGAGGCCAGACGTAACGGCAGTCATCGAAAGCCGACTGCTCAGCTGGGGCTTTGAGGCAGCAAAGGTGCTGACCCGAAGGCTGGCTCTGTTCCTCGAGCTGGCACAGGCACAGCTGAGTGGCTGCTGGCCACCACCACCGGCCAGCTGCCTTCCTGTAGTTCTATTGATGCTCAATGCTGCTGCTGCTAAGTTGCACGCACTACCCGATGCCGCTGCATCAGATTACGAAATGGAGGACGACGATGTGCAGAGCAATCCGGAAACAGGTGTGCTCAGCATTGCTTGAAGCTGGTCCACTGCTTCAATGCTTGACATGCGGCTTTGCTATGGGAATAAGAACTCTCTTCTCACGGTGTGTGGTGTAGTCGCAGGCTTTAAACCGAATGTTAAGAGTGCAGAGGGTATTGTCAGGAATATTGGCTAGGATTCACACACGAAGTCTGGCCAATAGTAAAGGTAGGGAATCTTTACAACCTACTAGCACTTCTCCAGGTACTTGCTCTAGCCTTAATTATTGGTGAAGAGGCATCAAACTAGATTTGACGATGGGAAATTAGCCTTGAAATTGATGGTTTAATTATATCGTCATGTTCCACCAATATCTAACTTGCAGTTTGAACCATCTTCCACTAAATGCTGCAAGCTACCTGCCTAGATTTGTGTTTAATTTATTAATAATAATAATAATACATTTATTTAGCACCATAAGCAAGGCAAATCTTGTCATAGACTCTTCTGTTGCAAATATGCTGGAATGGAAATAAGATAAATTTATCGGTGATAACACACAGTATTATCGTGCCTAAGCAAACAAAGTACAATTCCCCTGGACAGTAAATGCTCGAGAAATGAGTAAGTTTTTAGCTAATTTTTAAATACAATTTAGTCAGAGTATGCCATGATGTAATTCGGGAGTGAGTTCCAAGCTTTAGGAGCATATGGACTGGAAGCACCTTCACCAAAGATTTTGAGCTTGGTTAGAACACAGCTAAGCGACTTCAGTTAGAACTGCAGGTTGTACGATGTGAAGCCTGACTAGCAAGTATTCCTGATTGGTAGGACAAAGCAGGAGAATGAAGGAACCTAGGAGTAAGGAACAGATTCTTGAAATCGATATGCATGATGTAGAGCCACTTCAGGGTCGTGTAATGTGGTAGTTGAAACGCTCATGATAGACAATCCTAGCTTTAAAATTTTGCACCAACTGCAAGCATCTCATTGCACAGGCAGAAAGACCTGTGAGTAGTCAGTCGGGATGTCACGAATACGTGACAAGTTCGGCTGTGGTTTTCGTTTTTAAGAAGATCCAAATTTTTCCGTGAGACTTAGCTGAAATTAGGTTCTCTTAGAGCACTACACAAAGATATACATGCATATATGCCATTATTGGCCATATTATTTAGAGTCTTTTTCATTTGTCTCAGAAGCTTGTGGTAACGAAGTTAATTTTTCTAACCAAGCTTAAGGTGCCCGGTCAATGTTTTACTTAAGCGAGCTGCCAAACTCGAAGATTTCGTGGTCCAGTGTAAAAATTAAGATTAAGACTTTGCTTCATGTTGAGGTAATAACTCTTTCATGCTGTTGTAGCCACCATGAGCATATTTACTGGTTCTTTAGATGCTCAACTTTGTTGAGTCTCTGGTGCCAAATTACACTAAATTCACATGCTGGTATTGATACAGTCAGCATTGTCTAGTTCAAACCAGCACCTGGTTTGCATGGTCTGGCTGCCTAACAAATTAGACAAGTCGTGTGTCAAAAATTCGCTGCAGAAACTCAGTGCAATTTGATGGAAAATTTGTTCATACACTTCTTACGGAATCATCGCCCACACCTCTTTTTTCAACGTCATTAAAATTCTTAGTGTTTTACCATTCGCTAAGAGACAGTGATACTTACAGCAAGACCTTCAACTTTGGTACACGTTTTTTGGCACATTTCTTTCAGGTGTGACTTATTCGGGTAATCTTTCACTTGCAATTGAAATTAAAATTGCCAATTGATGTGGGATTCCAGGTTTCTCTCAGTAGTCTGTTTTAATATGGTTTTGAGGGAAATACAAATGTAGGAAGGCGACTCACACTGATAGCTCTCTTTTAAATCTGTCATCCTAATCCTACACGGAGCTAAGTTTTTGAAATCCCTTGCATGTGGTATTATTCGCTATTGTCATGAATGTTTAAAAGAGGTGCCAGCAGTATGAATAAATGCATCTGTATATGTAGTATTACATAGTGAAGTGGCAGTGTGATAGATCAGCCAGATAATGAATGCTGAAACATTATTAACGTTCCTGAATTATAATGATTGTTGATATGACTTCTATGTCAGATAACCATTGCTTTACCATGGTTGACTTTGTGAACGATAAAATCATATGAAAATTTGGTTTGAAAACACAGGCGACATCCGTACACCTGAAATACCAGTTAATAAGAGCGAGTCGGCAGTAGTGTACGGCATCAACGCTGTAATGTTGCCACGACTGGATCATCCTGAAGATCACATCAAACTCAGGAACATACTGAGGGACATATTTCCGATGTCATACTCTGAGAGCTCAGCATCACATGACCCAGAACTAGTGTCAGCCATTCAAGAACAGATGCAAACGTCGGGCTTGCACATGTCTGCACATCAGCTTACAAAAGTGAGTGGCCATGGGGATGATACCTTACTATTCCTACTAGGTTGGGCTAAATGAACGAAATTTGCAGTCGATCTTTTGGCTATAACTTACTTATATCCTGAAATTACTTGCATTAACTCGACCACTTATTCATATTTAATTGGCAGCTATTGCTTTTGTCTGTTTTTAAGATGATGCTGATAAAGCATTATAATGCTTTTTGTAGATAGCAGACCCCATTTGATTAATTACCAGCTATAGGTGTAGCCAGAATAATTATAATAAAAATAATAATAATAAATTTGATATGGCATCTTCAGAGAACTTGCATTTGTTGCAAAGGAAGCACGATCGAATGGTTAGTGGAATGGCATATCTTGACCTCGCACAGAGCAACAAGTCATAGGAAAGTTGGAGAGGTTTTCCAGGTCAGCCAAGGCTCACGACACACTCCTTCAGGTTAATAAAAATGATGATTATCATAGTAATAATGCATTTTTATAGTGCCCTCAGAGAACTCAAATCTCTTTCTAAGCAATTTACATTTGCTGAAAAGGAAGCATGATCGAATGGTTAGTGGTAGCATGCTCAATGACAACAAGCTTGATCCAAAAGGAGGGCCAGAGCCTGCTTGCATCTTCCCCTGCGCCTGTGCTACCAGCCACGTAATAATAATAATAGTTATGCATTCGATATAGCGCCCTCAGGGAGCTCAATCGCTTTCTAAGAACTTTACATTTGTTACAAAGAAAGCATGGTTCATTCTAATCGGAACTGTCGTACTCTCTAATTAAATATGTGCAAACGCAATGCACAGAAAATGCTAAAACCGATGCCATTGATGAGGATACCTTGCGTGGCTCTCTAACACATGTATGGATAGGTTTTATCCTATTGTGCATGTAGAAAGTAGCCTCAGCATTAGTTTTTTCTGATGAAACACAGGTAGCTGAAAACTGCTGCTTCTGCGATACTTTTGAGCATGAATAAAGTATATTTTGTATAATCCAACCTATGTGAAATCCAAATTACACTAGCATGAGCTTCTTTACAAATTTAGCAGTCTTATTCTGTCATATCCTTCAAAGGACAACATCAATTGCTAAAACATAATTGTAAAAGCACGTGGTTTTAAATTTAAAAGAACGACAGTGCAGGTACTAAAAATGTGTCAAGCTCTAGGAAACTGCTAGAAAGTAATCATTATTCTGCTTGGCAAACAAGCCTTAACAAGTGGCGTTATTTTTGAATTGCGTGTGCTATCAAATAGACCAAAGCCACATATTAAAGTATCCAGAATCTGTATTCTTTTGAAGATGCCTTAACATGTAGCATCATTCTATTCTGCGATTACTACTTCTGCCCTAGCATGAATAGCAGCTTGTATCACAATTTTCCAAAAAACTATAGAGTCTTCCTGGGAGCTGTTCTGTAAGCAATTTGCGAATACTTCAGAAGTAACCGAATTTTACACTTTTACAAGATACTGCAATGCTTTGGGCTAATTATTCCCACAGGTTTCAGTTAACCAGATTCACCACTGCTGATGGCATGGCAGGACAAAAAGTTTTTGTGTGATGACAGCTAGTGATGTGATACATTAATCGAATGGCTGAATATTTGCAGTTGTACTAGAGTGATAATTTCACTAAAGGGACTTAATGACGAATAATACCCAGTGTTATGTACGTGATAAAGAATTGTCTAAAAGTGGCAACATGTTTCGTTCAAGATGAATTTTTAGTTCTTGAAATATATTGCTAAAATCAGCCTACTATCCGTGTTTAGACAAGAAATTAATTGATCTGGAGCCATACCATAAAAATAGGCTAGTGGTCACCATGATGTAGATGTCACATACATTGAATCTGGAAATCACGTGACTTAGGGTCGGTAATGCAGTTTGAACTGCGAGAGTATCTGCCGAGTAATTTTGCCCATGAATTCGCAAGCTCCGTAGATGTTCATACTTATCAAAGCTTAGCAACCAAACAATTGACAAATGAGGTGTTTTTCTAATCCATTACCATGAGCTTTTTGGAGTCTTCCTTTTAGTACAAGTGCTTAGCGTGGTATTAGAGGATTCTATGCACCATTACCTCACAGAATGACGATTTTTCCCTAATCACTTAACTTTCTGAATGAGAGCTCGCTGGTCTTGCCAATGATATAGGCCGTTTTACTCAGGCAAAATACACTATGCTGCCCCCTGCATAAGACATTCGTATAAGTGAATGGTCCCGTAGCCCACGGAGAGTGCTCCCTTCTTCTTATCGGTATTTGTTTCTTTTTATCTTCCTCTGGTTTAGCCTATGTATGGTGACACGTATCGCTTATCATTCTTTAGTGAGACCGATATTTCTAAGCATGTTTGACACCCTGGGTCAACTGTAGCCAATAGACCCTTATAAATGGCTTGCTATGAGCATATAACAAAAGATTTGCTGAGTCTATTATGCAATCTATATACTGGCATACTGTCTACATTCATGAAAATTTATCTTAAAATGAGCTTGCAAATATATTACCATTCCGAACTATAAAAGCCAACACTAGGTCTTATATCGGATCAGTCCTAACCGTGGATCTCCCTTAGCAAATGTGACATGGTTTATCTATTGTGGTCTATCTGGTTTAGCTTAGCTCAGCCCTATACAATAAACCGTATTGACACGATTCTTTTTTCATCTTGAACTAGCAGTTCTACGTCTAACTAAATTTAAAAAAATCTCTTCAAACTTCTACGATGCCATGCCGTGCTTGTCATGCTGGCCATAGCCAATAACGATTGTCTACTTTTGCCACAGAGAGGCTAGACCTTGAGCTAGCACTGTGCAACCATCCCTCGGGACAGAAAAAATATGCTTCATATCACATCCTTCCCGGGTCAGTCCAAAACAGCCGGGGTCCACCAGCCCCTTTGGCGGTTGCTGCTTGATCTCACACCGCTCATTAGTGTGTCTCTCTCTTCTTATGTGCTGGCATCCAGCTTCTCAGGTTAGGAATCTATTGTACTTATACAGTGGCTATACTATGTAACCGTGATGCCTTCATTGTCTGGCATCTAAGCGATTTGCTAAATTTTTTTTAAAGTGGTTTTAGTAAGTCGAAGACGATCAGCATCTTTACATTAGTGTCTCCAAGAATGTTACCCTTTGCGAAGCTAAAGTTGTCACCTTTTGTCTCCGTAGTGATCGAACCCTGCATGCCTGCTTTTGGTGAGAGCCAGCATTGCATGCGTGGTAGGCATGTTTGCTTGGGTCAGCAATCCCATCTTGAGTGAGCCTAGCATGAGCCTGTCGGTGGCTGAGCTGTAAGCGATAACGTCTGCCTGGGTATGGCATGCGATCTTCATAGGTTCTGCAGTTGTGGAACGCTGTGCAGCAGTCGCAGACTGTGCTCTTGACGGGACCAGCTGGCAGCGGTAAAACCCTGTGCTACAAAGTCCTATCTCAGGCCGTGAATAAGCTTCACGCACTTGCCCAAGAGAGCCAGTCGCACGAAGACAGTGAAGCCGAGAGTGGCCAGTCCATTGCAGTGTTGGCCGGGCGCACTGGGCCCAAGATCAAGAGCCTTCATGGATCGCAGGAAAGCAAGGCAAGCTCCGAGCAAGGGCAGATATTGCTGTCTGCCTGCCATGCAACGGCCTTATAAGCTACTGAACTGCATGTCTAGCACGTGAAGTGTGTATGTCCTCGTTATATCCTGCCTTGACAGATCAGTAATTTGGGACAGAAGTCGCCTGCTTCCGGAGGCTACCAGAAATGGAGCAGTCCACATCGCACTTTCGGTCGGATGGGCAGCTTACTCAGTCTGAGATCTGACACAGTCCAGCAAAATGCGACTTACCCGCGAATCGATCTGCGCATTCTCTGCCCAAGTTCTCTGTATCCCTTCGAGGTGTGAATGCAGCGCGCCCCTCTTTTTGCATACTGCCACCCATTGGATCTCATTTAGGCCATTTTGAATGAATGAATAAATCACCTGGCTCTTTGCTGGTGGCTAACGCTAGCCCCAAAATGAGCATTGCAAATGTGCAGGTATGTGCTTACATGGCACGCATGTTTTACTCGTGGTCTTGTCTCATTTAACAGCTCTTTGGATTCTTTGACGACAAAGTTTGGCACGACGGTCTGCTTGCGAGACTGCTCAGAAATGCATCTACGTACCACCAGGCTGGCCAGTGGTTCACCGAGAATTTTCAAGACAAGAAAAATAGGCTGCAGCTGGACACGCCATCCATTATTGAAAACTGGATTGTTCTCGACGGTGACCTCTCGGCTGAGTGGGTCGATGGCATGACCTCTTATACGGATGCTAGCCGAAGCTTGTCGCTGCCGAATGGTGAGGCAGTAGCCAGCGCAGGTGAGACCAGGAGCATGTCGGAGGTCGGAGGTTGGAGGTCGTGCAGAAGGAGGGGGTGCCTATCAGGGATGCCTTCGCTCAAACCGAGAAGCTTCTTGAATTTCAAGCAAGCTTTCTCTTACAGGAACGACAACCCTGATCTATGAGACTGGCTCGCTAGGGAATGCTTCTCCAGCCAGTGTGTCGCGCTGTACTATCGTTAATTGTGCCATGGATACTGTGCAGTGGAAGTCGCTGATAGAGAGCTGGACTGCTCAAGCGAGGCACAAATGGCTCTTTACTCCGGCAAGGTAAGTAGGAAGAGAGCATGTAGGACAGGATGAGTGAGCGCCCTGTTGCTAGAAAGTGGTTTCCTTAAATAAAAAAAAACTGTCGTGTAAGACTCAAGCACATAACTGTACTCCTTACCCTGGGATGATGCCGAATCACAGCTGCATAATAATAAAAAAATAGATATCGTAAATTAGCCACAGGCTTTGGAAAACTTCGAGCTTGAGGCTAGGTCACACTGTAAACACTGCTCCCATATGAGGCTGACTGTTTACATTAAAGGTTCATGCATGTCTGCTGCTCCGAAGCACAAGTTACTGTATATTGATCATACTGGAAATAAAAGCCTCGAGTTGAAAATGTGCTTCAAAAATTACATTGTTTGAAATAAAATTTAATCTATCGCGGGAGCTCGCACGGACAGAACTGTGAAATAAAAAACAGTTGGAAATGTCACCTCCACCAACTGACAGGAAAAGCAAGATCTGCTTACAAAGGTTGTGCAAAAGCAAATGAATTGCAGAGGGCTCCTAAATAAGGGTTAACTTAGCAAATGCAATTGACCAATATGCTAAGGCCACGTCTTTGAAGGCGTACATCTGTTACAGCATCGATAAATTTCTCTTATAGATGCATTTCCTACCCAAAATGGCTGAAAACGTAAGTCCTATCCGTGTGTACCATTTTTATATCGGTGTAGCCTTGCTGCTTCCAAGGCTTTAGCAGTCTCGTGAGCAATGCCTGTGCTTCCTTGCTAAGCTGTCAATATGGCTTATGATGTATCATGTCATATTTGTGTGTACATAAAGCTTAGCTTTAGATGTAAATTGTACAAGGTGCTTTCTTCATACTTTTTGGATAGCCAACTATTGTTTTTAGCAAACACTGCAGCGTTATACAGTTGCTCTGTTTGCACCCTGACGAATTCCGTTGTATTTTATGCTTGTTGTGCCATTTATTGTTTCTGGATGAGCAGCAGGCTAGATGTTCATTCCATGCTAGAAATCTTTTAACCGTTTTGGATCTAGGATTGAACCTGTTTGTTAATAAGCCACTAACTCCTTTTTTGTTAATAAGTCATTCATTCCTAAATCTATTGCAATTATTTTCAAATATTTTAGTGAACCAAGAAGACTTACCTCTGCTGCTTGTAACATCTTGCATACATAGATGGAATACCAGCATAGCGGTCTTAATTTCTTATTGTTCTACACTTCCAGCTTAAAGATGATCAATCAGATGGTGAACGAAACATTCGCAGGTACATTGAAATTCTTAGCAGAAGAGACAACGCCGGCTCTGGATACACACCTGCCACACAGTAGGCGCACCTACTCACATTCAGTCTTCGGAATTCATGAAGTGTCATCTTTTATTAGAATAATGACTGCCATGTTGAACGCCTATCTTTTAAGAGAGGCCGATGAACCTGCGGCAGATGCACTTAATGGTGAGTAGAGCAAGTATTCTGAATTAAAATGCGACTATCACGAGTCTCCTTGCGAATGCATGCATGTGTGCATTCCTTTAGGAGCAAGGATCGATGTGGATCGGATTGGCGCACTATTTTAGGAACGTATGTGAATTGTGCTAGTGTAGCCTACTTTATCACGGAAAGCATAAATCCAGTCTTTGTTGCTGTTGCAAGCCTTGAATCTGCTGCTTTTTAAATAGATGGTTGTATGAACAATATTAATAAAGATTGGTGCTCTTTTAGTATCAGGCCAGTCCGTCATTCTACTAAAGCAATTAAATTGCAAGCACTTGCAGCAGAGAACTCTTTCCTGAAGACTTTACCCTTGGCGACTACTGATCTCTGCAATACAATATGTAAAATGTTCTGAAGGTGCACTAACTTTTCGAATGCTTATTATTTTGCTTGAGTGTTGACATGTAGTCTCAAAAATTGCGATATCCAGGGTTTGTTACAGACACCAGATCGCAGACGTCAAACAGTACCTCAACTCAGCTAACGTCACGCCAACAGCTTCTGCATCTAAACTCACAATCTGGTCAGCTTAGCAAATCATTCAGAGCAGCAGATGACGATGGCGCTCATCAGACCAATTTAATCAAGTCTATATTTGCCTATGCCTACATCTGGGGCTTTGGCGGTCACCTTGACGACAGGTACTGTTTGAAGTTGTGCAAAATGTACATAATAGCATTCAATGCAATAATACTGATATACACACTGATGATGTATGAAAGTAACAAAAACACTAGATTATCTATCAACAAAGTTGCTTCCTGGTCATGCAATATAAGCACTGATCTCGGCATGTGCTAAAATTAACACGCATGTCTCTATTGGTAGGTCACGGTTCAAATTTGATCAGTTTGCAAAGGAATGCCTCTATCGCTGCTCATATCCGGTGACACTGCCCCGGACAGCTATGGCCTATGACCTTTTTGTGGATGTCAAGCAGGCTGCTCTAATGAAGGTTGCGGATAAACCTGTAGAAAAGCTGCGAAATCTTCCACCACACTACATTGTCACGCCTGATGTAAGTTTGGAGTTTCTTTAGAATTCGGGAAGCTTTTCCACCACGGGTTGGAAAATATAGAGATAGAAAGAAAGAGAGAAAGAGAGAGAGAGAGGATAAAGAGATGAGATAAAGAAAAAGAGACGTAGAGGAGAGTGAATGGGCAGAGAAAGGATAGAGAGAGAGAGAGAGAGAGAGAGAGAGAGAGAGAGAGAGAGAGAGAGAGAGAGAGAGAGAGAGAGAGAGAGAGAGAGAGAGAGAGAGAGAGAGAGAGAGAGAGAGAGAGTGAGAGCGAGTTCCATTATGGTCCCATCTGCAGCGTATTAAGAGGTAATTTAAGTACTTATGTTTCTTGTGTTTCTTACTGAATATTTCAGGTCGCTTAATTTTTAATAAAGCCTCAACCAAAAAGTTGAGCACTTGTCAAAATTTCTTTTGCAGATTGAGCGGTATTACATCCTTGTTGAACTCCTTACGTCCGGCAAGCAGCCAGTTCTGCTCACAGGTGCACCAGGTGTCGGCAAGACAAGCTTCGTCCAGAGCATGATTATGACCCAGCAGTCTTACACGCGGGTGAATATATCACCTCTTCTGACGCCCACAATGTTCCAGGACATGGTGATGTCGAGACTGCAAGAGCTAAAACTGAAAGCCAGCTATGCAGTTGGAGCCGGCGGCGCCCAGATGAAGCTATCTGGAGAGCGCCTCTACTTCTTTTTGGAAGACTTAAATGCCGGTCCTGTCTTGCCAGGCACTGGTAAGCGTAATGTCATCCTCTTTTCGCAAACGGTCATATGTGTTGTTTTAGCACTGGGCCATTTTGAGCTACTGTAAGTAGTTGTTGACAGATTATCAAAAGTAAGTTCTCGTAGCAATAGGTCATGTTACTCGAATGGGGTGGTCCATTTAGAGCCTATTGATATATCCGCAGACCGTCGAAAATTGATTTCCGGTTTTTTGGATATGAATCTAAGGAGATTAAGAGCTTTCCACAAAATCTTTCCTGACAGTGTCTGAAAGCGATGTTGAAAACGCTTCTCTTCTTTCGTTAATCATTTCGAAAGCGTACTACCGTACGCCAATAATTAATTGCCTTTTAACTTTTGTATTCCTTATGAGAAGGTGTGTAAGAGAAAAACGCTGTAGCTTTTTACAGCTATTGAGAAATAAACAAGTCGATTTTTTTGATTATCTAAATTCCTGTAGCCTCTCTATTCTTGTGCGGTGCCTTAATGACATGGCTGTCTTAGAAATGCTACTGTTTCAGCTTCCATTTACTTTCAATTTTAAATGTTTCGCCTTCGTTAAACTATTTTATAATTTTCAGGTACTATGCCAATCCTGGAGTCAATGAGGCAAATGATTGGACATGGCTTGCTGTATGAAAATGGAAGACATGTCTTTGAAGATACCTCTAGCGTCAGCTTTCTTGCTGCCTGCACAAAACCAGGATCCATTGGTAGGTCTTAATGCTTAATTCATAATAATGTCTCGTTATAGAACATATTCAGGCAGGGAGTATTAAGCAATAAATTTATTGCTAAAATAATTGACTAAACTTCCTAACTCCAATTATTTATAAGATAAGCATTTAATTTGTCCATGATTTGCAAGGTTTCCTCACTCAAAGCTAGTTGAAACCCTTCAATAATAGATTTAGTGAGGCCAACAACTAAAGTAAACTGCATGGGTCATTATAAATAATAATTTTAATGTTTGACAGCAAAATGACTATTTGCAAATACTTAAGTGAGAATTGAATGTTTGTTACTCGTATCTCGTACGTCTCTTATCTTTATTTGATAGAAAATTGTGTTTGCATGTACAGTTTTTTAAATGATAGAGTGTCATCTTATCATAGATGTGGCTGCATGCGATGCTGTTGTTGTTACCTTACTAGCAAAATGCTGCATCCAATAGTTGCAAAAAATGTTTTCTTTGAGGCATTTTACTTTGCATTGCATTGCTAAGATTTTTTTATTTCAGTAGTTAGCATACAGTTGCTGTTACTTCTCAGCTATCAACGTATAGTTTTCTGCAGACTGATTCTCTTTTCATTTGAGGGGCCTCTGCAAATGCGGTTAGAAGCAGCATGTCAGGAAGACTAATACGCTTGTTCAACGTGATTAATATGTTTTCTCCATCTGATGACTCCTTGCACAGTTTGTACGGAAAAGCCTTGCGGGCATGGCTTGAAGAATTTCCAAGCTACGCAGTTCAGCATCATCATGAATTTGCTAAGGTATGTATAATAGTAGGCATTGAAGGTGCTTTCTTCCAGGAAGAGAGGCGGATACTCGTACCGGTCTGATGAATTTACATCGCACATTTTAACTACAGTACGTGAAATGCTGGAACCTACAATGCACCCTTGTTTCAGTCAAATTTTCTGAGGCAAGTTGTAGTGGCCTCAACGAGATCGGCTTTTAAAGATATAGACCAACCAACGAGCACATTTTGAAATAACTAACGGATTTTTATTCTGCATTAATAAAAGTAGATCGATGAGTAGCATTCACGCTTCGAAACAAGCACGACAGCTATTTGTAGATAAAGCAATCCTTGAGGGCCATTTCAGAGTGCCTAAAATTACAAATGTAGTAATCTTTGTCCCACTTCTCTGTACACGAACACGTATAATGAAGATGGCTTAGCAGTTCAATTTTCTTTTAAGGGGATCGCAAAGCAGTGCTATAGCTTAGCCAAAGTGAGACAAGGAAATTTAAGAATACTAAATAAAAACGATCTGAATTGAGTTTCTAAAATTTCGAAGATTTAATTATCAAGGGGATGTTGTGACCAAGTTTTTCTTGAATCCGGAGAATATCCAGTAAGTTTCAAGTTATCTATAAAGGCAGTAAGGTTTTTATTGCTGTGTGACATCGCTTATAACAATTGCAATGGCCTTGTCGCAAATCTAAGCTCGAGTGCTTTCCATTGAAATTGTATGCTTTGATAGTGCTTTTGCTTTTGGTATAAGAAATTCTCGCTGGACATTGGTGGTTGGTTCTGCGGGCACGGCATAGCTGTATAAACAGAGTACTGATTTGCTCTTCGTTTCTTATAACATCTTTGATGATGGTGGGGCGAAGCCTGAATAGGAAATATTTTGGGTGGGTTTGAGTGATCAAAAGATTCAAGTGACCTAAAAGTGAGTGACAGAACCATGAAATCCGTACTCTGCTTGAACGGGAGCCACTACGGGTCAGGCGGAAATGGTGTATTGTGCAGTTGCCACTTCACAACAGACAAGCTGAACCGCATAGTTTTTTACCAAACTTAAGCGTCATTATGCCCTGGCAGGAAGGCTTGAGAATGGAGATTTACTCAAGTCTAGACGTGATGTCACAACTGCATGAACCAACTGTCTTGCCGAGCCCATTTGGAGGGTTAGGCCTATCAATTTCTGATGAACAAGAAGTTTTCCCATTACAAATAAGTTGGTTTTATAGTCATTCAATTTTAAACAGGTTAATACCGTCCGACTGCAAATGTCATCAATACATGTAGCAAGGAGTTTAGAGAGTTCGAATAGATGGAAGGCAGGGAGGAATCAAAGCACAGGTACAGTGGTGTGTTGTCCATGTAAACATAGATAATGATAATGATATGATATGATAATGATAAAATATGATGAAATAAATATGATAAAAAAAATATGATAAATATATGATAATGATAGCGTAGATTGTGCTTACTGATTTGGCATCCAAGAGGAGTATAAATAATCTTATTTTTCTACTAGTCTCTGCTGAAAACGTCCAATATATTGATAGCCATGTTTACATAGCATCATATCACAGCCCGATGGGACATCAGAACGATAGAAAATATTTTTGACCTCTTGTGATCGTAGCCCATGACCTTAGACATGGGAGTGGTAAACGTTTTAAACCTGAAACAGAAGTGTCATTGCAATGGAAATGCAAATCATTTGACAGCTTCTCAATTGTAGCAATATACTTGGCGCTAGAGAGTTTGCTTACAGAATTTAATTTTTCAAAAAAAGAATATTATTGGTTCCCTAAGACCTTTTAGTCAATCCTCACGGCGTAAGGGATTAGTTTCTACACATTTCAATGAATGGATAGAATGTTCAAGTAAATAGCTCATGGCTAATCGTGGTTAATATATTTTGACGTATACCTGTAGAAGAGGCCATAGCTATCAACAATAAAATATCCACATGAAGCACAGGAACAATCTGAAGAGGCAAATCAAGTTTATGGAATGAACAAGTGCTATATACTGACATATTTTCTTGCTGAAAGCATGTCAGAACTGACAGCAGTAGGGTTACTAATCACAAACCGGCTGCAGAGTCATCCCACGCCTCACCAGGCGTATATAGACGCTACAATTAGGCATAAATAGACACTCCAATTAGGCTTATGGCATCTGAATTGTCTTACACTATTCTACGCATAGGAGAAATGTGCGAATTTATACAACAACGATAGCTTAATTTTAGGCCATGATACAAGGAATACTCGATATGTACAGACTGGTTGAGGACAAGTTTCGTGCTTCACCAACGCATGCTCACTACGTGTTTAGCCTTCACGATGTCGCTCGGATCATTGAGGGGATTCTTCTGCTCTCACCTCGAAAGGCAAAGGCCAAGCCACGAAGAGCCAATAAAAATAAGGATGCTAGTAAGTATGCAGCTAATACGATGCCGAAAAGATGACTGCCTCTGGAGCCAGCTTATGCGGGAACACTCGTAGGATGTTCTGAAAACTACAGTAGACGTGATAACTTTAAAGCATGGAACACACACACATGCACACGAACATATACGAGAGTATATGCTGTAAATGTGTGCACATCTCTAGATAGAGTGTTGGTCAAATAAAGAATGCACCCTCAGGATGAAGATGCAACCGCAAATATTCTAGCGTTTTTATTAACTGGAAAACAAAGATGGGACTTGCATGAGTTGTACATTTGGAAACAAGTGGTGCAATTAACCATCTTGTTATGCTTTTCAGATATGAAAACGTATAAAGTGAGCCTGTTGTTGCTGATTCTGAAGCAATTTCCAGTATCCAACATAGTACCTAGTTTTGAAGGATATTATTTGTAGCATCGGCGGGTTGCTACCAAGTAGGCTTTACTGGTTGTGGCAAGTATGCCCCAGCACTTCTTATGAATAATCAACCGTGTGAAGCATGCAGTTTTATGTAAGTGCAGCAGTAGACTAAACGTTGTTCGAAACATAGCAAGAAATTAATGAAATGGTAAAAATATTTCCTACTTTGCTTTCTAATATGCCTATTATTATGCAACTTTCCTAAACTGTTCCTAGCTTTTAACTCTTTCGTTGTGCCAGATGGAGGCACCAAATTTATCTTCAGTCTGAGGAGATTATGAGATGGTGCTTCAATTTCACACATTTTAATTTATTACTTTTTAAATGTCTTTAATTCCCATCGGTCGTCATAGTTTTGGGATTTACATGCAATTATTTCCAAAAGTGCGATACTTAATTGTTTTTAATCAGAAATGCATGGTTTCTTTCTTACACTGTGTCGTCGAATTTTTGTGTAGTCTCAAAACGTGTTTGGCTTACTTAGGTCTTAAACCTTGACCACCCTTAAAGAAATGTCCAACGTAGTCGCTGAGATGCATTTTGAGAGAGAATATTTAGCACATTCACCAAACCATACACCATCAGGTTTTGGTTGTTCAACCCAAATATAACGTGAGAATTGTAAAAGTTTCATATCCTTTTGGAAACCATCAAAAAAAAATTTGTTTTACTTGTTTTTCGCATTTCGAATTTCATTTTTTCTATTGACTTCGAAAAACATTAGTTGATGTTCTATCTTGATTGCCGGAATTCGCAGATTTTTTGGATCATCAGCATATACAGACACATGTACATGTTAGTGTGCTGAAAAGGAAGCATGTCAGCTAATTAACGATAATAGCACAACACCAACGGAGCACGCTGCTTAGGCACAATTAACGTATCCAAGTTGGTATGTGCATTTATAATCTTCCATCTTGACTTCGGTAACTCAATACTCAAAGTACTTTCAGCCAATGCAATAAGGCATTTACAGTTAGCGAAATATCTGCAGATAGGCTTGTCTGTCCTAAATATCGAAACTGACACGTTACACCATTTCTCACAGACCTTCATCAGCTTTTCATTAGGCAGCGTATCGACTTAAAGGTTCAATCAGGGTATCGACTTTCAGGTTCCGTCAGTCACTTTTGGGTCATTTCATTCTCTTTCTCCGGCGTACTTATAGGAAATACATCATTCGAGGAATTTGCATCGCTCCACCCTCTTATCTCACTCAAGTCGTGTAACCATGTCTCAAACGAACCTTCAGTTATACGGTGGCCGTGCATTTAGCTTGTATGCTCCTAATGCTTGGAACTTGCTACCGACCAACACGCCAACGTCTGAGTTAGCCACTAGCTAAAAACGCCCGTGTTCTTCTCAGCATTTATACTGTCCTTGTTAATTGTTCTGCTTTAGCATATACATCCTGCAATTGTGAATTATTGCAATTGTGAATATCACGAACTAATGGACATGCTTCTTTTACAGAATGTTTGAAGTGGCTAGATACAAGTTTAGTTTTCTTTGGCTGCTTTACGAATGTCTCATTATTACAATTATTATGTTTCTCCCATCTCCCCATGTGGCTCCAATATGGTGATGTTCATTGAGTCTGCAGTCATTGACTCTGCAGACAAGTCCTTAGTTATATTTCTACTAGCACGTACCCGCAAAAATTTGGCGGAGGGACACACGATCTTCAATTCGAACATTACAGATCATTCATATAAGCGTATAGCTGTGCCAAGGCTCAGCCGAAATGATTCACCGACCGGCAGATCGTCACTCAGACTGGCTGTGCTGTTCTGGCTCTTTATTTTATTAGTTCCACCGAGAAATAACAAGACTGCTAAACAATACATTGTAGATAAAATATACTGCACTATATTGGCTCTAATATATCGTGCTGACTCGTTTGACGATACCAATATATTTAACGGGATTGGTTGACAATACCAATATATTTGAAAATATATTGTAATATATTAAGGTATTATTATAAACCTATTTGTCTCAGTCACGTGATACATGATACATAAAAATACAAGAATTGACTTTTTACATTTTAAAAGATCCAATTAAAATCTTATCCGGACACATATCCGTATAAATCATATTTAACCAATCACAATCGTGCAAGTGCACAATCGTATACAATCGTGGTGGCGACATTGTTTTGTCTCAGAGGTCGCCAACTATGATGTTGAGCTTAAGTTCTCGTGCTACAGTCCCACCTGACAACAATATGGTCTTTTAGCTTTACTTTGGCAATAATGATGTTAGTTCTGAAGCCATTACGTGGAAATACACTTCTGAAACTGTTCGCAAACAAAACATTAAGCTCTGGTACACGAATCTGATATCCCAGATCAAGCAGAAGTACCCAAATTATCTAGAAATGTTTCACTTGGAGCAACAAACTCATAGAGATGGCAAATCTGAAACAGCAAGTGTCGTCACCGGAACTGGACGACCAGTATCTGGACAGACCATATTGGAGTACATGCTTGGTAGTCAATCAACCAATGTATTCAAATGGCTGGAATGGATCGTCGTGGATGATCTCGAATTGATCTTTTTGCGAAAAAGAGCTCACCCGAAGCAATACGAAACTGCAACCGATGTCTGTCAAAACACTCAAGAAATATATGTTCGAGCTGGTGGAGGCAGTGAAAAAAGATATCTGTCAAGGTCGCTACATGCTATCATTTTCGCTCTTGCGTTTGATGGCTGGTCTGAGGATTCAACACACTTTGTTGATCTTGTTATCGTCTACTCTGGCAAGGAGCATGCTGCTGATCCTGAAATTCGTCTGTTAGCCTTCGCAACTCTCCTTGAGGAGACGAATTTTACTGCCGAGAACCATGTGAATTGCATCCAATTGACGCTTGAGTGGTACTCCTTGTCTCTCGACCCCCTTTTCGGTGTGATTGGGGACAACTGCTCAACCAACAAGGCAACGGCGGACAAATGATTGTTGTAGGTACATTTGCAAAATAGTAAGGTATCTGATGGGACATTTTCTACTGGCACTCATAATAGCTGTACCGTCGTAGTAGTACTACAAACATTACAAAGGGCACACAGTAAGCGTGAAGTCAGTGACTTGTGATTACGGAATCGCTTACGGATTCACATTAACAAGTATATAGGCTGCTCGCCAGTCTTACTGGGTACCCTTGAAGTTCTTATAATCATTATTTGGTTAATAATAATAATAGTTAGTTGTTTGTATCGCATTCTAGGAGAACGAAATCTTTGCCCGTGTACTTTACAAATTGCTGAAAGAGAAGGAATAACCATGATTAACTACACGTACGGTACCATGCTTAGGACCAGCAAGTAAAAGCGAACAAGTGTCATACATACTAAGACCACCATGCCAAATCGCGCAAGAATACACCCAAGGCCATCGTTGAGTAAGAACCCTGGTTTATAATCATGCAAAGAACACGGGAACAAACAAAACAAGCTCGTCGTGGCTCAGTAAAGGCCGAGCAGAACAGATGCATCTTAAGCTGAGACTTAAATGAAGGCATGTATATGCAGGTGGAGACTGAAGCTGGAAGCAAGTTTAAGATTTTCGGTGCATTCGGACTGAAGGCCCGATCGCGAATATTTTTCAATTTAGCAAGAGAACGTCTAAACGACCGAAAGCTGAGGAGCAGGTGGTGCGAGAGCAAACTGAATGAGCAAGGAGGTTGAATAAGTAGGCCAGTGGGAGCAAGTGAAGTGACCTCTGAGCCAGGAAGTGGATCTTCAATTCAATACGTGGCTTGATTGAGAGTCAGTAAAACTAAGACTGAAGTTGACGACAGACCAGATGAGCTTCGGAGTTTTTCACCAATTTCGGACAATTATTTGCTCAGGCCAGGAGTCCTGAAAAGGTGATTCCCGTAATATAGATGCAATTTCACAAACATAATAGCTACTTTTGCTGTCGTATTATAGTGACTAAACCGACCCTGATTTATTTTGTTAATTGACTGAAAATATATGCCTTCACAAACAGAACAACAGTGATTTTCTTTTTTAGGTAACATTCTAGCTAACATAGAGCAACGATTCACATTGCTCAGCCCTGCAATATTTCTTATATCTATTGTGCAAATCATTGCTGGGGGCAATTTAGGATTGCGAATATCAGAGTTTAATAGCAAGCATATTCACTATCCTCTGTTTATTTTATTTCTTCAGGTAAATCCGCACGTGACAAGTTCAAGTCGCTGAGTGTTAAAGACAGCAAGGATGCAAAGAAGCACAACGCTCATGCTGCTCTTCCTATGATGCCCGTCATAGTACGGCTGTGGTGCCACGAGGTGGCACGAACCTTCGCTGACAGATTGCTCACTGATAACGGTAAGAAGCACGCCGATGCAAATACGCATGCATATTCTGAGTGCTATCTAGTATATGTTACACTGAGAATTATTATACGCCCTCTGGTTTGGCGCCAGTGGTTAAGGTGCTCGCTCCGACTGAGGGCAAGGTGAATGTATTTGATGGCCGAGGTCGTGGGCTCGAGCCCCGTTACATGTGTGGAGCTGAATAGAGATTAAGTTCCTCTTGCTGATGTGATTGCCAAGCACAATCTAGGCTTTCACTTCTATGCGGATGACACTCAGTTGTACCTTTGCTTTGATCCCTCCCAGCCTTCGAGCACCTCAAATTCTCTAAACTCACTTGCTGCATGCATTGATGACATCCGCACATGGATGGCAGCAAATTTTCTTAAACTAAACGATGACAAAACTAACTTACTAGTTATGGGCAAACCCAGTGTGATTCAGAGATTGGAAAGGCTGACGCTCAAAATTGGCTCTGCCAGCATATCTCCTGTCGAATCAGCTCGAAATATAGGTGTCATAATTTTATTATTATTGTCATAATAATATTCCAAAGCGACCTCTCGTTAGACGACCATATCAGCTCCACGGTCAAAGCTGCCTATTTTCAGCTTCATAATATTGCGAAAATTCGGGCTTGTTTAGGAAAGGATACCACGTCTAAGTTGGTTCATGCATTCGTGACATCTCGTCTCGACTTCTGCAACTCACTGCTTACTGGCCTACCAGCATGTGCGATCAGGCGATTGCAGCTGGTGCAAAACTCGGCAGCTAGACTTGTCGGCCGTGAGCGTCGCAGTTGCCACATTACTCCACTTCTCACCGACCTGCACTGGCTACCAGTCAAGCAACGGGTCGACTTCAAGGTTCTGTCGCTCACTTTTAGGTCCCTTCATTCTATGGCTCCAGCCTATCTCTCAGATATACTCCCCCAGCAGGCCAAGCATCGTACCACCCGCTTTTCGGAATCCAGCAGTCTACAAATACCTCGTACAAACCTTAAATCCTTTGGAGACTGTGCATTTAGTTCGTATGCTCCGAAAGCCTGGAGCTCCCTCCCGACCTGCGTCAGAACATCCCCCGACCTAACCACATTTAAAAGGAACTTAAAAACAAACCTATTTAGGACAGCATTTAGTGGGTCCCTGTGATTCGTCCTTGATGTGCTTATGCATGCTGACACCGTGCATGCTGCCACTAAACACATTTGCATGCTGACCCTGTGCATGTCACCCCTAACCATGTTATTCATTTTGTTTGTTTTTCAAGCATGACTTTACTTACTATTTAATTGCATTTCCCTTTGCAGCAAATGAAAAGCGCCTAGAAAGAGATTAAGTTCTCTGAGGGCGCTTTATCAAGTACATTATTATTATATTATTATTATTAAGTTCTCTTATGGTGCTATAAAAATGAGTTATAGATGGAGTATATTAATAAAGTTTGGATACACGGATTCTATGTCGTTCTAGACGAAACATGGTTCAAAAAAACTCTTGAAGACCAGGTACAGAAGCATTTCTGCACGGCATCGGAGGGATGGCTAGCCACACATGAAGCTGTCAAATTCTCATCGAGTGTCATCTACGAGGAATCTGGTCACGTGTATGAGGTATTTACTTTAGCAGTATCAATGAGTTGTTATAACCATATTTGTTCTTACTAGCCTGGCTGTCACTTAGTTACACAGCGATGAAGGAAAACAGCAGCTTGCTATACTGCTGCCTGTAGCATATTTTTTCGTATCGTCGATTCCCTAATGGACTTATCTGACATTGACATCCAGCAAAGGGTATGGATGGCTATAAGCTACTTCTAATGAGGCAAGGCCAAAGCATTAAGCTTATCCGTGACTGATTCCTTGGACACTCGTGCAAACGTACGCATTTTCCAAATCAGCCCTTTGCCAGCATACATAAGACCATGGATATGTGCAAGCATAATCTGAACTGGTAAAAATAAAGGGCCCTGGGCATTAACTTGACTTTTCTTTTTAACAATTCTATTTCTGTAATTCGGCTGCCACGTGGCTCACTGTAAGAGACGATAGCAGATTTTTTTATTGAGTGCATTGCGACAGTTGGGTCATCAGAATAACCGGAAATCTCCAGAACTATGCAAGGACATACAACCATATCCTTCACTATTAATTGGAGGTTTTCATTAAACTTTTAACCACACGGTTCTAGCCTGAACAATCCCTATTTTCTGTGCACATATGTTGATGAGCTCTTTCCCAATTATTTTTTATTTGGCTAGTCATATTTATGAGTGTCCCTTAAATATTGTAAAAGCATCTCCAAAAACTATGGCATTGGTCTGTGTACTCGTAGTTGTATATTCCCTGCTGTTATGGTATTGTGCATCTCTGTCACGATGTGTGACTTCAATAGTTTAACGGTACCTGATTGGTGCCTAAAATGCCTCGGCAAGCCGAAACCCTTGTATGGTAATGTGGTACAGGATGCATCACATGGCCTATGATCCTACTTTCTGGCCCATTCAATATCACCTAGATACATACGAGTCATGCATCACACAATGTTCTCACACATGTTGGCAGACTATTAAATGCAAGGAGCCATAACTGCAATTTTAGTCAGCCTAAGGTTGTTGGCCACCAGGACATTTAGAGTTAGCACGTGATGTTGACTGTGTCAACATTCGGTGCCAAAGGCATGTGCTTAACATCTAACACCACCTTGACCAATCTCTTCTATGGTAGAAAGATAAAAAAAAATCAAATTCGGTGGCCTGTTCAATGAAACTCATGCGAAATTACTGTTTTTAGCTACAATCCGAAAATGAACAGTTTTCATTTTCACCTGTCCATTTTTTGCAGCATGGACCTGCAGGCATAACCAAAAAGGGAACGCCTGCGCCAGTAAGGATTAAGGGCACGCCCATGCCTGTTGCATCGATGTCAGCGACCTTTGACGAAGATGAAGATGAGGATGAGCAAGAAAGTGAAGACGAAGACGACAGCATGACAGAAGTGACAGCAGATGTTGTTACCCCTTTCACAGATCAAGATGACAACATGACCAACGTTGAACCAGTCACACCCATGAGTGAAGGTCAATTTATGCAGAGGAATTTACGGGTCATAGCTATGCATGCAGGCAGGCTACATCCTCGGTTTTTAGTATTTTGCTTGTGATGCTAGTACTACTTCTGATGTACACAGCATGCTATTACTGAAGCCAGAATAGCTAGCTTGTACATACAGATATTTCTATCCTTGGTGTCACGGAGGGAAAACGTATGAAAATAAAATGCTAGCTCTCCTATACTTACTGAATGGCATATCTTTATAAATTTACTACCCCAAACGTACGGTGGGTCAGCTTTGACTCGTACCTCACCATTAAACACTATTGTTAATATCCATGATCCAGGTAATCCACAAGTAGCAGACTAATTTCAATCGTGCTTTCTGCACTTTAAATCGCTTATAAAAGATTGTGAAATTTTTCTGGGCATCCCGTCTGTAGTCTGATACTAACGGAGCTTATTTTGAACCAGTCAATGATGGCAAATTGTGCTCTTATTCACCTAAAATAAGACAGTATGCAGCTAGGCCGGATTTTAACAATTAGCGTGTCTGGAATTTAAGCATGAACTATTTCTCTTTAAGTGGTATTGCAACTTAGCCACTTGTTGCAGGTGAATATCTTGACAATGTGACACCTTTTACGGAAGGCACCATAAACTTGCCGGATATACCGATAACGCCGGACGAAGAGCGGCCCACTTTGGATTACATGCATACTAGCTCACACAGTGCCAGTGAGAGCGATTCAGATTCCTCAGACACCAGTGACAGCCCTAAAGACGGTAGCGATGAGACGACCAGCACTAACAAGGCTGCCACGACGACTGCCATGATGGAGATGAAATCCGGTAAGCTAGCTAGATGCTTTGCACTCTAAAAAAAGGCTGTCTGGAGAAAAATCTGACAGAAGTTTGACATAGAGTAACTGCCAGTGTATGCACCTCCTGCTTGTTTGCATTCTTGTTCTTACCTCCACGTGTAGAGTATGTGGTGATTTGGTATACTTATATAGCTGTAAATAGAGTAGAATAGAATGTGTCCACTAGTTGCTGCCTTAGTCTGTGCATGTGACCAGTGCCGCCACTGCTACTTGGCATGCACACAAGCTCATTGTCTTTATACTGTCAGCTAGCCGTTTGGCATTGTATGTCGGTAGTGACATAGGCCGAAGGCACAATTGTAAGGGTGTAGCTGCTTCTCAGGTTTGTTCAATTAAGCCTTTCGATATTAAAAGATGTCAAAGAAGAGGTACAAATGCATCGCGAATAATTACTGTGAGCAGCAACAGCAAGTAACGTTCTTGATGCCTAAATCTCACTTCCAAAACCCAAATCCTTTCGAAACTTCCCCTTCTTATCTCCCAAGAGGCCTCGTCAGAAGGTTCGTGCTAAAGTCGTGGGTAAGCACTGGGTCATGCTCATTCTCAAGGCCACCATCACCCCACTAAAGGTCCTACCCGGTGTACATTTCTCTTTCATTGCAATCGATGGTTAGTTCCTAGCGTGGAGACTACTCATCCATTCCGAGGCTGAATGTCGCTTGTTGGCGGCACGCACTTCGCTTGCAACTTACTGTATCGAGCCAATGAGACTCGGGTAAGACCGTTCAACTATTACTGTTTCTGTAGCAGATCGGTTCCTCTTTAGTTCCTCTTGTCGACGATGACAATCTGTTCGGTGACAGCCTTTGCTTTATTCCAAGAGTTCACGCTGAGTCCTTATTTGATCTTGATCTCCACAGTGGTACTGGGAAATGCAGTTCATAGTCATGGAGAGACGGTACATATTTTTTTGCACGAGCACATACACATGTTATAGGCTGTAGGTATGGATGCCAGATCCAGCATGATAATGCTATGACTTCAACGTTCCTAGGCTCGAAAGCACTCTCAGGATCGGCTGCTGCTGCAAATACCACAGTGACAGGTGTAATAAAGAAAAAGCGTTCCGTGAGGCAGGCCGACGAAAAACGAGGTGTTACGTTCAAGATGGGTCTCATTGCTGACAAAGAAGTCAAAGAAGAGTATAAAGGAGCACTAATGACATTTGACGAGGTAAGTTGGTCGCTCTTTTATAACATGCTCAAGCAATGTGCGACCGATGAACACGACCCTTGAACCCCCCTATATCCACCATGTAACCATTCCGGAATGCATATGTCGATCTTCTCTTTAATGGGGGCTTCTGCGACTCGGTAAACATGCACCAGCAGGTCTGGCCTCTGATCCTGAGTTGCTCGATAATGACTGCCATCGTAGACACCTGTGGAACAGCTCTAGATATATAATTTCCCACTCACTGTAGCTAAACAAATAGCATCAATTGTGCATAATTACTAGTGTGTAGTTGTGCTAACACACTAGTAAAAGCTGGCTATCAGGCTCATATAGCCTTGTCCAGAGGCAAAGCCTGGGGGTGGCAGCTGCCACCACTAGTCTGGTAGGTGGGAGCCGAGTCTAACACCCGGTTCTACAGCCGACAAAATATTACGAAATGGCCTGTCTGACTGGCCATTTCGGCCAATTTTCGCTTGCCGCAGGAGCTAGGGGTGGTCCCAGACCCTCCTTTACACGAGGGCTCTGCTCCCCAGACCCCCTGCCACTCTGGAGCTCCAATCCTGGCTTCTCTGTGGCCTGCTCTGTCGGTTATGGACGTGATCTGGTCAGGACAGCTCAAGTTCATTGGCAGTCTGTTAGAATATATATATTAGATAATCGCTGTTACAGGTCCGACTGCAAGTATTTGTGAGGTACCTGTGTTAACTAGGTGAGTGATTGGGTTTGAGGCACAGAACTAGCATTTTCGTGATATACCTTAGCAGTGAGTGAAGCGAAGAGCAGCGACATATGTTGTCTCAGGACAGTGCAGTTAGATGATGACAGCCTTGTGCATTGCTCTGCTTTACACTACCAGTGCACTGCCATACACACTTCAGTGATGCGACCTTCTCTATCTAGCACAGCAGTCCTAGGCTATGAGGTCATCTAGGTTATCAAGTTTGCATAGATTTCTGACTGGAGATTCCCCAGCAGCTTTTGACTGAACTATTTAGCTCACACCAGGAGACATTCCGGACCATGCTCTTACAATCTTCTGCTCCTACTTTCAAGTTGCTAGCCCGTATGCTCGTATATCTGTCTGCTCTGGCTCTCTGAGGTATCTGCAAATGCTCGTCGTGCAGTGTCTGCAAAGCTGCTGCTGACTTTAATTTTTTTTGTATGCATATCTTTCTATCCACAACTCTGCATTGATTTGCCCTGTCTTGTTCTGTCATTAGCTCTCTAGATAAAGTAGATCAAGTTAAATCTGGTTTGACCACTGCTTTTGAGGTACCTGCAATGATATTTCTTTTCAACGAAACACGTCCAACTGTAACAGTCTCCCTCAAAGAAAAAGCTAAAACACGCTTGCAGGATTAGCATCATAATATGGCTATTTGGAAGAGATTTGACCTTGGGGTATGTCCTAATATTGTACATTATATGCCGATTTATGTGTTTTAAATCAGAATTTGGAGTCTGCTTAGCGCTTCATACTTTCTAACTATTGATCTCGTCGGAGAGGCACTGCTACATATGCACACAACTAGGCCGAAGGTAGCTACTTCTGGCTTAGACATAATTCGCAAACTTATTTTGTAAAACCCTGTTCTGCTTATAAGTCAGGCACCAAAGATTTAGAATGAATTTATATCGTACCTGTCTTTTGAAAGACACACAGAAAAACTTTTCGGGGTTTTGTTGAACTTATTTGGACAATTGCCTTTAAGATCACACTTTAAGATCGTAAGTGACTGTGATAGTGCCAGGTTAATCTACCCATTGATGGCACTAGCAGACAATCTTAACCGTTATTCTCTCAACTTCGAATGCCCCGAGTTTGCAACAAGAGCTCATACTGCTCGTAGAGCCTTCTCAGTTGTGTGGCACGACACAAAGTCCTTCTCAAGCGCCTCTCATCTCACCCGAGAATCACTGGCACTGCATTGCAATGGTCAATGGTCTCAGTGGGAGACTCCAGAATATTGATGTCAGCAGGTAAAGATCATCAAATCAAAGGAATCAAGGATCGAAGATCAGATCAAAGATCAAACATCAAGAGGAACCACTCAAATTCTGAGTATCTTGGGGCTTTGTGCTTAGTGTGCTTCTTTTGACAATTTATACTCGCCATCTTACCGATGTGATCACCATGCTCGATCTAGGCTGTCACTCCTATGCAGGTTACTCACAGCTGTACCTATGCTTTGATCCCTCCCTGCACAGAAGTCGTCAAACTCTCCCAACTCTCTTGCTGAATGTATTGCTGACATGCGCACATGGGTGGCAGTAAAGTTTCTCAAATTTAATGAGGATAAAACCAACTTACTAGTTCTGATAAAATGTGACTCAGAAATTTGACAGCAGAACGCTCAAAGTCGGCTCTGCCAGCATATCTCCTGCTACATCTGCGTGAAATTTAGGGGGCCCTGTTCCTAAGTGACCTCTCACTAGGCCACATTAGCTCCACATTTAACTCTGCCTCCTTCCAGATATAGTATTTAAAAAATTCCGGTCTTGTTACACAAAGATACCGCATCCAAGTTGGTCTATACATTTGTGCTATTCCATCTCGACTTCTGTAACTCATTGCTTGCAAGTCTACAATCCTATGCAATCAGGTACTTACAGCTGGTGCAAGACTCTGCAGCTAGGCTTGTCTGTCGTGAGCATAGCAGTTGCAAATTACACCACTTCTTGTCGACCTGCTCTCACTCCCAATCAAGCAGCGTATCGACTTCAATGTTCTACCTTTACTTTTACATCATTTCATTCTCAGGCTCCAGCCTAGCTATCATAACACCTCCCCAGCCAGGCTAGGCATCGTACCGCCCACTACTCTGTCTCAAATCGTCTAGCTGCACCTGGAACCAACATAAAATTCTTTGAAAACCATGTCTTTAGTTCGTATGCTCCCAAAGCCTGAAACTCACTCTCGACTGATGTCACGACATCCCGTGACGTGACTTTGTTAAAAAAGAAGCTAAAATGCACCTGTCTCTCACAGCTTATCCTGGATCATTGTGATGTGTCCTTTATGTGTGCACACACTGTGCATGTTACCACTCCATAATATGCATATGGACAATGTGCATTTTACCTCCAACCGTATAATGCATATTGACTGTGCGAATGATTCCACTAACCATATGATCCTGCTTCCTGGCAGCTTATTTGAAGTGCCTAGAAATCGATTAAGTTCTCTGAGGGTGCTATACAAATTTAATATTATTATTGCTATTATTATTGTTATGCTGGTACTCTTGATGACGATGCAGAATCAGCAGTCTGCCCTTGCCCAGGTCCCCTGTGGTGTTCACATGTAACACAGGCTGGTGTAATGTTGCAGATACGTGGTCACAGCGAGGACCTTCTGGACATCACCTTCACTAAATTCTTCATACCTATGCATGCCGAGTCGCTGGGCATATCAGCCGAGCGAGGCTATGCCGAGTACACGGAGCAGCAGCTGCAGAGGGCTCTTGAAGCTTGTACTGTGCTACAGAACATGATGGCAAGCTACCGCTCCGAGCTTGTGTTCTTTCGAGAAGCCATCCGGCACGCCACACGTCTGAGCAGAGTCTTGGTATGTATGGCTATGTATGGCTTGCCATGGATCGACCTCTCTTCTGGTTTGTGAGTGTATGCATGTGTGCGCGTGCCCGTGTGAGAGTGTGCGTGTGTGTGTGTGTGTGTGTGTGTGTGTGTGTGTTTGTGTGTCTGTGCATTCACGCATGTCTGTGTGTGTGCATATGTATGTGCATGTCTGTGCACCCATGCATATCTGTATGTCAGTGTTTGTCTGTGCATGTGCATGTGCATGCCATCCTGGCAAAGCTAAAACTTTCCATGTTCCTCATAGCATTGCTGTGAGAAGCTGGTTTTCTTTAGCTTTTTTAATTGTCGTTAAGCCAGTGCATGTCGTGACGTCAGCCGGCAGTGAGTTCCAGGATTTGAGACCATACAAATGGTCCCCATAGGATTCGAGGTTGGTTATGGGCGCAGCAAAACAACTTGTGTCAGAAGAGCCAGTGGTACGATGCCTAGCCTGATTAGGTAGTATTTTAGATGGGTAGGTCAGAGCAAAAGAATGAAGGGACTTAAAAGTGAATAACAAAACTTTGAATTCGATATGCTGTTTGATGGTTAGTCAGTGCAGTTAAGTGAGAATGGGTGTGTGGTAGTTTGGCAGTTCTGCCATTCACGACAGACAGCCCTAGCTTCCTTTGCACGAACAATAAGTGTCTTATTACGCAGGCAGGATGACTTACAGGTAATGAGCTACAGAAATCTTGATGAGATGTCATACATTCAGATTGATTACTATAGCCTTGTCAAAGAAGGCCAGCATTTTAGCAATTGAGCGCATGTGACAGCTGGCAGACTCGATTGTTGAGCTGATCTTGCTATCTAGTGAAGGGTTACTTTGGAACAAGACACCCCGATTGGGTGCAGATGCTACAGGAAATTTTCTGGCAGAGCCCATTTGAGGTTAAGGCTTTCAAATAACTGTTTAACATAAGCTTTGCCTATAACTAACAAGTTGGTTAATACGTCATTCCGTGAGAGGACAAAATGTCCAAACCCAAAATGTCCTGGACATAATATCCCTGACAAAATGACCCAGGACAAAATGCCCCCACATGTGATATGAGATTAGTAATATTAATGTTATTTTGAACAGATTTTATTAAAAGCAAGAGAGAAATAAATATAAAAGAGTAGGAAGTTATATCCAGTTATTTAGAGAAGTCTCTTCTCATACAACATCAATTCTAAGGATTCTAGAAATGTCAGTAAGATACTGCATTCTGACACGGTTGTAGTAATCAGAAACCACGGTGAACAAGGCTTCATCCACTTGCTTGTATGTCTTGCGTTTTTTTCTTTGTGGTTGTCCAAGTTCCAGTTGTCTGCGAAACAGTGCCATGCTGTGTTGTTCCATCTTGATTTTCTTTGATAAGGCAATCGCAGTTGGATGTGCAATTCCAACTGAGTTGTTGAAGCTGTTATGCCATCCTTCGACTGCATTATTGCTACGAGGTAGTTTATTAAGGACGCGGTCGTATTGATTGCACAGCGTAAGTTCAAACCTTGGTGGAGTTCTTCTATTTCGCCTCTGTCTCCCGATAAAATTGTCCTCAAAGTAGTCCAGAATGACATCCATATTACGATAATCATCATCATCTGTAAGCTCCTCAAAAGCTGCAATGACATCTTCAGTAGGAACAAATGCAAGAGCCATTAGACGATTTACCTTAGTCGCAAATTCAGGATCATTATTGTAAGTGGCTGCTAATCCATGCTGTTGCACTTGTCTCCATATGAATTGCCCGAAATGAAACATACAATCCACCATTTTTGCATTCGGGAACTTGTCTTTGAAGGCGTTAACAGCAGCCAGCTCCGTAACAATGTATAAAGTCCAAGTCCGTAACAATGGATAAAGGTTGTCCAACGTTCGACAGCGTCGTTATGTGATTGAGAAATCTACCATATACTGCTTGAGAACGACCCGGCAGTAGATTAACTAAAGATGACTTCATTTAAAGAGGCCTTTGATTAACTGCACATGTATATGTCGAGACTGATGATCACAAGTAATCTCTCTTCAGTCTTCATTAAATATTAAAACTTTACATGCTACATTTTATTGGTTAAATATCGAAGCCTATTAATTATTATAAATTTAAAATAACATGAATATGAATAATTTATTGTAACATGTGGGGACATTTTGTCCTGGGACCTTTACTCAGGGACATTATGTCCGGGACATTTGGTCCGGGGACATTTGGTCCTAGTACCCGTCATTCAATTTGAAAAAATTGCTGTCAACCAAGTGCCAATTGGCGATTACGTCCTACGAACGATCCTATGTCTTGGAATGCAGGCAGTAATCAAAGCACGGGTTCGGCTCTGTATTGCTTGCATCGCTTGCATATAAATCAAGGCCTGTATAGTGGTTGGCGATTACATCAGCAAGATGAAGTGCATGCATTATGGAAAGAAGTTGACCAAGCACAGACAAACAGGGTACCCCATATTTTAAAGGCTCTTCCGGTGACTGAGGCCCATTGACACAAACGCTCTGAAAATTCCCACCGATATAGTCATTTCAAAATACAGAGTAACCAGAGGCCATCTGCTTTTGATTTTAATTCCTGAAAAGCATTTCACATCGAGTCGGAAAGGATCCGGCCGCCTCATGGTCGACTGGTCGACTGCTCTACCGACAGAACAAGACTAGTTAACGTTCTACGTAAAATTGTGGAGCTCTTGAACCGTCCACTAAAATGGTGCCAAATTACTGAGGTGCAGTGCAAGTGGTACAAGTGACAGATTGTAGGTGCCTCAGAAGGACTTGATGATTAGTTATGTCAAAAAGCTGCCGAGAGATCCAGCAGAACTAGCAGAGAAACTCTATCAAAGTAAGCATTCCTGAGAAGATCGTTATGGAATAGTACTGACTATGTGAGTGATTAGCTCTCAAGCCTGGTTTGAACTTGCTTGCTAGGTATGAAGCTTTCATAGAATGTTTTTCAAGCATGACTTTACTCACCATTCAATTGCATTTCACTTTGCAGCAAATGTAAAGCGCCTAGAAAGAGATTGAGTTCTCTGAGGGCGCTTTATCAAGTGCATTATTATTATTATTATTATTATAGAAGAGTTTGGCTTGTCTAGGCCTCCTTGGTCCAGTCTTTAATAGGAACGGCAGTAGGTAGAATTGGTGGCCTTACTATATATATATATATATATATATATATATATATATATATATATATATATATAGCCTTTCTGAACAATTCAGGCTCATGACCGCAGGGTTAAGACACGTTTATTATGTTAGCAATATGGAGGCAGTAGAAAAGAAACCAATGCACCTCAGAGGGAGAACAGTAGGCTTGGATCTAAAGGCATAGTAGTCTTGCAAGCCTGGAAGGTGATGTCAATAGAGACTCAATACAAGAGATTCGAATGTTTCAAGGGGGCTGCAAGAGGCTTGAAATCCATGGCCATGTTTTGGTAATCCTGGGTAAGCTGCATGCCTGCCAGCACATGCACACTTGTGCCGAGTCCGCCATGGTCTCCTCGTGCACCTGCTGAAGCAGCAGCAGCGCTTTGATTTCTATTGGCAGAGTTATCCCGGAGCGCACGCACTGCTGCTCGGGCTGCCGTGCTCGAATGGACGAGGCACCCTGATGAAGCTGGCAGCCTATGCGGCCCAATGCAAGGTAATGTAAGCATGCGAGTGACGCTGTGACACTCCGACTGGCTGAGCCTCGACGATCCGCCGGGTCTGCTCATGTCGTCGGGGCTGAGCAGCAGCGGCACTGTGTGCTCACCATGCATGCTCACTGCTTGCTTCTCGTTACGAGCAGCTGTACGAGGTGACCGGCAGCGAGGCAGACGTCGGTCAAAGCTTTCACGACTTGGTAAAGCAGTGCTGCTACACGGCCGCTGTCCTCAGCCGTCCAACAGTGCTCTACCTGCATTCGTACGTGCACGACGACATTCTTGCAAAGGTGTGCTCACTCATGGTGGAAGGTAAGCCGCCCCGGCATCGATGGGCGATTATTTGCAAGACAACCGGCAGGCCAGAGTTTGTGCTAGCACCTGACTCGTGGGCGGGCGATTCGTTTGCCCTCTTTCGTTGGCAAGGTAGCATCATGCAATACCTTGCTCCCCCCTCCGGCAACAACTTCGTTTGGCGCCTTGGCTTTATGCTGGTTGCTGGCTTGCTGCACGTGCCACGGTGGTGCTGCAGACTTTTCAGCCAGGGCTAGTATTAATCGAAGGCAACAAATCCTCTTGCCTGGGCCACACCACCAGATCCCATGGTCTAGAATGTAAAACACTAACTGCTGGTCCACCGAGAAGGCCCCCACACAAGCAGGTGCATCAGCTGGTACAGCATACAAGCCAGCAGCATGGCTAAACCTCGCAAGAAGTTTACCATATTCTGCTGCCTCGCAATACAGGTACATTTCCTGGCCTCTACTCCGATGGCGAGCTTCAGCACATTGCTGCTGCCATGACACCAGGCCAAGTGCAGACCAAGAGGGTAGATAAGATCGAGCAAGCCTTCGAGCGATTTCTCAAGAAAGTCAAGAGTAACATGCACATTATCGTGTGTCTCGAATACAGAGGTATGTAAACCTGACCGACTGTTATCCTCTTGTTACCCTCTACCGCTGGTCTGCAGAGGTACTCTGAGTGTGAGGAGGCATTGAGAAATGGGGGCTCCCTCATTTTTGAGGCTGATGCTGCTCATAACGAGCTGTATGTACACATAAGAGTCAGTTCTCTAGTGTGAATGGCTTCATTGGTGATGTTGATCATATAGCCTAGCTTGCTGATCAAGCGACCGCTTCTTAAAGCACCTTGTTACTTTATTGAGACGATGTTCTCCATTGCAGCCAATAGGAGCAAGGAGCTGTTTGATAAGCTGGGGCGCTTTCCACAACTGGTATCTCGAGCAACCTGTGTCGACTGCTTTAAGCCGTGGACAGCCGAAACCTATCAAGCCATTGCAAAAGTTTGGCTGCCAAAAGTCGAAGTAAATTGGCCTTCAACAGAACAATCTGCACCTGTTGATAGGTTGATTTTATCCAGAAATCATACTGTAAGCTCATCTTTTCTGCAGGGCCTGCACTGGTACTCCGAGAGATTTGCCGAGCAAGTGGCTTGCATAGCAGTGGCTATGGCATATATGCACAAGTCTGCTGAAGCCACAGCCGAACAGTTGTTTTGTCATCAGAAAGCCGACATAATGTTGTTTACACCAAGAACATTTCTGGAACTGGTTCACACTTTCAATGTCATTGCCAACGGTATTATCCATCAAGAGCAGGTACAGTGTCCAGTTTGCCATTTAAGAAACGTTTGTCTCCCAAGATCCGTCAGTTGCAAACAAGTATCAAACGTTGGCCAAAAGCATGGATGGCCGGCAATAGCATGTAGCTTAACCAGAAACCGTTGACATAAAGGACAGTTTTGATAAATTCCAGAGGACTTAATCATATTTCAACCATCCAATTCATAATGTAATTGCTGAGGCTGAGGCAGATGTTATCTCTGCGACTGGCTGAAGAAAAAAGTTGCACGGTAGCGGCTGCAGGCCCTCTTTTTTATCTTTAAGCATAATCCATGTCAGCAAGTTCAGCAGCAATAGTTGCATTGGTTGCTTCTCATGACCTCGGCCCGAGGTCGTAGGTTCGAATCCTGCGGTGGGTGATCCTTTATTGCCACAGCAAGCGATGGTGATAGCCGTAAAGGCTCTCCTGACGCTATAAAAAGAGGCTGTTAAATCAGTTAGTATTATTATTATATAACCAGTGACTCCACAAAGCCCTGAACACTAATTTTATACTTCCATATAGGTGCACTTATGGTTGCCACCAGACTTCATCTCACACAATAAAGAAAAATTGAACAATGAAAACAACAGTAAAAAGCACAGCCCAGTCAGGAAAAGTAAAAAATAACTGTAATGACTAAGAGACGGTCCACTAATTTCACCACACCATTTATAGTGTGGCAGAAAAGCCTTAGTGGCCATTACCTTGATGGCAGTGGGCAATAAAGGACTGACTGTGATGGGAATTGCACTCACCACCTGGCTCATGAAATGCTAGCACCTAGGTGCATGATTGATGCTGTGTTTAGTGCTTGGAGGTGTATACGATTTGGTAGCCTATAAGATGTGAATACTTCTTTGGCACTAGCAAGTTAGTAGCCTCTTGAACATTGCTAGACCTTGTAAGTCTTCCTGAATAATACAAACCCACAGATATGAAAATGCCATTAAGCACTTCTTCATCTATGACTAAAAGATATGTATCTGAGTAACTAACCGGGTAAGACTTGAAAATAATAGCCCCAGAGCCACACTTTAGTCTAGCAAAAACAGCATTTTGTTGAATATTCTCTATCGAGTCACATTAAAATCGGCCTTGAGCTCCCTGACGGCTCAAAGTCCAGACTCATACAAATACAACAGAGAGGTTAATGAAGTGATAAGCAGGGCTGAGCCAATATCATGGCATATATTTTTAAAACATATCACTTACGGCTTTCACTATGGGATTGCTTCAATGAATGAAGGACATCACTCACCAGTCTAGGAAGTTGAAACTATACCTCCCTTTTCCGAAGCCGTGCTTAACGTTTTGCAACTGTTTCGTGTAAACAGCCAAGCTAAGACAAGCATGTGGATTTTCCGGCGTCATCTTTTGGAGATCTGTTATTCAGAAAAGTAAATTGAAACTAAGTGCCAAATAGTATGATAATAATAAAGATATAAAGTCATCTGTTTAGTACCATAAGAGTCCCAAACTCGATCCATATGCTTTACAACTTGCTGCAAGAGAGGCAATAACCAAGCATTGATGGCATGCAAGCTATCACATCTATGCATACATGCATAAGCACGAGGAGACATTCGAGGCCATCGGTCAGAAACCCTGGATGCACTGAGTTAAGCACAGATAAGCAATCGAAGCACATTAGAATCATATAAGAGACAGAGTCACTCGGGTGCAGGGAAAGCCAGGCGGAACAGGTGTGTTGTCAGCAGAGACATAAATTATACAAACTTGCGATAGAACTCAGAACCGAGCTTAAGCATGCCGAGCTGGTTTGACCCAGTGGTAAAGGTGCTTGCCCCGACCAAGGTCTGACCGAGGTCGTGGGCTCGAGCCCCGTGGCATATGTGAAGTACCTGAATAAAGATCAAGTTCTTCTAAGGTGCTACATAGATTTATTCCAAAATGAATAACATGTGAACTGAAGGCCCAATCGTTGACAGATTTCAAGTTAGTTAAGGGACGGCAAGAGAAATGGAAGCCCGGGAGGAGTGGGTGGTACGATAGCACTCTGGAGAAGCAAGAAGATCGAATAGCTAAGCTGGTGAAAATTAGTGCAGTGACCTGTAAGCGAGAGAGAGAATCTTGAAGTCGATTCGATGCTTGATATTGAGCTAGTCAAGCTCAGATAGAAGTGGTGTAGTGTGGCAGCTATGCCGTTGACGACAGACCAGCGGAGATGCCGAGTTTTGCACCACTTGCAGCCGATTATAGGCACTGACCAGGAGTTCCGAATGAAGAAATATAATAAAGTATGCATGTTTTGGCTTGATTAAGAGAGAAACGTGAGTGGTGAAATAAATTTAGCTCTCCGTATCAATCGGGCAGAATTTGTGTTGTGTTATTATTGGATGTTTCAAATGCATATGCAGTCATGCACCTTCTTCTCCACAGCATCGGTCGGGAACACTGCAGCAGGTGCTTGCCAAGGTGGACGAAGCATTTTCTATCATCGACGGCTTGGCCTTAAAAGCACATGCTTTGGAGCCCTTACAGAAAGATGCTGAGAGTATAGTGAACAACCTAAAGGATGAAGTAGCGACAGAGAGACAGGCTTACATCCAGGTAAGAAACCCAGAAGGCCTGCATTGCAAAGAAATAGCTCCTACATCATGGATAATGAGTGTTGAAATCACAAGAGTTTTAATTGGCTACATTTAAGAAGTGAAGAATATGGCACACAGCGATTTAGTGCAGGCTGTAGAAAGATGGACGTTGCATGCACTATGGCTGCAACATGCCCGGCTTTTCTCTGAGCTGTCGCATATCGGGTGGTCATTAATAGTCTTGCTTGGTCGACGCATTCATATGTCCGTGTGACACGTGATCGTCATAAACCTCTCGTCTATCTTTTAGGCCCTCGACGAATGCAAATCAGCAGAAGCAAGCCTTGCCGATCTCCAGAGACCGCTGGATGCATTGAGGAAGGAGGCCGATGCAGAATTTGACAAGGTTTGGAGCTACCGGAAAGGCTTAAATACCAAAAAATGTGCTGCACTAGTGTTTTTACTAATTTATAATGAGTTGGCTTTTAGAAAAGCAATAACTAAACACTAAAGTAACGATGAGTCTGATGCTGTGTCCGAAAAAAGCCTCCTAAGCACTCGAACACTGCATCTGATGAGCTGGTGCAAGTATGGATATGCTATGTTCTTAGCAGCTGAAGCTTTGCGATTGGGACAGGATTGTTATTTAATGTAGCACAAGAGGAGCAACACTATAATAACAACTTCCGTTAAAAAGATAAATACTTGTCCGGTTTGAAGATATTAAGTGTTTCTGTCTTATAGGTGAACCCAACGTATTATGCTGCTATAGACGCAGTGAAAATGCTTGACCAGCACGATATTGACGAACTGAAGTCCTTCAGGGTGCCTCCTGACTTGATCCGCATTGTTGGTGACTGTCTCTGTGTCATATTCGGCAAAGATCCTCCAAGGTGTGTACAGCCATGAGCCTAGCCTGAATTAAAAGAGCTGTGAACATCATGGCTAATCCATCAAGAATGCATTTGCCTAACATACTCATGCTTGATTAATACTTGCTTGTGTACTCACTTTCAGTTGTTACGGCGATATTTCTTACCTGTCTGAACTCACTGCATGCATCACGCTTTTAACTGAGTGATGCTCATTCAACCAGTCAAGATAGCTGCTGAATTACTCACCGTCTCAAAGGAGCTTGTACAGCAAAGTCATCCATGACTTGCCACCAGAACGTTGGAGATAAGTGTAATTAATGCCTAGCATCCGATATTAATAGAATTCGGTGGGATTTACTAAACCATATATGGGTGACTGATGTCTCGTCGATAGGTTTGCAGCTTCTAACTTATGTACTGCAACATCGGTGCTGTTGCACTAGACCGAAACGATGTCAATATAGTGGCTACTACCATGGCATTATTCTGCCGAGTAGTGTAGACTGCCTGACTCAGCACTATTGTGGATGTGGCACTACTATTGGGAGGGTGCACTAGAGGCCATCAGTGACACCTGCCGATTATGAACTTGCAAATGCTCAGCAGCAGCACTGCAGGTGTCAGCATTAAAGGAACATCAGCACAAGAGCAAAAGCATAAGGCAGCATGAGCATTGTGTGTGTGCGTGTGTATTAGTATGCGTATGCGTGTCTGTGTGTGTGTGTGTGTTTGTGTGTGTTTGTGTGTGTTTGTGTGTGTGTGTGTATGTGTTTGTTTGTGTTTGTGTGTGTGTGTGTGTGTGTGTGTGTGTGTGTGTGTGTGTGCGCGCGAGCGCATGTGTGTGCATGCACGAATAAACAAGCGAGTGTGAGTGTGTGAGCATGTGTGGAGGAGATATGCATGCATAATGTAATGCCATCCATTTACAAGGGTCAATTATTTAATTGCCATTAGCTTACTGACATTTAGCTGAAGAAAGTCGTTATCAAGTATTGCTTCTTCAAATTTGCATTACTAGCACATTTGCACTAAATGCCTAGATTTACCTTTCTGATGGTACACCTGGGGGTTATACAGGAAAGCTTTGTATAATGCACTTACAGCTTAAGCTGCTTTCGGCATGCCAGCCGTAGCCAACAGGCTTCATCTCTTACAACAAAGAGAAAGTGAGAAGCATAGCTGATTCAGGAGAGTAGTTGGAGTAGTGAGTAGCATGGAAGTAGTAGGTCATGACGGCTGGAAAGAATGTGCCAAAGTCAGCTGCAGGGGAGTAGCTGTTGTTGTGGAAGAATTGTGGAAGTGAGTTCCACAGTCTAGGGCCTGCATGGCAAAAGCTTCTGTCACCATCGGTCTTTAACCAGAGGAATGGAATAGATCATGCATTGTCCATACAGAACCTGAGGGCAAGAGGAGGCTGAAACTAGTGCAGCTGTTCAGATAGGTATGAAGGAGCTAAGCCGTGGGGGTCTTGTGGGTCAGCATAAGAACCTTGCTCTGTACCCGTTGATTAACCGGCATGCATCCAAGCTCTTTCAGCAAAGGAGACACGTGGTCAAACCTCTGGGATTTGCAAACTAGCCCTGAAGCCATATTCAATGCCAGTTGCAGTAGCCTAGTGGCTTTTTTTGGTAGTCCAGCCAAAAGGGAATAACAATAATCTAGCCGAGACAGTACCAAGGAGCTAGTTACATTTTTTGCATGCCACCGTGGAAGACAGTTCCTACTCTTAGATATGGATCAGACTAATGGCTAGCTGTTGAAGCAGTCTTCTAAGCGAAGCTTTCAAAATTTAGGTAATTGTCGAAGAAGACACCTAAACTCCAAGCACAAAGTGATGGTCACACGACAGCACACATGTAAGAATGGTAAAGCCTTCTGGTCCAGTCAATCGCTTTGGGTGTCCTATGAGTAACAGCTCTGTTTTATTGTCGTTTATTATAAGAAAACTGCCCGACATTCAAGATTGAATGTCTGCAAGGCAAGCCTTCAGTTTGTCAGTCGCTGCAGCAGAATCCGACGGTTTAAATGACAAATACAGCTTAACAGCAAAACATGCGGGCACAAGAAATGAAACACAAACTTCAGCTGAAACTTATAAAGCTAATTATCTGTATCCACTCTGTTACCAGTCTTTAGCAAACCCGTGGGTCCACGTTTTCTCTTGGATGCTAAAGGTGATGAACTGTGGCTGGGGTGATCCAGTGGGAATTATTAGCAAATGTTGAATTGTTTGGGTTAAGTGACTAGGATTTGTAATTGCAAACGTTCTCTTTACTTACCAGTTCTTGCATCTGATTTACGGGTCTAACTGAGAATTTAAAATCTTTACAGCTGGGAGTTGGCCAAGACACTGATGTTCCGGAAGAATTTTTTTGAAGATCTTGAGTTCTATGATAAGAATCACATGCCCGAGAAAATTTACAACAAACTGCAAATCTACATTGACAGACCCGATTTCAGTCCAAGTGTCGTTGCTAATGGTAGTAAGGCAGCGGCCTCGGTGTGCTCATGGATGCATGCCCTGTACAGGTACTCGTCAATTTACAGACAGATAGCACCGAAGCTTGCGGCTCTGCTGGAGGCCGAGGATGCTCTAAGCAAGGTAAGATCCAAGGCCAGATCGAAGCAGCGCAGCTGGATGTGATCACAGCTAGAGAAGAGCGGCTGCTTTTGGTGGTATTCTTGCTTGCTTCACGTGCATGCTTTTGACTAGACACTTCCATGCTACCGGCAGCTGCATTAACCTGGCCTCTGCACTTACAGCGGCAGGCAGAACTCGGTCAGAAGCGTATCGGTGCCGAGAAGCTTAAAGCTCGTCTTGAAAAACTGATAGATGACCATCGCATTGCCGTCCTCAGATTTCGGGAGATAGAAAAGAAGCTCAAGGTATATATGCCTGTATGCATGATGTCAAGGAGCTAGTCTGCCGACTGAATCTGCATCGTGAGGAATAGAAGATGGCTGCAGTGTACTTACCTTGTCAGAGCCTATGGCACCGTAGCTTCGTGCTTGCATCGGCTGCAAACTTACTCTCGTGGGATATTGAGCCGGGACTTCGTTAATAAGCATGTCATTGCGATTAATTCAGTCGTCCCTGCTCACATGTTACGTGTCAGATGTCTCATTGTCTGGCAGACTGTGTGTAGCTGCTGCCAACGTCTTGACTTGCAGGCATTGCAAGGGCACAATTCGGTGAGCAGATAGTTTACCCTGCTTCAATTGAATGCAAGCTTTGCTGGAGCAGTATGCTGTCTGGCATAATTTCCAGCAATCAGTTATTTCCTGCAGTTGGCGTTGCTGTTATGTTATTTTGTTGCTAGCAAACTTTGCTAGAACCGATCGCTCGTCGACCACTTTCGACGAGTTGCTGGATTGCTCGAGTTACAAGATTTTTGTGCTCTTTCCTCTTCTCCAGGCAATGGAAAAGAGCATCTCAGACGCAAAAACGGTCATGAAGAACATGGACACCCAGACTCGAATCTGGAGGGCAGACATGGCAGAGTGCAGGGCCCGCACTGGGACGGCTGCTGGCGATGCTGTACTGGCCGCGGGCATGTGCTGCTACCTTGGTGCATTTGACAGCCATACCCGACAGCAAATTATAAGCGACTGGCATCAGCGGTGCCTGCTGAATGACTTTGGTGCCCAAATAAGGTGAGACCTGTGCTCAGTTGAGCTTACAGTCTGTAGCTTACGGGGCTCGGTTTAAAGCAACTCCCCCGTTTTGACAGACAGTGCATCACAAGGTAGCCACTTCGCATAGGCTGTTCATGCAAACAGTCTATTTTTCTCAACACTGCCAATGAAAGCGTGCATGTATCTCGTTATTTGACTCCACAAAAACCAAGTGAGTTTTACGCTTGAGAGTTTTTTATAGCGCTCCATAAGTCAAAGGGGGCTTTCGGTCCCCATAAAGTAGTCAGCAGGCTGCATTCATAAAACAAAAACCAAATTTGAAAGCATGGCTTAGTCGGTAGGGCAGTTGCAGATGCAGGGTGTCTGGCCATAGCAGCGGATGATAGCTGGAAAGAATTTCTCACAATCGGCAGCAGGAAAGTAGATGTCTTTGCATAAGAATTTCGAAAGTATATTCCACATTCAAGGACCTGCAGAGCGAATATCTACTGTGACCAACAATCTTTAAGGGAAAAAATTGAAAAAAATAATGTATTCTCCTGAGAGGACCTGAGGATACGAGAAGGGCTGGATTTAGTGCAGCAGTTCAGCAAGGTATGGAGGAGCCAAGCCATTGCAGGCCTCGTAGGTTAGAGTAAATATTGTTTCTCTTTATCTGTTAATCGACTGGGAGCCATCGCGGCTCCTCCAGCTAAAGAGTGGCATTGCTGAATTTCATTTCTTGAATTTATTAGCCAAGCTTGAAGCCATATTCATCAACAACTTTAGATGGTCACTGGGTTTTTTTCTGTAGCCCTGCTAAAACGGAATTACTGTAGCCCAGTCTAGACAGAGCAAGGATTCTAAAATCCTTTGCACACCACTGTCATAGGTAGTCCCTAATCGTATACTGGAAGATATAAAACATGATGAACAGCTGTGGAAACAGTCTTCTGAAAGAAATTTTTAAACGTCACTCAGTTGTCACAAACAAAATCTGAATTACGAGTGCTTGGGGTGGTCATCTACAGCACCACAAATTAAAAACCCAACGTCTCTTATTTCAGCCGTAAGTTTAGGGTGTCATATGAATAGTATTTCGGTTGTATCATCGTCCAGGTTAGAGATATTGGCCTACATCAAGATAAAAACGACTGAAAGGCAACCATTCAGTATATCTTCACCTCAGCTGATGAGAATGGTTTTAGGGAGAATATCGCACGTATGGGTCGAATGGTGGTCGATTTGAATGGCTTTGGAGTTTCCCACCAGCAAACACCAAAAGTCTAATGGCTTAGAGCCTGCAGGTGAAGAAGTTATTTTACTGTTCTCGGTTATATTACCCACTTCATTTAGAGTGACTTTTTGAAATTGTCTAAAGGGATGCTGCAGGTTGTGACTCACTGCTTGCAGTAAGTGGATGTGACATTGTAGAGGCACGAGTAAGTACGATTGTTTGCAACGAAGAAGGCAGAAAGTTAATCAGCCATACAGTTAATATCCGGCGACAGAGACATCTTAGCATTATGCAGAAAATAGTTTAGGGTCTGATTGGCAAGACTGCACATTGCAAGTGATGGAAAGAAGCAGCAGTATTTCTAAGCTTCAGGGTTTAAATACAGTGGTAGTCTTTGAACCTGGCATGATATACATCACACTCAGAATTCTTAAAACGTCATCCAAGTCTTGCTTTATCCTGAGCATTTTACAAACTTGATTAGCAAACAGAGCGGTGTCGCTTCGGCTCTGCAAGTGGACAATATTTTTGGGGAACACGATCGTCAAGAGCACACGTGGAGTCTACAGTATCAATGGGAGTCTCGGGGACATTATGCCAGCGAGAGCCCTAGAGCTGTCAGAACAGTCTGCATGCAGATAAAGACGATCTGCATCTTTACCAGATTTCTTAAATTTCTCACTATCAAAGTTATGATGCTTGGCAAACTACATGTTGCATGTTCATACAATTGCTCAGCAATGACAAAGAATAGCAAGTAGGGGTACACAACGAGATCACTGGGGCAAACATCTTCTGTGATCATGTGATCAAGAATATGGTCACCAATATTAGTTTGCCTGACAAAGTATTTGACCAAGGCAAACGTCTCCAGGCTGTCAAGAAATGAGAGCATCTTAGATATTGTAAATGTAAATGCTCATGCAATCATAACTGGCCTTTCACTCATACAATTTTAGTGATGAACTCCAAAAGGTCTTACGTAAAGAGGTTAGACGGCCGGGATGGAAAGGATAGATCAATTAATTCGTGAACAACGACAGCAATCACCATCTAAAATGTCTGACTGTTTAAAATTGAAGAATGAGAAACAGGTCGGCAGTGTCTATCAATGAAGACTATCATGCGAGATTAAACTTATATTCCTGGTAATTTGTTTGTACGTTGACTACAGAGATTAGAAAGATAAAAGAAAAGTGTTGAATGTGTCTTAATCTTAGGCGGGACTTGTATTGCTCGTCACCAAAGAAAATTGGAGTGCTAAAGAGAGAGAGAGAGAGAGAGAGAGAGAGAGAGAGAGAGGGAGGGAGAAAAGAAGAAAATGCCTTATCATCCTCGCGAATTGAACCCAAGACCTCTGTCAACAGAAATTATATTCAGCATAGAGCTGTGGGACTTAGGATTGTATTGAGCCGCACACTTACTGCATCTGCTCTATCAAATTTTGCTTAAGGCTCAAGGATGTTAACACCTATCTACTACTGCTGCTATCGCCGTCCATACAAGCACTGTGGGTTGTATGAACGTTTATTACTGCTGCACCCTTGTTCATGTATTGAAATGACACAACCGGCATGTGCATAGCACCAGCGATAAGTTATTGCACTCCATTGAAATTTTTTAAGGCTACCTACAGCTTCGAATGCAATTGATGTCAGCAGCAAGCAGGAAGACATGCCATCAATTCACGATAAAATCAAGTCCTCACAAAATTTGGTGCCAGATCCATCGAGGCGCAGTACCGTGGTTAACCTGTCTAAGCAGGCTCTACCCAATCTGCTGCTGCTGCGGCCTCACTTTAGCCTCGAAAGTATACTGAGCTCATTCGATGAGCTCAGTGCCTGGAAGAAAAGGGGACTAGGGCTCGACACTCACTCGTTTCACAGTGCACTTATGCTTAGGCATGCAGCAGCAAATGGTAGACATGTGTGGCCACTACTGGTGGACCCAGATGGCCTTGGTGAGGCCTGGATCAAGAACATACACACAAGTATCGGCGGCGGCCACGTGCACGGTAAGTAGTTAGCTCTGTGCCTGGGGGCTCTTTGCTGGAATATACGCAGTCGTTTTTTGGTAAGTGATGCGGTTTCTGAATCTCTTCCATGTGTAAAGCTGGAGATGCCTTCGTATTTTAGGTGAAGAAGGTGAGACCAACAACGACGAGCAAGTTTTCCAGGCTAACAGGTCGGCAGATCTGAGAGGCACGAGATCAAGCACATCTTTCAGAAGCTTCACCTTGAAGCGGCCGAGCATTAGCCCCCAGCATGAGCCGGTCGCATCTACGATATCGGCTGCTGACAGGTCAGTCTGCTATGAATGTGTAAGCTTCTTGCTGGGTTAGGTCAGTTCACTGTGGCTGACAAGCATTTTTCTCTGACGTCGCAGAGTGATGATATCGCGGACAAGTGGAGAGATCGGTCTGCCAGCTTTGACCTTACGGTCGTTGAGCATGGAGTCACTTGCAGTGGTACCCGACGATGTGATAGTCATACCTGATGATGGCGTCGTTGTCATTCAATCCGACAGCCCTGATTGTGACAAAAATCTACTCAATTCGATTGTGCACGGTGAGGCAAAGGAAATACCTGCCATTCCTTAGACTTGATTGGTATTTGTATTGCAGTGCATGACTGTGCACCAGCGTTTGGTCGTTAGGTTTCATCGCTTCCCTGGATAGATCGAAAATTTGTGGAGCACTATTGTAGGTTGAAATTCCCAACGGCTTGGCAAGAGCTCTACGTCAACGCACACCTTATACTGATTTTTCAGGCGTTCCTGTGCTTCTTACGAACATAGAAAGGAAACGTATCAGCCCAGCCTTTGACAACGTTATACGCAGGAACATATTAAAGGACAAGGATAACAAGATGCATGTCACGATCGGCAACACTAGTTACGAGATGCATCCTAAATTTCGACTCTACTTAAGCACGACGACCCCGCTGCTCCTTAATGGCAAGTGGCTCCACCATATGTAGACAATCTCTTGCAGAATAAATGCATTGTGTGTGTAGGTGTCCACAGGGGTACATGTCTATGGGTGGACAGGTGAATGAATGCAGCATGTGTTCAGTATTGGAGAGAATGACAATGTGCTTTTTTTCTAGTGAAACTGCCTGATTATTTTGCTCATCAGTCACTATACTATTTGTGGTACTTAGAGCTTATGTACAGATAAGCATGGCTTAGCAGGTAGAATTCTTCAAGATGCACAACGTATTTACATTAAATTGGGAAGAATCAATTCAAAATGTTTCATTGCGCTCTCATGTGTTTAAATATTTTTTCTGATAGTTGCTCTCGTAAGGTCGGCTCAAGTGTTTATTAGAGCTTTTAATGCTGAGAAAATTGATAATACTCGATAAAAGTAGTCAAATTGACAAATTGGGGCTGGTTTATCGTACTACTCTATTTGAATTCACAGCCCCCCTGAACAACACGGGCAAGCTAGCAAAGGCTCCTAGTTTAGCTAATAGGAGCTTATAGCTTTCTCTAGCACAGTTGCAGGCTCACCAATCAATTGCATGTCTCAAGAACAGAACTAATACACAGCCGAATGCACATAATTTGCTAAGCACCCTGAGTCCTATGTGCTTTAGTTTTGCAATTCTCCTTGCACGAGGAGAAAAACAGGATTGAGAGAAAGTTACTCACTGATGCCGGAAGCACGCACTGCCATCAACCCCCCAAAGCAGACACGTTTTTTTCCGATAGGCATTGTGTCTCTTTCGCTTAGCACCTACAGGAAATTCAACTATCCATCATCATATGGTTTGATAGAGCAATTAATAGTTACATGACTCCGAATTTAGTTAATTTAATTGTCTCTTAACTTGGCCAGGTGAGTTTGTTAAAAATTTTATTATTTCTAGTTTCAAAATAAAGAACTACCGGAGGCCATCTGCGGTGAAACTCAACACAAAAAATGAATGTATCGCCCCGGGGGGGGGGGCAATCCTGCAAAATCTGGGCTGAGGCAAACGATCGACGAAAGTAATCGACGAAAACTATTGCTCTCTCTCTCTCTCTCTCTCTCTCTGCGTCAGTGGTTTGTCAGTGCCTGTTTCTCCATTAGTTGGGCCGGCTACAACTTTATTTGCAGCAGGCTTGTTAACCGATGCTATCTATATTAAACGAGCAAGTTTATCCTAGTTTTATTCTTTATAGTGCTCGTGTAACTGCAATCCGAGGTGAAATTGTATAATTTATCTTGGTGTTTATTTTCGATTAGTCAGTGCTCTTAGTCAGCATTCTTGTGCGTAGGCAATGGACCTTTGTCGGCACCTGTCGGATACGTAAATGCTGTGGACCTATCAATCAGTCAACAGGGAAAAATTGATCGCCTGCTTCACGTCATTATGCAAAATGAGAGACCAGATTTTGAAGCTCAGTCGCGTTCAATAGAAGCTGGTATACTTCACCACAAGCAGGAGCTAAGCGAAGAAAATGTAAGTACTGCCATGCGAATTGCACCTTGTTGGATTTTTAATAAATAAATACACACACACACATATATATATATATATATATATAATTCATTTGTGTAGCACCCTAGTAAAACTTAATCTTTATTCAGATGCTTCACATATGTCGCGGGGCTCGGGCCCTCGTCATCGGTAAACAAATGCTTTCATCTTGAACTCGGTCGCCAAAGGCAAGCACCTAACCCCTGGATCAAACCAGGATATTTTCTTGATTTTCTTGTCAGAGAACAATTTCACTGGGTCATGAAGTGCGTTTGGTACCACTCATTAAAACTTCTTAGTATAGCTGATACGGGTTCAATACTTGGCCTTCACTTTTACTGATATGTTAAATTTAGAATCATTTGTTCCTAATGCCACATTATACAGACCATCGTGCAACTGCGAGCACAGCACATGCTGCTTATGACTGATAGTCAATTAGATTCGCACTTCTTGTACAAATTATGTTAATATTTTCAATCCTTGTGTACATTATGTCTTAGTTGATGCTAATATTTTAGAACCGATAACCGAGCTTGAAAAGTGCTAATGTAGCTCTTTATGCTGTTGATACACATATCCTTTTGAAAGAGACGACGTTTCCGGTTGGCATTAAAGATGAATCTTTCGATTCCTGAGGCAAACGACTATCGCTCTTCAGTTGCAGAGCACAATAATTAATACCGAGCAAATCTTTGGTTATAGCACTCACTCGGTATGACGTGTGCAAGTAATTTAAACACGGTACATTACTTTCTGTGGGCATCGTGTGACGGCATGCATAGTAGCTGCAAAGATTTATATCGACTCAAAGAAGAGCTCATGCGGCCGCTGTGGCTCGTATGATAGAATCTGCAGCTGCGATCTCATATGTCTATTAGCTGAAAGCATGACTATTGTACGCATCAAGAAACCCTAATGTACTATAACGACTGATGAGCCGAATGTGTTCATAGTCGGCTCGCTGCATGCACGATAGCAAGCTCCCGTTCGTCTTCAGTGTATGCAATAGCATATACACGCAATTTTCTTGACTTAGGGATTCGCCTCCAGCATTTAAATAGCCACGTTAAAGTCAGGAAAATTTTAAGACCCGCGTAAATAGCGCTGGAAATAGCAGCAAATGTTGCTCAATTGTAAGAGCATTGCTCGGGGTAAATTATTGCTGCAGATTGATGTCTTTCGAAAGTCAAATTTCTTGATTCTTTCTTGCACGCCAACCGACCTGCGAGCTCCATAGCTAAAAAAAAACCTTCATTCTCAATCACTGTTTAGTCTGATTAACCACTGAGGCATCATGAAAGGAGTCAACGTGAGGGTGCAATTGCCTCCATTAGGCCAGACGTCAGAAAAATTTATTGTATACACAAAATGTATTCGCGTTAAGTGAATTACCTTCAGACCTTAAATAGTAGCCAAAATTGTGCATTTGATGAGGAAATATTACTTAGTTATCAACGGAAATTATTGTATAAATATACTAGTTGATGTATTAAGCTGAAAGTTACAAAATAACCTGCAGATTTGTTTGAACCCACAATACTTACATTGTATTTGTTTAGCCTTTATCAATCTCCAAATTTTTCTTTTATCAAATTTTGGGTTAGTTACTTTGTGAACTGCAAACTGCGTCAGCGTATAGTTATGCATGGGTTAAAACCAACCAGCCTAAAGGAGCTTTCGAGCTGCATTGCATACCACATCTCTTACGACACACCCATTTTAATAGCCTACTCCCCCACTCCGCCACCTATCCTAAGCAGTAATTATTTAGCCTTCTTAAAAAAATAATGGACATGGTCATGAAGATAACATAAAAGAGATTAGCTGATTAAACAGCCTCATTTGTTAGCGGTAGAAGAGCCTTACCTGCTTTCACCGCAGCTCGAAATGGGGCAGTAAAAGATAGCCCACTGCAGGACTCGAACCGATAACCAGGGCCATGAAGAGCGAACACCTTACCTCTGGACTAGGACACAGAAACTCTTGACAGTGGCAATTAATTTGTTTCGAGCTCTCTGTGATCTTAGAAATGTCTACTAAAGTTTTTTCGCTATGTGATTATGAAAAAAAAGAACAAAATCTTATTGCCTAAATGTCAGTTAGAAATCATGTTCATCCGCTTCTCAAAACAAATAATTTTAGTGAGTAATAATAATGATGATAATAATACACTTGATAAAGCACCCTGGGAGAATTCAATCTCTCTCCAGGCGCTCCACACCTGCCACAAAGGAAATACGATTGAATGGTGAGTGGTATCATGCTTGATAAACAACATGAATAACGTGGTTAGGGGTGACATGCACAGGGTCAACATGCAAGTATGGTTAGTGGCAGCCTGCAACAACTATTCTGATTTATTATTAACCTGTTTATTAAGTCGTTGACTCAAATTGCAATCCCAAAATGTCGGACACATTTTGGCTTCAGTTTCCAAAAGAAGTATACTTTAAACATACTATTTCATGAAAAATGGTTACTAGTCAAGCAGACACGTTGAGCTGGTGGATGATTCTCAGTAATGGTAATGCGATAGTATTTTATGAATAAAGGTATTGAGTAACTAATATGTACCTCAGCATGGATAGCGAGCTGCAGCTCATGAATGGTTGCCACTTTGTAGCCTACTGATGAATTTGGTGACCTTGCCAAGCAGTCAGTTGCTCACAATGGTAATATATGCGATCGCTGCTTTATTTAGGAAATCATCAAGAACAAAGTCCTCCATTTGGAAAATGCCATACTGGACGATAGCACCATGTTCGAGGCGTTGCTCTCATGCCAGCAAAGCATGGGGCGAAGCATGCAGATCCTGGACGAAACAGGCGACCTACAGCGCCAGCTGGAGCAACGCCGTGAAAGCTACTTACCTGTCGCTCTTGCTGCCGCATCGACGTACGACGTGATCGAACGGCTTGCACTTTTGTCACCCTACTACAGGCTGTCATTCGCGCACTTTCTCGGGTTATGCACCGAAACCATACGTGCACGACAGCGGGGCAAGGCCGGTGCCACAGGAGGGGCTCTACCAGCTCGCTGCCAGGAGCTCATCGATGCCATCACGGTGGAGGTGCACCGGCACGTGACCTCGATGCTGCACAGCAGTCACGTTGACGCATATGCCACTCTCGTGGCTGTCCACCGTATGCTTGCAGCAGACAATGCGTCGGCACAAGAGGTTGTCGTCTTCGTCAATGGTCTCGATCGCCAGTCCTTGCCAGCGTCGGCGGGTGGCAGTGGCTACGATACTGTAGGAAAGCCTAGCTGGATGTCCCTGGAAACATGGTTCTCGTGCTGCAAGCTCGAAGGAGTTTTCAGCTGCTTTAAAGGCCTCGCCACTTCGCTAGCCAACTATAACGTAGAGTGGAAAGAGTACTTCTCTGTGAGTATGCGCTGTACCCTACGTACCATTTCGCATCGGAGTCTGACTGTCCTATTCACGAAGTTGACCATGCTCAATGGAAATGTAAAAGCTGTGAAACACTGCAATGCAGATAAAGTCAAATTTCATCTTTTTTTTAGCTCTTTCTAAGCCTTTTTTCGGAAAGCACCTTTTCATTTCTGTCTCTCGATCATTGACAGTAGGTCTTATTTTAGTTAAAATGATAGATACTGTGTCAAAGAGAACGCCCATCGTTTTATTGTCCTTCAGCATTCCCTCACAACTCAGTGCTTGTTCTTCTCGGTTTTTGGATGTAATTAACATTTTGCCCGTTCGAGATCATTATTCAGAGGCAGCTAAGCGACGCAGCCAGCCCTAATTCGACGAAGTTGCTGTTAGGTCAGTATTGCTGCTCAATAACATAATTTTAATGGTTTTTAGTGTCCTCTAGCACTTGTCAGCCAACTACCAGGAGAATCGCTGAAGCTGACGCTTTTCCAGAAATGTATCTTGTGGAGAGTGTGCCGTCCAGATAAGGTGAGTTAAAACAGTCGCTTTACAACGGTCATATCAGCAAGCTGCTTCGGCCGGCAAGCATTAGCTTTTAAGACTTCTGAATTTTATGAGCACTAACATACATAAATAAATGCTAACTTAGCAGTGCGCTTGTTCTGTAAAGATCGACTTCATAGTTTTTCAAATTGTCATTAATTTTAAAATACAGAACTGCTAATGTTCGTCTACGAATGGACTGACTGCAGAGAATTTTTGCCCCAAACAAGGAATGTTCCCAGAATGCCTCTGGCTTTCTGATTCAGCTCTTAACTGATACAGCTAATGACATATCACTTTTCTGCACTCTTAAGAGGGCTTACAATTTTTTTTTAAATGACCGCGTACACGCACAAGCCGAACCCACGTTTCCTACAGAAATCCACGAAATGCTTTTAATTTCAAATTTGATGCCGAGCTGCAATCGTTTGGCTTTGTGGTCGTCGGCTGGAAATTGTCTATCCATTATAAAATTACATTCTTGTACTATTTGTAATTTATAGTTTTCCGAAGTATGTCAGAACCTGGTTTTGGCTGAGCTTGGGCCATCAGTCATAAGCAGCACATCATATGAATTGGATGAGCTTATAAATGCAAATCAGAGAAACTGGCCTGTTATTTTGCTTCACCCTAACCCGACGTCCGTCGATCAGGAAAGCCGCGACTTTACAGGTATGTCTCATGTGACACTTCACCCCGCTGCCTCGATTACCTGTGCAGATTTGTATCGTGTATCTTTTCAATGCGAACACCTCCATTTGTTAGTTTGAAGTGCTTTGGGTTATGTAATAAATGATGCAGAACCTATAGATTTGACAGGTTGGCTGGCGGTTATTTCGCTTGATGATGCTGCCGTTGCTTCTGACCAAGCAAACTTATTAGCGAGCTCAGTTATAAATTTATTGTCACTGGCTTAGTTTTTTATTTCAGATTTTGTTTCATATTAATGAATACTATAAAATAAATATGGCGCTTATTAAGTTACAATAGCAGTTCAATAGTAGTAGGGAAAGATCAAATCGGTCACCTTATATTAGAGGACTACATTAGCTCCACTTTCAAGTCAGCCAACTTTCAACTCCGTAGCAATACAAAAATTTGGGCCTGCTTAAGCAAGGATATCGCATCTATGTTTTTGATTTTCGAAGCATTTGTGACATCCCTTCTTGACTTTTGTAACTCACTGCTCGCAGGTCTTCCGGCAAGTGTAATACGGTCTTAAAGTTAATAATAATAACAAGAATAATAATGTACTTGATAAAGCGCCCTCAGACAACTTAATCTCTTTCTAGGCGCTTTACATTTACTGCAAAGGGAAATGCAATTGAATGGTAAGTAAAATCATGCTTGAAAAACAAACAAAATGAATAATATGGTTAGGGGTGACATGCACAGGGTCAGCATGCGAATGTGATTAGTGGCAGCATGCACAGTGTCAGCACGCATAAGCACGTGAAGGACGAATCATAGGGACACCCTAAATGTTGTCCTAAATAGGTTTGTTCCTTTTAAATGTGGTCAGGTCAGAGGATGTTCTGCTGCAGGTCGGGAGGGAGCTCCAGGCTTTGGGAGCATACGAACTAAATGCACGGTCTCCAAAGGATTTAAGGTTTGTACGAGGTATTTCTAGACTGTTGGATTCCGAAAAGCAGGTGGTATTATGCTTGGCCTGATGGGGGAGTATGTCGGAGAGATAGGCTGGAGCCATAGAATAGAGTGACCTAAAAGTGAGCGACAGAACCTTGAAGTCAATCCGTTGCTTGACTGGTAGCCAGTGCAGGTCGGCGAGAAGTGGAGTAATGTGGCAGCTGCGACGCTCACGGCAGACAAGTCTAGCTGCCGAGTTTTGCACCAGCTGCAATCGCCTGATCGCACATGCTGGTAGGCCAGTAAGCAGTGAGTTGCAGAAGTCGAGACGAGATGTCACGAATGCATGGACCAACTTAGACGTGGTATCCTTATCCAAACAAGCCCGAATTTTAGCAATGTTATGAAGCTGAAAATAGGCAGATTTCACTGTGGAGCTGAGATGGTCGTCTAACGAGAGGTCGCTTTATAAATAAATAAATAAATCCTAGCTGATTAAACAGCCTCTTTTGTATAGCGACAGAAGAGCCTTTACGGCTATCACCACCGCTTGCAGTGGCGATAAAGGATCGCCCCACCGCAGGAATCGAACCCACGACCTCGGGACCGAGGCCGTGAAAGCAACCGCCTTACCCAGTGTGCCATCACGGCTTTGGAATATGACACCTAGATTTCGAGCTGATTCGACAGGAGATATGCTGGCAGAGCCAATTTCGAGAGACAGCCTTTCCAATCTCTGAACCCCACTGGGTTTGCCCATAACTAGTAAGTTAGTTTTGTCATCGTTTAGTTTTAGAAAATTTGCTGCTGCAAAAAGTTAGTTCAAAACACTTCAGCCAGGCTTTCTGTTCTGGACGTCGAAATTGTCACCTCAAACCACCTCCCACCACTCTACACTGGCTTCCAATCAAGTAGCTTATCAGCTTAAGAGTCACTTTATCAACCACTTTAGGCCCCTTCTTATTTTTGCACCAGTTTCGTGCCTGTAGCTTACATGCTTCCAAATCCTAGAGCTCACTGCTTACTAACGGTAAGACATCCCCTGACTTCGTGACATTTAAAAAGAAGTTGAAAACGTACCTTCCCTTAACAGCATTTGCAGGCTCCGTGTGAGTTTTCATTTTTGTGCTTATATGTGCTGACACTGCATTTTATCGCTAGCCAATCGAAATGCTTCTTCGCAGCCAAATAAATGCCTGGAAAGAGATGTAGCTAAATTGGGGTGCTATTCATTTGACCTATTATTATTACTAATCCTGAAAGCGTGTATACACTAGCTTAAGCTCGTCGTTAAATCAACGGAAAACTCCAGTGCTGCATTAAAATTAGGGCCTGGGTGTCCGCCAGCGAAGCTCGCGAGCCCGGCCTAATGTCTAAGCAAGCACCAGGCCTCGATTCCGAGAAAAGAGTCGACACCGCGTGCGACCTGAGTCGTGAAGTACTACGCCCTTTACCCACAGCATCATCCTGTTGGTGACTTATCAAAAGTGATGCTTTTGCTGAGCTTTGAAAACATGGCGTTCCTGGGCTTCTTTGATCAATTGCTTTGAAAGACTCGCCCGTCTACAATGGCCGGCGGAAACCACAGATTTACGTAGAAATTGATAGTCCTTGAGGGTTTTCCGATCCACTGAAGTCAATAGTCCTTTTAAATTTTTCAAGCTAGTATAGCTTTTACCCAAGTGCTCTTCAAGGAATTGTGAAGTAATTTTAGTTGTATTTCCATTTGAACTCTTTTTGCAACTTTCTCTTTCGTCTACAGGACTCGGTGCGTACATTTTTTTATAGAGGCTAGCCAGCGTGTAGCCGCGAAAAATCCCGGTACGCATTTTCAATTTGGCTATTGAGGACCGAGTGTAGAAGCGTATGACTGCGCAAAGGCACGACCACTGTGACTCGCCGCTGAGCAGCAGAATGTCGCTAAGACTGGCTGTCTCTGTCAGTCTCTCGTCTGTCTCGCCATTAGTCGTCAACTTCACCCGTTTCAATGCGAGATGATCTTCACAGCGTGTACATGCATGATTAAATGATGAGAGTCCTCGAGTCAATGCAACTTACAACAGGAAATGTATGAAGACGGGCTCGGGAAGATACAGTTCTTCTTGGTCGAATGACGCGAGCACAAAAACGCGCATAAACCTCCATCGGGTGGTCAGCCAATTAAAGACACTAGCTGTTGTTAAAGCACTGGAAGCCATGAGAAACTCATTTTAACGAACAAATAACGATGTGAAAATTAATGCTAGCCAGTTAAAGAGTGTATGCAAGACCATTCACATTAACAACCAGTACTAAAGAAGTACGTAAGCACGTAGAAACCATTCACACTTTGCGAAATAATGAGTAGCCCAAGCGTAGCACTGAATGAGTAGCTTACTTGCTCGTACTTGCTTCACCAAACTTAACAAAAACGCCCGGCAATCAGTTCACCCAGAGTTTTTCCCAGCCGAATGACTTCTGAGACCCAGTCCTCCTCGCGTATATCTACATGGAGAAGGCACGTTCTTTCGGTGAAAAATCGCCGGAGAAGCGTCTATCCATGACACATGGTGATTAAATTCAATTTTATATTAAATGCTATGCATATAAGCGTATTGAGCAAAAACTACACCGCAATGACTGACGAACCGGCAGACCGTCGGTAAGACTTACTATCCCAGTCAGACTCTTCATTTATGCTGTTGCTACATAAACGAATGGATAAATATCTCCCCTGATATTTTGGTACGGCACTCATAGTAGCATCGTAGCAGTCATGTAAATACCACGAAGGGCTCATCGTAAGCATGACATCAGTAATAGGTGTTTACGAACCCATTAATTTCCCACCCACATTCAAAATGATATGGGTTGATGTAACGTATCTCCGTCTGAAACACCGAAAGGCCACAAGAACTACGCGCTGTGCAGGAGAGTTTTTCCTAGCGCACTCAAAGCCTAAGCTGTTTTCGATAAGCATACGGTAGCCAGCAGACTTCGTCTCAAGCAGCAAGTGAAAGCGGGAAGCATAGCTGAGTCAGGAGGGCAGCTGAAGAACTGAGTAGCGTGGAAGTAGCCGCTCAGATCAATTGCATTGTATCCTCGCTAATAAGTGAGAGGACACACCTACCCGCCCTGTTTTAGTCTAAGGATAAGGCGCTAGCCTTTAACGACCGCTTTTGGGAGCTCGCCCTGCGGCATATGTAAAGCGCCTGGATAGAGATTAAGTTATCATATGACACAATACCGATGACATATATTATGGAGTATTTATTTTACAACAAAAAATTCAATCGAGTATCCTAAAAATGAACTGATTTGAAATTACTATACTACATGCTTGATGCTTTTAGTTCACCCTAACCGATATAATAGATGACCGTTCACTCCACTTCCACGAGGTAGCATTTTATCTCACTTTAGCAACCGGTGGCTGGAGGATCAACGATGGAAATAAAAGATAACGTGTACCAGACCAGAAAAAAGTTATTTCGTGTTTAAGTACTACCAAGAAAAATGATAATATCATGCTTAATTATGTTCATGTACCAATAGTTATTTAACGTGGTTGTTCAAGCTATCAATAATATTTTCAGTTTGATTGGAAATAGCTGAAAGCCTCTACTTTGGCTACTTCGGGCGAGAAGCAAGCGAACATATAGAAGTGCGTACATCGATAAATACTTAATTATAGGGAGTGAATGCTTTATGCTCACGATTTTGATTAAGTGTACTTGGTTTTCATTGAAATGAACTTTTAACGATGCACAGACTATATAGAACTGTCACTTAAATTGTTTAGCTTTCATTTTAAACTCTGGCGATTTTTCTTTAAATAGATACATAATTTACTCACTGTATCATTGATACACTATTGCAAGTTGCACCGCAATAAATTTGATTACTTTTTCTGTTTTACTTTGTTCGATGCTTAGCTTTTATTTCACAATGTCTTGGAATATGACATTTGGCAGTATATTGACGCCAAATGCAAGCGCTGCTATATGTTTGGTATATATTCTTTGGCACTCCACAAATATCGCCTGCAAGAGCGTTAGAATGTAACCGACGTCCCATCTTAACCAGAGTTCATCATAAATAAAAATACTGGAGTTTTCTTTCTAATTCTATTTCTGTACATCTAACTTTCATATTGCTTTGCAAGTGCTGAGACTTTGCAAGCATCTGACGCTTCATGTAAATGCCTAGCAGCCCCCTGACGGCGTGATTCTATGCAATTCAGTGTTCATCTCTTCGGTCATTACATTTTGCGTGCTGCCTATATTCTGGTTGCTCGTTGCGAGTGCTACGGTGGCTGTAAACAGCATCCCGTTGCCCCTCTCCGAGGACTTTGTGGCAATCTGCGGATCTTCACTCCGCGATTTGTACGTAATTCCGTAGGTAATTTGTAGGTAATTGATGGTGCACTTTTTTTATTGCCACCTCTCAAAGTTTGCTTAGTCATGTTGAAGTAATCCACTATCTCGTGGGGTTTACTGTTCATTCTCCTCTCGAATTTCCGGTGTAAAGAATAGGCTGATCGGGACTTCGCCTCGTCCGGAACTAAGTCGTTTACCGGAGACATTTTTAATCTGGTAAAGTATATTGCAACCGACTGAAAGATAGCTTTCATTAAAATCGAAGTGTTTCCAGGACTTATATTTGAGTTGACATTAGCCAGCGTTTGCATTAGCTTCACGATATTGACACATTTTGTGGGTATCTTATCCATCGAAGAACCAGCGGGCATCAACGCTCACAGTGATCACGTAAATTACGCAATCCTTCATTTGAACGTTACGAGCTAAGATAAAAATGCGAAACAATTGTCCTGCTACGGTTCCGTGTGTCATTGTATTATATCCTACAGGTTTAATTTTATAATTGGGTCTAGCGCATATTCGCTTGTTAAATTCCAGTTATTCAGCAATGCCTGCTCGCAGGAACGCTGGGTATTCGTTCGTGAGATTGTGGATTGATATGCTAAAGCCAATGGAAGCATCCGAAGCGCTGTCGGGTTTATGACTAACTCCGGACCGCATTAGAACAGCAGCATTGCTACCGTGCGAGTCATATACAGCTTACGTGCCAGACGCGAATTTGGAATCGCTTCAGCTTGCATCCGTAGCATTCGCAGCATCCGTAGGTCGTGCTGTTTTGTGCCCAGGCTATTCCTCCTCTGAAGATGGTACAGCCGTGGTGAGGCGCTTAGCTTCTCAGCAGTCGTCCTGGTTACGCCGTCCGGTTCGTGAGTTCTCATTCGGCGACGGTGTTAGTATGGCTCAGGCTGAGCGCGCTCTGAGCGAGAGCATGGCGTCTGGCTCGTGGCTGATCATGACAAACTGCCACCTTGCTCCTAAGTGGTCGGAGAGCATTCTGAGTACGTTTAAGGTAGGCAAAGCTATCTTTCGACCACTCAGCCCCGGAAGCTTTGCTTTGTGGCGAATTTGTCGCGTTTCTCGTGGCATCGTGTCGACCTGTTGACATGGGACACTTTCGCTTTCTGTGGTACATTTTTTGGATTTTCATGCCGGATGTTACTACGAAATGCTGTTACAGGCGTTTCCCTGTAGACCGAAGTGTACGCACGCTACCAGTGATGACTGTCAATATGTATCTCGTTTTTTTGTACAAGAATTGCATAAATTTGAAAATATGTAGAGTAGTTCACACTACAGCAATGACATAATTATTTGATTGGTGCAAGGATCGAACCGCATCCCGTTAAAAATATTAAATAAAAAGTTAGCTTAATTCATTACGTGCGATGTAGGTCGTAATCGCAGGAGTTGAAATTGTAATGACCGCGTGCTTTCTCCATGCTTTTCATTCACTGCTATTGTTTTAAGTCTCCTTGAATATTGGTATTCACGTGGTGGCTATCAAGTGCCTGCAGTCGGGACAGACGGAAAGGAGAACATACTGGTAATTGGTATTGCGGGTATAACAATTAAGTTAGAATCCTGCACGAAGTAAGCTCCTCCTGTTATTCGTGAGATTGATATTCGCATACACAGCTCCGACTCTCATGTTTACATGCATGGACGTACCTCGGTGAGTACAGAAACCGCTCAAGAAGAGGTAATTTCTAGGCTGGGGAATTCCATTAAGTGCACTTAAGCGGTCTTTGATGCCCAAAATGTACTGCTTTTATCTCATATAACTTATAAAAAGTATCAGCTTGGCCTGCTTCGGAGCGGTCGAACAACTATTCACTGTAAGTAGCTCAGAGATGGCTGCGGATAGTGGCTTGAAAGAAGGAGCCGAAAGCAGGGGAGATAATGCACCGGCGCCGAAGGCGTGTCGTAGTGAGTTCCTCAGTTTAGCACTTCCAGGGCATCTGCCGAAAACAATTGCATAGCAAACGCAGACGTGCTTTGATCAATGACAGAGCCAGTTCTGCATAAGAGTGCATCCTGGATGTGGATACGCTAAATATTGTGGAATTAGTTCTTGGCTGATGCTGTGAATCCGATAAATGAAATCGACAAATGAGATCATCCAGACTATTGCCTTCTTATTGTAATTTTTTCCTGATAAAAATATATATATAATTCATTTGTATAGCACACTAAGAGAAATTAATCTATATTCAGGCGTTTCACATGTGCCACGGGGCTCGAACTCACTACCTCGCCAGGCCTTGGCTGGGGAGAACACCTTAACTACTGGGCCAAACCATCGCTGCGAATCACGTGTGAGAGGCCATCGAAACCAAGCTACGCCATCTTCTGAATCCATGCGCTCACCAATGTTCTTATGAGTGCTGTATTGGTCTGTGCATGATATTATCAAACTTTTAATAACAGATTGCTATGTGGCTTTTAGGCTTAACTCCCAATTCTCCAATATTCCGTGCTGCCTTTGCACAGCTGATATGCCTATAATATCGAAAGAACTGTTGCATAGTCTTGCCCGATTGGGTTTTAATCATAAGAAATGCTACTTGAGTCCTCGAAGACAGCAAGTTCTTTTATTTAATGCCGGCTGCTGCAATATTTGTTCTCCCACAGTTCATTATTGAGTCAGTCGACTCGCCGACCAAGTCTTCCGAGCCCAACTGGGGTGCTGCCTCTCGAGCTGCTAGCGAGCTACCGGCCAGCTTCGTGAGTAAAGCTGATGCAAATGGCAGCCAGGGCCACTTCCGCCTGTGGATGGTCACTAGGATGGATCAGGAGCGCCTCCTTCCAGGTACGGTCGCAAACAGGCCTCTGTGAGCGGTTTTTGCTCAATTAATATGAAGTTTGTTTGTCTAATTCGAGCGACGATTTATTGAGTGTTTTTTCTTCGCTCGTTGAATGAATAGCTTAATCTCTCATCTCTAGTATATTGATCGCATTTGCAGGACATGCCTCAAATCAAAATGCTCTCTGTTCTTATAAATGTGGATGTGAAAAGGCCTGATGCGGATATAAAACGGCCTGCTTTCAAAAGAGGTTCTCGGATCAACGTCGATTAATTCGATATACATTGATGATCGTTTTGCCGTGTGAGCAGTACTCAGGTCATTCTTGCAGTGAACAATAACCGCTATGTGATGACTCATATTTTACAGAGTGAATAGCAGTATTGTGCCCGCTATTAAAAAAAGCGCCAGAGGTGATCTCATTTACTCTATGCATTTGGCCGGTCACATCTTACTGGTCATGCATTTTCCACCATGCAAGGTCTTGCTTACTGTTTTCCGCTCGTAATCTTACTTCGGCTTTGTTTTTTCAGGTGTATTAATTAGCAAGTCCATTAAATTTTACATTGGGCGCAGCAGAAATTTAGAAGGCACTGCAAAGATGGTGCATCGGTGCCTGACATCACGCAGCATTCAAGATGATACCCACGAGGTGCGTATACCTTCCAAAAATTTCGTAAAATTTCTAAAATACATCAAATAGATGATGGTGATGGACAGTGCATTGAAGCTGTATTATACAAAGGTTGAAACAGTTATATATATATATATATATATATATATATATATATATATATATATATATATATATATATATATATATATATACTTACGAATGTAATCCCCGTTGTATTAGCATATGACTACAAATTTCTGTCTATTTATTTGTAAGACTCACTTGTGTTTGGCTATTGACTGCCAAAAGCCTACCGGATAATGAACATCCAGCATTCTGTGCCTCATCTACTAACAAGTCATGGAATTCTAAATTTCTTTAACCTGAGCTGCCTTAAATGCAATGGGTCATTGCTGCAGCGTACTGACTTTAACTTAGCATGCAATAAAAATGTTGCGATTAGGAAAAACCCTTTCACCTATTCGCTGTTACTTTTTAAACATTGCTCTTGCAGGTTTACTTTTTATTTATTGCATTCAGTGCCATAAATAGGAATACATTTAAGATTCTTTAATCAAAGCGATCTAAAATCCGTAAGGGTAACGTGAAATTGCAGGACTATACAATTGAAATGGAAATGGCTAATCGCGCCATTTGTCGCGAACCTTGGCGACGCCCCAAATTGAGCTGCATGCTCAAGAAGATGGCAACACGCGAGCATTCAATAAACGGTCGATTACCTGGAGGTGCCGCTGCCACTTTCTGGCGAGAGAGCCACTCTGCACTGCAGCATTATACTGACTACTCTTCTCAGCCAGGCTAGTATCCAAACCTTTAATCCAGCGGATTTATCTCCCTTAGAAGAAATCCTTGTCTGATGCTCTGAATCTTTTCGACCACTGACATGTGGGCTAATGTCGATCGCTAATCTACGAAGCTGACCTGATCGCATAGCTTGCCCCTGCATTTAACGCTAGAGTTAAGATGCTTGTATCTCATGACCCGGGTTATGGGTTTGAGTCCGGTGAGCCGTGATGGCACACTAGGTAAGGCGGTTGCCTCGGTCCCGAGGTCGTGGGTTCGATTCCTGCGGTGGGCGATTCTGTATCGCCACTGCAAGCGGTGGTGATAGCCGTAAAGGCTCTTCTGTCGCTATACAAAAAGAGGCTGTTTAATCAGCTGATTTGTTTTTCAGAAGGCAATATTTTATTACTTGCTCCAAGCGAGGCGTTAGCCACAACGGCTCTTCGGCCACTACATAAACGAGGCTGTTAGATAAGCCCGGCAATAGGTTCTTTTTTCAAGCTATCGTGATTACGGCACCTATAAGCATGCACACGCGAGGCTCTACAGGAATTTTCCTAAACTGCTGCCACGTTCTCTTTCACATTAATAGGTTCAAATTATCCTGTTATCAAGCAGCTTAAGACTGGTTCTATCAAGCATCCTGAATCGATCTTTCCGAAACTTCTATTTAACAAAATTTTGTCCGTTGTTTCGCTGCCAGCATTTTTCTTGCGATGGCAATTATTAAAGGTCCTGTTGATGCGTGGGAAAACTAAATATGTGTGTAATATTCCAATATTGCATGGCCAAAGAACAGTTTCGGTCAACCTCGTGCACTCTTTTGGTGGGTTTATGCTTTAATTGTTGACCAGGCTTGCTGCTTGTCAATGTCAATGTATGCTTGCTATTACATATTATTAATATTTCTAACACTGTGCTCTTATTCTGTTTAGGCCTCGTCGACGCTAGCGCTGAAGTTGGGGATACTGCATGGGAGTTTGCTGCTCTTGCGAAGCTATAACCGTGCCACTTTCGCCATTAGCAGTCACTGGTCGGTCAGGGACTTGAGGTCGATGCTTGACGACCTCGGCCGCCTTCGACCTCTGTGCAATGCCGAACAAGCCTGCATTGGTAAGGGGCCACACCACCAGCGCAGTGGAACTATGCATGAACAATCGGCACCCAAAGCCCGCTCGGAGTTAGATGTACAGTTTTTCGCTTTGCTGTAAGCTCCGCCCTGGCGATTCTTCGGCTTTGGCTTTGACAACGGTCATTCTATTGGGATATCTCAAAACCAAGAAGAGATGTGCTCTTTGAAAAGAGCGATGCAAGCCCGTAGGGAACCTGAAAACTATCTTTTGCTGCACCTTAAAAAGCAAACATGGCATTGTCTCAAGCATCTTATGCATGTCAACCACGAGCATCAAGTCATCAAGTGATAAGCATCGCATCGCCACAGCTTAGTAAATGATAGCTAGCTGCACTTATACTACTACTGCTAATAATAATAATGTACTTGATAATTTACCTCAGAGAACTAAATCTCTTTCTAGGCGCTTTACATTTGCTGCAAAGGGAAATGCAATTGAATGGTGAGTAATATAATACTTGATAAACAAACAACATGGATAACATGGTTAGGGGTGACATGCACAATTAGCTGCCGGCGCTGCATGTCTCACTGCCTAATGCCAGACTACCTCCTACTTTAGTCAAGCCTACCAAGTGCGAACCGCAATAGATGCCGGATATAAAAATCTATTATGATGGAAACGTGGCTCAGCTTTGAAGCCTTTATGATAAAGTTTAACTTAAAAATGAATTCTTTCTCGTGGATCAGAAAAACTGGATTCGGTCAGCTGGCTGTTTTATAGATTAACTTATACATGCTGCGATCAGCAAATCGACAGCCCAAAGACTTTGTGGGCAACGGACGTTTGTTCGGTTTCGTCACAACGCTGGGTCATTCGCCCAAGTAAAGTAAGGCAACCGAAATTCACAACCTATTACATTGGTTTGAATTCTGTGCCAGTCACTTTTACTATCCACTGCAAGCCGCTCTATACGCTTTTATTGCAATATAATTCTTTTTTTATCTTGCTCTAAGGAAACTCGTTGAGAATATTTGAATGCGACTATAGTTATTCCCGGTGTCCCCTAGTCGGGCCAGTTAGCAGACCTTTTAGTGACAGGTTTAAAACGAGTTATAGACCATTTTTCTACAGCCCAAATATAGTTAAAATATAAATGTTTTTCTTTTATAAAGTTGTATCTAGTTTCTGAACTCTTTAGCATTTGGTTGAGGGACTAGCAGCCCCCAGCTCTTTAGCGGGCGTCATACCCAATAAGTGAGTGCTCCTCTGCAATGCGAGGTGGAGGTTATTACATGCAGGCTCTGGTCGGCTTTCCAAGGACTTGGTGCTCGATGATAAAACTTGTTTAGTCTGGTGCGTTTAAAAGAGGAAAGCTATTAGCTGCAGCTAACTTCGCGGCATTCGAGATTACGGTAGCGGACGAGCTTCGGCATCCATTTTGCTGGGGGAATGCAGTCGGCATTTGTTTGCTGGGTTTGAGTGAATTTCTCTTTGTGGGCCTGTGTGCTCTGTTACAGCGCATGTTCTGATCAATCAATTGAACTGGTTCCTTTTCAGCACATTTGAAATCTCTAAGAAGAGATTTAATTATCATGGGAGTTATATTAATGTTGTATTATTATTATTATTATTATTAGGCATCCGGATGAACAAAATAGAATTCCAGCTCGAAACGGACGTACTCTAATTGCTATTTTCTATCGGAGATTAGTGCCAGAGCTAAGGTTGGATGCGACTGAAAGTGGACATTAGGCCGGAAAGACTCCTCATTTGATACTTTGAATTTCTCAAGATGTCAATTGTAGTCGATATGCAAACAGAATGTGGTGTCCATGCTGCCGTAAATCGGGCTCATTATTTTGCCGTAATAGCATATCGATGTGATCCCTACGACTAAGAAATGTACAGCCAACGATTCGCAAGTGCGTGACATTTAGCAAGCTGAGAGACTTGCATTTGAATAATGGGCTGCTAGTGTGATAATCTAAAATACTCGAGTAACGTAAGCTAAATCTGCCACAAAATAATTATCAAGAACTCCTCCAGAGCAGGCAGCAACTTAAGTTGTCATAAATTCTCGCGTCCTCCAGAGCAGGCAGCAACTTTAGTTGTTATCAATTCTCGTCATGCCATAAATTTCTCTCTTCTCTCTCTATTCTCTCTCCCCTCTTTTATCTTTACTTCCTCTGTTTCCCTCTTCTCTCTCACTCTCCTAAACAGCGAGCCAGCGGTATTAGGACGACCTAGACTACTTGCTTTACCCTTGAATAAACGCAGAAAACTCACCTGAAGTATACATTGCAGAGCTCTCCAAGTTGGCATATGGCGGACATTGTATTGATGCAGAGGATCGAACCACAGTCGAAGCCACTGTCAGTCGACTCCTCGACAAAAATAACGTGCAGGTAAAGTAACGAAATGGATGCATTTGGCAAGATATGCTTGCTCTAAAACTCCTTGGACCTTTCCTGAAATACCAATAATGTAACTACTTCCTTCATCCTTTGCAAGTTTCTTCTAGTCGTATAAGCCCCAGCTATAACATGCATTACTTAGTTGAATGCTATTCACATTAAAGCACTCTCACCCATTATTAGAAGTGCTGACGATATTTGATAATCTGGTTGCTCTTTCTAGGTTTCTCAGCTGCAACACCTCATGGCAAGTAGTTGCGAGCCGGCATTTGGCAGATCACGTGCACCGCATCAAGTTTCGAACATCGAGGATTGCTTAGCGAAACTAATGACAGCAGCAGCAGCAGTGCCCGACGTGTGCAAGCAGGCGCGGATCATTGCGGATAGCAAGTGAGTCTGGGGTGCTGCGTCGAGATCAATAGTTTTTGCTGACGTCATCAGCGCCATAGTTTGTGCATTCGTGCTCGCGTTCGTGTGCCCATGCGTGCGTTCGTGTCAATGAGAGAAGTGATGTCGTCTAACGCGTCTACTGAAGTCTTACCTCATATTGCTGCTGAATGCTTACTTTAAATCAATATTTAGTTTTTTATTTCGATATCAATTAAGTGCCTTCGCATATTTTCATTATGAGCTAAAGTTTACAGTATGCATGGAAGTTAGTATGATGCCTTAGATGGTTGAACCCTCTAAAAATATGCTTATGCTTGTTTATTACACTGAGTGACTTCTGAAAGTCGAGTGTGGCACCGGCCTCTTCTAAAAATGCGTTTTGGAGATACCCGTTTTCACCATCAACTTGGGTTCTATGTGCATGCTCTAAGCAATAATGCATTCAAAACAAGCGATCACTTCTGAATATATCTTATTCCTCTTCAAGAGCCATCCTGCAGCTTAGTATTTTGCATTACTAATAGTGTGAGCACTGAGCTTGGACATTTGAGTCATGCTGGAGTCACGATGTGTCTTCTGTAAAAAAGAAAAAGTCAAGTCGCAGCTGGCTGATTCAACAGCCTCATTTACTGCAAATTTCGGCCGATGAGCCTTTGCTGCTATCCCCCGCCAGCTTGGATCCGGTAATAAACGGCTGTCTACTGTAGGACAGGAGCCGACGACCTAATGAAGCTCGAGCACCTCACCCCTAGGCTAAGCTGTCGATTAACCTGCCCTAACAGGCAATCGGCACGCTTCAGTGCCTATGTGGCACTCGAGGCGAGACGGAAATCCTGAAGTGTGCTTCCAAAGTAGTCGTTAGGGAAGGCAGACACCGTATGAGACCCGTATATATAACTCATTTGTATAGCGCCCCAAGAGAACGTAATCTCTATTCAGACGCTTCACAAATACCTCGGGGCTCGAGCCCACGACCTCAGCCAGCCCTTGGTCGAGGTGAACACTTTAACCGCTGGACCAAACCACAGACATTGTACTTTCGCAATGCTCATCAAATCTAACTCACTCTTTGTTAGACAGTGAACTGAACTGTCTATTGAAATCAGTTTTATACTCCACAGATGTCCCTAATAGCTTCACACTGCAGAGGTTTGTCAGAAACAATAGCACGGTTTTTGTCTTATAATCCCCAGCAGTGACTATCAGACAGTATTGCTACATCCTCGTAATCAGGAGCGGTGCAAGGATTTTCATCTAGAGGGAAAGACCCGTAAGATTTGCATGTAGAGGGGCAAGATCCTCAAGTAATGAAATGTTATCGAGCACAATCATAGTGGTTATAAGTCACGAACTCGGTGGTTGCTAATCGAGTGAAAGTATGACATAATTTCGTCATCGGTGACGGTACGGGGCGTAGGAATACGAGCGGCCCAGGTCGCTGCACCGCTATAGTGAGGGGGCGAATGCCTCTTCTTCTCGTCTCTCCCGGCTCGGCCTGTGCTCGCAGCCCTCGCTAGTTCAGCTAGCGGCACAAGGTGTGCAATTTGCACTGACCAGATCCTCGTAGCGGCCCAAACGGGGAAGACGGAGTACCCTAAACTCAAATGAAAGCGAAATCAGCAACACCGATCTTGAAGATGAAAAGCATTGTCTTTATGTTAAAAGCTAGTACGGCAGGTGACTTCAAGCAGACTCGTTGCTAGCTTATAGCCGCAAACGCACATATGTATTTTAATGATGGTAATATACTATGTTTACAAACCCGCGAGTAGTCTGGGACGTCTCCCCCCCCCCCCCGGCGAGCACCTCCCCTCGAGCTTGCCGCCGGCTTGCAGTATCGCAAAGACTCGAGATCTCCTTCGCAGCCGCAGCCGCTACCGACCTTGACACAGCTGGGCACCAGAATTATATGATCAGGCAGGAGGGCAGTTGAGGAAGTGAGTAGCATGGAAGTAGCGACCCAGCCTAGCTGGGAAGGGTACACCGCAGTCGGCAGTGGGAGATTAGATGTCCTTCACTAAGATTTTTGGAAGTGAGCTCTATAGTCTGAGACCTGCAGAGTAAAAGCTTCTCCAATCTTCCTTCGCCCGGTGTCCGTGCAGCCACGCCCACCCAAGGCTTGCTGGTTAGTGGGCTTTCGTCAGTATTGGAGCTTTTTTGCTGCCGTTGCCATAAGGCCGTTTTCGTTCAGCCTTCGTCTCACTGTCTGCTCACTGTGGATTGTATCATCCACTTCGGGTTGTTCTGATGCTAATTAGCATCGGATTGTGTTGAGCCGTGCAAAATAGACCTTCAGGCATTCCTATTTCAGCAGCCGATCATCCCTCTGGTAGAAGCCCTAGGGCGGCCAGATGGAGGCCGGTTCTTCATCGTCCATGACATTTTTTGAATGTAATATCTGAATTCTCAATAATCCTCCACAGCTTTGGAGATGTTTCTAGGTTGTTCACCTTTCCCAGATGGCAAGACCACAGCTGCCTCCTAACCAAATCCGAAAGACTCTCTTAGCCTTAGTTACTTGACTACAAGGTGACCTTCACCTGAGTAGAATCTCTCCCACACTGCTGTGCTGAAACTGATACTCGACGACTGGCAAACCGTCGCTCAAAGAGAGCGACGGCAGTCAGGCTCGGGCCTTATACACTGGCCAGGTCGAAAGTTTTGCATTAATCGAGTTACATAAATAGATATATTGCTGCTCATCAGCCACTCGAGGATATTTCTTTTTCGGTCTCTGGTTCAGAGTCAATGCCAAGCACAAAGTTCATAATTTCGGGACATTGCAGTACGAATCTGCCCGTTTAATTCGCAGGAAAAAAGTATAATCGATAAGACGGGTGCTTTAGCAAACTATCAATACTATCGCAGTAATGCCTTCTTTGTCGCCGCACGGATTTGAAAACCGTGTAGTATTATCGATGGAGAGCGCTGGGCAGAAGCTTTCGCAAGAAGCCAATGCTGCCATGAGATCTGTTCCACGACGCACGGCGCCGAGGCTGCTGCTTCCGCTTTCCACACTTTCCTTTCCAGGCAGACGCTGCGGAGCATTCTCGCCATAGGGTCGTGCTCGGACGCCGTGCTGCACGGCGGCTCCCGCTCGACTGGGTTCGAGCGCGTCGAGAGCGTGCTGAGCGGCCTGGCCAGCAGTCTGCAAAACATGGCCGACCTGCCGGCCGCCGCCTCGCAGGCCGCCGGCCGCGACGCGCTCAGCTCGATCGACGCTTTCCTTCGCGACGAAGCGGAGGCGCGTCAGCGCCAGCTTGCGAGCGTGCAGCAGGAGCTCGACCTGCTTCGCAGCGTCGTTCGCTGCGAGCGTGAGTGCGATGCCGAGCTGGAGCTCACCGTGGCAGCGCTGCACGCCGGCCTCGTGCCCGACTCATGGCGCAGCAGCTGCCGAGGGCCGCAGCCAGCGGTCGCCGTTGCCTCTGCCGTCGCCGCCGGCTCCTGCCGCTCCAGCGGAGCGGCAGCTGGCAACGTCGACCTGGTGCAGTGGGTTCGGGAGCTGGAGGAGAGCGTTCGCTCGCTGTGCGCCTACGCCGACCCGCAGACGAGACCGCCTGCCTTCTGCCTGTCGGCTTTCGTCAGGCCCGACCTACTGCTGCAGGCCGTGCTTGTCAGCCACGCTCGCGCCCACCTCGCCGACATCAACGAGTTGTGCCTCGAGGGCGAGTTCCTGGCCTCCGGCGCGAGGCCCACCGGTCCGCCGGCCGTCGGCTGCTACGTGACTGGGCTGAGGCTGCACAACGCCTCCTGGGATGCGGCGTCTCGGACTATCGTCGACGCGGGCGTGGGCGGCTCGGCCGCACAGCAGCAACAGCAGCAGCGGGGCACGAGAAATGGCAGCGTTGGGGCTTCGTCGGCAGCGGCGTCGTCGGCAGCTGAGGGAGGCTGCTCAATGCCGGTGCTCTGGTTCAAACCGGAGGCTCGAAACGGCGTCAGCGAGCTGCTGGGGGATGGCGTCGGCGGCGTGTACGCATGTCCTATCTACATGTCTCACGACGTCGGGACGCTCGACGAGCACGGTGTCGTTTGTCGCGTCAAGTTGAGGACCTCGACGAGCCGAGCGCAGTGCGAAAAGCAGCGCGTGTACCTGTCATCTCAGATGACGCTTCGATAGACGCTTATTTCGCGATTGGGCAACCGCTGCTTGTACGAAAGTTGGTTGAGCTTCCCGAAGGCGCTTGCTACTCGGCTTGAGGCCTGGCCGCCGTGCGAAGCCATGCGTTTAATGTGTAATTCGCCCCGTAAGACTTTTCACTGCCTCCCACGGCGACTCCCGTTTGAATACTTATTTGTACTTGCCGCAATGAGTTATTTACGCGACTGGCTTTTTGTAGCCAGAGTTGCCAGTCTCGGCGGACTGCCCCGACCATTGCCGATTGGATACTTTCTCCAAGTGGATTATCGGATCGGGAGCCGACGTTACTGTTGTAGCTTCTGCAGCTGCCTCGCTAGACGGATGTATGCTTTCATACGGAGAATCGCGTCTGAAACAAACAATGGAACAGCATTAAACAGGAACGAAAGTAAACAAAATTATTAGAAACAAGTGAATGAGCCGACGCGAGAGTGTAAAAGTAAATTGAAACAAACAGCATGCGGAAGAATGCCAGAAATGTAGAATGCCTAGCGTACAGCGGTGGACCAATGCAACGAATTGATAGGATTACTTCCAGCTAGAGGGAGAGGCCGTGGAGCAAAATTTTCCGTGCTCTCCGAGACAGTCAGCCAATGGAGATGAAATGCGAGCGAGTGAGCGTCCCTGGCTGCTCGTTATCACTTTAGATCCGACGGTAACCGAGGCTAAAATTGAAGTGGCTTCGCTGTGGCCTTGATCGACAACTGAATTTCATGAACATGAAGAGAAAGTGGTCGAGGCTATAACCTAAATTCTGAAACCTAGCTCGGAGCAAAGTTAGCAGGTGCGGATTTTTCTCTCCCGTTTGCTCTCACTTGCCTACAGAGGCGATTTTTGAAACGCCTTGCTTGTCTGTGGATTGGTCCGCGAAACCTTGAACCTTGAACCGCGGCTTCCTGCTCTCGAAATCCATTCATTGGATGACCTATTTCGAGAAGAATGTGCGCATAAGTCTTTCTTTAAACAGAGTTGGCTTCTCGGTCAGTTTTACGATAGATAGCAGCGCCGGTTAGCTTTTCAGTGCATGCCAGATACAGCACGCTGCGTACGTGCAATGAACTCGCAAACCGGCAGAACAATGTTAGTAACTGGCATGACCTCGCGATGACACGAATTTTGGATTCTCTAGTGCGTTGCGGCTGAATTCAAGCTTTCTTCGTGCACTAGTTGATAAATTTGGGATACATTGGCAGGTATACCGGGACAAAACGGTTACTTTAAACATGAGTATACTAGCTTACGAAAAATGATACTATCCAGAAACTGTCGAACTATTAAATTACTTAAGCAGCATTAGAGAAGTTCTTAGCCACTATAAGAAAATCAAGGTATTAATTATTCTACTCTCTAAATATTCTTAAAGTCTACAGAGCTACGAGATGTATTCACCACGTTTTTGCAACCAGTGTTTTTTGGCGAACAGCCAATTTAAGAAATGCCTTTGGAGCACATTTTGGTGGACAATTGATTCTGGAGAAAGAAAGAGAGACAGTGTGTGTGCGAGTGAGTGAGAGAGAGAGAGAGAGAGAGAAATGTGTGTGAGTGAGAGAGAGAGAGAGAGAGAGAGAGAGAGAGAGAGAGAGAGAGAGAGAAGTGTGTGTGAGTGAGAGAGAGAGAGAGAGAGAGAGAGAGAGAGAGAGAGAGAGAGAGAGAGAGAGAGAGAGAGAGAGAGAAAGAGAGGGAGAGAGAGAGAGAGAAAGAGAGGGAGAGAGAGAGAGAGAGGCATTGTAAAGCTTTATAGATTAAGTTCTCCAGGGCCGCTATAGAAATGAACACACAAACACACACATACATATATATATATATATATATATACATATATATGTATATATATATATATATAATAAAATACCCGTGACAAATCGCGGGAAATTTTGGCGTTGATTAACAGTGCGGGCTTGACTGTCCACTGACCTAATGGTAAGCTCAGCCTAGCTGGGCTGCCCAACCGTCTTTCAGACAAGGACTCCACTTCACGACCAAGGTCGTCAAATGCTTGAATCTTAACTTCGGTCTATCTTTGCTTTTGACCTTGTCATAAGTGAGGCGTTCGCTGAACTTAAAAAAAACGAAGCTCCTAAGCTGTTTCATAAGTCTCTTCCGGTTGTAATAATAATAATAATACATTTGCATAGCACCCCTTAGAGAACGTAATCTCTTTCTAGGCACTATACATGTGTTGTGCAGTGGTTGCCGTATGCAACGTTTCTGTTGATTTTCGGCTGTGTAACTCTGAGTGGCTTCCTTTGTTGTTGTTTTTTCTCCTTTTAGCCTGGGATAGACGCACTAATATTCTGCTCGCACGGCTCTTTGTTTGTTCCCAATTCATTGCCGCGAAAACTCACCGGTTTACAATGACGGGTTGGAACCACGGGTGTTATATGGAAATTGGCCTACATGAATTTAACAATGGAGAACTTCATCTTGGCTATGGAAGTTGGGCCCAAGTGATTTATGGAATTTATTCGACTTCACCGGGTAGCGTTTTAGCATTGAGTGGCGTGTTTGGAACATACAGATATGCTGATCATCTCGAAACCTATATTGATTAGTAAGGCCCCCATGACGGATCACGGGCAGATTATGTGTAAGCATGTCCATTGCAACACATTTTCAACTTCAACTACGAGAGTGCAAGTTGCAGTCACATATGCAAATTAGTAAATTGTTTCCCCCTTCCCTCTTTGACATGGGACTCATAGTGACTCATGGTGTTCCGCCGAAGTAGAAGCCGCATAAGAAGCGCACCGGGCATAATGTAAGCGTGACGAGAGCTACTGTGACATACTTACTAAAAAAATAACTAACACAAATAAACTAGCCTAGCTTATTATAGGGTTTCGCGGAGGGAAGTTGATCTGTGGCTACCTAGAACAGTCTAAATCAGTAAAAAACAAGTAAAGTAAATGGTAGCTTATTTAAAGTCTCATTTATGTAGGCTCAAATGAGCCTTAGCAGAAACCCCTCTGTTTGCAGCGATGGCCTGCTACTGGATTGAAAACCACAACTTAGGCCTCTTTCTCGCAGGATTTGGGGTCCTCGTGATTCTTCCTTTGTGTGTTTATGCGTGCTGACACCGTGCCTGCTACTACTAACCAGATTTACATGCTGACAATGTGCATGTAACCTCTAGCCATAGTATGCTTGTTGAAACTTTGCATGTTACCACTAACTATTAGATCATTTTCCGTTACAGCGTATTTGAAGTGCCTAGAAAGCGCTTAAGTTCTTTGAGGGAGCTATACAAACGTATGATCTTTATTATCCCTTTGACAAAAATTGAAGGGCGGGGGTACTCTCACTAGCTACCAATCGTAGTTGGTGAGCCCTGGTGGCACACTAGGCAATGCGGTTGCTTTCCACGACCTTGAGACCGAGGTCATGGGTTTGAATCCTGCGGTGGGCGATCTTTTATTGTCGCTGCAAGTGGCGGCGATAGCCTTAAAAGCTCTTCCGCCGCTTTAAAAAAAGACTTAAATCAGCTAGCCGTTGCTATTCTGAATGTAGAATTTTAAATTTCCAGTGATTTTCTACGTTGGAAGTCAAATGTTTGATACCTCACTTCGTTGAACCTGCTCAGTAAGCCTTACTTCTGACATAATTACCGTTGGAGGACCTGCAATGGCAGTTCGGATTTTAGTTGTTCATGGGCTTCGCTGCCACAGGTTTGTTAGCAGTCGGCAAAACTGCTAGGCTTCTGGTGTTCGTTGAGTCATGCCCTATAGAACTGCCTCTTCAATAGCTGGAATAGGACTAAGTAAGCTGAAGAAATCTCTATACGTGTAGCTAAGCAAGTTCAAAGTTTGCATCGTAGTGGCGTAGCTCTGAAGTAAGCTTTGTATCCACTATTTCTGCTGACATGCACCAATTGCCCTCTATTCAGTGACCGGAACCAGACGGTCGTTTTTTACGACCGCTTTATTTACAATTTAACATATGGATTACAGCCGCTTTATTTATCCACAAGAGTCCACTGAAGTCACCAAGTTCACTTCGTTCTAGCTCAAACTTCAGAATAGGAGCAGCTATCCAGCTGTATCTCAGTTAGACCTGCGTTGTATGCCGAATCCCCCAAGTTCCAATTTGTTTTATTAAGTTTCAGCATGTGGCTTTGGACCTCCATAGTTAGCTTTTACATTTGCATGCGATAGGCCATGAACATAGAAATTTAGTTGTCTCTCCACTCTATTGTAGGAGCTGAGATTGCTTCAACAGTGCACAATCAATTGCTTCCAGGTGTACAGCAGGCACAGCAAAAGCAAAATCTCATAGCTACGATCAACTTGGTCGTTGCTCACCCTTGCCCAGTATAGCTGCTTCCGTGATGCCACATTTTCGAGCTCCTGTCTACGCCCTCTCTGGCAGGTACAAGATATTAACTAGGTCTTTCACTTATACCGCTGGCGCGGCTGCTTTTGTTCTTCGTGATACAAACAGTGTAACACACGGCCATGATTCCATGGCAAGGGTTATGTATCTCTTTGCTGCACCTGCCTCCTCTACTGTTACTATTCCTTACCAATCAAATAATCGACCTTTATCCAGTTTCCTTGTGTTTTTTGGCTAGTGAAATATACTGAATAGTAAACTAGCCTCCTAGTTCACTAGAAAAGAATGCAGTGCATGATCCTCCCGTTATGGACTATTGACCATGTTTTTGCCCAGGACTGAATTACTTCAATTGCAAGATGGGGTCACTGTGGAGCAGTAAGTAATTATACCAGTAATGTCAAAATTAATAGCACCAATCAGGATGCAAGCTATTCACCAGGCTAAATAGTTCCTTGGTGGAGCTTTCATTGACGTGCACAATACTACGGGTTCGGAGGTATTAATTCTGCTGGCTTCAAAATAGCAGCTCCTGGTATAGATGAAGCTGAAGCCAGACCATCAAAGACCGTGTCTATATCTGAATCACTAAGCTTTCTCGACTATGAGCAGTGATCTGTTGCAACTCTATATCTACCATATGGTCAGACCTCTTACGTCGATGTGGTATTGGTGGGGAGTAACACAAACACACGATCCACCTACGAGCTTAAAGTCAATAATGGAACTGAAGCAGCACGGTGGACTACACTGGTGTTTAAGTTTTCACTGCTAATACCTATAGCGTCCGAGCTTGGTCATATGCACGTATGCTATCACCAACTGGGAAGCCAGGGGCTTTTAGTTGGGTGGGGCACTCACTAGCAACAGGCTCCAAGCTAGCTGGTCAGCCCCCTCCCCCAGAAGAGCAAAAGAGAACTTATCTTCTAAATCTATCAATCTAAATTTATTAAAACCTTCTCCCCTACAGACAGCATACAAATCGACAAATAAATGGACGATGCATATGAGCAGAAACAGCCGCAAAGGGCAGTATGTGGCGTCTCGTCACCGTAACTTCCTTTTCAAAGTTAGCAACTCGCAAACAAAAAAACCAGGCAGAGCCATTCTAACGACAACCGCTACGAGGTACCTCGGTCATGAAAAGCAACCGCCTTACTTAGTGTGCCATCACGGCTCTCTACAACTATATTGCAACAAATAAAAAACATTTAAATGCATGGCACTGTAAATGAGGTGTTTGAGCAAGCCAAAACCTGGGAGAATCGCCTGCGCCCATTGACTGCAAGACCTAAGCGGCTCCCTCTAGAGGGGCTGGTGGTGCAGCAGCACCTGGCAAACAGCACACTACCCCCTACCAAGTTGCCAAGAAAGGTAGCTATGCGGCAGCATGAGAAGCCGACGGTGCACAGCTACGGCGACATCTGATGGGTCTGCAGCGACAGCCTCTCAGCGGCTGCATCAGCATCTCCGGGCTCCGGGCCAAAGCTGCACTCGCTGCTGCTGCCAACGCTGCTGCAGCTGTCTGAGCCGTAGCTGGCAGGACGAAGCTTGCCCGCGTGCGCTGTGACGCCATGAGACGATGCCCGAGTACCCTGCTTCGTCAGCCGAGCCGCAGCTGCCGGGCTGAGCTGGCCTGCCGAGAGCTCGTACAGCCGCAAGCCGTCCGTCGGCTCCGGCTGTTCCGTCGCCCTGCGACCCCTCTCGCCTGCCGCCTGGCCGTCGTCGGCAGCGGCGGCAGACGAGCGATCACTGCCGCTGCAGCTGCGAGGCCTGGCGCAGGCGGCCGAAGCGCAGCGAGTCGCCACTGCCGGCGTCTGCTGCGAGTGTCGCCTACACGACGACGACGGTGCAGTGCTGACGATGCATGCCTCGTTCAGCGTGCTCACGCTGCTCGTCACCATCAGAGCGTCGCACAGCTCGACGGCGCTGTCCGTGGCCGAGTCGACAAGCAGGGACGACGACGGTGGCGGCTGCCCCGCGTAGCAGGGCAGCCGCGAGCATCGGCCGCCCTCGCCGCTGCTCGGCCCTCTGCAAGCCCGGCAGCGGTCGCTGACGACGCCACCAAAAGCGGCAGCGTCGCTGCTCGGAAGCAGGACGGAGCCGCCGTCGGCAGCCGTCGGTGACAGCTCGGTCGAGTGACCACTATCGTCGCGAGGCAACGCCGCCCGACGACCTCGCTGCCCGCCGGAGGCCGCGGCCGGCAGGCAGCAGCCGGAGGAGCCTAGCGACGGCAGCGGAAGCTGCTGCTGCAGCGCCGACGAGTCGAGCCCGAGCACATCGGGCTCGGCCTCGTCACGGCAGCCGCTGACGCCGCTGCAGGTGGCTGCTTCGATGCTTCCGGCCGGCATGTCGTCGACCGCCCGGCGGTGGTGGCTGCCTCTACCATCGTCTCCGTCGTCGTCGCCGCTGCAGCTGCAATGGCCGTCGGCCGGACACGAGCAAAACGACGACACGCTGCCGTCGTCGTTTGCTGCCGCCACCGCCTTCTCCTCGCCACCGCTTCTGCGGCGGTCGTCGTCATTCTCTTCGCCGATCAGGGATAGCGTCTTCTTCTTCAGAATGCCACGCTCGGGCTGCCGCAGTCGCTGGTCGCTCGCGGCCGGCTCGTTATGAACTATGATGGGCGGCGCCAGGTTTCGCGACTCCTCGTCGCTCGTGCTGTCCGAGTCCGAGTCGCTCCAAAGCGACCGCTTCCGGAAGCGACGTCTTCGCTTTCTCTTCGTGCGCTCACGCCTGCAGGAGGACACACAACGAGCACGGCTGCAAGAGCTGTGCAACAAGCACGGCTGCGATGCGCACGGCGAGAGCTGCAGTCTCTTGTCGTTTCTGCCTCCCAGTCCTCTGTGTAAAATGAAAGCCTAGATTGTGCTCGGTCTAAGCTCGCAAGAGCGAGTATAAACCGTGAAAAGAAGTGGACATAGAACCGATCGCGGGTACTCCTCCACAAATTACCGGCTCATGGATGACCTTGGCCATTGATTATGAACACCGAAATACCCCATCGAGATGTAATGTCTCTCTGTCTTCTCTGTCAAAGCTTCAAGGCTACAAGCTACATGGCTTCAAGCACAAAGCTACAGGTCTAAGTGGGGGTTATGCCGGAGAGTTTTCTACAGTGCAATCACACCTAAGCCACCTTCGATGCGCAAACAGTGGCCAACAAACTTCATCGGAAGCAACAAAGAGAAAGTGGGAAGCATAGCTGAGTAAGGAAGGCAGTCGAGGAAGTGAGTAGCATGGAAGTAGCAGTTCAGGGCAGCTGGAAAGGATGTGCCACTGGCAGCAGCAGGAAAGATGCACTTAAGAAGGACTGGTGATCAATGGTATCTAATGCTGCCAAGAACTCACGTCAAACTAGCAGAGAGACTTGATCTACTCCCCCCACCATCGTACCACTTGCTTTTCTGAATCTAATCGTTTAGCTACACCTCGTACCAACCTCAAATCCTTTTAAGACCATGCCTTTATGTTCCCAAAGCCTTGAACTCACTTCCGACTTGTGTCACGACATCACCTGACTTGACCACATTTAAAAAGAACTTAAAAACGCACCTATTTATGACAGTATTTAGTGGGTCTCTGTGATTAGTCCTTTATGTGCTTACGCATGCTGACACAGTGCATGCTGCTACTAACCACACTTGCATGCTGACCCTGTGCATGTCACCCCTAACCATGTTATTTATCAAGCATGATACCACTCATCATTCGATCAAGTTTCCTTTGCAGCAAATATTAAGCACCTAGAAAGAAATTGAGTTCTCTGAGGGTGCTTTATCAAGTGTATTATTATTACTATTATTATTACTTGATTTAAGTCAACATTCATGAGAATTTAGCTATACAATTACAACAGCAGTGGTGACTATATGGAGTGATTAGCTCTATATTCTGAGTGAAACTTATTTGCATGGTTTGATGTTAAAAGGAAAACATCCGAATTGGTCTCCGACTACATTAGATCATGATCATGGCTACACTCGCACAAATCGTGTAGCTGCAGGACCTACCTGGCATTGAATTTAAGCGCCTTATTTATAGTGTCAGAAGAGCCTTAGCAGCTTTTGCCCTGCTTGCAGCAGGCTCTAAACAAGTGACTGCTGCAGGATTTGAACCCATTAAGAGGTGACAGCACCTTAGTGTTGGACTAAGACTCGGCAGCATTGACCTTAAAACGGGAATTTCGATTACTAGTAAAAGCACGTGCACAGCCGATGACCACGCTAGACATCACAACTAAGGGTTAAACATGTGGACCAGTGTTACAGTGCAGCCTCCACAAAACACACAGACCCTCTTTAAACTGGTCAGCAACGATAACTTGGATTAGTGTTAGTTTTTCTCTAATATTCTCGACTTGTCGCATGTGAGCGAAGTCACACCCATGCACTCGAGTGAATGCATGAACGGTGTATGCAAACACACATGCAAAAATATCTTGCAAGCGGCGTGCTGCTTCACTAGGAGCATATTCCACAAGTGGGTAAGAGGCAGGCTGCTCGCGGGTAGATACTTTGGGGAAAGCAAGCAGACTCTAAAGTGGGACAAAGAATTGATTGCCTGCCTTTGTGTAATGCCATTGCAAACATGCAAACTGCTTCCACTGCTCCCACATAAGTGCCTAGCAAATCCCAGGAAGGGACAGGTGAGGACAATGGCAAGTGTTATCAACTGTGCAGCAAAGCCGAACAAACAACACCCGAAGAAAAAAAACCGGTCGTGGCTCCGAGCCGAGCCGTGTTGCTGCTCATCACAAGTGCCCTTTAAGCCTGTAAGCCGAGCTACAACGGCTTCTCTTTCGATGCAAGTTCGTTCGAAGCACAGAGAACCATTAAGAGTGAAAATGCCATGTACACAACTCAGGTGTAGGCGAGCACGACACGTCGGGCAGCATTACTTTGATGCTGTCACAGCCTCTTTGTCTCGGCATTCGCAATTCTTCTCCTGGCAAACCGCTTTACCGTTCGTTCTTGGCACGTCCTGTTTCGTGACACAGTACCGCCGTTGTCTACCAAAGAACACAGAGAGAAATTGATAAACCGTCCACGGCAGCACGAAGCTCAACCAAGCTCAAACCCGGTGTACGCGAGCTGCAACCATGGTCCGGTTCCTATTACGAGGCCTGGCTGCCAACTGACGGCCAGGTCGACAAGGTTTGCCAGCCTAGTCCGTGGATGGCCACACGATCCTGCAGCGGAGAGGCCTCCTCCCCCTGGGCGAAGGCTGATTGCGGGTTCATTCGGCATTCAGTAGACGTGACTGCATGCAGCACGTGCTAGAAGCAGTGACAGCGCTTCCTACGACAGGCGGCTTTGGACCTCTGTGAAGCTCAGACAGAAGCTCGGAGCGCCGGCGCAGAGAGCAGTTGCATCGGTAAGCCACGGATGGACCAAAAGACAGACGAACGAACGCCTCCCTACCGCATGCAGAATATAAATGCAAGGACGAGGCCCACGACAAGGACGGCAAGTGAGACGGCAATGATGATCAGCCACTTGAGCTCAACGACTTGCAGCAGGCCTCCGGTGTCAGCCGGGCCATGCGGGCCAACGTCCGAAGGCTGCGCCGCTCCTGAGCCACCGCCGCTGCGCGCTCTGCCGAGTACGACCGAGACGTTCAGCGGTAAGCTGCAGTCGGGCAGGCCAAAGTCGGCGTTGCAGTGGCACACTCCAATACTGGTGCACCTCTGAAACGGTGGTGCTCGGAGGGTTCATAGTGAGCAGCACCCACGCCAGCAGCACGGACGGCAGCAGGCGAGGGCAGCTCCTCGACCGTCTGTGAGCACGTTATTCAAGAGGTATTCTCCTGCAACCCAGCAGGTCTCGACGCACACTTCCTGTCTGTGGGCTTCGCATGGGCGGTGGGTGCTTCGCCGGGTTGGCGCCAAAGCCAATCTGGCAGAATACAGCTAAGAGCAAGGAGCGGGGTATGGCTCTGTTGGGGCCACAAGACGCTAGTGCAGCGCCGGCAAGCTCACCCCGTGACCCGAGCACGTCAGGCCGCCGGCGTCGTACGGGCACGGCCTGAAGCCTGGAAGCGCCGACACGTTCAGGCAGGACTGAGCAATGCACACGCTGCCTTCACCGCACTTCGTTCCATCGGCGACCAGAAAGTCGGTGTCGACAGCTCCAGCTTGCCCTTTACTTGCTAGTGCTTTAATGGCATTGACTGACCTATAGGAAGGAGATGTACCAAGACCAGTCCACGGCAGCTTCTGCTTTCCCCACCTTGCTGCCCGCACGGCTCGAGAAGACAAAAGAAAGTGAGCAAAGCTAGGGCTACAGCAAATTCGCAGGAGCAGCAGCGGAGCTCACTTGCACTGGTACTGATTGATGCCCTTCATTCCAATGGTCTCAATCCTATAGCTGACCCCATGCTCCCGAGGCACCAGCGACCCGCCGGAGCATTGCAGCAGACCACAGGGCGCATCCCTGTAAGGCCAAGGCAAGCTCAATCAAGGAATGGAACACTGCATGCCAGCCACTTCCGGCAGCGCCGGCATGGCTCGAGGCTTCGCACATGCAGCTTGCACTTGTACAGAAAGGGGCTACAGCGTGTACTGTTTAGAGGCTTAACAAGGAAACGGCTCTGCTTAGGATCTACGATGATTGTATGAACAATGCTGATCAGGGTGGGGACTCTGCTAGTTCTCCTATGGTAGATCTCTCAACAGCATTTGACACAATTGACCATCTAATCAATGTATGCTTAGGTAGAGCTGGCACACAGCTAAACTGGGCTAGGTCCTACCTCAGTGAGAGATGTTAGGTCGGTCCTAGCTCAGTCAGAGAGTAGATGTTCATGGCAGTCTGGCATCCGGGGAATTCGGTCTTACCCCACTTCTTTTCACTTTCTATACTCTCCCTTTGGCCAATGCCATGGCCAAAAAAGAATGTTGACTTTCCTTTCTATGCCGATGACACTAAGCTCTATCCTTAGTTCGACCCGTCTAAGCCTTGCCCAGTATCCGACTAACTTATAATTCCTTCCCAGCCTGTATCGGAGACATTCTCACTAGGACGGCTACTAACTTCGTGAAGCTTAACAATATCAGCAACCTAATGGTTATGGGCAAGGCTAGTGTCACCCTCAAGTTAGATTACCTCATTCTCAAGATTGGTTCACTTAACATCACTCCAAAGATGCCTGCCCTTAAGCTGGGCATGCTATCCCAAAATGACTTGTCATTGGATGAACACATTGCCTCCACTGGCAAGCCAGCTTACTTTCAGACGAAGAACATCGACAAAAGTTAAGGGCCAACAGAGACAAGAATACAACAGCCAAACTAGCTTACATGTTTATCACATCGCCTTTGGATTTATCGTCTGTAACTGGTGAACAACTCAGCAGCTCTTTTAGTCTATCGTCACAGGCAGAGCTGCTACATCACATCACTTATGTCTGAGCTTCACAGGCTCCCTATCAAGCATAGAATCGATTTCACGATCCTCAATCTGGCATACAGGTCGCTGCACGCTAGCAAGCACCAGCCTACCTATCAGATCTCCTTACTCCTCCGGTATGCTCTCTCACCACCCATTCATCAGCATCTAGTCATCTTACGGTCCCTCGAACTAAATTAAATTATTTTACTGATCGGACCTTTAGTAATTCGTATGCATTGAAAGTTAGGAGCTCATGCCCAGCTTTATCCCCACTAGCATTGACTTTGCATAACTAAGACACAGCTAAAGGCGCATCTGTTTTGGTCAGCTTTCCTTTTGCCGAAGTGAACTTGTAATTTTTTCCGTGTGCTTTGCAAGCTTACCAGCTTACGATGCTGCACATGTTACTAACCACGGCTCCAACTAACCGGCAGCCCAGAGTGTCTGAATGCGTTCGTTTGCATGCTGTTCCAGGCATGATAGTGTGTGCTTTTGCCTGCTTGTCTAAGCATCATACATTTCAAGTCATTAGACCGAGATTGTTGCTTCTCCTGCTGGAGTTGCAAAAAGCGAAATAGGGATTTCGCTCTATTAGGGAGCTGCACATGCGACCTAGTACAATTATTCTTAGCCGTACAGCGACAAGCGATACGACAGCATGGGGATGCAGAGGAAGTGCAGTGCGAGTGCAGGAGGCACAAGAGCGCCGCCCCCACCCAGAGGCAAGGCTGCAGAGGCATCGGCGGGCCGCAATGGCTCACTAGGTAAGGCGGTTGCTTTTCACGACCTCGACCCCGAAGTCGTGGGTTCAAATCCTGTGGTGGGCGATCCTTTATCGCCACTGCAAGCGGTGGTGATAGCCGTAAAGGCTCTTCTGTCGCTATACAAAAAAGGCTGTTAAATCAGCTAGCATTTTTTTATCTATAAGCTAAGGCTAAACACCCTAGGTGCCGAGCTCTACTGCCAAAACTGAGAGTGCCTCGTCTCTCCCAGCCCCCCCACTCCTCCCAGACTTCCACTCCGGAGCCACAAAGTCACTGCAGAGCTAGCTGGTACCACTCAATCCACTTGATAGGTGATAATTTGTGATGTCATGGCACCCAAGCCAAAGTCGGTCAAGAAGGCCTGTAAATCACAAATTACCGATGAATAGGAAAGTATGTGGGGTAAAGACTCGTGCACACCCGGTTTCATCCTATTTCTTACTGTCAAGCTCCAGCTCCTTCAAAAATCACAACTCCCAATTACTTGCTGCAGGTCTAATTAATTGCAGCAGTGCAGAACTTTCTCACCTCCCCCTGCCGGAAAACCTGCTTTTGAGTGTACAGAAATCTGGTCCTCTACTCGGGCTATGGGGTGGTATTCATAATGCTACTAATATGAACCAGGCAGGCAGCAGCACCTTTCTGATGACAACGGCTGCTTCAGTTGGCCGCTAGCAATCGTAGCCAATGATGCCTGCAATAGTAGCCCCACCCCTAGGTCATGGGGGGGTGACTCTAGCATTGTGGTAAGAGACTGGATGTGATGACATTTTTTATTGTCCAGGGCAGGGAGCAAAATTCCCCCAAGAATGCGACCATCAATCACAAGGTATCGGCTAGATAATAACCTAGATAATAACCGAAACCCAGTAGGCATCCGAATGGCTGCTCTGCAGCAGGCTCACAGCCTACCTGCTGCTGCAACGGGCATAGGTCGAGCTGCCGGTCACGTGGCCGCAGTGGCCATACTCGGTGCCCTGCGGATTGTTGAGCAAGTAGCACAGGTCTCCGGCCAAGCTAGATCCGGAGCCCCACAGGCGCTCACACTGTGCGTCACGCTGAACACACTGGCCGCCATAGCACAGCGCCAATCCGGTGGAGACGGCAGCGGCACATGGCTCGCCGTCCTGAATGACGACGTCCGGCGGGCACTGAAAACAGTGGCAGGCAGGCATGCAGGCTGCGCCAACACTTTTTCGTGCGCCGTTTGCTGCTGCTGTTCGTGTCAGGGCATGCTTTGAGAAGGGTGCAACTATAATAAAAAAAAAGGCAGCAGCTATCCCCCGATGGCTGTGTTGCCGAGACGCACTCAAAACGGGCCACCCTTGGTTGATAGGCAATTCTTCATCACCACGAATGCAATCCCTTCTTAGCCAACAGTTGCACGAACGAACCAAGCAGCGTCGACGCCAGAGCCACCTGGACCGGCCACTTCTGCGGAGCATTTCACGAATGTGCACGACTACATTAATGCTCGAAGCCCTGCCACAGCCGGTTGCTCGGGTGCGTGCTGCTGTTACTTTCCCCGCTGCCGCTCTCCAGCAGCCGCGAAGCGGAGGAAGGCACCACGGCCGCACTACTTACTTCCCCACTCAAGCCGTCGCAGTGCTCAGGCACGTCACAGTCGGTCTTGGCGGAGCGGCACACTTGCGTGCTGTTTCTCACCTTTAGCGAACACAGCGCAAGGGATTGTGGGCAACGTCTGGCTGCAGCCACGCGAGCTTCCACTTGCCAACGAGAGAGGAAAAAGACGAGGCTCCGAAAGAGCAAAACGCCGGGCTAGCGGCAAGGAGCATACGTACTCGGCAGCCTTCGCAGCATGTTCCCGACCGGCAGCTGGCCCAGACCTTTAGCATGCAAGTTGCACCATCACAGCAAGGGTCGACGAGGTGACACTTCTACGAAAAGGTCGACGAGATTTGGGCTACCACGCGAACACGCACGCAAAGAATGCAGCCTGCGCATTCTCTGCCCGACGGCCGCTGCTAGGGGCACATGCTACAGCGGCCGGCTACAGGCAATAGAGCGTGGCAGCAAGCAGAATGCGATGGCTCAGTAGCAGCAGGTTGCTGCTCACCGCTGCAGGGCCGCAGTCGCATTGCTCTCCTCTTTCCAGCACACCATTGCCACAGTACGACTGGTATGCCTGAAAGTGCAGCAAAGAGAGGAGTCTGCAATAAAGTGCTAAACCAAATTCGATGCATGAGGATAATACGAAACTGCACACTAAAAAAAGAGGGAGCATGGGGCAAGATATGTAAGATATAGTGCATGCATTGATGCGCCCAAACACAGACACACGTATGCATGTGCACACCGATGCACATTAAGACACGATGTGCCTACTCTGACAAAGAGGCTCAAGGCAAGAACCATATTATCCCCTGTTTCCTTTCTTTCTAGCCAGTCACCAGCATGCATCCGGCAGATCGCACGCAGCACGACATAACACGACTAATAATGTAACAACAAAACTGTTATTAGTAAAAAATCACAGTGATAAGAAAATGTGCTGCTTCTCAGCAACATGCTAGCTGATGGGTGTGGCAGTTCTCGCCAGTAACACGGGCAATCCCACTAGCTGTATGGTACAACGGTCCTTTGCAGCACCCCCATCTCCAACGAGGCAACTTGATCATGACATAAAGGTACACACCTTTCACAACATAAAAAACCCACAAATCAACGAGGCTGCAGCATCTGAATAGCTAGAGGGGGGCCAATCAATGACGACATCGCTCGGCCAACCAATGACGACGTGTGCCGCACATGACCAACAAACAAGCTAGCGACCACTCAGCGCCCCAAAGAACGAGCCCGGATGGACAACAAGCGAGGGACAAACAGGCATCAGCTTTCAAAGTGGTAATATATCATGCACGGTCAGCACATGGGGGAGGAGAGCGTCGGAGTTACAAGTCACAAGCACTACACCACGTGACAGGCGAACCCAAATGTCAAAGGCAGCCGGAATGGACAAGGCAATGACCAGAAGGTAAAAGTTGTTACAAGGAACGATCTAAGGCCACTGGCCACTGTGGCAGCAAGAGCAGAGGACCGGGTGGCCAGCAGCAGGGGCAGGGGCAGAGGTGAGGCAGGCAGGGGCGATAGCTGGCTCGCTAGCAGAAATCGGCCGGTGGGCCATACCACACCACCGTCGGGGTTACTCTTTTAAAAGCGATTAAGCTTGACTTGCTTTGCTGCCTTCAAAAAATGCCCCATGCATCACTCCCAGTCGGTTCAAATGTGCTTTCAAAGCACATTTTGCTCAAACTCCAAGTCGTGCCAAGGGGCTCATGAGAGCAGGAGAAGCAGCAGCTGATCTGGACCTTAGATCTCAACCGGCAAGCCGGCTAGCAAGACCATCGCTGCAACCACAGCCGTCGGCGATCGGCCTTTGTGGTTGGTGGGAAGCAGTGCCACACTGACTTTAGTTGTCCAGCCTGCCTGACTTGGTGTTACCACTTCCTTCTCCCCCAACTTTCGGGTGTCTGCTTTTATTTCATTTAACTCCTCCATTGCACTCATTTGCTCCATTTGAGGGCATCACTCATGGCTCAGCTTCTTCACCCCACTCTACCCCGATTAAGAAAGAAATAGTTTGACTTCGCGTGAAGCTATAGGTCGATCGTGTCGGCACCAGTACTCAATGTGCAAGCAAACTTTAATTGCATCGAGAACCACCATTGAGAACGTCAATTTTGCCAGCCGCAGACAATCATGATAAGTTTGAAAAGGCATGTCGGGCGGCTTGGCTATGTACGCGGGGAGGGGTGATGAAGGCAAGTTGGCTTGCCCTCTTTTTTAAGCCCATGCTGCTGCCCAACCCTGTGCCGTCGCTGGACAGCACTGACGTTACTGATTACGAATTCAGGCTTGGGCTCCTGTTGGATTTCATGTATGACCAAGATAGACCCTAGCATAAATGCTGGTTTGGCTGTGTGGCATCAAAATATCAGCAGCCGGTCGGGTTCCAGCTACTTCCATACTGGAGCAGCTTGAAGCTTTATATGGCTGGTCAATAATGTTGAAACGACTGAGCCAAAGTCGCCAGAAGAAATCTAGCAGACCTGTTATGCAAATTAACATAAAAAGGATGACAGCTTTGTCTTTCGTCCCTGCTAAACCAGTAACTGTCAATTGAGCAATGCCTTGCATGAGGGCTCTGGCAGGTGGCCCCACCCATCAAGCTTTGCAACCTGCACCCCAACCTTAAAAATCGATCTCTTCCACAGTCTCGCACACCCACAGGACACAACCAAGAAAAGATCTGCCAAAGAACAAGCCAATATACAGACACAGATTCGACATGACAGCAATCCTTTCCCATTTAGGCATTTGTGAGGCCATATGGTTAGGTAGAACAGTGAGGAAGACTCGAGGGATGCATAGCAAATTGGACACAAGTGCATCAAATCAGCCGATATGTTGCCAAGACATGCAGCTGCCTGCAAACTCATGAGACCATATCAGCTCCACAGTCAAATCTGCCTATTTTCAGTTTCATAAAACTGCTAAAGTTCGAGCTTGTTTAGATAAGGATACCACGTCCAAGTTGGTCCATGCATTCGTGACATCCCGTCTCGACTTCTGCAGCTTACTGCTTACTGGCCTACCGGCATGTGCGATCAGGCGATTGCAGCTGGTGCACAACTCCGCAGCTAGGCCTGTATGTTGTGAGCGACGCAGTTGCCACATTACACCATTTCTCGCCGACCTGCACTGGCTACCAGTCAAGCAACGGATTGACTTCAAGGTTTTGTCGCTCACTTTTAGGTCCCTTCATTCTTTGGCTCCAGCATATCTCTCAGATATACTCCCCCATCTGGTCAACCATCGTACCACCCGCTTTTCGGAATCCAACAGTCTACAAATACCTTGTACAAACCTTAAATCCTTTGGAGACCGTGCATTTAGTTTGTATGCTCCCAAAGCCTGGAACTCCCTCCCGACCTGAATCAGAACATCCCCTGACCTGACCACATTTAAAAAGAACTTAAAAACACACCTATTTAGGACAGCATTTAGTGGGTCCCTGTGATTCGTCCTTGATGTGCTTATACGTGCTGACACTGTGCATGCTGCCACTAACCACATTTGCATGCTGACCCTGTGCATGTCACCCTTAACCATGTTACTCAATTTGTTTGTTTATCAAGCATGATATTACTCACCATTCAATTGCATTTCCCTTTGCAGCAAATGTAAAGGGCTTAGAGAGAGATTGAGTTCTCTGAGGGTGCTTTATCAAGTGAATTATTATTAGTATTATTATTATTATGAATGGCACCCCCATCCCACGTTAGTCTCGGCGCCATAGCCCACGTCTACAGCGCTGAGCTTGCCCGACACGATCGCTCTGCTGCTCTGCACTCACGTTGCTCAAGTGATGCTTCCGCTGAGACAGGCAGGACGCAGGCCCATACTTCCACAGTGTGTCAAATCTTGATCTGCTACATTGCGAGAAATCCCAAGCTGGTTCTTGCCTAGAACGAAAAACAGTCCACCAGGAGTACAGACAAAGTCGGCATGCCGTGGGTAACAGAGCAAGCATATAGTCACAAAAAATCCTAGGAGTATGGTCGCTGCAGCTACTAGTTCGTTTGGGCAGGAAGTGGATTTCTAATGATGCTAGGCACACGAAAGTTGTGCAGACCATGCAAACATATTTATTGACACCCTGCAAGCAAATAAATATGCTGTTGGCACACATGCTTTTCATATCACGATTCATTAGGAACTCTCCCTTTTCAGCTTGGGCACAGAGGCCATGAGAATGCTACCTCCTTTGCTGTTGCAATCCACAATGTAAATTTTACTGAAAAGGTTGGCAACTGATGCAGGACGAACAACCTGCCTCAGCCACCAGTCGATATCGTCCCATAAATTTCTATTTGAGAACAGAGTTCAGATCGTGTGACCTAGTTAGGCCACTGCATCAGCACTACACTGGATTCGTTAAAAAGGGCTTTACAGACTTGGCAGGGTGTTTAGGGTCGTAAGCTTGCTGCCTAATATAACGATTCCCAAGCAGCAGACTGTCTGTGCTTTGCAATCTAACTTGCTTGAGCACTGTAGGTATACACATGTGTCCATAACACAAGCTGGTGCTAAGCTATAACATCTTTTTCGGAAAAGCAGCCCCAAGCCATAAACTATTTGCTGCCAAATTTCAGCAGCAGCAAGAAGGCAGTCATGAAGGTAAGCCTAATCTTTCCTTCGGCTAACCTAGTTTTGCTTTTTCTAACTAAATATCATGAACTTTCTTTGATCGGCCATAAAACAAAATTACAGTTATCCTCTGTCCAGTGAGCATGGGCATTGGCCCACGGTAAGCGGTCTGCTTAATGACACGGGCTAGCTTTTTGCAACCCGCCTGACGACACCACTCTCTGGGTGCCTCTCACTCATCGTATCTCTACTAATATCGATCTATGTGGCATCTTTGTTCGACCGTGCACGGTCTCCAAGCGGGAAGTTCTATTCTATTGTCTTCTATTCTATTCTCTATAAAATTCAAAAAATGCACCTTAACAAGCTTCACACATGCACCTTGATCTACCAAGGTTCGATAAGCTGGAATACCAAGTCACATAAGATGCAGAGATCGGTAATTTGCTATTCGTAGATTGTTACTTTCGATTTACATCCGGATTAGACGTGGTTTGCATATCATTTTTCTTTAATGAGGAAGTTGTAAGAACTTCCGGTCCCATTTTTAAAATAATTGTTCTTCGACAGGTACCTTAAACAAGTATTTGATTGTCGGACAAACTGTATGAGTGCTTTCTTTCAGAAGACGGTTTCTACAGCTAGCCATTACGTCCGATCCCTATCAAAGATTAGGAGCTGTCTTCCACAGTGGCTTGTAAAAAATTTAACTAGCTCCTTAGTTCTGTATCAGCTTGATTATTGTAATTCCCTTTCAGCTGGGCTACCAAAGAAAGCAACTAGGCCACTGCAGCTGACTATGAATATGGCTGCAAGGCTAGTCTTCAAGTCCCAGAGCTTTGAGCACGTGTCTTTTGCTAAAAGAGCTAGGATGGATGCCGGTTGAGCAACGAATACAAAACTAAGTTCTTACAAGACCCTCAAGGCCCACCACGGCTTGGCTCCTCTATACCTAGCTGAACTGCTGCATCAGTTTCAGCCTGTTCGAGCCCTCAGGTCCTGTGTGGACAATAAATTAGCTGATCCATTCCTCTGCTTAAAGACCATTGGCGACAGAAGCTTTAGCTCAGCAGGTCCTAGACTGTGGAAATCGCTTCCACAATTCTTACGCAACGGCAACTACTCTCCTGCTGCCGACTATGGCTCATCCTTTTCAGCAGTCATGAGCTGCTACTTCCATGCTACTCACTACCTCAACTGCTCTCCTGACTCTGCTAGGCTTCCCACTTTCTCTTTATTGCGTGAGACGAAGTGTGTTGGCTACCGAATGCGTACCGAAAGCCGCTTAGGCTGTGAGCTCGCTATACAAAACTCTCCTGCATAACACCCACATGGTCCTTATGACTTTGTGGGGTTATACACATTCTTACCATTCCCCCTTAGGGAGACTGTGAAGCTCAGACATAAGTGATGTGATGTGGCAGCTCTGCCGATGACGATAGACCAAAAGAGCTGCTGAGTTGTGTACCAGCTGCAGCCGATTTATGGCACTGACCGGAAGTCCTAATTAATAAGGGAATTGCAGAAATCAATACATGATTACATGTGTGGAAACCCAAAAGATGCCAGTATCTTAAAAAAAATGGCAAGCCTGATGATAAATGGTCTGATTTTAACTTTTGCTTCTTGTAAGTTTCGGCTGGATGGGTTTCCTGATGCTCTGTGACTTTGGTTTATGTCTGGCAAGCCCCAATGATGAGAATTGAAGGGTTCAAGAAGTTTCTCGGGACTGAGTGTGGGTCACACTGGCTTTGTCTGGCACGCTTCAGCCAGGGCTCCTCTGCTGCTAAGGATTCCATTGCAGGGCTTCTCAACAGCAAATTTAACTATGAGGTAGTGAGCAGGACAGCTGAGCAATTCGGGCCTATAATATTAAACGAAAGGGGTCAACATTAGCATCGCAGCCATCTGATTTAAGATTCAGCTCACACAGACCAGCACCGGGTACCACAATATCAAACTAGATAAAATAATTTGCTGAAGATCATGAGCACAAGATTCATGCAATCTGATGGATGGCTAGGTCTCTATCATTTTCAATACAAGGCTGGGGTCTACGGTCTAAGAAATCCCGGCACCCCATTTACTCACGTTGCATCTGCTAGCCAGTGTGGCACCATCTATGTGCTATCGTGCACTGGAGCCCGGGAGCTGAACGGGGGTCACAAGAGGTACACTAGCGCAAAAATGACTTATTGGAAATGCCAGAAACAGTAGCAACAGCAAGGAACTCGACCTGGTCGAACTGCCCGATGTAAAAAACCGCTGGTCATGTAACGACAAAGCTACTAATCCCAAAACCACTGGCTTACTTACAGGTCACCGTTCATCATGCAGTCCTTGGACTCTCGACAAATGCACCCTAAACGAACGCATACAACAATTTAACTCATGCATGCCACGAAATTGATACCAGTAATGTAGTACAGATGCATATACAAACCTATGTCATTAGTTGGGATTTAAACGTTGGGAAATACGACAAGCTGAAAAATAGGCTGGCGCGCTGTCTGCACTAGAATACCTCAGTTAATACCTCGGAGCCTACCTCTCCGAAGTGTATTCTCCACCACGTCCTGGCACTAATCACATCTATAGGCATCTATAAGCTAACACCCTTGGTACCCGTGCTCTGCTGCCAAAACGGAGAGTGCCACGTCTCTCCCCCCATCCCACCCAGCCCTCCACTCCTCCCAGCCCCTTCTCACCTGTGACATCCTCAGCAGCCCACACTCAACTGTGACATCGCAGGAGAAAATGTTATGAAAAACAATCAAGTTCATATACATCAGCACCACCACAATTGAGAAAACTAATTAAAAATACACGGGGTTTGAGCCAGCACCTACCCGTGAACAGACTTTGCAAACCAGCAAGCTATACCGGCTGAAGGCAGTGCTTTCTTGGAACATAAATCGTTTACTCATGTTACTAGGACTCGATTATCTCAGCAAGTCATAAGCAGGAGTACTGCAGCACGATACTGGCCATCAAGTGTCAGTGCGACATTGATCTCTAGTGTCAGCACGACACTGATCGTCCAGTGTCAGTTTACTGCAAAAGAAACTTTCAAATGTCTGTAGCGACCCAGCAACAAATGTAATCTCGGAAGCAACAGGAGAGAGAGAGAGAGAGAGAGAGAGAGAGAGAGAGAGAGAGAGAGAGAGAGAGGGGAGGGCAAAGACAGACAGAAACCCCTAGATACCGAGGGGCTCAGACGCTTGCATACATCGACTGCTTTTATGCCCGCACACATTCGATCACACACACGCACACACACGCGCACACACACACACACACACACACACACACAAACACACACACACACACTCGTTCGTGCTTTTCCGGGCTACGAACTAGCTGCCTTGTACCAATGTGCTTTGCCCATCGTTACTTTAAACAATACACTCACTACTAGCTAATCATCCCCAAGAGAGCTTGATACTCGCAGAAACCAGGAGGTTCTTCTGTTTCTTATAGTCTCCGGTTGCAGAAATTCGATGATTGTAGACCATCTTAGCTCTGAAACCAGTAGATGCTCGACCCAGACCCATTTTCTTCACCAGCCACATGCTCAGACCGATGATCTATCCTGCAAAGCCAAAAGCTGAATGCATGCTTACCATCTCCGTCGTGTAGAAGGCCTAAGACGTGACCAAGGTGGTGCGCTATGATTCTGGCTGTACTTGGCAGCTGTTCAACAGTACCATCACCATGAACGACAATGGCAGCACGGTCTGTACATATGGAATCTTGCACGCTTGAACCAGCATACTCTTCGTCTACTGATTGCCCACTAAAACCAGAGAGCAAAGACCGTCAAGTTTCCCATGCATAAACACTAGTGCTTTGCACCGTGCAACATGACCCCTAGCATAGAATGGGTTACCTGCTCGTGGTCATCGCCAAGGTATTTCCAGAGGCTAAACATTGGAGTAGCATGGCAGCACTCACGAGGCAGCTGCCACCTGCTAGCATTCATGCAATGAGGCTGACGCCTTGAAATCGGTCGGCAAGTGCAGCTAGGGAAACATTTTTTGCCGTTGAAGTGGATAGATAGAAGGACAGACATGGACCAAGCAAATGATATGCATTGATTTTCTGATTGTGGCCTTACACATAGTTTTTTCGGCACGCAGCAACCAATTTTTCTTGCACTAATGGCTGAAATTTCGGCCGACTCTTAGGCCAGAGGTAAAGTGCTCACACTTCAGGATCCAGTTCGTGGGTTTGAGACCTACAGCAGGCAATACTTTATTGCCCCCTGCAGCTGAGTGACAGCTGCTAAGGTCATTAACCTGCAGTCTAAATGAGGCTGCTGAGGCAGCTGGGTTTTTTGGGCCACCAGCCTGCCCCAAGAGGAATTAGAATCCATATAAATGCCTACTAAAGTGGACAATATAATGGTAAAGACTCTCACTACCCCCCTGGGTCTTAGCCTAGGGATAAAGCACAGTTCACGACCCAGGTCATTGGGTTCTAGGCTTGCCACAAACAACATTTTATTTGCAGCCGCTGGTGAGCCAATATCCCAAGAAAATTATTCTGCCGTAATACAAATGGAAAAGTTAATCGGCTGACCATTACTCACTGTACTTTAGTTGGGGCAGCCACTTGACTAAGATGCTGTGGTTAGGTGCATGGCACTATCACAGGCTTAATGTAGTTGCAACCATGGAGCAGGAGAAAAGAGCAATAATCCCCACGAGCTGGGATATTTACTTGTCAGCCATGAACAACTTTTCTAAACAATTCCAAAGGGCACAAAAAACGCCAGTCCCACGACTGTTGACATTGTTGTACTTTTCTGCTGTGACAGGCAAAGGCAGCATGGTAGATTTGTGCAAAATAATTGATACCTTAGTCATTTAGCATAGCAACACAGTCCAGCATAGTATTAACACAGAAAAGCAGCTGGGTAATTATTGCTACTGTGCAAGGTACAGCTGGTGAAGAAGCTAGAGAAATAAGGATACAGCTTTGTCATTGCATACAACAAACCGAAACTACCCGAATTATGGACCCAAAAATGGCACCTTCGTGCAAGGACGAGTCACTTTTTATTTCAGAATCACTACATTCAACCATCGTAACTTCAGCTTAGTCCGAACTATTGCTCTTCTCCAGCTAAGCTTGTAAACCTTCTGAACGACGTGCACTACAACAACAATTTACAACATGTAATGTCCACCAGTACACTTGCCATGCACAGTTAAATCCTAACCATTTGGGTCTCTGGTTATAGACCAAAAGAAGTAGCAATCTGCAGAGTAGTGCCCCTTGAAAACACAGAGACTCATCAGCTTACAGTCTGCCTTCACCGGCAGCCGATACATTAATACTAACTTAATTTGGCCTAGTGGTCAAGGTGCTCGCCAGACCAAGGTCAAGTTGAATGCATTTGATGATGTGCCGTTAGTGCAGGGGCCGTGGGCTGGAGCCGCATGACATATGTGAAGCACCTGAATAGAAATTAAGTTCTCTTATAGTGTTATACAAATGAATTTTATTTATTTAATAGCAATAGGTCTGTTTAGAGCACCCTAAGAGAACCAAATCTCTTTCGTGCACTTTACAACTCGCTGCAAGATACGCAATAACTAAGAGTAATAATGACTAGCAAGATTTTACACTAAGACAAGTGTGCAAAGCAAACAAGTATCGTGCTTAGAAAAGCATGCAAAAGCACACAAAAAGGCAGTGGGCCACTGGCTAGTAGGACCTGAGGTCAGAAACATGCACTGAATCACATACTAGTAAGACCGAAAAGGATATGGAAAAAAGAGAGGTTTATCGAGGTGCAGGGAACACATGTGTCTTTCTTCAGCTGAGATTTAAATGATCAATACAGGTGATGACAAAACGGAAGCTAATTTCTGACTGGGTGCATGCGAACTTAAAGCCCTATCACTTTCAATTTAGAGCATGGATCGGCAAAACGCCGAGTGAAATGACCTGTTGGCCAGAGTGAGGATCTTGAGGTCGATGTTATGTTTGACAAAAGGCCAGTGTAGCTCAGAGAGGACAGGCATGACATTGCAGCCACATCATTGACAATGGATAACACTATCTTAACTTCCTTTCGGTTTATGGGCCATCACATTCATTGGCTAAATAATTATCTGGCTGGACCTTGCCGAAGCAGGAAGGTGCAAGCTGCACGGGAGTTCGTCCAGGAAAGAAAGAAATAAACAAACAGGAAGGAAAAAAGCGCCTACCTTCACAGGTGTGGCTAGCTACGGAAGCAGACGGCAGGCAACAAGTGGCCAGGCATTGCAGACAGGGCAGCAGCCTACACGACCGGCAGCTAAACCGTAATCCCAGACGGGTAGTCGAAAAAGTACAAGGCAAAAACATGGTTAACGAAGTGCAACCGGCAACAGCTGAGGCTGCATCTAAGCAGACACAAACTGACAGTACCTCAGCAGGACGGCAGCATCATACGCAGTGCAGACTCGTAGCTTAGGCATGTGGGCAATGAGGTTCAACAGGTTTTCTTTGCTGCTGCGCACGACTTGAAACTCGTCCTTAGACCGCCATGCTTGATAGCATATTAAGCTGACACGAAGATTTAGCCTCCGAAAGAACTACAACGATTGCAGTGGTATAAGAGAGCACCGGTCGTGCACGCATGACAGCAACATCAGTCATTCGACATCCCTGGAAAACTCAACCCCAAATGTAAAACGCCTAGAAAGAGATTGAGTTCTCTGTGGGCACTTTACCAAGTGTATTATTTTTATAACCTAAAGTGCAAATAAATACAGGAGATCATGCCTTTACCAAGATTAGACCAACCAGATTTGAGAAGCTGCACCGACGAGCTCAACAGAAACGTAGGTCAGCCGGAAGGCTCTAAGACAGTGGGGGGGGCAATTGAAGAACTACCTTCAAAGCAAGAACCGGATGCAGGCTGTACAGTATATTGCAAAGAAAGTGCCAAACTGAATGCAGGCCTACCTTTCGCCCGACCACTGCCACAGCCCCAAGAGACAGGGCACCACTACTGAGTGAGCCTGGAAGCGTCCTACAGCTGCCCACTGTTCAGAGAAGCGATACAGGGGGCATGCATCATGTGTTGGGCTGCCACACGCTTGTCCTCGGTCGGCCTCCAGAGGGGAGGAGGTAACCCGACGTAAGCTGGCTCATGACGGTTCTATCTCCTTCCTATTTCTTTCGTTATCTTTCCGTTTTCTTCGTGTAGGCCTGTGACATTCGAGGAAGCAGTGGGCACTTCCTGCCACCTTCGCTCTACAAGCTTCACCCCACAGAAATAGTCGTGGGGCAAGCTTCGATTCGAGCATGTGCGTACACGCATAAATCAGACTTGAGGAAATAGCAGACATGTGACAAAACGATAGCGATGCAATTCGGCAGCCGGAAAACAACTGCTTTGCTACGCTATTGACACCCGGTACTCAGAGTATCTCGTAAGCACGAGCGGTCCCGACACACCGCTGTCATCCAACATCGATTTCAAAGAAAGTGGGCCTTTCACGATAGTTCTGATCGGTAGTTAGGTTACCACTTGCGTAATTCTCGGCCAGCCAATAGATTAGTAGTGCTCCACTACCTGCTATCAGCTTCCTAGCTAAGACACTGTAAACGTAAACGTCGACTGCCAACTAGGAAGAAAGTAGAGCAAAAAGAGAAGGTAGATGTCAAAACATGCTTTTACAGCAGTGGTTTTCTACCTTCCTAATACCTCGGCCTTTTAATACAGTTCCTCATGTTGTGGTGACCCCAACCATAAAATTAGTGTGTGCAAAATGTGGAAATGTGTGTTTTCAGATGGTCTTAGGGGACCTCTGTGAAAGGGTCGTTCGACACCCAAAGTGGTCGCGACCCACTGGTTGAGAACCGCTGCTTTACAGGATTGATGGGCATTCCTGACAGTTTCTGGATCGATCACTTTTCAGACAGGCAGCCACCATTTTAGACTCAAAGACTATGAAACTGCAAGGGCATTGACTTTTAAAACCAGCTCTGCATGTTGATAAACAGGCTCAACCCATGGGTATTGGCTACTGACCAGTCACCAAGGGGTCAACGTAAGAATCTTATCATTCAGTCACGTTCTGGTTCCTGGCTGTCAGAGACTGTTATTGTAGCTAAGGGAGACTAATCTTTCCCATGAGCCACTTAAGCCATTGCTTACGTGCTAACAACCTAGCTTCGGTATGACGAAAGATTCCTTTATCAAAAACAATCGTAAGACAGCCTCCCCTGCCATTTTTAAGCTATTATTATTTACTCAGCAGACGAACAGCTAAAGTAAGGCAATATGTCTCTGCTGGACCTCAGGTACCCAACCATCGAGTAGTCTCAAGTAAAATGCACATTCTTGGAAGAAAACATCGATGACTGATCATTGCTTGCTCGCTTGATTGCTTGCTAGGCTAATCATAAATGGCATGACAATATACCGATAGATTTCATTACTGTTATTATAATCCTCATCATGGAGAACCAGGAAACATGCTGGCACATGATAGACCCGCTAGGAGCTCATACAGCTAGCATCTTTTGATCATCTGGACTTGTACATACGTTGCCACCAATAAATCCGGTATTTTTTGGACTACAAGTCGACTTAACAGACAATAATGTAGGAACTTACCCACACACCAAACCCAACAGCCTGCTGTGAAAAAGAAAAGAACCGATTACAAGTGAAGCTCCCTGAAGTACTTCGTAGTCAGGATTTACAGGTACCACCCACTATTCACCTTAAGTTGTTTAACTGTGCCTCTAACCAACTTCAAATACTTTGTTGACCGTGCCTTCAGTTCGTCTGCTCCCAAAGCCTAGTCAGTAACTTTGCCGACTGACGTCACGACATCCCCTAACTTGATATTATAACACATATATTCCTTACAGCGTTTGATGTATCCATGTAAACTGTTCTTGTGCACTTATATGGACTATATAGTGCTGACATAGGCATACTATAATTAAGCCATCAATATGCTTCCTTTCCAGCAAGTGTAAAGCACCTAGAAAGTCATTCAGTTCTCTTAGAGCACTATACAAATATCTCATTATTATGAACTGATTGCATCAGAGGGTTTGCCTGTACGTAACGTATTCAAAGAACACACGCACGGACATGCATATGTACATACACACCAAACTGCACACACACACACACACACACACACACAGAGGAACAGTTTATGTTTGGGCAGTCATATCCCAACCACCCATTAGCTTTTCATTCCACCACTCTCTCACCACTACTGTCTCGTTCACTTCCACTTATGCTGAAGCAGGCTGAATAGCCTGCAGCCTCATACAACTGTGTAAAGGGGCCACTGGGCAGATGCTACAGCTTAGACTCATAGTAAACTGATGCAAGGCCTTAAACAGTGGACACATAGTAAACTGGCGAAAGGCTTTAAATAGCACTGCAGACGGTCAGCTCAACCAATAAAAACCCTATGGTACACACTGAACATGCAATAATGAACACTCTAAAGCCCACACACACAAATGAGCCAATGAACAGAACAGCTATTGAATACTAACCAGTTCAGTAAAGCTATGAAGAAAAAGCCACAAAAAATAGAAGTGATGGCAGAACACAGCTAAGGCAGGTTGACAGGGTATTTCCATCTATTAGGCACGTTCACCAATCAAACTCTTACCATGTCTACTGCATTGACAAGAAGACTGACGTAGTTGAATGAAAGACCAGAACCATCATTCCGCCGGTGCAGCTGTAAGGAAAAGGTCCACAGTACAGCAAACGAACACACTCACACTAAACATTCAGCTCACAAATAGGATTTTGTCAAAACTTAAAGGCCAATCACACGACTGAGACTCAAATGTAGGTCGAAGAACAGACGAACCAGTAACAATGAAGGAACAGTGGCCATTACAGCCGTGCTAGCACACGAGATCCGCATGGCAACTTATTCCAGCGGTTCAAACGAACACACCTTGACACCTGTTCGTGTCAAGCAGCAAGAAGCCAATGCCACACACAATGTCAAAGTACCCCTTCGTCTCCTGACTGCTTTCAGCAGGGAGCAACTGTGAGTCTCAAGACCAAGCCCAGCCGGCTTGAAGAGGCGGTACTTACAAAGGCATTGTCAACCATGATGGCTAGCCGCAGCACCCTGGTCCTCTCCGTGATCTGAAAAACGAGCAAAGAGGGGGCCATATACAGCAGACGAACCGGCAGCAAACCCAACGGCACCGACCTCGACTCATTTGTTTAGACAGCACATCATGTAGCAACCAGCAAGTAAACAACGTCTGAGCAATGGAAAACCGGTGTCTGAGCACCGAGCCATTGGCTGCTGAGGACGAATGTAAAGGACGAGCCCACAGCATTGGGCCACACCGATGGCCTAAAGCTGAACCTGGATGCAATGAAAAGGAGCTGTGTAACGATCCAAGTAAATCACATAGGGAGACAAAAACCTCGAACCTGATATTGTGAATGTTGTAACAAACCAATTGACATGCTTTCTATTCCAAAGTGATTAGGTTCTTTTGATATACAATACATGTCTTATAATTATTAATAATCATTATTACATGATACAGACCCGATACCTTGCCATCATAGGTGTGACAAGAATTAACCCAGGAAGACCTTGACTTTGGTAGTCTCCAAACAAAAGGCTGACGAGGCATATCAGGGCAGAGTCCCAGCCCTCACATAAACCTTCAGGTCGATGCGAGGGTGGATGGTCAGAGAGCCTCTGGCTCTTCCGTTCTCTAAAAGCTCATGCTTTCGATTCCCATTTAGGTTTAGGTGTCATCTAGCTTTTACCATGCTTGCTGACGAAGCACTCGGCAGGTGGTGGTACAGGTCCAGCAGTGTTATGCCCTGGGTCACCCAAGGTAGATGAGACATGGCTAAGAATTTGGCAGAAAGAGCTGACATGCTTGTAGCATAATATAGCAGTGGAGCCGAGCAGGTCCTTGGGACCGAATTGAATGGAGAGTTAAGTGTTGGGTGCCAAGCCATCCTAAAAAAGTCCCTCCAGTTTTCTGATTGATGATTGGCTGCTTCCGGTCATTAATTATAATTATAATTCATTGGTATGGCACCCTAAGAGAACTCTATTCAGGAACTTCACATATGCCATGGGGCTCGAGCCCACGAGATGAGCTCATGCCCTCGGCCAGACTAGGTCGGGGGGGGGGGGGAGCACCTTGACCACTGGAATTATATCACGGTTTGGCCATATCCTTGGCATAGTACTGGCTATGCCTTGGTGAGGAAATAAGCTGCAGCGACTAGGGGATATACGTATTAGGGTCTCTCTAAATTAAGGGATCCATGCAGCTGCATGCATTGATTCTGTGCCTCTTGGGGTGTCAGCTCCCCAGGCAGCAGCTCAGTGGGAGGTCAGCCGAGGCCAAAGCTAATTAGCCTGCCGAAGGCTTCCAATTAGGAGAACTGGCCCAGTTAAGAGAACTGGAGCATTCAGGTAACTGAGCTGCTGACTGCCACATGATCCTGCTTTCCTGCTACCGAGTCATAGCAGTATTCACAAACCACGAACTAGACAAGAGAAGAATGGGTCTCCTTCTCAGATGACTAGAGCAATGATTGGACACCACTAAGGCAGGACTAATAATTAACCGATTGGCAGGCACTTGACCACTGGCAGTGAGTGGCTAAAACCATTGCTAAACACAAGGAGTGGCTTGCAGACGTGAGCAGGACCCAGCACCATTATTACTTACAGCAACACGACTGTTACAACATGCACCAGCCAAGGTTACTAAGGCCAAGGTCAGAGTATTTGTAAGGCAGCTTAATGCCTCATCCTCACCAGCTGGGAGAAATGCCAGCAGGAGGGCTCTTTGCAAAACCACCTGGTCGAGCTGCCCTTTAGCATGAGCTCATCTAGGATGTCAAAATGGTGAGCACTAAGTGCCACATCCTGATTCGATAAAGTAAAGCATCCGTACTACCGACAATCAATGAAGTGGAAATACATTACCGAGAAATAAGATCAGCTACTCCACAAATTCGTCAAGAAGAAGACACACACACACACACACACACACACACACACACAGAGAGAGAGAGAGAGAGAGAGAGAGAGAGAGAGAGAGAGAGAGAGAGAGAGAGAGAGAAACACACATGCAGGATGGACATACTGACACACATGTGTGCGCAAGTGTGCACACCCACATAAGGCAGCAGGTCACATATAGAGACAGGAAAGGAAAGAGAGACAGAAAAGTGAGCAAGAGGAAAAAGAAAGGGTGGGGAAAGAGCTGCCAGGCATACCTGCACGGTGTTGCCGATGGATGGGTTAGCTGTAAGAATAGTGCCGTCAAGTACTTCAAACGGCAGCTGTGAGCCTGAGGAGCGTGAAACACCCTGCTCACATAGGAAGTGGGCTGACACCCGGCCGATCGGTTGAATAATATGTGGTCTACAATGCTACAACACATCAGTCGTGTTACTTACACAAAAGTACATCAAAGCATAACATATCTGCCTCAACACTATAACGATGCAAGCGAAGATACACTCACAATGTTTTTATCTTGATTATCAACAAAAGGTCGCACGGTATACATGCTTTCGTTAATTCGGATAAAGCCCCTAAAAAGGCAAAAAGGCACTCGCTTACAGACTGGCACCATAGAAAAAATGACTGGTAACAAGAAGCAGCCAGCAAGGAATGATGACCTGAGTTGTTCTGTCGCTAAATGCATAGCTAAGCACTACTGGCACGTCGATAGATCTGAAAGACAGAGCATCGTTCACACGATACCTGAGTCCATGGCACATGCTGACTGCAGCCATACAGAAGTTTTCGGCATGACCATCGCGTGTAAATGTGCCCTGGTAGAAGCACGGCTCCACTGCCTAAAATTTTGCAGACAGGAACAAAACACTGCAGTATCGTCCCCGACTTAGAACTCAACAAGCTAAACAGTCAATCAGAACTGAAGTATTGAGAACTGAGCTGCCTTTTTCGTCAGTAGGAAATTACTATGAGTATAAACACTCCATGTATTATTACAATGATAACCGGCAGATAAAATTGCAATTACTATAATGATTATCAGTCTTTGTATAGCACTCTAAGATAAATTAATCTATATTCAGCTGCTTTACAACTCACTGCAAGAGAAGCAATAACAAATATTTAATGAAAAGTCAATTGTCCTGCTTGTGCAAGCATGCAAAAGCATCAGGCTAAGACAAGCAAGCAAAAGTAGACAAAAGACTCACGGCCGATGGTTAGTTAGATTCCCGATTAGTAACAGTAGCTCAATGATGAATAGGTAAGCAAAGCACACAGTAAAAAATAAAAGTCCCGGGGGTGCAAGCATAGCATTATCTAGGACTATCTTCCTATAATACACTATGCCAAAATATAGCCTGGCTGGTAGTTGAGCACTAGCTGGAGTTTCAGCATCAGTAAAGCCAAGGTCGATGTGTGGCATGTGATCAATGCAGCAAAGGCAGCTTATGCATACCAAAATACGAAAATGCTCAGCAACCTCCACGTACACATATAGACTGCTTTTTGTCTTGTCTTCTAACCGGTGCGCTGGCTATGGCCCACGACAGCCACACTACTAGTGTCTCCAGCTTATTTTAACCGCATGCTGGCATAGCCAGCTGTCCGAGCTCAATGCTGGCAACAGTCTAGGGGAGCCGCCCACTCCCGGTCCAGCTTGCGCGGCAGGCTGGCAACTAGCAAACGGCACTGATCAACAGGCAAAATGTTGTAGCAACCTGGTAGCACCCAACCTGAAGCCAGTTGGCCAACAGACCGGTCTGCTCCCTATGCAAACTTGCCGAGCCAATGAAGGTCGGCAGGAGCCGGAAGAAAAGCCACGGCCAGAGTTCTAGCTTCGATCTCTCTCGATCTCTCTCTCGATCTCTCCCTCCCCCCTCTCTCTCTCTCTCCCTCCCTCTCTCTGTCCCCTTCAGACTCTATCATCTGATCCTTCACGGTTGCTCTCCTGTCAGCCGAGCAGCAATCAACATGGAGCAGACCAACAGGCAAGGCACCTCGAGTCAACCGTCATCTCAAAAGAGCCATTACGGTACCGAAACCCAATGTATAGGAAGGAGACCCAGATAACGGCACGGACGTCGACCCAGCATTGCAACCTCCTAAGCAGGTTTAATTGCTTGCAAGCTATCGAAGCCAGGAGCCTGGAAGTGGCAGCCTGTCAGTAGCAGCAGCGTCTTCACACTAGTACCTTGATTGCAACCTGCCGATCCTCTTGTGCAGTCACGTTTGCTTTTAGGATCTCCCTGAAAAGCAGAGACATTGGGGAAAGTGTATAAACACTTGCAGCGGCACGAGCTCATGCGGTGGCAGGATGCTGACGAACAAGACAGGAGGGTTCAGATCTCGCAGCCCACAGCCTCTCAGCACCAGCGCCAGCTCTAGCTGATTCTTCGATTGAATAGTGCCAGCCAATAACATGACACACTAAAATGCCTTGCTGCTCCTACTAGGGATTGCCGGCAGCCTCAACATTGCCGACATATATCCGACTTGAAAGCGATTTTGCATGTACTAGCTTCCAAGCTCCATAATCGGTTCATTACAAAAACGCCGGGAAACGGTGCTTAGTATAATATAACAGATGCACTCCCGAAGTCTACTGAATTGAAAACCTTCTGTCTTCGCCAAATGGAAGCCCGATAACCTTAGCACCAGTCATGGGGCAACGACCCACCTTGGCTTCAATACTGCAGGCAGGTTCTCGTGCTACAAGGTATGCTCCGCTCAGGACTGATAAGATCAAAAAATTAAATTCCTAAATGCACATAAACAAACTTCACACGATACCAACACGTCACAGTAAGTAAGCAAGCCTTTCAGGAAACGGCGCTTTGGAAACGTGGAGTATTTTCTGGCTCTCGTCTGTCTCTGATACGAATAATGCACTTACACACTCACAATTTAGTTCTAGTGTTGGCAGTAAAAAAGGCCATGGATGCATGCATAGCTCCACTAGTCAACTGACCTATCATAGAGCTTACAAATACCGAATACAAAAAAGTGATCTTCATCAGTTAAATGTTCAAGCAAAAATCCTAGCAGACCCACTCGGAGCCGACTTCTTTGCAATCCTCTTGGTTCAGTTTAGTAATCGAGCGCTCACAGTGAGAGAGAACGGCTGCACACTAGGGCACTTACATTTCAGTAAGGCATCGACCACATTCACTCCAGCTTGGACCACAGCCGAAACCCTCTGAGCCACACACAAAAAGTAATGGCACCTCACCCAAAGAGGTTTACATTTGCAAGTAGTTGGACTGTGAACAAAGCAGCATAGCAAGTGAAGCCCTTTAATCCTCGCTACCTATCGTTCGAGCTCATACGGTTCAAACTTAATGACTAGAAAGGCCAGCACTTGGGTCAGCCGGTGGCTAAATCTTAGGAGGATACCATCAAATCAGATGGTACACGGGCCCTCCTTGAAGCTGGAAGAAGCATCGGCAGACCATCACAGGACAAGCAATGCAGCAGCAGCGAGTAGCTCCACCAGCAGCACCGTGGCCGAAGCAGTAGGTGCAGCAGCAGCAGGCATGTCGGCTGCAGCTGGCACGACAGAGAGAGGAGAGAGAGGGAGGGAGGGAGGGGGAGAGGGAGGGGGAGAGAGAGGGGGAGAGAGAGAGAGAGAGAGAGAGAGAGAGAGAGAGACAGCAGCAACCGTGGTGGCAGTAGCAGGCATGTGGCAGTTACAGCAAAGCAGAAGCTGTTTCAGCACCTGCAATAACCAACCACAGCACTGGCAGCAACCACAAGAAAGAGGCAGGGAAGCAGCCAAAGCCGACAGGGCTGTTAATTAGGCTGCCCCTTGTCTAGGAGGCTCAGACGGCAGGCACACAAAGTCTGAGGCTGTGAAGGCTGGCACTTGAAGCCCATTGAACTGATCAATGCCGACTGGAAGGCACAGCTGCGATCTCACTGCCCCCTGAGACAAACATTTGAGCCACCCTTTGAGTCGGTTCCTCGGGCTCATTCCGGTTTGCTGCACCCCTGAATCAGCTTGGCATAATTGAATTCAGGATGACAGAGCTGCCCCACTAATTGAATCCGCTTTGGTTCAGCCGATAGTACGCCTAAGCTTCGTCAGTTCTACCCAGTAAGCAGCAGTAGAGATAAATAACTACTCGAACTGGTCACTTAGCAACTACTGGCAGCCAGCCAAAGCACAGGTCAACAGTAAGGTCATATGTTTTCCTTGGCTGCAAGGCAGTTCGGTTACCTGCATTGCTAACCTCATCGGCCTCTACCCTCATCAATGGCAGCTACATTTGGCTACATGCTGTGAGCAACAATCACGGTCAGGTGCTTCCCCACTGCATGAGTATAGGGGTATTATGGGGTACGGGAGGAGACCGGATAGAAAGCATAGCTCAAGGTATTATGAACCGAGGGTCGGGAGATACAGGATGATGTTGGTAGACCCCACATTGTAAAAACTTGGTAAATAATCCTTTGGCTGTCAATATACAGAGAGTTTAATACCTTCCCATTTCCATTCATCGAAAAAATAAACAGCAGAAAACGCTTTCGACAGTGTCAGCATGAGCCAATCATGCCGAAATTCAATGTCATAAGCAAAGGAAATTATTAGGATTCAGCCAAGGTGGACCAGATCTTGCACTTTTTCCGAGGCAGACAATCGCTGGTGGTCTTAAGGGGCATGTCCAAAGGCAGCCAGTTGTTCGGGGAATCCCAGGGAAGAGGTGAGGGCCAGCATTACACCTAAGTATTATAGGAGTTCTCAGATACCAGCAGCCTCCACCCCAATTTCTGGCTGCAACTATTTATGAATACCAGGATAAGGTAAGCAATCATGGCAGAATAAAACGTGCCTATACGTGGTTAACTCTTAGCCCAGCTGTATACGTCTGAAAGCAGAGGTATTTACACCACAGTTCAAGATACGTTTATAGCTAAAGGTTACCTTAAGCTCTTATAGCATACCCTAGTGCCATCCCCACAGCCTCAATAACAGCCAAAGCATCCTGGTCTTGGCCCAAAGCACCAGGTACGGTCGGCCAGCCTTACATATCCATACGGCCCAGTGAAAGAAAGCAAGTAGGCATACTAACCGTAGCAGCGGGTGACACTGGATATAAATGCAGCCAATCGTGCACAAAGCTAAAAGCACGCCAAGTAATTATTTGGACCGTGCAAATTTAAAGAAAATCCTGTCGATGAATATATATATATTATATATATATATATATATATATATATATATATATATATATATATATATATATATATATATAACTCATTTATATAGCACTAGCACCGAGAAGAACCTAATCTCTATCCAAGTGCTTTGCATATGCCGAAGGGCTCGAACCCACGACCTCGGTTGTAGAAGGTGCACACATTGCCCACGGAGCAAACCAGGAGCAAAGCCTACAGTATTACAGCAGTAAGTAATTTCCCTCTGCCCCTTCCTGCAGCAGCCTCGTACGCAAGCCGATAGCCACGTCAATGACATAAATACACCAATGCTTACACCTAAGGACAGACGAGCTTAATCATCTTTGTGAACAAATGGCTTGGAAACTCGTTGAACGGACATCTGCAATGGTATGGGTAGCTTAATCTCAAATCCAAACATAGTATGAACAAGGCGAGCATACTGTCACACGAGCACACCTGCACACACATGCATGCAGGCAGGCTGAGGCATGGGGTGGGCCGAGCACTAGCTGAATGCTCACAACGAAAATATACGAAGGCATGCAGACACAGTGATAAACGGCAGCGAGCCACACTTTCGGTGCACAGAAGCATGCATTCAATGGGCCTCACTCGTTCAGCTTCAGCTTTAGCCTGTATTTTGTGCCACCAATATTCAGGAAAAGGAACAGATTCTTCGGGGAGCTCTGGAATTTACAAGAAAGACACGTTAGCAGCAACCGAGAGTGGACTCTTCAAGTGCAAGGCCAAGCAGCATAGGTTCACCGACACAGGCCAGAATGCACGACCAGCCAGCTGCGAGCGAGCCTTTCTCCCTGCCACGTCAGGAAGTTTTAAACTTAAACGTTGGAACTCTAGTGTTCACAGGATTTTATAAACATAAGTAAACGGATCGTCACAATATTTCCTCCAGATAAAGAATGGTGAACTTCGGCTGAGTAATAAAGACTGTAACGGTACCACGACAAACAGTAGCAAAGATGCATTGAGACCACACTAATCGAAGAACATTACGTCTTAGCACACAGAGTTTAGAACAGGCCAATTAATTTGTCATTATTTGCGCCACAATGCACCGACACGGTTAAAAGTGCAAAAACAAGGGCCCGAGCACGGAGGCTGCTAGCTCATCGAAGGACTGGAGCAGGGCTACTCGTGGAACCAGTTGGTGGAAAACCAACACGACTATGGTAAACTTTCACTAGGTAAACTTTTACTTGTATCCCTGAGTCTTGGCACAGTGGTATGGCGCTCAAACTTCACAACCCAGGTGTTTAGTTCAGTCCTACAGCAGATGATCTTTTACAGCCCACTACTGCATGCTGGGTAAAAAAATCAGCAAAGGCTCTTATCACGTAGTAAAATGAGCTTACTTATTCAGCTGCTTCTTTTTTTTAGAACCGATTACATGGAAACATAATTGCACGGCATTTGGAAGATGCCCGTGGCTATGCATAACAAGTAAAGGAATATATAGTTGTCGGTATTGAAAAACCTTAAGGTAAGCCGATACAACAGCATAGCCACAAAACTGCAATGCATAAGCTAATTGACACACCAATCAGCAATGACGGATGCACTCTGCCTGGTCTAGGCTCCCTCACCCGAATGGGGCATATTAAGTGCAGGGAAATGTAGTCGGCTGCTGATGGAAAGTTCGGGGCATTCGATGGCAACTGGAGGCTCTCGGCAGGGATCGATGATCTGGCGTTCAATTGTCTAGCTGCAGCAAGAGATGAAAAGCTACAGCTCATGACTGCAGCCGGATTCCCAGATATTACACGAGCACCAATAACCGATGGAGGGGTTGGAACAGATCCATCCACACACGATTGTGGAATAAAGGAAACAAGAAGCAATGCCACAGGATGGGACTCAATGGGTTCCAAGACTGACCGGCTTCAACACAAGACACTGACTGCAGCTGGAAGGCATTCCGCGATGGCAGGGAGAGAGAGAGAGAGAGAGAGAGAGAGAGAGAGAGAGAGAGAGAGAGAGAGACTTGATAACAGGAAAACGCCTGCCATGAAAAAAGCCGAAAGCCTACGTCAAAACGAAACGTGCCAGCAAGTTACGGCTACAGGACACGGGCTCTTGCACCGGCTGTACATAAGGTACCGAAGAGCTACGAGCTAACTCGAGCATGAGGGAGCACCAAAGCACCAAAGATCAAACCGGTTAAGCCGCTTCGTTTTCTATGCTAGTAGACGAGTAAACAGACGGCCCATTATACAACGCCTGCCCATTACTAACCTACAATAACTGGTGGAAGGAGAGGTGAAAAAGAAAAAAGGATACAGCGGACAAGATAACATCGCCGTCTGCAGCCAGCGTTAGTCACCGGAACGAAAACAGCTCACGGGAGAAGGGCAGTCGAGCTCACAGGGCACGTTGGGAGAGAGGCATGAGGGGGGGTGACTGAGCAATCCACCAGCAAGAACGTTAGCCGGCCAAGAGAGAAGCCGCTCTGGGCGAGGCGACATCACGGCGAGCCTTCTTGCTTTCGGCTCCCAGCCGCTCTCTATTTACATTTGGAAGCGACCGCTACTGTCTTTGGATTGAATAGGCTCCTAGCGCTCCGATAACAGCTCCATAGAATACTCCAAGACCGCCCAAAATTCGCCAGAAGGATTAGCCGAGTTGATCGGTAACATGCGAGGTCGTGCCGACGCCGACGGACACTCGACGATGCGGACACAGTACGCAGAACCGTAGCAACACCGACATAAAAAAAAAGCTTCTAATTCAAATGCCCACGCAAATGTGCACGCAATCCGAATGGGCGGGTGTCGGCATGGCACGTACCCGGTCCCCGTGGACAGGCCGCGAAGTTTAGCCGACGCGATCCTAAGCGCTTAATGAATATCCTGGCAGCGGATATCATCATATCGATACCTACTGACCGGGAGAAGTGGTAATTATCATCAGCGAACCGTGAGCCCAGCAGGCACGCACGCTAACGACGCCGGCCCGCCAGCGACAACGCGCCGCTGCCGTCCTCTAGCAAGCATGACTAGCGCTGAGCCGACGGAGCCCGAATGCCGTCCCACCGTCGCCGCAGTAAAAAGTCACTGACGCCAGACGACAGAGCTGCCTACCGGCGGTTCCTCGGGTCGCGTGGCGTTGGACGACGGCGACGCGCCCGTTCGCATCCTGTTTCCAATGTACGGGTACACGAGATGGCTCGACTCGCCTCGAGATGCGTCGCGCGCGGACGCGCACTCGCCTCCGCCGTCGGCGCGTGAAGGACCACGCGAGTTCGCACGCACGCCGTCTGAAACAGGGCGCAGCGGTGCTGCGGGTTAAAACCGACGCAGCGACGCCGGTGCATTGCTGACCAGCACGCGCGCTCCGCCCGAACGCAGAGGATCTGCGGCTGCGGCGCGACGAACGCGACGAACGCGCCGAGAAGGCGCAGGTAGATCAGCATGCTCTGCCGCACGACAAGGGGGAACAACCGCGCCGACGCTCACCAGTGGCGGCCGCAGAGGTGACGGCCGGCCGGCCAAGCACCGCGACGTGGAAAACAGCCAAAGCAATAAATCCGAGCATGCCAGTCTGGCCCATACTGCGGCTGGTCGCGCTGGCGACAGACTGCCAGCTGAACGAGCGGCGATAACCTGCCGCCGCGGCTACAGTGCTCGACCGGCGGCGCTCGACGGCCCACAGGCCGGGTTTCAATAACAAAGCCCCGCCGCCGCAGCAGCCGGTTTGAAGCCGCTTGCAGTAAGGTGCCCCTACGTTCGAGTACTTTAAATAAAACACTTTAATTATTCTTTTTTAAATATATACATATTCTAGCGGAATAGTTCCCAAAAGTTGCCAGGCATTTCGCAGCTCTTTTCCGTGACGTCATATTCGCCAGCATCGTCCGGGGCAACCGGGCTACTAGTTCTGGCCGCACGACCAACCCTCACGTAATTGCTATCGAGAACAGCGCCTTCGATATCTTACAACGCGTTAGCGAAGAATGACAACCGTAGGCGTCGACACGAGATTTTACAATCGTCCGCTTGTGCAATCTGTGCCGGCGTATGCCTACCAGACTCCGGAGTTGAGGAGAGTGCAGCTTACGTCCGTAAAAGAGGGTATATTCCATCCTCGTCTACCCACCCTACGGCAATTGGAAAGGCACGAATTATTGCAAAAGCTTCCGGAGGAGCACTGCAGAACTTCCATACCCAGTGATGTTGGTAAGCAACATCACGAGTTTCTTTGCCCTAAGCATGGCTTCAGTTTCTCAGCTCCGCTTTCATTCGGCAGGCAGGCAGTCTAGCCACACGCAAATCAGACAACGTTTGGGCGCAGACAGAGGTATTCGTACGGACGAGGAATGAATATAGGCCGGCATCCAGAGATCGTAAATTAAAGCTGCCGACATTGGCTCGTTCTTGTTCCAAAAATACTTGGCAGTCGTAAGATTGTATGGCAGTGTGCAGTGTTGAAATACACTCTCCTCTTTTCGGATCCCGCTGCAGCCTCGGGCGAGGGCTCTGCTTGAATACTGAGACTCTGCTGATCCGGTTCGCATCAGCATCCAATGATCCGATCGCGGAATTAAGCAATGAGCTGAGGAGATGTGTAGAGTACAGTATTGTTGCGACGAATGCAAAAGCCGTATCTGAAGAAGCCACTGCCGCCGCCGTCGAAGCTGCTTTCAACAAAGCACAGCTGGCCGCTAAAATCTCTCACGCTTGTACAATCGATAGTGCGGAATGCATGCCATTTGTAAGACTGCACACGGGGCCGTCCCACGAGACTATAGGCTCCCTGTTGCTCCATATATTTCCGAGCATCGATTACTCGGTCTGTACCTCTTAACTCAAACTCTCATTGCTGCCGCTTGCATGTGTCTGAACCACCACTGACTACTGCAGTTCTCCAGGTGCGGTGTGAGAGGACAATGGGCCTTCCCTGTCAAGCGAGTACCTTGATTTAAGACATGTAGCTTCTCTGAACTCTGCCCTCGGCATGCCTCACAAGAAAATGCCCTTATAGTCAGGCATTAGCAACGACAGGCCCTTGTCAATAATCTCATGGCTGTTGCTGTAGCGAGAAAACTCTTTAACCGTGGCTTGCCCTTAAACGTTTCTCGCGTGGAAGCCGAACAACTGCTCCGATATCTAAAACGAGATGTTACTTTTTCATGGTAACTTTCTTGAAGTTATGCAGCTGTTGTTTTGTACGCTGATAAAATACTCAAGACCTAAATTTTTACTTAAGTAATCTCACTAGCTCTTTGACTCAGCACCAGTTCTTCACGCGAAAGTCTCCATGACCTTAAGACGATATGAACGCACTTTTGTAGAACCCTTTTCTTATTGAATTAATAAAGTTCTCTGGCACTTCACGAGCCAGCAACTCCAGATATTTCGACGTGAAAATGTGATTAGATCGCACTTACTCATCTGTTTACATTAAAACTTAAAATCTTGATTTTTTTAATCTACACTTCCGTCATGTAACTTGGCCTTGGCACTTTTAAGCAGCCTATATATCCTGTTTTAGAGCGATCTTTCACTAGATGACCTAATCGGGTTCACTTTACAGCATACGATAAATGTATAGAAAGGGATTATGTTCTCTGAGGATGCCATACAAATGTACTATTATTATTACAGTAAAATCTGACAGCTTTTAGCCACGTGCCATTGCTTGAATTCGGACATGTTAAGATAAGGATACCGGATCGAAGCCAGCCTACTACGTATATTTGTGAAATCCTTACTATACAGCCTTAGGTTACTCGGTGCTTGCAGGTCTTCCTGCCTGCACGATGCTTGCAGTTGTTGCAAAGCTCTGCATCTAGACTCTGCATGTAGTCAGCGTCGAATCGCCATAGTACATCGCTTCTCACAGACCTGCACTGGCTCTGCATTAAGAAGCGTGTTGACTGACGAGGTTTTGTCACTAACTTTTAGGTCTTTTCATTCTCGTTTGGCCCAGTGGTTAGTGTGCTCGCCCCAACCAAGGTCTGTCCGAGGTCGTTGGCTCGAGCCCCGTGGCATATGTGAAGTGCCTGAATAGAGATTAAGTCCTCTTGTGGCGCTATGCAAGTGAACTACATGTTCTCATTGCTTTGGCCGGCCTATCGGACTTACATCATCGTTTGGCTTGGCATTGCACCCGAATTGTACTGGCTCTGCACGTGCTCTTCTGACTGAACTCCTTTAGCCGTGCCTCTAATCAACGTCCAATCGATCGGCGACCTAACTTTAGTTCGTGTGCTCTGAAATTTTAAAACTCACTCCCGATTGACGTCGCAACATCCTTGACTCGACAGTTAGGACAAAGCAAATAAAAAGCATGTTTGACAGAACATTGGCTTTGTCTTGGGAGTTTTCTTGTGTGCGCTTATGCATGCTGACCCTTCATAGTATCAGTAACATAGTGATACGTTTCAAGCCTAAAATATATATAGTGCTTAAGAAAGGTATTGAGCTCTCTTTTATTATTAATATTAGTACAGTCTTAAAAAAATTCAATCACAATGTCTTCACGATATGATACATCTCCCGTATTCTTCAAACGTAATTAATAGGGACAACAGCTCACGTCATCATAGAGAACTCTCTTCCATAGTGGGTTTTTCACCGGTTATGACACTACGTAAAATTCATTTGTATATACCGGATACAGGTAAATGCACGTACATGTACATGAGGATTCACCTCTACTAATAGCTTATATTTAAGTTAGCACATTATTTCTAATTAGTCTCGATTGGCTGTTTTATCAAGCGCATTATTATTAATCCGACCGTACCGATTGCATGCGGCAATTGCCGAGCTTTTCAATATTCGATCGCGCCCCAGCATTCGTACTCGCACATCTCGCCGGCGTTTGAATTGACCGTTGCCGCCAGAGGACCGCAGCATCGGCCACTTACTGCCCAAAGTGGAATGCCAAGCAGCAAATTCTAAGAGTATATATATATATATATATATATATATATATATATATATATATATATATATATACATATATATGTATGTATGTATACGATGACCAATGCCAGTCATAGCATGCCGATGACGAAAGCCCGGAGCACCGCTTTCTTGCGGAAATGAGCTCAGTGACGAAGGCGTCAGCGATGTCCTGTGGCGCCTCCCGCCAAACTCATCTGATCTGTCATTGGCGAGGAAGCTGACCGCGAGGGAGCTGACTGCGAGGAAGCTCACGGCGATTATGCTGACCACAACGAAGCTGGCCGCACGGCAGCTGACCGCGAGGGAGCTCGCCGGTTCGCACACAGGCAGGAGGGGGCGGGGGAAGCACCTGCGCCTGCTCTTTGCCGTCGGCGAGGTGCCCGGTGGCACGCTCAGGTGGCAGTGTGGTCAGAGAAAGATAGTCTCGCACCTGTCCGTCGCCCGAGGCCAAGTAGCCACTAGGGATTGGTCTACTAAGTTTAGATAGGCTCACAAGTTACGGTCTGCTTCTGGAGGGAGTACCCTCTCCTGCTGTCGACTATGGCTCATCCTTTCCAGCGGTCCTGAACTGCTACTTCCATGCTACTCACTACCTCAACTGCTCTCCTGACTCTGCTAAGCGTCCCACTTTCTCTTTGTTTCGTGAGTTTAAGTCTGTTGGCTACCGAAGGCGTACCGAAAGCCGCTTAGGCTGTGAGCTCGCTGTACAAAACTCTCCTGCGTAATACCAACATAGTCTTTGTGGCTTTGTGGAGTTACAAACGGAGATACATGCTATCCAAAGCTTTTTTTTTAGAGAGGTGATCTTATTTTTAGATGACGGGTAGGTAACTCCTCTTTGAGCAGACCGTCAAGGCCCGCCGAGGAGTATGCATGCTAGGCGTGCTGCTTCAAGATGTCCTCCACGAGAAATACTGTAGTTACGAATTTTATGAGATGGCTAAAGACCCCTTCTCTAGGCGCTGCTTCGAGATGTCCTCCGGAGATGGAGAAATAATGCACTCTGTAGATGGCGTCAGGTGAACCTGCTGAGCGGCTGTCGTTCAGAGCGAGAAGCTGCGGCCTCTCTAATCGAGGCCACTCATTCTTTTAGATTCGAAAGAGGCCTCCGGGACGCATATTTTCGGTGCATAGCTTCGTAGGCCATCCAAATGAGATTTGCCAATAAGATTCCCCAGATGGTTAAAACAGTGTTTGCATGCAGCGCCCATATTCGCAGGGTTAGATCTTAAAGGATGTAGCTGCGATTTTTTTTTACAGAGGCCGTCGTATATGGCGGGGAGGCGAAAGAGGCTTGCAGAGAGACGAATGTCGGGGAATTATAGGCCAGCTGTGAAACAGAGCCACCTGGTTTGCAAGTGCTCATGGGGCGTTCCGGGAGGCAACCTCGTAACTCTTTAGTTCCTGGGTGTTAACGTGAGCCGTGGCTGAAGCCTTTCTGGAAACCCGTGGCATCGTAATTAAGCGCGAAAATACCTCTGAAAATCCGCTTTCTGTCATGTAAAACGCATGTGACTTACCAGTACTTGCCAGTGATAGCAAGTAGCCAGGGTTCTTAAGATTCGGCCGTGCGGCTTCAATTTGCTTTGGCCTGGCATTTTGTTTTTACACCATGCAGCCCATCTACTTCAACGTCACTCACAAGGCCACTCACTTTCATTCCCCACCATTGTCTTGCTCCGGCCTACCTATCTTAATTTGCTTCACTTCAGTACTGTCTTCGCACCGCCCTCTCGTAGCCTGTGTTGGATTACGTAAGCCATCAACCAACTTTAAATCATCGTAGACCGTGCTTTCAGTTACTAACTTACTTGTTATGGGCAAACCTAGTGTGATTCAGAGATTGGAAAGGCTGACGCTCAAAATTGGCTCTGCCAGCATATCTCCAGTTGAATCAGCTCGAAATCTAGGTGTCATATTCCAAAGCGACCTCTCGTTAGACGACCATATCAGCTCCACAGTCGAATCCGCCTATTTTCAGCTTCATAGCATTGCTCAAATTCGGGCTTGTTTAGATAAAGATACCACATCCAAGTTGGTCCATGCATTCGTGACATCCCGTCTCGACTTCTGCAACTCACTGCTTACTGGCCTACCAGCATGTGCGATCAGGCGATTGCAGCTGGTGCAAAACTCTGCAGCTAGGCTTGTCTGTCGTGAGCGTCGCAGTTGCCACATTACTCCACTTCTCGCCGACCTGCACTGGCTACCAGTCAAGCAACGGATTGACTTCAAGGTTTTGTCGCTCACTTTTAGGTCCCTTCATTCTATGGCTCCAGCCTATCTATCAGATATACTACCCCATCAGTCCAAGCATCGTGCCACCCGCTTTTCGGAATCCAACAGTCTACAAATACCTCATACAAACCTTAAATCCTTTGGAGACCGTGCATGTAGTTCATATGCTCCCAAAGCCTGGAACTCCCTCCCGACCTGCGTCAGAACATCCCCTGACCTGACCACGTTTAAAAGGAACCTAAAAACACACCTATTTAGGACAGCATTTAGTGGGTCCCTGTGATTCGTCCTTGATGTGCTTATGCGTGCTGACATTGTGCATGCTGCCACTAACCACATTCGCATGCTGACCCTGTGCATGTCACCCCTAACCATATTATTCATTTTGTTTGTTTTTCAAGCATGATTTTACTTAACATTCAATTGCATTTCACTTTGCAACAAATGTAAAGCGCCTAGAGAGAGATTAAGTTCTCTGAGGGCGCTTTATCAAGTGAGTTGTTATTATTATTATTATTATTATTATTACTATGCTCCCCAAGCTTGGAACTTTCTTCCGACTAACATCAGATCATCTACCGATTTGAGCACCTTCAAAAAGAAATTGAAAACCTGCCTACTATACTCAGTCTTTGCTCTGTCTGAGTGAGCTTTACTTGAATGGGGTGCGCCATATGAACTGTGCAAATCGTGACTAAATCTAACAGCAAAATGTTGTATAGCGCCCCAGTAAGTATGTCTTTTTTCCTGCGTGGTTGGCCTACCTGTTCTTGATTGAGTGAGTGTTACTAACAGCGAGACATATTAACCGGTGGCCACGAGTCGTGTGTGCTTTTGCATGCTTTCCTGAGCATGATACCTTGCTTTCACTAGCTATTAGTTATTGCATCTTAGCTGTTAGTTATTGCGGCGAGTCGTTAAGTGCCTGAGTGTAGATTAAGTTCTGTTAGCGTGCTACTCACAAGACTTATTATTATTATTATCACCGCAGTGCCGTTAGGTGTGGCGCACTCTTTTTTTTATTTATATATCTCCTAATAATCCATACGTTCATCAGAGTTAAGTTAGAAAGCGGTAAAATGAATAGGCTAAAGAACAATGAATGCTCATGACTGTAGTTTTTTATCTGCAAGCTTTTTCATGGAAGCTTGTGAATCCTTTGCAAATTTTCAGTCAGTAATAGCTGTTGTTTTCTCGTCTTTATAGCTAGAGCAATTCAAGTGTCTTTATCAGACCTGAAATCTAACCGCTCATTTATTTTAAGTAAATTTGGCATATTTGAAAACAACCTTTGCTCTGCTGTGTTCTTGATAGCTTACCCACTTAAGGTCAAGGTTCTTTACCGTGAAATCATTTTCTTGCTACGGGCACAACCTGTGTTTAATTAAGTAACTATCATTTGACCAAGTTTAATTTTGGTAGACGCTGTCCTTGCTTCTCTATTGTACACCAACTTGAACCCTACTCGGCCTGCACTTTTCAACCTTAGCCAAAATAACAATAGTCATTCATTTGCGTAGCGCTCTCTTATAAATTATTCTCTCTCTAGGCACTTTGCGTATGCTGTAAAGGAAGCATGGTCGAATGGCTAGTGGTAGCATACTCAATGTCAGAAAACGTAACATGGTTAGAGATGACACGCATAGTGACAATGTGTCAAATATAGTTAGTGGTTGCGTGCAAAGCCACAGTACGCATAAGCACACGAAGGACGAAACACATGGACGAACTATATGCTATGATAAGTAGATGCGTTTCTAGCTTCTTTTTTAATTATCGTCAAGCCAGGGGATGCCGTGACGTCAGTCGAGAGGGATTTCGAGGCTCTGGGAGCATACGAACTTTGGCCTCTAAATGATTTAAAGTGCATACCGGGTGTAGGCAAACGATTTGATTCAGAAAAGTACGATGCCTAGCCTGGTGGGGGAGTAGGTCTGATAGGTAGGCTGGATCCAGAGAATGCAGAGACCTAAAAGTGTGACAGAACCTTGAAGTCGATACGCTGCTCGATTGGGGGCTAGTACAGGTCAATGAGAAGTGGCGTGACGTGGAAATCGTGAAATTCACGACACTGAGAAGCCTAGCTGAAGATTTTTTTTTTACCAACTATTAGCGCCTGAATGCACTGGTTGATAGACGAGCAAGCAGTGAGCTACATAAGTCTTGACGGGATGTCATAAATGCATGGACCAATTTCTATTTAGGATCCCTGCCTAAGCAAGCCTAAATTCTAGTAATGTTATCTAGCTGAAAGTAGGCAGACTTGACTGGGAGCTGATGTGGTCGTCTAATGAAAGGTCACTTTCGAACAGGACACTCAGATTTCATGCAGATTCAACAGGAGATAAGCTAGCAGAGCCGATTTTGAGTGATAAGTTTTCCAATTTCTGAATCAAACTTGGTTTGCAAATAACTGGTAAGTTGGTTTTATTATCATCCATTTTAAGAAAGTTTGCTGCAATCCATGTGCGGGTGTCGTTAACACATGCAGCAAGGGAGTTGAGAGAATTCAACGTGCTGGAAGGCTAGTAGGGTTTAAACCAAAGGTACAACTTAGTGTCATCTACATAGAAGAGAAAGCCTATATTGCTCCTGACAATCGCGTTGGCTAGACGGAGCGTATAAACCGTGAAAAGAACAAGACCGAGCACAGAGTCATGAGGTACCCCATATTTCAGACGCTCGTTGGATGATCTTAGTCCGTTTACATCAATGCTCTGGAGTCTACCACTGAGATAGGACTTGAACCACTGTAGTGCTGTGCCAGGACTCACCCCGTGGTTAGCAGGAAGACGTTTCAGTTATTGTAATGGCGTAATTTAATTTTAAAATGTTAAGGTGCTCGCCCCTACCAAGGTCTGGCCGAGGTCGCGGGGTCGAGCCCCGTGGCATATGTGATGCGTCTAAATAGAGATTACGTTCTCTTAGGGCGCTATTACAAATGGATCATATTTATTTTTATTTTATTATTTGCAGAAAAGCCCAAGACGTCAGTCTAGAGCTCACAGTAGCTCCACGGCTGTCAGAGATTTATGGGGCTCTTTTGCAGCAACTCTTGTATTTTTTCTGCCGAGTAGTGAACTGATTGTTTTATCGACATCAAGGTCACTTTTGGTTAGCGACGCATCGAGGAATATCTATACATTATTTCCATTACAAACTGCGCTCTTTAAATAGATTAATTAGAAATTTCATTATTTGGTTACAGTTGCTATCGTCGGTATACAGTTTTTAATTTCCGGATATCTGCATAACCACCTTAGCCACCCGCCCAAGCTTTAACCGAGAAATTTATTTTATAAGGTAATGATATGTCATCGCCTGCAGTCACCGCCATTGGAGGGCTTATATCGCCAAATAATTCAGAAGTTCACCAGAGTTAAGTTAGGAAGTGGTCTAAGGAACAACACTTGAGCAATGCACTTCCGGTAAGAGCGTTATGGAAGTGCGCGACTGTAGAAAATGTTACGTATGAAAGCAAATAATGGATATTATGTGTTCACTAATTTATACCCGTGAAAGTTCACAGGAAGCTCCAATATTGGGAGATGAGCCTGAGTGCTATCTTGTAGTTCTTTATTAAGGCTGAAAAGTACTTATTGGAAAAGTGAAAAAGTATTTAAAATTTGACTCAAATTTATCTGATGAAAAATTGATTAAACATATTTTGCGCTTTATTCAATGTTCAATTTCAGCTATAAGGGTGCAAATTGATAAATGATCTCCAATAATTTTGTATGTGGCGCTCATCTTTGACGTTCTATCGCAGAAGTACTAAAATATCACAAAGGGTGCAATCTAAGAGGAAAGTCAGCGACTCGTGCTTATTGACTCATTCACATTAAGGAGACAATTACGCGTCGATTCCGAACACACATAAGCTACGATGTGCATTGCGTTTTAGTACTACGCAGAATAATAAAATGCCAGTATACATTTTTTATCTTCTTTGATGCTTTTTTGGATTAGTATTGATTGAAAATGATTAGCAGGAGACCGACAGAGGGACGTGATTCGCATTCAAGTAAATTGTGTCTAAGCTGTTTAAATAACTCAGCTGCATGTACGCAAGTGCAGCATTTCGATTAAAGTACCCACATTATTTGCAGTTATTCCACCACTATTATTCATAAATCTACGATAGCAATATTATTCTATGACATTGCAGAGAACTTCAAACGGTTTCCTCAAGATAGTCGACAAACCTATACCGAGGCCTTGCAAAGAAACATCAAATACGAGTACTCACCCGACGAGCTAAAGTAAGCGGCTACAGCAATTTATGTTTTGCCTCTTTCCTAGCAGGTGAGATGTTTGCCTGACCTCTTGATCTGCTGAACACTGGGGCATGTAGTAATAATAATAATAATAATACATTTGATATAGCGCCCACAGAGAACTCAATCTCTTTCTAGGCACTTTACATTTATTGCTAAGGAAGTACGATCGAATGGTAAGTAGTAGATGTACACATCTATATATGCAGCAAGTTAATTGAGATAATTCGATGTGCTCAAGGGCTGGGAGAGATCAAAGCTAAGGTACAACTGGGTGTTATCTGCATGGAAGTGAAAGCCTAGTCTGGGCATGACAATCAAATTAGCAAGAGAGAGAGAGAGAGAGAGAGAGAGAGAGAGAGAGAGAGAGAGAGAGAGAGAGAGAGAGAGAGAGAGAGTATAAACCGTGGAAAGAAGCGTATTAAGCACCGAGCTCTGAGGTGCACCGAACTTCAGCGAGTCTTCGGATAATCTTTGTCCGCTCACATCAACCCTCCGGACTATCCCACTGAGATAGGACAAGAACGACTGTAGTGCTGTGCTGGTGATGGTCAGGTGAGATGAGAGGCATTCGATAAGAACTGGGTGATCGATTGTATCAAAAGCTACCGAAAGATCGATCAAAACAAGCAGGGAGACTCTTCCTACGTTTGCATTCTTAAGAAGATCATTGTACACCCGAAGCAATGCTGACTCTATGGAGTGATTATCTCAACTCCTTTGCTGCATTTATGGATACTGAATTTATAGTGGTAGATGCACACACACACACACACACATATATGTATTATTCATTTGCATAGGGCCATAAGAGAACTTGGTCTCTATTCAAGCGCTTCACATATGTCCCAAAGCTCGAGATCACGACCTCGGCCATCAAAAACATTCACCTCGATGAGCACCTTGGCTACTTGGCCGAACCAGCGCAGCGTGTTTTTGATGCCACCATGATAAAGCATAATGTTTTCGCCAAATCTAAATAGTGACCTGCTACTGCGGCAGCAAATCTCGAGTCAATTCCTTCGGACTTGACGCACCTGCTAATTCCTGCAAAAGGAAGCTGCTTTTGCTTGACGGTCGGCGATTTCAGTGGTGGAGCCAGGGCGAGGGGCAGGAAGCATTTGTCACCTACAGTGGGGTAGCGATCTGGGCCGCCCCTCGTTCCTACTCGCCCCGACCTCACCAACGACGAAATTAAGTCTCAATTTCACTCGATGAGCAGCCGCCGAGTTCGTGTCAAATAAGGACTACGATTTTGCGCTTTAGTTTTTTGTAATAATAATAATAATAATGTACTTGATAAAGCGCCCTCATAGAACTTAATCTCTTTATAGGCGCTTTACATTTTCTGCAAAGGGAAATGCAATTGAATGGTAAGTAAAATCATGCTTGAAAAACAAACAAAATGAATAACATGGTTAGGGGTGACATGCACAGGGCAAATTATTGCGGGTATAGTCGCGCCTACACGAAAATCTCGGGACTGTTGTCCCTTACATAAAGATTTTGGTGGTCTTGCCCCCCCCCCAGATGGAAACCCTCGCTCTGCTACTGGACGAGATGGTCCGGCTGTCGGTGGCAACGACCTCGTTAGGCATTGGGCAGCGGTCTTCTAAGAAGAACCGCAGTTAAATATCTGGCCACCCAGACATAGTCTGGTCCTGGGTTACTAATTCCTGGGAGCGAGCGAGCACTGGTCCATGCATCTTTCCGCGAATACGCAGCGCATTTCAACGAAGGCTCATTCTGCGGGACTCGGGATTTAAAAACGGGGCTAGGAGCGATGAATGGGCAAAGCTTTTTAGAGCACAATCAAGCCATAATAAGTTTAAAGCGCGATCGGAAACAGTAGCGGAGCGAGAGACTCGAGACGCGACCTCAAGTGTGACCGCTCAGAAGCGCATGCACGCACACTGTTGTAATTCGGCGGTCGCCGCCAGGCGGCGTGCAGTGAATGCATCATGACTTCTGGCCAGCTGCTGCGGTGCGTACAGAAGGCTGTGAAAGTTACCAGCTGCGCTTTACAAAGAAAAACTATCTCTTCTGCGTCCGTCAAGAATGAAGGCTGAAAACCTAGAGAAGTTTTCCACCCCCCCCCCCTGCCGTGTGCCCTCTCCTACCAGCAGAATTTGCAAGTCCCACCATCCTCACCCCCTTCTGGCACCCCCGGGTGCCTCATGCCTGCCGCTCGGTGCTGGCTCTACATTCTTAATACATGCTTACTCTCGCCTTGAGCCTTCTGATAAACATAAGCGTATCCTTAGCTTAAGTCAACCCACGCGAACATTTATCGACGGTTAAATGGATTATGCAATTTTGATACTAATAGTCGTTTGAAGAGATCCGGATACTTTGTGAAGTTAATAGTCCTTTGCGTACACTGGCTTCCGTTGTTGGGAGGGATAACGCTTGCGCCTGTAAAAAAACATCGCAGGGTCGTAAGGGAAACTCCTGGTGACTTCACCTAGCATGCATTGAGAGCAGCCATTCTACCGCGGGCTGAAAAGTCGGCGCACATAATGAGGATTTTCGATCAAATGCAGAGGCCAATCAGTCATACTCTTTCCTTTAGCGAGCTCTATAGTTGATTGAGAGCCTTGCCGTACGTGCTGAATGCCTACAAGAGGCTTGAATTTAATAAGCGCTTCCGTTCTTCGTTCGCTTTCGCGGTCGCATGCACAATACTTGAGTAGCATCATATCGAGCCGTGATGGCTCACTAGGTAAGGCGGTTGCTTTCACGACCAAGGTCCCGAGGTCATGGGTCCGATTCCTGCGGCGGGCGATCCTTTATCGCCTCCGCAAGCGGTGGTGATAGCCGTAAATGCTCTTCTGTCGCTATACAAAAAGAGGTTGCTTAATCAGCTAGGATTTATGTTTTTTATTTGTAACGTGCTCGAGACAGCTATGCGTGACTACGTCGCTGTTAAGAGCTTGGCTTACCGCAGAAGCACGTAGAGGGACACGCTTCGGCTGCGGCGGGGCAGCCTTTCAGACGTTTCAGCAGAGGACCACTGTGCATGCATTCGTTCGCTAGTCTTTCCAGTACGTGAGTGCGCTTACCAAGAAAGGAGCAAAAATGAGGCAACTATAATTTGCTAGGAAAACCAGGGATGAATGGACCAAATTTTTAAACAGAAGTCCCGAAAGGTACAGAATTGAGCTGACGGAGCATCCAAAGACCGCCGGTAAGTAGGCTCTTCGCTTTGGCTTCGGAAGCTCTTCGCTGGCAGCATTGCTCGATGCGCTGTCCTTGAAGGCCAGAGGCTGCTGTACAATGGTAGACTTTCGCGTCGTGGGGGGCCGAGGGCGTAGCGCAGACTCTGGCATGGGGAGCTAAACCTCAATCTCAGACAGATGCTTTGGCCAAAGTTGAGGACTTCTCTTCGAAATCTGATCGAAGAAGCTCTGTAACTCCTCTAAAAACTGGTCATCAAACTCACATAAACACATAATTCATGTTTACAATGCGCTAAGAGAACTTAATCGCAATCGCATGATATTACTCACCATTCAATTGCATTTTCCTTTGCAGCAAATGTAAAGCGCGTAGAAAGAGATTGAGTTCTCCGAGGGCGCTTTATCAAGTGCATTATTATTATTATTCAGGTCCTTCACATACGCCGCAGGGCTGGAGCCTTGGTTTTCAAAGCCGAGTACCTTACCCCTGGACCCGTCAAGGGTGGCTCACTATTTTAGCTGCTCGCATAGGTAGTTAAGCAAAATCTTGGAAATTTTCTTGCCGATGGCGCGCCATCAGGAAGCCTCTTTCGACGTTCCAAAATTAAAGTGGCACTCCTTTGGAGAGCCCGATGCAGCGCTGCGATAACCACAGGCAAAATTATTCATTACTCAACGACTCTAAAAGTACGACCCCACTCAAGAAAATAACGATAGAACCTCTGGGGACCAACTCGTAACTTCCGCGCCGCCCTAGCAGCCTGTCTAGCCCCATCTTAATAGATAGCGGCGGCCCCGTCTGTAGAGCTGCCATGCAAAGAAAAACTTTACTTTCAGCAATGGTGTTTACTAGCTTCTCGAGCTCATTTGGCTCATCTCTGGAATTGCAATGGCCACCAGGCACGGCTGTCGGGATTTCGACGGGGGGGGGGGCGGCAAAATGCGAGATGAGGGGCGAAAGGCTCGCCGCACGCACTGCTTACCTATTGGCAAGTCATAACCTTTGACGAATCACTAATTTTTATTGAATAGCACGTACAATTAAAATTGATCGAGATTATTATCCATAAACCTACGAGCATACTTGGCCCCGCAGCGATTCCGTTCGGGAGCGACCTCGAGCTAAATTTAAAAACTCCTTAGGCCACTCGGTAGGATTTGTACCAGTGAGTCGACGCTGGTCAATAGCTTCCAAAGCTAATTGAAAAAAGTTGACCGAATTGCAGCCAGAGGTCTCGGGGTTCAGCCAAAGGAAATGCACATTCAACATTTTCATACCTGGCGGTTCCCGCTGGAGACAGATCTTGGATTGTTTTGGCTTCAAAGGTCCGCCGCTTCATTAGCCCTCGTCAGCCTCACCTCCTTATTTTTTTTAAAAGAAGTAGGAGCCTTTTCCGAAAGCAAACTCAGATTCTGCCTGTTGAAGAAGCGCCGATAACATAATCTTTCAGCACTCGATAAAATGGCTACACCCATTTCCATAAAATCCTAACATCCATACCGAAATGAGACTGAAATCATCTCAAATTGTAGGTCCTGAAGCCACGCCCCGAAGGATACACGTACGGCACGCTCATGTAACCGCATCCATAAATATCGCTGGCCTCCGTAAGGCGAACCGGCCCGACGCTGCGCACACCTCCGGCGCGCCGTCGCACGGAGCCTCTTTATACCCACATGTGCGCAAGTAAATTTTCATCCAAATTTGAAGAGCCTAAAGTTGCTAGCCTTCGCCGTGCCGTTTGGCAGGCAGCCCGTGCAGACCGAGCTGACGACTTCGCTCCATCAAAAAGCCTAACAAGATCGTTGCCCCTGAAAAGAATAGGGATAAATTTACTTGGAATCAGCGTCCTGAATGCGCTGGCCGAACATGCGTCGCGTCACCATTATATTTAGTTACATCAAACAAAATAAGGGGTGAGTTCAGTATCGCTGAGAATTACTTTTAGCGAGCGCGCCGGAGGTGCGCCGGTGAACAAGTCTGTCTCGAAAGCCGCTCTACAATCCTGGCAGGATTCTCACTCTGAGAGCCCGGTAACCTTCGGGAAAGGGCCGTCGAGCCTCCGAGTTGAACCATGGCTGGCTAGAGGGTTGTTTTTGGCGAAGGGGGAGGGGGGGGCTTGAACGACTCGTTAGGTTCGGTCGGGGCTGCCAAGCATCGCCCCTTTGTTCGGCAAGCTGTGGCTCCCCCCCCCCCGTGGCCTCCCATGGTACGCACTTGGTAGCGGCAGAATTGGAAGTGGCGGATGTGAGGGTTCACATGATTTCTATGCATGCACTCGGAATGGAGCCCCGAATAAGCAGCAGCAGATAGTGAAGGCTCGGGGCGCTGGGCACCCATCGCTAGGAAGCTCCTCGATGCCAAGCGATGGCTCTAATAGATGCAGCAGACTTCCGTTAGTCATTGCTCTTAAAAAAAAAACAATTACTCTCGGGTACTTATCGAGGTCGACTTCAAGACCCGCGGTCGATCGTTAACTTTGCTAGAGTTTTCTTCCGTAACAGCGAGCGGCCAGCGCTGAAAGTACTTTGAAACTCGCTGGCTGGCGTTAGATGCCGTCCTCGACGATCACTAGTTCAAGTTCCGATGGCGGAAAGGTGCTTTCTTCTTTTCTTTTTCCAATTCTAATGCTACGATATCCCGGACGCACACACATTTTGCCTTTTTATCATTTCAAAATTACGCGTGCATGTGAGCGCAACGGTAATTCGATAGCGTATCTTTGATCAGCGACTCTTTTACGATGCACTGCTGGAGCCCCAGTGCGTGCAATAGGTTTCCGAGCAGTACCGTGCAAGTGAATGATGCAAGTGGATGCAGCGGTGGATGAGGGGGGTCAAAGTAGGATGACGCTGTCGTTAGGATCCTTAAGAGCACAGCCTCTTCGATAATATTTATGAGCCCGAGTTTAAAGTCAAAGTGGGCGAGGCGTACGTAACATTTTCTCTTCAGTGCGAGCTTGGGAATCTCAGCTACGATGGCTCAATTGCTTCTCTTCTCAGCGCGTCCGGCAGGCTGACTCGGCAACCTCCTTTTCCTTACTCTAGTCAGGCCATCTCCAGCTTTGCTCGAAATCCATGACTAGGCGGTGCAGGGTCAATGGCATAGGGAAACCAGAGAGTGTACACAGCTGTGCCTTGACAGGAACATCTCGAGACTCGCATGCAGGGGCATTCAGAGATCGCTCGACGATTTCGCTGCTGTTTGAGATGACCAGCTGATAAGCGACGACGCTCGGTACTATGTACATTGCTATGCAAACTGCACGCGACAATGTCTTCCTGTAGGGATTCTGTGTGTCGTGCGGCGCCGCTTTTGGATTTCGGTGCCTCGATTGGCTCGAGGCAAGCAACCAGTGGCTCCCCGAACTGGAGCGCATTGTCGACAGAAATAAAGGAAAATTGGGCTGCGTGTTTGCTCGAATAAGTGTTTGACGCTAGCCACACGAAAACAGAAGGCACATATCGCTGTCTATGCTTAGTTTTCATGTAGCTATCGTCTCAGCTCATGCTTAAAAGAATTGAGACGCACTCAGTGGGAGTCATTTACTTTTTAAGATTCGCCTTTCTCGGGCTACGCAGTCAGATACTTAAGGCCCGATGTGACCACAGCTTGGCGGTACACGCTACGCGAAGACCCATCTCTGGATCAGCATGGACGTAAACCAACCCCAGCTAGTGCTTTGTAAGTAGCAAGCAGTGGCCCGAGTGCTCGTAGATGTATTTCTTTTGGCGATTATATTGTTACTTATTTATTTACAGTGGCCGATACAGAGAGAGCCGGCCTCTGTTTGGAAGAAGTGCACCGGTGCAACCGTGGCGCTGACTACAAACTAAGTCACATATACTATCCTCCCGAAAACCGTCAGACGAGCTGAAATCTAGATTGAATGTTGGAGGTTTATCGTCACCTTCAGTTTGTGTTCTTCGGGAACTCAACGCAGTTCATAGACTGCTAATTATCAGTATTATTTTGTGGGTATGTTTGCTTAATGTCTGATATACAGCTTACCGGAAAGAATAATAATCCTCTGTGCTTATCGACAAAGATATATAGTTGTCAGTGAAAATATTCCTTCGGAAACAGACCGATTCTGTGCCGCCAGTAAGAGGTAACTTTCTTTTTACAAGAAGTCTCACAGAAAATTGCTTTGGAAATAATGCCTCGCGTTCAGTGAGCTCATTAAAAAAATATGTGCATACTTGAAATCTCACGAAGACAAGGGGAACTCTCGCCATGACGAAAAATAATCCACATCGACGGTCTCGCCCGACAGGAAAGATCGAGGAAATGACAAAACAGCTACCATACCGTATAGCCACCGGAATTGACACTGCCACACTTTTGTGAGCTATGGCCTGATGTGCTCCGGGGCTTTTCAGGCAAATCGTTACTCCACCGTTGCACCGCGCCAGCTCAGCAAAGGTGCTGTTTGTCTATTTTGCTCGTCCTTAAATAGTTTGCTTCTTCCTGACCATATGCACAGGGATTGCGCCAGCATAATGCATAACAATGCTTAACATTAGCTATGACGAACGGAGTAGCAGCTCTAATACGGATGCACGACAAGAGCAAACGCCCTGGAGGTCAGCGAAGACGAAAGCGTTTTTCTCCTGCAGAGAACAATTATAGAACTCCGCGACTGCATTTCATAAATATGTCCTTAGTTTGGTTGGCGTAATAGGCTGCCTGTCTTCTGCTTTCCAACCGCACATTCGCGTGCATTTGAGTGGCTATCCGTCGGTTCGCTTTGTCATTTAGTTAACCTTTTCCGCCAATTAAAGCTGGCCGACCTTCGAATCCGGCTTGTGTATGTGACTGTTACAGATGAAAGTATTCGTAGCTCAGTTGGAGTACCATTGGTCCGGTTCTACGGAGGACGCATGCTCGCTCCCAACTGGAAGAGAAATGTGCCATACCTTATTCCATTTTCTAACCGGTCGAGAGATCATCTAGTTTGTTATAGCACGTGCGCACTTTAAAGGAAAAACAAAATTACCAACGTGTAAATCCCAGTGCAGAAGCTTACTGGGCACGTTGCTCAGTCGCATGCACATTACTAAACTCTTCCTGGTATCACGTGAGGGAAAGTTCAGGAGAGAGACAAAAGAAATTATCTGTCGCCGTGCGTGGCCTGTTGCTGAGCAACGAAGTCGGTGAGTCTGTTGCCTTACGGTTTTCACGACTTCGCCAAGTCTAACCTGGCTCACATGGATCGTTTGTAAATTTATCACTTTTGTCTGCCTGTCGTCAATTCACTCAGCATTTACTTTAAAACATAGTTTTTTGCTCTATGGAGGTGAGCCACGGTGTGCGGCAAATAAATGATTGATGTGGTAGTATAAGCGAATCTTTCCTCCGCTGTCTTTTTGTTATTCCCAGAACCTCCGAGCCCATCCGCGGTCTGTATCCTTCCGCCGCGATGCTCTTGCGATCGGCTGAGCAAATTCAGTTATCCCACCGATATGTTTCCTGGTTTAAGCAAGCATGCGCCGCTATGGCACGTAGCAGACGTGACATTCAGCAGCTGGGCTACTTGCACTGACGAGTATCGTAAGCCCTTCAGGCTTACCTTTGAAACCAGCAGGCACCAGTAAACGACCTCATTCCCGCTGTTTGTGGGCACCCTGCCATTGCTTGATTTATCTAGAATATCCCAGTGCCGTTCTGTGGTATTTAGAACTATTCCGTGTACGTAAAGGTCATTGACCTGAATAATGGAAATCCCCAGCCGTGAAAGAGTAGAAACTAGCGGTGGCCATTGGACGACATAATAATAATAATAACACATCTGCATAGCACCATCAGAGAACTGAACCTATTTCCAGGCATTTTAAAGACTTTGTCTCGCTAGGTGAGGCTGCAGACTTCTTTCCGATAACTTTAGTTTGGACTGCAGCGTTGTATGGCCGCAGTAAAGTGTGGTATCGCTTATCGCTATCAAGCTATGCTAATTTAAGGGTTTTCGTCAGAATTTTATTTAATTGAGTAATTACAGAGCGATGGCGTTATGACCGCTGCCGTTTCAAGCCTTACCCGAAAGTCTCAGCCTGGGGGTCAATCAATTATGCAGATCACTGGATTTGGCCTTGGAGGACGATGCTCACACCTCACTTCCCGGGTTCTTGTCCTCCGGCACGCAATTTCCTGTTGGCCATTGCAACGGGAGAGATAGCCGCTGGGGCTCTTGAGCCGCTATGCTGTAAATCTGTTGAAAAGCAGACCTTTGCTGTGCAAAAAATTTCTATTTTAAGGTAAAAAAGAAATACACGACACGATAAGCGATATCACTTGAATTGTTGCACCGTTTCAATTTCACGTATGCCTATCTTACCTTGCTCTACCCAAGTATCGCTGATACTGTCGTGTCACGGAATTTGCCGTTACATCAACGAAAGCTCTCTTTCTCTCTCTCTCTCTCAAAAACTGAAGTGACCCAGAGCCAAATCTGAGCAGCTTTTGTAATACGATTTCAATGCTTTTGCCAATGATGTTGCTGAAAAAACCCAACCTATCATCTGTGGCATAACTTTTTAAGGCTACCCTTTCTAGTCCATCTTTCACCTTGAATGAGTATGAACAAGGATTTTTACACTGGAACTAAGTAATACAACCTAAGGAGTGAAGGTTGTTATTCGGTTCTAAATAATGAAACAGCGTGAAGTCAGTTCGACTAGCTTTAACACTGGTGTCTAGCCACTGAAGTCGGGGAGAATGCTATGATCAATTGGACGTTATTCCGTACAGCTTGAGATTAGCTGAATGCGATTCAGCGACCGACGAATTAGGAGAACAGATTTTGCATCGACGTTTTAAGTAAGTAGTCACGTGGTTTTATGAGACTAAACGTGCGAATGGAATGGCAGAAATCGCACGAGCGATATCTTACGCAGGAGCGCGAGCTTGAGGGGAACCATTCACTAGCAAGCACTCCCTTCTGTTCAAGAGCCTTGATTACCTTAAATGTGGCAACACAAGTTTTTCTCAGGGTAGTGAAAGCTATGATAATTGTACCGAAATGGAGGCTGGATTCATGGTTAGGAGAACGGGTTGAAGTCAATGCTACTCTATGTGGATCAGTTCCGATAGCAGTAAACTCACCAGCATTCTAAAGGATCAGCTTGACTTCTCTGGCAAATGGACTGCACAATCTACTCAGAAGAATATGATAAAAAAATAGCACTTGGCTCTCCATCTCCAGAACATATTAAATTTAAGTTATACGAGTTTACATAACTGTATACTCTGCGGCCGAGGTAGGCTCAATAATACTTGTCGTGTTATGCTCCAACTGATTCAATAAATGTTATTAAAGTAAGGTGAGTGTTGTAGATAATACTAATTGAAGAATATTAGACCATATTAGACCTGAGTAAAACTCAAGTTCGATGGTTAGTAGTATCGTGAAGAAAGCTTGCCGGCTGGCCACCCAGCTACATGAAACTGCGAGCCATTGAACCACTTCAGGCCAGCTAAAAAAAAAAGCTGCTACTGCAGATTAATTAACTAAATCAGAACGCAGATTCTCTTAGCCAACGATATGAAGGCCAGCTATCTGGATAAAGCAGAAACAGCCGTGATGACGAGATTGGGCGCCGCTAGCAGGTAGATAAGTTAGGAGGACTTAACTGCAGTGATCATATGTGCAGTTGAATTATAGAGCTATATGTAGCTGAATTACCGACTGGATTTGTAAAGCGCTAAGCATCTTACATAAATACGCCTAGAAAGATTCAGTTCTCTGAGGGCGCTTTATAAAATGTATTATTATTATTATAATTATACCGTAGCGCTAGTAATAAAGAAAATATAGTGTGTCGCGTCGTCCTCGGCTGTTTAAATGCACGACTTCCAAAACCAACTCATTCATTTCGACTGACAACTTTTCAACCAACGGATATTGGGTTACAGTATACACTGAGAACAGAAAATACTCTACGATGATGGACGAGTACATATCAGCAACACTAGGTTCTCGGCAGAACTAATGCGGTTCTGCTTAACTGTTTTCTTTTGCGTGGCCGATACATATTGGGAACACGGCCACTGCAAACCCCCACCTCGGCACGATAATCATCTTCTACTAAGACTAAGCAGAACTCCCTTTCAGGGCAATATAATCTCGCCGCTTATTCGACTTCTACCCTTAGCTGGGTCGCCCGGCGAAATGCCTGGCATATGGTGGGAACCATATGCCCGCACAGTATATATAACATCCGTGTAAAGATATAGTGTGTGCCCCGTATCTTCGTCTATAACTCGACACAGCCACCAATGAGGGTGTTATGCTGGAGAGTTTTCTACGGCACCCTCCAAGTCTACGCGGCTTATGGTGCCAAGATGGTAGTTAATCTTAAAGACTTAATCTTCTTACTAAACAAAGGCAAAGTGAGAGGCGTAGCTGAATCAAGAGGGCAGTCGAGTAGCCTGGAAATAGCAGCATAGAACGGCTGGAAAGGATAATAATAAGACATTGGTATAGCCCCTCAGAGAATTTAATCTCTTTCTAGGCGCTTTACATGTTGTAAGAGAAGCTAGTCAATACGGTTGGCTAACACGCACAGACACACATAACCACACAAGAGCAATGCACTTCGACCCAGCAATTACTGTGAGGAACGGATGCGTTTTTAGCTTCTTTGAAAATGTCAAGGATGTGCCAGAACTGGTAGCAGGAGAGATATTGTTGCATTAGAATTGTGGAATAAGGTTCCATAGCTTTGGAGCTGGACACCCCAATTGTATGCAGAGGAACAGGAGATAAGCAGGCTTAGACAATTTTGAGAGTTAGATTCTCCCTTTTATGAGTAACGCTAGGTTTGACAATGTATATACATTACATATTTAGCTAAGTTTAATCTTTCTGTAAGCATATTTTCTGCTGGGCGATTTTCTATGCTTTTAGATCTTAATAGATACTTATATACCTTAATCTCATTCTAGGCACTTCAGAGAGTAAGCTTAATCAGTAGAATACCACAAAACACTGCAATACTAACATTGACAGCCTTAGTGCTACTCGATCGATCAGTTGCTTTGATATATTTAAACATTCCACTCTCCCACGTGCGAATCCAGGTCGGGTGTAATGAAGGCTGAATTCAACCTATCCATCAGGGTACAGCATGAACCACGTGATAGTAAACTTTTTGATGACAAGATGAAATACTCATTCATCTGGAAATGCCTAAAGATTCAGGTACATAATCTCCAGTAGTAATCACATTTTGCAGGCAAACAATAGAAGAAGGGGGTTCAAACGTATATAGCTATAACAGCAGAGGGTTTTCGAGACTTATTCAAATGTACCTGTACCTGCTCTGTCAACTTGCCAACCCTAAGGATCGCTAAGATAAGCAAACACATCTCAAGGCCATTGACGGCCGAGGTAAGTCGACACAAAAGTCTCAGTTCTTAGCAAAATAGATTGCAGCCCAACAGTATTCTTTGGCCTGATAAAACTCGTGTATTTATTGCGATCAATATAGGCATCATGCTATCGCGACCATTAACCTAAAATCAGCTCACACCAAACATACTGAATCAGCTATCAATCTGCTTAACCAATGCTTATAGCAAAACAATATAACTTTATTAAACAATCATAAATATAGCCAACATGAACTACACGTTCGAGTCATTTGATCCTTTATGGAAAGCCAACACATCTAACCTGTTTAAAGGTCAGCTTTTCTAGAAGTCACCAGTGGGATCTCTTTCAGCTCGGTATGCATACACAAGTATTCACCAATCACTGTTGTTAGTACCATGCTGACAATGTTGGCTAGCCACCAAGACAATGCTGTCGGAAAAGTGTCATTAACAATCCAGCATGCAATTAGATGTAAAAAATGTGCTGTTGTCACGAAGTCCATGCATTGCTTAGTCCTCTTAACGACGTACCATAAAGCAAGGCTCCTAAAACAAAAACGTTAATGGTACAATCACCCTGATAGAGGCATCATTATTTTCTATTACGATGGACGTATTACTGGAAGTCATGGGTATTGCCAAAATTGTGTTTGACATAAAACATTTCAAGATGACGTGAACAGGCGTTTCTTAATCTCTACATGTTCTCAATCTTTTTAGGCAAGCGTTTCGATATCAGCACCTGCGACATTGTAAAACCAGCAGGGTCTTTACACTGAGTCAGTCCACGTTAACTGAGCACACTGTCGGCTCCTTATATGGTAGTCCACTTGCATACTACTAGAATGATGCAACACATTATAACTCAGGCTCTTCACAACTAGACTGAATGCCAATATAGAGTAGTCTCTTTCAAGGGGCAGGGCTTAACGAGTGAGCAGTCGCTCTGCACTTGCCTAGTCGTCCCGCAAACTCCCTCAACCAAAAAAAATAGTTCGATGCCTACATGCTTGCACCCCTCTGCACCTTGGAGCACATATATGGGCCGAGAGGAGCTCACACGCCTTTTAATTAAAAAAACTACAGTAAATATCAGCCATCAGACGAAATGCATCGAGCTACAGAGTTCTACAAGCTGCTGATGCACATCCTCATTTAATTTAAGAAGGAATAATCAAAAGGGAGCACAAGGGATGAAACCGGCTTCGTCGGTCTCTGCAATCAAACATCTAGTTTCTGTTGCCAGAAGCAAACAATTCGACAATTTTTTAACCGTGACATTTAAAGTATTGAAGCAAACACTGAAGCATTTGTATCGGCATGCAGCAAGACATTTACAGTTGTATTTGCGTTGTGTCTGCAACAGGATTTCGTTGAGCATTAAGCCTACTTACACATCCTTCTGGAGGCAAAGATTGTAGCAAAACAATACACCTTATTGTAATATATAGAATATATAAATATAATTGTAATAATACCTACAATATCGTCAATCTCCATGGTAAGTAATTCTCCATGCTAAAGCATTTTTCGGTCATAAAAGAAAAGGCATATAGCAAACTACCGGCCAGAAGAAGGCTACTGCTAGACATTCAGTCATAAGCTGCAGACCGATGCTACAATCTGAATTTTGGCCAGAAGAAATACCCTACTCCTCACCTTGGCTAGGTCACCAGCAAGATCAACCGGCTAACGCCTACCTGGTTTTGACCTAGTGGTTAAGGTGCTTTCTCCGACCAAGGTCGGGCCGAGGTCGCGACTCGAGCCCGTGGCACACGTGAAGGCCTGAATAGAGATTAAGTTCTCTCAGAGTGCTATACAAATGAATTTTATGTTTTTATATGAATTAACAAGGACGACAGCTGCCTGCCTGACTTGCAGAAGTTCTTTTTAAATGTGGTCAGGTCAGGGGATGTTCTGACGCAGGTCGGGAGGGAGTTCCAGGCTTTGGCAGTACTCGTGCATTGGTGAGCTAAGTCGTGGAAGTGGCTAACCATCCTTTCGTGTGCCACCTCCACATCTTTCTCTTCAGGCAGTCAGCTCAACAAGAAAATAGGATTCAGGAGCTAAGATGACAGGACAATACCCGATTGCACATTTGACGAAAGCATCTCTGAGGGAGAATAACGTAAAAGGAAGATCTGCCACCACTAGCCAATCTTCTCAGCACTGAGCCCAAGATTTAACAGACCATACCTTGCTAATCCAACCATCTTAACCTGGACAAAACGTTGGGGAGGTCATTGCGTTCCACACTGTACCTCCTGTGGAACCATTCAGTTTTGCCCATCTCGTGCTTCCTTTACCATGTTTTCACCACCAGCACCTTCAGCTTAAGATTGCGTTTCCATGAGTAAATACCTCATGGCTATTTAAAGTCTGACAAAATGTGCTCCAACGATTCAACTGCATAGCATCTCACACATCAGCTATCTTTAAAGGGGTGCAGCCTGACAATATTATGTGGTGCTGGCAACGGTCATATGTAGCCTGCAGCAAGAAGGCCAATAGGCCAAGTTCCATGTGTCTTAGCTCGATCCATGTGATCTTTATAGGTATAGCCGACTCCCAAATTATCCAGTGCCCCAGTTGATTGCACTGCCTTCAAAAGACTCCTCTCTTCCTCAGCTTTTCTCATCTATTAAACTATTACAGCATTCTTCTCTAGCCCAGAGATCCGCAAAGCCCTTCTGCGGTACAAGCCCTAGCACCGAGGGGCAAAAGAGAATCCTAATCCAAGATCCAAACTCCTCACTTGGAAACTTCATTTTCTCCCAGTCCACAGATCAGTATAAAAGTTGCTGACTGTACTATCCTGAATATCTTGAAGCATCACCTGCATCATACCATCATCACTTTTCTGAATTTTTACTCATCGATGATGGACCTAACTAGGAGACATAACGTAACGTGAAAGACGATGATTTTGCCATAGCTGCTTGTGCCAATTTGTGCAGCGATGGGCGCATCGGTTGTCGTTATGCAGATGATTATTAAACATGAGTGAGGTTAAATCCCATGTTTTGAGAAAAAACCTCCTTAAAATTTCTTTGGTAATCTGGCCATCAGTTTGTAAGCACCAAAAGTCAGGAGCTCACCACCAGCTTCTGCTCCCATGTGCAATGAATTTGCATCAAATCTCAACTAAAGACCATCTGCTCTGGTAAGACTTTTTAATACACTCATTTCACTCATATCACTCATCACCGGCTGAAGAGCCTTATCGGCTATCACAACTGCTTGCAGTTGGCAACAAAAAGGAGCGCCCAACTGCAGTATTCAAACCGACGACCTTGGTCGTGAAGAAGGAGCGCCTTACCTCCTCGGCCATCACAGTCCGTGCCCCAGCAAAATTGTACTTTTATGTTTTGCTTTGAGTGCTCATATGAGCATGAATCAGTGGTTGTTATTTATCAGGGGTTCTACTAACCATTAGCTTCGAGTGTTTTCCTTGGTGTTTTTGAAAGCTTATCAAAGTATGATACCTCAATTGTTATTAACTCTTGGTTATTGCTCCTCTTGCAGGGAGTTGTAAAGAGCCTGGGTAAGGATCTGGTTATCTTTAGAGTTAGGAACTGGGAGAAGACTGAAAGCCAGGGAGCAGGTGGTGAGAGAGCACACTGAAGAAGAGAGGACAGGCTGATGAAGTGAGTGTGAAGCAACCTTTTGGCCAGAGAGGATTTTGAAGTTGATTTGAAGCTTGGTAGGGGGCAAATGAAGCTAAGAGAGAAGTGATGTGATGTGGCAGCTATGCTGTGCTGTTGATAACAGATCAGATGAGCTGCTGAGTTTTGAACCAGTTGCAGACGATTAAGGGCAAGGACGGGATTCCTGAATAAAGGGAATTGCATTAACCTAGACACTGTTACAAACGTGTGAACTCGATTGGTTGTTGTATTCTTGGCTAAGCAAGCTCTAATTTGGCAGTGTTCCTCAGCTGAAAGTATACAAACTTGACCGTGGAGGCAATGTGCTCATCCAATCACAAGTCGTTTTGGAACAACATGCTCAGATTACGAGCAGAGGTTATGGTGGTGATGCTAGATGAACTCTTGGGGGAGATCTTCCAACTTTAGGATGACACTGTGCAAGCCCATTACTAAGAGGTTGATCAATAAGACGAGCCAGTGTGATCAGCATTGAGACTCTGTAATGAAGGCTAACACACATTTTTCTTGCACAGAAGGTAAACCAGTACAGACGTGTCCACACTGCCCGGTACCACATTTGTGTAAGCATTTACAAAAATACAAGTCCAAATCAGAAGACACTTCGAATAATAGGACTTACAACATAGTTGCATGGGACATCATAAGTGATGATAGCTGTCCAGGCACTTTGCTCTGGTTTGCCTTAAGTGCGACTTTTATTTTTTATTCAGCCACGGCTTTTGAAGCTGACTTATAGAAGCACACATACAGGTACATGCACAATCAACCACACCAAACGAAAAGCAGCACAGACAAGAGTTTGCTAGGATCAAGCAAAGGAGGAGGTAGACCTTGACTCGATGCAAATGAAGGAGCACATCGGGCTGCTTGGCAGTTATGTATGTGTGTAATGTACCCTTTTGGGTGGGTCAGGAGGATGGTCAGGACCTGCCAAGCTCCCTTAACTAGATCTACGAGCATAGACTATTGAAACAAGAATGCATCAATGTTGAGACTCCACTGTATGCTAAAGTCACCTTTGGACATGACAGCTCACTTTTTGCTCGATTTGCTACGGGCTCAACAGAATTTCATAGACCAAGAGATGCCATAATAGTCTGGGACAGTAGGCCGAACTTGTAGAACTACAGCTTATATTTCCCTTGTAGACCACACATGTCAATGGCTAGCAGTTCTACTTCAGCTTGTGTGTTTATCTCTTTCCCACGAAGCCAGTCATTTAGAGGAACCGAGTACCATATTCCAAAGACTATACAGACTGTTCAATTACAAGTGGCATTCGTTACCTCGAAAAACAAAGCATGTTTTCACGATTCTGCCATTTTCCAAAAGTAACAGTTCTTGTTGGGTTTGAAACCATCTGACACCACACGAATAACTCTTCCAACAGCTTCAATGCACTGCCGTTTACTCTCTCGGTAAGCAGTCACAGGGACACGATGTAGATGTCACCGATAAATGCCCGCATTGAAGGCAGATTCTAGTTCTCAGCTATGATTATTCGAAAGACTACAGGTGCTGAGTTTTGATAAATAGCATAAGTAGTACAGGTTCGACAGCACAGCCCATGATAATACTAACTTTGCAGGGCTGCCAGGAACTAGTACACAGGTGAGTTGAGCACCTCATCTGGAATTTACTGCAGTATTCAGATATGATGACCCTAACTTTCTAGGGTAGCCTACCATGAGGCAAGGCAGCCTGGACTACCTCGTAGGGGATTGAGCCACAAGCTAAGAGCAGTCCTTTGCTTACAAGCAGTCCTAATAGCATTCCAAATGGCAGCTTTCTAAATCTGCTCGCACTCTGTACCCATTTCCTATAACACAACTTGTTAACCTCGAGGGAATGCCGATCAAGATCTTTCTCTCTACACAAAGGATTGACAGTTATCCTAAGACATTCTTAAACTACCTCCTTGGTTGCTTTCAACGACTCACTTGTATTAACCTCGAACAGTTACTTTGAGAAAGCATAAGGATCTTTAGTGACCTGAGCAGGATTCCTGCATTTTGTTTCTTGATCTTATGGTAAGGGCCAGTGCTAACTAGCTTCCTAATCTGAGCCCTGACATAATCAATGTGGGTCACTAAGCCGGCTTTCTCATACAGGACTGCACACCAAAAGTCTCTTCCGCAGCCAGCAACTTCGACTGAGTTAAACGACCCTTTTCTCATCTGCCAGCAGTTGGTCTGCTGCACAGGCTTCTGGGTCCAACTTGCGGTAGGGCCGAAAAATATTCCAGACATTTCACAGAGCTGTGTCAAAGTTGGTCAGCTCGACAAGCTAAAGTTGCAGTGCCTTTACTGAATATATGCATTGCCTCTAGGAAATGGGGCCCACACACACTAAATGAAAATGTTACGGTTTCTGTGGCAGCCAATCAATAACAATCCTGAAGCTGTTTGTAAATCCAATATCGAAGCTATAGAAAACTATGGAATAGCTTATAACAACCTCGGCTGATAAAAAAATGCACTGTCTCATGCAAATAAACGTAAGGACATGTAAAGTATGTTGCAGGAAATCTATGAGCCGAAGGTAAAAGTCAAGAGAACTTACCCGGTAAGACTATTCAGCAAAAATGCACCAACTGCTAACTGCCCGCTACGAGTTTTGAGCTGAAATGCCTAAAAAAAAGAACAGCCATTAGCCTATGTTTAGCAGTACACTGGAAATACAGAAATATGTGATACCTTTATGGTTAATACGCATACCTCATAGCGATAAAGCTGATCCAAGTCTGAGGCTTCACCAACAGCAAGATTCAAGAGAAAACACCACAATCCAAATGAAACATAAAAGAAGCACTGGATGGCAATGATTTGGGAAATTATCAGTACCGGATCCCAAACGGAGCTCCTGAAGCCCGACATCTTATCTCCGTTTATGAAGCATGTTCTTGGAAGCCAAAGTGAATCAAGCTGCCTGCCACATCAGGCAGCTACAATCATATGCGATCGATGCAGTGAGCTCGAGTTGAAAACCTGAATTATCGTAACAAAATTCACAGAAAATGACACACAAGATTATGCACGGGAAATGCAGGTACACAACGTAAGAGTAAACGTCATGTCGAGGGTATCAAAACTACAGTGACAGGCCAAAAGCGTAAAAAGACATGCAGCTAGTTAAAAAGCTGCTTATCGAGTTAAATCACACAAGCTTGCATCGCCATGCTATGCAGCAATTAATAAACAAGGTGAATTGTGTTCCTATCTAGAGTGACTACAAACACATTTCTAGCACAAGTTCTATTGGTTGCGTCTTAGTAGGAGACACCAAAAACCCCATTTCACACTTCAGGTCAAAACAACTATTCGAGCGATCTTTTTTGAGAGGCTGGTAAACATGCACCTAGCATGCTATGCCAAACCATTAGATGTTGACTAGACCATATACATAACGACCGTAAACGAGTACTTGCCAGCAATAGCCTAATCTACACTAGGGTAAACTGATCACTACGACAAGTAAACCTTGCCAGCATTCAGTAAAGAAAGCTTCATTCAACAGGAGTGCATTCTAGTAGTGACTCATTGCCAAGCTAATGCCTAGAAGCCACTGTGCCACCCCTAAGCTCTTTTTTCATCAAAAAGGAAAGCACTTAGCATTAACTGCAGTCCAACGATCTCACAAGCTATGTTTAATTACTCCACGTAAAAAAGAAGAAGAATGAAAAATCCCATATGCTGATATGGGCATATGATGCTATCACCTGCTGGAAAGAAGCCACAACCTGGACACAGCACGGACGGTAGGTATGCACAATAGTCGACGTACAAGAAAAATGAAAGAATGGGGGAGTACTGCTTCAATCACAAGTAAGGATTACAAAAGCATCAGCATTCCTCCATGATAGCTTGTACTGGTCCGCATTCGATTTCCGAAAAAAAGCTGCTGAAGCACAGTTACCTGAATTCATTAATGAAAAACACCAAATCATTTGCCTCACAAAATTAAGAAGTACCCCATCCATGGCAGCACTGCTATTTAGGATTGTGCACTTAGAACTTATTAGCCTGCACACAAACACACATACACACACACACACACACACACACACACACACACACACACACACACACGTGCACACACACACACACAAACACACACAGGCACATAGACACCCACATAGATATGTATACATATACATATATAAATCCATCTCATGAAACAATTACTATTAGTAGATCAGGCCTCTTCTTGCACACTCAAATGCACAAATTGTTACACGATCTGCTGATTGACTCAATCTTCACCTAACAGCACTGAAAACATGTGCATGAAGTGTTCTATATTTTCTATTAAGAGAACCAAGGCTATACTAGCACAAATGGATACTTACATCAGGAGGTCGGACAGCCCCTATTCTTCAAAGCTTAAAGTATTCGCCACAGAACGGGCCCAGCTTTTAAGAAGCATCCAGAGTTGTTCAGTCCCTTAGCTACTTAAGCTGACCACAAAGTTGCTCGGGAGCCGATGACATAATGTTATCAGCTCTAAAGAAGTGCTCCAACCTGTTACACAGATGCTCAATAGGGTTGAGATCGGAAGATCGGTTTGGCCTTTGTAAGGATTCGAAAACCCGAGTCTGCAAAGAATTGCCTTTTCTGCTTTTGCAATATGTGTAGGGTCGTTATCAATATAATTACCACAGCAGTCTGTCACCCCACAAGGACTGTGGCACAATGCAACCCCAAATTTTGGGTGACATCTACGAACACTCTATCCCGTTAATGAAGTGAAGAGTTCCGATGCCAAAAGCCAAAAAAACAAGCAAGCACACTTTCACCACAACATTTGAGCCTAGATTGTAAGCAGTCGGTGAAAAGCAATTGAAAAGGTGAAGGAAGAGCACGTGGTGCTCTTCACCGTTTCTACAGCTGAAAAAAGCCTTCAGTATGCCATCTTCGTGGATCAAGAATACACTTCTGTCGATTGATAGAGCACAGCTCTAGCCATCAGCTGCTAAGTGGCAGCTGTTAAGTGGGCGTGCCGACATGCCCGTTACTGACGGCTTTTTCGTCGTAGCTTGTTAATTTGCCTTTGCTGACTCTTCTATATATGCCATGCCTCGGAAGCCTACTAAGAAAGGTATGGACACACAGCTTTGCCGGTAGCATCTTCCAGAAATTTTGAGATGGCTCAAAGTGGGGCTTTCCTTTGGACCTAGTGCAGCCAGCTTTAGTAGACATCCTCCCTTTCTGTCGTCAAATGTCCTAGCTGGCCAGAGCGTTGTAAGCCTCTCATGCGACCAACTTGAAAATAGGATATAGCTGACAGTTCCCTCGCTAATACCAAGCCTGTGCGCCACTTTCCCATTCATCCTGTGACAGACATCCAAGCTGCCTTGATCTTTGATTTTGCTGTTTAGCTCCATCGTCTTTCCCATGTGAGGAGACCCCTAGACTGAGCCGTTCTACATATGCGAGTGGCAAGGAATTGCAATAATAAATCACCTTCTACGCACAAGCTGACTCACCATAAACCTTAAGCAGTTTGGATTACAAGTAAGGTGAGCCGACAAGTACAAACATGTCAGCCAATTTTAAAGGTAAACAATGCTCCAGACCATGGGATGGCTTTTCAGACAGTAACCGGCTAGCCTATCATTGATGGCATGTCAATGCCAATGTCGATTTCGCATATAACATCGGATATATGTAAAAGTTGGCTCACACTGCCAGTAGCCTGCAGTTGTGAATAGCTGCCAAGTAAATGGTGTCAAATGCACATCGGCAATACTTTTGCCAGTGAGTGTATGCAAGTACCAGCTATATTTTAGCTCACATCAAAGCTATATGAGAAGAGAAATGAAGGGCTTTGAAGGTCCAGTGGCCATTATTTGCTGGCAGCCATTGGAAGTAGGCACCAGGGGCACCAAGACCATAGCTGCTGATGTTTACCTTGCAAACAAATACTCACTAAAATGTAGCTCCCAAAAAAGCCTCACGGCTGCCTACGTGCTGCAACAATATGACACACATTCAACACTGAGTTGAGCCTTGGCTAATGATCGTTGAGAACCCCAATCCTATGTCTATCGACATGAAATTGTTCAATGCACTAGCATGCCAATTTTAAGCGATGAGAAAAACAGCAGCTTTTCACAGTAGCAAAATCTTTCGATGCACAAACAGCATCAAAATTAAAAGCGCTTGGTTCCAAACTCAGAAGAACGGCCACACAGTTTTAAAGAGCACTTCAGCAAGCCACAAAACAGGCGAGTTTCAGAAGAGAAAACAACAATTTCAACCAATGCTGTAGAATGGGTGCCACAACATAGCTGTTACCTAAATTAACTGCATTTGCAAGAGACGGGCCCTAACATTTGTGCGACGAGTAAATATAATCAAGCTGCACATAAAAAATTAATGCAACTTTCAGTCAGCCGGCAGAAAGGGCTAACATATCCACTGTACGTGGCGACATTTTGCTGCTCGGCCTACGACGTCAAGAATCGAAACGCTTACGCTCAAGCTGACTCACTGGAATGCCGTGAAGCAGTAAATTTGCAAATATTTTCAGGGCTTAAAAAGAGTCACATAAACATATTTCCCACGATTTCAACCTCAATCTAAGACTTTTGACATAAAACCATGCTAACGAGTAATTAAGCGCAGCGAGTTCTAGTCAGTTACGATCCAGCAGATGTTGGTACAGCGGACCTAGTGAACTGTGCTAAGAGTGCGCAGCGGATGAGCAGTTCCGAAATAATCGCACGATGAATATATTAAAATGCTGCATCGATGTCGTACGAAGGTCATATATGCCACTTAGATGAGCTAAGCAAGCCCGCGGCTAGTCAACAATGAGATATACACTCACGTATCGCGCCGGGCTTGATTTGATAAAAACAAGACCATACAATTACTAGACTTACCTAGGAGGATGATACTTCAGCAGAAAGTCCTTGTGAGGCTTGTATTCCTTGCTAGCTTGCAACTAACGCAGCAAGTCCAAAGCCATCCGAGGTGTAGGGAATCGGGTAGGCTGAAGCGCCTGATCGGAAGTTACAAGTCAGCACTTAACTTATTCGACTCGCTGTCATGAGTTATCTGAGATGAGGTCATTAAGTCGTGAACATTAAAACTTGAATCGAGTGGTGTAAGAGCCCTTCCTGATGAAGAGTCTCTCGAGTAGATATCTGAGCCAATAAAGAGCCCCGCTTCAGAAAGCTCTCTAAGTTGTGTACCGGGGCCAGAGATCTCGTAGGTTGAAACTAAACTTGTTATTCCAGCTCCGGTGAATCTTGCTTGCAATCGAGCCAATACTAGCTTAATTGGCGAGTTTTGGCACAGCTTTTTAGATATATTACGAATACATTTTAATGGAAACAATCATTCATCATTAAGAGGCTGCGGTTGAGAGCACTTGCCGAGGGACTTGTGACGCTTGTTAAATTTATACTACTCATTTACATGAAAAGTGCTCAATTTTCATATCGCTATGGTGGTTAAATTCTCTTTGGACATGAAAAGAGATTTTTAATTTTCTTTAATCTTAAGCCGCACTTCTGCGCCTGGCTAGACCAGCCGGTAGAGACATGGCAGAACGCTTAGATCCTGCTTTTCACGACCTCAACCCGAGGTCGTGGGTTCGAATCCTGCGGTGGGCGATCCTGTATCGCCACCGTAAGCGGTGGTGATAGCCGTAAAGGCTTTTCTGTTGCTATACAAAAACAGGCTGTTAAATCAGCTAGTATTTTATTGTTGTTACGAGAAACAATTAGTATCCGTGACGCGCATGTTACAAGGTTTTACAGCTGACTTACAAAGGCGAATATTTTGAAAAATCCGTAGTCGGAGAGCTGTAAAAAGACTTCAGTCATCTCTGAGGAGACCAAGTCAGTACTGGGCGCTTGAGAACAGCTCCTCGGAGCCAATAGCTCCCGTCGGAGCCTGCTAGGCACATAGACCTCGAAGCAGCGCGCCTAAGGGGGGCCGCCCGGAGTAGGAGCCCACGCTGCCCCCTTTAAAATACGGGAGCCTCTCCGTTACCAAAAATATGAAAACCTTCTCTCGGAGCACACCGCCGCGACTCTTCGCAACGAATACGCGACGCCGTTGCAAACGTGGCGTGCGCCTTCCACGTCCCGACAGAACTAGGCCGTTAACATGGCACTCGTGGCGATGCTAGTCTCAGCCGGCGCGCGCGACGGTTACTAGTGGCGCCTGAACTTTGTAGTGCGGCGAACGATGTTTAGGTGCTTCACAAACGCGCGTAGGCAGGCCGACAGTAGCGGGAACTCGTTAGCGACGGCTGTAGCTCAAGCGCTGGACGCATGTCCTTCGAAGCTCATAATAATCTTTCTTAACGACCCCTTGCTGCTCTGCGTGGTAGCTTGACTTGACGTCGTACGGTGCGCCCACATACGGGCATAGCGTGCTCTCGCGGTCAATTGAGTTCGCATCGAGCTAAGGCCTGATCAAGCGGCAGGAGCGACGATAAAAACCCGCCGCCGCCGCTAAAAACCTCGTGCACAAATGGCAGCTTGTTGTCTAGATAGCAGAAGGTTCGGAATTCCGTCTTTTAAAAATATGGCTTTCAAAAAATTCTCTTCTACCAATTGCTATGTGCTTCTTTTTACTCAACAGCAAGCATACTAAACAGTACTAGCAACACGCTCTTAAGCTGTGCTGTATTTTGGCACGTATCGCGACACGCAATTCTGGAACTCATATATACACCGTGGTGGGTCTCGCTGCAAGTGGCTGCAGCTAGTCGCCAGTACCAATACCTGGATGGCAGACTGTGCTTCTATATCCTGCAGTAACTAACTGCTAGCCACGAGGTACTGCCAAGCAATTTCTGCACATCGAACCGACTTCAGCAGCATCTCTCTTGCATATAGGTCCCCTCCCTCGCTTGCACCAACTTGCTCACAGTCGACCCTCGTTTATCGCAGTTAATCAGTTCAAGACTCTACATTGATAAGTGAATTTCCGTGAAGTGGGATTCTTTATTTATAAATCAAATATTTTCGAAGTTAGAGCATAATTAAAACCCGTTCACTGCCCTGTAAATATTGTTATTAACATTATCTGAGCCTTCTGGAATGAAATAACACCCGTTCAGTAACCTTTACACTCGTATCACCCAATATATTAGTCTAAGTAACAGAAAATAAGACGTATTAGATGTTACAAATATCGCATTATTATTATTGCACATTTAATGACACACACATAGTTTTATACACAACCACTAACCCTACGAAAATGGTGTAGTTTGTTCAATGATGAAGCGATGAAGATGAAGAGATGTACTGCACAGCAAAGAAGAGCAAGGTTGCTGCTCCTCTGAGGGCACGAACTCAGTAGCAGAGCCTTCGAGTGGTGCAGTACCTTGAGCAGGGCGTCTTTGTCTTCTTCCGCGTTCTATACGTACAGTAATTTTAGTTTTACTTATAATACATGGGTGTGTAATTGACTCCGAAAACCGAGTGCGAACTCATCACTTTCACTAACTCGATCAATTTGTTAATGAATATACGCGTATTTGGAAAAACAGCGATAGAGTGAAGCAGCGGAAGTCACAGCGCGAAGCGGTGAGGGACGACTGTATACGACCTCCATGTCCTCCATTTTGCTATCGAACCATCCAGCTCCAGTGGTGTCCAGTCGTCTTACCGTTTAAATTGAACTTTTTTTATCCGGCTTTCAGCTCGTAAGCACGGGAAGTCTGGAATTCGCTTTCTGCGTCCGTTACTACCTAGCTTGGCATCTAAGTCTCAGCTGAAGGCACATCTGTTCTGATCAGCTTTCCCAATGCCTCAATGAAGTTTTCTTTTTTGCTTCTCTGTGTATTGCATGCTTACCTATGCATGTATCGGTCAGTGCTCGTTATTAGGCAAAGGTCTTGCTAACCAGTGGCCTAGATTGTCTTCTTTGCTGATTTAGAAAGCTGTCCTGAGCGTACTGCTCGTTCGCTTATGAGTGCTTGTCTAAACATGACACCGTGGATTTCATTAACCATTGGTTATTGCTTCTCCGGCCGGGAGTTGTAAAGCGCCAGGATAGGAATTTAGTATCTCTAAGCGCTAAATAGACTACCTACTGCTTTTACTATAATTATTATTAAATTAAAGCATCAGACGAGCCTTAGCGCGCTAACCATCCTGCTTGCAAATGCAATACAGAGCTGCCTGCTGTGTGACTCAAATCCGTTTGAGTCGTGGCGTGCGAACACTATTACCGAGGGGTTAAGACCAGCTACTGATAGTTCTTGATGCGCTCGAATTCTACTAGATATAGAGCGGATTTTCGGATGCGAAATGGCTGATGCTGACCGTAAGTGGCAAGTGTAATCAATGTCAATCATTCTAAGGTGAACTAATTTTAAGCCACATTGCAAACTACACATCTCCGTCATAGTTTTTTGGCCTTCTCTTTGATGGTTATCCAATCGGAGTAGGTGAGGTGACATGCAATAGGTTCGGCTTTTCAAGTGCTACGAGCACATGTGCCGATGAGTGGTGCCGCCTCTGTTCTCTTGAAATCCATACGACGTACTTAGCCAGGACTAAGCCAAGTAGCTGACAGACGTAGACCTTTTAAGAGGCATCCACTTTAGAGGAAGGCTGGGACATTTCGGCGTCCATGCCGCCCAACATGCCCTGCGTCGGCCGGGAGAGGGGAAGCCCAGGCCTCTCTTAAAAGCAGCTGTATACCAAACTGAGCGTCTGGACGGCACAGTTTACTTTCATTGGTCAGTCGCTTCTCGAGCTGATAGTGACTTCAGTCTGTAAGCAGTTTTTTATATTGAAGGCTTTCTACATCAGTACCAATAGACAGCGATTTCGACAACATAAAACAAGATGACATGGTAGCATTCGTTCTATATTTAAAATTGCATCTTTTCATGCGAACTCAGTTTTATCTACAGTTTCTTAGAAGTCTTGGAGTGTTTTACAATTACCTCTGACTTGATGTTGTTTACCAGAAAGAAGGTCGCTGATTAAGACATCAGCTTGGCAAGCCCATCTAGAAGAAAGCGGCCTACCAAGGTGGCTTGTGACATGTACAAGCCTAGTGTGCGTTGCACGTGACGGCAAGGGCAAGTTCGAACGTAGGTCAATACAGCAACTGCACTTTATCATTTGTTACTGAATTTCCAAGACGCCCGTGGGAATGACTCTTGATAGCTTTGTGGGAGTGCCTGGTTTCTTTCTTGCCTCTGGCTGTGCCTGAGACATGGCAGTCTCGTACGTTTTTCTCCGATCCGTCCGTGTTCGGGCGTTGTAGAATGGAACGGACTCCGGCTCCTCCATTAGCAGCTCGTTGTGCAGTCTTTCAAACTTCTCCCCTTCATCTTCGATCTAAAATGCAAATTCACAGCAGGCATGGCCAAAACCACGTACCACGGTTTTCTCTACGGCCCAGCGCTCACGCAAGAAGCCCATGGCTCGAATCGGAATAAGAATTAACTGACACGGCTACTTCACTGTACAGAACAACGACCGGTGCGTGGCTGGAGAAAACAGCGTGCTTATCCTCTCGCGGTTTACAATCTCCTTGCCGATATCGTTGAATGCTGATGACTAGAGCGCTAAGCACTGTCTTTATCCTGGACGCAAATGTCCAGGATCTATTACGAACCCAGGGCTCAGCGACCGAATAGCCAGCGACTGAAAAGCAACATAAGTCTTGACACAATTACTCGCTAAAAGGTAGCATTATCGATTACCTTCAATTACACGGTCGCTCTTGACTAAGAATATGCAAGGTGGCGATTAGAGAAAATTTTTTTTATTTCTAGATTTTTAACGAATGTTTTTAAATTTCAAAGCATCACTTGCTTCAGAGGCAGCTGAACGCCTGTATTTAGCCGAAAGCGTGAGATAGCCAACTGCTGAAACCTCTTTGTAAATTCAAGACTCGTCTCGTTACCATAGCACACTACTTTACAAAGCTCTGCAAAAAATAGCATTTGATGAGACTTCACTTGCTTGAGGAGGTCTTTGCCTGCTGCCCTTAGGCTAGAAAGGGTAAAACAGCAATTTATTGCTGTATCTTGAGGTACCAGCACCCTCCACATTGAAATAATTCCTAGTTGGACGTACGCCAGTCAGTTCGTCAACTTCATCCTGTGATGAATACCACGCATCTTATAAGCTCACAATCCTCTCCTAATTGAAAGGCTTGCTTACTGCTGTGCTAGGTTTGCTTTAGTTTTGTGTATTTTGCACAACACGGAATGATTCTACTACATGTGAAAATGCAAGCACGTACAAGGTACAATACAATTTGTATTAATAATGAGATTTTTGAATAACATCATAATCTAATGTCATGTAATATATCTCCGTCTGTAACTCCTCAAAGCCATAAAGACTAAATGAGTGCTACGCAGGAGAGTTTTGCATAGCGAACTCACAGCCTAAGCGGCTTTCAGTACGCATTCGGTAGCCAACATACTTCATCTAACGCAATAAAGAGAAATAGGAAAACATAGCAGAGTCAGGAGAGAAGTTGAGGTAGTGAGTAGCATGGAAGTAGCAGCTCAGGATCGCTGGAAAGAATGAGTCATAGTCAGCAGCAGGAGAGTAGTGGTCGTTGCGTAAGAATTGTGGAAGCTAGTTCCACAGTCCTGCAGAGCTAAAGCTTCTGTCGCCAACGGTCTTTAAGCGGAGGAATTGAACAGAAAATGTATTGTCCATACAGAACCCGAGGGCACGAGGAGGCTGAAACTGGTGCAGCAGCTCAGGTAGGTATGGAGGAGCCAAGCCGTAATACAACTAAATCTCCTTCTATGCAATTTACACATGCGAGAAAGAAAGCAGACCAATAGGTTGCTATATACGTAATACCGTTTAATCCAGGGTGAGTAATATTTTAAAGAGTTTTCTAAAGCTTATTCAAAGTCTAAGAAAGTCCTAGTAAGCATATGAGGTTGTATGGAAATCTTAGAGCCTAGCATAAGTATGAAAAGAGCTGAGCAAGTTAGTGGCAAAGGATTTGTACTGAAGAAGAGCAGGAAGTGCCGAGCAACGCATAGAATAATGTCAGTGCTAGTGCCAAACAACAGTGGGTCATGGTCTGGGTCTTGCAACTGAAAAGCACATCCTGCCAATAGCCTCTCAGCGACTGCATAGGATAGGTTATTCAATGTCCATAGGAGATATCATGCTCAAGGACGAATAATACTGCAGCATCTCAGGTAGAATTGCAAGGTTAAGCCAGGTTGCGAATTCGTTTCAGTGTAACTATAGCTGCTTCTTAGCAGCTTAAATATCTGGAACAGAAATCTGATGATTTTTAAAACCTGTTTGATAGAAATCTTTCAGATTGCTCTTACGAACTTGCCTGTGCCAGTAATATACACCAAATCGGTTGCAATATATTGGTCTTGTTCATTTAAAACTATAGCAACGGCACGCGTGCGTCGCCGAAAGAAACCACGGCCTCTAATAAAAATTTTGTAAATCAGAAAACTCGGAACAAAATATAAAATAAAATTGATGAAAAATAAATAGGATGCTATTAAGACTGTAAAAGTCTTGGGAAATTCATTCGGCTTTGCTGTCGCTTCCGGAAATAAAAGCCGAGAGTAGCGGCCATGTGAAGACAGTGCTGACTGCCCAAGTACGTAAGTGCAACGACTTAGGAGAGGAAGCATATCTTCTCAGAGCACGTCGACTTCATAAGGTAAGCTGCGACTTACAAAAAGGGCTCTGGAGGTTTTACTCTCTACCCAGCGAAAGCCGCCGCGCGAAAATTCGCACACCTACAGAACGCCAATAGTTTCGCGACCTATAAAGTGAATTATTTGCATAGTGTGCTATTGCAAGAGAACTATTAATGGATCAACATCATTCATGGGTTTTGTATTTGCTTAAGGTGCCTTGTCTTATGCTACATTTATTTGAGAACCCTGCTACGTTAGCAAGCTAGAAAAGTAACTGGTTTGTGCTTCTATGCTATTCTATATTGTTCTATTCCGTTTTGCTAAAGGGGTAGAAGAATAATTAGTGGTGAGCTGCAGCGTCTGAAAAGAATATTGCATCGTAATTAGCAAACGCATTTACGAGCAAATAATTAAACCCCAAAAGCTCAATAGCCAGCAATGTTTTTAAATGAAGCACAACCATTAAATCTGTTAACGTTGATGTTTTCATAAGCAGCCTAAAAAAGAGTGTGCGTTTGTCTTTTCGCATTTGTGCTTCATAAGTTGCTTTTGGATAAAAATTAAACTTTTTTCTAGGTCTTACATCCTGTTATACTTTTTAGGACTTACTTCATTTTTTCCTTTGACCTTACATTTCTTAATTCTTTTTATGTCTTGATCTCTTTACCGCACCCAAGCACAGTTAGGGAACCCGAAAGCATCACAGAAAGTAGCTCTTCAAACTGAGTAGATTGGGTCGATTATATGACGAAGCTGCTCAGATAAAGAGTTCTCACGGCTCACTTAATTCTACGTCTAAATTAAAAAAGGCCAGCAAAGCAGCATCAATGACAATAAAATAGGTTCTAGGGGAGACGCCAGACAGACCAAATATGTAGCTTGTACTCGACTTTCATTTTTTGGATTCTGCTATTAAAACTCGATCCTCTGATAGCACGATACAAATCCAATTCTTCATTCAGCGGAGCTCGCTTACGATTTTTAAAATATCTGGTAGGTATTTTGAAGCAAATGCTACAGTGGCGGAAACCAGTCCAACTATTTCGGCAAACATACTGTGATGCGTTAAAATCTAGCACTCCTTTTAATCAGCTAAACAGCCCAGTCCAGAATTCCATCAGCTTTATTAGGACCTACTAGTGACAAGAAGCAAGTTCTGTATGTAGAAGAGAAATCTATGACTTTTGATTAGAGATAATAATAATAATAATAACGCATTTGTATAGCTCCTTGAGAGGGCTTAGTCTCGTTCGCGGCGCTTTACATATACTGTAAAGAAAGCATGATCATTAGATTAGTGATAAGATGTGCAATGTCAACGAGCATAATTTGGCTAGAGGTAACATGCACATAGTCATGATGTAAATATAGTTAGTGGTAGCATGCACCATGTCAGCGCGAATAAGCACACGAAGAACAAATGTGGTTGGTTAATTTAACAATCTACTTGTATAGTGGCAGAAGAGCCTTATTGGCTATCCCCTCCGCTTGCACTCGGAAATAAAGAGTTGTTCGCTGCAGAATTCGAACCCGCGACCTTGGTCGGGAAGAGCGAGCACCTTACCTACTGGGCGAAGACTCAAATCACAAAGACCCACTAAATGCTTTGAGAAAAAGGTGCAGTTTTAGAGTTTTGACAGGTAGGTTAGAGCCAGAGAATGAAGGAACTTGATGGAATGCGAAGTGGATGTGGAAGAGTGGAAGATGGAAGCGAGTGATGGAACCCCTTAAAGTCGATTCGCCGCTTGATTTGGGAGCCAGTACAGGTCAGCGAGAAGTAGTGTAGTGTCAGGGAACGAGTGCAGGGCAGCGATTTCACCTGTCAGTCGACAGGGCTGCACCAAGCCGACCGGTTACATGGCCGAAACGCGGGGAAAGGGGGAGCAGCAAAGATGCCGTGCGATGACTGGCTAAATTCTCTGACTTCTACTTGTCGAAATTAGTTATGGAAATCAGTAGCTCGAACTTTTTGAACTTGCCGACCAGCAAATAAGGGCGGGTAGTAACAGGGTGAACACGTGCTGCTGGATATCTGTCTCTGCGAGGTATCGATGCAGTCAGGTGCTCTATTTACCTGATGTCCGATCCTTAAAACTAGCTCCGAGGAAGCTAGAAAACAGTCCTACGCCATGTGCAAGAACTGCTTGCTCGCGACCTGTCATGCCTCAGGCTCACAAAACCTTAACTGCAAGTGGGGGTGTGCAAAGAACTTACAATGAGAATAACAAAAATAGTGTCAGAACATCATTAGAAAATGAAAAAGCTGAAGCCGCATTGGCCTGTCCTGTAGTTGGCGTCATTGGGTAGTGATATCTGCAAGGGCCCTAATACTTTCTTGGTAAAGAAAATTGTGCATGATGCTTGCAAAGTTTATATGGGATAGTGATTCAGCCCCTGACCCTGACAGTGACAATATCATAAATCCATCATAGCATGGGCTGTGCGTAGAATGAAGCATTCAAGGATACAACTCTGAGTAGAAAATTACGCTAACGGTGTGAGAAAATTTCGAACGAAGATTTATGTAGTGCCCACCCAGTTCAGATCAGGAGGAAAGAACCGAAGCAGTTAACTGAGTCACCAATGAGTGAGAACGTGGTATAATATAATGAACAATAAGGATGAAACTCTTGCAATTGCAAAGAGGAGACTAGTATTAGTTTGCCAATAGAAGAAATTCACACAAAGAGCAGCAGGACCATCGCGGAAGTTTGAAGGCAAGCATTACCTAACAGCTTTAAGAGTCCTTACCACCACGGGAGGGTCGACTTTCATGACCGGCCGATTGAGATATGATTACAGCCAGTTCAGCACCAGGGGTAATGGAAGCCAATAGACGAAGTCAGATGTTGAAGCAAGTCTTACGCATGGTTTACTGCGTCAAACACTCCCAGCTGTACGCAGCCAATTCCTCAGCTGTTTAAATGGATAGTAACTTAAAGAGCCTAAATGCAGTACCTTGCAAATCCAGGCTTACTAAAAAGCATGAGAACTATCTGTATATTTTGAAAGAATATACAATTCATTTATATAGCGCCCCAAGAGAACTTAATCTCTATTCAGGCGCTTTACATATGCCTCGGGGCTCGAGCCTACGATCTCAGCGCCAGACCTTGGCCGGGGCGAGCGCCTTAACCGCTGGACCAATCCAGCTCATAATAACTAATATTGTAATCAAGGAAACTGTATGCAAATCCCCTGACTTATTTGTATTTAAAGTAAAGTTAAAATGTACTAACGTCGCAACTTTGCCAATGCAAATCCTCCTTAATGTGTTTCTATGTGTTGCATTTGTCAGTGTTATCCCCGTTACTAGGCGTATATTTTCACTCGAGCCTACGCAAAGTGCTTAGAGAGCGTTTGGTTCTCTCGGGATTCAATGCAAATATTATAATATTATTATTTGCATTATTAAAAGAAATATAAAATCTTGACAGGTAGCCCACACCTATCGAAGCACATTTGCACCAGTACATTTAAACTAGTAGCCCCATCAGGTTAGTTGTATCGTAGCATTACTCACTTGATGTATATAAAGGTGAATTTAATTGGCATACACAACCTGGTTCATTGGTGTAAAGATATACTAGCATAGAAGAGCAACTCTTAACAGAGACCAGAACCGAAACCAAAATGCTGGGAATACATAGATGTGAACTCATCACGAGGTAAAACACAAACCGAAATAGTTTTATTTTATACTTACATTGCCGTGAGGATTATATATGGTACCTGCTCTGATTCCAAATCCTGCCTGCGTGCTTTGCTGAATGTTGTCATCTGCTGTTAAAAAACTTTCTGCATACCAGTTATCGAACTCTTGAACCAATCGTTGTCTGCACTGCTCCACCAGTTTCTGACAGTACTGCACCTCTGATTTCAGTGATCTCAGCTCGTCGATGTTGGTACGATATGTCTGCTTAAGTGTCTTAAGCCGCTTGATCTCTACGAACTCCTCCTCGCTTATAATGGCTTCACCATCCTCATTGTAAGTGTATCCTAAGTTGGGAAGTAATAGGTTAGAGGCCAGAGGCACCTGGCATGGAAAGAAAATTCCAAAAGTAGGCAGCAGAGCCAATCAGCTTCTCAATATTTATAATTTATAGAAGCAATAAGCCATAAGTTTTGCCACAGCCCTTTGAGCATGTTCTGAAGCATATACTTTCTTCAAAAATGCAGATAAATCGTAGCTGCTTTCTTCAAGCAGCAAGGAGAAGTCTATTTCCCATGGCTGAAGTTACTGAAAACAAAACCGATGTTAACATTTTTTACTTCGAAAGTTTTTTCGAGCGTAAGACGATAGAAACTCATTTTTTTAAATGGCATAAGAAATAATACTAAGACTTTTTTACATTTACATATTGTATACAGCATCAGTGCCCAACTGTTCCTTACAGGTGCCCACTAATACAAGCATCGAGAGCATCATTGATATAAGTCTCTTTTGATAATCTAAATGCTGTAGTTTGGTGTCAGCTAACTTTTCACATGTGGGAAAGTTCATCATTTTATGTGTGACTCCATCCCCTTCCTTATCAAAATGCACTTATTCAAACCATAGTAAGAAACTTTACCGAAATTATTCGATAACAAGAGCATCCACTCGACGCTACCGACAATGACGCCATCGTTCGTTTCTAGACTAGTGACAACCGGCACATGTGGAAGGCGTGTTCTTTAAAACACACGAATACCAAGGCGAATGGTAAACTACGGCCGGGAATGATCGTATCCGTTGACAGAGATTTTTCTGAAGTAAGGTCACCAGTGGCTGCTAGTCGAGTAACATACCGGAAAATTGAGGTTTTAATTATGGTAGCTGAAAGCAAGCAAGTACATCAAATAGTGCCGGCTATACGCAAAGGGCCAAAAATGCTTTCTTTATTTGATATCTTGTCAAAATCGTTATTTTGACAATGACAACAATCCAGGCAATTTCCCCAAAAAACGTATCCATAATTGTATTCAGAAAGCTAACGGTAATGTGAGGCCCAGAACTCACGGACAAATCCCTGCACTAGAATTAGGGCTGACATTCAAATCGTATAAAGCAATGCCAAATTCATGCTAAGCGATGCACTTGTGTGAAAACCTGAAGCTCAGATTCGCAACAGCAGCCAAATGACGGTAGGTATATCATCTAGGCAATCATTGCAGCAGGTATCGTGGTAGTACCTCAACATGCCAAGATTGACACTGATAGGAAACTATAACCATACCAAATCTTCTGAAGATCTTATTTTCAGTTCCTTTACCTCTGTACCTGAGACTCAGTACTTCTGACAACCGGACATCACCAGACTTAAACCACATTTAAAGCTGAATCTATTCCTCACAGCCCGTAATACAATTTATAATCATTAAGAAATGAAGATGCTTTTGGTTAGTTTCATTCGAAATGCATGGAAAGATAGTTATTTCTTGTAGACTAAACGTAGCAATTGTTCATTATTAGTTGTATTCCCTCGGCTGCTAATTATTCATTCTTAGTGAGATGAGGAGCTTTGGCAAGAGAACAAGAAACCAGATTGCATTTCAACAGCTCGCTAGCTGGAGCTAAGTTACTTTCTCGAGAGAAGAAGCGCAAAAAGTGAGTAATATAAAATTCATTCGTATAGAACCACAAGAGAACTTAATCTCTATTCAGGCGTTTTCCACATGCCACGGACTCGAGCCCACAATCCCGGTCATCGAATACATTAACCTTGACCGCTGTCGAGGCGAGCACCTTAACCACTGGGCTAAACCAGAGCGGCAGTCGACATGCTTTTTCCAGGATAAGAAATACCTAGAAAAGAATGTATTTCTTTCAAGATACTTATATGGAGATTCTATATGCTACTAGCGCTCTTCCGAAAAAAAATTCGGATTCATCCATTTGAAAATTTATAACGTTCAAGATGCCTAATTTTTTCGAATAGTCAAGAACAATAATTTTAGAATGAAAACCTTTAACTGAGAGATAATGTCCACAGCGTTTACAGGTGGTATTATTTGACGCACTGTATATTCAGGTTAAAGAGTGAGACAGTGAATGGGTTCCTCTACTCGAGTAGCTGCCGTCACGTATTCGAAGTGCCCTATATAATCTCGTAACGGTGCTACTACGATGGTATAGCTATGATGAGAGTTGCGTCGAAAAAATTATTGGAGCTAATTTAAAAAACTTGCATATGTAGCTACAGAATGCATTCTCACCGCTTGAAATTGAGCATATAATTGTTCGCTGAATTATGAAATAGTGCCAAGCAGGCGTTTGACCAGCATTCTATTTAATTGAGTATTAAAACACAGTGGGGATAATCTCTCAGTGGAAATGAAGCGATAGTCAGTCTTAGCGAGGGCCAGCAGGACGATGAGTTATTGCGGTAGGGCCTTTAGGAATGTATGCGCTTATTTGTTTGGTTGTTGATATTCAAATTTAATATCGCGCACCAATGATTTTTTCGAGCCCTGGCTAGTGAATGTCCCACAAGGTACAAGGTAAGCATGGCGTTAGAAACTTGTGCTTATGGACTCACGGACGGACCCACATTCAATATAACATAGGTTGTAATCACATTACTATGCTATCACGAAGCTGTAGGGGCTAACTACTCAGTGCCAAAATAAACCAGCATTTCAAACAAACAATCATTACCTTTTTTAAAGAATATCTACTATCTCTTTAACTGGCAGGATCATCATAAGAATTTGGTCAAAATCATCAATAGCCATAATGAAAGTCAGAGGGTAACTGCCAAAAAGCCTTGAATGGTTAAAGAAGATACAGATGTGCCATAAAATTACGTTCATACATGGCGTACAAATACCAAAATTATAGCCAGGCGACAGCGATCTGTGGCTCAAATAAGGGCAATTGGCCACGGTTACAGTTCACCAAGCCTGCGAATAAATACTTGCACCACGGAGCAGGCCACGCATGCATGCTGCTCTACTGCCGATAGGGTTGTGCAACAATCGAAAGTCTACTGCCTTGTTCTCATGTAGGACTATTTTCCGCCAACGAAGAGAAGAGAGACCAGCTTGGTGGCTGAAAATAGCGTAGCCTGGCACTCACCAGGGCGGCAGAAGCAGCCGGTAAAACTCGAAACTGAGATGTCACTAGTATCACGCATTCTAACAAACAGGTTGTTTGGCCTAGCGTTTAAGGTGCTCCTCTTTAACGACCGAGGTCAAGGTGCTCTCCTTTGATGACCAAAATCGTGGGGTCCAGCCCTACGGCACAAGTGAAGCGCCTGGGTAGGGATTCTGTTCCCTGTGAGTACCATACGGATGAATTTTATTTATTTGTTTAGTTAAGCTCGTGTAGAATGAGCAACCACCAATGAAACAGTTGTTCGGGTCGATTAACCAAAATACTGTGGCCATAAAAATTGTTAATAAGCACGCCTGCTTAATGTATGGGCATTGAGGTCTTTTGTGGACTACCAGCTAGCGACTGTGGTTGAGTGACTAGCTTCACTCAAGCACGTTGCTTTTAGATAAATATTTCATATTAAAACTGACTTTCACATCGAGGTTCCTGACGAGACCGCAGCCATCCTTAAGCGCTGGAAACACACCATTGCCGGATAGCCTCCTTCAGTTATGAAAAATCCTTCATTCGTGCTTTCAAAGTAACATGCAAAGAAACATTTGTGCGAACGTTTTAGGGCTTTGAAGTAATTCTGCCTCATCCCTAGAATTTCGTCTGCAATTGCAGGTCATTGAATTAATTCTCTCTTCATTGGTTGCTGACACTTTCTCAGCAAGCATGAAGCTTCGCGATGACTGCAGCAGTTTCATCAGCACTCGTTCCTGCGCTAGTTATCAATAGCTGACGATCTTTCAAGAGTCAAGAACCAACAGTTAGGACGAACCTATCCAGTATCTCTGCTCAAAGGCTATGCAGCTGAGAGCTGCTTACTTAAGTTTACCTAGGACGTCTGCTTATAAGCTTCACGTGCCTGCTAATCCTCTCTGCTAGTGCACATTGCCAACACCTCATATTTATGTTCTTCTAGCTCACAACCTGATGGCTGTATTTTACCTGGCCTGGTTAGAGAAACATTAGAGAGATTTTCATCATCAATGACCAACATCATGTCAGAACGACTCAACCGCAAAATGACCGCATACTCCGCCATAACACCTTACATGTGCAATCAGTAATCTATTGCTATCTTGCAGCATCCCGATACTAGCTTGATGCATCACTGCCAGAGGACAATGGTGGCCTAGTAAATCAGCAACTGAACACATTATACCGTAGTTGCTTGGAAATAAAAAACAGTGGCTTCCCAGAAAGCCAGTGCTAGTTCTACGACTGAGAGAAAAATGTTTGCATCTACTTTCTCAATGTAGATACATTATTATTTTTTGTACCAGAGTAAACAGATCAGCTATTTGAAATACCTCAATTAAAACCCATAAGTAGTTTTATTCCTGGACTTAAAATGTGAGGCCACATATAGATTGGTTGGCTATAGCATTGCACCACATACCTTCTGCCTCTCGCTCCGATTTCAGCTTGTTCAGCTTCTCCATCGACATATCGATCTCTATTTTTATGGTATTTGTTTGCCTCGCAAGCTGGGCGTATGCTTTCTTTTTAGAAGCAAGGATTTCTTTGTTTTCTGTCAATATCCTGCTGATTGTACTACCTCGTTCCTGCTTAAACTCATCAAATGCTTGGTTCCTCGTTGGTGGCGTGCTACAGTAAAAGAATTAGTGAGCTAGAAAAGCTGCTGCTTGAAAGAACGGTTAAAGTCTTGCCTACTAATAAGGAACAGAAGCAGCATACGCATATATACTATTGTCTTTACCAATACAGCCGTCATTAGCATCATCACTAGTGTAGCAGCGGCAGTGGACGGGCAGTTCACCTTGGTCTTGGTGCTGCAGATGCCAGACCCTTTTCGGGGGATGCAGATGCTACAGGAGACAGAGTCTCGTTATCCCTCATGTCTTGCTGCTCGCGCCTTTCGGCTGACGGACTGGGCGACTTATCAACTGCAGCAGCCCTCGTCGCACCTGTAGGTGGCGTCTTGTTGGTAGATAGAGGGCTAGAATGACAGCAAAAGCAGTTTTATAGAATGGCTTGTTTACCTTCACAGATTATCACACAGAAGGCATAGCCCGAGTGCATTCAAATGATGAACCTTGGGGTATCTAAAAACTGGATGGTACTACATAGCTTATTTAGACTGGATGAAAAACTCTTCCTTAAATAATATCGGTAAACTGCTTCAAAATCTGCTCTCATTCAATAAGTATGCAAAATGGAGATCCTTATGTGTTAAATAATGTATTTTGCACACCTCTCACACTCTGTATGATGCGGTCCTTACATGAATGCAAAGACTGCTAGCAGACAAGATATCTACTGCGATGAATTAACGGAAATTTATAAACTTTGCCAACAAGACGCTGATAATGTGCACGATTTGACGAGTACATATTTATCAAACGTTGGATATGCTTTGCTGAGCTGACTATCCAAGAAGTGAGAATGACATCCACGTATTATTTTTACAAATTCATTCAACAAAACTGCAGTTGTACTTGTAGTACCACCTATAGCATGAATCGGCTCTCAGTTTAACAATCTTTGCTGCATATTAGTGGTACAAAAATCAAGCTATGCCAAGAATTCTTCTAGCCAATTTATAAAATGCAATTTTAAGCCTACAATCATAAGTAAGTCTACCTAAAACTAGTGCTATAAGTCTATCTGTAATCTGTAATCAGTCTATAGTTCCAAAATCCAAGATGGAAATACCAAAATGGATAATCATTTCGCACATATTTGCTGGGATCAGCAGCCATATTGGTGCCAGCATGACCGTAAGGAGGAGGGGCCAATACGCCTTGGCGACCTCATGGATTGACTGCAAGGATTTCGCGGCTACTTGCCTCCAGACGCTCAACAGACACTGCCATGACTGAGAACAAAATCTGAGAAATCTGACTGAGGCGAAATCAAATTGTAATAATAATAATAATAATAATAATAATAATGTATTTGATAAAGCGCCCTCAGAGAACTTAATCTCTTTCTAGGCGCTTTACATTTGCTGCAAAGGGAAATGCAATTGAATGGTATGTAAAATCATGCTTGATAAACAAACAAAATGAATAACATCGTTAGGGGTGACATGCACAGGGTCAGCATGCAAACGTGGTTAGTGGCACCATGCACAGTGTCAGCACACATAAGCACATCAAGGACGAATCACAGGGACCCACTAAATGCTGTCCTAAATAGGTTTGTTTTTAAGTTCCTTTTAAATGTAGTAAAGTCAGGGAATGTTCTGACGCAGGTCGAGAGGGAGTTCCAGGCTTTGGGAGCATACGAACTAAATGCACGGTCTCCAAAGGATTTGAGGTTTGTACGAGGTATTTGTAGACTGTTGGATTCCGAAAAGCGGGTGGTACGATGCTTGGCCTGATGGGGTAGTATGTCGGAGAGATAGGCTGGAGCCATAGAATGAAGGGACCTAAAAGTGAGCGACAAAACCTTGAAGTCAATCCGTTGCTTGACTGGTAGCCAGTGCAGGTCGGCGAGAAGTGGAGTAATGTGGCAACTGTGACGCTCACGACAGACAAGCCTAGCTGCAGAGTTTTGAACCAGCTGCAATCGCCTGATCGCACATGCTGGTAGGCCAGTAAGCAGTGAGTTGCAGAAGTCGAGACGATATGTCACGAATGCATGGACCAACTTAGACGTGGTATCCTTATCTAAACAAGCCCGAATTTTAGCAATGTTATGAAGCTGAAAATAGGCATAATTGTGACCTTATGGCTTATTTCTTGAATCGTTTCTGGATGCCAGTAGTAGCTGTTCGCACGCCAGACAACAAGTTACCTCTGTCTATCTTTGTTCTTTGTCTTCTTTGCACCTTTCTTGCCCACCATGACAGAGGACGTATCAGAAGCTTTAGAACTTTTCGGCGCTTGGCCAACACCAAAGCTCTGGCCATCCAGCTCTCCAACTAGGTTCCCATCGTCTCCAATATTGATCCCTGCTTTTTGAGCTTCTTTTATCTGGTCTACGTCAGCTTTGTCAATGAGCGTGTATTTGTCCCTCAGCTTTGCCTCTATGTCACTTTCCAACTGAAGACAGAACTCTTTGAAGGCCTCGAACACACCTTGTATCTGTCTCACATTGACGATCTGAAACGCAGAGCAGAGAAAGGCGATAACTATCCAGACATGATCTGCAGTTAAAAGGTTAGCGGGTAGCTGTAAGTTGTCGTGGCTAAAAAACATGAGAGAGTCCCAAGATATTTTGGTTGCAAGGAAAACATGGTTGTCTGGTATGCCGAAGTCAAAGACTGCCTGAAGAGATTAAAACCTGACGCATGCTAGTGGCAGCTAGCTTGAACTCACGTCGATCTCGTCAAGCTGATTTTCGACATACTTCCGAACTTGCTGCTTGATTTCGTATTTCTGTTGCTCTGATAAAGTGTCATAAGAAACCATGCTTCGGTTGGTCAATGTGTCGTGCATCGCCAGCTCACGCTTGAGCTCCCGGATCTCTTTCTCGAGCTTCTTTACCATTTGCTATCGCACGATAGAAGAAATAATTAGACTCGAATGCTTGCACTGACTACACACCGAGGAAAGTTGATAATTTCCATTTACTTAGATACATACATTGACTGGAAAACAGCTGCGTTATAAGCGTGATTACATACCACTGGGTCGTAGTGTTCGTTGACGGATGGTTCGTTAGCAATGCACATCATTCGTGAAGCGAAACGAAGGGTCGAAACGGTTTCTTCAATCTGAGCTACTTCTCCCCAGACGTTCGCTACCATGACCGTGTTGCAGTTTCCCCCAATTGAATCTCGCAGAAAGTGCGTCAGCTTGGACTGCCGAAAGGGTACGTGGTCGCGTGTCTTGTCTGCCAGAGCAATAACACATTGTTCAAGGAATGATAGTGACTTGTTTATGTGCATGGCTTCTTCCCGAACTTTGCCTTCAGACTGCAGAAAAAAGTGCTCTATTTCACTGCAAGCTCGGGCATTTTGTTCTGTGTACAGCATTGCAGATAATGTACAGTTCATGCAGCCACGAATTAGTTACGAGAAGCCAGACTCAAACTGACCTTTGTTTTGCTCAACCTTTCCGAACCAGCCAGGTCTACGAAGTTAATCTTGGAAGTTGTGTATCTGGCATTTGAGAGCACCCGAGACCTCGTCTCGATGTAGACCGTAAAAATGCAGTGCGATCGTGAGGACTGAGCATTCAGTGCATGCTGTGCGATCACTCGGTTTGTCTCTCCCTGAAAGCGTTGATTCGGAACTTGACTTGGGGTAGTTCTAGCGAGCACACAGCTGCTTCGGTGAATCAATCACCCAGTAGAATTCGGTCAAACATCCCTGTAAGTGAATGCTGCCGGACCGCTAGCCACTACGCACGATACCAGACACAAGCATACATATAAAAGTAACATCGCGTCAGCATTGAAGGCTTGGTGATGTCAACAGAAATGTTTCAATTACCTCAAAAAGCAGGTTTAGTGCTTCTTCTTCATTCTGAACGAGAGGGCACGTCAAGCCCTTTACATAAACGCGGTTGTCATCTTCCCCTATGGCTAGTGACTGAGAACCTCCTGAGAAAGGCTGCGGCGCCAGTAGATCAAACATCTGCTCATTGTAGATCTCCAAGTAAGACACCCTTTAAGAGGCGATCAGTGGTAGAACGTTGCGAACGACAAAGCTTTCTCTTTTTGAATTAGTGTCTACGAAATCCCCAACGTCTCAAACATATAGCACGGTTAGCCATGAGTCGATTTGGACTTACCTTACGTTGACCGACACGTCTGCACTGTCCTCAATTTCACGGTAGAGCTTCGCTAAAGATCGCGGAATGATTCCACGATTCTTAAAATTCTCTGTTGCTCCAGTCATTGTGAATGTTTTGCCAGCTCCTGTTTGTCCATAACACATTAAGGTCCCTTAAAGTAGAAAACGGTGTCATAGTGGCTTCAGAAGCACACAGAATTAGTTAAAAGAGATGTCTATTCTCGTTCTAAGAATTACCATTGTATCCTTCCAGTGCCTGTGTAACTAGGGGAGCAGCGACGGTTTCAAAGACTTGATCCTGGCTTGCATTGTGGAGAATTCCATCCACCCTGAACGACCAATCTAATATCTGATTATTCACAACTCCATGCCTCTCTTCCCTCTTGCCGTGGATGTTTACCGTCTGAAAATAAACCAATACATAGGTAGAAAGAAAGAGGACGCAACGCCACCGGCCTTTTTATTTCTACTCAAACTGCCATACCCACAATAAAGTACTCAATATATCTAAAAACAAAAGTAGAGTTTAGCTTATTCAACAACCTCATTTATACGGCGGCCATAGAGCCGTAACGGCTGTCACTAACTTTTGTATTGGGCAATACAGAATCACCTGCTTCAGGATTGAGAACACTTTTGGCTGTTTAAAGATTAGCCTAAAATATGCGATGCATATTCAAAAAATGCTGGAGAATAAACATGCGGGACAAAAAAGACAGGAATAATAATTTAAATCGTTCTGACCATAGCAAAGGCTTGCTCAGAGGGAAAAATCTTCGAACCATCGTGATATTTGAAACTTTTGTGAAAGTCAATATCTAGGTATAAGCCAAATCGGTAGAACAACTCAGTTAAATGCGAATTCTTCGAAGTCTAATTTTAAAGCAAAATTCTGGCTAAAGCATTGGTCATAGATAAGATCGAGATAAAGTAAATTCTGTCTCTGGCTCGTCCTATAGACCAAATTTTATTCTGCTCTTTGTCAAAATCTGTGCGGTCGTAAGAAGAAATAGGTTGCATGAAGAGCCACACGAGCTAGATGTCTAGAATTACCAAACCAAAAACAATTCAAAACATCGTCTTATGACTCTTGCCTTACTATTAAGGTGAAATAAGAACTGTAACTTATGAAATGTGTTAATCATTTAGCGAAATTTCAAGACTTAAGGATTTCCCTAAGTTCCGATTATTTAATTAAAAATTAGTCTACTGAGATGCCGAAATTAAAACTAGTGCTAAGAAAAAGAGCTAAGCCAGAGCGTTGGTTTTTGTTCACGTGTTCTTTAGTTTCGTGACTCCCATGACAAGATGGCCTTTATCAATTATATATTAGGCCAAAATATCCCATGTGCAGATAAACCAAAAATAATCTTATATTATGGAGAATCGCTCGGGATTTGCTTTCAGTGTTTTTTTTGCGAGCATATACGCAAGCAAAAACTAGCCACTGACCAAAGCGTGGACGAACTTAGGGGAGGAGCCCGGACATCACAAATAGTAGTATCTGAGAGGATTCTTGCATATAAATACAAGAGTCCTGCAGATGATGTGTAGTTCCACTAGAGTGCTGGGGCGTTCCCCACAACTTTGGATGTTCCTTAGTGTCGAAATCACTTACAAAATTCCTTTGCTAGGATGCTATTTTTCTCCTGCTGATGATCCTGAACATTTTTCCAACTTTCTACGCTTGTAACTTCCATGCTATGCACTTCTTATAAAATTGTTTTTTCTTAGTTGCGTGAGATCAAGTTTTGTGGCTATCGACTTTGAACCGAAACACGCCATGGCTTTGTGTGCTGTAGGAAACTCCACAGCGTAATCCCATTCGCAGAAACACTGCTAGATGACGGGTGTTAAATGTCGAAGCCTTTGATTATGCCACCCTATAATGTCTGCCTGCATCGTTTAGTATTTACTGTATATAGTCGTTCATATAAAACATCAAATAGTTTCTAAGAACTAAGATCATTGAGAAACGTGATACATTTTATATGACAAGGCTTAATCCCCAAAGCAATGCTGAGAATTGGCAAAGTTAGTGTATTAATATATTGAGGGTTATGGGCTCCTGGTGAATGTCAGTACACATAAAGCATTCCTAAATGCCCTCTCTCAAAAATGCACAAGAACCAACGAATTACTTCTCATGTAATCGTATACTCAATACCAAAATAAGTACCCAACGAGACCATCACATCGAAGCACATTATTCAACCATGATAACAGCAAAATGACCCACTAAAATCTTGTGGGCTCTATAAATCCATACTCGACGTAAGGGGTTAGGCCAACTTGGAAATGACATGCATTAAGCCTTCGAAAATTTAATAATAATTCAGATAGTATGCTAATCAGCATACTCTGGTTTAGCATTGAGTCGCAAATACCTGCTGCTTACTATTATAGGTACGTCTACGAAAAAAATGGACGCCTGATAATAATACACTCGATATAGCGCCCTCGGAGAACTCAATCTCTTTCTAGGCACTTTACATTTGCTGCAAATGAAGCACCATCGAATGGTTAGTGATATCATGCTCAATAAACATTAACAATAACATGATTAGGGGTGACATGCACAAGGTCAGCACGCAAGTATGATTAGTTGCAGTATGCACAGTGTCAGCACGAATTAGCACATAAAGGACGAATCACAGGGACCTACTAAATGCTACGATAAACAGATACGTTTTAGTTCCTTTTTAAACGTGGTCAAGTCTGGAGATGACGTGACGCAACTAGGAAGTGAATTCCAGACTTTGGGAGCATGCTAGCTAAATGCAGGTCTCCAAAGGATTTTAGATTTGTACGATTTAGAACCACAGTAAACAGTTAGACTTCGAAAAGCGGGTGGTACGATGCTTAGCCTGGTGGGGGAGTAGATATGATAGGTAGGCTAGAGCCAAAGAATGAAGGGACCTAAACGTGACAGAACATTAAAGCTTATGAGCTGCCTGATTGGGAGCCAGTGTAAGCAAGCGAGAAGTGGTGAGATGTGGCAACTCTCGACAGACAAACCTAGCTGCAGAGTTTTGGTTTTATTGTAGTTCATTCGCATTAAAAATTCATTATGATGCTGATACGACTTTCCAAATCTCAAGATCCACGAGTTTTCTCCACACCAACAGCTTGTCTAACCTTCATCTAGTTCGTTCTGCCATGGGAAGAGACAATTACAATGCCCTTAACTATTGTAACGCACAGATGTATCACAGACTCAGTTCGTGTACCATGAAGCTTTATATACTTACTCTGCCATCCTGATTCAAGTCAATTATATCATGCGCGAACTGAGCGGTGGGGCGAACTCGAAGCCAAACTTTCACTTTCTTGTGCCGAGATGCGCTCATCCTGGAAAGAAGATCGGGTGGGGCTGAAGCCTTCTTCACTTTCGCATGTCACAGATGAAGCAAGTCGTCAATGAAATGCCTAGTGTGAATAATACAATTTCACCGTGTATCACTTATGTCCAGGCTACTCACCTGGCTAGTTTACAAGAGGATCGAGAGTGGGATTCGTCTTTCCCGGTCCACTTAACTCCAGCAGAAAGAGTGAGGGCCCGACGGTCGTTGTTGCTATGGTATCGCGCACGCGCAAATGGGCCCGCTACAAGGTGCATCCGGTATGCTCTCAGCATGCAGCTGGGCTTGTTGTTAGTTTTCTTACTTGGAATTTACGATGCATGCCATCAATCAGGTTAAGTGAAATGTGTCTTTTTTGCACCTGAATATTTAGCTATAGATGGATTTCGTACTTCGCCTTCTTGCTGTGGTTCAGTAACGCGGTGAAAGTAGAACCCGCATCGCCCCAATATCATACTCGACGACCTTGGATAGCACTAGTGAATTTTCCGATAATATGTTATCACCATATACTCGATGTGCTGTGTTTTTTATTTTTAATTTCTCCACATAGTTTGAGTAAGAACTGCTTTATGCCAGAGAGTCTACGTCAGCAAGCGTGCTCAAAGGGCTGGCCGGGGTAAGACCAGTGCAGCTGTGAGCTAAGATTGGGCGATAACAGTTCCATGTATGGGAACAGTTTTTCTCCATACTAGCTAATGATTTTGAAAATTTCCGTAAGTTACGTATGCCTTCTGCTTCCTCCTTAATCTCTCCAGGACGTCGATGCTAGCTCGAATGACGAACGGAAGCTCTGGGGCGCTACCAAAAGGGGTCATTATACAGAGAGCTCAAAAAGCTGGAGTGCCATTGCCCCATTGAACTATTTGAAGTTCATAGTTATGTGAAGTTCAATTAGTTTAACATCCCATTTCAGCCATGAGTACACATGCAAATTATCACTCACAATTGCTGTCCCGATATATCCATATATATATTCGTCATGAAGGATTCAACAGAGTTACGTAAAATCAGTGACTGACTTACGAACTACCTAACTGATTAACGGAACTATATTATTATAAGGTTTAAGGGAAGGTACATGTACTTTTGTCTCAGGGTCTTATCCCAGGTGTAAGGTGCTCGCTCATTACGACCAAGGCTGTAGGGGCTCGGGCTTGTGAGGGCGGCTTAATGTAATGTATCTCCTTCCATAACTCCACAAAGCCACAGTGGATGTTAAGCAGGAGATTTTTATGTCGTTCACTCACAGCCTAAGCGGCTTTCGGCCAACAGACTTCGTCTCGCGAAATAAAGAGAAAGTGGGAAGCATAGCAGAGTCAGTAGAACAGTTGAGGTAGTGAGCGGCATGGAAGTAGCAGCTCAGGACAGCTGGAAAGGATGCCCCATAGTTGTCGTTGCGTAGAACGAAGTCCCTCAAGCGAGTGGACGTACTTCCGACTACGGCTGTATTATATCATGCGCGGCAACACACACGAGCTAGCGTACATGTGGATGTAATAGACGTCTTGCTAGCAGCACCAGAGCTCTCGGAGAGAAAAGAAGAGCCGGAAAGAGAGAGGTGATGGCGTCCACACAGACCGGTGGACAGGCAGAAAGTACTTTGCTGCAGGGCTAGCGGGTCATACGACTCTGGTGACCAGTTGCAATTAAATCCAGCTTAGTTAGCTGTTACCGTCTGACTGTAGCGTATAACGAGCTGGTAGGCAGTGCCCGTAGACCGATCGTAGAGGTATGAGTCTGGGTGGGGCGGAACATTTCCGGGCGTGGCCACGCCCACAACGGGTCCCCACCGGTCGCTCGGCGAGAGACCATGCGTCGAAAACGAGCGTAACCGAGTATTCAAAAACAGGAACGTCGAGCGAGGTCGAGGCTCGTGTGAAGCGGAGCGCAGTTTAGGTGCGGTTCGAGGACCAGTGGTCGTCAGCCGAAAGCGACAGTGTAGTAGTCACCTACATTGGGGCATGCGCCTTAGACCAGCACATAGTAGCAGCACAGTCAAATATTAAATATAATTCATTTGCATAGCGCCCCAAGAGAACTTAGTCTCTATACAGGCGCTTTACATATGCCTCCGGGCTCGAGCTCACGACCTCAGCCAGACCTTGGTCGGGGGCGAGCACCTTAACCGCTGGACCAAACCAGCTCGGCACAGTCGGAACCGAACGGCGCCTGGTCGGCGGCGGTTTTTAAAATATAGCCGAACAGAAAATGTGTGGCGGGAAACATTACCGACAAGCACCGAGTAGTGGTGCAGTAGTGAAGGGCGTATCGGTTGGTCGTGGTCAGTTGGTCGCCGAGTTTCTCGATCGAGTAGGGTCGTCTGGTGTCATCGATGTGCGGTGTTCAACGGTCAGGGTCACCAATTTGTAGGAGCTCGGGCAAGGGATGACGGTGCGACGGAGAACGAAGCCCCCCACAGCGAACTGTAGTGATGACAACGACGTCTGTATTGCATCGCACGAAGGCTACGAAAGCGAGCGAACGTGCATACGCATGTAGTAGCCGTAGAGGTAGTGGCTCCGGAGCGCCAATAGAGAATGGAGAGTGAGAGAGAGAGAGAGAGAGAGTGTGAGAGAGAGTGAGAGAGAGTGAGAGAGAGAGAGAGAGGAGAGGAGAGAGAGAGAGGAAGGGGAGAACGTGGATAGCGTCCACCAAGCCCGATGGCCAAGCAGAAAGTCGCTCGCTGCAGGGCTAGCGGTTCCATACGACCGCAGCCGACCCGTTGCAATTAAATCTAGCTCAGTTAGATTATATCGCCCGACTGCAGAGCCTAGCGAGCTGGTTGCAGAGCCCGTTGGCCGGGCCAGAGTGCTCCGAGTCCGGGTGGGGCGGAACAACATTGTGGGCGCAGTCACACCCTCAAGGTAATGAATTAGGGTCGTGTATCCGGCGACTATTATCTACTGCATGTGGTGATAATAGGCATTAAGCTTTCTTCTGCCTCTAAATAAAATTGCGGCTGCTGAATCGGCTAACTTTATCTTTTGTTATTATCATTGCAAGAAATATCTAATCGTACGACAGCCACTGCAGTCCCTATGCTGATCATGCCTAATAATGATCTCGCTTAGCTATTCTTCCGAATCATGCACACAACTAAAAAGCCATAATTCTTACCTTTTGGAATTGTATTTAAAGATATCAACTCATCATAAACCGGAGAGAATCAGCGCTTATGTGATGCATTCAAGCTTATGACTTTCCACTACGAATAACTGACATATAAATGTAATGATGAACAAGCCTTTGCCAATTTTTTAAGTTTGTATATAGCAAACAGAGTCGTCGGGAATTTGACCACTTTTTCCTAGGAAATGTCGAATTATGTATCATTTGTCTTGGAAGTTGTATTCTCTGGATGACCCTAGGCTTCCGATCCTGTACCTTCTTTTGTCTTTGTTCGATTCTTTAGTGAAGGAATGGGGAGATCGATAAATACACCCTCTTCTAGCTTGCAACCGTGAAAAATCCCTGAAAACTATAGCTTCATTTTTCGAAGGCGGGCCTGTGTGTCCGCTGATATAGATGGCCCCACTGACTGCCAACATTAGAATTAATATTTAACGGAGCAAATTTGTATAGCAGAAAAAATTAAAACGCATTTCAAAGTTATATTTATTAATTGTTTTTAAATTGAATGTAACTTTAATATGAATAAATATGTTAGTCGGTGCCGATCTGCATTGTGCTTTGTATGAGGAACTTGTTGACAATCGTTAAATTCATATTAATTATATAAATAAATCTAATCGATTCTCTTAGCGCTCTAAGAGAACTTAGTCTCTATTCAGGTGCCACGGGGCTCGAGTCCACGACCTCGGCCATCAAATAGGCGTATACTGTCAGCTCTCAGTGAAGAATAACAATAATACAAGTCTTGATATAGCGCTTTCAGAGAGCTCAATTTCTTTCTAGGCACTTTTCATTTGCTGAAAAGAAAGCACGATCGAATGGTTAGTGGTAGCATGCTCAATAAACAACAGGAATAACATGGTTAGGGTGGCATACACAGGGTCAGCATGCAAGTATGGTTAGTGGCAGGATATACAGTGTCAGCACGCATAAGCACATAAAGGACGAATCACGTGGACCAACTAAATGCTGTGTAAATGAGTTTTTATTTTTTTTCAAATGTGGTCAAATTAGGGGATGTCGTGACGCAAGTCGGGAGTGAGTTCAAGGCTTTGGGAGCATACGAATTCAAGGCACGGTCTCCAAAGGATTTGAGGTTCCTAAAAGGTATGACTATACGATTTGATTCAGAAAAGCTGGTGGTAAGATGCCCAGCTTGGTTGGACAGTAGTTCTGATGGGTTTGATGGAGCCAGAAAATGAAGGGGCCTAAAAGTGACAGAACCTTGAATGAAATTTTAAAAGTGACAGAACCTAGCTGCTTGATTGGGACCCAGTGCAGGTCGGTTATAATCGTGCGATTAACTTTTCGCACCCCTGAAGGTGCATCTAGTCTAGGCTGTTTGCAGAAATAGTCGTGCAGCGCGAAGTGGCAATTTTAAAATAAATATGAAGATGCTTTAGAATGCTTTAGCAGTGAATGTGTTCCTAATGATATTAGTTTTAGCCTTTGTGACACTAAAACAGTGAGAACGACAGGAAGGGAGAGGTGCGTGGAAGTAAACGTAGAAACAAGAGCTAATAATTAACCTAAAAGTTAGAACGAAGGGTGCAGTGACCATGAAAATTAGGTAGAGGTTGAGGTGGAGACTAAATCCTAGTGTTTAGATGCTAGGAATTCACCACTGAGTTCCTGGGTGCGACTCCTGCAGCAGTAGGCAATCCTGTATTTCCAGCTGCAAGCTCGGTGATAGCCACAATGGTTCTTTAGCTCAATATGAATGAAGCTGTGAAATCAGTTTATTTTACTTTTGTTTTGAAAGAGAACTAAAAATATATCTGGTCTTTAAAGTTATCCACGGCTTTGAAATCCACCATTGGAGAGCCCGGTCCTAGCAAAATTTAAGCAGACCTTTGATCCAACAGCTGATCAGTATCATCCGCGAAGAGCAAAGCTTGAAGGATGGTAGATACATTGTTAATGCTTACTGTCTGGAAATTAAACATGAACTGTCACCTCTCGCTTTTAATGGTATTGTTAAAAAGATTGCATGCGATCTTCAATTTACCAACAGAAGGCAAAATTTTACTTATAGCACTCGGACTCACAGATTGTGTTTTTGCTTTATCAAAAACTCTTCAGTATCATTGTCATTTGTTGAAGCTTCCATGAAACTTTCACGCAAGGGTTGATTAGCAGGTATCTCTGGGTTTCTTAAGAAATATTAATTTTAGGTTTTCTTCCATAGGACGGAACCTTAATCTTCAGCGGTATTAGAACACAAGAGTCAGGTATCACCTAACAATAGTATCGTCTACCCCACAGCTAGTTCGGCCGATAGCGCCCGATATATAAAAATAACCGCAGTCAAATGACGGGACTCAATTTGTTCAATAAATCGTTATTAAAAGCGGCTTGCTTTCAGCGTTAACTTCGGTTTACAGCCCAAAATAAGAACTTCTTATAGAGATTTTTACACTTACATTAAGTATCGCGGCGAGGTGTAAAGCTAAAGAAGCAGTGCAAGGTAACAGCCGCCACGCTGACAGGCTGATCCTTAGACACATAGACAAGATATCATACACGTAGGTAGCGACAATTTAGCAGCTTATACGGCCTATTTTAAATGGGAAACGCTCCAAATATTGTGTAGCCGTATAGCTCGAATAGCGCCTCGTGCTTCACAGAAAGTGCAGATTTTCGCTGAAAACAAGACTGTTCTCGTGCTCCCATTGTAATCCCGAGCCATCTTCAAAGCTGCATACAAACTATCCAACTTTTTAAGACCTTCTCCGTCTAGTAAGATCATTTAAAAAACTTGGCCAAGATCATCAAAGCGTGAAATGGACGTCAAAGAAGTGTTATGAGTTGGTTGCACCCTTTAAATGCGGCTTACGTAAACGGTTCAATAGAGAGGAATCTCAATAGAATTGAGCGAGTGACAACTGTATGTCACGGTTCACGTTGATCTGGCTACTCAACTGACCCATCAGCCAGAGATGTATTGAAAGGAATAAAATTTCCCAACGAGACATTGCTCAGAACCACAATTTCGCTCCATCTAGGCCACTTTTTTCTAGTAATGGGATCTAAAACCCTTTATAGTCCAAGCAAAATCAATTCAAAAGTATTGCAAAACTATGTAAGTGTTTGAGTCCCTTCCGAGAGTGACCGCAAAACAGCAATATAATAATAATAATAATAATGCACTTGATAAAGCGCCCTCAGAAAACTTAATCTCTCTCTAGGCGCTTTACATTTGCTGCAAAAGAAAATGCAATTGAATGGTAAGTAAAATCATGCTTGATAAACAAACAAAATGAATAACATCGTTAGGGGTGACATGCACAGGGTCAGCATGCAAATGTGGTTAGTGGCAGCATGCACAGTGTCAGCACGCATAAGCACATCAAGGACGAATCACAGGGACCCACTAAATGCTGTCCTAAATAGGTTTGTTTTTAAGTTCCTTTTAAATGTGGTCAGGTCAGGGGATGTTCTGACGCAGGTCGGGAGGGAGTTCCAGGCTGTGGGAGCATACGAACTAAATGCACGGTCTCCAAAGGATTTGAGGTTTGTACGGGGTATTTGTAGACTGTTGGATTCCGAAAAGCAGGTGGTACGATGCTTGGCCTGATGGGGGAGTAGATCTGAGAGATAGGCTGGAGCCAAAAAATGAAGTGACCTAAAAGTGAGCGACAAAACCTTGAAGACGATCCGTTGCTTGACTAGTAGCCAATGCAGGTCGGCGAGAAGTGGTGTAATGTGGCAACTCGCTCACGACAGAAAAACACAGCTGCGGAGTTTTGCACCAGCTGCAATCACCTGATCGCACATGCTGGTAGGCCAGTAAGCAGTGAGTTGCAGAAGTCAAGACGAGATGTCACGAATGCATGGACCAACTTAGACGTGGTATCCTTATCTAAACAAGCCCGAATTTTAGCAATTGAAGCTGAAAGTAGGCAGATTTGACTGTGGAGCTGATATGGTCGTGTAACGAGAGGTCGCATTGGAATATGACACCTAGATTTCGAGCTGATTCAACTGGAGATATGCTGACAGAGCCAATTTTGAGCGTCAGCCTTTCCAATCTCTGAATCACACTGGGTTTGCCCATAACTAGTAAGTTAGTTTTATCATCGTTAAGTTTTAGAAAATTTGCTGCCATCCATGTTCGGATGTCGTCAATACATGCAGCAAGTCAGTTGAGAGAATTTGTGGTGCTCGAAGGCTGGGAGGGATCAAAGCAAAGGTACAACTGAGTGTCATCTGCATATTAGTGAAAGCCTAGATAATGCTTGGCAATCACATCAGCAAGAGGGAGAGTATAAACCGCGAAAAGAACCGGACCTAGAACGGAACCCTGAGGTACGCCATATTTCAGACGTACCTCAGATGATCTTTGTCCATTCACGTCAATACTCTGGAGTCTCCCACTGAGATAGGACCTGAACCACTGCAGAGCAGTGCCAGTGATGCCTAGGTGAGATGAGAGGCGCTCTAGAAGAACTTTGTGATCGATGTTATCAAAAGCTGCCGAAAGATCGAGCAAAACAAGCAGAGACACTCTATCTATGTCTGCATTCCTAAGTAGGTCGTTGTATTCCCTAAGCAATGCTGCTCTAAAGCCAGACTGAAACTTACTAGCAAGGTGTGAGGTTTCGATATGTGAGTTCAGCTGGTCAGCCACGACTCGTTCGAGTGTCTTTGATAGGAATGGTAGAAGGGAGACTGGGCGGTAGTTGCTTAAGTTCTCTTGGTGCCCCACCACTGGCTCCCAGTCAAGCAACGCATCGATGTCAACGTTTTGTCACTCACTTTTAGGTCCCTTCATTCTTTGGCTCCAGAAAACCTATCCGATCTACTCCCCTATCAGGCTAAGCATCGTGCCATCCGCTTTCCGGAACTTAACTGTTTACCCACATCTCGTACAAATCTCAAATCCCTTGGAGACTGCGCCTTTAGTTCGTATGCTCCATAAGCCTGGAACCCACTCCCGACATGCGTCATAATATCTCCAGACTTGATCGCATTTTAAAAGAAGCTAAAAATGACTGTATTTGTACCTGGGTCGCAGTGATTCGTCCTTTACGTGCTTATGCATGCTGACACTGCATCCTGCCACTAACCAGATTTGCATGCTGACCCTGTGCATGTCACCGCTTACCATGCTGTTCTTGCTGTTTATTGAGCACGATACCACTAACCATTCGATCGTGCTTGCTTCGCAGCAAATTTAAAGTGCCTAAAAAGAGATTGAGTTGTCTGAGGGTACTCTATTAAATATATTGTGGGCACTATATCAAATGTATTATCATTATTATATTGCTATTACCAATCCGTCCTAGATCTTCTTCTTTCTGCCATTATCAAAAAATATTGCCTTTCATTTGTGTGCACATGAGACTCAGGTCTACCTGTTTTTGTTGACTCCAGCCTTCAAATTCCAAAAAATGTCCCAGCTCAGCTCTTTGACACTGGCGTCGCTAAATATTTTCCACTAGGATTGCAGACAAATTCTTTCAATTGAATGGTCAACAAGATGGTTACATATGAATATGTGTGAGCAGTCGCACACGAGAAGATCAAACCGATATCTCCGCCGGTAGTATAATATGAATCGCAGAACGACACGCTGGAGCTAGTGGCCGTGATTACCAACACTAAAGAGAAAGAATATTGTAGTTTCATTTGCGTCCAATATTCTACTTCGGAAGCCTACGTCCGTCGGAGTATTAGGCTGGCACGGTACAGTGGAGCCAGCATAGACCAACCGAGTAGTTATTGGCCAGGGTCACTCAAAAACTAGACAGCCTTATTCTCGAAGTTGTCTCAGCCAGGATCTCTCCCGTAGCATCTGCATGTGATCTGATAACCCTGCATCAAAATTTAATTTCGATAGATTACCACATAAACTCCATAGGAAGTATATACAGTCAGCCCCGACTAACGAATAGAAAGGGACTGGGAAAACTGCAGTAAGTCGAATGTTCGTAAATCGAGAATGGTATACGATACGTTCTACTATGATTAGTTCTGACGCTGTCAGACCTCGTTTCCTCTCTACTGTTCGTGGCATTTTCAAATCTACTTACTGCGCGCGGATTTTAAAAGTTTTCTTGGATACATTTTGCTTTTCAATTTTTCGTGACATGGCTGAGTTCATATCCCGGAATTCCCGTAAGTAAAACCGTCCTAAGTTGGGGCTGACTGGAATACAAATCCAGCATGCCTACATGTGGTCGCAATACTGAACAGCCCACGCTTTTCGGCACTCAATTTGTAACTCTTTCCTTGCAGGTCTTCTAGCTTGTCTAATAAGACTTATAGTGATAAAAGTTAAATATAAATATCGGTCAATTCAGAAGCCTCGTTTATATATTGGTAGCAAAGCCTTAGCAGCTACTACACCGCTCTGGTTGGTCCTGGGGCAAGATGCTCGGCTGTAATGACCAAAGTCGATGGCTTGAGCACTAACACATATGTAAAGCACCTGGATAGAGACTCGGTTCTGGTAGGGCTCTATAAAAATGAGTAATATAGACATGCACACACACACACACACACACACACACACACACACATATATATATATACATACATTTTCATGGAGCAAATAAGTATTGCTTGCTACAGGGCTCAAATCCATGATCAGGGTCGTGAAGTTCGAGCACCTTGCCTATACGCTAAGATGCATATGGTGCAAGCATCGAAAGCAAGGATGTCTGCCGTGATGTAAATTACACTTTTTGGATCTTCCCTGACTCTCCATCATGCAATGCATTGAATTATAGGTCCTGTTACTTAGTTCTGTTCGTTCTCTCGATCCAGCAGACCTAACTAAAATACCCATAAGGCCTCTTCTTTAGCCATCTCTTTAACCACATACTCTTAAATCATCTTCAAACATGCTCATCAGACTCAACCCGTTTGGGGCCTCGAACCAACATCAAATGATTTAAAGCCTATTTTTCCGGTCCTTGTCACCTAAATGCTGGAATGCTCCACGTTGCGATTTAAAAAACTTGAAGGTATTTGAAAAATGAACTAAAAACCCACCCGCTCTCGTAGCATATGCTTCATTCCATTGATATTTTCATGTACGTTTACCAATACAAAGTAGTAATAACTTATTTGTATAGCTCCCCAGAGAACTTAATATCTCTTTCTAGGCAATGTACGTATGCTGTTTAGGAAGCACACTTATATGGCTACTGGTAGCATACGAAATGCCAACATGCATAATAGGGTTGGTGGTTACAGGCAAAGTCTCGCGCATGAGCACATAAAGAATACGTCCCAATGACCCAGCAAATGCTAGGGGGGGGGGAATAGGTGTGTTTTACGATTCTTTTTAAATGCCTTAAAGTTAGAGGATGCCATGCCGTCAGTCTGGAGTGAGTTCCAGGCATCGGGGCTATATAAACTAAAGGCATAGTCTTCGAAATAATTCAAGTTCGTTTGCGGCACAGCCAAAGGATTTCAGTCAGTAGAGCTTGTGGTGCGATGCCTACTCAGCGTAGTTGAGGAGTCGATCTTATAGGTAGGCCCGAAGCTAGAGAATGAAGGGACCTGAAAGCGATTAATAAAATCACGAAGTCGATACGTCGCTTGATTGGGACTCAGTGAAGGTCGGCGAGAAGAAGTGTAACGTGTCAACTGCGACGCCAAAAAAAGCCTGGCTGTCAAGTTTTTTCAAAGCCCATGTTGTTAACGTACAGCTTTTTGTTTTATGCCCATAGAGCGGCAACATATTCACAGTACTAGTCATTCCGTACAGATAACTAACGGTCACTTCAGATGTCCTCCATGTGGACTGAGCCATGGATTATGACATCTACTTCCTACTTAATATAGCACCGAAGCCGCTAATAATCACTTGCATTGAAATAATCTGACTGATTAGCCTGCTAAAATTTCATTGATAACTTACTGAGCTAACGCATTCCTAAATCATTAATGCATTAACACGAATCTCTCAAAAGTCATAGAACAAGGCTGCAAACGATGGTGACAACCGAAGTTGGGATGGAGGCATTTCTTTAGAATATGCCATATTGGTGGGTTCTTTGTTTTATCTCGCTTTATTTAGCCTAATCTTCGCTCTCAAGGTTTCGTTCTTGAGGTCCAAATTTCTCCTATCGTTTGGTCCCGTAGTTATACTTGACCTGTGTGTCGTTATGTTCGCATAGAAATATCCCTAGGAGCTAGCCCTTGGAGAGACACATTTTAATGGACTAGGTTGAGATGAAGATACTTGGATGCTTAGAGCAAACTCGCCGCTCTTTCGTTGAGAATAAGTAGGGGGAACTAGTTCATTCATTTATTTAGTCAGCTTGTCTTAACCTAGTTCAATTCTTAGGTATGCCTTTCTTATTCGTCTGCCGGCTTTAGGTGACTGCAACAACATACCAGCAAAGGATCAATCTTGAAAAAGATTCTGCAACCACCAATGAGCAGCTTCCAGATTGCGTGTTTCAGTTTTCGATTAAGGCTTTGAAGGAGACGCGGAAAAAATTGCTAAGACACCCTCTCGAAGCTCAGAGCCAGGGCGTTTCCGGGAACTGGCTGGCTGACTTCGGGTTCAATTGTGAATCATTAATGTTCAATTGTGTCTCATTACGGAATGCGGTTGATCTGGCATAAATGTAAACGCTGTCAATATTTTTAAAGTTCGTTCTTAATTTATGAAGGATACGAAAGGTTCCATCATAACATTCTGTACGTACTACTAGTTGGTCCAATGAATTAGGCGTCACCTACATGGTTGGGACTACTGGCCAGCTTTGTCTACCTTAATAGCCAGGTAATTTCTGATTGGTCCGTTGTGACGAACGTCGATGAAGGCCACGCATGTAGCTGAGCGGGTGTAACCGAAACTCATCCATACCTGACAACCAGAGAATTAAAGTTTGATCACGTGAACACAATACAGGGACTGCAAATTGTATTCCCGCTGCATCACTGGTGCTTCCTAGATAGTCTGCCAGCGTGGGCTTGTCGGTCGCAGCAGAAGTAGACATTTTGTACTTGACAACAAGATTTTGATCGCACCAAGATACGGAATTATTTCTTCCATTGGTACCTGACTCATTTGTCTCACTGGAAAGTTCAAAGTAAGGGTTCAGGTAAGAAAATATCTAAATGCGGTCAGAATTGAATTCGGGAATGCAGTGGCCCATTAAAAGCAGCTTGTGAATCTTCCATTGTCAAGAGAAGAGCAATGACTCAAATACTTTCCAGGCAAGTTACATGCAAGATCCCTTCAACCACAGAGTGTTAACATTTGCAAGTGTAGCCTTTTTATTAAATATAGCCGAAGAGCGTGTTAGTAAGTTAATGCAGAGTGCCTAGAAAACATTGAGTTCTCTGAGGGTGCTATATCAAATGTATATAATTCATTTGTATAGCGCCCTAAGAGAACTCGATCTCTATTCAAGCCCTTTACATATGCCACGGGGCTCCAGTCCACGACCTCGGCCAGACCTTGGTCGGAGCGAGCACCTTAATGAACCACTGGGCCAAAGCAGCACGTGCTATTATTACTATATTATTAAAGAAGATTAAGGAAAAAGTGACTACAACTGATATGTCGTTAGGGCCTCTTATGGCTCCCCGTGCCTTTAAAGCAAGGAAAGAAAGGCACAAAACAAGTGCTGATGATACAACTTATGCAACTCAACAGAGTTAACAAACTTTTGACCCTGTCGCAGCAGAGAAGAGATATCTAAAAGCTTGTTTAGGCCTCGTATGAGAGACCCACTTCCAGACGCCGCAGTCTTGATCTGCCGTTGCCTCACTGAATGACTTACCGTGTTCTTATGTCGGATATGTTTTTGCATACAAGTCATATATTGGATTTAATTTTTGTAGCTGCGCCTGACCGACTAGAGCTTGTTACATCTAGTGATGCTTGTAGCGATATTCCAGGCGACGCATCGGTGACAAACCCATTCTTCAAGGTATTGAAATTGGTCTCACGCGATACTCGAATGCTAACCGAGCTAGCACCTACAGATTTTAGGCTTCAATTTTGAAACGTGTCCATTGTGCTCCGCATCAACTGCTATTTGATGTTTTATTGTTAACTTGGTACTGAAGTCACACTTGTAGGACATCATTCACCCTCCCTGGACGTTTCTCCCCCCCGGACATTCCCCCCTGGTGGACCCTAGGACATTTCCCCGGGTAGGAAATTTCTCCCCTATGTTGATGAATGCATAAATAAGAAAAAAAATAAATATATACACACACACACACACACACACACACACACACACACACACACACACACACACACACACACACACACATATATATATATATATATATATATATACATGATCAAATAAAGTTCACCTTCTCTTGAAATAAAATCAACTCAGTACAAGCCACCGACGCCGCTGTCGACACTGGCCGTGCTGGCCAAACCGCCTCCATCTGTCGTGCTATTGAGTCCGCCGCTTGTACTGAGTTGATTGTATTTCAATAGAGCGTGAACTTCACTGAGGTTGACGCTCGATGCCCGGTGCAGCAGCGACTTCGGCGTGGGGGGCGGTGAGGTTTCGACGGGCGGCAGTAGGCTGCCGACGTCGGGAGGGGCGTCGGCGGCCTCTGCCACCGATGCCTCTACTGCCGCCCCTCCCGAAATCTACACCGCCGGTGCAGCAATGACTGCGGCGGCAGTAACGGCAGTGAGCTTTGGACGTGCGGTAGGTAGCCGACAGTGCCGATGTCGGGAGGGGCGGCGGCGGCGGTGAGCTTTGGACGGGAGCTTCGGGCGGGCGGCTGCCGGCGGCGCCGATGTCGGTTTTGGGCCTCGGCGTCGGCGGCGTCGGCGGTGGCCTAGCATACTGCTATTGGCCGCCCGGGGCAGAGCTTAGACCTTGCACATGGTGGTCTGCCGAAAATCAGGGCTGAAGCGACCGCATTTCTAATGACTAAAATGTATGTCATATTTTTATACTATATAATATTTTTACAAGATATTTAAACAAGACAGTTTATATCATGGCATTTCAATATAGGAGGGGAGGAAATGCCCTACCCCAGGGGCAAATGTCCTACCCACGGGGGAAATTCCCAGGGTGGAATGTGCGGGGGGGGGGGGAATGTGGGGGGAAGTAAGTCCAGGGGGGAATGTCCGGTACCCCGAAGTCATAATGCATTCGGAACTTATTGAATCTAATGATCACTGCCTTATCACAGTTATTTTTATTAATATATGCTTGAAAAAATAAGAAGGAAGAATGAAAAAATGTCAATCAATTAATGATCAGTCCACAACAGCTGAAAGACCATGACTTGAGGGTAGACAAGTTCGCTGTTATTTGGATGCAAAGATGCAAAGCAGTGCACACAACGAACGATTTATGTGAATATGCAAAATTTCTTCGGCTCTACTGTGTAAAAATCCATGCCAATAAGGTCACTCTTACTTTTAAAATTTATCTGCGTCGCAATGAGGAGGAGCGCATGGAGACTTCTGAGATTACAACAGTGGGTATCCAGAAGCAAAAGCCGGCCGTAGCTGCTCGGGTTACTGGAAAGAAAAAGGTCCAGTCTCACTTCATAATTAATATATGGCACGTACCTCGGACTAGAAATTTATATTTGGCGATGGCATTAGGGAAGGCTTTCGGTGGCGCTTATCGGAAGCGCAGTTATATGCACACCCAACCGGATATCGTACGACGTTGTATAGTCACGTGTAGGTAGAGGAGCTCTCTAGTGGGGGCGCCAAAGTCGATTTCGCCATGCTTGTGGCGATGTACTGGAGCTTCGCGGCGCCGTTCGCATAACCACAAAGCTAAATACTTTGCAGAATTGACATCTGAATCAAGATCTGATTGAATTATCGTATATTTATTCTAGTCGTAAGCGATGAACGGAGGCGTAAGTACAGACTGTATACCGAAATTGGAGCTCTATAGGTTACTTCACTTACTCTGGAGCGCTGGCTCCTGAGTCGGCTTAGCAGCTCTTATTTTAAGAACTGTCTGAAATTCTACAGGTCGAGACTAAAGTGGAATATGTTTCCAAGGCTTCCATCAGATGTTGCATCCAAATTCAAGGCGACATTGAAGTTGGAGACTGCATCCGAGAAGGAGTATTCTCCGTCCTGTTGCGGAGGTCAGACGGACGGCATTTTTATGCCTTACGTTTTAGCACAGACATCGCGGGCATGTGGCGCAAATATGCGGTAAGTTTTCCTGTGTTTTTAGCTGTTAAATTGATCGCTTGGGCAGTCAAAATGTGCCAGCCTTTGCTGTAGGATGATTTTGATAAAGGACGAAGTATAGTCTTGGAATGACTGTCGGTCTTCCTTTGTATGCCCGAAATAACGGTTAACAAAAGATGTTAGCCTGAAACCATGACTGTAAGCTATCTGTAGAAAAATTGCAAAGCCTTAATTAAAATCCATTAACGCTTTTATGTGGACCTCCGTAAATATAGTTTTCAAAGACCAAGCCCACCCCACGTGTGTGTGGATGCGGACGAGTTGTGATCGTAAGCACCCCAGAGATTCGAATTAAGCCTTTTTTAATGCTTGCTTTATTATTCGTCCTAGAATTACCACTAGCTTTGGTTTATTAGGTAGTTGGCCCAACCTGACCTGGTAGGAGTCCTGCTCATTTAAACTGTATGCTTAGAACAATTAAAAGTTGTTATTACTGAACTCGGATTACCTATAATGAGTTGGCTCTTTAACCTTATTGTATTTGAAGCCGTTTAATCCTTGTGGCCTATGTCGCCGGGAGCCAAGTATTAGCAATTATAATTCACGAGTTCTTTGGACTTGTCACTTTTGATACAGCTTTTGCAGCATATGTCATGTTAAAGCCTTAACGTGAATGTTGACCGTGTTTGCACTTGTATGTCATTCCCACTGTGGCTTCAGTATATGGCGAGTTTTCACTGGCCATAAGTCTGATACTGTTGACTGGATCTCATGCTAATCTCTCTTATGCTTGCAGGAGGAATGTGTTGAGATCTCATACTAATTTATGTATTGCAGGAAAGTATATATGCAATTGCTATGTTAAAGAGTATTTGCTGGAAATGTATCGGAAATAGTTGAATGTATAGAAAAATTGACTCTTAAATAAGGTGATGATGTTGACATATTCAGGCTAATTTCGGAAATAGCGATTGGCACCAGCGTTGGTGCCTAACTAAGAGCCCTGCCAGCCCAGCACATTTTTTGTGGGTTTTGTGGTGCTATGCTATTTCACGCTCATTAACTTCAAATGGGGCAAGCGCTTGAATTTCAAGAGCTGAGATGTAATCTTTTTATTGGCAGCTATTGTTCACCATATGCATCTGCCGGTGGGGTCAGATTCACTTTTGAGATATAAACCTATTAATCATTTCTCAGCCGATCACCATTTTGTATTTTTTTCAAATCATGTAACTCTTGAAATGTTTGCATTAACAGATTATTAGACAGTATTTTTTCTTTTCAGGAGTAGTTGACTCCAGCACAGCAGCATTGTCATTGTCTCCTTTTAGGTAGATAGCTTCAGAGCCACGTGGTTTCTGAGCTGGTTTGGTCCAGTGGTTAAGGTGCTCACCCCGACTAAGGTCTGGCTGAGGTCGTGGGCTCGAGCCCTTCGGCAAATGTGAAGCGCCTGAATATAGATTAAGTTCTCTTAGGGTGCTATACAAATGAGTTATGTGTGTGTGTGTGTGTTTCGATGTTCTTCGGGTAGCAAACTGTTTTATTTGCCTAATGTGGGCTTTGTGGGTTTTGTCTGCTGGACCACTTTTTCCATACGGCTTTTTTGGCTCTTAAGCAGCTTGTAGAGTTTAAAGAGGTTGGTACATAATGATAAGGGCGAACTACTTGCAGTCTAAGGCTATCTGCTTTGCTGATTCTCTCAGGCCTTGCTTTGGATGACATTACCACAAGACAATACCGTGCTTGGCACTGCAGAATCCAAATTGCATGGGTGAAGTGTAACTGACGTTCGAAAGTTAGGATCGCACATTTGGCGTTAGTCAAGCTTAGTAACATTGTTCTGAGCGAACGTTTGTAAAGATTCTTCTAGTGATAGGCTGTCCTGAAGGTGATATAAAGTTGAGTAGCTTATACTTTTTATTAATCAGTTGTTGGGGAATTGCTAGTTTAGGCTACATAAATGTACTTTGTGGTGCAACTGATGTGGTGGTTCATTTCTGTCTAAGCGAATATTCTATTAGACTAGATTTTTAGTTCTGTCTTCTGTGTTTTGGCAACATTAGCGATCTATATTAGTAAGGGGCTCTCCTGTGTGTGGTATATGTGCTAGGCGTATAGGTATGTAAGGCAGCTATCGTGCTGCCGTCTCGTAGCAACTGTGGCACGGAAGTAGCCTCCCGTGCGATTGACTAGCCCAGCAATATCGAGGTTTAGTCTTCCAGGCTAAATTATAGCTACCTGCTAGCTAGGCCGGGGGAGGCTTAGGGCTGCCTCTCACCCGAAGGCAACCTGTTAGCTCGAGTAGCCGGGCATAGCCCCCTTTCCTCCGAGTAAGCCCGGTGGTCCCTCTAGGGTTGGTGCTAGACTTCCAAGCCTTCCAAGTTTATAGAGCGGCTCCTGGCCGATGTGCCTTTTAATTAACGCTTTGAGTATTTCGCCCGAGGGGTCGACCACTTTTTTTGAATGGAGCTTAAAAGGCTGATGGGGCTTCACTTCCTTGGTGTGCAGGTTATGAGGCCCTTTCTGTAGGATCGAAATCATTTTTTAAGAAAGGGCGGTCACATATTTGCATAGGGTTCTGCCAAGCTGCTTACCTTAGGTCTGCAACTTCCGGTTTGTAAATGGGAAGTTTAAATTTTATTTTAGCTGGATCGAAATCTGCACGGTAGCTCCATATCGTGCACAGTTTGTGTTGATCGAGAAACGAACGGTACCATTTTTTAAGAGTGCTACACAGCCGTCTAAGGGCACCATTGACCTAATGTAATGCTTGATATCTTTTCTGTAGAGACGGATGGGGATGACCAGCCTGTATTTGTAAACGGAGCTAAATGAACATAGTGATGAACAAATGAGCCAGGAAAGATGCGTACACGTGGGTGGCTCCAGTCTCTTAAATGGGGGTCTACTAGTTGCTTTTTAGATCAGATTTAAGTGAAGCTTTTGGGTCATTAACACAGAAGTTCTAGAAGAGGCCATCCAAACTCAAAAATGGGTTGTGCCGTATTTATTTAGTAAGGCCTTTTTTGGGTAGCGCTGCAGATTTATGTCTGTTTTTAATGAAGGCTATCAATATTATTTAGAGAGGCTAGCACATTTTGTATTGGGTTGAATAAAGAGGGCTGACTGTGGGCCGACCTTCCTTAAATACAATGTATCTCCATCTGTAGCTCTACAAAGCCACAACGACTATGTGGGTTTTACGCAGGAGAGTTTTGTATAGCGCACTCACAGCCTAAGCAGCTTTCGGTACGCATTCGGTAGCCAACAGACTTCAACTCACGCAACAAGAGAAAGTTGGAAACATAGCAGAGTCAGGGGAGCAGTTGAGGTGGTGAGTAGCATGGAAGTAGCAGCTCAGGACTGCTGAAAAGGATGAGCCGTAGTCGGCAGCAGGAGAGTAGTTGTCGTTGCGTAAGAATTGTGGAAGCGAGTTCCACAGTCTAGGTCCTGCAGAGCAAAAGTTTCTGTCGCCAACGGTCTTTAAGTGGAGGAATGTAAAAGCTAATTTACTGTCCATGCAGGACCTGAGGGCACGACGAGGCTGAAACTGGTGCAGCAGTTCAGGTAGGTATGGAGGAGCCAAGCCGTGGTGGGCCTTATGGGTCAGTGTAAGAACTTTGCTCTGTATCCGTTGAACACCTGGCAGCCATCCTAGCTCTTTTAGCAAAGGAGACACGTGCCCAAACCTCTGACTTGATGACTAGCCTTGCAGCCATGTTCATAGCCATCTGCAGTGCCTAGTTTCTTTTTTCGGTAGTCCGATCAAAAGGGAATTACTATAATCAAGCCGAGACAGAACAAAGGAGCTATTCAAATTGTATTCCGTTACTTCTAGGTCTGCCTTCAAAGCAGGACCGTCAGGTTTGAGAGGAGCTACAAAGGTGTAGTCGAATGCTCCAGTGTTTCACATTTCAGCTTCGAGTCGATCACTTGAGAGACGGCTCAAGCCTTTCTGAAGCTTTTTGGCTGTCAATGCACTGGAGTGCTGGAGTTCTGAACTGTCAATGCATTAACCTTATTGATTAGTTCCATGTTACATTATATAATTGTCACCGGCGGTAACCCTAGCAAGATGCCTAGCAATCGTAGCATTTGGCCATGCTTCTGCTCGTTGTTCTAGTGCGGCAGGACAATCCATTTAGTAATCTGTATGGGCCTCTCTTTAGTGCTTGCAAGTAGATCTTTCTTTTGACGACCGATCGTTTTTATGAAATCTGTTAGTAATAATTTGTCGATGATTTTTTGCCTGTCTGCAGTGTATCTCAAATAGAGATCGCTACCTTCTGCCTTTCGGCTTATTTGTAATAAATGTGCATGTACCATCTCCTTTGGGAAGGTGTCTGGACACGAAGTCGTGTGACCTCATACTTCACATGTCTTCCGGATGTAAACCATTATGCATGGCGTAGTGCCTCTCTAGAAAATTAAGTTCTTGCTTAGGACCTTGCTATAGTAGAGGATATGGATCTTCAATGCACCAGTAGCAACATGGACTGGCTTTTTCTTTTGCATAGGTGAAAGCTTCAGACCGAATTTTGCCAAAGAACTTTACAAACATGATTGCCATTCACCGTACACAAGTGTTAGCAGGTGTCATCTTTAAACTTACACCTCTTCGTGGTGGCTCGACGTTAAGTCAGCTGGAAACAATGCAGAGCATAATACTGAATGCAATAGCGGCATCACAACATGAAGGTGAGAATCGAGCATAAAAATTACGACTTTCTGAACCGAGCAGCGTGCTGCATATATGTTGGATTCGTAATAATGTACAAATTAGTATTATCTGCAAGTTCACAAGAAATTGTTTCGCCCAATGATTTACTACAACTTATCGATCATTGCCAATATTGTATGACCAATCATACAGCTGTCTTACTCAACCTTTATGCAGTACTCGTTGGTGACTTTGTGAAAGTGCACTTTTGAATGTTGTGCATTTGGTCACAACATTACTGTTATCCATGAGATGTGTGAATGTTTTTGTCCCAGCTGATGGCCACATCGCAGCAGCTACCCTTTTAGTAAAGGAAGGGGAGGGGAGCTGGTGTATACAAGAAAGCAGACCGAGCACTGAGCCCTGAGGTACCCGGACTTCAGTGGTTCCTCGGATGAGATTAGCTATCTACAGAAGCGCTCTAAGTCTCCAACTGAGGTAGGATTGAACGATTGTAGAGTAGTGCCAGTAATGCCAAGGCAAAATGAGAGGTGCTCGAGAAAGACTTGGCGATTGATCAATATTATAGTATAGTAGTATATCAATAATATAATAGTACCCAGTCTCAAAAAAAGTCCCAGCAGTATTGGCCAAAGCTACTGTGGCTGATACTTCGTTCGGGTTATAAGAGGATTTTACGATGCCAGACATTCTAAAGTTATTCATCACATCTTAAATACTTATTTACGCACCATAGTAAAACAGGTGTGATGTTGGCATGTATACATTTAGTGTGACGTCGATAGCAACTATATTGTATGGCCTCATTAATTTAGCCAGTCATAGAGGCCATTAGCTTCTGCATTGTCTCTCCTGCTATGTATGTATGTAATGTAGCACATTCCACAGAGCCACAGTTTTACTGAAGAAGTCAGCTACTGATGTATGCTGAATGAACATCCTGCCTCAGATGCCTGTCAATATCGTCCCATAAATGTTCCTTGGGGTCGGATCAAGTGATTAGGTTGGCCGATGCATCAGCACAACAGACAACTTCATCCAAAACGTAGACGAGGTAAAAGTCAAAACGTTGTAGCACCTGGTCAATAAACCACTTTAACAGCTTTTCAACCTTAAAAAGGTTAGCTGATTCAAAAGCCTCATTTGCATAGCAGCAGAACAGCCGTAATGGTTATCATAGCCGCTTTTAGCGGGCTATAAAAGATTTCCCATTGCAGGATGATAAATAAGTATACGAAAAGAGTCAATGGGGTGATGACTGAGGTCTTAGGTTCGGCTGCTGGCACGATGGTAATTTGATGGTATGCATGTGTTAGGTTGGTCTTGGAGAAGGTAGGGTTTCCTCTTAGCGGATCCGTGAAATAACATGTTGTGAAGGATGGGTCTAGCACAAGGATGTTATAAAGGACCATGCAAACCCGGCAGAGGTGCCATGTGTCGTTGGGCTTGTGTACCGTGTGAAGAGGTTGACACGTGTTCACTATTGGACAAGCAGGCATCTCCGTCTTCCAGAAGAGCCTCAAACTCTGTCTTGACGGTCTCGAATCTGGACAGTATCCGGCGACTCAGTCGAGCCCATGCGGGTGGCCCAGTAGTTTTGATGTGGTGCCTGAGGATTTTTGACCTGGTGGCCCAGGCTAGCCTCTAATAGCGCCGGGTTAGAATGTAGCAGTGCAGTGTAGGTCGATGCAGACCGGTGAGGATTGAAGGGCTGATTTGAACGTGGCGACTGTGGATATGGATCTAGCAGAAAATGAAGAGGTTGTGCTTCGATGTCGACTATTGTGCAACAACTCGCACTGACGATAGAGCAATGAACCACTGCTATGGTTAAATGCCAAGGAAGGTCTGCCTGGGTCCAAAATCCACCGTTAATGCCCAACAGACGTATGATGCAATCAGCATGCCGTCTGGAGCTTTCAGGTAGACCTATCGGTCTAGGAAGGAGCCAGGAGGGACAACAGGCAGAGCACTGGTTTTAGCTCTTGAGTCCACGAGGCAGCAAAACTCTGAAATTACATCTATAGCATAGACGACGGGGCTTCGGGCAATCGAGCCATACTAACATGGCGATACTACCTTAGGTATTGATAACCCAATGGTTTTGTGGTGGCATCATGCTCGGTGGTCAGCCGATATCCTTCGGCTAACGTGCTTTGAATTTTGTGCAGGGCCTGTGGGTTACCTCTGCTTGCAGGGATTATCCTGACGGTGGTGAGGTGCGACATAATCTGAGGTCTTACGAAAGTCCTGGTGGGTCGAAATGTGGTGGATAGTTAGCCTTAGAGCCCCTTACTCAGGGCGGCGATTTCAGTCATGAGGGCACTTGAGTGCCAGTCTCGGTTGTCGATCGAGGTCACCTAATTGGCCACGGTTTGGGGCAGGTATTACATGGTCGGCGATCTAGGTCAGTTCAAGCAAGTACTGCACTGGAGAAGCAGACTATACCAGGCGGAACCTCTCCTGTAGGGGTAAATGAAAAAGTGGCAAATCGCTGCTCGAAGGTGACTTCCCGCTTCCAAAAATGCCGAAAAGTTGTGTAATTTTCTTAGCTCATCGGTGATGCCACTTGATTAGAATTGTGCTTCGAGTTGGACTAACCATAAGGCAGAATCCCTCAGTCAGACTGGTGGAATTTTAAGCGTATTGGTGTTCATTACCTTGTCCTGTCCCGCTGGGGCTGCTCTGTCGGCCATGTGGCCGGTTGTCGTGGCTTGTCGGGTTGTCACTTGTTGTTGAGCTCGATACTCTTTATAATTTGCAAGTGACATAGTTTGCAAGCAATACTGTGCGAATCCATTTTGGGACGCGTTCTTAAATCTCTATCAGGAAAGGTGACGTCGGCATGCGGCTGTCATTATGTAACACAGGAAATCAAGTCCTAGTGTCAGCCCACATAAGAGGAACTGCTCCGAAACACATTGGATGGCCAGTGCAACCAGCTTCGGAGAGGGGGAGGATCTCGGCCCAGCTTCAATACAAGCAGCAAATGTAAAGCGCCTAGAAAGAGATTGAGTTCTCTGAGGGCACTTCATCAAGTGAATTATTATTATTAAGCAATGTTGCTGACTGGAAAATTCCATCCTGGTTAGAGTGTAAAATAAAACATGCATTTTGGAATTGGTATTGACATATAAACATTAACTGGTATATAGTTAAAATATAATGTGAAAGATTTATTGATGTGCCATAGCTCACTAATGTGTCGACCCACAATTAATAGACAATTAATAGCAGGTCAAAAAGAGTGTACATGTGCAACTGAAGAGAGTACCTGCTTAATCAGTTCTTGACTTTATTTAGAAAGAATATAGAAATGTGAGCATCACTTACAAGCTGCACTACTCATTCCTACTTATGCTATTGGATGCCAGTGCAAGTTTTTGACTGATACCGCGTCATAATTGGGATATTTCACTTAACCCGTTTTTGCAAGTTTGAGACCTCAGGGTATGGGCCACACTTCCAGTATCTTCCAAAAGTTGTGCCGGTAGCAAATAACACATTGTGGCAGTGATAGAGACCGATGAAGAAGAATGAGAAAGAAAGACGGGAGAGAAAGGGTGGAGGTAAGAAAGAGAGAGCAACGGGGAAGGAGAGAAAAAGGCAGAGGAATAGGGAGAGGGGCCAGAGGGATTGCGAGAGAGAGAGAGAGAGAGAGAGAGAGAGAGAGAGAGAGAGAAGAAAGAGGGTATTAAGAAATAAAGAGGAGGAAAGAAAAGAAGCTAAGGGAAAGAGAGAGAATGAGATTTGAATGAAACCGGATATTTTTTGGTGGCAGCAGGAGTAACATGAAATGAGGAGTAAATCATCATGGTGCGCTGTTTTTCAGATGCGAAATTCCAATATCACAGAAGAAGAGGCAGTCAAGTCTGTGGGCAATATAGCGACTGCTCAAATCTCTGCATACCGTCAATATTCTATCTTCTATTATTAACTGAAGCCAGAGAGTGTCCTTTCAGTTGCTCTCAGGTAGGGCATTACAAACTAAGGCTAGTTCGATAGGCCAGTCGTTCCGGTCATTCACTAATGTAGAGGCAGATTTAAGTTCTAGACGGACCGACATGATTTTTTTGGATGGCAATAAATAGATGCTGGAGCTGCTTGAGAGTTTAGGCTTCTTTTCAGGAGAGGATTAAACTTCTTAAGGAGGCTATAGTTTTTAGAAAGGCTTGCTAAAGATGTAATACCTTTTAGACAGAATTGCAAAGTCTTGCCAGGTGACACAGCTGCAGTCTTTCTGCATGAGGGGCTTGTAGTTATATTTTTTTTATTAAGTAGTCGACAGATTCCGACTGCAGTTTGAGGCTAGACTAGGCCACTACTTGTGCTCTTAATATCGCTTCATGCTCTTTCATAAAAGGAGTTATACAGTTTCTTATAGGGGGCCCACAGAACCTTTCCTTATAGAGCGACTTTAGTGCACATGTTTAGCTGTATTTTTAGATGTTATGTTTTTATCTAGGGTTCTGGAGGAACGTGTTGAGTAGTGTGCCTTCTGTACTCATTTTGCAGAGGCAGAGCCAGGATTTTCATCTTGGGGCAAGACCCTAGATTTTTATACTGGGACAAGACCCACACTACTTTCTTGTTGCAGGCAAGAACCACAAGAAATAATTAATACTAGCACTCAAGCAGAGTGTTTGTTTGACACTAACTGGGTGGTTGCTCTTCGGGTTAAAGTACGTCATAAGATTTTGTCGTTGGTGATGGTCAGGGAGGGCTTAGGAATAATGAGTGGCCCAGGTTACTGCCCTCTCCCTCTGCCCCATAGTTCCACCACTGATTTTTTTTTTAGCTCTGTCTGTTATGAGACCATCAGACGTGGGGGTGCGGAAACGGCATTATGGCAAGTAGTCCTCTTTGAATGCACCAGATCCTAATCGGTGTGTTGGGATATGGCTAAAGCTATTTGATAGCCCTTTGGCTATTAAATTGCAAGACATAGCAAGCCTCCTAGGCTTGTTATTTAGATTCCTTGTATATAATAAGTTGCTTAAGATTTTAGCCATTAACTTTAGGTCTCCTGCTTGCTGTAGTGTGGTACCTCAGTGTGGCAAAAGGAACGTAATAATGATACACTTGATAAAGTGCCCTCAGAGATCTCTTTCTAGGTGCTTTACATTCGCTGCAGAGGAAACGCGATTGAATGGTGAGTGGTATCATACTTTATAAACAACAAAAATAACATGGTTAGGGGTGGCATGCACAGGGTCAGCATGCAAGTGTGGTTAGTGGCAGCATGCCTTTTCACTTAGTTGCATAAGCCTCCAGCAAGTTCTCACAATCCCGACTTTCTGTTGATAGTAATTTGCTTTCATAAATATTTATTGGTTTAACACGATCGCTGCCACTGGCAGTGCCAAGCAATAATGGTTATGTACTTGTCATGTGGCATAGCTATTGTAAGGATTTAAAAGCATTTAAAAGCTTACTGGCTCCAACCCACTCAGATGTTTCAAGTGGGTGAACGTGGGAATGGAGCTCGTCGGCCCTAAGGTCGTCGAACTGAGCAAGGGGGGAGTTTCAAGCAATAATGGGGGTGCGGGCCGTAAAATGCGTGGAAAAGGCATGCTGCCAGCTCTGATGCCATGGTTGGCCAGCTCGAATATGGGACTTGTGGTGTCACTCGCAGTGAAGGTTGCCTCTTGTGTCCATTTTTCAGATCTTCAGTTTTCATGTCAGTGTTTGGTCTACGAGCCTCTCACTTAAAATTCGTGCTAGCTATCAACAGCAATCTACAAGCCTTTGTAGTATTTAGGCTTGATTTAACGGATGTAGTATGGTTTGTCGGTAGTTCAGTCAAGCATGTAGCAAAAGCCTGTTTTGCTTCGTGTTGACTGCTGGATTTACGATTGTGACTGTTAGTCAGGTTCTTACCCAAAAGTATTCACAGTGATTTCTGCTTAGCCATCAACAATTTTAGCAATGTTTTAGAAGGTTAAATTTTCTTACCCCTATTTTTAAAGCAAATGTGCTTTCGTGAAGGAACCTGACAGGGATTGCTAATCTAGTTAGAACTCCCCAGGCAAGTCATCTGCTGTCTATTTTTGTGACCGTCGGGTACATATGTCCGATAGAATAGCTAGGCTACCTACCCGTCAGTTTTGATGCTGAGTCTGGTGTTAAGGAAAAGCTTTTATATATTTAGTTTAGAAATCCTAAGTAAAGTTGGTGGGAGCTGGAAATGTCTCAGTCAATTCGTCAGTAGTAAGCTAGTTGATACGGCTGGCTGCTAATTTCAGCTTAGTACCATTTGGTGCTACACATGCTGTCAATATTTGACTGTTAGGAAGCATTAACTTGTAGCCAGTCTAGAACTGGCCAGCATGGATATAATGAATACTCCATCTAGTTCATTGAATAACTGTGAACTATCAGCTAGCTGGAAGACCTAGATCTGAAGAGTTCCTGGTGGATTTTTTCTCCATCCCTTATTGTTCTGTGATGTAGCACATCAAAACTTATAGGCTAGTGGGTTTTAAAAAGTTACTTAAGAGTTCTCCTTCGTAAACAGCTTAATAGCATCAGCGAAGGGTTGGGGGGAACCTCAAGCAAGTTATTCAGACCCGCAGGATCGGCTCTCTCTTGCATGTCTGTAATATTCAGTGCAAACTTCTGATTTAGATCAAAAGAAAAAGTCAAGGATCCTGTTCCTTAAATGGAATTTGCACTACTACCATGCAAGTACTAGTACTTGTAACATCAATGTGTGTGAATTATATGTAGGAAGGTTGAATCTATAAAGATCGCTCGACACTTCTACTTCTCATACCTGGTCTTTGCATTTTCTCTCTCAAGATTAAGGGTTGCTTAAGACATTATTACCCGATCTAGTTAACTGCATTCTTTTAATTTTGCTACATTGACACACTGAGCTTGTTGCAGTAATTGTTGCTTTAGCAACAACGGTACATTTAGTACTGCTTTTGATTGCTTTGGCCTCCCCGTTTTGATTAAGTAATTGCTCTTCTGATCGGCCTTTTTTCTGAGTATGTCTCTTGAAAAACTCTCGTCACCCAACTGTCAAATAGTTGACACCTACCATCCACTCGTTATGTGGGACCGATGTGTAATGATGCTACTGCACAGCACGAAGAGCATAGTTACATTTAGTGCAAACGCGGTATTCGTCCACTTGACATAATCCCGAAAAGCAGCTATAGGTGAGGTGGGAAAAGATAATTTCTGATTTCTGACAGCAAGGTTGAGATTGTGGCCGACTTTTTTATCATTGCAACTGCTGTCAATCTCTTGCAATGATATCTGCTGCTATGCCCAAACAGTTCAAATTCAGGTTCTGACTTATCCATGCAAATTTACCTGCTTGGTTGATCACTTGTACTCCATCGTAGGTTAGCACCAATTTATGAGCTCAACTTGACCACCAGGGTCATTGTTGGTCGTTCTACTAAGTATTACTTATTAGCAGGTTTGACCGTGCTTACCTGAAAACATTGCTGGATGTTCTGCTTTTTAACAGCTTAGCTTCATGCAATTAACAGAACCATGTGTAGGTGCATCACTTTGATTTAGTGTAGCTGCAAATGCTATGTGAAAGGTTTATTTTTCTTTTAGGGAAAGTGGTTTCTGATGCAGGTTCATCGGTACTGACTAAACGCAAGCTGGCTGAAAGTGACAGCAGCCCTAGTAGAGCAAAGCATGGATCAGATGCTTCTGGCATGAGCATATCTGAGAACTCTTCCTACAGGTATGCTTACTAGTTCTGAGCTCCCTTAGAATTTAGCGAGCCGGATGTTGAGTGGCAAGTGGTGAAGTGCCGTGGCACAAAGAGCTGCTGGGTAATGTCAGGAAAATACATACTTATAAAATTTGTCCGACAATCGAATATGTGTTTAAGGTACCTTTCGAAAGACAAATATGTTAGAACTGGGAAAGGAAGTTCTAACGACTTCCACGTGAAAGAAAAAAATGTTATGCAAACAACTTCTAACCCGGTTGTAAAGCAGAAGCAACAAATCTACGAATAAAAAATTACCGATCTCTGCAATATATGCGACTTGTATACAACTTGTCGAAACTCGATTGATCGCAATACATACTTGAAGCTTATTGAGGTGCATTCTTGTAACTTTTATAGAGCATTTCCAGTGTGGCGTAGTGCCTTGTAAATTCCATAACTCGACTAATACTTTACACATCGAAGTGAAATTCGAAATCCCATTCTGCTCTGCTTGTTTCAAATTAGGAAAAAGTTCAGATTTCAGCTGGGTGCATTTTGCTCTATATGTCCACGATTACGGAACATTTAGCCCCAAGACATTTGATGTATACAGCAAAATGTATCCAGCTGAAATAAGAAATTTTCTTGCCTAATTTTAAACAGGTAGAGCTGAAATGCATTTCAAATTTCACTTCGATATGTGAAGTATTAGCCGGGTTATGGAATTTACATAGCACTAACCGACCCTGAAAATAAAGCTGTATAAAAATCACAAGAATGCACCGCAACAAGCTTTAAGCATATATTGCGATCTACTAATGTTCGAGAAGTCGGGATACAGGTCTCGTATAAGGCAAAGATCGGTAAAAAAAAATTTATTTGCAGATTTATTGTTTCCTGTTTACATCCGGTTAAGATGTGGTTTGCATAATCATTTTTTCTTTCATGCGGAAGGCGTCAGAACTTCCAATACCAGTTCCAACATATTTACATTTCGAATGGTACTCTAAACACATTAGATTGCCAGACAATTTTTGTAAGTATTTTCCTGGCATTCCCGTTAAGAAATTTGAATTGATGTCATCCCCTGGTGACCAGCTAGCGGCCTTGCCATGTCCTGCTCAACCACCGGCCTTGCTCTGATATGCTTTGGTGTGCCACTCACAATCGTGCTGTATTCTGCCAGGTACGGCATGCGGTCATCAAACCCAGACAGCCCAGGAAATTAAGTGCTCGCTCTTCACTACCGAGGTTATGGGTTCGAATCCCTCAGTGGGCGATCCTTTATTGCCAATTGCAAGCGTTGGTGATAGTCGAAAGGCTCTTCTGCTGCTATACAAATGAGGCTGCTTTATCAGCTAGTATTTTTTAATGTGGCAAGCATGTGATGACTCAGCCTGGTGGCTGGCTTAATTTATGTACATGCTAAAGCCAACAAAGTATAATCAGCCTCATGCGAGCTTGTTGTGTTTATGCTGTACCATTTAATTAGCTGCGAAAACCGGTATATCTTGTCTGAAGGCTCTCTTCTGAAGCTGCTGTCCTGAAACCGAGGCCTTTGTTCTCTGGGAGTGGCAGCTACGATTGTCGTTTGACATCACCTTCAAGTAGCTCTTCCTGGTAAGACTTGCTCAATGTGGTAGGAGCCTCTTTTCTGTGTAATAATAACAACGCTTGACAAAGTGCCCTCAGAGAACTCAATCTCTTTCTAGGCGCATGTGTAGGTATACTTACCTTCTTACATTTTATGGTGGAACATCAAATATTTTGCCCAATGTAACTACTTCTACTCTGTTTTTAGCACAGCCAATAACAGAGTCATTCGAAGCCCCAACCACGAAAACGACATGCCAAGTGTCAAAGGTGGGAATAGTAGTGCTCTATGCCTACGACGGGAACGGAAAATCGTATTCAATCCGTATGTTAAAGTAAACGACTTTCGATTGGGACAGGCCTTTCACAAAAAAGAGGCAGAATCCCACAAAAAAACTAAAGGGTTTCCGTTTCGTCTACCCCGTGGTCGCGTTGGGTAAGAAATTATATTGGCCATAGCAGCTTCTTATATATTTCTTTTTTGCCCGTGCAATAATTATGAATACAGCTCTTATTTTGCAGGCTCCCCAATAAAGGTACCACATGCTATAGGAATGCAGTACTGCAGTCTCTATTTTACTTGGAGTCCTTTGCCAGTGATCTGATGTTTTCAAACGATGCTTGGCTCATGCATGTCCCAGAAGATTCTCTATACAGGTACCTTGTTGTACAATATGCCTAAGGCACTCTGTGGTAACATGTTATGCATTTGCATTTATTGATATGCCGTAGAACAACTTTATGACGCTGGCGTTTATTGTGCAATCCTAGGTCTAGGATTTTTTCTGGATAGACTATTAGACAAGCCGGCTGCTTCTGATGCCACCAGCATTGCACGGGTTCTATGGCTTAAATTAATTCACCAATCCTAATGAATAACATGTTGCTGGAAATTGCAACCTCTGGCTGGGCATGTGTTAACATTCACAACGCCGTCGATATGGCACATTCACAACGCCGTCGATATGGCACTGGGTGATTTAATTACCACAGTACTTTTACATGATTTTTCCAGGATGTGAAAGGAATATAAGGAGCAGTGCTCTCTCTGCAGTTTATAAAATTAGTTGTGATGCAGGCTCGTATCTACTGCCTAATAGTAATGATATATTTAGTAAAATTCAGAAACTATAACGCCTACCCTAAAAATTGGCTTTATCAGCATATCCATAAGTTTTGCACTGGACTTGGTTTCCTGATGATGTCAAGTGTTAGTTCGTCACGTTTGAACACTTAAGCTGATGTTGCATTTCTTTTGCGAGTTTTCATTAGTCAATTCTACTTAGTGGTTATGTGTCTTGGTAGTGATTAGACATTTTGTTCTCTTTCTTTATTTATTATAAAAATTTTACCTGGAGAGACAAAATAGGCACACATCTTTCTGGTTAGTAAATAGTAAGCTTGTACTGTGTATACACACATACTCACATATGCATATTCACGTGCACATACGTACATATACATTCAAATACTCACAGACACATGCACCTGCACGCACAGAGAGTCCTACACTTACGAACAAGTTTACAAGCATATCGTGTCCTTGTATATAGTTAATGACACTTTTTTAATATGTATTACACATCAGCTACGAGGTTTTTTGACAGAATTTTTTATTGAACAATGGTTTAGTAGTTTGGCTGTCATCTGAAGCCGGGTAGGCCATTCTCTTATGCATGCTAGCCACCTGGAATCGGCCTGAGGAGGGCTAAGGAGGTGACGTGCCTGAAGTGTGCCCTTTCTGGGTCGCCTGCATGAATATCTTGAGATTTCAGTCCGTAGTCACTTGCAGGCTGTTGAAGCTTAAGAACTGAAGATAGGGTTTCTAAAGATTTGAGGTTGGTCACAGAATTGCTAAACGGTTTGAGTCAGAGACGTAGATATTACTGTTACGAAATTACCATTGTGACTTCTGAATTAAAGTACTTAGCTTACGTGCACAGCACATTTAATTGTGCCAGTCCTTGCATATGAACTGTAAGTATTGGTGTAGCTAGTGAGTTGCAGAAGCTGCCTCTATGCACACAGGAATGCCGAATGTCCGGTAGCTTAGTATAGAAAGGTAATTTCATCAATGTAGACCAGTTTATTCCCTAGCCACAGAGAGGTACTCACATACAACACTATTCATAGCTTACAGCTCACTATGCAGAACTACAGGTTAAGCCATCGTTTCCAGAAAGCGCATGGCTTTCTTCAGTAATTTAACTGGTACTGCTTTAAGGATTCATTGCTTTGCTTGCTCAAACGGCCGCTAAACGTGTAAACAAGTTATGCTTCAATATTCAATTATTAATAAATGACAGAAACGGATACGAAGTGGCACCACCACGATTTCTCATCGCGTCTTCCTACCAGTGCTGAAAATGGTGAACTTTGATTCATCAGTCCACACAACTCTGCCAGTCAGCCAAGGTCCAACAGGCTTGGTCATAGCCCATTGCAGGCGTCCTAATTTTTTGCTTTTTAGAAAGCAAGTTTGTACAATTTCGAAATCCTTTAAAGTATGCCTAACTGGCGTAACCACCTCAGAATGATTGATTCTTTCAGCTTAATTCCTGTCGTAAGTCGAAGTCTGTTAGCAACACTTCGCGGGAGCAAATCGATTCTTCTGTGTTTGCGTTTTTATCATCTTGTCATCCTGATCGTTCATAAGCTTTGAGGGATCACACCTCTGCCTTGTTTTCATCTTACTGAGTTGCAATTTCTTCTAAATATTGTACCATTCCCACTGCTTGGAAATATTAAGCATTCTGACAATCCCCACCTTTTTGCAGCCTGCCCAACGGAGTACCCAAATTTTTGCTTTTGTGAAGGCAGGAATCTCCTAGCACTTGCTTGCTCACGACTCTACCAACTCTAAATTTAGCAGCAACAGGAATTCACCTATGGTAGCTCGCTGGGAAATATCACTGCGCAGAAAAAAATCGCTGTAGCATTCGACAATAGTGACATTTTCAGCTGTACACCAAAATTGATTAGATGCCATTTTTTAACGCATTTCTCAACACCATGGAGGTATTCTCTTGTATAATTTTTATTCTCCCGTGCCTGCACGTGATAGTAACTACTTGTTTAGCCTAATGGATAAGGGAATTAGTTTGGTGTGCTGCGTCTGAGCTACTCCCTCGTCTGAAAAAGTTGTTAATCTTTTGGCATTTTTCTTTTTTCCATCACTTGCTTAAGGGTAAATGTCGAGAAAATACCTTAAATATCTGTCAATAAATTTAATATTTGTTTTGGGTATCTGTCAAAAGACAGATATGCTAGTAACAGAATCAGAAGTTCCACATAAAAGGAAAAATAATTATACGATGTATTTTAATCCGGGCATAGATTGGAAGCAGCACACTTACAAATTCTAAATGTATCTATCTCCGAATCATATAGGACTTGTATCTTAACTTGTTGAATTTTTTCACATCGAGGTATACGTACAGTGCTTGTTTTGGTGCATCCTTATCCATTATTGCTGAAAATAAAGCTCTAGGACGTTTGATGACTGTATCGGAATACTTAACCAATCGAAATAATTAATTGACTTGTATTAATGTGCAAGCAGACCTGAACTAACATTGTACTTTCACCTTGATCCATCAAGTATTACTCGAGTGTTGGAATTTACTAGGGACATAGCTGTACTGTGAATATAGCTGTTAAAAGGTCACAATCTTGCAATGTTGCAGAGAATGGTATATTTCTTGCATGCTGATATGTTGCTTTGAGTTTACTTCTGGATTAGACCTGGTTCGCTTGTATCACTTTTCATAATTATTTGGAAATCGCTAAAACTTGCAATCCGATATCTAACATTTTTTGAAAAGTGCCCTTAATAAGTATTCGATTGTTCACATTTTTTTAGTATTTTTTCTATGCATATCCTTAAACTTTTGATGGCACCTATAAGTACAATGGACTGTCCAGGTTTACTTTCTAAACTGTAGATTGTGAGATATCTGATTTCTGTAGGTTAGAAATCAGGAAACACTAGTAATCTCTAGGTTTGTCGTAGTCTGGCTTTTTTTAGCATGCTGAATAATCAGTTCGGTGGAAGGCTTGAGTAGCAAGTATTTCCAATTGGTATGCAGAGAGAGAGAGAGAGAGAGAGAGAGAGAGAGAGAGAGAGAGAGAGAGAGAGAGAGAGAGAGAGAGAGAGAGAGAGAGAGAGAGAGAGAGAGAGAGAGAGAGAGAGAATGGGCGTACCTAAAAGAGAGTGGCAGTATATACTGCTCGATTTGGAGCCAGTGCTAGCCGGGCATAGTCTCGTGAACGATTCCGTTACACTCGGAATCCAAGATGCATCTGAGAAAGACAAAGCAGGTTTAGTGCTTAAGCGTTGTATAGCACACTGAAAGTCCAAGCAGTATTGGTGATACTGTAGCTATAGCCTACAGACTCTATCTCACACTTCAATAAGTAAGTATTAGGCATAGCTGCGAGTCCGAACGGCTGTCAAGAAAATGAGTAGTATGGAATTAGAAGCACCGGTTGGTTGGTAAGAATATGCAAGATTTGGCAGCAGGGGGTTGCCTTTGTAGAAGTGAGTTCTGCGGTCTACGTAAGACCTGTAGAGAAACTGGTTCAGCAGTTTAGCCAGTTATGAATGAGTCCAGCCAAGATATGCTTCGTTGGTCACCTTAGAATTGTGCTGTTTATCCCTTGATCAACAGGAAGCCGCCGCAGCTCCTTCAGCAGAGATTTATAGCCAAATTTTGCTGAATTGTAGCCAACCTTGCACCATATCACCCTCGAGCTATAGTGGCTTAATTTCTTTTTTCCAGTAGCAAAGCAAAAACTGGGTACTCCAGCAAAGACAAAACCATATAGCTAGTAAGATCATTAGCTGGCCACCAAAGTAAGTAGTCCATAATCTTGGACATTGACCAAGCGCGATGACGAGTCTTGAAGATGGTCTTCTGATAAAAAATTGTAAACACCAGAACTCATCAAAGAGGATAGGATACCTAAATTATTTAGCATACGATCACGGCAGTACAATCATTTGGAAGAGAAAAGTTTATGTTTAGGATATCCTACAGTACTACTTTCATCAATTGTTTTATTAAGGAACAGTCCTTATTGTGTTGGATTTGTTTTGATAGTCCTGTTTCCCCCAAGTCTAACATCATACGGCAGTCTAGAATAACACCACTCTCATTTCCTTCCTACTTACCACCGATTCTCAGCCTTTATATGCCTTCGATGTTCCTGAGGCCAGATGTCCTTGGGTGACTTTTGACTCAACTCCGAACGGTCTCTTGTATTGACGTAGCTAAGGCTTTAAAAACGCTAAAGCTAATTGTGTAGCTTCATCGCCCCTTTGGTCGTAATGGCTCTGTGGGGTCCAAGGATTGAGATTCTAGTACTACTACTTATAATAATACATTCGATATAGCGCCCTCAGAGAACTCAATCTCTTTCTAGGCACTTAACATTTGCTGCAAAGGAAGCACGGTCGAATGGTAAGTAGTAGATACATATATTTACATATATGTAAAGTGTCTGTATATATATATATATATATATATATATATATATATATGATATACATATGTATATATAGTATATATATATATATATATAGTCATATATATATATATATATATATATATATATAGTCATATAGTCATATAGTCATATATATATATAGACATATAGTCATATAAATATGCCTATATATTGCTCTTTGGTCATAGCTTGTTCCCTGGTGTAAGTGGTCGAGCCACTGACAAAGGATATGTCGAGGTGGGCGTGGCTTAGTCCCGGAAAGGCTCTCTCGGCAGAAGTTCTTGACTGGGGTAGACGTCGACTCCGACTATCCAAGCAGTTACTCAGCTAGCCGAATCTTTGACAGTGTACGCTTGTACTTTTGGAACAGGGCCGGTGCAACAGCAGGACTCCGGAAGCCGATTGAGCAAGTGATACGTTTGTGTGAGCTTGCAGCGTTATCTCGAACCCCTATAGTTTACTGTGTAGGATCCTTCCTGTAGACCTGTCTAGTCCTCGTTTGTGTACCACATACTTGTGTATTGTATAGAGTGTTGTGTACCCGGACGATCGTCAATAAGCCACGGTTGCCGGAGGGCATGCATAGCTACCAAGACTGGGCATAGATAGTACGGGTGTCCCTAGCTGGAATAGGCTAGTACCCGCGAACCCGGCTACAGGGTAGGTGCACTTCGAAATCCTGGTCGTGGATTTTCGTCCAGACACTTTTTCTCGTCCACTGCAAGCAGGAGTGATTATCCTAAGCTAGTGTATAAATGAGCTATCGACTCTGCCAACCTTTACTGTACATTGTTTCACTTTACTGGTGTACATGTTTATTTGTGCATTGCTGCATAGTAGAGAGGGTGTTGTTTGACCCTTAGTGAAAACAACCTGCTTGACACTGCTGTGTCTACATGTGATGGTGGATCTTTTGGCCCTTGACTCTTTTGCTATAGACGTTTGGCCCCAATATTTCATCAAGGACATTTCTGCACATAATATTTAGTTCAAGCGATTTGACTGCCCGAAAGCTGTGCCCTCTCCATCGGCTCGCACGTGAACATTAGTATTCATACTCATGCAAAAGTGTGGCGTGATCAAGCTGGTGATTGCTTTGACTTTTCCAGATAGTTTCACTGTTGTGTGTTTCTTGTTTTTGTCTAGGCACCTGGCTGAGCTGCTTTGTGCCGTGAGAACTGACACACATCACCAATCTGTTATTAGCTACTTGTTGAAGAAGCTACATCGATCGATGCGTGTAGCCGAGAGGTTTGTTCACTCACGGCACCAGGTATGATGCTGTTGGTATTTAACTAAATATATGTTTGGCAGCCTTCGGCTGAAGTGGGCAATTGTCTGCTATTGTGATCTGTACTGTGATTTGATAGCTCGCTATTGTTGTAAGGTATCAAGATACTCAAAGTTCGTTTATGTAGTATACCTTTTATATCACAGTCGGACAATCCTCGTTAGATGTTGCCTTTTTAATGTCTTCTGATGATTTTAGTTGTTGGGTTGCTTGCAAAACCTGCACTGACCTGCATTTTAGCTTAAAAGCATCATCATGAATTCAAGTTCAAGCTAAACCGTTTGTAGCATATTTCTAAGCTCCTGTGGCATATGGGCTGCCATGTACACTATTTGCTGTTTAGGTCACGTAAGCAATCTCTGCTGTACTTTTTGATGTGAACAACCTTGTCCCGTTGTGCTCTCTGGGAGTTTCAAAGCTTACCTCGTCCAAAAAATGCATGTTGTTCAGAGTGTGAGCGCTTGCCTACTTGTTATCAGAACTAGACGGCAGCTGTGATGTGAGGTAGAAGACAATGTGGAATCTGACAAGAAAGCTATGGGAGCCAGCTGTTGTGTAGAATAGTTCATCATGTACATATGCTCCAACTTCACCCACCGACAAGAGTTGTTTTCTCGGCAGTCAACAATTCTGGCTAATGAGCTGACGACATTTTATATTTCTGTATTTTTAAGGATGTGCTTACGGGTTAACCCATATTCGCGATTGTCAATAGCTATTAGTAGTTTTATCAAAGTACAGTGATGGTTGGGCTCTGCTTGTTTTTAATGCATTCTCGACTTAGGTTGGTTTTTTTGTAATTTGCTTAATACATGCCACTGAAAAAGTCTAGATGCGCAACCAAGAGCACCTGATAGGGATGGCTAGATTGTTTGTACTTTTTCATAGATTACCTGCTGTCATATCTCACTCTCTTTAATAAGGCTTTGGCAATAAATCAGCATTCTACCTATCAGTTATATGAATTCTGTGAGACCATAAGTCTTAGCTCTTGTTTAACCAACTCTTGTTCGTAGTGATAATCAGACTCATATTACTAATGGTTCTTACTGCTGACTGGTGTTGTTTTACAGTTCTGGAAGAGCATAGACTCTCCTGTAAACGGACACATTTTATGGCCTTTTGCAAACTGTTCAGTTTATGTGTTGCTTTGGAAAGCTGCTTGCATGTGCCAATTAGATGAAATGAGCTATGGCTAGCAAATCGTCCTTGCTAATATGATACCCAGTAGTATCTCCAACAACCTGAATGAAGTCTTTCAACCTCGTGTTACTTGGCAAAGCACCGGTATTAAATCTGGTAGTCTTGATCAGGTATCTCGTTGGCTGGCCCGATCAAGGATGGTTGTTCTTTTGGTCGATTATGTTCATGTAGATGCACACACATATGCACACACACATACACACATACATTTGCATATACTTGCACATATATTTATGTGTGGATATCTATGTAGACATACACACTTTAAATATTGTATTTTTGAAAATAGTTTGCAAAGCTCAATCACCCCACTGGTCAATGACTGGGTCTCTACTTAACAGACTTATTCGAGCTTACGATTGTCTGAACCTGTGGAGGAGGGCCGATATGACTTAGGCATCGTGCCAGATTTGCTTGGTCGATAACACTTCGGTTTTGCTATGATCCTTGATGCATACTTTATCCAGATAAGGGAGGTGGTCCGAGATGGACGACAGACAGATTAAGCTGGGTATGTTTCTACTGCTTTGCCCAGAACAGTGGTAGCCAGGAACAAACGACTAAAGTCAGGTCTATGTTGTCTGCTTCTTTTTGGTCATGGGTCATATTTTAATGGTTAGTTTGCATGGTCAGTTTATCTACAGTTTTTTTACAGTTCTAGTTCAAACAATCCTTACTAACTCCACCCAGAGAGGAATAATGGGAAGGGCCGTCGAATGTAGCCGACCGTGCACTTGCTTGTTCTATTCAGCGATCGGCATTACTGTGCTCTGAATACATGATGGTTTTACTGACTCTACATCCGTGTACCCTTGCAAGCACTAGGAGCATTAGTAGTCTCCCGTATCTAAAATCATTGAAGACTTACAGTAAATTGCCTTTAAAGTCCGGCGCCTCAAAATTTGGCTTATATGTAGCTAGTGCTTGTAGCCTGCCATGAACAGGGACTCGAAAACACGCTTCTTATGATTTCGGTGTTCATGCTTACCACCATTTCTTTTAAAGTTGTGAAGGAAACATTCAAAGATATAAAGAATTCTTTCAAATGTATAAAGGTGTGCTTTTGATAGCACTATTGATTGGTCTTCCCTCGGTATTGGCCAAGAAATGGAGCCGTGCTCAGCTTTACCGGTCTTCAAACCTTCTTGAATTGCATTATTAGTTGTTGTGACATATTTGCTGTGACCTAAGCAGGACCTATAAAAAACAAACGAGAGGTTAAACCAACCTTGATCACTTGCACAACCTCTTCTTTATCGCTGCATTAAAAGGAGTTGCACACCATGTGACTAGTGAATTCATCAATTCATCCCAAGGTCCTTGCTTGTGGGCTTGTGGAAGTGCTAGTTATTAGAACTAAATTTGGAGCAACCTTATTTGAAGGCAGTCGTTGTGTGAAAGCAATCGCTAGGAAGTTTAAATTACTGACAATCCATCAATGAAGATGACAAATCTGTAGTTGGAGTTAGTAAGATGCTAGAAGTAAGCAAGACTGAAGCCCAACTGAAACCCATGCACACTTTCTACTAGTTTGGCTGAAACAGGACCAAAGAAGACCGAGAAGAAAGCTACAATGCGCACCCGGCTATTTTATTTATATGGACTCGTATAATGCATATTATTCTGCATGAACGAACTGCCCCGACTAAAGGTAGATCAGTCAAGCTGTTTAAGTACTGGTTAATTGTGGAAGGGTGTCTTAAAGGGTGTATTAAAGGTGTTTTGAAATCTATGGCTAAGCAGTCAGAGCACAAGTCTGATATGTGTGGAGAACTTTTCACGATTAGTAACTACAAGAGCGCTAGAACCTTAACACAGTAAGCGCCCCAGGGTTGAGCTTAGAGACATGGTGCACTTCATGTCTGAGCCACCAGACGACAGTGTAGTCGGCAGGCCCAACAAACATTGCTATGGCAACATTAATTGTACTATAATCATAATTATTATCAACAGTGCCTCCGTGTATCCGTAAGTTGGGCGTTTGTTTGCAAAACTGTGTTGTATTCTTCAAGTTACTAGGTTAACAATTTGTTGCTTAAAGGAGGCAATGATTCCTGCATCTACAGGCAATATTGTCGTCGTTAGCATGAGAAGGAAGCATGACCAACTTCAGTTAGACAGTGTAAGGACATCTATCGAATAGCTGGGAGCATTTTTCAAATGAAGCAATGTCTAGCACGTAGCTCTTCTCATATTTCGACCATCCATTTGCACCCATTTTCGGAATAGTATTCTCGTCATTCTTGCTTTAGCATTTTGCAGCATAAAAAGCTTTGCTGCTTGTCCATTTTCCTTTCAATGTCCTTGGTTTTGCATCATTCTCTATAAACGTGTATCCCAACTGTAGTCTGTGTTCTCCTTCAGCATTTGAAGCCTGAGCCATAGCCAAGCAGGTCTTATCTCTTTTATTTCATTCCGGCTGCTTGCTAGCCACAGTAAAACTTAGTGCAGGGCAGTAGAAGAAGCCAGTTTTTTAGAGCTTCATTCTAGGACCCTATCCTGTTAATACGAAGAGTACTTTCTAGCTGTAAGTAGTGAAAGCTCCTATGTTGTCTTTATGAAAAAGGGATTTTAATGTCAACATTGTCGCCGGACTAAAATACTGACCTACCAACCCACCCATCCACCTGCCGACCTACCTAAAGGTTAATACATTCATAACTATGTACCTACCTGTCGACCCATCGATGTCTGCCTTCGCCTGTCTCCATGATTTTTCTTGTGGAAACCTGTCCATATGGTTCATACACTGGCTCTCAAACCTGAGTTAACCAGGTGTGTACAATTACAAATTACGATTCTTAATTAATGGAGACTTAGACTGCTATGTAATTGATTATATAAGAATCGGGAGAAGATATCTAAGTTTAATGAAGTAAAGGTTTCTAGCACAGACTTTCTGCTCTCTTACATGGTATTTACTGTGTACGTTTTGGTTTTGAATTGTCATTGTGAATCTCCTGTGATTTGGCACATGTTTGTGCCAAATCCTAACTTTAACGTAATATGTGCCAGCAAAAATCAACTAACTTTACGTAATATGTGCCAGCTACATAACCCAATGCAGCAGCCAACATCAACAAGCCAAATTTTGGAACTGCTCTGGTTTTAGCTTTTAACTCTTACATATCAATGTCAAAACGCCTGTTGTGCATTTCAAATCATTGGCTGCAGATCTGGGTGTATTGTACTGCTTTTCTTATTGAAATAATTATTGTAGCTGTAGATAAGCCCTAAACTTATGCCAAACACCACATTATGATCTTATTATATTTCCTTTTCAGCTTATATAAAGTGCCTAGAAGCACGTTTAGTTCTCTTAGGGTACTGTACCAATTTCTTTGTTATTATTGTTTGGTGATTGTAAGTGTTTCAGAATGCAGAAAGTAGTGCTGATGCTGCATCCCAATCGTACTTATTCAGTACTAGAGCGCGCTTTGCTGGTTGGTGACATCCCTTGATAATTGTAAATCCAATTCATATTTTATGCTGTGGTAGTTCCAAGTTTCAACGTGGTTAGTATTATTGTATGCTAAACACTGACGTAGGAGCCCTGTGCCATGTACCTGTGGTAGTGCGGCATGTTAACATGGACTCTGTTGCTTATGCCTGCTTTCTTTAAGAAAAAGGAGTCTTAGCTGATTAAACAGCCTCTTTTGCATATCGGCAGATGAGTATTAACGGCTATCACAACCTCTTGCAGTTGGCAATCATTGTCATGTAATGTATCTTCGTCTGTATCTTCACAAAGCCATAAAGACTATGTGGGTGTTGTTACACAGGAGAGTTTTGTATAGCACACTCACAGCCTATGTGGCTTTCGGTATGAATTTGGTAATCCACAGACTTTATCTCACCAACAAAGAGAAAGTGGGAAACATAGTAGAGTAAGGAGAGCTGTTGAGCTAGTGAATAACATGGAAGTAGCAGCTCAGGGTGGCTAGAAAGGATGTGCCATAGTCGACAGCAGGAGAGTAGTTGCCGTTGCATAGAAATCATGGAAGTGCATTCCAGTCTAGGACCTGCTGAGCAGAAGCTTCAGTCACCAACGGTCTGTAAGTAGAGTGGAAGCTCGGAGCTTATAACCTGAATCGGTTCAATTAATCCGATTGTATATTAGACAAAAAATCAATCAGTGATAAAGGCGTCACTAACCTTTAATTTTGGTTATTTCCTACAGACCATCTCAAACAATATCCAGGCTAGATGTGCAATGCCCCTGTTTTCTGATAGGCTGGCTGCCCCAGAAAATTCTAAACTGTCATCAAGAAGTAAACCGGCCCTTTGCCAAACTCTGCCCTCATTACCAGAATAAAGTAAAAGTAATAAATCAGAATAAATAGCCAAAATAAATTAACTATGCAGATCCAGCCACCTCATTTATATAGCAGAAGAGCATTAGTAGCTAGAACCCTGCTTGCATCAGGCAATAAAAGATTGTGTGCTGCATAACTCTAACCGTAGACCTAGGTGATTGTGTGTGAATACCTTAACCCCAGGCTAATACCTCAGGTCATACATTCCATCGACCACATAGCACCTTTTTTGCACATCAACTGGTGACATAGCCACAATATTTGTGGGGCAGCATGTTCTAAGGATACCCACCAGCCATAATTATGGGTTTGGTGCTTTTCACCTTATGATTTTACAGGCAAAATACTGAGCATTATGTCATTGTTCTTATAGGACTACATGATCTTGCTATAGATTCTGTGTTGAATTTGCTGTCATTTTAGGATGCCCAGGAGTACCTGGGCGAGTTGCTTCTGCAGTTGAGTGATGAAGTTGCTGAGCTTAATCGCCCATCGGTTGCTGGACCAAGCGATGTGCCAACAGGCGCAGCTGTGGATCCAGTGACAGCTAATTTTAAATTTAAGTTGGCAGAGACTTCTTGCTGCTCTTTGTAAGTAAAGTCCCACTCATTTTATACCTGTGCTAGCTGTAGCTGTATTAGCCTGATTCCATCGGAAAGCAAGGTACATTGGATACAGCCCTGCATCTGTTTGCCATTAGATGCTTGCTAGCTGTGTGGGTCGAATTTAATGTAAATAATCTGAATGTGGATATGAAATTGCCTTGCTATTTATGGTCACGTTGGTGATAATTGTTAAAAATAGAAAGACTGGCCGATTAGAATAATGTTTTGCCATGTGACTTGTACCTGCAGTCCTGTCATCTTGTAATCCAGATGGCTTTTAGTTTTTCGATGTGTAGACATGTGCTTAGGATAGAAGATATTTTAGCACTTCCGTATGTCCTGCATGTATTTAACGGTTCGTACTGTCGGTGCTCTTTTGCCGTGTAAAAGATGAGGCAATGAAACAGTGAAATTAAATGTCAAATTGTTTCTCATCACAAGATGAGTATAAGTTACATGAGAGTGGCACAGAAGTTTGGCATTAGCGAGGAGACCATCCGATACAATACGAAGAAATATTTTTGGGGCATTAGCATTGATTTTTCAAACGGTTAAACTAGTGCAAAGGCAAAAGGGGAGGGCTGCATATTTAATCTGGTTTATCTGGGTCAAAGACATGCCCTGCTTCAAGCTTGCTCGAGTCTATGGAAGAGGCCACGAACAAAGCTATAAGTGTTTATATTGTTCATAATAGGCTTTCAGAGCATGACTATACACAGAGAAGTGTCCGCAATTGTTAGCCGTAAAGTAATGAATGATAAGTAGAAAGCCGTTTGCAGTAAGCCTGTCAATAACCTCACTTTACAGCTGATGAATGGAGGCGTGTTCTGTGGATCCATGAAAGTAAATTCTGGATCCTCAGAGAGGGCAAGTGGAGTACTTCCTGCCGTAGAAAAAAAAGAAAACTTAGATTGCCTATAGTATACTTTCAAGTATGGAAGTGAGAATGCTTGGTTGTGTTTTTGGCTCTAGCTTCAAAACCCGATGCCGCTTTTTTTCACAGGACATGTCTATAGGAATTGGAAAATGTTGGGTTTTTATTTGCCAAAACTCTTGTTAGGGAGGCTATATTTGGCAAATGGATAATGACCCTCAAGTAAGGGCAACTTAGCAAGTCTTTGCATACTCAGGTGTCCCAGCCATTTGTTGGCCCTGCCAACCTCCCAATCTCAACTTTATTGACCATCTGTGAGAATGGACGGGGCCAAGATTAGTATCGTATAGCCTTCTGTGCACTCTTGCTGGATTTGTTTTTACACCAGGAATGTCTTGTTGTATGCATACACATACGAGTATGGATATACTTATAAATTAACACCCACACATGAGAGAGGCAAAGCGATTTTGCATATATTGTCCTGTGATGCTTACAGGGTACAAGGAGGCAGCTACTGTAGCAGTTCTGATAAACATGATTGACTTAAGTAGTAGTAGGCCCAATTAACCAAGATCACGAATCTTGGCTTGTATATAGCTGTTTACCCGAAACTATGATACAGATTGAGTGATTGGGTTTTTCCATTCGTGCTGAAGACAGTGAGCCAGTGACCGTTGTCAAGAACCATTATTGTCTTGAAAACTCCCTGCTAGTCTGAAGAGAATGAGAATGTGTTCATAGTTCTTGAAAGTTGTGAATACGTTTTGTCAAAAGTTAGTTGATTCCGAGGATGGCTCTCAGACTGCACGTAGTTTGATGGAACCTCTCGACATACGAGGTTATCCTACTTGGCTGATTGCAAGGCTAAGGTCCCTAGAGTTTGCTATGCATTTAGTATTTACTATCACATGTCATAAGTCGAACAGGAATATTGGTTTAGTCGACTATAGTGTGTGCTGGGTGGGAATTCACCAACAGGGTGTATTACTGGTAGAGCACGAGCTTGTTTGTTATTAGCCTCGTACTAGCCAATGGATAAGCATTTGGAAGTTTTTGACAATTAGGCCTTCTTAAACTTCTTTTAGGAGTATGATATTCAAAAGATTTACACGATATTCTTGAATCTAGTTCAAGGTTTCTCTAGCATCACACTTTGGATTGACTAAATGTGAGCCTTACAGCCGTCTGAATCGGCCGAGTTGGGCATGCACCAGCAGTGGCTGTCTGGTAATCTAATAAGTTTTGCCCTAGTTCCCATAAATCGGCTTAATGGCTGGACTCAGTGAGGAGCTCAACCGAGGACACTGAATGGTTCCAAAAGTGTTATTATTGCACTTTGATCCTGCTGCCGGACTGATTCCGGAAAAGTGTTTGTGCCTGTACCGGAACCGACTCAAGGTCGTGGCTGGATTGCACCGGTGAGCAAGCCTACTGACAGCCTATCCAGCTGGGTTCATTTGGCTACCAAATGGTGCTGGCAGCTGGCTTCTGCCGGTTGCCAGCTGCCGAACCATGATTTGGTCCAGCCATAGCCTGTATGTGGTACTACTTTTAGGAAAGGGTGGCTGGCTAAGGCTGCTGGTCTTTCTATACCCCCCAACTCTACAGAAAGGAGTGTCCCGGTGCCTTGGTAAAAGTGTGCCAACTGTTTTGCCATCTCAGCTGACTTTGGAGGGACAAGGGGTTTCTTCTTCTTACCGACCGATTTTGTTTTTATTAGCCCAATGCTAGCAAATCAGGAGGCGAATCAGTGCATGCAGTGAGGAGCACCTGCTTTACCTATTGGGAGGCTACACACAGGGCTATCATACACAGGGCCATGGGATACGGAGGAGAGATTCTTCAAGAAGCTTCCCATTGTTGACAAAAAAGCACTAGTATAAATATATCTTAAGGTGTATCTGTGAATGTTTGCAATCTCATGCGTACATGTTATGTGCGAGCAACTTCACCAACTTACTCGTGTCTTGATTTAACTAATCAAGAAACGTATCCGATCTTTCTTATGCTTATTACTAGATGCTTGATAAGATTTGTATATATATATATATCTGTAAATGTATAAGACGTGAAATGGTATAAAATGTATAAGAGTGAGATGGTTTGCCTTTTTCAATATTGGTTGCCTGTTTTCCATACTGCTAGGCCTCTCAGGATTCTTTTTGGAAGTTATATTTCTATATCTGTATTTTGTGTCAATCTTTGCAAATATTTACTTTGGCTTTAAACGACAATGGCTCACTTAGGCTTATCTACCCATCGACAGACAATGTTGATGCCCATGATCAGGCTTGTGGCCAAAACCCGAATGTCCAATGAAGTCGAGGGAACATATAAATTAGATTAATAATTGTTTGCACGATTCAAGACTGCCATGCCACCCCTACTGCTTGTTTTATTGTTTCTGCAGGTGTGGAGATAAATTGTATGCGACCGAGGCTAAGAATGGCTTTTCCTTCGGCATGATTGACGTCTTTGAGGAGAAAACTACTGGCGAGAGGTAGATTTTTTTTACTTTAACATATGTATGTAGCCGAAGTGCTTATCTATAGGACACGACTGTCGCAGACATCCTTACTTCGGTTGTGTCGGTTGCGCTGGTTACTGAAACCTTTGTATGTAGAGTAGTATTGCATCTGCTTTTTCAGTTTTTTGCCTCTGTTGATGGGCATTCAAAGGTCTTCCCACCGCCTCTTTATTGAATTATTGTGTATGTGTGAACTGTGCACGAGTAGGTCTGTTCATTTGTTAATAACAGCTGAACTATTTGCTTCATCTAAATTTGGTCTGATTACATTTGTTTCCTGTAGTGCTCACACATTCATCACTTTTGCATGAAGATCTTGGTGGTAATAAGTTTTTACTGTTGCTTGTTTTACATGCTAATGCTTGTGGACACTATCACCCTTGTGGCATGCTCTTTACCACACCGACATCCGCGTATTATTTGAACGACCAGGACTACTACTATAGAAGAACTGCATTAGTTTTAAGCATACATCACAATAATACAAAGTGAGTCTCGACTATGGGAATCGGGACTTATATATCTTTGTCACCTCTTTTTCACGTTTAGATTGGATTTAGTTTGGAAAGGCTGCCGCTCAAAATTGGCTCTGCCAGCATATTTCCTTTGAATCAGCTCGAAATCTAGTTGTCATGTTCCAAAGTGACCTCTCGATAGACGACCACATCAGCTCCAGTCAAATCTGCCTACTTTCAGCTACATAACATTGCTAAAATTCGGGCTTGTTTAGATAAGCATATCACGTCCAAGTTGGTCCATGCATTCGTGACATCCCGTCTCGACTTCTGAAACTCACTGCTTACTGGCCTACCGGCTTGTGCGATCAGGCGATTGCAGCTGGTGCAAAACTCCGCAGCTGTGTTTTTCTGTCGTGAGAGTCGCAGTTGCCACATGACACCACTTCTTGCCGACCTGTACTGGCTACCAGTCAAGCAACGAATTGACTTCTAGGTTCTGTCCCTCACTTTTAGGTCACTTCATTCTTTGGCTTCAGCCTATCTCTCAGATCTACTCCCCATCAGGCCAAGCATCGTATGACCCGCTTTTCGGAATCCAACAGTCTAGAAATACCTCATACAAACCTTCAATCCTTTGGAGACCGTGCATTTAGTTCGTATGCTCCCAAAACCTGGATCTCCCTCCCGACTTGCGTCCGAACATCCCCTGACTTGACCACATTTAAAAAGAACTTAAGCACACACCCATTTAGGACAGCATTTAGTGGGTCCCGATGTGCTTATGCGTGCTGACACTGTGCATGCTGCCACTAACCACATTTGCATGCTGACCCCGTGCATGTCACCCCTAACCATGTTATTCATTTTGTTTGTTTATCAAGCATGATATTACTCACCATTCAATTGAATTTCCCTTTGCATCAAATGTAAAGCACCTAGAAAGAGATTGAGTTCTGAGGGAGTTTTGTCAAGTGCGTTGTTATTATTATTATTAGTAGTTGTGGTGGTCTGAATTTTTAGTCCTCGGTTGCATTGAGTTTGCACAGGATGTAATTGTTGAGTTAAATCTGTCTGCAGTTGCTACCGGGATTAATACCGGATTGGAACAGCTGCAGCATCGTAGAAGGTTATGTGTGCATACTCTCTTGACGACCTCATATTGCTTTAGCATGCTCTTATTTGGTTATTGCACGACCCTGTAGCACTAGTCATGTAAAGTCATTTGTAAGCTAAATTTACAAAAGAAAACTTACGCAAAGGAGGAGTTCATTGTGTGGCCATGGTCTAAAATTTTCTGGGCGACCTGCATGGTTTTGAAATGCATGCATGCTTTTTTCATACTTCATAGTTTCATGTGCTGCAGACGCTCAAAGGTTCTATAACACATGTACTGTTTGTTTCCGAATTTACATTGCTAGATATGGAACAACCTGCAATATACAAGATTTCATCGATAACTATTTTGAGGCCGAACTCATTTACCGGAGCTGCAAATGTGGGTCACAGCATTCTACAGTGCAACGGAGTGTCACAGAGCTCCCCAGGTTTGATTATTTTGTCCTGTTGCTACATTTGACTGATTCATCTTGCCTTACCTGCAGCCGTGTGAAGCTTATAATGTAATGAATCTCCGTCTGTTATTTCACTAAGCCACCTAGACTAAGTGGGTTTTTAAGTAGTTTAAGCAGGAGAATTTTCTATAACCCTCTCATAGGTGAAAGGGCTTTAGGTATGCATACAGCAGCCAACATACTTTGTTTCATGCAATAAAGAGAAAACAAGAGTCATATCTGAGTCGGGAGGGCAGTTGAGGTAGTAAGTAGCATATATGTATCAGTTTAGCGCTGCTAGAATTGATGTGGCACAATTGGCAGCAGGAGAATAGATGTCATAACATAAAAATTGTGGAAGTGAGCTATACAGTCTAGGATCTGGAGATCAAAAGCTTCTGTCGCCAACGGTCTTTAAGCAGAAAGGCAGAAGATCTGAGCTTATTATGACCTAAATTGACGAAAGGCTTATTTATTCATGTACTTCGCAATGATTGGTGATGAACTGTGGTATAGTGACAAGTGCTCGTAGGCTAGAGAAGTTCGATTATGTTGGTACTTGGCCTACCGTGTTGTGGCTGTTTTGATATTAATCACATTAAAAAGTAAATACCTACATCTGCCATACAAAAAAATGCTTGGCAAATGGGTTTCACTATTGGCATAGTCCCTCCAATTGAGTGATTGGTAATTGCTTGCGGCCTTGCTTAGTTGAGACCATGCTAACTGGCATTGGATTCAGTGTGATATATGTGATACGGTGTGATGAGTGAGTCGTGATGGCACACTAGTTAATATGGTTGCTTGTCACCTACGGGTTTGAATCCTCCAGTGCGAGATTCTTTATCATAGCTGAAAGCAGTGGTGATAACCGTATAGGCTCTTCAGAAGTTATTCATGAATCTGGGTTTTTAGGCTATTATTGTTTAAGTGGTTTTAAATGATCAGAAGCCGGCCTTGTGAATATGATTATCAAAAAGAGGTAGTCGTTTGAGGACACACGGGAGTTTCATTTCATAATAATAATAATGCACTTGATAAAGTGCCCTCAGAGAACTCAATCTCTTTCTAGGCGCTTTACATTTGCTGCAATGGAAGCACGATCGAATGGTTAGTGGTAGCATGCTTGATAAACAGCATGAATAACATGGTTAGGGGTGACATGCACAGGGTCAGCATGCAAGAGTGGTTAGTGGTAGCATGCACAATGTCAGCACGCATAAGCACACGAAGTACGAATCACAGGGACCCACTAAATGCTGTCTAAATAGGCGTTTTTAAGTTCTTTTTAAATGTGGTCAAGTCAGGGGATGTTGTGACACAAGTCGAGGGTGAGATCCAGGCTTTGGTAGCATACGAACTAAATGCACGGTCTCCAAAGGATTCGAGGTTTGTACGAGGTATGGGTAAACGGTTAGATTCCGAAAAGCGGGTGGTACTATGCTTGGCCTGGTGGAGGAGTAGACATGAGAGGTAGGCTGAAGTAAAAGAATAAGGGAACTAAAAGTGAGCGATATAACCTAGAAGTCGATGTTTTTCTGACGTATTTCTTACCACAAATCCGTCACGGATTTTTGCAAAATACTTTGGGCTCCCTCAAAAATTAGTTTTATCAGATTCCATGTGATACAAATTGGCACACTTTTGGGACATGTCTGCAAAACTGTGATAAGTATGCTAGAATCCTGCTTTAGGTTTTTTCCTATGCTGATATGTCGGTAGCACTGTGTGTTTGGCTTAGAAGTGAAAGTAAGTTGTGCATCCCCGGTTTTCTTGCCCAAGTGCACTGTATAAATGGAAAAATCTAAGATTCAATGAAGTCGTTGCACTGGTAATCCTGCTCAGTACGAGAGGAACCGAAAGTTCAGACATTTCGTTCGTGCGCTTAGCTGAAAAGCTAATGGTGCGAAGCTACCATCTTGGAGATTATGATTTAATGACTCCCAGTCAGAATCCTGGTCGTAAAAGTAACGATACTTGCCGCACTTTCTCGAAGAGAGGCAACTCAACCCGTTTGTTGACCCACCGGTCGCCTTTGGTGGTAAAGCCACGGAGGTTCGGATATTGGCAGACACGTGGTCATGAGTCCGCAATCCGTCACGATAGCAAACCCATGCTGCGTGGAAGGTGTGAAATCATTCTTAGACGACCAAGGTCTTGGTCGGGGTGTCGAACTTAGTAGAGCAGCCACCTCACTGATCTATTGAAACTAACCACTTGACTGTGAGATTTGTTCTCCGCATGTAGAAGACTCTCGTGGTGCCAATGGCCATGGTGGTCGTAGTGAGAGTGGCTGATCCATTACGAGATACAAGACACCTTAAGGTTCTGCTGCTGTTATATTAGGCAGCTGGATCACCTAACCTTTTTAAGTTCTTTTTTGCCCAGGGTATGGGCTTGCTTTTGCCTCCCGGGTCGTTGGCTCGATTCCTGCAGAGGGCAATCTTACGTTGCATCTTGTAAATGGCCGTGGTAGCATTAAGGCTCTTCTTGTTAAGGCTGTTTCTTTTCCAGAAATGGAAAGTGCGTAGAAAGATATTTGGCTTTGTGGGGCACTTAAGGTACTATATATAGAAAGGTCTCATTATTATTATTGTTATTATTCTATCGTGTATTTTATATCTGTCACTCGTGGTACTTTGCACTAAAATTTGAGTTATCTTTTTAGTAATGTTTGGTTAGAAGCTGTAGGGGGAGTTAGTGAGTGCATGAGAGTGAAAGGAGGAGTGATAATGCGATAAACACCTCCAATCACACGGTCGTTTGAGCAGTTGCTGATTGGCCATTAAGGTAGAAAGTTCTCTAGTTTTGTAGTACAGATTGCTCGAAAGTCTCTTCGAGCATACGATCTAAGCTTATCCAGACGGAGTTCTGGGCCTTCTTGAGAAAAAGCTCACTTGAGCCACTTGGCATGTTACTTCATATGCCATCGTGTCTGATCATTAGAGATGTATTGTTCGATCGTGTTTTCTTTGCATCAAATGTGAAGCACATAGAAAGAGATTGAGCTCTTTGAGGGCACTTTATCAAGTGTGTTATCATTATTATTATTGAAAGTGACACTTGGCAAAGAGTATGTAGAATGAATGCATTATCTCGTTGTAGGGTGGTTGTAATTCATTTAGAGAGATGCACATACACAAGGGAAACCGATAGCGACAGAATAACTCTCTCGAAAAACGACAAGGAAGTGCTGATTCCAAAGATAATCTGCCTGGGCCAGATGTGTGCTGCTGACGTGCTACCTCCAAGTATTGTCACACATCTCGGGAAAAGGTGAAATGAGATCAACCGAATGTTCTAGTTGCAGGCACCTAAGTATTGGCCGTGTCAAACGTGCTTGTTCATATCATAGCTTTATTAAACTCAATCTCTTTACCAGCCATTGTTTTATGTCCTTGTGTCGCTAAATACCTTATGCTGGTGTATCTTTTATGGTTAATAATTGTGGAATATTAAGGACTCAATATGCTAGCAGTAGTGGTTTGTGGCGATAGTTAATAATGCTGGAGTGGTCCATTTCGGCTCTTCATTTGTGGCAGGCCAAAGTTTTAAAAAGAAATCTCGAGATGTAATATTTATGCAGGGTATGTCGAGCTATGTTAGTTTTTTGCTGTTTAACCTACTTTATTCGATTGCTTTTGACTGGTTAGATCTGTGTCATTACAGATGTATTAGCAATTAATTTTACTTAGGTTCTCTGGTTTTTAACGAAATTCTCTCGAGTCTCTAAGAACATCTGCAGCTTTATGATGACATTGTAGCAAACTGTCACCTCAATTGTCACATAGGGTTTTACCAGCTCCTAGTTCTTGGGCGTACCATACTGGTTTCAGACTTTTCATCGCACTGGTTTCAAGCGGTGCATCTAGATTCTGTAGCCGCTAGCATGACAGCCAGAAGCTACCTGTAGCAGCTGCCTACATGTAGTGCCTTTAATGCATAATTCAGGCGCCTGGGATTTTTTTGGCATAGAGACAAATTTGGTTTTGTTATATGAAATTATCCTCATTGTCAAATAATTAGCATACATTGATTACCTAATCAACTTTTCACTTGAGACTGTTGGCGACATTCTTTTGCTTGGTGGTTACTAGACTCGGAAACTCACCCCCACAATTCTTATGCACTTACATTTCCTGCTGCAGATGTTGGTACTCAATTCCAGTTGTATCATTCTGCTACTTCAGTATTGTTTATGGTCTCATCTTAGCCCCTTATTCAGCTACTTTGATAATAATGATAATAACAATACGTTTGTATAGCACTATCAGAAAACTTGAATCTATTTCTAGGCACTGTACATGCATGTTCTTTTCTCACTTTCTCTTTGCTGTAAGATAATATTTATAAGCTTCCATGTTCTCACCAAAAACTGTATATGCTTTTAATGGATTGTAGGAACATTTTTGCATAATACCCACTGGGTCTTTGTGACTTAGTGGGGTTATATGTGTAGACTCATACACGTGTAATTTTTAGGGTGCTCAATCCCAGGGCAGATAGCTTCCGGGTGTATATATTTCGAAACTATTCTGTTTCTTGCATCTGCTGTTAACCGTCAAGCACAGATTCAGTATTCACAAGTGCCTAGCAGGTGGCAGCTGATTGTTCTGGAGGATTTCTCCTAATTGCATACTCTTGCATTGGTCCCACAGCAACAGAGTCTCTCTCTCTCACTCACTCACTCACTCACTCTCATTGCTGACAGCAGCAAGCTAATGATTGCAGCTTGGCATGCAGTTTGTCAGTATGAGCATACACTATGATGCAATACAATGGGATTCAGCTCGAGTTTTCTGCAGTATGTGCAAATTGGAGACTGAGGCTTGAATACCTTATGCTGAGCCTCAAATCAAAATTAGTATCAATTGCTAAATTGAGAGAGCAGTAAACCGATAACTTGGGAGATTTTTGCCGGTTGTAAGGTATTGTCAGAGATGACACATTTCTGAGGGTCGCCGAGCTCAAGCTTTTGCTCACTAAGTTGCCCGAAGGAAAGTGAACAACCGAGCAAGGTGTGCCAGTGACCATGCCTACCACATAGGTGACGACTCAAATTATGCTTAATATACCGACATGTCAAAATTTGCACTTTCTCCAATAGTTGAGGAAGTCCTTTTGCGTGTCGTCAAAAAGACGTGACATTTCTAGGCACCCGGAAAATAAATTCAATGGGAGTACTGTCATGTCGTTTTCCTTTTGTTTATAGGTGGCCAGAGGGTTACATACAGCAGGCATCGTGCAGGTCTTTGTGATTCGTTCTTCGTATGTCCCTGCTGCTTGCGGATGTTACCACCAATCATATGGTGATGCTTTCCATACATCATCTACAAAGTGCCTAGAAAGAGATTCAGTTCTCTGAGGGTGCTTTACAAATGTGTTTATATTAACCTCCTAAAGCTGTTTACTAAATCCGCTGAGATTGACCCAGTTAATTGCTTGCTCTGTGTCATTTTCTCCCAAGATTTGGGGTCAAATGACTTCTTTATATTGCACGAGCTTGTTGGAAGTGCACGTGTGTATGTGTGAGCATGCATGCATTCGGCATGTGAAGTCGTTGGTCTCTTTTAGACCCATAGTAAGTCCTGTGTAATCGAAAGTGGCACGTGGGAGTTTTGATGGGTGGGCTGCTGACATTTATCGAGCCTACTTTCTTTCTACTTAAATAACCCTTTTGCTCGACTGAGTTATTTGGCGTCGTGCAAAGAAAAGAAGCTCATTGGCCTTTTTTCTGCTCAGTCAAGAGTGATGCATGTCGTTATGAAACGTTAATATCACCACTGCTTTGCCAAGTAGAGATGCAGACCAGCCGGTCGTTTTACCTTTATTTCGTACAGCAAGTACCGGTGTTTGGGCGAGTGCCAATGAGAGAGTGGGCTGCCACGAGACGATGGCTGCTGTCGTGCTGGCTGATTGATGTTGATGTCATTTTTTGGTGATAAGGAAGGATTATTCTTGCAGCTCTTAGCAGTTCTTTCTTGCTTTTGCTCGTTCAAAGTCTGTTTGCTTGGATCCTCGTCTGACTCGATGCCGAGCTCCCGAAACTCGCCCTATGAAGCACCTCGTTGCCGAAACGGCAGCACTAAACCATATGCTGCCGTAGTCTGGTTGGCTAATTATCTTTTAGCACTATTTCAGTTTAAAATGCGTACTGCCATTTCAGGTACCCTCGGTATCCGTTTCCGCCGTCTGACACCGTGCGTCTGACGAACTCATCAACACCGGCCCCCATTGTGGTATGTCGCATGTGCGAAGCAACGGTTGTAGCTTCTATCGGATGCAGTCGTGATTCGTGTTTGTGTCCTTGGTGCTTGTCGGTTTCACGTGTACATGTTACCCATTGTGAACTATCTCTTCCGTGGGCTCGATCTTGTAAGTTGTTTAATAGAGATGGCCGGTCCTTAGGTTTCGAACAGCATGTAGCCAAACAAGGTTGTATAGTGTGCATATAGGTAGTTGCTCGGATCTGCAGAAGGCATTAGTGCAACATCCACGATGTCGCCGGCTCGCAGTCGCAGCACGGCAGCAGCGACACCAGTGACCTCGCCTCCATTGCTGCCTGAATCGGTACGCCCGTTTGCCCATGCGTAAGCCACCGATTGGCCGTTGTGTCTCAGTGCTGCCCATGCTAGATACCCATCGTGCGCCATGACGTGAAGGTGAAACACATACGTGCCGGAGTGTGGACTCGTGAAAATGCTGCGGGCCACGTCAAACCCCCCACCTTCGTTCGCCTGGACTGAGGCAAATGTGAGCCTGACCGTGTGAGGCGTTGGCCCCACATGATCCTGCAGGCGAACCTGAAAGGCCACTCGCTGCTGCCGAGCACCGGGCAGTCCGCGTGGACCGGCTGGGCCCAATTCACCTGGCAATCCTCGTTGACCTGGCAGACCCGGTTGTCCTTCCGAGCCCCTTCGTCCCGGTGGTCCTGGAGGTCCCTCGTCGCCGTGTGTCCCAGGTTCTCCTGACGGGCCTCGCGATCCCGGTGAGCCGTGCCTGCCTGGCATGCCTGGCTCTCCGGCTGCCCCTCGGGCTCCTTGTTCGCCTAAACGTAACCGGGAAGGGTAAGCTACTAAAGTGTAGTGCCGTTAAAGTAAAGGTTAGGCCATTAATTAGCTGCAATAATATGGGAGGTGGAAGAGTGACAGGGGCTGTCAATACCTCATGCAGTGGTTACTGAAGTATTTCCTGCTGCCTGATTCAAACCCACTAGCTGTATCCTGAAGTGCTAGCAGCTTACTCTGGGCTACTACAACTGTGCTGTTATCGCTTTTTTTCTTTTTCGCTACCAATGCCTTTTGTTAGAAACCATTTTTTAATGCACAGTGAAAACTTAGGAATGTTAGAGTACTTTTAGTGGCTGGTTGGAGTGTGTGTGTGTGTGTGTGTGTGTGTGTGTGTGTGTGTGTGTGTGTGTGTGTGTGTGTGTGTGTGTGCACGCACACGCACATGCGTGCGCGATGTGCAATCCATTCATAAACGCTGTGGTGTGGGCCGCAGATGGCACTACTTTAAAACTGTCGCACCATAGTGCATACAATTTTCTGGTCGGTGCACTTGCTAGTAATACTGGTCAACACATTTTTACAAAAAACCATGTTACTGAAATAAAATTAGTAATTTTTTATCAATTTTGTGTGCTCAACACGAATGTGAGTCAAATTGCAAAATTGGCTCTAATTTTTTATAATCCAATAAATTAGAGCATGCATCACGAAATGCATGCCAATAGTAATGGGCCTATAAGTAGTATTTGATTGTTTTAAAAGATAGTGCAATCTATTCCGAATGATTTATTTATGACGGTATTATGCAATCGATGCAAAGTTCCCAGCCAAATACATGCACAGCTGGCTACACAGAATCACCTGTGAGAACAGAATATGACAACAGTAACATTTTAGGAAGTTCTCGGCTACAGTTGTAGCTACACCAACCTTTTACACCTTTCTGACCGGGGGATGCACGCAGGACACAGTCTTGCGAATATACCGAGGCAGCGGCAGCATGAGATACTCGGTCGTCTTGGAATTCGATGTCGTCGTCTGTCTCGGCTCCCATTCCCGATGCATAGCCGGCTGCATCAGAATCACTTTCTGTCAACAGAGACAGCACAGGTTGCAGCGCTGAATATCTGGCAGCAACGTGGCTGGTAGCAGTTTTTTGTTATACAAGCAGTGTAGGGTTGGCTCACTCGGTTGGTCGGTCAGCCTAGACGTTTGAAACTGCATTCTCACCCCCCTCTAGGAATCATCGACTAGTCGAAGAGAGCATTGTTTTCAATCAAGCCCCTCCCCTGAACAATAAACCAAACCCTCACGAGCAACTCTGCCTGGAAAGCCGCAGCCAGTTGAGGCAAGCCGGCAGTGTATTCTTACGCTTGTTATTAGTCCAACTGCTGTGTGGTTTACGCAATGATGTCCACTCGATACTGGGGCATCGGCAGGCACATTCCTCGGCACCAGCAAGCACTGCACGACTTGCTGTGAGGAGTAGAAGAGGCAGCAGCAGCGCTCCTGCTTCGATCACCCGCACTCTCGTGCCTGCTGCTCTGACCGCCTGCTCCATGGCTGACTGATGGGTGTTGGCCAGCTAGCATTCCGGCCTGTCGGCTTCGAATGGCAGCCGACCTAGCGGCTGGGTCGCATTCGCCTCTTTGCACAGCACCCACTGCTCTCAGCAGGAAATCACCTCCGGGCGTAAATTGCCGAATTAGAACCTGCTATCCAAGTGGCTTTGTTTTTGGATTCGCCCAATAGTAGCTGTCAGTCATACCTGCCAGGCTTCCTTAGCAGCTGCCTCTGCTTAAAGGCTGGTGTTGGTCTCCATATAGCTATCGTTGCCTGAAATGCCGTTAGCTTGGCAGCTTGGAGCTTAGTATCCACATCGTGAGTTTTTTCACCCTGTCTACCTTGAAGGTGAATTTAAGCAGACCGGTTTTACCCATTTTTGAATGTTGAGGCAGCAGTTGTTAACTTCATATATGCAAGGTCTTCTGCAAGTCACTTGATGTCGAGTATTGTGTGCTTCCACGGCAGCAGCAGCAGTTGCTGCCATCTCGATTGTTGCTATGATAGCCTTTTTAAAGGTAGTGGATTTATTTTGTAGTTTTTGAGTTTTTTCACTGGTGATGGTACATCCCGGATCTCAAGAACCCCCTCCCTTTAAGCAGAAAGTCAATTGCACAGCTTATGCTCAAATACCCCACCCGGTCAGCAATGCTGTGTAGCAGTGGCTCCACCGTGTTAAAATTGTAGCAAGAAGAAGTTATAACAATGCTTAATGGGACTTGCATGCTGCTTTGTAAATCAGCATGTGTTAACATGGCCTTTGCAATTGTGGGTGCACCTACTTGCTGGCAAAGCTGGCTGGTGATGCTATGTAGGCTGGATTGCACGAAATCATCCTTACGTCATGTATGCTCAACTGGTCATTAAATGTGTCAGCAAGTGTGTGGCTACACAAGTGTAACTGGCGAGGGGGAGGTCGTGACATGATGTGCATCTGCGTTTACAGTACGAGTAAGTCGCCTAGACAATCAGTTGCATGCAGCCTGAGTTGCTTATTTGGTAATTTTTGTAGACTGCTATGTGCCGAGCGTGGCAGACGTCACTTACGTAGTCATATACGGCACACGTCTACTAGCATTTGTTAACGTTGTTAACGCTCTTAAGCCAGTGGGTACGATTGGTGGCAGGGCACACTCGGCTAGCATATTGGCAGACATTGCCTGACTACTGCCTCTGCCCAGAGGACGAAGGGTATTTGCTGGACGGCATGGTTTGCCAGTGCACATCTATCTGACTGGCTTGGTGTAACAGACCTCCAGCCTGTAATTGGGCACCTGCCAAATGGAACCACATGTAACAAGCCTGGCTGTTAGTTTAGTCGTCCTTAGCAGTTTAACTTGGATCATAGCCCAGGCACAAGATACGTAAACTTCACTATCTCGGCCAGCAGGCTATCCTTTATTGCCTTCTGCAAGCTGGTTGATAGCCACTAAAGCCTTACTGCCACTATAGTATGGAATGAAGATGTTGGATAAGTTAAACTTTACACATTTTTTATAGAAACGAAGCAAGGCAGTTGATTTACTGACTCGAGTAGACTTGGTTTCGCGTGTCTTAACTACAGTGTGCACTTCCTTTTACGGCTGCAATGTTTCTGCCTCTGTGGTGCAGTGTTTTGGTTGCATTAGCTGTATATTTCGTTGTCACTGTAATCTCTCATGAGCTATTTACTGTAGACATTTCAAAGCTACTGAGTAACTATGATTTGGGGGCATCAGTGCTAACTGCTAATCTTTATGCTGGGCTTTGCAGTGAGAAGAGGTCACCAAGGACTGTCGGGATGGGGCCGGCTATTTCCTTCTTTTATACTTAACGATTGCTTCCATCTTGTTGTAGCACTCAGCATTGTATGTATTTGCGATTCTTTATTTTCATCAAGTGCATATCCATTGCGGGTTGATAAGCTGTCGAACTTTCTGCTTCTAGCCGAAACAGCAACCGTCGGAGCAGCTCTGTAGTACCAGTAGCAGCAGTGACTCACAGCCCGTCGTCATACGAGACGATGTACCGTCCTCCGTGGAAGTCTGCCGCGCTACAGACGCACCAATATCGGTAGTGATGTCGAAGGACGAGTGGATGGCCGAGCAAAGTACGCAGCTGCTGCCCATGGCGTTTGCTTGGCACCAGCCTTTTACCCTGCATGGCTATGGCATAGTAGAGATTAAGTTCTCTTAGGGCGCTATACTGGCAAAATCGTTGCATCCCAACCCTGCCAGTACAAGAATGTTCGCCTTGATGTGCTTTAAAATGTGGCAACTGTATTCCAGCTGTTTGTTTTTGAAATATTAATTTATATATTTGCAGGATAATGACCCAAATTGGGTAAGAAAGTATTACTTTTGTTACTGCCAATGGTTAGCACGACCAGTTATCCAATTAAATAAAGTATCTAAAGGATAACTTTGAGCAGTGATTGGCAAGCATTACAAATCTGCCTACTCTGGCTGGTGATCTTTTTTTGAGTAACTTCGTGTGCTGTCGAGTCGACTCTCCGTGGTACAGTTTACAAGCTGGTGGCTCTGATGCCCAGCCGGGAGAAGTAGGTCATTGAAAACCACAATAGGACTACTTCTTATTGACCAATTAGTTAACTGTTGTATTATATATTGCTGAGAGTTTAAATATTGGACACCGGATGCAGTGCTTAGTACTTTGGTGGCTCATTGAGTTTGAGCCTGAGTACTATCCCACCGGGCTCAGCATCGTACCACTTGCTTTTCGGAATCTAATCGTTTACCTATACCTCGTTTGAGCCTCAAATCTTTTGGTGACCGTGCATTTATTTAGTTCGTATGCTTCCAAAGCCTGGAACTCACTTCCGACTTGTGTCGCGACTTTCCCATGACTTGACCTCACTTAAAAGGACGCTAAAAGCTCATTTATCGCAGCATTTAGTGGGTTGATTTGATTTGTCCTTTGTGTACTTAAGCTTGCTGACTCTTGGCATGCTGCCACTAACCATATTTGCATGCTGGCCCTGTGGGTGTCAACCCGAATCGTGTTATTGGGCATGCTACCACTAACCATTCGATGGTGCTTCCTTTGCAGCAAATGTAAAGTGTCTAGGATGAGATTGAGTCCTTTTATGGGGCTATATCAAATGTATTATTATTATTATTATTATTACTATTATTATTAAATACCAGTGGACATTATAGTTTATGTAGCTGCACTTGATGATGAAAGCTAACTTGACATATAGTATCTCAGTAGTTATTTGTTGTGCTTTCAGTGTGTGACAAGGAGAACCTTCGGCCGCAACACATGGCGAAGGAAAACCGTGAGACGGTGTCTCAAGTCTCTAATCGTTGTGCTGAAGGTTTGTATTTATTTCCTTCCAATTAGTAAGCTTGTATTCACGCCAGTATTTCCAAGTTAGTGGTTTTCTCTCTTTCCTTCCTCTCCCTGTTGTTGCTGTACGTCGGAGTTCTAGTTGGTATCATATTTAGTTAACCATCGGTCGATATATCGAATTACAGTATACTGATTGTGTACCGGACATCAACTCATATAACACTAATAATACTAATGAGCTTGACGTGATCTGCTTTTTTGTTTTATATATGGGAGATGGTTGGAAGGCAAATGAGAAAAAGGTGGAAAGGTTAGCTGATTCAGCAGCCTCACTTATGTAGCGGCAGAAAACGTGAACGACTATCACCACCGATTGCATTGGGCAATTAAATATTGCCATTTTAGAACTTGAACCCCTTACAACTCGGCTAAGACCCTGGGGTGATCCCTTGTTAATGTTTTCGTACTCCACTTTTTCCTTCCTATACAAATGTACATTTCTTCACTTGCTTGGTCAATTTGCAGTCATCTGCTACCATTTTGCCTCTTTTTATCTCTCCCCCTGACACAAAAGACTACCACTTACTTACTTGTTAATCAGCTTAATTCCTTGTGTGAGCAAATTTCAAGAGGCAAACTAAGCTCCCATATGCGGTTGACTGCTGATCTCAGGTTTCTTAAATGGGAATTGATTCATCTATTTAGAAATACCTACTGACGGAATTAGCCGCACTAATGTAGAATGTCGTTTGGTATGGCATTGCATGTTGAGCTGTAAGGCATTTAAACGATTGTGCATACATCGCTGGAGAATGTTAACAATTGTATAATTCGTGAGTTTATAATTGGAGATTTGGAAACATTTAAAATCTAGTAGTCAACAGAGTTCAGATATAAGCACTGTATGTATGTTTGCATGTACAGGTGTATGTCTATACATGCATGCTTTTGTGCTTGTGCTTTCGTGTGTGTATTTATCTATATATTTATTGATACTGATTCTATCTACATTCCAACCTGCACCAGCTAAATAATACGAACTAAATTGGATTATATTTATGTAAAACGGTATTGCTACTACTCGTGGGCAAATGTTACCAAAAGTTGTGTTAAATCTTTGTTATTGTGTTGTGCTTTCAGCCTCCGATGAAGAAAGCTGTCAGCCATTACAACCGGTCAACGAAGCACCCAAGGCAGAGTTGGCAGCCCAAGGCTGTCCTGCTACAGGTTGGTGGTCTATTCTGTATCATGGAAAGCTTGTATTCTGACAGCTAGTACCTAAGCTGAGATGTGCAGTTGTTGTTGGCTCGGATAACATTTTGGGTTATGCCATTGTCGATTTTCATGAGTTGGTACCTTGCCTGTAACAGTACTTTCTAAATAATCGATTGGCACCTTCATATAACCACAGGTTTGATCAATGGGGATTATAAAAATAATGAATTGATAATAATGTATCTAATTCATTTTAAGCGAACTTAATCGCTGTGTCAATACTTTCAGTGGATATAAAGCCAACGTACCAGCTAGTGATATTAGCATGGAGAATTCCATAAGTGCACAAAGGGCAATTCAGCGGTCCTGAGCTGCTACTTCCATGCTACTCACTACCTCAACTGCTCTCCTGACTCTGCTATGCTTCCCACTTTCTCTTTGTTTCGCGAGACGAAGTGTGTTGGCTACCGAATGCGTACCGAAAGCTGCTTAGGCTGTGAGTCCACTATAAAAAAAACTCTCCTGCCTATCACCCACATAGTCTTTATGGCATTGTGGAGTTACAGATGGAGATACATTACATTACATTAAAGAAAAGTCTGTTATGCCAACCATGCATAAACCGGAAGCAACAAATCTACAATAAAAATTTACCGATCTCTGCATCATATGCGACTTGTATTCCAACTTGTCGAATCTTGGTAGATCGCAATATACGCTTGAAGCTCTTTGAGATGCATACTTGTGACTTTTATACAGCTTCATTTCCAGGGTTGGTTGGTGCCTTGTAAATGTAATAACTCGACTATTTAAAATGTGAGTTCAGCTTTGCTTTTTTACCCTAGTTTTTAATTTTTTTATTTTGGTTTGATACATTCGGCTGTATACGTCATCAAACGTCCTGGAGCTTTATTTTCCATAATCGTGGGCATAAGAACCAATTGAACCCGGATGCTCACATGTCAACTTCCCATATGGCCGATGGATAAAAAGCCAAGTTTAGAGTTATCCGCTTGCCCTGCGAGGGTTAATACACAAAGACTGCAGGCTGCTACCGGGATGGTAGTTTTTAGAGATTATATTAGGCTTCGACTAGACGAATGTGGTATGTTTTCTTGTAGATCGATGGGAAAAGCTTTTATTGTTGGTCAAGAATGAACCCGTTCATTCGCTGTGGTCTAGGAACGGGATGCTGAGAATCTAGCAAGTATTGGTTTAAGACAATTTTGAGAGTGAGCCGCAATTATTGGTTTAAGACAGTTTCTTGGCAGTAGAGATGTGCATCTATGGCGTGAAATCGCCTGCTCGTGCTCATTTAACGTAGTGGTGCAGCTAGGAGAAGATTAAAAGTTTCTGGGCCGTTGAAAAAATCTCCAATAGAATGTCAAGCATACCAAAGATTGTAATCCTGTTTTATATAAGATCAGCTTTTCCAACATTCAGCTCTCAGAGTCATTGTGTTTGGAATTACGATATGGGTTGGTAGCTATGTCTAAGTACTTACGTCTTCCACTCACAATACCTTGCATGCAAGATTTCTGAGTTCTGATAGGATTGTACACAGTTACAGGGTATGATGGTGAGCAGCTGCTTTAGCAGGCACGAGACTGCTTCAGCAACGCCTTGCCATCACTTCCCTACTTCAGGAAATTGGTACAATCTTCTGAAGTGTTCGTGAGAAGTTTTCTACTCAGACATTTTTCATGTAGGCTTCCCAACCGAAAAAGGAAAAAATCTGAAGCATCAATTCGTACAACTCTGCCATTCAGCCCGACGTCCAGATGGCACTGCCTCATTAGACCATTTCGGGCGTTTTAATTATAGCTGTTTGGAAAATCAGCATTTAGGCTGGACAATAATTAAGAATATGCTTTGCTTTTGTATTATCCGCAAAATAGTTGCTCTGCTTAAGGCCTGCTGTGAGTACGTTTTGCGTAGTAACACATTTTCAACAGAACTTTAGAGCTTGTATTCATGGCTTGCAATTTTGTCACCAAATATTGAACTAGAGCGACCACACGGCTTCTTTGATTTTATTGTTCCCGGTTGAAATTTCTTCTTTATATTGCAGTGCACAGAAATCAGCAGCTCGAAAAATTCCTAATATGTCGTAGCCTGCTAGCTGCAGCTGCTAAATTTTTCTTTGGTTAAGGCAGGCATTTCTTTCTTTGCTCATATGCAGGATATTTATATTCTATCATTCTACCACAGTGGTTCTCAACTTGTGGGTCGCGTCCTCTTTGGGGATCGAACGACCCTTTCCCATGGGTCGCCTAAGACAGTCGGAAACATTTCCACATTTTGCATTTAATTTTGTGGTTGGGGGTCGCCACAACATGATTAACCTGTATTAAAGGGTCGCAGTATTATGAAGGTTGAGAGCCACTATCCTACCACATCCAAATCTGGCTTTAACGGGAAGTCGCATAAGTGTGCACTTTAAAAGATAACACTTCTCAGACAGAAGTATTTGTTATCATTATCACTGCTTCTGACAGCAAGGTGCTCCACAACCGCCAGAGTGCCAATTGTATACGTGATGACCTTCTTTAACACCGGCTTTGGTCATCAGTATGCCTTGTTTTTATACCCGATTAAACATTTGAAGGCACCTGTTTGTAATAATGAGCTTTCAGAAAACTGGTAATGTTGTCTGCCACCATCCATAAGTCCCTTTTTAGGGTTAGCAAATAATAGTGGAATCTGTGCTGATCAGCACGAATACCGAATACATGCATGGCTGTTCTAAGCCAGTGGTGTATTCATCTTTTCATTAAGTTGGTTCCATTTCTTGTGTGGCTGCTTGAGCCGATGTCAAGTGTTATTCATTGAGAATCCTTTATTCTGCTGGTGTGGTTTATAGTCGTCTCTTAAGGCACTAGAAAGTCAGGGGACTGGAATTAATTGTAGTTTATCAAAGTTATTGCTTGCACACCGAACTTCTTACCTTGCAAAGTTTTATCTGAGAAAGCTGGTCAGCCTGTGCTGTCAGCAAGATTACAGAGAATCAAATCAGCAAGAGATCATCGAGAAAGACTTGACCGAGTTTTATTCTTAAATTGGTTAAAGTAAAAATGATCTATAGTAATGCCTGTTGATTTCTGCTCCCTGCGGTATCTGATGTGGGAAATTTTCAGCTAGTACAGCTGATCAAAGAAGCACTTGGCGCTACGTTTGCAGCCCAGCACTGTTATATGCTACAGGTTGTTGAACTTTTAGATACCACTAATATTAGGATTTGTAGCACCTATGCTTTAGTGTCCCATTATTGCACCGTGGAGCGCTTTTTAGTTTGTGCTTCCATGTCTTCAACTGCATCACATATTACTGCTGGCAACAATTGGAAGTGAGCTAGTCGTGGCAGCAGGGAAGCATCCATTTCATTCTAGAAAAATCCGGGGAATGAGGATTAATGTTGATAGTTTGGGACACGAGTTTGTATAAACAGCTTGTGAACTGGAAATTTAAAAGGAAGCCACCGTGTCCTCACGGGACTGATGATTGGCCTAAACCAGCGAGGAAGTGTTGAACCCTTTTAACTTAACAAACCTGTTTTCTGGCTTTACTTGATCTCACCTGCCTTCTAGATAAGTAATTTACGTTTCATTTAAAACCTAAAGCCTGTTGATGACAGAACGGGTCCTCTGTGCATGTGCTTGTTGGCTTTTTTGTGCTATTTTCTGAATGCATTGTAGTTCATGCTAGCGTCTAATGATTTTTTATGTAGTATACATGCATGATATTGCTGAAGTCCAGCCTTGGTTGAAATAGCTCATTCCGAAAGTCCGATTAAGTATGCATGATGTCAGTAAGCAACATCTCCCTGGTTGGCTAGGTGGCTTGTGCCAAACGGCATGTTGTGATGAGACCGGTAGACTACGGTTGCTGCAATCTGATCGTTAGCCCTGGGCTCCCACTATACAACCCAGGTCCTTGGTTCGAATCCTTAATTGGGTAATCAGTTATTGCTCACTTCAAGCAGTAGTTATAGCCACTTCTGATACTTTACAATTGAGGCTGTTTGATCAGTTAAGCTTTTCGACGAAACACAGATGCCGAATGTTATACGGCTTGCAATCTGTTGACTACTGAGCATTGTGTGTTTGTTCTGCTAATTTCTGCAGCCTCACTCTGGCTCTGCTTAGTTTTGCGATGCACAAAGAGTAGGGTTTGCATTGTTTCATCGACATCCTGGGGCATTGAGATTTGTTCAAGTTATTGTTCTAGCCTTATATCTACTACCGGTGAGCAGTGATGGCACTCTAGGTGAGGCGGTTGCTTTTGTCAGACCTCGGTCGTGGGTTCGAATCCTGTGGTGGGCGATCCTGTATTGCCTCTACAAGCGGTGGTGATAGCTAAAGAGGCTTTCAACCGTTATGCAATATATGCTATTAAATTAGCTGGTGTTTTTTTTTATTTAATTTGGCCTGGTGTGTACTCACGTCGGGTCTTATCCCAGCAGTAAGATACTTGGGTCGAGTAATGTAGCAGGTAGTTCTTCATTGACTGCTGAAAGCAGCGTGAAAGTTTCTAGCTCTTTCGATAATGTGTGAATGAAGCTATTCTATCAACTTTCCCTTAGTCACAAGTGGATAGATCAGTTTTGGATGCATTCAAATAGCAGACACGATTAAACTGCAGCTTGGCTGCCTTCGTTTAAGGCTATGACATGCCACACTGGTATGTGTATGACGTTTAGTGCAATATCAACAGCTTTAGAACTGACTGCTATTAAACATGGTGGTGCGGTTTATTGGAAAGCTGCTGCTGCTTACATATGAGAGTGGACTTGGGTTTACTGTGAGACACAAGCACTGCGGTTATCTATCTTATCTTATTGTAATTCTACTTGCAGCTAAAATACCCGGAATCCACATCCGAAGCTTAAAACAAGCTAAAGCTCAGGATGAGCTTGCTTGCGTGAGTACTGAATTCGTATTTATGCACCGCTTTTGCTTAGATTTTTTTTTCATAGTCATTTATCATGTTACATCACCATTAATTCGTGTTGTGCATCGAGTGCCTTTCCCGGCAAGTTGTTCTGCTGTGAAGAGACAGGTTAACATGTGCACAGGTCGGTTGGATATCAAAAGGCGGTACTCCTTATAGAATCTACATAAAGTGCCGTCGGCTTGAGTACACAGAGAATGAGAAGAGAAGTGAGTAAAGAGGAGCACCTAGCCAGACCGGACAGCGGGAGATAGAAGAGGGCGAGTGAGTAAGGAGCCGAGAGTGGGCTGGTCAGCCAGACTATGCTCCATGCTAGGAGTCACAGGCCTGAAGCTGACAATCGCTTTCGTTAGCTCAGCCTGGTAGTTGATGTAATGGACAGCAGGTGTATCTGAGTGTAAGGCTAGTAGAGCTGGAGAGCCGGCTACAGTTTCGACTGTATGGGCACTTGACATTAAGTTGAGCTGCCGATGGCCGCTAAACTGACCCCGATTACACTGGCAAGGCTCGAATACATACTTGCTAAGTCTTAAGACGTAGCTGAATCGGCAAACAGTTATTTTAGCTCTCTATAAGTTTAGCGATGTTTAACCATTGTTACTTATGCTGGCATTTACAAAATGCATGGCAGCAGCAGCTCAATGGTATTCTGTATTAGTCTGAACTAAAATGGGGATTGCTGTTGCTGGGCTAGCCTGCCAGTGGATTTATGGGCGGTTTGCATAGAGGCTGACACTTTTACTGAATAGAGGTTGAATATCATAGACATATGATTTTGTCATATTCGAGGTGGGTTCAATCAAGCTTGGCTTCTTTGTGCTATTGTTCAATCTGACCTGTTAAATTTTGGTGATTGTTGAAATTGGCTTGGTAACCAGTATCATATGCTCAAGCATCAGAGGTGGCCCAATTCTAAGACTGCTTAAACATTCGTTTTTTTAGCTAGACGTTTTAAGGATAAAACCTATCTGGCCTATAAGTTCAGAAATTTTACCAGCAATTGTTTTTCTAGCTTAGATTAGCCTTGAGTCCTAGTCGTATTTCCTGCTTTATGTTTTGCATATTATTTTTGCAAGCAAATTGTGCATATTTTTTACCCTGAACATATTGTAACATTGTCCTTTTTGAATCAGCATGTGAATTCTATGTCTTAACTTCACTGTTTGTACTTTTGTACATGACGTGAATAATATTGTATAGATAGATCCTGGCCGTGAAGTAATGTAATGTATCTCCGTCAGTAACTCCGCAAAGTCATAAAGACCATGTGGGTGTTACGCAGGAGAGTTTTGTATAGCGCACTCACAGCCTAAGCGGCTTTCGGTACGCATTCGGTACCCAACAGACTTCGTCTCACGCAACAAAGAGAAAGTGGGAAGCATAGCAGAGTTAGGAGAGCAGTTGAGGTAGTGAGTAGCATAGAAGTAGCAGTTCAGGACCGCTGAAAAAGATGTGCCATAGTCGGCAGTAGGAGAGTAGATGTCATTGCATAAGAATTGTGGAAGCGAGTTCCACAGTCTAGGACCTGCAGAGCTAAAGCTTCTTTTGCCAACTGTCTTTAAGCAGAGGAATGGGACAGCTAATTTATTGTCCACACAGGACCTGAGGGCGCGAACAGGCTGAAACTGATGCAGCAGTTCAGCTAGGTATGAAGGAGCCAAGCCGTGGCCGGCCTTGTGGGTCAGCGTAAGAACTTTGCTCTGTATCCTTTGCTCAACCGGCAACCATCCTAGCTCTTCCAGCAAAGGTGACACGTGCTCAAACCGCTGGGACTTGAAGACCAGCCTTGCAGCCATATTCATAGTCCGCTGTAGTGGCATAATAGCTTTCTTTGGTAGCCCAGCCAAAAGGGAATTACTATAATCAAGCCGAGACAGAACTAAAGAGCTAGTTAAATTTTTTACAAGCCACTGTGGGAGACAGCTTCTAATCTTGGATAGGGATCGGATGTGATGGCTAGCTGTAGAGGCAGTCTTCTGAATGAAGCTTTTGAAACTTGGAATTGGTTCGTCTAAGACTTGTTAGTCTGATTCAACAGAACGTGTTTACTTGACATTGGTTTCAGGGTGGAACAGCTCCCCATTGCTATGAGCTGGCTGGAGTTATCAATCACATCGGTGACTCGACTACTTACGGTAATAATGCTTATCCTTTTAAAGTTTTTCCCCTGTCTGTATGCCAGTCTTGTCTGTATATATCGGGTAGTTTGATGTGTTCAATGCATGTGTGAGGCAATGAAACGGCACCTATTCTTTTTCGGTTACCATAACATCAGAAGTCGTGTGCATGTTACATGTCACAAAGCTGTGTAAGGACCTCTTGTTATTATTACTTGATTTAGTATTTGGTTGTACTATAGATAACTCTTCACGTTGTGACTCACATCAAGCTTTGGTATTGTAAGCTCGACAGGTGAACGAAGCTTGTATAATTGTGATAAGAGCCCAATATCTAGCTTTTATGGTTTTTATTGAAGAATATGTGACTCGGGGATGTTGCTTGGGTTTTAATTTTTAATCACCTTTAATTAGGAGCCTCTATTGAGTTTAAGGCCTTTAGGCAGTTACCGCCAGGGCTGTGGGTCTTCAATTGCTCGATGTCCCCCACACATTTTCATTTGCTCGTCAATTGAGCAGCTAACAGTGCCCTTGTAGCTTAAGGGCTCGCTCGGCAGCCTCTCGTGTAGTGCCCCCATGTCCGGGAAAGTCTCATAGACTTGAGTTCCTTGAATCATTCTTAGAAAAGAAGTGCGGGTAATCGTCTGCATAATTTTTTTGGAGCTCTGCTGAAAGTCAATAGAGTTCAGGCTATTGTTCAATACCGTGTGAGTACAAACATATGCTTGCTACCATGTTAAACGTACTGCTATGGGCACTGTGCTCATAGCTAAAGTGGGTGTGCTGTCTTTATGCAAAACACTGTATTAGCTAGTGAAATAATGCTTTAGTCAACAAGCAAGTTTAGGTGGAACCTTGAGTCAAACGATTTATAGTTATTTAAGCTCCGCCACTCATCCATATTATATGATACACCATCTGCTTGGTGGATGGTATGATAAAAGTGGAGCTGTGTTACATATTGGCTCATTGGCAGCTGTTTTAGACATTCACAGTCTGTTTTCCGAGATGCTCTTAATGCCCATAATATTTGAACAAGGTGAAATAACCAATTAAAAAACTAGTGATTTGTCTTACCAATAATAATAACACTGAGACTATTAGGTGTAACACTTCTAAAGTAATCCGCCCTCCTTACAAATTGCATTAAAATGTTGGGCGTTATACAATAGGAGATTCAGCGTTTGGTGTGCTTTTTAAAGGCTGTGCCTGAATAGGGGGCGGAGTTATAAAGAGACCAGTTTCCCACCACCTTAATTATACCAGTATTAGCTAATGTGCAAATTATTAAATCTTAAAAGACGTAGCTAAACGAAATTACTTTGCCGAACACTGTAAGCAGACGTAGTCTGCAAACAATTGTTGTAAGCAATGTGTAAAAGGCAGGCAAATTAGAGCCCCAGAAATGGTTCCAAACCAGGCCAGCATCAGGCTTACTGCTAGATAAGTTGAGTGATGCCTAATTAGAAGAGGTTTTATGTCGGTTTGAATCCTGTACGTGGTTGCGCTAAGTTTTTCGGCAATGGGACCTCTGTCTAAGAGGCAAGAATATTATTCCAGGATCTATGCAATGCACGTTCTATTTGTGTATGCCTGTGGTTTTTAATAGTTTAGGATTGTCTTGGTAATCATTTGGCAGACTGTCTCTTCGAGAAGTGAAACTGGTTTTTCAAATCAAGCAGCGGATTGGGAGCGAAGCTCCCTGTTCTCCACAATCAGTTATTTACTTGCTAAAAAGAGAAGCATCGTTAATGTCATTAGATGTTAAATGGCTCAAGTTACATCTGGAATTCATGTATATAAGTACGCAGACAGATAGATATCTGCACTCGAGGGGAAAAATATCGGCAATGCAATCTAAAATGGTCCCTAGCCAAAAGATCGATTCGAATTTTTATTAAGTTATTGCATCCTGATTTAATCATTCACTCTATATAAAACAAGCTTAATGAAAGCAAAACAAAGTTGAAGTGCAAGTACATTAACTTGTAGTGGTAAAATGGAGTTACACAATCACAATAAGCTGTCTGAGCCACTCCGGCATAGAGCAAACTAAGATATTGCAAAACATATGGCCCTTATCGTTTTCTAAATGTCAAAATCGCAAAATTGGGGAAAGAGATCCATCTGATTATTGTCACCCATCCAAGCTTCGAGCCGTCCACCCATTCCACACCAGAGACACTCAATGGCTTTAAACTAAATTCAACATTGTAGCAGAACAATATTGTGAACAATCTTACCCGCATGCTTAGCCTCATTGACACGTTTGAAAAGAACAGTCTCCACAAAGGGTCATTGTGATAGTTACTGCACCACTATCAAATAGAAATCTTTCGTCATGGTGCCAGGTATCCGCTACATTAGCAGCCCTGACCGTGATCACTCTGCCCCCTTAATTTCTTCAAATATATTTCTGCTGTGGGCAATTAAAATTGAAAATTCCATTGGAGCAACGAGTACTGCATGCAGTTTCAATTACCAAAAATGGCAAATTACCTTTCATCGCCCCATTCAATTTTTATTAATTTTATTATTTATTCAACTTGTATATGGTTTTCGTGGGTCCAGTTTGTTTTTGCCCTAACCCACTCCAAGCAAGGCATTTTATGCTTGACGCAAATAAGTAGTTTCCTTTTTCGTTCCGAGCGAACGTACCTTATTCTTCTGGTCGACGCCTGGTAGTATTCCAGTAAGAGCCTGCAGGCTTTGAGCATGAGCTGTCGACAGGGTGAAATGATGCCTAAAGATTCACTCTTTATCCATCTGCCGTAGCTAGTATCGTGACATGTAGGCAGCCGATCGATTATACTGGTCATAGCCACCGTCTTCAGGTTGTACCTCACCTAAGTCTCACCAATTTGAAATTATATACCAGTTGCAATATTACTAAGTCATCCTATTTTGTAAAATGTGTGCATTTGGCTCTTCGTACAAGCAATCAACCAGATGGTCTTAGGCATGCAGCTTGGCAATAAATAGCATTGGGCTGGAAAACTAGCATTGTCTGTGAACTGTTTTCATATTGGTACCCATGTCTTACTCGTACTTCAAAAAGAAACAGTTTATGTTGTCAAGACACTGTAAAATGGGGAAATCTGTAATTTTGTATTGGAACATCCGACATTTTTCTGATGTGTATATTGGCTTATGAAAACACCAATGTGTAAGTGGTTATTTTATTTTGGTTGCATTCTTTCTTTGTGAACGTTTAACGTTTTTTCTATCTGATGCCTCTCATCTCGCTTCACAAACAAAGGATCGACGATGGTTTTGCGCTCGAGTGTATGCACACGCGTGCGCATATACAGTCCTCTCCCGGTTAGCATTCTGAACGTAGTTGCATCAATATACCTGCTAAACGGGCATCAGTTTCTTTTGGGCAAAGAGTTAGCCTGGGTTGCTATTTTCTAGGCCTTATACCGTTTGATTTTTGAATTCTCACCCTTTTCTGCTACCATGGAGCACTAGAATTGCGTAATTTTCAAACCTTAGGTTGCATGTGATTTCTTTAGTCTCCTCTCGAGCGACACTGCCCTGACATGTTGCTTTAATGCTGCTCTTCTACAGCACGGTGCATGAAGACAGTGTCATAGTGGTGGACGTAGTATTTTGTATCTGTAAACTTGTGTTACCGAGAGTAAACTAATGAGAATTTCTGCTATTAACGACCTAGTCATCCCAGGGTCTCAACCCAGGGATAAGATGCATCCTTTTTGCCACACCACCCAGTTTGGAGGTTCGGGCCCCGCAGCAGGCAATCCTGTATTGCTCACTACAAGTGGTGGTGATAGCTACTCAAGCTCTTCTGCCACCAAATAATTGAAGCTGTTTGATCAGCCGACCTTAGCATCACTAGATTATGCATCCTATTAGAAAGCGGTCTTCTACCTGCTGCCAGTAGTGTTTTATATGCCACGTGAACTTTTGGAGGAATTATGGTGTACGTGCAACGTCTTAAGATTTAAAGTGGATAACTTCCATTTCAGGTGTGGTCATCCAAGCAGAAGTATACTTGGATCAATATTGGCTTTATTATCAATTGGTTTTTCTCATGATTTACTGACATGTAAAGCCATGGTGTAAACTCTGGTATTTTTTGTTTCGTATGTGTATAGTTGCAATACAATTATGCTTATAGTTGTTAGTTCAGCTGATTTAACTGCTTCCTAAAAATGTGTCGTGTAGGCCACTACATCGCCGATGTGTTGGACATCCGGAAAAACGTGTGGCTCACCTGTGACGACAGTAGAGTGAACAAAGCTAACCTAATGGCGGCGATGTCGCGCACGACAACTGGCTATGTTTTCATCTATTTGTACAAGTAAGTAGCTGGGCCTTTAAGCACGTTTAGTTTTTCTTTATGGCGTTGTTCTAGGCTTTGTGGCTTGATGATTTTTACCGACAGCGATTTAGTTGTCGGTTTCCACTGGTCATCTGGTATTACGGTCTGCTGTTTATGTTCAAGCTTGCAGACATAAGCATTGAGCTTATTGCAGATATTTTCGTTTAGTTCTTTCATTTATTTTCCGAGAGCGTGTTCTGCTGTAAAATGCAGTTTTAATATTTTTTTTTACAGAAATATAGCAGATGACATGAGAAATTTTTATCGAAACCATAACGAACACGGAACTATTAGGGCTAGGGTACCGTCCGTCATCAAGGCCAAAGAAGGTTGAGATCAAGGAGAATCCACTAAGTTGGCTACCTATTCTCACCAGATTTTCAAGTGCATCAGAAGACTTTTTGCGGTTAATTGAAGACATGAATGCGTTTTAACGTTTACATTACCCTATTGCTGCATTGCATTATTTATGCTGAAACGTTGCTCAAACAGTTTATGTAACTTTTAACCGTCCGAGACATGCGTGGCATGCCGTTTGAATTGTGCATGATATCAGGTCATTTTTCACTGACTTTAATTCCATCAGCTGCTGAAGTAAGACTACGAACTACAGTATTAAAATGGTAATGCTGTACAAACTTCGATATATTGCCTTCTGAAGCAATATACGCCGATATCCTCTGCCGGTCAAATTGTGTGCGATATATTGTTATACCCTCTTATTTTAACTCCATCAGCTGGAGAGCATTAGCTAGAAACGATATCGTGATAATTATCGTGACAATTTGTTTGCGAACACTTGATTTATAGTTTTCTGGAGCAATTATCAATATGAATGCTGACGAGTTGCTCTGCCAACCGTAGCTTCAAACCTGGACCCTTCATAGGCATGGCCTGCCGATCAAATTGTGCATAGCTGATCATTGCCTTGATTTTAATTGCGTCAGTCGCCGCAGATTATAGACTAAAAACTGCAGCATGAAATAGGCAACTCCTAAGAACGTTCGATGTTTTTCTTCGGGAGCAATTAGTATTATGTATGCTAGTACGTTACTCAACTAAACCTATATTTAACCTTGATCCTTCCTAGGTAAGCAACACTCAGATCATATGATGCATATCTGGTCATTCCTTGTTCTCTCATGTGCCGCTTCACAGTAAATATCAGTTCTCATTGTTACTGACGATCACATTGTTCCTGTATGGGCTGTTATGCGATAGCCGACGCACGTCACAGAGTCCCCTGACAAAGCATTTAAAAAGAAGCTTAAAATGCACCTTTTTATTCCAGCCTTTGGGGCTCTGCGGTTTGACCTTCGTGTGCATATACCGGCTTGTGTGCGCCTGCTGCTTCCGCCTTTGTAATTAGCTCAGCGCCCGGTTGTTAATCTATGCCTCGCCTGCAGCCAGAGGTTACGTCATTGACGCGTGACCTACTCCTCACATGCCTGGAGCCAATAGTTTAGCCACCGACGAAGGGCACGTCAGGCCACTAATGTATGTTATATTTCCCGGCGTAGCTGCTGTGTTCTTAGGGCGAAATACCGCTAAGAAATACACATTTGAAAGTAGTCAGTTTTAATGAGGGATAGTGCCAAGCTGTAACCCCATTGAGAGGTGTCTGCGTCGTAGGGCGGCCGGACTATATACCATGTCTATGGTACCGGGTGCGCACAGGGCGGGACCACAGCTGATTGACAGTCGTGGTAGCCAAACGGGCGGGCTGAATAACCGGCTTCTTAAAGTGTAGCCAAACGAGCGAGAAGCTTAATACAGCATGCAATGGCGAGATAGAGAAAATAACAAGAAAGCATGAATTCGTAAGTGTCAGGTACAAAAAATGTCCTCACTGGCTTAGAGACTACGTGACACCTGCTCGTAGTAGGCACACCAAACCATGGCCTTAAGCAGTAAGCTGGAAGTACGCCTGACAAAGATCACATTAGATCTTTGTCAGGCGTACTTACAGCATACTCATTCATTCTTTACCACGGAGCAGATTCTCGGCAATCTACCAGTTTCTTGCTTTCTCAAAGACATAATGGCATATTTTTAAAAGAAAGGTGAACTGCCTGAACAATTCCGCGAATGCATGACAACATGTGGTATTAATTTAAGAGGCAATAGGAGCACGACCAAGGTGCCCGGCGGCGGCGACACGGTTCATCTGATTGACGCTGAGACCCGCCATAGATTAATGGAACGGTATAAAACGGACACCCCAGGTAGTCAATATCTGGCAGCTCAGGAAATTCATCGTTCTTTTGAACTTCTGTCGTTAGTTCATTCCTACTGGTTTATTGCTTCTAAAACCATTATACTTGGTGCTTTGAAAAAATGCACGTGGAATTAGGCTGAGAGATGTGCAGTAGCGTTTGCCGATTTAAAGCCTGCCTTGATAATGACTGAGCTCCTGGGGCATTACTATACAGCAAAGCCAATTTATTTCTCGTAATGCACGTGCTTACGGTCGGAGTGGTGCTGTGGCATGTTTTACACGGCTAAGAAAAGCCTATGGCCTGTGCGCCGTGCCTTCTTGCTAAAGCTTCGCTGAACTATTCGAAGATCGATAAAGAGGCATTGGTGACTGTGTTTGTAGGTAAGAGGTTTCATTGAGGTCGTGGGCTCGAGCCCGGAGGCATATGTGAAGCGCCTGAATAGAGATTAAGTTCTCTTGGGCGCTATACAAATGAATTATATTTATTTATATTTATATTTATTAGTACTTGTATGGTCACCGATTTACGCTCGTGACAAAACAGTAAGCGCTAGTTTTGTCAGCTACAGCAGCGGTCCTCGTGGTTTGTGTTTCTCGATGTGAGTGCACGATTCAAGTTGCTGGGCACGCCGGCACTCGGCCAGTGCAGGCTGACCGGTAAGTGTCCTCCACCCATTAACCCAGGGTCGAACAGGGCTGGTTGTGGTCCAAGGAACGGGTCAGTGCTCAGCTGTGGTCTGGTGGCTGTGGTTTAGACGCAGGCTCGCTTTGTCCTCCCGCCAGCTCACGGGATGAGTTGTCACCCACTAACTTACCCAGGGTCGAACAGTGCTGGCTGTGGCCCAAGGGACGGGTCTGTACCCAGCTGTGGTCTGGTGGCTGTGGTTTAGACGCAGGCTCGCTTTGTCCTCCCGCCAGTTCACGGGATGAGTTGTGGCTGGGAGGCAGTGAAGGCTGTGGGTACGCCGGCAGAGGGGAGAACGGCTGGGTTGGGGAGCCCTGTAGGCGCCTGCGAAAATAGACGTCGTTGTGAGCGAGCTTCGGTGTCCTGCCTGCTTCCACGTACATGCTGTTGGGAGAGCATTAATCTACAGTCCTACATACTGCATCTGCAATATTGAAGAGTTGGCCTCTAGTGAGTTGAGGAAACGTGGTTTCCCGAGACTGACCTCTGCTACGCTATGTTGTAAGAAAAGTACCCTTTTTGGACATTTCCATTTTTAATCCTCCTCATGCTCACTGTCGTTCGCATTTCGAAGGATTAAAAATGGAAATGTCCAAAAGGTGTACTTTTCCTCCAACATTAAAACTTTTGTCCTCCGATTTTTTATTTTAAACATAAATTTTATTTCCTTAATATAGATGTATCGAAAAAGTCATCAAAAGGGAAACTTGTTTCATACTGAAGTAAGAAGACTAATGAATATTGATGTCATAACTCCAAGTAAAAGTATTGCTTCTAGGCTTCATAAGTTTAAATTAGATTTTGTTGGAGCAAGTGGAAAACATGAGAGATATGTTCTTAAAGGAAGAGACTATTCTGCAACTGAAATTGATTTTTTTAATAGTATAGTACCAAGTTATAACAATGTATTAAAAGAAGTAACAACTACATTTTCTTCATTTAAATTACAAACGAAGATTTCAATTCATATCGCAATCAAACTGACACACATTCACATAGTGTTGTAACAGGTTCTAAGTTAGTTGCAGTAGTTAAAAGATCTGATTATACTAATATTATTAAAGACCAATTAAAATCTTTAAAGGAATCAATAGAAAAATGATTGACAAGAATCCGGGTTCTGGTTGGAGACTAATCGGTGTAAAACGTCTTGAGATTAATGTTGGTGAATATATTATTAGAGCAGGCTCGTCTTATTTACCACTACCAACTGGTTTAGCAAAGAAGCGTTGTTGTATTTATATAAAGAATGAAGATACATATTGTGCTTTATGGTGTGTATTAAGATTCCTAAATCCTATAAGTGTACATCCAGAGAGATACATTGATTTAATTAATATATTAAGAAGTAATTATCAAGAACTAAATGAAGCTCTTTCACAACTTGAATGGCCACTCAAAGTAATTGATATTAAAAAACTAGGTAAACTATTTAATGTTAGTATAAATGTTTATGAATATAATGACAAATCAGGTGTATGTATCAGGTCTAAGGATTGTATCAAGAAAATTAGAGATTCCTGATAGACATATTAACCTTTTATTGATAACGAAATCTGAAAAAGTCATTATGTATTGATAAATAATGTTAATGGTCTCTGTAGAACATCTAATAAAGGGGGATCAGTATTTTATTGTCACAGGTGTATGGATAAATTATTTTCAGATGTAGATTTTCAGAATCATTTAGATTTATGTAAAGGTCTTAACTCTAGTTATTCCAAATTAAAAATGCCAGGTATTGTTGAAAATAAGAAAACAGGACGAACAAAAGATACTACACTTTTAAGTTTTAGTGACCATGAAAAATTTATTAAGTCTCCATACGTTTGTTATGCAGATTTTGAGTTTGAATGTAAAGACGTGTGATGTGTGTTATGAAAGCATAGTATCTAACAATATTAATCCAACTTATTGTAATAGTAAATTAACAACGGTAAATTAGTAAATTAGTGAATTAACAAAATTAACAACATGCAGTGAATCATGTACAAATATGTTACAAGTTCCATGTGGTTCATGTGCGATTGTTATTCATACTAATGGAAATGTTATAGATAAGTTTTTAAGCAGAGGTAAGGATTGTGTTGAACTACTATTAGAATTTATAATTAATACTTATAACGAATTTTAAAATGAGCTATTAAATCACGTTGAAGCACCTATTATTTTTTATTCTGATGTTCATAAACAATTTAATGATGCTACAAAATGTTGGATTTGTACAAAAGAATTTAATGATGTAAATGGATAGTTTAAAGTAAGAGATCACTGTCATTTTACGGGTATGTTTAGAAGAGTAGCACATAAACTTTGTAATTCACTCGTCAGATTCAAAAAAATTAGCTGGAAACTTCCTATCTTTATTCACAACTTGAAAGGATATGACTCTCATTTGATTGTGAAAGGAATGTCAACATTTAGTCTTAATTGTAAACCTGTTGCACATAATATGGAGAATTATATGTCAATGTCATTTGAGAATTTTGAGTTTAAAGATTCATTTAATTTTATAAATAATGGTTTAAGTGATATTGTTACTTCATTAAAGAAAGCAAATTCAAACTTTGATGTTTCAATTGGTGTCTTTAAATCATTATATCCACACATTGATGTTAAGGTTCTCAAAGATGCTAAAACAAGAAAAGGAGTTTATCCGTATGAGTACATGGATTCTTTTGATAAATTCAATAAGTACCAGATTCCAGAGATTAAAGCATTCAACAGTAAACTCACTTTTGATAAGGGTATTACTGCTGAAGACCATGAACACGCACTAAATGTATTTAAACTTTTCAACATGAAAGATGTAGGAGATTATCATGATATTTATCTATATGCAGACGTTACACTTCTTGCTGATTGCTACGAAGCATACAGAAACAGTTTTATTGAATTGTTTAAACTTGATCCTGCTCATTATCTATCTGCACCACACTATGCATGGTCTTGTACTTTGTTTTACACCAAATGTACTATAAATGTTTTAGGAAAGAAGGAAAAAGACTTACAACTATATCAAAAATTTAAGGAATCAATAAGAGGTGGTGTCTGTCAAGTCAGTAAAAGACTTTGTAAGGCTAGTGACAATAATCATATTGTGTACTGGGACGCAACAAGTTTATATCCGACTGTTATTATGTGGTGTTTACCTATTTCAGAACCTAATGAAGATGATTTAACTAATTGGTCACTTGAAAAAAAATGTCACTACCAAAGATGGAGAAACAGGAATATTTACCTTATGTGATTTAGAGTATCCAAAGGAATTGCATGATTTACATAATGATTATCCACTTTGTCCTGAAAGTAGGGTTGTTGATGGTTCTAAGTTTTCAAGATACCAACAAAAGTTTTCATCTGGTCCGAGTACTGTGCCAAAATTGATTTGTGATTTTAATAATAAAACTAATTATCTAACACATTACAGATACTTTCAAATTGTTGTTAGTAAAGGTTTGATTCCAACTAAAATACATAAAGTATATAAATTTAATCAAGAACCTTGGGCAAAACCATTTATTGATATATGTGCAGATAAAAAGATTGAATTTGAACGTAAAGGTGATAGCTTCAAAAGAAATCTATATAAAGGTTTTATGTGTCAAATCTTTGGAAAGACATGTGAGAATGTAGAAAACAGAACGTTTGTTAGATTAGTAAATACAGGAACGGATAAGAATGATTCATTATATAATAAATTAATGAGAGATCCTAGACTTAGAGATTAGATGCTTTGATAAAACTTTAGTTGGTTTCGGACATTCAAGAAAGACTACACTTCTAAACAAACCAATGTTCATAGGAGTTGCAATTCTTGATTTATCAAAATTACATATGCAAAGGTTTTACTTTGACACATTGAAGGCTAACTTTAATGATAGATTAGGTTTATTATACACTGATACTGATTCATTAGTTGTTGATATTAAAAGTGAAAACTTTGAGAAAGAGATGTTTGATATTAAAGACTGGTTTCATAAAGACGAGTTTGGTAAATTCAAAGATGAAATGGATGGAGCAAAGATTGATGAATTCATTGCTTTAAGACCAAAACTATATTCTGCTGCTTCTACTAAATCAATTATGAAAGCAAAGGGTGTTCCAAAAGAAGTAATTAAGAATTCAAAGATAACACATAACGAATACATTCAATGCCTATCTAGAGCAAATGAAATTTACGTTAATAATCTTGATACCAAAGACTTTGATGAGACACTTGATAGAGATTTCTATCGTATGACAGAAAGTAAACATAATATTTTTACAAAGAAACTTAAGAAAAGAGCACTATCAGCATTTGAATTAAAGCGTTACTGGTTAGATTGTGGTTGTTGTAGTTATGCCTATGGTCAGTTATAAGATTGATAAAGCTTTAAGTGAAGGTACTAATCCAGGTCGATGTGATAAATGTGTTTAACAAAACATATTAATAAAATAATTTCATTATTATAGAAATGGAAAACGAAAATCCAGAGTTTTTAAAAGTTGAAGAAGACTCTATGAATATAATTATTTCAGATACTGAGTCAATATCAGATACAGAATCCGAAGATCCTGATTACATACCCGAATCTGAATCTGAATCTGAATGTGAGTTTGAATCTGCTGAAGATGACTTCACTTTCTATACTGAAGCTGATGATATACCTCCTTTTCGAAGTGATTATGTAAATAAGGAAACTGATTTATAAAACAAATATTTATACTTATATAGAAATGGACGTCTCAAGAATTCTAAGCTGTGAACAATCCAGAGATATGGCTGTAAAGATCTGTCTTCAAAAACTAAAAGGAAATGATCAACGTATAGTTAGACACTCTCTTGATTCATTCCAGATTTAGAGAGTTCGTTTGCTAGTGTTCTTATAGAAATATCTGAAGCTTCTGATAAGCTAATGGAGTGTAGAGGTAAGATAAATAAAATGCTTGAAGAAGCATCTAAGAAATCAAAAAAACAAAAAACAAAACAAGGCGTACAATTTAATTAATTGTATTAAACAATTTATAAACCTTATTTAGAAAAAATGGATCAAAAAGTTTCAAGAATTCTTTGTTGTAAGCAAGCAGTAGAAATTGCAAAAATTGTATGCGGTTTTAATCATATTTTTGAAACTTCTATAGATTTTTATAAGCATATTTTTGCATTAGATGATTCACAAATTTCTATTCTTTTACATGTTTGTGATGAAAGTGAAAAAATATCGAGGAAGTGAATAGATCAAATGATAGATTCAATAATTTTCATAATATGATGGGAGATTTAAAAGCAAAAGCTAAACAAATTAATTAAATAATTTATAAACCTTATATAGAAAAAATGGATCAAAAAGTTTCAAGAATTCTTTGTTGTGAATATGGTGTAAGAATTGCAAAAATTTTTGTGGTTTTGAAGATGATACTCCTTATATTCCTTCAGATCTTTATAAGTATATTTTATAACTAAGTGATTCAAAAATTTTTATTCTTTTACACATTTGTGATGAATATGATAAAATGAAAAAGAAAGAAAGAAAATATACCGCATCATTTGATAAGTTTCATCATACTTTTGATGAGTTAAAAACAAAAGCTGATCACTTTTACATATGAGTAATTTCTTATTTTTTTATATAGGAAATGCAGAACGATGTTACTGATCCCAATCTTGCTACAAGTGCTACTCTTCTGAAATCTCACGTTGATTATCTTGTTAGGTCAAGAATGACTGCATACGACCAGCAAACACTTGATTCGGATATTTCAGTTATGACTGATAATTCGGTTAAGAAATTCTATCTTGATGAATGTGATATCGAAGCTCAAAAGATTATAACAGCTGGCTTAACTGATGTAACAGCTAATCTTAAATCTACTGTTAGATCTAAAGTCGACGCCCTTCTTGACGATCCTTCTGAAATCTCTAGCTATACAACATGGATCGCATCTCAACTTCCAACACTCTTAACAGTTATATCAGGTGTGTCAGGAGTTAAAGCAGACATCTCTGGAATCGTTGAAGATGAGTGTTATGCAGTTCTTCCTGATCTATCTGACGGTGTTAGTGCAAGAAGACAAAAGGCAACTGCTGCAGCTTTAGAAGCACAATCAGCATAATTAATTTAATTAAAACAAAATAAACAGTATTATAGAAATGGGTATTGAAACAAGGAGTAAGGATTGCCTTAATGAAGTTCAAGGTCAGCAGCTTTCAAACTTTAAGATTTGTTCATATCCTATGGGTAGAATTGAGGACATTAGATCTACACCACTAAACGCTGTGAAGCTAGTTATTGAATACAAAGCTTTAAGAATCAATCACTCTGAACCAGAGATAGCAAACATATTTAGTAAAGTAAGATACGGTTCGATCTTTGAAGAGTTTCTCAAAGACTTATAAGTAGAAAAAATAAATAAAATTAGATCAGAAGCTTACTCTAAAAAAATATAATTGACAAAACAAATAAAAAAGAAATATATCAGGGAAAAGACTTTGAACTTCCGGAAGAGTTGATTAAAGAAACTATGGATTGGAGAATCTAAACATTTAACATTCTAGCTTGCTTAAAGAAACCAATCTCAATAACATCAGAAGGACTAGGTGTTCTAAATCCTGCGTAACTTGGAACAGGATAACTAAGATCGAATGTTATTATTTTTTATCCCTTTCTTCTGTGACAGTAAGGTTTTTTTTATAGAATTACTTAACATCAACATGAAATCACATTCGACACCGTAATAGGGTATATTAAGTAAATTAGATGGAAGAAAGTTGGGTGAGTAGAATTTATGGTAGCAGTTAGTAATTATATTATCATATTCTGCAGACAATTTTTCCACTGTTACCGACATTGTTGACGTAATAGTTCTATAGCTTATTCTAGTCATGTTATCATCTTTTAGAACAAACGATTTATTTTCAGCTGTTCTTTTATAGACATTATAGTGTCATAATTGACAATGTTAGTATTATCATTATTTATTCTATTGATGTCTCTTATTTTTAGTGTTATTTTTTAGTATAGTGGTTTTTTAAGTTAATGTCAGATAGCTTTGCTAAGGTGGTGACAGTGGTGTTGTTAGATAAATTAATAACACTTTTAGTTCCTATCACTCCTTCAACTAATAATGACTCGTGGTTGAACAGTCTAGTAGTTCTTAGAAATGATGTATAAGCTCTTTCTTTTGTGTATGAACAGCCGGTGGTGTTGTTAGCAGTTAATCTGTCTACTTCAAGAGTTCCGTCTATTACTTGTCCTCCTTCTGTTCCAGTCTTTGTATCAATATACTGTTTTGTTGATAAATCATTTCTATTCACCGCATAACTTATGTTTACATATTTTTTTTTCTTAGCAGATAAATCTCCTCTTACAATGTCATCAGAGTCTTTTCTAATATAATATTATCGGCAAAGGTTTTACTTACAGCGTCTAATTCACTAATAGTAGAACCAATATTTGTTATTCTATTTTTACCAAGATTTAGAGTTCCATTCATTTCTAATAATCTTCTGCTAAGCATTTTACGTTGTTACTATGTAAACAAAGATATTTAATTCTTTATCAAATAGGCTTGAACCAGATATAAAAGCTGCCGATTGAACAAGTTTTTTACTTGTATCAAGTACATACCCACCGTATAACTGATCTTGTAATGGAACTAACGTTTCTGGAAGAGGTTGTAGTATACCTTTTTTCCAGCTGTAAATTCATACAATGTTGTAACAACAAACAAACCCCTAGGGATAGTAGTATCAGCTAAAGTAGAGATCCAGCGACCGTTAATTGTTTTTCCATATAATTCTGTTGTTAAAGACCCATCAACGGTTGCTCTAAATCGTATTACAGTAATATTCCCATCTGATATTCTGTTTAGATAGTTAAAGTTTACACCGTCATTAGGATTGACAGGGTCGTTTTCTAAGAAGATAGAGTATCCATTCATATCTAAATTTCCATTAAGAGTTTCACCCGTTAGTTTAAGGAAGTTAGAGTCCATATAAGATTTATTTGGGATATCATTATCAGAAGTAGGAGGTCCTCCAACAGATACATTTCCATTTACAGTTAGTGTTCCATTAATAGTTCCACCAGTCTTAGACAGTTTACTGTCTGCATAATCTTTAGTTGCAGCATCACTAGGGTTTACAGGATTTGCTAGTTCTATTAACTTATAATTTTTCATATCGACATCTCCATCAGCCGTAGTTCCTCTTGATACTTTAGTAACGAAATTGGTATCTATATAATTTCTATTTACTGCATCTTCAACATCAACAGGGTCACCTAAATCCTTTATCAAATTTCTATTCATACTTAAATTGCCTGTGAGTACATCACCACTTTTTTAATGTAATTTTTTATACCAATTCCTCTTCTTTTGGGTCTGAACATTTCTATACAATAGTAAAAAGAAAATCAATGTAAGTTATTCCACTTGCTACAGTAAATTTATCGAGAGCATATCTACACGTTCCACCAGTGTTAATTATTAAAACTAGAGTACCACTAACTCCATAAGTATTGTCATTCGATAACTCTACGTAAGAGTTTGTTTTGTCAGTTACATACATAACTCCACTTACCATTGCAAAGTTGGGTAATACCCTTGGAAAGAATGTTTTAAGATTAATTGTGTAGTCGACAACTTTTCCAGTGGCTGCTACAACAGGCTTGTCACTTGGTGTAAGTTGTTGGGGTTGAAATTTATTTCCTGTGCTACCATTAGCTGTAATAGTCAAGCCAAGCATATCAAGATAAAATACGTTTGGATAAGTACCAGAGCTTGCTCCAAAATATCTAAATGATATTTGTTTATTGTTATCTATATATTGTTTCGTTACTGTGTCAGAGTCTTTTAAGTTAGTAATATTCTTTCCACCCATATTCATGCTTTGCTGTTGCTTTACCTTGAAACACCTGTGTCATATTTTTTAATAGTCCATAGTTTATAACTTTATAGGGTCTTAAATCACTGTATACAGTCCCGGCAGCAGAGTTGCCCGATATACCAAAAACATTCTTACAATTCAACTGCGACATCATCTTTCCATTAGTCTTTGAAAGAAACCCTGACATACTTGAAACAGTTGCTAAATCACCTATAACATTTGTAGCAACACCACCTCCAAAGTTTGAACTAAAACCATAGCTCCAGTTTATTGCATCACCATCATTAAGAGGGTAGCCTAAATTAGTTATTCTTTTTCCATTAGCGTTAAGATCATTGTAAATAGATCCGCTAATCTTTCTAACTTTTTCCATTCACTTATAATATATGAAGAATAAAAAAGGTGTAGGAGTTGATAGTATAAAAGAAGGAATTGGAACAACTAAAGAAGTTTTATCTGGTGTTACAACAGCAACGGAAGTAGGTTCGAAAGCTGTTATAAAGATAGTACCCAAAGTTGCTATGAAGCTGTCCTTACAAGCCTCAAACAAGATCGCAAAGATTGTTCCAAAGGTATTACAATCGTTTAAAGTTATTGGAACAGCTACCAAAGCTCTAGGAGGATTTCTATCAGGAGTGACAGGAATAGTAGATCTTGGTTTGCTTATAAAAGAAATTGTTGATGACATATCTTCTGGTAAGTATGGTCAAGTCTTCTGGAAAACAATGGCAGATAAAAAAGAAGGACTGTCAAAGATGGTTGCAAGTTTAGAAGTAGGTTTCTACATTAATAAGATGTTATTAGAAGCGGAAAAGGCAAATAGTGATTGGTATCTTAACCCTAGTAAGTTGTTATCTGATACATTTGGAGAAGAAGTTTCTTGGGATGCAACACAACTTGATCCAATAGCTTGGAAGAAAAACTTTCTTGAAATGAGAGGAGGTTTTCTACCTGCTATTCCAGCTATCATTGCTAGCATAGCAAGTGTAATAGGAACAGTTGGTTTAGAATTTTCAATCACTGTAGCCTTTGCAGGATTGATAAAAAAATAGTAGATGAAGCAATGTATACTGCTAGAGCCCCTAAAATGAATACTCACGAAGAGAGAATGAGTGCTTTATCAGTTCAAAGAGAAATATTGAATAATGCTATTGTAGACTTGAAAGACATGATAGAACTACTTGATAAGGGTATAGATATAGATCTAAGTGATAAAGTACAGAATTCAGAAGTCAAAAACAGATTGACTTACATTAATAAAAGTAAAGAACTTGTGGAGAAAGGAGGCGTTAGTTATAGCGAAGATTTAAAACGAGACATAAAAAAAGTAGAAGCTTCAACTGTTGGTGGTCGTGAAATGTGTGACTATAAAGCTGAGAGTGCAATGCTATTGAGTAATCTTTTTGCACAAGGTAAGAGTCAAGAAGAAATATATAACAAAATTATTAAACTTAGAGATGACCTAAAGAGAAGATGTACGAACTAGAAGTCAGTGTAGCGAACTATTTTATTATCTTCTGTTAATGAATAAGTAAAATTAAGTTTAGCAAATTGCAAATGTAAACGTATAGCTTCCATGTCCCTAGCAACAGCTGCTTCATCTATATCATCAAATAAACCAATATAATAAGAAATTTTATTTACTCTTACTCGCGCCATCCATTTATTTGCACGTTCATGCCAAGATACACCAATAACACCAGAAGTGTGAATTCTTAGTTTTCTTTTATTTCTTTGATTTTCACCAGAAGTTGCTTCACGTAAATTATTAAAGGAATTATTTAGTTTATTATTATCAATGTGATATATCTGGATAATATTACATCTGGAAAACATAAAAAAAGCAATTACTAGAGTAAATCAAGCAAAGACTAATGCAGCTAATCAAGAAATTAAAGAAATGCTCGATAGTGTTCAAAAACAGTTGCAAAAAGTCTTAACATTAATCCATCTACTGGAACTCCAAAAAGGAAGAAAGGAAGTATAAAAGAACTTGAAGAATGTAATGTCATATGATGCATCTCCTTCAGTAACTCCACAAAGTCATAAAGACCATGTGGGTGTTACGCAGGAGAGTTTTGTATAGCGCACTCACAGCCTAAGCGGCTTTCGGTACGCATTCGGTAGCCAACAGACTTCGTCTCACGCAACAAAGAGAAAGTGGGAAGCATAGCAGAGTCAGGAGAGCAGTTGAGGTAGTGAGTAGCATAGAAGTAGCAGTTCAGGACCGCTGAAAAAGATGTGCCACAGTCGGCAGTTGGAGAGTAGATGTCGTTGCGTAAGAAGAACCAACTATCACTAGCACTGCAAAGAAGAGAGGAAGAAAAAGAAAAACCACTTTACCAATTGTAAGTTATGCAGAACCTGCTACAGAACCTGCTACAGAATCCGGTGAACCTCAATTTACAACTGTGATAGAAGATACTTTACCTTCAATTATTGAAAACCGTGGGTTACTAGGCAAAAATTATTTGAAATTAGTATTATACCTAAAACAGGAAAAATGTCATCTACAATGAGTGAAGATATAAAGAAAATTACAGATGATAATATTGTAGAGAGTCTTAATAATATCCAATCAGAATTAGAGAAGTTAGAAAAAAGAATTGTAAAGCAATAAAGTATTCTTGACCATATAAAATCATTAAAACCTAAATCAGGAGAAGGATTAAAGGTTGTTCCAATGTTTGTTAAGAGTGATAAAGAAGTATTTAATAAGATTGATTTATGGTTGAGAGAGCTTGTTTCTGGAAATAAAGGAGTGGTAAATTCAAAGGGTGCTGCTGTAGATTATTTAGCTAGATCTAGAAAAACACCAAAGTCTTACGTTGCAAAAATAAATAATCTATTATTTAATATATAGCAATGAGTGATCTTTTAGGTGTTACAAAAGACATTCTTAAAAATGTTGAAGTTATCAGAAAAAGTAATCAAGCAAGTAGAGAAGGTTATGTGTTCAATATTATTGGAAATTCTAATCCACTTAGTTTACGTATTAATACTCCTATTTTATTAAGAAACAAAAACTTAAAAGTTTGCTTTACGAAGTTTGTTGGAATCAATTCCATAAAAAAATATTACCACTTCCAATAATACTTTTGTTTATAGAAATGCTGGTGGTTCTGAGCAAACTGCAACAATAGAACCAGGAATTTATACAGTTGATAGTGATGACTTAAATACTGGCATTGTTGATAGGATAAATAATTATATTACTCAAACAGGATCTACAACTGATAAGTTTATAATTGGTGTTGATACTGGTACTGCACACTCATGGATTAGTATGCCTGTTGGGTGGAGTTTTGTTGCTAATAAATCCTCTATTTCTAAACTACTTGGTTTTACTAAACCCGCTTACACAACTGATAGCAAGTTTTTAGAGTCATATCCAAATATTACACCAGTTGTTTGTACTCCAAACAAAAAGTTTTATTCAGAAGAGCAGGTAAGTATTGCATATGTAAAGCTTGTTCTTGTTAATTGTAATCTAGTAGCACAAGGAACAAGTTTTTTAAATGGAATCAAAACTCAAGCTTTAAGAAGTTTTGGATTTGATTTTTACCCGTGGGATACAATGGTTTATGAACCAAATACACCTGAATACCACAACGTTTCCACTGAAGTTATTAGTGATATAAAAATTACAGTTACTGGTCAAAACTTGAAGTTGTTAGATTTTGGAGGCGAACAAATTGCAGTTGTTATAGAAATTATTGAAATCTAATATAAGGAAATGACCATAAGATTAACTGGAACGTCATCTTCAGATTATAAAATATTAAATCCTCCAATTAATTTAGGAAAAAATCTGGATATAATGAAGCTGGTTTAAGAAGAGTAGAATTTACATATGTAAATAGAGCTATATCAAATGTCTTTAAAGATGTAAATAACAGACTTTGGTTTAAATTTTCCATTGGAGATATTGGTAATGCTAATTATATTAAAATTAATTTTGGAACAGAAAAAGATGGTACTGCTAAAACTTCAGGAACTTATGACAGTAATAAGATTGTTCTTGCTTTATACACAGCTTTAGGACTTAAGAAAAAAGATGCTTCAACGTCAGCGTTGTACAATGGGAGAAATGGAAATGGAATAAGAATTAGTGTTGATGCAGATGCTAAAGTAATTATGCAAGTAGCTGGTGATAGTGTTGTTTTTCTTGGGACCTATTCCTTCATTAATAAAAAAGATGATTTTTATAGTATTGTAGATACATTAGGCTTTAACTCAAATGAACAAGGAACATTTGACCGTGACATGGTTGGAGGAACTCCTTATGAAGCAGTTGAAAAAGCTATGTATTTTGCTCGAACTTATAAAGCATGGAATAACATGTTGTTACCTGATAACAGTGGTGTAAAATGGATAAGCGTTGATACTGATTTGGTTGATCCTGAACTTAATTATGTAGAGAAAAGAAAAGGATCTTCAGAACAATCTTCATCTTTATATATTATCGATACCAATGATATTTTTCCAGGACAAAAAGTTGATTTACATATTCCAAATTTAATGTTCTTACCAACAAAGGGTGATATAGAATCATTGAGTGGCTATAGAATTACATTAACAGATCAAAATGGAAATAGGATTAATACAATTACAGATATTGTATATACAACTGTGCTTATGCGTGCTGACACTGTGCATGCTGCCACTAACCACATTTGCATGCTGACCCTGTGCATGTCACCCCTAATCATATTATTCATTTTGTTTGTTTTTCAAGCATGATTTTACTTACTATTCAATTGCATATCACTTTGCAGCAAATGTAAAGCGCCTAGAAAGAGATTAGGTTCTCTGAGGGCGCTTTATCAAGTGCAATATTATTATTATATTATTAATAGTTATTGAAAAAGGTAAAACAAATATAGAAAATGAAGATTAAGTTAACAGGAACTTCTAACACAGATTATAAAACTAACTACCCTCCAATAATGCTTGGTCCTAAATCGAGATATAAAAAAATTGGATTAAGAAGAGTTGAATTTACCTTCACATATAAAAGCATTGTAAAAATTGTTGCTCTAGAAAATGATATGCTTTGGTTTAAAACCAACCCTATTTCAGGGAATAAATTTTCCGTTTCTGTTTCTCCAGGTTATTAAGATAGTGTTAGAATTGTAGCAGCATTAAATAGAGGATTAGATGGTGCTGCATCACTTTTCGACCCTTCAAGAAGAGATAGTACTGGAATTATTTTTAGTGTTGGCGAAGGTGATACAATATTTATGAAAGTAGTAGGTGAATACGTTGTTTTACTAGCAAGCTATATATCTGGTGTTATTCATAACATTGGAGATACCCTTGGTTCTAATACAAAGGAGCAAGGAATATACGCCCCTGATTATGATTACGGTGATGGAAGAGAAGAAGATAAAAAAGATGAAAAATCACATTACTTTGCTGGAACATACATAGCATGGAATAAAATGAAATCCCTTAACAACGATGGTATCGAATGGATAAGTGTTGATTGTGATCTAGTTAATCCTGCATTTAATTATATAGAGAAAAGAAAAGGGTTTGTAGAACAATCTCGATCTCTATATACCATTGATGCAAGAGATATTGCACCAGGTGAAAAAGTTGATTTACATATTCCAAACATAATGTATTTATCAACAAGAGGTGATATAGAATCATTGAGCAGTTTTAAGATTACTTTAACAGATCAAAATGGAAATAGACTCAGCACGATTAAAGATGTTATAGCTACAATAGAAATTTCAAAGTAATATAGAAAAATGGGTAGTTATGTAAGGATTCATCATAAAAACATAAGAGGGGGAAATTATTATGGATCTGGAGTTTTAGATAAAGTACTCGATGGTGTTGGGAAAGTAACACCTGTTTTAACTGGATTAACTGGTCTAAGCATGAACATTGCTAATAAAGGAATTTAAATGCATCAAGCAAGGAAGATTACTGAATTACAAACTAAAAAAGAAAAGATAGATCAAGAATACGCTAATAAACGAAGAAATATGGATGATAAACTTGAAGAAGAAAAGAGAAAAAAAGAATTAGAATATGAAATTGAGAGACAAAAAAAGAAGGATTATGATAGAAAGATGAAAGAAATGGATCTAGAGATTAAACGTGCAATGCTTGAGAAACTTAAACCAAAAACTAAAAAAGGTAAAAAAGTAAAAATGGAAGAAGAATTAGAAGGAGATTCAGAAACTCTTAAAGAAAACGATCCAAAAACATATAAAGAAGTTGAGAAAGCAATCAAAACAGTTATACCTACTGGAGAGAGAACAAGACCTGATGGATATGGTGGAATGATGAGAAAGAAAATTGGAGATGGCTTATATATTCAAAAAGTAAATTTTTAGCTTTTTATATAGAGAAAGAATGGCGAGTGCACCTATTGACACTATACTTGAACTTGAAGATCCCAATTTTCCTAATTATAAAATTAATGATTATCAGTTTAAAGAATTTTACCAAACTAATGGAAATGAAACTGATACCATTCCTGATAAATAAGTCACATTCAATATTCCCGCTGAACAACAAACATGTTATGTTTTTTCAGATGGTTATCTTCTACTCGAAGGACAGTTTCTAGTTCAAACAACCCCTGGTGATGATTATTTACCACCCATTCGTAACCTTGCCGCAGGATTAGTTAACAACACTGGTGCGTGATTATTTAATTCAATGAGAGTTAGACTTGGTGCTGAAGAGGTTGAAAGTGTGACACAAAATATAGGAACTGTTTCAACGATTATGGGGCTTCTATTTTATCCGAGTGAGTATAATAGAACTGAAGGTGGAGCAACTGGGTGGAAAAAAGATGAAGCAAGCTCATTTGATGATACGTATACTGTTGCTAATGCTGCTACAACAAATACTAGACTATTTTCATACCTAAGTCCTAACGCCTCCACAGCTAGTAATTCAAACATTGGATTTGTTTATCGAAGAGGTTTATCTAATGTTCTTGCAGATAATGTCGGTACATTGAGTATTTCACTTCCATTATCAAGAATCTCTGGATTTTTCCCGGATATGAATAAGATTATTTACAATACTCAATTTACTATTGAACTAACTAGGGTTAATGAGAATGATTTTAATGCTATTATGACAGGAGTAAGTGGTACTGCTGCAGATAATAATGTTAATGTAATTCATAGTAGAAAAACAGCTAATGTTGCTGGAAATGGTGGTTGGAATGCATTTAAAATTAGCATGACAAAAATGAGATTAATTGTTCCATGTGTAACTCCTAAAATAAGCATTCAAAAATCACTTGCTGAAATTTCAAGTGAAAGATCAAAGAAAATTAGACTAAATTACAGAGTTAGACGATATGAAAACGTTACTATAACAAATTACAATCAAACTCTTAAATTTACAAAGACCCTATCTATGCGGAATGAAATTGATCAAGTTAGATGGCTAATTGTTGCTGCACAAAATAATAATAAATTGAATAGCTACACTGGAAATCCTTGTACTTTCAATCATTGTGATCTTAAAAATGGTACAGTAGTTACTGATAGTACAAAACAATATACATTGTTTCCAAGAAGCGGTTATCCAAAAGACACCAAACATTCAACTCCTTATCTTGATTTTACTACATTTAGGAAACAGTTTCTTGGATCAAATGAACTAAATGTACCTGTCGGTATTACTTTTCCCGAATGGTTAACTCTTTATCCTATTCATGTTATCGATCTGCAATATAATGATGAACCTCTTAGATCATCAACAAAACTTGATGTATCTATTGAGTTCAATTCTACAATACCTGGTGTTACTGCTGCTGTTGCTGCTGCTGGAAATATACCAGCACAACCTGAAATTACAGCTGCCACTGCGACGACGGTTGTTATTCATTTTATCACTATCTGTGAGAACACTTTGGAATTAACATCTAATGAAAATAGAACACCTTTTGTTTGTAGTAAAGGAAGGTCTCTTTTCAATCCATTAGATATTTAATAAATTACGATTAATAGATATAATGCAAAAAAAACAAATTTTATACAAGGTTCTGATGAATGGAAAAAGTCTATGAAGTTAAATATTGGAGGATCAGAAGTGTATTCTGTTTTAGGAAATGATGTGGTTTTGGTTCACAAATTTATTGTGATATAGAATTAATTTCAAATAGAAAACTAAAAAAATATATTGCTAACTCTCAACCTATGAGATTTCCTCAGATGTTGTTGGAAAAGTATTCTAGCCAATAGCAGCTAAATTTCTAGAGATGAAGTTGAATAGAAGTATTAAGAATTCAAATGAGTGTTTTACTAGTGACAGAGTTTATCTTTATTCTCCAGATGGAATTATTGATCAAGATACTCTAATAGAAATAAAATGTTTATGGAGTCGTAATATAGTTGAAGATTTTATACCAAAACAATATCTTGCTCAATGTCTTCTTGGCTTACATGTTTTGAAACTTAGCAGATGTTTCTATTCAGAATTTGAAATATTCATTCCTGGATTAAATTGTTATGATATACCTAAAGATTATGTTGCCGCAGGAACAGTTAGAATTTCAACAACTTATGAATTTGATATACCAATTAGAGAACCTCTTTTATGTTTTTGCTTAAAGATGAGAAGTACTTTGAATTCGAATTTGATATAATTTCTGAATATGGTCGTTTTAACAATAAAAAACTTTTGGTTATGGTATAAAATACTATATAAAAAAGTAGAGATACAAGTAGTTGAAAAAGAAGATCCATTTAGATTTGTAAGAATTATTCCAGCGGTTAAAGAAGTGTTAGAGAGATCTAAAATATTATTAAATAATTATATAGATGAACAGAAAGTGTCACAACGAAGACTATGTATCGAAGAATAATGGTTTCATTCTTTCAGATCTTGATGCAAATGGAAATAGAATTATAAATTTAGGTGACCCGTTAACGATTACGACGCTGTAACAAAATCTTATGCCGACGCAAACTTTGTTGTTAATTCAGGAATAACAATGAATCTTGGAGGAAAACGTATTACAAACCTTGGGGTAGGTATTAACCCCACCGACGGAGTAAATGTTAGTCAAGTAAATAATTATGTTAAAAAAACTGGTGATACAATGCAAGGAGATTTAGACATGAATGGTAAAGCCATAACATCTACTTATTGGAATTCCGGAAACACCAATCCGGTAGTCTTAAACGATGACTTGTGTTACGTATGGCGGCTTAAAACGAAATGTATTACTTAAAGCATTTCCTTCGACGACAAATATCAATATGGGTGGATATTCAATTGCTAATGTTGCAGAGCCTGTTAATCCTTCTGACGTTGCGACAAAGAATTACGTAGGTAAAACACTTAAAAAAATAACGGAAGTAATACCAATCTCAATGGATCCAAAAGCATTAAACTCAATACTAAATCTATCATCATCTTACTCATGGACAAATAAAATGGCTCCACCAATAATGATCCTGAATGTAATGGTTGTAAGATCTTCTAATTGTGTATTTCTAAAACCTAACACTGATACAACTACTGTATCCGGTGATGTAAGAGCTATAAATACTTCAACAACAGGTGTTAACTTAAAATACTATGTATATTTTACAAGATTACCGACAGAGTATTACTTCGTTGATAGTGTTGGAAAATTAAAGGTAAACCTCTTGGTTAGTTATGTACCCTCCTGAAAAGTATAAATGAACTATTAAAACTGATAACTCTTTTAACTTTGTTGCTTTGTGTTTACCTTAAACCACTGGAAATAATTTAGAAATGGAACAGATAGCTTCATGGTCTAAAAATGATGAAAAGAAGTAGAACAATATTGTTTTTTAAGTGTTTCTTAACCAATGAATATAGTCTAGTTGGTTTTTCTTTTTTATAATAATTAGAATTTATGTTACAGTATGAACAGATTATACAGTGGTTGTTACGAAAAAGGTTAGAATAAAATTCAGTTTCTTCCATATCCTTATCACAAATACAACAACGTATTTCATATTCCTGTTTTGGTCTTTTTCTTTTTGGTTTGCAATAAGGATGACCTGTTTCAAGGTATTCAACTTCATTAAATGTGCTTAAGCAAGTATCACAAAATATTTCCATTCTCTATAGAATGTCGTTCTTAACTCTAAATGAAAGAAAAAAGAAGGTAAATTCAATCCTGACTCAGATATAAGTCAAGTATTCAAACCAAGACCAAAGAACATTCCACAGGGTTTCTTTAATATTGTTGAGCCTAATGAAAATCATCAAGCAGATATTCTGTATATGCCTAATGATTCTGGATACAAATATGCACTTAGTGTTATTGATGTTGCTAGTAGATATAAAGAATCAAGACCTCTTAAAACAAAGTCTTCCAAAGAAGTAACAAAAGCAATAATAGATATCTACAGTAAAGGTCCTTTGAAGAGGCCAAAGAAAATGACTGTTGATCCTGGGTCAGAGTTTAAAGGTGAGTTTGCTAAAGAAATGAAAAGACATGAAACACGTGTCATCGAAGGCACTAGTAAAAAGAGCGTTGCATTAGTTGAAAGAATGAATAAAACAGTTGCTGAGAGAGTATGTATTGCTCAGTATGAAAAAGAATTAGAAAGTATTAAGAAAGGAGATTACACTAGAAACAGAGAGTGGATTGATAATTTACCAAAGATTATTGATTATCTAAATAATAGTGTTACAAGAATGATTGGTGAAGAACCTGCAAAGGCGATACAAAAGAAAAGGTAAAACTAAAGAAACCAAAATATCACGGGGAAAGCTATTAGAACTTGGGACAACTGTTAAATATGTATTAGAACCGGGTGAAGGAGAAGATGAAAAAAGAAGAAGAGCTACAGATGCGATATGGAGTTTAACAAAACATACTATTGTTAGAATAATGGTATTACGAGAACAAGCTGCTAGATATTTCGTAAATGATTTTAAGAGAAGTTTTGTTAGAGAATAGTTACAAGTTATTAACTAACATTAATTTCAGTTTGTGAGTTTCCTAATTTCAAGTCCTTCAAATTCTTCTTTTGTAATTTCATCATCAGATAAAGCATTAGTAATCTTAAATATAATTTCAGAATAGGAACTTAAAGCATTCCTTTTACGTTAGTCTATTTCTGTCAGTACACCATCAACTGATGCAAACATTACGGATAGAGCTGAAAAGAAAGTTACAGCATGGCTAATGGATGGTGTTACTTGAATATAAGTACTTGAAACAGTTACTCCTAATGCTATTACTGTATTTATAAATTTAATTGCGTATCTAGCTCTTTTTATTTTATTTATTATCATTTTTATTTTTATTTTATTTTTATTTATTTTATTATTATTATTATTTATTTTATTTATTAATTTTTATTTTAATATTTTTATTTTATTTATTAATTTAGACACCCCCTAATATTTTTATTAAACTGAACAGTCTCTTCATATTTTTTAACGGCGAAATCTTTTCTCAAATCTGGCATTTTCTATATAATAGAAAATTTCTATATCTTTTTTCTTTGTGAATAATCCAGAGATATTACAAAATCATAGGGCAAAAGTTTTAATTTTGTAAGAAAAGTACACTTTTTGGACATTTCCATTTTTAATCCTTTGAAATGCGAACGATAGTGAGCATAAGGAGGATTAAAAATGGAAATGTCCAAAAAGGGTACTTTTCTTACAACACGCCATCCTACCACTTGGAGAGCTACCTATTTGTGCAACTGACGGCCCATCAAAGACAGCAAGCGAAAAGTTAGTATTAAAGTGTAGTGTATCGTTATGGAGGGACGGACGTTGAATTGTAGTACTGAGGATCTAAGTATAAACTTTATCATAAAAGACCACCTGACTGCCGACCAGGAGTGCCTGGTCGCGTGCGAGGCGAGTCGTTATACCAATGGTGCTGCGTCAACGCTTGCCAAATGAGCTCCGTGTGGGTGTAGTTAAAATGAATCCCATAGCCCGCAGTTATTGCTGGTCGTCCTCAATGTGTAGTGACATTAAAAAGCTAGTTAGCCAGTGTTCTTCGAGCACAAATCACGGGAGTATTCCGGCAGTGTTGCCATTGCAGAACCGGCCGTGGGCCGATGGACCTTGCAGCCAATACCCGTGGAATTAGCGGAAATTAGATACCAATGACTGAGGCTAATAAATGGCCATTCGAAGGGGATTGAGCCGGTAGCAATGCAAACAGCTACCTCAGCAATGAAAATCCATGTGCTAAGCGACATATTTTCTAATACCAAGATTCCTGAGCGGTTGCAGTCAGATTATGGACCTCAGTTTACATAAAAATGACCCAAAACTTCTATGTTAAAAATGGGTTCTCTCCGTCTTCACCCCATTATATCACCCTGCTACCAATTGCGTAACAGAACGGGCAGTCCAGATAATCAAACTGGAGTTACGCAACGATAACTACTCTCCTACTGCCGACTATGGCTCATCCTTTTCAGCGGTCCTGAGCTGCTACTTCTATGCTACTCACTACCTCAACTGCTCCCCTGACTCTGCTATGCTTCCCACTTTCTCTTTGTTTCGTGAGACGAAGTGTGTTGGCTACCGAATGCGTACCGAAAGCCACTTAGGCTGTGACTGCGCTATACAAAACTTTCCTGCGTAACACCCACATGGTCCTTATGACTTTGTGGGGTTATAGACGGAGGTACATGACATGACATGAGTTGAGTTGACGGAGATGGGCGCCGTGAGGACACTGGAGCGCCAGCTCGTTCTGCTGCTGGCACGTCGGACTTAGTAGTACTACGAGCCGCCACATAATTCCGTCCAGGGGTAAACTTTTTTCAATCGGCGGCTATGGACTTACCTTTCATTGGTGCAACACGACCTTCACCTCGCTGTGGGAAAGGCTCAGAAGCAGCAGGAAGCCTCGTGGAACGCTCATGAATAACAGGTCACCGTATGGAGAAGGAGAAGCAGTATTTGTGCTTGATATAAGAGTTGCGAAGGCCAAATCATGTTATTTTTGTTGTTTATTGGGCACGCTACCACTAAACATTCGATCGTGCTTCCTTTGCAGCAAATGTAAAGCGAATAGAAAGGGGTTTAGTTTTCTGTGAGGGCGCTTTATCAAGTGTATTATTGCTATTATTTTTATGGGCAGGAGTGTAGTGTACGATGCAAAGGATAATCTTAACGGTCGTTACGACGCTGGGTCTTAGCCCAGGGGTAAGCTGCTCGATCTTCCCGACCCGGGTCACGTGGGTTCGAGTCCTACAGTTGGTGGTGTTTTATTGCCACCGCAAGTGTTGCTGATAGCGGCGAGGGCTCTCCTGCTACTACGTAAATGAGGTTGCTAAATCAGCGAGCCTTTTTAAGACAATGTACTGATCAGAAACCACAAGTTCCGGTTAATTGTAAACACTGCCCAAGTCCGGCCCGGTCAATCGAAGCTCAGGTATCACTGAACTCTTTACTTGATTCAATTCCTATCATGTTGTGTAGAAAACAAGACACCATTAATATTTCAACTGTAAAAACTTACATCGCATTTTTTACATATCAATATATGTCTTATAAAGGCATTATAAGCAAAACATTGGTTTTCGACTTACTTTTTATTAGTTTCCACTTTAGCCTTGCTGCATATATTTACTGCATTTTTATTTGGATAGTAATCAACTTTATCGAGCTGAATGACGATAAAATAACTTCGTTATTTATAAGCAAACCTAGTCAGACTCCGATACTGAATAACTATTCCTTAAAATGGTCTCAGCAACGGTATCGCATATAATATGTGCAAAATATCGAGGTACCCTGTTCCAAGGTGAACTTTCATTAGGCGACCACGTCAACTTCTCATTAGGGTCTCCTTACTTTCACCTGCTTAGCTATGCAAGAATTTTGGCCTGCCTAAAAAATGACGCCTCACTCAAGTTGTTTCGCGCGTTCCTGGCATTTCATCTCGACTTCCGTTGCACACTGCTTGCGGCTCTAACGGCCTATGCAATCAGGCACTTATAGTGGGTGCACAGCTCTGCAGCTTGGCTTTCTTCTGGTGAGCGTCGCGGTTACACCACTTTCCGCTGACCTACACTGGCTTCCCATCAAGCAGCACACTGACTTCAAGGTTTTGTCACTCACTTTCAGGTCCCTTCATTCTTTTGCTCCGGCCTACCTATCCTATCAGAGCTACTGCCCCGCCGAGCCAGGCATCGTACCACCCACTCATCTGACTCAAGTCGTCTAGCTGTGCCACAAACCAAATTTAAATCACGGAGACGGTGGCTTTATTTCATATACTCCCAAAGCTTAGAGCTTAATCTCGATTGAATTCGCGACATCCCCTGGCCCGACGACAGTCGAAATGAAGCCAAAAACGCACTCGTTTCTCCCAGCATTTGCTGGATCCCCATGAATTGCCCTTTGTGTGTTGAGGTTTGCTGACGCTGTGTGCATTATCTCGAACCTTATGACATACTTTATTTACAGCAAATAGGAAGTGCCTAGAGAAAGACTTGAATATATAAACACGCTATACAAATGTATTATTATTATCATTATTATTATTATTGTTATTATAAAAATTAGCCTAGTGGAAGCCAGTATTGGAAGCCTCTTCCTGTTATCTCACAAAAGCTTATTTAAAAGCCTCATTTATAAAGTGGTAGTGGAGCCGTAACGGCTATTACTAATGTTTGCATTGGGCAATGCGGGATCCCCCACTGCAGGACTTGAACCCACGACCTGGGCCGTGAAGAGTGAGCACCTTACCCCTGGGCTAAGATTCAGGGAAAGACTAGAGAACGGCCCAGGAAGCTTGTGGGATCACGACTTTGGAGTGGGATTTTCGCTCATGGGATAATGCCTTCACGGCGTTTCTCCAGAGATGACTTTTTACATTTTATAAGATAGCGCCAAAGTTTCGCGAATGGCAGTTCACCTTCGGAGATTTTCACGCCTTTGGTGCGCCACTTTACGTTCAGTTCCTCGAAGTAAGATATCATCTAACGAGACGGTCCATATTTTTAGAGGGGCTAGCGAGTAATGCCTCATTCGGCGGGTCTCAAGAGGCCTGCCAGGAGGCTTGCCTTACGCGTCTGAAAAGTCTTTCAGGCGTTGCAACTTCTAAGCGAGTGGCAAGCTCTTCCACAAATCGGCCCCTCCAATCCACCTCTACAAGAAGCTAACGTGTCCTTCGGGTTTGGGTTGCTCCACACCTTCGATGCCAAAATGCGAGGTCCGTTTCCATAAGATGCCCCACTTCGTTCTGAGGCGCGCCGAGCGCCTCCCGAATCCATTGGCTAGAACGGTGCGTCGTCGAATGCTCTCGCGTAGTTTTTCCAGTTGAGCAATGAGCGAGAATTGTATACATCGTGGTTTGTCTCAGTTTGTTACCCGTGAATTAATTGGAGATTTCTGGAAGGCCGCGACTTCGCATTTGTCTCGCCACGCTGTGTGTGCCCGGAGCGCCCAGCCCTGAGAGGCTGAGTGCGGGTTTCGCGGCTTCCGGTTGACCCGAGACCAAACTGCGACAATTTGGATGGATGGACCACTTGGAGGTTCACTCGGAGGGCTAAGCCAAATAGCAAGTTTCTCCAAGGAGTGACTTTCTTCGGACTTCCCAGAATGCACGCTCGAATTGAAATCGCCAATACTTTACTTGCGGCCCGAGTGCCCTCGGCGCTGCTGCTGCAAGCCTCCTCTATTCGTTTTAGTGTAATCAGAAAACTCTCAAAGAGGAGACATTTAAAGTTCGAACTCGTGTGCACACACTGGTCATATGTAAAAAGAACGCCTTCACGTTCTCTAGGAAACGCTTAGCAGAAAAATTTTCTGTGACAAATAAATAAATATTGCCTGATTTAACAGCTTCATTTGTATAGCCTCCGGAGAGCCTTAACTAATAATAAACGGCTATCACCGCCGCTTGCAGTTGGCAATAAAGAACCACCCACTGCAGGATTCGAACCTGCGACCTCGGTCGTGAAGAGTGATCTACCTCACTCTCAACGGATGACACGATCTTGCTCTCAGATAAGCTTTGAAGCTGGTTAAGGTCTTAGGCATCAAGAGTCGCCGCTGATAAAAAAATAAAGATGTCCTGACATGGTTGTCTTAGCTGACGCCGGCCACGCTTTGCTAAGAAAAGTTACGGAATAGAGAAGGCAGCTAGTTTGATCTAAGATGGAGGCTTGCTAGTGCTCGCAATCCAATCCGGCCGCCCGAAATTCCAGAATATCCACGTGTCTTTTACCGCAGATTCGTTCTGCTTTTCTGCCGCCGAGCGTATCGTGCATGCGAAGCCGAGCTCCCAAGGACTAAATATAAAGTGAGCCGTCACCGATTGCAGCGCCCGACAATTAATGAAAATCCGCATATAGACGCTACCATTTCTTGAGCATCCCTCTGAGAATCCACCCGAGCACGCGGAGCCTGCGTTGGTTGTGCAGATTTAGGCTCGATGCTTCGCTCCGCTCGGATATTGCAAGACCTCTCGTTGAAAAGATACGAAGCTTTCCCGGGTAAGCGTCCAGCTTACCGTTCAATTGCGTTTCCCTTTGCATCAAAAGTAAAGCGCCTAGATAGAGATTGAGCTCTCTGAGGGCGCTTTATCAAGCGCATTAATAATAATAATATTATTATTATTATTAGCTTCGTGGTTCGAGCATGATGTCCGCCAAATCTGCACGTCCTTTAGGCTGGGCTTATGCGGGAGTCAAGCTTCCTACCAGCTTCCTACCTACTCGAGTCTTACTTCGATCTTCCGCTTTGTAGGAGGTTCGCACGGCAGTCTCGCTCGAAGTCTCGCTCCGCCCACACTGAGCGTTCATGGGAAAATTACTTTCGCTAGGAAGGTGGGAAATGGCCCTCGGCAATGCACCTCTCTACGGCCACGCTTCGCTAACGCAAATACCACTGGCATGAAACCTGTCCGACAAAGTCTTTACCGCGCACGCCGCCTCATAATGTGATTTTTTGCATGCCGAGCTGAGAGCGTCCCATAAACAGGAACTCGCGCGGAACGCATCAACGACTTCGCCGGTCAGGTCGTCCGCCATTCATTTCAAAGCAACAGGAAGGATTGGTCTGAACGGCGCCTATGATTGGTCGCTTGCTATGTTTCGCCTTTTTTTCAAGTTTTGGCCAAAAAGAAGTAGAACCGCGTTTGGCTGCTTAGCCTTTGTTTAGACCGAGTCTTCTTCCCCGAGTCTTAGACAGCTGCCACCATATTGATGTCGCACACACCGGAGACTCGAGTAGGCAAGAAGCAAGTGAGAAAGTAAGCAAGCCGACCCCGCTTAAGTCTGGCTACAACTTTTAAAGGAAGCAGCACCAGTTAATCGTTTAGCTACTGAAATGACCACCGATAGGGAACTAACCAATTGCAACATCCTCAGACTGGCTGGCGTCGTCCGCGTGACTCGCGGTTTCCGCTAGTGCAGCGAATATGGATTAGGTGCGCGAGCGTGCGAAACGCAGGAGACAACAGGTTCTGTGGTGCAGTCAACATTGCACACTGTCTACACTGCAGGGCTGTCACTAATGTAGCTGCATCCGGGGACCCGGTGGCAGTCCCGCACGGCGGCGGCACTGCGAACTGGGAATGCCAACCGTCCTCTTCGACCCCGAAAAAAGGTAAAAACCCGGGTGGCGGAAGAAATTGGCGCCGTAAGCCTTCTGTAACTGCACATGGCACAAAATGGAAGCGGCGGACGGAAAACACGACGTTTTCCGCCGCTTCCGCCTAGACAGACGGAGCGCTCGAGTGAACATTTCAGGCACGGCTGTGGCGCGGGTAGGCGTGCATGAGAAAGTCGGCCGGTCCGTGCGCCAGTCGGAGCCGGCCCTCGGCGGTCGGCGCGCGCGCCGCCGCGCTTCGCAGGCAGAACCTCTGGAGCACTCCGACGAAGAACAGGAAAAGCTCCAGCCTCGCCAGTCGCTCGCCGACGCACGAGCGTCGACCTGAAAATAGAGCGGCGAGCGAATAGGGCCGGCGAACGAACGATCTAAGAAGAAAATCTCAATGCCTCCGTGCAAATGCACCGGGGCCGACAGCGCAGACGCTCTCGGGATCCGTCGGCTGGCTGAGCGCGGCGGCAGGGCTGCAAGCCCTGCAAGCTCGCAGCCGGAGCTGCGAAAGACGCTCGCAGCTAGTCAAGTGAGGCGGTCAATCGAACGCGCCGCGTCGCAGCAGACCGAAACCAGCATGGCGGCGGCTGCCGCAGAGCCGTTCCGTCTTTTAGCGAGACGTCTGCAAGGTCGCACTTGTCGCCGCGCCTTCCTGACTGCGCCGTTCGCGCTTTCCGCGACAGAGGCTCGAAGATGAGCGGAGCTGCACATGTGCCACTAAACTCAACCCACCTTGCCGGAACCGCCACCTCGATATGCGCCCGCGCGTGGCTCCTCACGGAGGGGCGAGGCCTCCCTTTTCCTCCAAGTACTCGGAGCTAGTGTAGGCTAGGGGGCGTGGTACAGCTTGCAGCACGTCCGCGATTCGGCCAGTGAGCTTGAGCGTTTCTGCTAGGCCGACCGACAGCTTCAGCCCAAGCTGGAGTGGTCGAGTTCATTGCTTTCAGGGCACTGTTACCATCGACCTTCGACCTCCATATTCGAGTAGCAAAGGCAGCTTTTGCTCCGAAGATTTTTTTTTTTTAGACTGTGGAGCTCACTTTCCCAACTCTTACCCAACGACATCTACTCTCCTGCTGTCGACTATGGAGCATCCTTCACAGCTACGTCAACTGCCCTTCTGACTCGCAGCTATGCTCCTCGCTCTCTTATTAAACATAAACATAATTCATTTGTATAGCGTCCGAAGAGAACCTAATCTCTGTTCAGATTTCTTAGTTTTGGGAAAAATTTACAGCGACAGCGCTGGATAGCTATCCATTCTTTCCCTTGAGACTATTAGATACGTTTTGGTACTATCCTTGAAAGAACGGCTTCAGTTGGCCGTATTTTGTCGTTCAAGAAGTCTTCCTCCACCGCTCTACATTTAAAAATGAATCTATCACCAATTATGAAATTTCCATCACAAGAAGATCCTATTAAGTTTAGCTGATTTATTTCCCTCATTTGTATTGAGGTAGAAGACCCTTCTTTACCGGCTATCATCACCGCTTTGCAGTGGGCATTAAAAGAATTGCCCGCTGTAAGACTCGAACCTACGACCTAGGTCGTAGAAGAAGCGTAGGGGAAGAGCAAGCACCTTATCCCTGTGCTAAGATCCAGGGGCAACTATCACACAAACATTAAGCAACTTATGCAAATGGTCTCATAAACTTTCAAATTATTGTCATGCATGTCATCTTCATCGTGCTGATAAGAAATAAGCTCCAAAATCGCCAAGATTCCAGTGCAATGAATTACTACGTGCAAATGTAAGAACCTTATTGCTCTGAAACTCGAACTGTAAGAAACCTTGGCAAGTGGTCAATGTGGGCGCTACCCCTTCCCCTTTTGGGCGGTAGGAATGCCGAAGTGAGCTGCATGTACGAGGGAACGCTAGACGTTAGCCAACAGACGATAAGTTCTAGATTTCACGATCAGACTTCAGAGATTCCAGTTCCGACCCGTGACTTTATACATTGATCTGTGGGCGTAATCTGGAAGGGTCCAAACCTACCACTAAAACCTTTGGATGCCTCTAAGTTGGGCTGTTGTTAGTCACTAGTCGATCCACAGTCGGTAGTAGCAGGTTTTTTTCGCGGCCGTGAATCGGTTCTTTGTTTTCTTTTGCTGCTGTTCACTCTCGATCTGATTTTACGCAGTCTCGTCGTTAGCTCAATAAGACTGGCGGCGGTCTTCTACCGAGGCAGCCGATTAATTAAAGCAGCCTTCTAGCCTGGCCAATGGGATGAGTACCTTATTGCATGCAGTCCATTAGAATGACATTGCTCTTGCAGCCTCGGTCTGCAGCGAACGACCGTACTACCACTGCTGATGGGACGGAGGCGGCAGCAGGAGCATTTTCTTTTTCCTCTCCCATAAAAACTCGCAAAAGTATCAGTCTATACTCAACCCCATGAATTCAAGTACTCCCCAAGGACACAAAAATGCAGAGTGTTTGAATGACCACAGAGTATAAAGGCGCCTAGCGTAGCTCGGTCTAGTGTATGTTCCTAGCTACCACGCCAGCTGGCACTGAGCTCGATAAACTACACGACTCTTTTGAGCAACTTTACGACTTTTAGCTAGATAATCAGTCACTACAGTAATCCAGGACAAGAAATTTCGCAAGGTTTTGCGTTAGGAATTGCTTGAAAATCAGACGCACAAGGAATTATAAGCAATCCACATACTAAACACGGGGAGGGCCTACGGACAATGTGAGTCGGGCACTTTGTGAGTAAATATAAGCAATGGTATTGATAACTTATGCGGCAGTATTTAAAATTCAGTAATTGCATAATTGTTTCATAACATAAGCGGCTGAAGATGCAAGCAATTAAAGAGAGAAACTGTAAAACTATACAGCGTAGCTTCTGTTTCTCTCTCCTTGCACATGTAGCGATTTAATAAACCGCTCTCCGGCTATTAGCCCATTTCAGCCTCGTTTCAGCCCACTGTACGGTAACTTATTTACTTGAGGTCCGAAATTGCAACTCAAATACGTACGATGCCTTCCAGCAATGCAGCTTGTCCTAAGGCATTTGGTTGCGACCCTGCAGGATCATGTAAGATAGCAGGCGACCAGTTACAGCCGCGTTTGGGCTAAGAGAATGCCTGCTACCGTAGAACTCGTTGACAAAGGCATGGTGGCCACCGCAGACGTGGACACCGCGTTCGACAACAATGAGGCCTACCTACAGCTTGATCGAGATTCGTCGTGACGATGCAGTCTGTAGACTAGAATATATTTTTGTAATTACTTTGCGGCACATCTCAAAAAGAGGCCATCACTTTTGACCTTGCTTTGTCTTGCACTGATGCGCGATAAAACACCGGCGGACTTGTGTATCCTTAAAAGTATTTCATTTATGATATAGCCAAGTCCGGAAAAAAGAATTTCTTCCCCAGCAGTTAATGACGCTCTGCAAAATTGCTTTGTATAATCATCGAACTTTATACATTGGGTCATTCCAATCCACAGCAATAACTCAGCCCCAAGTTGAATAGATCAAATAGCCGGCAATGTGGCAATTATCTTTTGTGCAGCATGCTAAGAACTAAAGCATTAGCTTTCCACTTGGTTCTGCTTATTGCTGAAGTGAGATTCATAGAAAGATGATAGATAGTTCGAGAGCTTTAATTTTCAAGGCAACTTCAAATGGACATTAAAAACCAGTCATGTTTTGTGTTCTTGAGAAGTGTTTTACAGAACAAAATATTCCATACATATACTTGATTGTACAATTAATATCTATGACTTGTTGCAACCGCTGCTGTGTTACAGATTCATATAATTCATACCAAATGTCTTAATAATAATAATAATAATAATAATAATACACTTGATAAAGCGCCCTCAGATAACTCAATCTCTTTCTGGTGGCTCACTTGGTAAGGCGGTTGCTTTTCACGACTTTCCCGACATCCGTGGGTTCGAATCCTGCTGTGGGCGATCCCTTATCGCCGCTGCAAGCGGTGGTGATAGCGTAAAGGCTCTTCTGTCGCTATACCAAAGAGGCTGTTGAATCGGCTAGTATTTTTTTAATTAAAAGTTAAATCAATTCAAGAGCGATATATATTCTTCTAATTGAACTTCCCCGTGATGTTTCGCGGGGAGCCTCGTCCATTTAGGCGATCCCGGGGAGGATCAGCTGGTCGAGGTCTCTGGCAGGTCAAAGCTGTGGGAAGGACTCGTTGCCGGGCTTTCTGACTAGATCTGCCAAGCAAATCCGAGAGATTTCAACACTGCTCATTCAATGCTATCCTCGGAGTACTCCTTGCTTCTCATTGCTCATGGTTTATTGGTGCTTACGTACACGTTATTAGCTAGAGGTCTTACTAGCCAATGGTCATGAGTGCCTTCATGTCTGCTTCAGCATCCTGGCCTAAGCGCGATACTTGCTTGCTTTTGCATGCTTTATTCCTTGCATTTCACTAATCCCCCGTGTGTTGATTCTATTGCAGTGAGCTGTAAAGCAACCGAACACTGGTTAAGTTCTCTTATGGTGCTACACAAAAGACCTATTTTTAATATTATTATTAAGAACTTCCTTAGTGATGCTGATTAATTTGCAGGTCTCACATGTACTCTTTTACTAGTCCGACACATTGTTATTTATTAATTCGCAGCGTTGGGGTTAATTCGTTAGAAGGCATCGCTCATGGTTTTTACGCTTCGTCAACAGCTAATGTTTTCTAGTATGCCTGCTTACCTCATGGTCATTTATTTTTGTGTGCTGTTTGTGCTCCTGTCATTCGACCGAGTAGGAATGCGTCTTCCTGAGCCTGTCTTTGGACGCGGTCTGTTGATTGGTTCGAACGTTGAACGGTCAATCTCAGCTATGGTTAAAATTGAATATCGTTTACCTATAATTTTTCGGCTACACTCTTGTTACGGTTGCATGCTAATTACGTAATTAATTGTACTACGAGACAGCACACAAATTGCTATTCACAAGGACGAAATCCAAGAATTAAGAAATAGTGGGTTTCTCTTGTTTGTGCTTTAAATGTGGGAAAGTCAGTACATGTCTAGATGTCGATCGGTAGAGAATTTCAGGCTTTAGGTGCATAGACATAAAAGACACTGTCTTAGGAATAATAATAACAAAAATAAAAATAATAATACATTTGTTATAGAACCCTCAGATAAATTTATCTCTTCTAGTTGCTTTACATCTGCTGCAAAGGAAGCATTATTGAATGGTTATTGGTAGCATGCTCAACGAACAACAAGCGTAACATGGTTAGAGGTGACATGCACCGGGTCAGCATGCAAATATGGTTAGAAGCAGCATGCACAGTGTCAGCACGCATAAGCACACAAAGAATGAATAGCATGGACCCACCTAGATGCTGCTATAAATAAATGTGTTTTTATTTTCTTTTTAAATGTGGTCAAGTCAGGGGATGTCGGAAAGTTAAGTCAGGTTAGAATCACCCCTAAACGGCGAGGGTTACGGGGAGTGAGTGGTCTGACGAAAAATCCAAATAGAGTAAGTAGACAAGATATACATCTAGATCCGGAGCAAGAGCATGAAGTGACATAAACGAGAGTAACAGGACCTTGAAGTTTCTCAATGAAGAGACTCTACATGTCTGAGAGAAGTTGAGAAATATCACAGCAGTGACTCTCATGCCAGAAGAGATTAGCTGCCTTGTTTTTCACTATTTTTAAGCCTTTTAATTTACAAGGAAGAAGACTAACGAGAAGAAGGTTACAGCAGAAATCTAGACGGAATGCTACCAAGTGCTAGTCAATTAGAAGCGGGCATAAAAACTAATAGGATGCAATATCAAGTAATTTAACATTTTTTTGGTCAATGCCGCCCGTGTAGAACTGGAACAGCTTGCGTGAAATCTGCTCTTTTCTTGAAAAGGTTTTGGTAGCTTCTTGCGTAGCATTACCTTCCGATGTATTTTTGAAAGCTGGAACATTCCTTTTTTATTTCCCTTATAAAGCGCCCTGTTTGCCAGCTGAATTTTATGAGGCCCTATTTGTCCACGTTCAGACACTTTGCTAATTCGCTAGCATAATAAGTTGATTCAAATTGCACACTGGCTTACGACCTGCACTGCAAGAAAATCTCTCACCTGCGCCGAACGGGATTGTCATTTTCGGTCTCACGAAATGTCCGTTGCAGTCTATAAAACGCTCTGGACAAAACCTGCTGCTGTCCTTGAACACATCCTCGCGCAGATGAGCTGACATGATATTCGCCACAACCGTGGTACCCTTAGGGATCAAGTGGCCACGCACCGTGACGTCAGCCGATGCCAGATGCATGGGAGACAATGGTGCGACGCATCCGAGGCGGAGCACTTCTGCCAGTACCGCCTGCGTAAACGGCATGTCCGCCTCGTCCTTCTCGGTAGGCAGTCTGTCACCTGAATCAATAAATCGAGCATAAGATAGGACTAGAATGTCTCATACAGTCATTATATCAGCTATCGCAGTACATGAGTGATAAATCGAGGCATTTTTGTTAGCCCTGGTTTGAACCCGGTGTTAAAGCGATCGCCTTTATTAACCAAGGTCAAGGTGAATCCATTTGACAACCGAGGTCGTGGGCTCTAGCCCTGAGGCATACGTGAAGCACACAGATTAAGTTATGTTAGGACGCTATAAAAATGAACTATATATTATTGGATTTGAACTAAAATGTCTGTTATTACTAATATATCATGTTTACAAAATGCTAAAACCTAAAGAGAAACGGACGTCTACATCCCCAAGGAATCGCTGCTCTAAGAACATTATTCGATGTGGCCTATTAAAACTGATACCACGATCTTGATGGCAGAGGGCGAATGATCGACGGAGCTCGCTAATGACCTTTTTTGGTTAATCTTCGACGACGCCTGACATACTTTTATGATCGCGGTCTAGCACCTTAATTTTTGGACATCGTCAGTGAAAGAGTAGCCGCTCTCTCACTCCCAATTGTGGTTTGTAATAAAGGATTATCGGCTGCACGACTGGAACTCATGACCTGGTTAGGGAAGTGAGTGTGCCATACCCACGGGCCAAGATCCAAGGCTAAATCAAAATCCAAAAAGGCTGGAGTTATCTGCAATGGTTACATCTTTGTTTCTTTTCACAAGTACTTTGAAGGGCTTGCGAAAAACTGTGTTTGTGGCTTTCTCCTAGGGTTCATTCTGGTGACATACCCTAGCTTTGGCATTTTAAGCACAGTACTCTTCTCGCATATAAGAAATCAAATAAAAACGACAGGACTGCATTCTTCTGCCCTGGCCACTTTAAACATTTATACTCGGCGGGACTACAAAGTGCGTGAATCAGAACAACCTGCTTTATAAAGTGATTCTTGAGGGTCAACCTAATGAGGTAATATTTAGGTAAGCTAATTTAACAGCCTCAGTTATATAGTGGCAGAAGTGTCACTCACTTTTAGGTCCCTTCATTCTTTGGCTCCAGCCTACCCATCAGATCTATTACTACACCAGGCTAAGCATCGTACCACCCGCTTTTCGGAATATAATCGTTTGCCTACTCAAATCCTTTGGAGACCATGCCTTTAGTTCGTATGCTCCCAAAGCCTGGAACTCACTTCCAACTTGCGTCACGACATCCCCTGACTTGACCACATCAGCAAACGTAAAGTGCCTAGAAAGAGATTGAGTTCTCTGAGGGCGCTTTATCAAATGCATTATTATTATTCCTCTTATTATTTAAAAATAAACTAAAAACGTATACATTTATCACAGCATTTAGGTGGGTCCATTGTATTCGTCCTTTATGTGCTTTTGTGTGCTGACACAGTGTATGCTGCCATTAACAAAACTTGCATGCTGACCCTGTGCATTGTCGTCCGATTCGCACAGCAGAGAGCCAGTCGATGACCGACACCAACAGTTTATTGCACGACGCACGGAGCCGAGGGACGCATGGCTCCCTTCGCCCCCTTCTCCCACTCGACTCCTCTCGATTCGACCCCTACTGACCCCTGGTCTTCCATCCGATTATTCATCGGATGGAGGACCACAACTGTGAGCCGGCCGACCCTGATGGTGAATCCACCAATCTGTTCAGCAACGGGTGACCGGCCTGTGTCCACGCCACATCACAGGCGGACCGAAGCTGTGCACCGCCCCCTTTTGGTGATGCTCCTAACAGCTGTTCACCAGAGGCTTATCAGAGGAGCCTGCATACAATCGAGCTACACGCATGTAACCCCTAACCATGTTTATTGGGCATGCTAACACTAAACATTCGATCGTGCTTCCTTTTCAGAAAATGAAAAGTGCCTCGAAAGAGATTGAGTTCTCTGAGGGCGCTATATCTAATGTATTATTATTCTTGTTATATGTATTAAAAGAGCCTTCACGGCTATCATCAACGTTTGCTGTGGTCAATAAAGAGTCGACCACTGCAGAATCGAACCTCGACCCGAGTGTGAAGAGCGAGCACCTTACCTTTGGGCTATGACCCTGGAGCATCCTTCTGCGTCAGTATAAATCTCATCGGAAAGTCGATATCCGTAGTAAGGTTGTGTGGATAAACATTATTTGCAGTTATACTTATCGTACATTTCTCCCCGTGAAAGATTATAGTTGAAAGAAAGTGCGGCCCTTGCTACAGCATTGGCGCTATATTTTCACATTTCAGGTAAGATTAAGTGACCTCCATAACCTCAGCTTAAGCAGTATCGAAAAAATAAATCTGAATTAAAGAGTTCATCGATTGGGTGTGATATTTCTGAAGCCAACGACTGACTGCAGCATGGGCAAGGGGGCTGCCTGGCTGCAGTCCTCTTTAAGCAGCATTGCACGCCTCTTCTGAGATCCGCCGCTCGCTGTGACAGGTTGTCCATAGTAAGGGCAAAGTTAATCCCCCTCTGCGAAAAAAGAGATGAGCTCCTTTATAAATTGCTTGCTCCGAACGCTGCTGCTAAGCAGCCAGACAACTATTCCACTCCAAGCCAACCTGAATTAAGCAATATTGGTGGCACAAGTATATATGGACCTCAGACTGTGTAAGAACAATGCGTAACTTTAGACTGCATCGTGAGCGGCGAGCAAGTGATCGAAGACTCTTGACGCTGTACAAGTATGCGCAGGATAAAACATGAGGACATTCAGACTTGAAAATGCAGAGCCTAAAGGTCGTTTGTGTCCTCTTCCGGCTTCGAATTGTACATCCGCCGACGGCGTGCGGGCCCATGTCCTTGCAACTTCCGAATGGCGCCGGCACGTGATTGCTACCGCGTAAATCGAGCTATTGGTCTGGCAGGTTGTGCAGGAAGCTGATGAGACTTTCGCGGTTTTCTTCAGCACACCCAGTTGTTCGCAAATGACGAGCAACAACCGTTAAGCCAAGAAATTGCTACGCTAAGGTCCTTCACAGCATACAGTAAATGTGGTTGTGTTATCCAATTGTATCCTGTTGGCGCCGAACTCGTCAAACCTTAATTTCGTATCATGTGTCACGATGGCTGTCATATGGCGCGACGTGACCCAGAGGCCCATTGCATGCCACACGTCAATTCAATTAAAGTAAAAGGCAAAGTTAGGCTGATTATAATGCTCCATATATGTAGACGCAGAAGAGCCGCGTAAAGGCGATCACTTTCACTTGCAGTGGGCAATACGGGATTGCTTGCTTTAGAACTCAAACTCAAGACCTTCGTCCCGCAGTGTGATCACCTTGCACATAGGCTAAGCCCCGGAGGTGCATTTTTACTCCAGTTAAGTATATTCAATGAATGACACATCAAACGTGTCATCCAACCTAGCAGTAGTTAATGCTAGCCTTGGCCCTGGATAGGTTCCTCTGGAACACAGGCGGAGCCAGGATTCTCATCAGGACGCAAGACCCACAATATTTTAATGTAGGGGACACGATCCGAAAGTAATGGAAAATTATAGCGAATAATCATAGCATTTATTTATCACGCATTCGGCGGCTGCTCAACGAGCTGAAGGACATAATTGTGTCATTTGTGGCGGTCATCGAGAGTAGGAATGAAATAGGGGTGGCCCAGGTCGCTGCCCTGCTGTAGGGGAGACAAATGCCCTCACGCCCGTGGCTCAGCCACTTACCGGAAGCATGTTGTACGCAAAGGTGCCTACTCAGTCGTTTGCACTGCTGAAGAAAATGTGCACGAGAGAAGGGATTGAGTTGATTCGGACAGTCCAAGTTTTACATGACGGATCTTCTACAAGACTTACTGGCTCCCATGCATTTAGTCAGTTTTGAAAAACGAAATGGTTTGCATATTATTAATAGAACTAACGGTTACGAAAAAATTCTCTGTACAATTTTAGCCAGTTAGTTTAACAGAAATCTCGCCATCGGAATCCATTGACATGTACGTAGGACGTAAGGTGCGATAAGAATTTCTGCAATAATGACCGTTAGCAGTAAACCAGTGTTGCTACTGAACTGACTGCCATGTTTAAAGCACTACCCAGTAGCACCACTGTAGGATTTCACAGACCTGAACTGAAAATACAGAAAATAATGCCGGTGTGTCTTGCTCCAGGAGCTAGGCCTACGACCGCCGAAACCAAGTGCAACGTGCATGCCAATCACCGACCATAAGATCTAGTGTGCCGCAAAGCGAGACGCTGTGCTTACCAAGGTGTCCATCGATCTCTTGTTGAACGCGTTGCTGATAGTGCGGGTGAATGATCATGTAAAGGAAAGCCCAGCGCAGGGCGTTGGCTGTGGTATCAGTTCCAGCGGTCAGAAGCTGAGTGACCACGGCCACGCAGTTATCATCTACAAGCAACGAACCATCACCACCGTTGTACACATACTAACTGGCATCTCGGCCATGGAAAGATGTGTTTTATTGAAACTGAGGGCAAAACTAACCCAAAAAGAGAGACGAGATATTGCGCTAGTAAAGGAAATTCGGTTCGATTTTAGAGAAAATTGCTTCTGACTCCGTACCGCGGCGAGTGCATAATGATTATCTCATGAATGATGACTTATGTAAAGTTTTCACTACTTGTCTCGTCAATCTTTTAGCCACTACTGACACCGTGGGTCACCAAGTCCTTTTTGAGCACCAATCACATCACCGGGGCATCGCCGGCACTACAGTGCCGGCGATTTAGGTTCTATCTCAGTGTGCGAATTCAGACGGTACACGGCAACCGCCAATGGTCATCCACTGAGCCTATACAAGTAAAGTAAGTCCAGGGATCTTTTAAGGTGCACTTCTTTTCACAGATTATACCCTTCCTCTTGCTGATGCACTCGTCAAACTCAATTCGGGTTTTCATTTTTATGTAGATGGCACAGTGGCTGCTGCAACTGTACTTGGCTCCCTCTCTGCCTTCCAGCAGCGTCTCGCACTTTCTCAGCTCCCTTGCATTATGCTTTACTCACAATCTCACTTGAATGGCAGCAAAAATTCTTAACTTTAATGAAGATAAAACCAGCTTACTAATGGCCAAACGTCAAGAGGCTTAACGGCTATCGCCTCGCTTGCAGCTGCGATATAGGATCACACACCGCAGGATTCAAATCCGCGACCTCGGGACCGAGGTCGTGAAAAGTGACCGCCCTACATATGTGTTCCACGACGGCAACCTAATCGGAGTTAATTTCTAATCAGATCTCCCTTCGCAGCACCTTCTCTTCTGACTTTGATCGTTTGGTAGGCCTCTGAACAGCCTCTAATCTCAAGGAGACGGGGCATCCATTTCCCATGCTCTCATTGCCAGGAGCTGAATATCAACTGACCTCCTTCCCCACCTCCTGATTTCGTGACATTTAAAAAGTGGGTCACACCCAATGGTGCTCGTCCAAGACCGTGCTCCCTCCGTCTACAAAATTGTTCTCTTATGCGTTCGCGTTCCCATCCTAAATTTCGCATCTTACGACTCCTTTATTGACGCTTCTTTGTCAGCACTTTAAAAAGTGCTTAGACAAATTGATTTTCTTGGAGAACTATATAAATGGATTGCCCAGTTTCCCTGCAAAGATAAGTATTCTATAGCACACAATGTTCATGTCAAAAGCTTGCCAGAAAGTAGCTTAGCTGATATGAGAACGGGATTGAACATGATTTTGATGACTTCAAGGTAATGAGGAAAATGGCAGATCGGTTAAAAGAGCCCTTTCTACGTAAACAAATAATGTGTCAATTGATCGTTGAAGGCAGACAATTATGAATAAAGTTTGCGTAAACACTAAAACCCACAACAGAAAGTCGTATAGTGGAATGTCCATCCCGTAGCCATATAGTAAAACCAGACGCATTCGGCTAGAATTAAGGCAAAAATCAGAACAAAAAGTTCTAAAACTTACGCAAAATAAATTGCAACATCTAGGAACAACGTTTGCAAGATATAGCACACTGAAATGTACTGTTTAAGGTCAACATGTCCTATCGATAAAAACCAAGGCTGCCATAATTCATAAAATTTTAGAGCAATCCGAGATGGCAGGTGAACGCAAAATCTTTGTGCTCTCTACCTGCAAAATCTGCATAAATAAAACTATAACTTCATGATTGAGGTTCAATGACACTGTAGCTGCTCGGCATTTGGCATTAGCCTGAAATACGGATACCTTTGGCATGTTTTCCGTTTTATTTTGACCGGATCAAGAGTAGCGTTCGGTCGAGAATGGGAATAATTTTTAAATGCTGCATTGCCCGGCATGATCGCTATTGCTTTGTAAGATTTTCTTTTTGATTTGCCGTGTACTTCCCGAAAAATGCTGACACCAGCATTCCTGTCAACCTCGGAGTAATGACGCCGGCATTCACGCCAACCTCAGAATAATGACACCAGCGCTCCTATCAACCTCAGAATAATGACACCGACATGCCTGTCAACATCGGAATAACTTAATAGCTGACGCAGTACTCTTTGACCGAGCCCTTCTACCCTCAGTGACAACCGTTGCATCAAATTAAATTACGAGGCATGTTACACGTGCCACATTTGAATGGCCCCGGCTTGCTTACTGACGACCGTCAGCTTTCTTTCTTTGTACCAAAACGCTTCTTATCTATTCATGAATACAAAGTTGGCATGCTCTTTTTAAGACACCTGGAGTTCCCCCTCAATCGCAAAGCTTTCTATTACTTGGCCTTGCAGGAGCACAAATCCTGTAACGATCTCTCAGCGTGCCTCAGCGTGTCCCCTCCGGGCAAATACTAAATCTACTAAATAGTTCCTGTCAGACTAAAGGCAGCCAGCTTGTGAGAACAGTGGCAGCTGGCCGAACTCGGCATTCTCGTGCCGCTGCCTTTCACGAAGCGCTGACACGCCGTCGGGGTTTCGAAGAGCGGTTAGAAATGCTATTCACAAGACAAGCAAGCAGTTTTAACTCGAATAAGGCCGGAAATTCATCCTTACGAATTATCGCCGAAGGCTTCGCATTTTTTTTAGTTCGTCCCGTCGGTCACAGACACTAGGACACCGCACAAGTCTCTTCGGATACCGACTAACTGCCCGGCTGTGCTCGGCTCTGCTGCTGCTCTGACCACGCGGTCGTGCGGTTTCTTCGGTTGACTGAGCTGTTAGCTAGCAGAATTTCACCACAATGTATTGAGGTGCTCGAAACGGACTACACATCGAGCTACCAATTTTCGGCAGCATGTGTAATCGACGCTTGTTAAGCCGTCCCCGCAGTGTTACTGTGAACCGTGTGGCAACTGCCATGCAGGCCAAGTCGGCCTGCTATTTCAAGCTGGCGCCCTATTGAAAATGAGTTGTCACTTGATACGTACATCGCCTCCAAGGTCAAGTCAGCACTGTCAGCTGATTAACACTTAAAAATCAGGGCTTGTTTAGACTAGAGTTCGAGAGCCAAACTAGTTCACGCCTTTGTGATATCGCATCTAGATTAGTGCAATTCCCTTTATTAAGGACTCCCAACCTGTGCCTTTAATCTTCTGCAGCTGGTGCAATACTGAGCAGCTGCTCGGCTCCGTCATCTACGACGAGGCTAATAAGGGCATCACTTCTAGTTGAGTTTCTCTAGCTCCCTCTCAAGCATCAAATCGATTTCATGATTCTCTCTCTCTCTCTCTCTCTCACCTCTCTCTCTTTCCTCTCTCTCTCTCTCTCTCTCTCCCTCTCTCTCTCTCTCTCTCTCTCTCTCTCTCTCTCTCTCTCTCTTACTCTCATTCTCTCTCTCTCTCTCTCACTCTCTCTCTCTCTCTCTCTCTCTCTCTCTCTCTCTCTCTCTCTCTCTCTCTCTCTCTCTTACTCTCACTCTCTCTCTCTTACTCTCTCTTTCGCCCTCGCCCTCTCTCTCTCTCTCCCTCTCATTCTCTCTTTCACTCTCGCCCTCTCTCTCTCTCTCTCTCTCTCTCTCTAGGTTTCTATCCACTCTCTCTCTCCCTCTCTTTCTCAAGCACTTTCTCCTTCTATCTCTCTCTCCTTCTCTCTTCTCTCTCCCTCTCTCTCTCTCTCACCCTCTCTCCTTCTCTCTCTCTCTCTCACTCACTCACTCACTCACTCACTCACTCACTCACTCACTCACTCACTCACTCACTCACTCACTCTCTCCCTCTCTCCCCTCTCGTTCTCTTTCTCGCTCTCTCCCTTGCACTCACTCTCTCTCTCTCTCTCTCTCTCTCTCTCTCTCTCTCTCTCTCTCTCTCTCTCTCTCTCTCTCTCTCTCTCTCTCTGTGTCTGTCCGTCTCTCTCTCTCTCTTTCTCTCTCTCTCTCTCTCTCTCTCTCTCTCTCTCTCTCTCTCTCTCTCTCTCTCTCTGTGTGTGGCCTACAGGTCGTTTGCAGCAGTGCGACCTGTGCGACCTCCTTGCTCTTCCAATTTGCTCCCATGCTACCCGCTCCTCTTCGGCTTCCACTGGTCTCAGCACTCCTCATCCTCCTACATTAAAATCTTCTGGCGATCGGTCCTTCAGTGAACTTGTGCTTCAGTGAACTTGTCGTTGTTGTTCCAGTGTATTCTGCGTGCTTTCGCATATATGATTCAGAGCAAGTTTCCAACCAGGGGTCCTACTAACTGATGGCCCCGAATGTCTTTTGTGTGCTTTTGTATGCTGGCCTAAGCACGATACTTTGTGCTTTTACATGCTTGTATAAGTATGATATTATGAATTTCATTAACTCTCGATGCTTGGTTCTCACACAGTCACTTCTAAAGTGGAATTGAGAATTTATTCCCTTAGGGTCCAATAAAAATGACTTGTTACTGCTATTGTTATTATCAACTTTAGCATCCTATAGTGGAGCTAGCAAAGTGGAGGGCAGTGTGGAATAATTTTTTCCAAAGCATCCGTTTGTGCCAAATTCCGCGCTCCGCCGAAGATCGGCACTCCTGGCTACAGTCTGGGATGACTCACTAGTTTTCCTAGAAGCGGAGGGTTCCGATTGGCTCTAACATTCAGTGTTTCGATGGCTCTCCAACGGACTAGTAGCTTCCATATTACTACGCATCCTGGCTAGCACGAACCCTCCTGGTGGGTGGGTAGGGAGAGCCGGCGCAATGGCGCTGCATATGCAGCTTGCTGCCTGGACGCACCCGTGAAAGCAGTAGACGTCGCGTCGGCACATGTACTTTGCGTCTGCAGGAATTCGTCGACTATGCACGGCTCCTTGCTCGCGAACCGGTTGTCCTTGTGACTGCGAACGAGGTCGAGCAAGTACTGCTGCTGAATCGCCGTCCTCCGCTTGTAGTCGTGGTAACCGAGCGGGTCGAACGGAAGACGCTTGAGCACGGGCAGCGCCTCCGCCAGCTGAACGGCGGGCAGCACTCGAAGGCGCCAGCTGCTCGTCTCCATCAGCCACTGGAACTTGGCGCTCGCGTAATCGTAGCGCGATCCGAATAGCAGGCTAACGATGACATTTGCCGCCGCGAACTGTAGATCCCTTTCGACGTCGAACGCCTCGGAGCGAGCCTTCTCGATTTTCGCGACGAGGTGCTCCATCTCGTCGCGAACTCTCGTCTCGATGCCGCCGCGCTCTAAGCGGTCCAGCTTGCTCAGAGCTTGCAAGACGAACCGCCGGAGCTCTTTCCACACCGGATACGGCGAATATAGAATGCCGTTGTCTAGGAAAGAAAACAGCGCCAGCCATGCAACCTCTTGCCACCTTAGTTAAGCGGCTGAGAGCGTCGTTCTCGGAGCTTCAATTCGTCCACTCGTGGCAGATAATCCGGGGCAGCGTGAAATGATCGGCGAAAGGGAAGGAAGGAAGGAAGGAAGGAAGGAAGGAAGAAAACGCTAAAGTAAAGGCGTACAGCGAACGCCTCGCCGAGCAAGTGGCCCTACTGCCGGTCATCCACTGGAGACGCTACGACGGCAGCGGAGAGCGGAGTTTAATCGGCCCGATTGCTCAATCGCTGCAGCGCTTCTCACGTCGGCCGGCCCCCCGTAGCCTGACGAATCGGCCTTGACCCTGGACACGCGAGGGGGGCTGTCGTGGGTTTAAACGAAGACTGCTGCGGGCTGCTGTTGGCTTCAAGGCAAGCGACCGAAATTTCTTTCTCCTGCGAATGTCTCTACTATACGTGGAAAATGAGAATAACATAGCAGAAACTTACAAAGACTGTGCACGAGAAAGTTTCATTTGATAGGTTTCAGCTTTTCCCAATCAATAGCAGATGGGTGGTTGCTTTCTTTTTATTAGTTTTACTTTCTAGCCTCGACCTGACTTCCGCGAAACCCCTTAATGTTAGAGAAATGCATCTTTTGGAAATCCCAAACTTGACTGTCAGGAAGTCATGGTTCGACATGTTTGACCGTGTCAGCGATCTACAATTTAGGCAGAGATGTGCTTATTAGCTTCGGAAAGAGCAAATCTCCCGCAGAAAACGTGCCAGCATTTGTTTAGAAAAGGTGTGTATATTTATAAAGCTTGTCTTTAGGGCACAATGGCCGGGGCTCTACCACCCACAATGCAAAGCTTGACCATTGTTTGGGTTACTGTAGGCCGAATCAGGCTTGTAAAACATTAAGCAATGCAATGCTAAACATGATTGCAGATATAAATGCAAGTGGGTTAACAGGGCTATATCTAAATCACTTTGGGTGCATTCTTAATTATTTGTAGGTACCAGCGTACTCTCACCAATCAGGAAAAAACAAATTTAAACGCTAAGACGTCCAAGATAATTTAATGAAAACTTATCTGGCTTATTTCTGAAAAATTAATTAAATAAATAAAAGCGCTCCGTTGAGAGATATTCTCCCAGCGATTACATGCGTAATTTATGTAGGCTCCGAACAGAAGCCTGCTCATCACTATTTTATAATTCAGCGCGTATTTAAATATTCAATTGCAACTATTACACGTGTATTTACTAGTGCATGTAATAGATTTGTGTACAATTTTGTAAATTCTGCCCTGGTATTTTTTGTATGTCACTCTTCATACTTGTACCGGCTTAATATTACTACGAGAATCGCAAAGGACACAAGTCAAGTTCAATGTCTGCGACATGGTTTTACGGGCTCACGGACTTACGAAATCACATTCTAAATTATATGCATTGATTACCACAAAGTCGAAGTAATTACCAATATTTCCTTGCTGCACCTCTACGTGAATCAGCTCGAAATCTAGGTGTCATATTCCAAAGCGACCTCTCGTTAGACGACCATATCAGCTCCACAGTCAAATCCGCCTATTTTCAGCTTCATAGCATTGCTAAAATTCGGGCTTGTTTAGATAAAGATACCACATCCAAGTTGGTCCATGCATTCGTGACATCCCGTCTCGACTTCTGCAACTCACTGCTTACTGGCCTACCAGCATGTGCGATCAGGCGATTGCAGCTGGTGCAAAACTCTGCAGCTAGGCTTGTCTGTCGTGAGCGTCGCAGTTGCCACATTACTCCACTTCTCGCCGACCTGCACTGGCTACCAGTCAAGCAACGGATTGACTTCAAGGTTTTGTCGCTCACTTTTAGGTCCCTTCATTCTATGGCTCCAGCCTATCTGTCAGATATACTACCCCATCAGGCCAAGCATCGTACGACCCGCTTTTCTGAATCCAACAGTCTAGAAATACCTCATACAAACCTTAAATCCTTTGGAGACCGTGCATTTAGTTCGTATGCTCCCAAAGCCTGGAACTCCCTCCCGACCTGCGTCAGAACATCCCCTGACCTGACCACATTTAAAAGGAACCTAAAAACACACCTGTTTAGGACAGCATTTAGTGGGTCCCTGTGATTCGTCCTTGATGTGCTTATGCGTGCTGACACTGTGCATGCTGCCACTAACCACATTTGCATGCTGACCCCGTGCATGTCACCCCTAACCATATCATTCATTTCGTTTGTTTTTCAAGCATGATTTTACTTACCATTCCATTGCATTTCACTTTACAGCAAATGTAAAGCGCCTAGAGAGAGATTAAGTTCTCTGAGGGCGCTTTATCAAGTGAATTATTATTATTATTATTATTATTACGTTTTGTCTGCTTAGACCCCGTGTTCAATACAGAACCGTAGACATGTCATTGCGAAATGCTTGGAGCTTTGTTTAGAACCTCGAAGCTCTAAAGATTGGCCCACTCTCACTACTCTTAAGGTCAGCTCTGCTTGAACTAAGTGTATCCACTGATTTAATGCGGCTGATTCTTCCCATTGCTCGCTGTAACGCACAGGTCTCAGTGTACCCTGGGTCTTCGTCAATGGGTAAGGCACTCGCACTACCCGACTCAGGTCACGGATTCGAGTCCTGGATGGACCAGGTGATCCTGCAGTCCACACTGCCGTTGGAGGAGGCATTGCTGCTAAGGCTCTCCCACTACTATGTGCAAGCGGCTTTTGAATCCACGGAGCCTAATCCTACTTTAGCCACACACAACTCAAATGAAGAGGGCATTGAATTCATAAACTTAATTTTAGCATCTAGGAAAACGGCCAAGGAGCACAATCAGCCCAGAGATACTGACGGCAAGATATTGCGCTAGTAGAAAAGCACGCGATAGAAACCGGCCATCGCTCGTATCGTAGCGATAGCTCCGGCATCAGCCTCACTTTCAATCTCGCTCTCAGCCTACCCCTGTTGGAGGGAGCCCTACGCTGCGACTGTCCGGTCCCGTTCGACAATCTGCAGCCTGAGAAGCGATGCAAGGGTCACGGCAGCTTTAGTGTCGAACCACGCTACGGGCGTGAACTCGGCTGACAGCGAGCACGAAGTACGCGAGCTCACCTGGCGAGGAGGCGACGAGGCGACCGAAGCCCGGAGGCCTGGAGCTCAACGCGTCAGAATGGCCGACGAAGGCCTCCACTATGGCTTCGTGACTGCCCAGCATCACTATTGGCCTTCTGCTGACATAGAAAGTCATTATCTCGCCGAAAAGTCTCTGAAAACGCGCGATTCGCTTAATGCACAATCCCTTGTTGAAGCCGATGTTTCCCAGCAGCGGCCACGGAGCCGGGCCAGGAGGATAAGAGCGTCTCCTTCCCTTGTGGGCCGACAAGAAGACCGCTGCTGCAATGCTTATCAAAGCCGCCCACGCCGCAGCGTTCAGGTCTTCCGATGGCCACTTCATTTTCGTTTCGTGGCCTAAGAAGAAAAGGCAGAACAAAGAAGGTCGTCCCTGCAGCCTACTAGCTGCCCCCCATCGTACAGGTTCGACGACGCTCAAGAGAGCCATTCAATTGGCGTTAAAGCTGCCATGATGTTTCCGCATACGCCCGCTAGGTAGAACTGTGGTTCGAGACTGAAATGAAGGTGGTGGTCATATAACCTTCGTCTCAATCTCAATCCATCTCTATCGTCCCTAGCACTTCGACGTCGTGGAATCTACGCTATATCTCATTTCTAAACTCATGCAGCATCACAAATACATGTTTGAGATGGCTGAAATTATTTAAGGCTAAAGACTTAGAAACGACTTGAAGTTACTCAGCAAAACTTAACGAAGGAATGGTAAGAACTCTATCCGATTTCAGGGAGAAAGCCGGTCGTGCACGAGGCAGGCAGAAAATCGACACCGCTGACACATTCTCATTACGGTCAGTAACGTGGCGGCATGGTTTATATAATATTAAGCAGCTATTAGTTCGTACCATATTGGATAGCGCCATGTGCAACTGAGAAATCGCATGCAGGTGCCACAAAATAATATCAAGCGTTCACCAGAATAAAGTAGTCCACCGGCAGGTGAGCGCCACCTTATACTGCCGCTGCCCACGATAACGTTGGAGGAGGCCGAGTCAAGGTGGAATGTTACTAGCTTCATGATCTACAAACCTGGCTTCAAAATCCAATTTAAAAAAAAAACAGATATTGGACAGAAAAAACCAGGCAGACAGCATGCAACGATATAGACATCAAAGACTGTTGAAAGCTAAGAGTTAGTCAGTGGCTATACGAGCCATGGTCACGCGAGGTCAAGTAGCACCAGCCCGTGGTCCCGGGTGAATACCATTCCTCACCACTAGCCGCTTTTGTGGGCCGTCCACTGTACCCATATCAATTGTTATTCCTATCAGAGAATCCGTTCGTAACGGTCGTATTATCAAGAATCAGACAATAATAATAATAGTACTAATAATAATAATATATTTGCACGGCGCTCTCAGAGAACTGAATCTCTTTCCAGGCATTTTACAGATGCTGTATAGAAAGCATTACCAAATGATTATTTGGTCACACAAGACAAAGAGGAAGATGTCTGACAGCTTGCCTTACCTACTGCCCGTCATAGACTCTACATTCTAAATATCGGTACCTTATGTGGCTCCATCTGCCAGCTTACGCTCTCTGCGATCTGAATGCACAGCGTATAGGCATATAGCACAGGCGTACCTTTGGTATACTTATTCTATTAGTGTAAGCTTGATTCCTGTAGCAGTCTTTAACACGGTCTGGTCGTTAAACACGGCAATGCAAATGTCAGCAAACGAACATCCGTACGAGAGAACTGCTAAGAGCACTAGGGATAGCCTCCAAAAGACGTCTCTTGGTCTTGCACAAGTATTGTAAGCCTTGGACTGTCAGAAGTTGGGGCCGTACAATTTATAGTACTTCTATTCTTAGCTTTTCAAAAACTTAGCCTTCGGATTAGCTGAATTGACCTGTATCCGTCTTGTTTACCGCTGGGTTTATGCGATCAGAATTTAGTACAACCTTGGAGTACGACCAGCAGGATCTTAATGGAAGTTGATCACGAGCTTCCAAGGGCGGCATAATCATCAAAGAAAATTGGCTCTGTAGGTCATGTAAAACCTTAGTGATGTAAATACAGCACGCTAGTTACAGACGTGGACAACAGTTAGGGGTCGAAAGTGGTCACGGGAATCTGAGAGCCATCTGCCTTCCGATTAATGCCCCATCGTGGATCGTGGGCCCACCGCTAATGCATATGTCATCCATAATGCACAGCAATGCACCGCGGCACGAGGCGAAATGCTTCGGCCGCTTCAATCAGGACACCAACACGCTGATCGCGAGTGACCCGATGTTCTGCTGTCTCGTGCTGTGGCAGCAGCGGTGCAGATCGCCGAGCCGCTCGCCACATGGCAGAGCACGTGCCGACGACTGCGGCCTCTGCTGCCAGGCCGCCGGCTGGCCAAGAGCCAGCGGCCGTGGCCAGCAGCGAATCGCCGGCCTGCAGCGGACCGCCCGCCCTGCAGCGGACCGCCGGCCTGCAGTTGACTGCCCGCCTTCGAGGTCACCAATGACCCAGCGACCAGGAGGAGGAGCACAAATTTAGATGCACGTCAATAATACTCACCGACAATGCCACTAGGCGATCAACTCACTCATCGCAACCTAACGGCCATGACTATTTCGTCTTCATCGACAGCTTCAGTTATTTATTTGTTAGCACAAACTTTCAAGCTCCCGTGGTACTTGTCCTCCTTGCCTTTTTCTTGACGAAGGTGAAGTCTATGGTGATATGTGGCTCTAACATGTGGAGCAGCTTGGTTCGCCCACGCGCGGACGCCTGTGCTCACGTTCAGCTTTTGTAGCTTTTTTTATTAGCAGCCTTTGGCTAGTGCTTCGTAATTCGTACTGCTTATGCTAACCAGTTGGTCGAATGCTCTTCCAGACTGTGGCTACTCGGTCGCGGAGTTCGCTACAAGGCTGTGAATATAGCCCAGATGGTCGGCAGCAATGCTCCGAAACTCAAGCTGAGGCCCTAAGTGTTGCATTCTTCGGCTAACTACACATCTTCCCTCAAGTTTACCGTAGAGTGTGACGCCTATGTGCACGATAATCATCATGTTCACGGTAGAGGAGAGCAATCGCACATACCTAATTGTCCGCTATGGGTCAACTGGGCAAGCGGTCACTCGGGTCGTAAGCCGTTGCCGAGTTGGCGTCTATTCAATAATCTGTCAATCAGGACCTCGTGCAGCACATCCGTCAAAGCCACTGCCCCAGGGCGAGCGAATAAGCTAAAGAAAATCTTCAGCACGACGTCCAACCAGATTAGGAGTATCGGACCTCAAAGCCTTGCACAGAATCATAAGCTGTGAGAAGAAACCGACAACAACTCTGACGTGAAAATGAGACCTCATCTTGTCGGCAGGACCGTGGCTAGCGTCATGGGTCCGTTTTGAAATAATCTTCCGCTGGCTTTGATCGGACTAACAAGACTGAAAAATCATCAGCGGGACATGCAAGATCCTGGACGACATTCCTTTTGGGTAAAAACACATCCGGCCTAACGCAAAGTCTAGATCTCCGCGAAGCAGTCGACAAGCTCTCTAATGAGAATGCTCTGGTGTTTTAAGGATACCGACGCAGTAGCGCAACGTTGCTAGTGCAAGATTGCCCAGTTCGATTGCCTGCGTCGGTTGACTAACGGATACGGAGCAAAGTTCTTACGCTGATCCTCAAGGCCCGAAGAGACTTGGCTCTTCCATACCTAGCTGAACTGCTGCACCAGTTTGACAATGAATTAGCTGTTCGATTCCTCCGCTTGAAAACCTTTGGTGACAGAAGCTTTTGCTCTGCAGGTCCTAGACTGTGGAATTCACTTCCACGATTTTTACCCAACGACAACTACTCTACTGCCGCTGACTACGGCTCATCCATTCCAGCCGTCCTGCGCTGCTGCTTCCACGCTGCTCGCTACTTCGACCGCTCTCCTGACCCTGCTTCTTATGTTCTCTTTGCTTCGCGAGATGAAGTCAGTTGGCTAAGGAATGCGTACCGAGAGCTGCTTAGGCTGCGAGTGCTCTATACAAAACTCTCCCTCGTAGCACCCACTTGGTCTGTGTGGCTTTCTGGAGTTACAGACGGAAATACAAAAAAGATAAACCTTGCATCGTGCCTTCGCTTCTGCCGAGCCCGCAGCCCGGTGGCGCATGCGAATGCAGCCAGCATATTAATAATAATAATAATAATAATGGTAGTAGCAATGATAGTAATGCACTTGATAAAGCACCCTCAGAGAACTCAATCTCTTTCTAGAGGGTTTACATTTGCTGCAAAGGGAAACGCGATTGAATAGTGAATTGAATATCATGCTTGATAAACAACATGAATAACATGGTTAGGGGCGACATGCACAGGGTCAGCATGCAAATATGGTTAGTGGCAGCGTGCACAATCCGAAACTGGAGTCGCCTATCCAGGAGAACGCTATCGAGCAATGTCCCACAGCATCGCCGAGCACTGAACGCTCCTCACTGCGCTTGGCTACCCGGTTCGACTAGCGATCGATACGGAGCAGTTGACGAGCCCAATTCGAAACTGGAGGGCGGGCAGACTAAGCAAGTAGGAAGCCCAGAGGTCATTGCATCGAGAAGAAACAGTGGCGCGCGACCGCCCGTGTACTGACACGTGGCCAAGCTACGACGGTTATGCAACACTGCAACGGCTTACGGCGGTCTCTTGGTCCCCCCCCCCCGAAGGTTGACAGCAGCAGGGAACGTAGGTGCTAGAGCAAATCAGCTCAGTCGCAGCCGCGCCGAAGCCTACACGCATCTACAAAGTCACATCAAAGCGCAGCCTTGGCGAGCGGCGGCAGCTCGTGCGGCGAGTCCATCGGGCACTCGAAAATAGGAGTAGTTTAGTTAGCGGCCTCGTTTTCCCGCTCACCTGTCGGCGACCGTTGACCCGCGCGTCGTCGCCGCAGCTGCGTTCGCCAAGGCCGTTGCGCGTCGCTCTAGCGCCGGACGCTGGAACGCCGACGCTCAAGGCTCTCGCCCGAGAGAGCCGTCGGGCGATTCGCGAAATTTCCGACGAGACCGGCGGCCGATCCGCTTCGAAGCCGCCCGCGGCTCTCGCGGGGGCGGGCGCTGAGGAAAACCGGCCAATCTGCGCCGCCGAATTCTCGCCCCCCTCCAAATTAAAGCGTCGCTAGTTTCCGTAACAAGCTGGCAAATGGCGCCAGTGGGCGTAACTTGGGAATGTGCCAGGGGGAGCTCGAGGTTGCTAGCCGCGAGCTGCTGCCACGACCGCTCTGGCGCTGAGCTGAGGCACTCATCGGGCGTAGCGACTCCACTCAGGAAGAGGGCTCCGAGCGGCCAACTCCGCCGAGTCGAACGATATGGAATGACCTGCTAAATAATCTTGTAAAGACCAACAATTTGCCCAACGATTGGTTAGCCATAATCCGCCCAAACGAGCGGCGCTCGCTGGGGGGGGGGGGCAAAAAGGGGCTGCAACTCTGGGCTGCAGGACAGTGCGGCGGCCGGCCAGGAGCGGAGACGCATGTTTCGCACGCACGAGCGCCGAGCTGCCCTGCCGCGAAGGCGGTGGGGCGCGGCGGGGCGGAGCGAGAATGACCCCGATCGTCCGAGCCGATACGCCCGAGCGGCGACTGCGGGCGCAGACCATTCACCTCGGTAGCATCGATTCGGGATGTACGGACCTCTAGATGTTTCGGCCACTGTAGCGCATTTCTTTCGCGCGAGACTTTCTCGCGCGAACGGCGACTGCCGCTTGCGCCACGTGCAGACACAGGACGACATGTCGCTCTCTCGGTCGATTCGGTGCGTGAGCTGTTTAAGTTCGGTGCGTGAGCTGTTTAAGTTCGCTAGAGCTTCGTCGATAGCCTGCCGCTCCACCGAACGCACGAGAGAGAAAGAGAGAGAGAGAGGGAGAGAGAGGGAGTGAAAATGAAAGAGAGAGGGATGGGGAGGCGGAGAGACAGAGAGAGAGAGAGAGAGAGAGAGAGAGAGAGAGAGAGAGAGAGAGAGAGAGAGAGAGAGAGAGAGAGAGAGAGAGAGAGAGAGAGAGAGAGAGAGAGAGAGAGGAGAGAGAGACAGAGACAGAGACAGAGACAGAGAAACAGAGAGAGACAGAGAGAGACAGAGAGAGAGACAGAGAGACAGAGAGAGACAGAGAGAGACAGAGAGACAGAGAGACACAGAGAGAGACACAGAGAGACAGACAGAGAGAGAGAGAGAGATACAGAGACAGAGGGAGACAGAGAGAGACAGAGACAGAGACGGAGAGAGAAAGACAGAGACAGAGACGGAGAGAGAAAGACAGAGACAGAGACGGGGAGAGAGAGACAGAGACGGAGAGAGAGACAGAGAGACACAGAGACAGGGAGACAGAGAGACAGAGAGACAGAGAGACAGAGAGCGACTCAGAACGAGCAGCCACAAAAACAGAGCATTAACAAAATGCGCTACCTCGAGCGAGCCGGCGTCCTTGCATTTTTCTGCATGCGAACGTTAGGCCCCGTCTCGTGGGCCACGCAGTCGAACACGTAAAAAACGCCTCTACATACGTGCAGACTCAGCCGTTGCAGATGACTTACCGAGGTACACCTAGCTCCGAAGCTGCCAAGACTTCGTCTCTCAGACTAATGTGGCAGCAATTTTCCAGTGCGCTTTATGTACCGCTCACGAGCCGCCAAACATCACGCAATAAATCAGGATCGCTAGTGAGGTAAGCCGCATCTAGTCTGTACGCGAAGGACGTTCCGAGTCTAGTCAGCCGCGAACGAACGGTCTCGAATTTCCTCTGCCTGTAGCTAGCTAGTGCTCCGCGTCTGCGCCGTCAGCGTTGCACTGTTCGGAGGTAGGAGCTAGCCCATCGTTGTGAGGAGGCTGTAATGGATACGTTCGTCCTGTTTACTTGGCAATACGTTAGAGCCGGAAATCGAGCGCTCCCGGAAGGGGGGGGGCACAAAAACAGTAGACACGGCGAAGTCTCAAACAGTATACGCCTGATTTTGTCGACATTTTGTCCTTCGTGGGTTTCACTCGTTCAGCGGCCGTTCCATTATTGACCAGAGCAAGCGGCGGTGACAGCCACGATGGCTCGTCTGCCGTTTTATAAAATGAGGATATTGAATCAGCTAAGATCAGCTAACCTTTGAATATATATTTTTCTAGTAGACTCTTCCCGGTACACTTGCCGGTCAGCCGACCTGGCCCACCCACACCCCAAGCTGCAACATGGCTTGTAATGTAATGAAATGTAACGTATCTCCGTCTGTAACTCCACAAAGTCATAGCTGGTTTGGTCTAGCGGTTAAGGTGCTCGCCCCGACTAATGTCTGACTGAGGTCGTGGGCTCGAGCTCCGAGGCATATGTGAAGCGCCTGAATAGAGATGAAGTTCTCTTAGGGCGCTATATAAATGAATTATTAAATTATAAAGGCCATGTGGGTGTTATGCAGTAGAGCTTTTTACAGCGCACTCACAGCCTAAGCGGCTTTCGGTACGCATTCGGTACCCAACAGACTTCGTCTCACGCAACAAAGAGAAAGTGGGAAGCATAGCAGAGTCAGGAGAGCAGTTGAGGTAGTGAGTACCATGGAAGTAGCAGCTCAGGACCGCTGAAAAAGATGTGCCATAGTCGGCAGTAGGAGAGTAGTTGTCGTTGCGTAAGAATTGTGGAAGCGAGTTCCACAGTCTAGGACCTGCTGAGCTAAATCTTCTGTCGCCAACGGTCTTTAAGCGGAGGAATGGGACAGCTAATTTATTGTCCACACAGGATCTGAGGGCGCGAACAGACTGAAATGGATGCAGCAGTTCAGCTAGGTACGAAAGAGCCAAGCCGTGGCGGGCCTTGTGGGTCAGCGTAAGAACCTTGCTCTAAATCCGTTGGTCAACCGGCATCCATCTTAGCTCTTTTAGCAAAGGAGACACGTGCTCAAACCGCTGGGACTTGAAGACCAGCCTTGCAGCCATGTTCATAGTCAGCTGCAGTGGCCTAATTGCTTTTTTTGGTAGCGCAGCCAATAGAAATCTGCAATAATCAAGCCGAGACAGAACTAAGGAGCTAGTTAAAAATTTTGCAAGCCACTGTTGAAGACAGCTCCTAATCTTGGATAGGGATAGGACGTGATGGCTAGCTGCAGAAGCAGTCTTCCGAATGAAGCTTTTAAAATTGAGGCAGTTGTCGAAAACGACACCTAAATTTCGAGCACGTGGTGATGGTCGTACAATAGCATCACCTATTAATAATAATAATAATAATAATTCACTTGATAAAGCGCCCTCAGAGAACTTAATCTCTCTCTAGGCGCTTTACATTTGCTGTAAAGTGAAATGCAATTGAATGGTAAGTAAAATCATGCTTGAAAAACAAACGAAATGAATAATATGGTTAGGGGTGACATGCACAGAGTCAGCACGCATAAGCACATCAAGGACGAATCACAGGGACCCACTAAATGCTGTCCTAAACAGGTGTGTTTTTAGGTTCCTTTTAAATGTGGTCAGGTCAGGGGATGTTCTGACGCAGGTCGGGAGGGAGTTCCAGGCTTTGGGAGCATATGAACTACATGCACGGTCTCCAAAGGATTTAAGGTTTGTATGAGGTATTTCTAGACTGTTGGATTCAGAAAAGCGGGTCGTACGATGCTTGGCCTGATGGGGTAGTATATCTGACAGATAGGCTGGAACCATAGAATGAAGAGACCGAAAAGTGAGCGACAAAACTTAGAAGAGTAAAGCCTTTTAATCCAGCCACACGCTTAGGGTGTCCTATGAGCAGCAGTTTGGTTTTATCGTCATTTAATTTCAGGAAGTTTTCCGACATCCAGGATCGAATATCGGCAAGGCAAGCATTCAATTTTTCAGTTACTGCAGCATATTCCGACGGTTTGAATGATAAATACAACTGAGTATTGTCAGCATAAAAGTGATATCCTATTCCATGGGCCTTAATCACTTTTCCCAGAGGTTGTGTATAAATGGAGAACAGCAAGGGACCGAGTACAGACCCTTGAGGGACTCCACAGGTGACCTTTCTCGTGTGTGAGACCTGACCCCAACACGACGCGGATTGCACACGATCAGACAAGTACGATTATAACCACACCAGAGCTTCGTCCACCGGACCGATCGTTGTTCTCAATATTTCAAGCAGAACATCGTGATCAATGGTGTCGAAGGCAGCAGATAGATCTAGCAGAGCTAGGTCAGTGACATTCCCGTCGTCGTTGCCACGTAGAATGTCATTGTTAACACGGAGGAGAGCAGTTTCAAGGGAGTGCTGCCTCTTGAACCCTGATTGAAATGTTTCTGCCATGTCATTCTTTTCAATATGTTCAACCACCTGCTTAGCGACAATTTCTTCAAGAATCTTTGACAAGAAAGGGAGAAGGGAAACAGGGTGATAGTTTGCGAGGACCTCTGTGTCTAATCCAGGCTTTTTAGGTATGGGTCTAACGATTGCCGATTTGAAGGACTTAGGGACGACCCCTTTTCCCAGAGAAGCATTAAAAATCTTGGTTATGGCAGGGCTAAGTTGGTCTGCTAGTGAAGACAACAGAGATGAAGGTATAAGGTCTTCAGGAGACGAGCTCTTTTTGCTTGACCTCATTAAGGTAGCCACATCGCATGCAGAAACCTCGGAGAACCTTGTAAGGAAGGTCACAGGTTGTGGACCCGCGATTGCTTTAGTCTGAGGAGGCTTAATAGAGGCACGAATGTGCACAATTTTTTAAGTAAAGAAGGCTGAACAAATTTCGGCTGAGTCCTTAATATCTGGGGAGTCAGACCTCTCAGTATTGGCCAGTAAATGGTTTACTGTCTTATAAATCTGTTTAGAGTCCGACTGGCAGGAATTCAGCTTTTGGATAAAAAAAGCCCTGGCCTTTTTAAGCTTTCGGGTGTAAACTCGAAGAAAGTCATTGAAATTGACTAGATCTGCATCGGACCCCGATTTCTTGACACGACGTTCAAGCCTGCGCTTAACCCGGCGTATCTTTAGGAGTTTTTTGTAAATTGAAAGGAATATTCACAACTTTGAACGCGGATAGAATGAACGGGAGCATGCATGTCAAGAGCACTCCTAAGTGTCATGTTCATTGCATCAGTGAGGGTATCGAGGCTGCCGGTCGAGTCTGAATGCAGATCAAGAAGACCTGCATCACAAACAGATTTAAAAAACTTGTCTATGTCAATGCTTTGTAAGTTACGTCGTTTGACAAGTTCGACATTACCCTGTACGTACAAGTGAGCAGGAACAGTAAACGAGACCGAGCAATGATCCGAGAGGGTTGGTGGGCACACCATAAGGTCAGTGGGGAGGACATCCGGAGTGATCACGAGATCAAGAATTTGGCCACCGACGTGGGTGGTATGATTAACGTGTTGGACCAAACCAAAATTCTCCAGACAGTCAAGAAATGAGCGAACCTGGCTGTTGCTAGGGTTGTCAACGTGAATATTGAAGTCACCTACAATCAGTAACGGCCTGTCACACACAATTATTTTAGCGAGGAACTCTGGAAACTGGTTTCGTCTAGCGGTTAAGGTGCACGCCCTGACTAAGGTCTGACTGAGGTCGTGGGCTCGAGCCCCGAGGCATATGTGAAGCGCCTGAATAGAGATTCATTTCTCTTAGGGCGCTATATAAATGAGTTATTATTATTATTATTATTATAACTCCTCTATAAACAAGTTTAGATAGCCAGAAGAAGGCCGGTATATCACAACAGTTAGAGGCATGCTACACTAACGCCGGCATAAACAAAATTTCACGGCGTATATATACATACATACATACACACACACACACACACACACACACACACACACACACACACACACACACACATATATATATATATATATATACATATATATATATCGCGCTTCCTTTGCGGGTTTGCTGCAATGGAAGCACGATCGAATGGTTAGTGGTAGCATGCTAAATAAACAACAGCAATAGCATGGTTTCGGGTGACATGCACAGGGTCAGCATGCAAGTACGGTTGGTGGCAGCATGCACAGTGTCAGCACGCACAAGCGCATAAAGGACGAATCACGAGGACATGCTGTGATAAATAGATGCGTTTTAGGTTCTTTTTAAACGCGGTTAAGTCAGAAGATGTCTTGACGCATGTCGGAGTAAGTTCCAGGCTTTGGGAGCATACGAACTAAAGGCACGGTCTCTAAAGAATTTGAGGTTAATACGAGGTATAGGTAAACAATTAAATTTCGAAAATTGGCGGTACAAAGCTTGACCTGGTGAGGGAGAAGATCTGATAGGTAGGCTGGAGCCAACGAATGAAGGAGCCTAAAAGTGAGTGACAAAACCTTGAAATCGATCCGTTGCTTGACTGGTAGCCAATAAAAGGGCAGCGAGAAGTGGTGTGATGTGGCAACTGCAACGCTTACAGCGGACAAGCGTAGCTACAGAGTTTTGCTCCAGCTGTAAGCGCCTGAGTGCACAGGCTGTCAGACAAGCAAGCAGTGAGTTATATAAGTCAAGAAGGGATGTTACAAATGCACGGACCAATTTAGATGTAGTATCCCTGGCTAAATAAGCCCGAATTTCAGCATTGTTATGTAGCTGAAAGTAGGCAGTCTTTATTGTGGAGCTGATGTGGTCGTCCCAACGAAAGGTCACTTTGTAACACGACACCTACATTTCGTGCCGATTCAACAGGAAATATGCTGACAGAGCTAATTGTGAGCGCCAACCTTTTTAATTTTTTAATCACACTTGGTTAGCCCATAACTAGTAAGTTGGTTTAAACGTCATTCATTTTAATAAAGTTTGCTGCCATCCATGTAAGGATGTCATCAATTCATGCAGCAAGAGAGTTGAGGGAATTCGACGTGTTTGAGGGCTGGGAGGGATTAATAAATTAGAACTACAGTTATAGGTCCTAGTCTAGGCACACGTATAGGGTACATGCTATTGATTTGTCTGCTTCCGATCGGCCGGCTACCTAAGACTCCATCGATATATATCTGTATGCTTACTGGCCTACCAGCATGTGCGATCAGGCGATTGCAGCTGGTGCAAAACTCTGCAGCTAGGCTTGTCTGTCGTGAGCGTCGCAGTTGCCACATTACTCCACTTCTCGCCGACCTGCACTGGTTACCAGTCAAGCAACGGATTGACTTCAAGGTTTTGTCGCTCACTTTTAGGTCTCTTCATTCTATGGCTCCAGCCTATCTTTCAGATATACTACCCCATCAGGAAAAGCATCGTACCACTCGCTTTTCGGAATCCAACAGTCTAGAAATACCTTGTACAAACCTTAAATCCTTTGGAGACCGTGCATTTAGCTCGTATGCTCCCACAGCCTGGAACTCCCTCCCGACCTGCATCAGAACATCCCCTGACCTGACCACATTTAAAAGAAACTTAAAAACATACCTATTTAGGACAGCATTTAGTGGGTCCTTGTGATTCGTCCTCGATGTGCTTATGCGTGCTGACACTGTTCATGCTGCCACTAACCACATTTGCATGCTGACCCAGTGCATGTAACCCCTAACCATGTTATTCATTTTGTTTGTTTTTCAAGCATGATTTTACTTACTATTCTATTGCGTATCACTTTGCAGCAAATGTAAAGCGCCTAGAAAGAGATTAAGTTCTCTGAGGGCGCTTTATCAAGTGCAATATTATTATTATTATTATTATTATGCCTATGCCTTCGATCTTCCGTCGAGAAGTAGACACAGTAGTCACTTTCCCGAACCTGGCCTGGACAGTTCCTGTCCTTCCCTCGGCTAACGCCATGAGTAAGCTGTTTAGCTTTCACAGCCAATCTTACACATTTGTGATATCAGTACAAAAACAATATGGCGGGTCGGCCGATCATCTCGTACTAATCGCTCACAGTAAGAGCAAAAGTCACTCACCATCTGCCAACAACATGACCCCGGCTAACTCGAGGTGAGCTGCACCCTTACGAAAACCTCTCTAGGAAGTGCCACTCACCGTAGCCGATTGGCTGTTGGCGTTTTCTTTGGCCAAACTCTCCTGCTATCAAGGTTGCAAACCGAAGTCAATCCTAGAACTCCAAGGAATATTGTGAATGTCGTAGTAGATCCAAAGAGTTCGATAACGATACGCTAGCTTGATCCTATTAACGCAGGCTTACTTCCAAGCTGAAATGCTGATATCGTCCTGCTGGTAGCCTGCTCAAACTTGGATGCACCTTTATTTGGAGCCGTTGTTGCTGCATTTTGTCCGATCGGCATTCGATACGGGTCAGGAATCCAGGCCAGCAGGGCCACTGGTTCTGCACGTCCATCATTCAAACCACTGACCGCCATCCTAGCGGAAGTAACACGGTTGGATTGTGGATGCTTGAATCATTTCCTCAAATAAAGAGATATCATCTACGACAGAGAAACGTTGTGTTATGATTTTTGAACACTTCCTCGCACTGACGGATAGTGGTCAGGCTGTTTTGAGCGGCCGACCGGGGCTGCTGTTACGGCGACACACTGATTCTTCATGGCAGATTGATTGGCATGTACCTAAAACGCCAAGGTGCAGGGCGAAAGAGTCCGGGGAAAGACTCTAATAGGATCGGTGTCTATAGAGATATCAGCAGCCTCTACAAAAATACTAAATATATGGTCCACATTTAGGTCTCAAAATCCATGAAATTCAAGCTAGAAATATAATCGTAGCATTGGCGAGTGCTACAGCCTCGGTCTTGTGGTACCTAGCAATTCGGCTCCTAGACTGGCTTGTCATTAAACAAGAGAAACTCAGCCGGTTCCACACGAGTCTTTGGTATTCTAAGGATCTGCAGTTAAGCATTGTAAGACTGGGTAATCTTAAAGGAGATTCAATGCATCAGTACATTAGCATTATCTCTGTGCAATAAAATGCCGAATTGTGGAATACGATACATGTGAAACTGTAGAGCTTCACGTGCGTTGCTACCTGCACGAAAAGCCTTATGCACGTAGCAGAGCTTGACTGAAAAGACTAGCGAGTGCTCAAGGTTGACAGAAGGGACTAGAACCCGTAGGACTAGCCACCAAGTCGCCACCTCTCAGTTTCAATAGAGCCGCACTGCCTCTGACCTGATGCCGTAAGATCAGGCAGGCCGGTTACGAAAGCCGACCATGGGCACAGTCAGGTTGTCAGCGAAACTAGATTAAGGCAAGTCCGATTTAAGCAGCTCTGTCATATTCTATCGGGGGGGAGTCAGAGTCGCAGACGCTTTCTTCTGCTGCCGATCCACTGCTGCCGGAACTTGTGCCGTCAGTCTCTGCGTCTCAGAGAACTGCTCTGTCCCACAGGGACAGCCTTACACGGACCAACTTTCCGTGCGTGCTCTGTATTGCTGCCACCAGCGCCCAGCACTCTCTGCTCGAAACTGCTATGTCAGCGCGTGCTCCGACTGCAGAGAGAGAGAGAGAGAGAGAGAGAGAGAGAGAGAGAGAGAGAGAGAGAGAGAGAGAGAGAGAGGGAAATAGAGAGAGAGAGAGAGAACTTTCGTAAAGCCTTGCTAAGGGCGAATGTACTGCAGGGAATGCGAAGCACCAAACACTGGCCTGCCACTTATCCTTAAGGATGTGCAGCTATACACACTCGTGACCCAAAGTCTCTACAGGGCGCCATAAGAATTCACGGAATAGCCATTGAACTTTAGCAAAACGAAAGGTGAGTGTTTATTGTAAATGCTCCAGCGCGAAAAAGGAGCTGCTAATGTCTTGTAGAAATTTGAATGATCTACAAATGAGCACTTTGATTATTCAATAAGTCTACTGTATGGAGTGCTGCTGTACCGCAGGGAGCTAAGCTCATATCGTCACTTATTCTGTCACCTAATTTAACTTCTTGTGAGTAATTCAAGCGACTCAGGTGTGTTTGTGTGCGTGTGCGTCGCTGTGTGCTGCTTCAAGATGCTGGCGAGTCTACTTTATTCATTGACTTCATTCGACCAAGTAGAACTTTCTCCCATCGGCCCTGACAACTTTATTTCCGCAGTCGGCTAACCAGCGATGTTGAGTAAGAGACACGCGTGACAGCACTTTTTCGCGGTTGAGGAAGGGCTACACCTCTCATTGGGGTCAGATTGCAAGGGCGTAGCCGGGCAGTTACAACTCAGGCTGCGGCGGTTAAGACCCCTTGAGCTCTGAGCGGTGGAGATTCACACAGAGCTAACGCCCGAAACCGCTGGTTTATCAAAAAGACACGGCGACCAAGAATAAGGCTAATGGTGAGCCGCTACGATTGTCTGCGGATTGAGAATTACCACTTCTTTCTTAGATCTGGTTAAAGCGGCCGTTAGAACGGCACGCTATTGGCACGCATGTGACAGTATGCTTTGTGGCGGCACGCGCAGGGCGGTTTTCCAAGTGGGCTATCATTTCGAACGGGCGAAGCGGTAATTACTTTTTCCAGACGCGGCGTGACCCGGTGACTTTAGCGATGGGCGCTTAAGAAATATTGTCACCTGCACGACGGGACACGATCTCGCACCCTCGGGGTGTGCAGTCCGGTACTCCGTCGCGACTACTTTCATTCGAAAACTAACACAGGTGCTTCAACATTTTGGCTTTACATTTCCAATTACGCGACCGAGTCGAAAAGCGACGAAGTGCGAAAACGAACGGTACGTTTATAATTGCGAATTGGGCGCCAAGCTGCCGCCATTACGCCCGCCACCGCGGCGATCGGCGACCGTCGGAGAGCGTTTCCGCCTAAATACTCACGCGACTCCGGGCAAATAGGAAGATATTCCCGCGAGCGGTAGGCTGCAGCCGCTTCCTGGGCGGTAACCGGCGAACGGTTGAAAGCGCCCCGCCCCCGGAGTTGATTAGCGGCAATTCGTTCTCGGCCAGCCTGTGCAGGCGTGCCGAGCGGCCCTCCTTCGGCGCGCAGCTACGAGCTCTCACGACGGTGTTTCTTTTTATAGCAGCGAGTCGAAATAGGCATTCTGGCGGTGTGATGTCAGCACGGTAGCTTGAGGCTCTCTCTCTCTCTCTCTCTCTCTCTCTCTCTCTCTCTCTCTCTCTCTCTCTCTCTCTCTCTCTCTCTCTCACTCACTCTCTCTCTCTCTCAAATTGGGTTATGCCAATTTCTATAGGAGCTAAACCGTTTTTCCTATAGATTAGTAGGCCTTGAGCTTGAACCGTGAACTTTTTTTACTCTCATCCCTGTCTAGCTTTTACCTTTCGCCAAAGCCAAGCGACTTTCTTGAAGCTAAGGGTATCACTCGATAGACACAATGGACTAACATTATACGTAGCTTGTGCGTGCACACGTTCGGGTAGCATATACTTGGGTTGATGCAAAGCGATCCCTGGCATCTAGAATCGAATTCGCTTGTTCAGAGCTATTTTCCAACCTCGACGTTGCTACTACCTCTTTCGCGGAGGAGCGCCAACGGCTGCTGAAGCCTCGGCTGCTGAAGTCTGAGAGCTCGTGGCTTCTGATCGACTATTTACGACAGTCTTCCACGATTAACTAGCATTTCGCGGACCGTAAGTCACCACGCCCGTATCCGATCTATGCGGCTATTGCCCCGAGAGCGGTGGTGATAGCCGTTAAGACGCTTACAATGCACCTGTTCGTTTCAGCATTTGTTGGATCTTTGTGATTCGTTCTTCGAGTGCACGTACCTGCTAACACTACGCCTGCAGCTGGTGTACGATACCGCCAATCTAGAGCTACTGCCCCGAAAGTGGTGCTGATAACCGTTAAGGCTCTTCTATAAAAATGAGGCCGTCGAATTGTATTAATAGAGCCTCGGCAGCACAGACTCTTCAGGCAACAGCCAAGCGGGTTATTGTATTAAAAAATCAATGAATTAAAGGACGTGGAAGTTACCCCGCTTTAAATACATTTATTAAAAAATCTTGAATGTATATTCCAAAAAATTCCGAACTTCGCAGCATCGCACTTCATATTAGCGCGTTGATATATTGAGTACCGGAAGAGGCAACATCTCAGTCTGATAGCACTGGCACGTTCGCTTATTCGAAATGCTCAAGAAATGAGAAGCCAGCTTTACAATAAATGTCACTATGCTCTCGAAAAGTTATCCCCTACACGAGCCTTGGCTAAACAATGGACCCTAAGTTTCCCAATTGCGCTTAAAGCTCCTGAAATACTCTGCAAAATTGATGTTTTCGTAAGACTTTTAATCTTGTTCAATTCAAACTTAATCAGTAGACTTAAGAAGCTCATCTAGTAAGACTTTTCTGCATTAATCATGGATCATTCGACTGTAATAGCATGGCGATCTCCGAGTACGCCTTCAAATGGGCGTTTGGGCAGCCGAATGCCTATAACCTGGCAAGAAAAATTGACGCCATTCTAAACGGGTATTCGAAAGGTCAGTGTTTCAAAAATTCTGATACACCTCTACCACAAAGCCAAGTAGACTGAATAGGTGACTGACGCGCACGAAGAACTTTATGCAGCGAATTCAAAGCCTGGCCGCCTATGTGCGCTTACGCGCTTGTCAACAATGCCTCGTGCCGGTGCACTAGAAAAGCGTAGTTGGGTCAGGAGAACCGTCAAGGGAATACCTAGCGCACAAGTAGTAATCCAAGGCGGCTCGAGAGAAGACCACCAAGACAGCGTAGGGAGAAGACATCGTTGTCGCCGAGGAAGAATTGTTGCATTGAGAGCAAGAGCGTTGGTCATCAATAGCCTTTGCAAGAAAAATAGCAGCTGGACTTGAGGCGAGGAGCGAGGACCAGAGAATGAGCGTGGGGATGCTGCTGCTGAACTACCGAAGCAGTTCAACGTAGGTACGAAGGACCCGTGTCGGGATGGGCCCTGTAAGTCAGAGTAAGAATTTTGGTGGGTATCCATCGCAGACCAACTGGCAGTAGATACAGGCCTCTACAGCTAGCCATCACATCCGATCCCTATCCAAGATTAGAAGCTGTCTCCCACAGTGGCTTGTAGAAAAATTTAACTAGCTCCTTAGTTCTGTCTCGGCTTGATTATAGTAATTCCCTTTTGGCTGGGCTACCAAAGAAAGCTACTATGCCACTACAGCGGACTATGAATATGGCTGCAAGGCTGGTCTTCAAGTCCCAGCGGTTTGAGCACGTGTCTCCTTTGCTGAAAGAGCTAGGACGGTGGCCGGTTGAGCAAAGGATACAGAGCAAAGTTCTTACGCTGACCCACAAGGCCCGCCACGGCTTGGCTCCTTCGTACCTAGCTGAACTGCTGCATCAGTTTCAGCCTGTTCGCGCCCTCAGATCCTGTGTGGACAATAAATTCGCTGTCCCATTCCTCCGCTTAAAGACAGTTGGCGACAGAAGCTTTAGCTCTGCAGGTCCTAGACTGTGGAACTCGCTTCCACAATTCTTACGCAACAACATCTACTCTCCAACTGCCGACTATGGCACATCTTTTTCAGCGGTCCTGAACTGCTACTGCTATGCTACTCACTACCTGAACTGCTCTCCTAACTCTGCTATGCTTCCCACTTTCTCTTTGTTGCGTGAGACGAAGTCTGTTGGCTATATACTACCCCATCAGGCAAAGCATCGTACCACTCGCTTTTCGGAATCCAACAGTCTAGAAATACCTCGTACAAACCTTAAATCCTTTGAAGACCGTGCATTTAGCTCGTATGCTCCCACAGCCTGGAACTCCCTCCCGACCTGCATCAGAACATCCCCTGACCTGACCACATTTAAAAGAAACTTAAAAACATACCTATTTAGGACAGCATTTAGTGGGTCTTTGTGATTCGTCCTCGATGTGCTTATGCGTGCTGACACTGTTCATGCTGCCACTAACCACATTTGCATGCTGACCCAGTGCATGTAACCCCTAACCATGTTATTCATTTTGTTTGTTTTTCAAGCATGATTTTACTTACTATTCTATTGCGTATCACTTTGCAGCAAATGTAAAGCGCCTAGAAAGAGATTAAGTTCTCTGAGGGCGCTTTATCAAGTGCAATATTATTATTATTATTATTACCGAATGCGTACCGAAAGCCGCTTAGGCTGTGAGTGCGCTATACAAAACTCTCCTGCGTAACACCCACATGGTCTTTATGACTTTGTGGAGTTACTGACGGAGATGCATTACATCCTTTGCCGAGAGGAATTACGCGACCGAATTCCTTTGATTTAAAGACCAACCAAGGGACAGTACTCAGCTACAGACTACCGGAGATGCTAAGTAGCTTTTCGTGCAGCTTGGCCAATAGAAAAAGCAGCCGTCTAGCCTCGATTGTATCGCGAAACAAGTAAGATAGTCCACTGGCAATTGCGGCAATTAGCCCAGCTAATCAAGGGAAGAGGCGCCGCAGCCAGTTGCATTTCTATCTCAATTATCTTCATCTCATTGACAGCCAGTCCGCGCGCCGCTGTTTCCGTCTAGTCGTTAGTGCCTCTTCAAACCCACTCACACCAAAATGGGTGCCTTTAATCAGGCCTTCTTAGCCAAGGGAGCATCTGTTCAGGTTCTCGTCCGTGACCCACTTCCTGGAGCCGTCCGGGAGATAACAAATTTGTGAGAATAGATTCCCTTGACGTTATAGAACTCGTGCACTCCTGCAAAAAGGTTCTCACCCGATGACCCGATTCCATTTGAAGTTGCATGCCTCGCCAAACAAGTACACGCTGCATGAGATATCATTTGAGTGGAGGAAGCCTAGTAAACCAAGTCAGGTGACGTAGCTTGGCCAGCCAGTCGTGTATCCTATAAAGGACCAGACGGGCCGGCATAGCGACAGTATGTAATGGCCTATAAGAAACGAGCTGCACGAGACAGTGACGCGGCGACAGAGTGTCAAAGAGGGAGGCTACTGCCCGATCGTCATTAATTATTATGATTTGCAATGTCGGGACGAATGAATTATAGCAGGTTTTGGTAAGGAAAGAGGCAGGGCTTTAAGCTGCAGCCGGTAGTCGCTCAATGCGCATGCCAGTCAGACTATTCTAGAACTTCAACAAGCATTCTAATATATGGTCCAAGGATTAATAGTCGCTAAACATAGTACGGTACTCGGAAAATGACGATTGTGTAAGCTACGGTGACAGCTGTATCGTGAGTCTTTCAGAAACGCCTCTTCGGAGTACATTTGTTTATTCTCTTGATTACTGCTGCGGCATTGCGTCACGTCTGTCCGAGGAACGTCGCCACGTGAACTGGTGCCACTGGTCCGATGGCGGCTTCACTGGTCCGACGGCTTCACTGGTCCGACGGCTTCACTGTTCCGACGGCTTCACTGTTCCGACGGCTTCACTGGTCCGGCGGCTACACTGGTCCAGCAGCTACACTGGTCCAACAGCTACACTGGTCCAGCAGCTACACTGGTCCAGCAGCTACACTGGTCCAGCAGCTACACTGGTCCAGCGGCTACACTGGTCCAGCGGCTACATTGGTCCAGCGGCTACACTGGTCCAGCGGCTACACTGGTCCAGCGGCTACACTAGTCCAGCAGCTACACTGGTCCAGCGGCTACACTGGTCCAGCGGCTACACTGGTCCAGCGGCTACACTGGTCCAGCGGCTACACTGGTCCAGCGGCTACACTGGTCCAGCGGCTACACTAGTCCAGCGGCTACACTGGTCCGACGGCTACACTAGCCCGACGGTTACATTTGTCCGACGGCGACTTCACTTGTCCGACGGTGCCACTGCCCCTCAAAACTGAATTCCGTCTAGTTGCAGCGCCATCAGTGGTAGCTGGTAATAAATGTGCTGGGTCAACGTGGCAAGATTGGGCCAGATATTCAATGCATTTATATGGATCAGTATGATTTAAGGCTTACTGGGGCATTAAGGCAACAAAGCACTCCACATTTACACAATAGCCGGACTACATGATATCGGATAAAGGCCAGGTATTGGCAGCAAATTCTCGGACAAATCTCGCATTATTACACGCTCGGAGAAGGCGAGAACTCCCATTAATGCCTTGAGTCCATTTGAACTTTAAATTCACCGATTATTGTAAAAGGACTAACCTATTACTGGTAAAAAAAAATTCGCGGGAAATTTTAGTGATGCATTACAATGCCCGCCTGAGTGTTCGCTAACCTAGTGATAAGCCCAGCCTAGCGGATGAGTTCGTCCTACTACGGGGTAAGGACTTTATACCTCGACCTGAGTAGTGAAGTGCTCGAATCTTAATTTCAGTCTCTTCCTGTTTTTGGCCTTGTTATAAGTGAGGCGCTTGCTTCGCTTTGTCAGCATGAGGTTCATGTACTTCTTCATTCTCTTCATGTTGAAGAGTTTGTTTTATTCGACATTTCTGTTGAGTTACGGCAGTATAGCACTGAGCGGCTGTCTGTGCTGCTTGCTTGTCTCTTTGTTGTCGAAGATGGTACGCTTACATATGTTCTACTTAATTTGCTCTTTTTTACTCCCAACCCATTACTTCGAAAACTCGCCGGTCCACTATGGTGGGCGGAAAACACAGGTTTTACATACTGTACAGGTTACCTATAGGTTATACGCATTTTCCATATTGGATATAGAAATCAGCATAAAACCGTGAAAATCACAGAAAACTTGAACTTTACCTTAGAAGGCGGGCCTTAGTGTGCGTCTGCTGACCTAACAGGTGAGACAGTCCCACTGACTGCCAAGCTTAAACTTTTTAGCTAAAGGAGTGAGACCAGTATAGGAAAAACACTAAAGCGTATTTGAAAACTGAAATTTAAGAAAATTTTTAGAAACTGACCGTAAATCTAATTTTGCGAGTTTTTTAGTCACTTCCCGGTAGTTGGTTGTGTGTACTGAACGTACGGGCGTGCTGACCATCTTAAAATTTATATTAACTTTATAGTGAGCCGCCGTGTAGAATCGGGGATAGATACTATTTACGCACATCCACTTCTTATTAAAGGCGGGCGCAGCAAAGCATATTCAATTTCAGCTATTAAAGTGCATTTTGCAACTGCACGTGTACAAATTATCTCCCCTTGCGACATTTTGGCATAACACTCATTCTTGCTGTACCGTCCTAGTAGCACTATAAATTTCACAATATTAGCGTGAAGACAGAGGCGAACTTATTAACTAGCTAACCCAGATTTGTATCTGGATTGGTAAGTGCAGTAGAAATCTTTCATGAGGGCTCAGAGAAGTCGCTCAAAAGTAGAGGCCCACGTCAACATAAAACGCCCGATAGCTAGTTGGGAATCGTGAGATACCGCAGTGACTCTCATCACCATCAGCACGGCAAAACTGACGGCAGGTTACGCTCTGGGCCCAGAATGATCGCCGGTGCTATCTACAGCCAGAGATTGCTCTTCAGCCAAATCGCGAGGCTATTAATTTCTGCATGCTATCTCACAGTTCAGCTTTACTGGTGTTTTATTCATATACCATCGATTGACCTTATTGGAGCGAGTGACCTTTGGGCACTCCGTCAAAATGTTTAGCTTCCTTACAATCGCAGCGTGACACTCGCATTCTTCGATAGTCGAGCGTGGACGCCATGCTTTGAATCCTGTGAATACTCATTTTGGTCATTGGTCATAATAACGAGCTAAATAGTGCTTCATACGTCAAGAAAGACAGGCTAAAAACACAGTGGATGATTTTTCACAACCTATATTTCATCCAGATCTGCTCCCTTAATTCTTTGGAGTCTGTTGTCCCTCATGTACTCACTTTCCATTTCACCGAGAAGCTTCTGGAATATTTCAAGAAATCTCCATCACTGAAGCTATACAAAGATTTCGGAAGTCTCCAAGAAACTGCTGAGTCAGCTTCTCCAAATCTTCAAACTCTTTTCCCCTGCCCATTTCCGCTCTCGAATTTATTGCCATAATATATCAGAAAAACCTGTTATTATTATTCCACAGATTTATATTAATCAAGTATCGTACGCACCAAAACCGCCAGCTATTACTTGCGTATAGCTGCTGTCCAGCATGGCATACCCTGAAGTAATTCAATCTGCCGTAGCTCACTAATTATTAAGCAAGCACACTTTTTTTTATATTAGCATCGAGAGCTAGGGGAGTGCGAATACAGAACCACACACATAGACGACTAGACTATTTACTTAGAATGCGCATTGAAACTACTAATGATTAAAATGCGTTCAAAATTACAGGTATTCACAGTGCATTTTCGTAAGTACACCTCTGTACAATCCAGCTCATACGTGGCGTCAGCTAAAAATGTGTACATGATCCCCATAAGTAATCAGTACGAAGAAGTAGGTGCATTCAAATTTGTTGAAAGGAACAACGAATGAGCGGTTAACTTTGTCAAAAGCGCTCTGCGATTTGAGTGTGAAGCCCAGAAATGAGTTCACTGGAGCATTTAATATCTCTCCTCTCAGCTAACAAGTTTGAACCACCGCTGCTCCTCAGTGACGCCAATCGCTGGCCGGATTGCATATAGTCTTTTCAACTCTTTGAAGGTCACAGTTCTAGTTTGTCCTAAATTCTAGCTTTAGCTGCTAATCCTAAGTTTGAGCTTGCCAACTATTTGAAGGTAATAGTCCTTTGAAGCTCAACCGCTTGAGCGCTGCATTCGGATTATGCACTGTCCCGTTGCAGATCTCGGGCTATTGCTTCGGTGCGGACGGCATACGCACGCGCAGGCTTTTGCATTGTTCGGTGAAGGCAGAAATCTACCCTAAGTACGGCGGCGCCGATCCTCGCGGAGAAGCGATCAAGCTAGAATGGAAAGTCAATAAAACAGATCGCTTATGCCGGCAAAATAATGCAGCTAGCGATATTTAGCTATAGGCGATAGCGTACCTCGACTGCTTTAGCTTTCCGGCAGAGATCACACGATAGCACCTGCCGCTGCCGTAAATTTCCAACTTCATGGAGTTTCACGAAATATTGGCAAAGATCAGGTGGGTTCTTAGTGTGGAACGATTGTAGTGCGATCGAACGAAAACGGGCGAGTTGTAAGCCTTTTTTATCCTTCTTCGCATTGAAGTATGCTATTCCACGTACACAGCCCGTTGTTGCGACTTGAATGCGGTAACAGTTCGCTGTCCAATCTTAGCCGGGATTTAAGTGGTACAAAAATGTATGCCACGTGCCTTCACACGGACAGCGATCAGAAATGCAAGCCGAGATTTATGCTGAAACATAGTGCCGAAAATATTTTGCCATTAATTCATGGTTTATTTCACATCCAAGATTGATCACGAGTTGCAGATAAGCATTCAACACTGATGAGGATTTTTCATTCTAGCTGAACGAGTTCTACTCTCTTGCAATTGCAAAAGTAAAGCTACACTAGTTCTTAAACGGCGAGCCACTTGTTCTTACACTGTTCAACCAACACTGCTCACGCACTTTGTCGTCTCTTCCGATTTGGGAAGCTGCTCACGAAATGGTTGCACAGATGCCTTCCGGTTGCTGTAAGTCGCTTGTGTCATCAGTATGCAATTCCACGGCGGTGCTTTTCAAATATTTAGACTGCCAACTAATGTGAAAAAAGTGCTTGATCTGACCGGTAAAAAATAAAGAGCGAAAGATGCGGCTGTAAACTTTCTCACCACTGATATGCACTAGATAATCGGTCCGTTTAGTCTCTGGCGGGCTCAATTGATTTGCACCAAAAACCGATGTAGTCCGGAAGTGCTCCTCAGCAGACGCTCCCGCACAGCACCGGCGGCCATCGCAGTGCAAAGCTCTGCGCTGCTGCAGGCGGCGACACGAAGTAAGGCCATAGCCGCATAAGCTTTCCGCGCACTTTCAATCAAACCCTGGGTGGATACTTTACCTAATAGCCTACTAGCCCCTGATTAAGAAGAGCGGTGGAAGGCTCAGTGAGCCAGCTCCGGTTTTTTATGGGGTATATTTGCAATTGTAATGTAATGGAATGTAATATATCTCCGTCTGTAACTCCACAAAGTCATAAAGACCATGTGGGTGTTACGCAGGAGAGTTTTGTATAGCGCACTCACAGCCTAAGCGGCTTTCGGTACGCATTCGGTAGCCAACAGACTTCGTCTCACGCAACAAAGAGAAAGTGGGAAGCATAGCAGAGTCAGGAGAGCAGTTGATGTAGTGAGTAGCATAAAAGTAGCAGTTCAGGACCGCTGAAAAAGATGTGCCATAGTCGGCAGTAGGAGAGTAGTTGTCGTTGTGTAAGAATCGTGGAAGCGAGTTCCACAGTCTAGGACCTGCAGAGCTAAAGCTTCACCATTAAAAAAGAAACTAAAACCGTTCCAGTTTCTCCCAGCCTGTGCTCAGTCCTAGTGAAGACTTTGAGGTTCTGTCACTTACTTTTAGGTCCCTTCACTCTCTAGCTCCAGCCTACCTATCAGAACTACTTCCTCACCAGGTCAACAATCGAACAAACTGCTGTTCTGACTCGAGTTGTTTAGCCATGCCTCGTACGAACCTCAAAACTTTTGGAGACCATGCCTGTAGTTCGTATTCTTAAAAAGCCCTGAATTCACTACCGACGCACTCACAATGTCAACTGACATGACGATATTAAAAAGAAGCTTAAACCATATCTGTTTATTATAGCATGTAGTGGGTTTTTCTGTTCGCACTTCGTGTGCACATGCCTGCTTATACTGTGCCTGCTTTTTGTGGATGTTACCGCGAATCATTTGGTAATGCTTTCAATACAGCATTTGTAAAATGCCCAGCAATAGATTCAGTTATCTGAGTGCGCTATACAAATGTATCATTATTAATATTATTATTATTGCGAATCTGTCCTTTGCGTCCCGGTGTATTCTGGCACTGTACATGCCATGAATACTGCAGTGGCACTCTTCCTTTTCAGCACACATGCTGTGCCGAGATAGAGATTTCGCTCTCTTGGGTGTTATATCAATGTAGCAGTTTTACAGTCGAGTCAACTTTTGGTAGGTGCGATCGACGGGAAATCGCCACTGCATGTTGTAGACAGCACAAGAGATCTGCCAGTGGCTCAGCGGGAGGGGGGACTACACATGCGCCTGACAAAGAGAAGGCGACATCAGGCGATCGGGTGACACGACGAGCGCCGAGACGACTCAGAACGGGTCTTGTGCAGCTCTATGGGTCGGCTCATTCACTTGTTCATACATCAAAATGCACAGCTGCACAGAGCGAAGAGGGATATGCATCGCGGAGGGCGCAAAAAGCCATGGATCTCAAAGCCACTAAACGCAGTTATCTAAACACTCTGTTGAGAAACGTTGCTGTACTAAAGCACCAAAAAGTACTGTTTGTGGACGAAACATGTGTGCATAACATAAGTTTAATGAGCGGCGTACTTCCGGCGGTGCGCCAGACCGTACACTTCGACAAGTGCTTTTCTTTGCGGCTAATAAATCCAAAGGTTTGGACTGCTGCGAAGCCAAGTGGCAATAGTTTGACAAGGCGCCGAAAGTTGGTTATTTTCATCTAGGGCGTCCGAGCGCTTCTGATTCGTAGGGCTTTAGCGACCGAGCCAGCACACGTGCCTTTCGCAACACCCCTTGCATCGCTAGGCGGAGGTCGGTGGGTGTTTTCGCACGGTACGACTGCCCATGCGTCGGCCAAAGGGCGCCTGCTCGCACCTGAGCTGCGCCTGCTCGCAATAGCCGCGTTGCAGTTCGTGCAGTCGGCGTTACAACGAAACTGCTGCTTCTCTTTCTCATTTCCTCCATTGAGTCGGTGGCGGAGAGTGAAGATGAAGCAGCAACAGATAAAGGAAGCTCTCGAAAAAAATGTGGCAGATTAACAGAGTTCTTTGTTTTCTTGAATTTATTGAAACGTTGGCGTGCTAGGTCAACGAACCGGTCACGTCTTTATCTATTGTTAGGCGGCACAAAAACCTACGTCATATAATACTCAGGAGCTGAGGTCCAGGCTTTGTGACAGGCAGTTGAGTTTCGCTATGGGCATAGACCTGTGAGTTGCATTGCTCTATGGCTGTTGGCGTAGGTCCATATACCAGCCGCTCAGTGCTATACCTTCGTGGCTGTCAAACCCAGCTAATGCATAGAGCTAGCTCACTTTCTGCTATGGGCTCAGTGTCCACAGCAGGATGTCTCACATGGTCTCCAGCTTCTCTCCATGTTTACTTTAAATAAACATTTATTGAGATATATTTTCTGCTCATAGTTTCTCCCTAAACCTAAATACTAAACTCCAAGCTCAAATGCCTAAACCCTACACCCATAATCTCAAGCCCCAAAAATTCTGAAACCTTATCACCAAACTGTAACCAGTTAACCCATCAATACACAACCCCTAAACAGTGCATTCAAAATCCTAAGCCCTTAGCTAAAAAGATAGCCATCAACGCGTTTATTTAACGTGAATAAAAACAGACTCTGGGGACCATGTTAAATAGCCTGCTATGGGCACAGTATCCATAGCGGAAAGTGAGCTGGCTCTATGGATAAACGACGCCGTATCAGTTAGTAAGTCAGGACATGGACTTATCATATAAAGTCCAGGGCGCTCTTTAATGCTGCCTACCTGCTCAGCTACCATAGGAATACCTGCAAGCGTTCCTGCTGCACCTAAAAGTACTCAAGAAGACACTCGCGTACATCGGTTACTGGGAACTCTATATGGTTAGAAACACGCACTGGATCGTGCACAGGTAGGCACACATATTGTTTTGTTGAGCTCGATGTATAACTTCCGGTTTAAGTACGTCTTACAAAATAATTTTATTTACCATAACTGAAAAATGTTGACCGTCTTCGGAAATTCCCCTTAAGCGTTTCAAAACTAAAGTACACGGTCAAACGTTCGACAGTTAGCATTGATTCCGTCCTAATATCATGGATAATCTGCAGCAGGACTCACTTTGGTTTACAGTAGGTACGTTTTTTCTTGAAAGCGTGGAGAAATGAGTATACAACAATCTTAAAGAAAATACTACATAAAATAACAGAAAGTTTCAGTAGAGCAATAATACCTAACAGCTATTATAAAGATCACTATGGAGATGCTGTCAACTCTGGAATTTGTATTGCTCTTCACATTGAAGAGGAGGCAAAAGAAAGCATGTAGACCCAGAATGTTTTTGTGGATTGATATCATTGTTATCTGATCGGGATTTAAGCTTGATAGATTTGTCTGTGACATTATTTCAGTTGGTGACGAGTACCTCGGATTTCGAGTGTCAGATGTTTTTTTTATTCCTTGCAGTACCGTGCTACACTTGCTTTACGTAATCAATTTGGTAACTGGAGCTATTTTGGTCTGACAGCTTCAGTGTCATTTGTCACACTCTTAGCGTGACTGGAATATCATGTCGGTTCTTATAAAAAAAAACACAAATTGAATGGTATATAACGACAGCGCAAACCGGTGAGCACGCCGGCGAAAAAAGGGCAATTGAATCGGGAAGCTAAAAATTTTCGGGAGGTACATCGCGATGAGGCCATTTCCTAACTCCTTAACAAAAGCAATTTTCACACGATCACTCTGGGGGCTGAGCAAATAGGAAGCATGATTAAAAGAAAGCTCACCATTTACACTTTCTTGAAAAAGGAAGACCGCAGTAGAGCATACGCTGAACAGAAGCAGGACTCACCCTGCTGCAAACGCGATTTACGCATAAGCTCTTCTCTCCCGCATTCGACTATGGCATATCTTTTCCATTTGTTTTGAGCTGCAACGTCCGTGCAAATCAATTCATCGACTGCCCTTCAGACTAAGCTATACTTCTGAATTTCTCTTTTCTGTGCGAGGTGGATTCTGTTGGAGACCATTTTCGCACCGAAAGCCTCTTGCGCTTTGAGCGCGTTATCTCGGGCGTAACCCACACTTAGTATTATGTCGCTTTGTGAGTCACGGACGGAGATACTAGCAGGTACATGAATACATAGTCTGGCAAAAGTTGATTTGGCCCGACTTGTGTATGGCCAACTCTTCCAACTTCTTCTTGTGTTCGTTATTCTCTTTGAGGATCTCGGCGAAATTCCTTTCAATGTATCGCTGGTTGGAGAGACAGTCATAAAATAAATAGTTGGATCGTGTAATCCAGCTAATCAGAACTCTCGGACAATTTTAAGTGGTTAAACATGTTTAGCTAACATAATTCAGAAGGCTCGTTATGCTCGACTTGTAAGAATACAGTGGCATCAAGTTATGCAAGCCTCAGGCCATGTTTTTTCGTAGAGCTCCTTCGCAGCAGGATTGCAACCAAGAACCAGGCTTCAAAGTGGATACTGCGGACCTAAAGCTCAATGGAGGGTGGACCATAGCTGTTTAAACGGCGGCGCCAGCTAAAGCAGCCAGATTAGGGCTGATTATTCGCGATTATTCGATTACGTTAGTGTGCAATAATCAATGGCCGATGCTGTATGGCGATGCCGGCGCCACGAGATAGGCAGGCAGTTGAGATTCCAGACTCGGCATTGCCGTTGGAGCTGGTTTGAGCTCTAGGCCACAGAGCCGTTGGTGTATGTCATGGCAGCTGTTGAACGCCTGTAACAGCCCACTGCTGTCAAATAGACTTGTCTGCATTACAGAAATGCACTTAATATGGTTAAGGTACTAGCGCTCGTCGTCGCTGGTGTTTCTGCTACTTTCGGCATAGCAGCGTGCACTGGTGCAGCACCCACAAGTAGCTAGCCATGCCTCAAGGTTCCCGCGTCACCGGTAATTGTCGGGCGCTGGCTGAGACTAGCAGCGTTGCGAGCGCTGTGTTTGCAGCCTAGTTCTGACCGGACGTGAAAACCGCGCACAGCGTTTGCAACGCTGTGTCAGGTGAGCAATCGAGAAAGTGAATCTACTACACGAGACTGAAATTACTCTCCTCTTATGCTCAGACCCCCTGGCGAAAGCAGTATTAAACAAATTCGAGCATGTAACGATAACTGTACGGATAAGGGAGCAACAGCCAAGTTATTAAATGAATCTGTGATACCTCGCCTAAACTTCAGCCGAAACCAACGTCGACCACACTGGGCGCCACTGCTCAGCTAAACCCCAGCCAAGGTCAAGGTTTATCCCACTGGTCTATTAGCATGCAGGCAGACTGCAGTCACACTTTTAACTAACAGCATTTATCTTGGTTATGTAGCTGCACTCCTATAAAGCCCATAATTAGCCAAAAATAGCTACTTCTAAATCGAACGTTGGCTGAATCAAAGTAACTCGTTTATGGTATGTGTCGGCGCCGCCATGGCCGGCAGCCTACGGCCACATTTCATTTTCATTTTAATAACAATAATGATAATTCATACGATAAAGTGCCCTCAGATAACTCAATCTCTTTCTAAGCGCTTTACATTTGCTGCAGATGAAGAACGATTCTTATGCTTGCCAACTACAATTTCTATGAAATTATTAGTTAATATGCTTCATTCTCAGTCTACGTGGAGTGCCTAGGGTGAGTGTTAATCATTAGTATTCCCCACAATGAAGCACTCTCAAGTGTTCATTAACAAGGGGCACGGCTACACGGACTGCGGGTCAGCTGCCCTAAACTGGTTGTGCAATGGAGAACAAAATTAAGGTGCAAGGCTTTGCAAAAACTTCCTTCGGCAAGGTGATGCAAATTTAAGAACTGTGAAAATGCGTTTGCACATCACTGGGGTGTAAAAACAAACACGTGACGTGCATAGACACGCGAGCTGTTTTGTATTCGCAAAGCTGCAGGGAAAATGCGAACTCGGCTCAAACTGTCGGAGAGAACGAACTAAGCTGTACTACGGGTAGTAAATGAGAATTAAATTAAGCCACCAGCACTGGACCGCAAAAATTGCTACTATATTAAGAAGAGACATAGGCCGCAGCACAGCAGCATCAGCAATTGTAGACTCTGCACAGCTTCCTGCACGTCGCTCCCTTAACGGCGCTGGTTTGGCCCAGCGGTTACGGTGCTCACCCAAACCGAGGTCTGGCCGATATCGTGGGCTCAAGCCCCGTGGCATATGTGAGGCACCTGAATATAGAGATAAATTTCTCTTAGGACGCAATACATATGAATTATTCTATAGGGAGCTGGAGGAATTACCCTGTACCTCTCTGAAATTGCTCCTATTTATTGTCACGTCAAAGGTGCGAGATCCAAACAGTGAGCTGAGCACACTCTGGCCTTAAAAATACTTTTGCTGGTTGATATTACTGCATTAAGTGTGTAAGCCCAGTGATAAGCTGTACTTGCACTTCAAGCTCGCGAGCCTGAGACCTGCAGAATTTCCCTCCCACAAACGACTGTGAACGCTACAGAGGCTTTTCTGCCACAGTGCGAAGGAGGCTGTTGTATTTTTTTTTTAACTTATTTCTTCTTTACGAGTGTGCGAAGACCTCTGCATTGCTTCACAAGACACTAATCATGGGTTCGAGACTGGATATTCTCTACCTTATATAATTCATTTGTGTAGCGCACCAAGAGAACTTAATTTATATTTAGACGCTTCACATAAGCCTCGGGGCTCGAGCCCATGACCTCAGCCAGCCCTTGGAGATGATTATATCTTCTTGTACTAAGATTCTTAGGG